>CM019720.1:63080310-64527810 GCA_009760885.1 Achatina immaculata | reverse complement strand
CACCCACTAACTTCAAGACTTGTCTACACTGCACCAGTTTCATTCTGTCTCTCAACATAATATCATTTATCTCATGCCTACTTCGGGTAAACAATGAGAATTATCATTCATTCAGATTGTAGCCGAATTTGGGTGTTCAGTGCTGAACTTAACAGAACAATTTTTTATAAATAGGAAACTACGAGGTTTTGGTACGGTAAAGTAAGATAACAAATATTGTAGGATTAAACCTCGAAAAAATCGTAGACAAAGCACTTTAGTGAGACGTGAGAGAAAGAAAAATCACAAGAGAATTACCTGGGATTCGAACACGGACTCCGGTAGGACGAGCAGCCGTATAGCCACGAGAGAACAGCGTACTATCGACTTAGCCAACTAGCACCCCAACTAGCTAGTTGGCTAAGTCGATAGTACGCTGTTCTCTCGTGGCTATACGGCTGCTCGTCCTACCGGAGTCCGTGTTCGAATCCCAGGTAATTCTCTTGTGATTTTTCTTTCTCTCACGTCTCACTAAAGTGCTTTGTCTACGATTTTTTCGAGGTTTAATCCTACAATATTTGTTATCTTACTTTACTGAACTTAACAGAGGGTTTTCTCTGTTGTTACGCTGTGATTATCGTGGATATTACTAGATACATTTTAATTTCTCGACACTGGTAATAATAAATAATACAATTATACTCCATTGCTTATACGAGCATGCGCAGACATACATATACGAGCATGCGCAGACATACATATACGAGCATGTGCAGACATACATATACGAGCATGTGCAGACATACATATACGAGCATGTGCAGACATACATATACGAGCATGTGCAGACATACATATACGAGCATGTGCAGACATACATATACGAGCATGTGCAGACATACATATACGAGCATGTGCAGACATACATATACGAGCATGTGCAGACATACATATACGAGCATGTGCAGACATACATATACGAGCATGTGCAGACATACATATACGAGCATGTGCAGACATACATATACGAGCATGTGCAGACATACATATACGAGCATGTGCAGACATACATATACGAGCATGTGCAGACATACATATACGAGCATGTGCAGACATACATATACGAGTATGTGCAGACATACATATACGAGCATGTGCAGACATACATATACGAGTATGTGCAGACATACATATACGAGCATGTGCAGACATACATATACGAGCATGCACAGACATACATATACGAGCATGCACAGACATACATATACGAGCATGCACAGACATACATATACGAGTATGCACAGACATACATATACGAACATGTGCAGACATACATATACGAGCATGCACAGACATACATATACGACCATGTGCAGACATACATATACGAGTATGCACAGACATACATATACGAACATGTGCAGACATACATATACGAGCATGCACAGACATACATATACGAGCATGCGCAGACATACATATACGAGCATGCGCAGACATACATATACGAGCATGCGCAGACATACATATACGAGCATGCGCAGACATACATATACGAGCATGCACAGACATACATATACGAGCATGCGCAGACATACATATACGAGCATGTCTCAAGGGACTTAAGTCATTTTGGCGTTTTTACTTTGTTAACTAAATACCTTAAACTAAGCTACACTGTTAACTAATTACTTAAACTAAGCTACGATGATAACTAATTACCTTAAACTAACGTAAACTGTTAAATAGTTACCTACATTGGAGAGGTAGGTCACAGCAGAAATATTTGAAACAAAAAAGGAAGTGTATTTAAACAGTGTGATAACCTGAAGTAAAAACGTTTCTATTTATTATTTTCACTACACGAACAAAACTTTCAACTATTATATCTCTCCGACGCCAAAAACTTGAGAACCATTGGAAAGCCGTTGGCTGTAAGTGCTCTACTTTTTGTGGTGTTCAACAAGGACGCAGGTGAAATCGAGAGTTCAATGTAACCTTGAGAAAAGTCCTTCTGCACATTGGAAGTCTGTAGACCTGCTGAGTTGTCTGAGAGATGAAGTCAGTTGTGTAACACTAAATTATAACAGCCGCCATATTCGCAGAGTTTTTGTCTGCCTGAAAATATGTTCGCTGTACGCCATATTTTGTGAACTGGCGCATGCGCAATAACAGGGCATCAAACGATGGAGATTTTTCAACCTACAGGACAATTCTACTGGTCCGTACTTAATTCTCTGAAGGTTAGAGAAGAAAATAAACTTCTGCGACCAGATAAAATGTAGACAATAATGTGGGAAATAGGCTACAGATACGGACAATATCACAGACAAATTTTATCTTTACAGTCTTTAAAATATTTCCCTCTTTATAGCTTTAGTACCAAACGTTATTTTCTCTACAAATTTACTTTATCACTTTATTTGCCAGAAGCCGCGTCGCATTCCGCTTACAGTTGCTCATTACATGCAGCCTACAGCATCATCTTTCATTTTCGGCTATTACATAATCAATCAAACATGAAAGCACATACAGGGTATACCCAATACATTTATTGATAATATAAAATGCTTGCAGAATCTTTGCTAGTGTCTGAATGTGTATTTCTCAAGTCATTTTGGCGTTTTTACTTTGTTGTTGTTGTTGTTGTTAAACCTTCCTACAGAATAGATAAAGCGAACAGATGACTGGTAGTGCCAGCCGCACTACGGTCTGGAAGCAGAGACATGAAAAAGATACAAACAGCGGCCTATAAATATTCATCTTAAGATGCAGATAATCGTTGTCTGGCGCCGAACTGACCGCCCTGTAAGTGCTCACATGTGAAGTAAAGGAGAATCCAGGTTAATCGTGTCAGGGGGATGGCTGGAATCTCCCTCATTACAGTGAACACAATAATGAGAGGAGAGATAGCTGATGTTTTTCATAACACCCCTTTTTCATGAGAGTTACAGATAAAAGATAGGAATTTTGGTTGCTTAATTTCAGCTACAGATAAAAGATAGGAATTTTGGTTGCTTCATGCCAGACACAGATAAAAGATAAGAATTTTGGTTGCTTCAAGCCAGCTACAGATAAAACATAGAATTTTGGTTGCTTCATGCCAGATACAGATAAAAGATAAGAATTTTGGTTGCTTCAAGCCAGCTACAGATAAAACATAGAATTTTGGTTGCTTCATGCCATTCATTCATTTGCATGTCCCTTGTGGAACTTTGTCTCCCTAACAGCTCTCCTGTAGGCCTCTCGGTTGTGAGCAAGATGGCCTGCTGCTGATGTATCCATTTGCAGATCATCAACGATGTCTTGCAGCCATCTTCGCCTTGGTCTTCCTCTCTTTCTTTTTCCCATTATGTACCCTTCCAAGACGGTTTTCTCTAGATTATCATGACGTTTAACGTGTCCAAAATATTTAAGTTTTCTCTATTTAATACTCTTTACTAGCCAGCCTTCTTCAATATTAAGTTCTTGTGGTATGGATATATTCTTCATGTCAGCTACAGATAAAAGATAGGAATTTTTGTGGCTTCATGCCAGAATTAAAAGACTCAAACTGTGATTATTTGAACCATAATAGATTCTATTTTTTAAAAAGTATTCTGTGTGTATAGGTTTGTTTAAAAAATATACGTGTTCATAATTAAGCTCTCACACAAACACTGGTTAAATTTGAAATACAGGCGTCTTAGTATGGGTCTATATACTAGACGAGAACAGATCTAAGTTTACAAAAACTAACACTGAAGGTAGCCACAAATGTTATAAAGACTAAAGTGACTCAATCATAAGTGGGAGAGAAACGTCCTACTCAAGCTGAATGAGTCAGTGGACGGCGACCTATCAGATGAATGAGTCAGTGGACGGCGACCTATCAGATGAATGAGTCAGTGGACTGCGATCTATCAGACGAATGAGAAAGCTGACAACGGCCTATCACATGAATGAGATAGCTGACAGGGAAATGAGATAGCTGACAGCAACTTATCAGCTGAATGAGACAGCTGACAGCGACCTATCTCATGAGTGATATAGCTGACAGCGACCTATCACATGAATGAGATAGCTGACAGGGAAATGAGATAGCTGACAGCGAACTATCAGCTGAATGAAATAGCTGACATTGAAATGAGACAGCTAACAGCCATCTATCAAGGCTAACGAATACAAGCAAAATTACACGGTGAGGCAATATTCTGACTAAATAAATGTAAAACGAAAGCGGAAATCTGAGAACTTTAGTCTGACCGTGGACACCAGATCATGACACACATAGAAAGAAAGCTCACACAGCAAATGATCACCAAACAATCGACAATATCTCCACGATATCAACAGATACAGCTTTACAATGATATCTGATGTAGCTATCGTTGTTGGCACAAACCGATCAACTACGGCTTCTACCAGCAATATATTGGCTTGATTACATCATACACACAGGAGAAACAGGCTGTCAGAAATGTCAGGGAAACAGGAGAGAGAAACCATAGGCGCTCGTCTTTTAAATGTATCAACAGCTGAAGGATTGAAGATAATAACATCATAACAGGCAACAATTTACTACGCTTTGTTATAATACTAAATCTTGCGGGCAATGATTTGACGTTGTAGTTTGAAAACTGTCTTAGTGGTGTGTTTTAGACTATTTTATGTAGTAAAATGACTGATAAACACGCACATGATGATAGTTCTGTTATTTGTCAGTGTGGATATAGCCAGCAAGTGACTGAGGTGTTTAATGATGATGATGATGATGATGATGATGATGTTTCTTTCCTGGTCAGACACAGGAAGAACCTGGGAAGATTTCTGAGCAAACTGCAAGAGACGATGGAAAAGTTAAAAGACTAAGGAAGCAGTAACATTAACACACACCGCGGCGCTTGATCATGAGCCAGAAATATTTCAAATGTTTGTTTTAGAGTTCATTCATCCATACATTTGCATGTCCCTTGCGGAACTTTGCCTCCCTAACAGCTCTCCTGTAGGCCTCTCGGTTGTAAGCAAGATGGCCTGCTGCTGATGCATCCATTTGCAGATCATCAACGATGTCTTGCAGCCATCTTCGCCTTGCTCTTCCTCTCTTTCTTTTTCCCATTATGTACCCTTCCAAGACGGTTTTCTCTAGATTATCATGACGTTTAATGTGTCTAAAATATTTAAGTTTTCTCTTTTTAATCCTCTTTACTAGCCAGCCTTCAATATTAAGTTCTTGTAATATTTGTTCTTTTTTTTTTGTGCCCATGATATCTGAAGAACTCTTCTGTAGCATTTACATTCAAAGGCATTTATGCGTTTCTCAGCTGTTTTGTTAAGTGTCCAGGTCTCACAGGCATATGTTGCAATGGGAAAGATGCATACCCTTAAAAATCTTATTTTTGTGGTTCTGTCTGTTCCTCTCCACAACTTATTTAGTTGTTTTACTTTCCGAAGAGCGATAGATGTCCACCTTTTTATTTCCCTAATTGTATCTCCATTATTAGTTAGCAGTGATCCAAGATGTTTAAAACTCTTCACTTCTTCCAGTTTTTCCTCATTGATACATATTTCAAGTGCCTTTTTTGTTTTGTCAGTTGTCATCAATTTAGTTTTCTTCGCATTAAGATAAAAGTTTTGTTTTTCGCTGTTCTTACAGACTGACATAATTAGTTTTTCCATTCCTTTTTATGTTGTGGACAGTAATACTGTGTTATCAGCATATCTAATCTCTGGTATTTCATAACCTCCAATTGTTATGGCATCGTAATATTCTTTGTCTACGGCTTCATTATATTTTCAGTATACAAGTTAAATAAACAAGGTGACAATATGCACCCCTGACGGGCCCCATGTTTTATGTCAAACCAAGTTGTTGTTTCACCATTTATTCTTACAGCTGCCTGTTGGTCTAGATACAGCAGTGATGTTAATTGTATCAATTGTGAAATCCCATTTTTTTCATTATTTCCCAAAGTTTCAGGTGTTGTACACAATTAAAAGCCTTTGAGTAGTCTATAAAGGATAAATATAGATTCACATTAAACTCTCTGCATTTCTCTATTATTAATCTTATATTGAATATATGATTTCTTGATCCTCTTCCTTGCCTGAAACCAGCTTGGACCATATTGACCTCTTCTTCAATTTTCTTACGAAGTCTACCCATTATGATTTTTAACAGAATTTTACTGGCTTGACTAATCAGGGCAACAGTTGTTTTAGTGTACTGTCCTCAATACATTTTGCTGAAGGCGTCAGGGAATGGTGTGGGATGGGGAGTAGGGCTTGATCTGCTCTCGAGCCCGATAATTAATCACGTTCTCTGAAGCAAAAATCTTGCTTATTTTGCAAAACTTCAAAGTCTGGCTCTGTATATTTCATACGTTACATGTCCATTTTCTTACTATTTGTCGCAAAATAGAAGTATAAAAATATTTCAGTTACTGTTCCTTCCTGTATCCAGATTTTGCAAAATTCATCTCGCGTTTTTGCAAAATTTAACTTACTCATAAGCTAAAGCCATAGAGTCTCAATTACTTCCCTTACTTCAACAGGAAGACAGACAAAAGTTATCTGCCTTCCCTCCTTCCGTCTTATCGGAGCTCATCAGGGGCTGCTGACGTGGATGAGATAAATCTCAGGCACTTGAAAATTTCTGGAGATTAGATTTTGTGTCTGAGAGTAGTGGGGGGGGGGGGGGGGAATGCTTGTGAGAGTGGAGAATGCCTGGCGTGAACTTAGTGTGTGCTAGCTACCAGTAACAATTGAGAAGTAGCGGGGAATTTGACAAGAAGTTGGCAGAAATTATTGCTTGGGAGATTACAGCGTGTTAATGAGAAAATTTAGAGAAAAATGTGGGAATTACTAGGAAAGTTCTAGATAACAGGAAGCTACTGAATGGAGGTTACGAACAAGTAAACGGAGACTTATAGAAGACACTATAGTGTTGATTTTCCTTCAGTTTTGATGTAATTTCTGGAGATTTGTATTCATGGCTAGTACAACTATATCCTCAGAATAGAATAGGCTGTTACAGTTTATTTCTCCCCCCCCCCCCCACTTTTCTGCTCGGATTCTTGATTTGAAGATGCCTTTCTTGTTTAGAATGAGAGACATATCTCATGTGTGCTGTTTTCCTGCAGTCAGGAAGTTTCTCCACGAAGTCAGAACAGTTTAGTCCTGGAGTTTGTCTGTTTTGGTCCTGAAGACAGAAATATTTAGATCTGGAGTCAGTTAAGTTTAGCTTTGCTGTATTTCTCTGATGGAGAAGATAGAAGAAAACGGGACTATATTTTCCAGTTCTCGAAATGGTCACCATGCCCTTTCTTTGTTTTGTTGTATTGTTCTGAAGGTGATTGGCAATCTGTCTTTACTCGATCCATCACAGCCTTCTCCTAGTCGATGTAGAACTTTGGTGCACTGGCCCAGCTGTCTCTTGTTTCATGTCTCTTCATTGCCAAGGTTGGTGTGGGGGTTATATTTCTGAGCCAGTAATTCTTAGATACAGCGAGTTCCATTATAAGCGCATTAATTCTCAGATCTGGCGGTGTTCGAGACAACAGTCAGCGACACTAGGCTCTCTCATACTCCCGTCATCGCGTGGTGATTCTCAGATAAAATTACCGAATGTCTCCTATGGTTAAGTTTTATAGGTAGGGTCCATAGTAGATTGGAGTTCTGCAGATAGAGTACTGAAGGCTTCCTATGGTTAAGTTTCATAGGAAGTGTCCCCACTAGATTGGAGTTCTGCAGATAGAGTACTGAAGGCTTCCTATGGTTAAGTTTCATAGGAAGTGTCCCCACTAGATTGGAGTTCTGCAGATAGAGTACTGAAGGCTTCCTATAGTTAAGTTTCATAGGTAGTGTCCCCACTAGATTGGAGTTCTGCAGATAGAGTACTGAAGGCTTCCTATGGTTAAGTTTCATAGGAAGTGTCCCCACTAGATTGGAGTTCTGCAGATAGAGTACTGAAGGCTTCCTATAGTTAAGTTTCATAGGTAGTGTCCCCACTAGATTGGAGTTCTGCAGATAGAGTACTGAAGGCTTCCTATAGTTAAGTTTCATAGGTAGTGTCCCCACTAGATTGGAGTTCTGCAGATAGAGTACTGAAGGCTTCCTATGGTTAAGTTTCATAGATAGTGTCCCCACTAGATTGGAGTTCTGCAGATAGAGTACTGAAGGCTTCCTATGGTTGTGTTTCACAGGTAAGGCGCCCACTGGAATGGAGTTCTGCAGATAATAGCTTTTAAATATGATAACTATATACAGCGGTTAGCGGGGTAGGGGTATCCCCTATCAAAGGAGAAGTAAGACGCCTCCTTACCTCCGTCAGTCTACGGGACACCCTTGGGCAAGGTGGAGTACCCGTATAGCCCCCCGATCAGGGTGACGTGAAGCCATGGGAGCAGGTGGTGGATGGAATGGGAGAGCATCTATACTACAAGAGCTTAATATTGAAGAAGGCTGGCTAGCAAAGAGTATTAAAGAGAGAAAACTTAAATATTTTGGACACATTAAAGGTCATGATAATTTAGATAAGACTGTATTGGAAGGATACATAATGGGAAAAAGAAAGAGAGGAAGACCAAAACGAAGATGGCTGCAAGAAATCGTTGACGATCTGCAAATGGACGCAGAAGCAGCAGCCCATCTTACTCACAACCGAGAGGCCTACAGGAGTGCTGTTTGGGAGGCAAAGTTCCGCAAGGGACATGCAAATGAATGAATGAATGAAACTATCTACAGGTAACCCCCCTCCCCTAGTGGGGTGGAGTTCTGCAGGTAGAACTCCCAAATATGACGACTGTGTACAGGTTGGGGTCAGAGTGTGGTGGAAGTTTTGAGGTAGTGGCCCCTCCTCTGGTTGAGTTTATACAGTAGCCAAAAAGTGATGAGGTTCAAGAGGTAGGGGCCCGATTATAGAGAAGTTTTCGACAGGAGCCCCTCCGTGGCAAAGTCTGCTGAAGATCTTATTTGTATTTCCTTTCATAGAATTAGTGAAACATGTCACAGCCCACTTCTAATCCGCCTCCATGCCAGGTGTGGTGATCTCTGTCACAGAGACCCTGGCAGCTATCTCAGACTGGACGTCAGAAAGAGAACTTGCAGCAAAACCACAGCTGTTTGGCTGGAAGAAGTATTTGTGAAACCCGGACCGTCTGTTCTGTCAGTGCCAAATCTCTCTAGTTGTCTTCTCCTTGCCACCCCGACCATCTTTTCCTTCTCTCTCTCTCTCTCTCTCTCTCTCTCTGTGTGTGTGTATATCTACTCGTAATATCATTATGCCGAACTGAATTTTTTGCAACCAAAAAAAAAAAAAAAATGGAAGACGAAGATCAGATTATCAGACAGATTTAAATTCCAAAATTCCACCCATTGAAAAAAAAACCGTTTGTTAGTCCATTCATTTCTCTCTCTCTCTCTCTCTCTCTCTCTCTCTCTTCTCTCTCTCTCTCTGTGTGTGTGTATATCTACTCGTAATATCATTATGCCGAACTGAATTTTTTGCAACCAAAAAAAAAAAAAAAATGGAAGACGAAGATCAGATTATCAGACAGATTTAAATTCCAAAATTCCACCCATTGAAAAAAAAACCGTTTGTTAGTCCATTCATTTCTCTCTCTCTCTCTCTCTCTCTCTCTCTCTCTTTCTCTCACATATACACAGACACACTGTTTTTCGCTCTTCCTGTCTTTCCTACTGTCTCTTTCTCTCTTGCTATCTCTTTCACTTTCTATCTTTCTTTTCTCCCTCCCTTTACTCTCTCTTTTCTCTCTCTCTCTCTCTCTCACTCTCTCTTTCCATCAACATATCTAACTTGGAATTCTTATGTACATAACATAACTAACTTGACAGAGCAGAAAGTTTATCAACTAACCAAAATGAAACACGTTATCCAGCAGGACATTTGATTGTGTACAACACCAGAAACTTTGGGAAATAATGAAAAAATGGGATTTCCAACACATTTGATACAATTAACATCACTGCTGTATCTAGACCAACAGGCAGCAGTGGGAATAAATGGTGAAACAAGAAGTTGGTTTGACATAAAACAAGGGGTCTGTCAGGGGTGTATACTGTCGTCTTACTTATTTAACAACTTGTATACTCAAAATATAATGAGGAATGTCAGAGAAGAGGTAGACAAAGAATAATCATGATGCCATAACAATTCTTATCTTATATCTTATATCCTTCCCGTGCCGTTAAACATCACATAGGGCTCGCAAGGTAGTTCGCCAATTTTTCCTGTCTTCAGCGAGTCTTTCAACCTGATCAGGGGATTTTATGCCTGTTAATTTGGCCTCTCTTAACAATGTCCTCTTCGGAGTTTCACGCGGTCTGCCTCTTTTTCTTTGGCCTGTTGTGTTCCATTTTATAGTTTGTTTTGAGATTCTCTGTTGTTTCTTCTCATCACGTGACCAACATATGCCCATCTCCTTTTCCTGATCACCCATGAGACTGGTTGCTGTTCAGTCATCTGTCTTTTATTTGCATTGTTCTTGAATTCGTTTCACTTGATGCCAAGTATTTTCCTTAGGCATTTATTTTCAAAAGAGTCTAATTTCTTTTCTATTTCTTTAGTTGTTTTCCAGCCTTCACATGCATAAATGAGGGTGGATATTACATTTGAATTAAATAGTCTTAACTTGGTTTTTGTGCTTATAACTTTTGAATGCGATATGTTCTCAAGATTCTTGAAGATCGATGCTGCTTTTACAATTATAATTCTAACTTCCTTTCTAGTGTCACCATCCTGGTCTATGTAGCCGCCAAGGTATGTAAATTTATTGACTTCTTCAATATCTGTCTCTTCTATGTGAAATTTTCCATTTTGATTAATAGGAAATTTCATTATGTTTCTTTTGTCCTTGTTAATTTCAAGTCCTATTTTGCTAGCCAATGAAGACCGGTTATCTGTTACATATCCATAACAACTGGAGGTTATGAAATACCAGAGATTAGATATGCTGATGACACAGTATTACTGTCCACAGCACAAAAAGGAATGCAAAAACTATAATTATGTCAGTCTGTAAAAACAGTGAAGAGCAAAACCTTTTTCTTAATGCGAAAAAAACTAAATTGATGACAACTGACAAAACAAATAAGGCAGCTGAAATGTATATCAATGAGACGAAATTGGAAGAGGTGGAGAGTTTTGAATATCTTGGATCATTACTAACTAATAATGGAGATACAATGAAGGAAAGTAAAAAGAGGACATCTATAGCTCTTCAAAAAGTAAAACAACTAAAGAAGATGTGTAGAGATGCAGAGAGAACCACAAAAATAAGATTTTTAAGGGCACGCATCTTTCCCATCGCAACATATGCCTCAAGATTCTACTCCTAAAATATAGAATTATTTTTATAAAACTCAAGTTTGTTCATAGAGTGTTGTCGCACAATGCCCCACCTTACTTGTGGCCATTGTTTACGTCCAGCATTAAACATAGCTAACGTTTAAGAAACTGTCTTCTTCCTAAACCCAGGCTAGATCTGTACAAGAAAAGCCTTGCATATTCTGCAGTACAGCTCTAGAACTCCCTCCCCTACCATCTAAAATCTATTAGTAATACTTCATCCTTTAAGTCGAGCCTTTTTCAATATTTACTGGCTTGTAACTATATGCCTCCATGGAATATCTAATAGCCTCTCATATCACAACTCGCCAGACATCGAGTTCAGTTCTAAAAGAACATAATTTGTTAGATTTTGTATCTTGTTAGAAATTATTTTAGGAAATATGCGAGAGTGGAATATCAGAAGAACTTCATTTAAAATGTATTGCGTCTGTATGTATGTGAGCGCTATCTTGTTTGATTACATACCTCTTATGTAGCTCATTATCCTATATTTGTGAATGTAATAGTTTCATCTTGCATTCTTAGAAATTTGTTAATGTAATTTGTATACTTATATTTCATATAGTTTTATCTTGTATTGCTGTTTTACAGTTATCATAATTTTTTTCATGTAATTTGCATATTTATATTAAATCGAGTGTGTTGGAAGAATGAAAGATGGAGTGATAAAGGGCGGAATGTATAACGGGCCTGCGTGCCCTATTCTTCACACTTTTAAAATAAAGATCATTCATTCATTCTCTCTCTTTCTCTCCTCCCCCAACACTTTATATCCAGGATGATCACTCTCTAGCCCACATCACTGAGAAAAGAGGAGTCAAGTGTCACGGGGAAGAGAGGAGTCCAGTGTCACGGAGAAGAGAGGAGTCCAGTGTCACGGAGAAGGGAGGAGTCCAGTGTCACGGAGAAGAGAGGAGTCCAGTGTCACGCGGAGGCGGCCACTCAAAAGACTTCTTTTCCTGAGACAATCGATCGGTTATTGATGACCAGCACGCCGAGTTCGATATCTCGTCCCTGAAATTAATGTATTCCTTCATTTGGCGAGATGGTCTCGCATTCGGTCGATCAGCAGGAAGAAGGCGACTAGAAGATACGCATGCTATGTTTAGCTGAGGATAGATAAGAAATTTTATCTTTGTCTTCCTCCCTGAAGTAATAGAGGAACAAGAAGAGGAAAAAAATGGAAAGGAAGATAAAGGTTGCCTTTGAGTGAACAACTGGAGTAGAACATTTTGTAGAATTTCCAAGTGATTGACACAAGCTATTTTATGTAGATGTGTGTCATGTGACGTGACACGTGTATCATGTGACCTGTGATGGGCGTCACGTGAGTGTAGTTATTGTTTTTATATAAACTTGTGTAACATTGTAGGCTGGATAATAGAAATAAGAAAGAAGAAGTGGAGCGCAGAAGAACCAGCAAATGGCAGCAAACTAAAAGAAGATCTGCAGTGTAAACTGGCTGTTATCAACAGAGTGAAGACGGATGGTGAGGAGTCCAGTGTTCAATGGATGAATAAGGCAGAAAACATTATGTTGTATATACTGCAATTTTAGCAATTAGCCATTCAGTGCAGGTCTTTAGCTTCAGTCAGTTTGTCACGTAAGTCCTTGTAGCGTTATCACCCTTAAAAGTACGTGTCTTTCTACATCTTCTGCACCTTACGTCACGTGTACACAGGCCCATGGTACACAGCCCTTTCACCTACGTCATGTGAACACAGGTCTGTCTTACAGTCTTTACACCTACGTCATGTGAACACAGGTCTGTCTTACAGTCTTTACACCTACGTCATGTGAACACAGGTCTGTCTTACAGTCTTTACACCTACGTCATGTGAACACAGGTCTGTCTTACAGTCTTTACACCTACGTCATGTGAACACAGGTCTGTCTTACAGTCTTCACACCTACGTCATGTGAACACAGGTCTGTCTTACAGTCTTCACACCTACGTCATGTGAACACAGGTCTGTCTTACAGTCTTCACACTTACGTCATGTGAACACAGGTCTGTCTTACAGTCTTCACACCTACGTCATGTGAACACAGGTCTGTCTTAAGTCTTTACACCTACGTCATGTGAACACAGGTCTGTCTTACAGTCTTTACACCTACGTCATGTGAACACAGCTCTGTCTTACAGTCTTTACACTTACGTCATGTGAACACAGGTCTGTCTTACAGTCTTCACACTTACGTCATGTGAACACAGGTCTGTCTTGTAGTCTTTACACCTACGTTATGCGAAGACAGATCTGTCTTACAGTCTTTATACCTACGTCATGTGAACATAGGTCTGTCTTACGCGGCAATTATCTTTTACGTCATGTGAACACAGGTCGTGTCTCACAGTGTCATCGTGCCCTGCTAACAGTTCACACGTCCCTCTCACGTGCTACAATTTCTGGCTTCAATTCATACTCTAGTCTTTCTTTGACAATATCATTATGTCACATGATATACACCTCTGAGACACACTTACTATTTTTCGCTACATAAAGCCATGAAAGTCGTTTCATTGATCACATCTCGTCTCATACGACGTATTCGTGAAGAGGCACAGCATCACCATCTTCATAAAAATCATCGTTGTCATCACATCATTTTCACCACAACATTAACTGCGCTGTTAACACCACATTCACTACAAATATGAAGTCATATTCATCACAACATCAGTGGTCATGTGTTTTCACTTCTGCAGTTAATGGAAGACGTAGGCACTGAGCCACCAACTCCTAATCCGGAACCTAATGAACGCTTCTTAAGATATTTTTACAGATTAGGACCACATGTAGAAGAATTCTGCACCTTACATGTACAATTTCTGTCTATATCAGACTCACTACACAGAGACATGCCAAAATATGCACATAAAAGTATAGTAAACGTATATTTAGCAAAGTGTTTTTGTCCATGAAATGACCATTGGTCAGTTTAAGAAATAAACGGTCCAAGAAAGTTGAAAATTTGAATGAGGAATAAAGTGAGAGCATAAAATGAAACTGTAAGGGGACATAACAAGTAAAATTCATATTCTAAGTTAAGAAAATTTGTTATCGACCCTTCACTATTTTTCTTTCATTCTATATAGACAGTGCCTGTGTTTACGTGCGTCCGACCTACGTTCAACCCATAGTTACGAACAACCCCTCGTAAAGCATATTATATAAAAAGTCAGGAGTTCCAGGATACTTTGTGGTGCGCATCAAAACATTGCGCGTCGACTGCGGTTCGTCGGTTTATCTGTTTTAATTCATAGAAAGGTACATTGTATGTACAGACTATAAAACTGATGTTCCAGTCCTACGTAACTATTCCGACTTACGTACAAATTCGACTTACGAATACACTTAGGACGCAACTAGTTCGTAACCTCCACTCTGGGGCTGCTGTAAAACACCTGTTCTTCAATTCTTACTGCAGTTATCTTGACAATATCAATATCGTCGTCACCACAGCCTCACAAAACAGCCCCACAACACAGGCTCACAACACAGGGCCACAACACAGGCCCACAACACAGCCCCACAACACAGAGCCACAACAAAGGGCCACAACACAGCCCTACAACACAATCCCCTCCTCCCCAACATAAACCCACAACACAGCTCCACAATACATCACCACAACACAACAGCCTCACACCACATCCCTACACAACAGCCCCACAGCACACCTCCCACAACACAGCCCAACACCACAACCCCACAAAACAGCCACAGTGGTTTTCAGAACGTTCATTTCGTAGTCACTAACTGGAGACATAAAGGCCATTTTTCCTTTTACTGATTGTCAGTGTGTTTTTGTTTTGTTACTCGCGTGATGTCACCCAGAGATCCCTACATGCTTTGACAGAACTTTGTGTGTAAGACACCACACTTAGAAACAGAGATCCCCACATGCTTTGACAGAACTTTGTGTGTAAGACACCACACTTAGAAACAGAGATCCCTACATGCTTTGACAGAACTTTGTGTGTAAGACACCACACTTAGAAACAGAGATCCCTACATGCTTTGACAGATCTTTGTGTGTAAGACACCACACTTAGA
This sequence comes from Achatina immaculata, assembly GCA_009760885.1. Taxonomy (NCBI): domain Eukaryota; kingdom Metazoa; phylum Mollusca; class Gastropoda; order Stylommatophora; family Achatinidae; genus Lissachatina; species Lissachatina immaculata. Next base: position 64,512,423 of record CM019720.1, on the reverse strand, counting down.
AACAGAGATCCCTACATGCTTTGACAGATCTTTGTGTGCAGACACTATACACCCAGACACAGAGATCCCCACACGCCTTGACAGAATGTTGCGCGTAGACACCACACTCAGACATAAAGATCCCGACACGCTTGACAGATCTTTATAGACACCACAATCAGACATAGAGGTCCAACATCAAAATATTGACGCAAAACTGCAGACTGTCGAAATGAGATAAAATACGCCAGAGACCGCAAGTCTGTGAGAATACACTTATAAATAGACGTAATCACAGGGAGGCTGAAAGAACACACTATGTTCAAAGTGTGAAGAATTGGACACTCTCATATTCTACTCCCCCCCCCCCCCCCCCCCAACGTTTACTGGATGGATTGGATGGATGGATGGATGGATAGATCAGGCGAAGACAGCAGGAAACCAGTGAAGTTAATCGTGAAACGGCTGGTCCGCCTCTATCAGTCCCTGAACAAAAAGCCAGGACAGCAAATTGAATCTCACGGAAACGTAATCAGTGAAGAACTTTCGGACCACTTCATGCATCACGCGTTCTATCAGGCGGTTTCTGGGCGCTCCATCCAACCCGCTCTCTGCCTCAGTTTTTGTTCTCGCAAGCGCGGAGCCACGTGGAGATGACTTGACACTTGATTGATTCGCCCGGGTCCTGATAGGATGACATCAAACCTGCGTGTGTATGTCCCCCATTGTCTGTGTTTGTATTGCTGTTTGTGTCACACTGCGTTTGTATTGCTGTTGGTGTGTCACACTGTTTGTGTTTCCATTGCTGCTAGTGTGTCCCAGTGTTTGTATTTGTAGTTCTGTTTGTGTGTTAAATTGTCTGTGTTTGTACTGCTGTTTGTGTCACACTGTCTATGTTTCTATTTCTGTTTGTGTCACACTTCTGTGTTTGTATTGCTGGCGGTGTGTCACACTGTCTAAATTTGTACTGCTGTTTGTGTGTGTATTGATTATGTGCTGTTTTAGGTTTTATATTACTGTTATAATGTAACCAGAGATATGTTTCTGCACTCTCGTGTTTTTATATCCATGTTTGTGTTTCTATTCTTCAAGAATGTTAAAACTGCTGTTTCTGTTTTCCTGCTATTTTTAGCGTTTATGTTTGTGCATACATGCTTACATACATACATACATGTATGTATGTATGTATGTAAGCATGTATGCATGCATGTATGTATGTATGCATGCATGTATGTATGTATGTATGCATGTATGTATGTGTGTATGTATGCGTGTATATATGTATGTATGTGTGCATATATGTATGTATGTGTATATGTATGTATGTATGTATAAACTGTAATATATGTATGTATGTTATGTATGTATGTATGTATATTATGTATCTATATAAGGTACGAGTATATATGTATATTGCTATGTGTGTAATATACGTATGTAATGTATGTTAAGTATTAGTATGTGGTGTTATGTATTTTGTGTATATAATATATGGTATTATTGTATGGTATGTTATGTATGCATTGTATATTATGTATGTATTGTATGTTATGTATGTAGTGTATGTTATGTATGTATTTTATGTTATATTATGTATGTATTGTATGTTATGTAATGTATTGTATGCTATGTATGTATGTATATTATGTTATGTATGTTATATTTTGTATGTATTGTATGTTGTGTATGTATATAGTGTATGTAACATATCGTGTGTACGTAATGTGTGGTATATGTGTTATATTTGGTATGTTATATATGTTATGTTTGGATTTTATATATAATATGTTTGGTATGTTATGTATGTCTAAGATTAATAATAGAGAAATGCAGGGAGTTTAATGTGAATCTATATTTATCCTTTATAGACTACTCAAAGGCATTTGATTGTGTACAACACCAGAAACTTTGGGAAATAATGGAAAAAATGGGATTTCCAACACATTTGATACAATTAACATCACTGCTGTATTCAGACCAACAAGCAGCAGTAAGAATAAATGGTGAAACAACAAGTTGGTTTGACATAAAACAAGGGGTCCGTCAGGGGTGCATATTGTCACCCTACTTATTTAACTTGTATACTGAAAATATAATGAGGAATGTTAGAGAAGATGTAGACAAAGAATATTACGATGCCATAACAGTTGGAGGTTATGAAATACCAGAGATTAGATATGCTGATGACACAGTATTGCTGTCCACAACACAAGAAGGAATGGAAAAACTAATTATGTCAGTCCGCAAGAACAGCGAAGAGCAGAACCTCTCTCTTAATGCAAAGAAAACTAAAGTGATGACAACTGACAAAACAAACAAGGCAACTGAAATATGTATCAATGAGGAAAAACTGGAAGAAGTGGAGAGTTTTGAATATCTTGGATCACTACTAACTAATAATGGAGATACAATGAGGGAAATTAAAAGGAGGACATCTATTGCTCTTCAGAAAGTAAAACAAATAAAGAATCTGTGGAGAGGAGCAGACAGAACCACAAAAATAAGATTTTTAAGGGCATGCATCTTTCCCATCGCAACATATGCCTGTGAGACCTGGACACTTAACAAAACAGCTGAGAAGCACATAAATGCCTTTGAATGTAAATGCTATAGAAGAGTTCTCCAAATATCGTGGACACAAAAAAGAACAAATATATCTATACTACAAGAGCTTAATATTGAAGAAGGCTGGCTAGTAAAGAGGAGTAAAGAGGATTAAAGAGAGAAAACTTAAATATTTTGGCCACATTAAACGTCATGATAATTTAGAGAAGACCGTATTGGAAGGATACATAATGGGAAAAAGAAAAAGAGGAAGACCGAAACGAAGATGGCTGCAAGACATCGTTGATGATCTGGAAATGGATGCAGCAGCAGCAGGCCATCTTGCTCACAACCGAGAGGCCTACAGGAGTGCTGTTTGGGAGGCAAAGTTCCGCAAGGGACATGCAAAGGAATGAATGATGAATGTTATGTATGTTCTGTTATGCCTCTCTTCTCATGACATGTTCAAGAAATTTTGAATGTTTTTCTTATCAATTTTAACTAGTTTCCGTTGTTCTGAAACTTCTCTGAAGACCTCTTCGTTTGTTTTCCTGTCTACCCAGGGTATGTGACGCATCCTTCTCTAAGACCACATCTCTGCTGCGTCCACTTTGTTATCTTTCTGTTAATTGTGCAGATTTGACACACATAGAACAATGTTGCTATATGTAACGATATAGGTATAGAAATATCTATGTATGTGTATTTTCCCCGTGTGTTGTTTAGCTGTTTCGCTTAATGTATGTTTATGAGTTAGCTGTGTATATCCCTCTCAACATGTGAGTGCGTTTCTCTGTCCCCTCCTTTGATGTTTTATTCACTGAATCAATCTTCTGTTTATCAATGGCGTTTGTTCTTTGTGTTCATGCTATCTCATCGGTCAGTAGCTGTATGTTAATCCATGATATGTATGTCACTGTGCTCTCTACTGTGTCCCTGATACAGTTAACTAGTACACAATTTACTCTTTGTCTGTCTTCTGGTAGCCCTGTTGTGTCCTGGACTCGCAAATCCTCCTGACACATCAAAAGACCTCTGCACTCCATTCTTCTTCCGCGCCATACTCCTAATGTAGATATTCATGCGCTGATCTGGGTAGCATTTCCCCAACATAATTGTGCGTGCGTCATTGCTCGTGCGATGAAAAACCTGACCCATCATGCACTGCTCCCAGAGATAGAAACCTGGGCCTCACACAGACATGACCCACTTCTCGGCCATGTAATAATCCTAGGAGGCGCTAGTGTGCCTGGAAGCTATCATGGCAGTTTATCAAGCCGGTCATACGGCTTGCTAATACCAGAAAACTGCAGTTTATGTGTGTACAAAGCAGCCAGGGAACTTCAAACAGAAATCATTTTGCTATTTACTCCTTGCAGAACTCCAGCCTTTGGACCTCTCGGGATTTTTCCCTCTAGAGGCGCAGAGATGACGACCACCAGGGTCAGTGAGTGAGTGGAGAGATCAGGTCCCGAAGGCGATCGAAAGATAAGCGAAAACAAATTATTATATTGAGATGTTCTTGACAAATAAAGAGAAAGTAATAAGAGAGAGGCTGAAGTATAAAAATGTGGAGCTTTCTGTTCGTTGAAAGTTGCTTGAGAGAATTTTTGTTATTTTGTTCCTAGAGAGAACTTGGCTCTCTTTCTGGGCAATCCAGAACCAAGGTTTCCAAAGACGGCCTGACAGATCTGCATCAGAAACAGCCAACTTGTGTACCATGGACGTGAAGGGTCGCCGAATATGCCACAATCATGAAGGGTCAGCAGGTGTGGCACAGACATGAAGGGTCAGCAGGTGTGGCACAGTCATGAAGGGTCAGCAGGTGTGGCACAGTCATGAAGGGTCAGCAGGTGTGGCACAGTCATGAAGGGTCAGCAGGTGTGGCACAGTCATGAAGGGTCAGCAGGTGTGGCACAGTCATGAAGGGTCAGCAGGTGTGGCACAGTCATGAAGGGTCAGCAGGTGTGGCACAGTCATGAAGGGTCAGCAGGTGTGACATAGTCATGAAGGGTCAGCAGATGTGGCACAGTCATGAAGGGTCAGCAGATGTGGCACAGTCATGAAGGGTCAGCAGGTGTGGCACAGTCATGAAGGGTCAACAAACTCAGCTTGCCTGTCAACAAACTCAGCTTGCCTGTCACACAATTCAGCTTGCCTGTCAACAAACTCAACTTGCCTGTCAACAAACTCAAATTACCTGTCAACAAACTCAGCTTCCCTGTTATCAAACTCAGTGTGCTTGTCAACAAACTCAACTTGCCTGTCACAAAACTCAGCTTGCCTGTCAACAAACTCAACTTGCCTGTCAACAAACTCAAATTACCTGTCAACAAACTCAGCTTGCCTGTCAACAAACTCAGCTTTCCTGTCAACAAACTCAGCTTGCCTGTTATCAAACTCAGTGTGCTTGTCAACAAACTCAACTTGTCTGTCAACAAACTCAGCTTTCCTGTCAACATACTCAGCTTTCCTGTCAACATACTCAGCTTTCCTGTCAACAAACTCAGTTTGCCTGTCAACAAACTCAGCATGCCTTTCAACAAACGGCATTCATTTTTTTTTGTTTTTTGCTATCAGCCCCAGCCAAGCCCTGCCCAGCCCCAGCCACACCCTGCCCAGCCCCAGCCCTGTCCACCCCCAGCCCACCTTCGGCCAAGCCTTACCCAGCCCAGCCCCAGCCAAGCCCTCCCCAGCCCCAGCCCTGTCCACCCCCAGCCCACCTTCGGCCAAGCCTTACCCAGCCCAGCCCCAGCCAAGCCCTGCCCAGCCCCAGCCCTGTCCACCCCCAGCCCACCCTCGGCCAAGCCTTACCAGCCCAGCCCCAGCCAAGCCCTCCCCAGCCCAGCCCAGCCCCAACCAAGCCCTACCAAGCCCAGCCCCAGCCAAGCCCTGCCCAGCCCCAGCCCAGCCCAGCCCCAGCCAAGCCCTACTCAGCCCAGCCCCAGCCCTACTCAGCCCAGCCCAGCCCCAGCCAAGCCCTCCTCAGCCCAGCCCCAGCCAAGCCCTACCCAGCCCAGCCCCAGCCCGGTCCAGCCCCAGCCCACCCCCGGCCAAGCCTTACCCAGCCCCAGCCAAGCTCTGCCCCAGCCCAGCCCCAGCCCACCCCCGGCCAAGCCCTACCCAGCCCCAGCCAAGTCCTACCCAGCCCAGCCCCAGCCAAGCCCTGCCCAGCCCAGCCCCAGCCAAGCCCTGCCCAGCCCAGCCCCAGCCAAGCCCTGCCCAGCCCAGCCCCAGCCAAGTCCTACCCAGCCCAGCCCCAGCCAAGCCCTGCCCAGCCCAGCCCCAGCCAAGTCCTACCCAGCCCAGCCCCAGCCAAGTCCTACCCAGCCCAGCCCCAGCCAAGCCCTGCCCAGCCCAGCCAGGGTAGATAACGTGTTTCTCTTCAGAACGCCAGTTTTATCTATTGTCATTTTTTCTTCATCTGTTAGTGTCTGACAGAACTGAGCTCTATGGGCAGCGTATAACGTTTCCCTTCTAGCTGAATCTTTGTTTCACGATGAACAAACTATTGAAACCATGAGATAAAACAAAACAAAACAAAACAAAACAAAAACCTTCCATCTTTGCTGCCGCAGCAAACTAAACTAATCTGAAATAGCTGCAGGAAGTAGCCACCCGAGAAACAGCACTAAGATAAGCTTCTTTCTACGATGACATCACAGAGCTAAAGAAAAAAAAGATCATGATGGCTGGGACAAGTTCCAAAATTGAATGACAAAGGACAATCTAGTATCTACTGAACCACGATTTTCTAGTAAGAAGGTGGGACCTTGGCATTCATCAGAACTAATATACAAGGACAGAGAGAGAGAGAGAGAGAGAGAGGAAGTTACAGGATGGGCTGTCAGTGTGACTAGGAAGAAAGTCACCGGCGGATCTCATAATCATCGCAAACGACACGGAATTGTGGGGAGAAATGATCGCCTACGCCACACGGCACGGCATAGATTAGATTTGCAAGCAGGGGCCTTCGATAGAAACTGTATAAATCCATTCGAAACCCCAACCAGTCCACGTGGGTCCACAATTAAAACAAGGAAAACTCTTCAGGGACACCCCCCCCCCCCGAACAATGCACCGGCTGACCCTCCACTCACCCACCCCCCCCCCCCACACACACACCTCCAGCATAGGGGCCATCTGTAAGTGACCTTTGACAGATATCTCCCTTCACCATGACAACGGTGAAGAACTGATCAAAGACCGTGCCAAACGGTGGCCTACTGTGCGTGGGACGATGCGTAGTATGGCTTAAAGATGGACCAAAGCTAAAGACAACTGAATCAAGGTTGACAAGGTCATTATGTCAATTAAATAATGGCAGGAGCAGGTTATAGTACTTAAGGTCATTATATCAATCAAATAATGGTAGGAGCAGATTATAGTAATTAAGGTCATTATATCAATCAAATAATGGTAGGAGCAGATTATAGTAATTAAGGTCATTATGTCAATCAAATAATGGTAGGAGCAGATTATAGTAATTAAGGTCATTATATCAATCAAATAATGGTAGTAGCAGGCTATAGTAATTAAGGTCATTATGTCAATCAAATAATGGTAGGAGCAGGTTACAGTAATTAAGGTCGTTACGTCAATCAAATAATGGTAGGAGCAGGCTATAGTCATTAAGGTAGTTATGCCAATTAAATAACGATAAAATCAGTCACGGAATAAGCTTTTCAGAGACTTCCAGGAAAAATTAACAGGCAACCGCTTCAGAAAAGTCTTATAAAACAAAACCCAACTACACTAGCCCCGTAGTAGGAACTGTCTTTAGAATTAACATCAGAAACTGCTGTTGTGTTTTTTGTTTTTTTTTTCATTGTATTTCATCTATGTATTCACTGGCTGTTACTTCTGAGACTTACCTTATTGTCTTCTGTGAGGTTTTCTTTGGTGTATGAGTCCTCCATTGTGATATTTCTATCCCGCTGGATATTTCCACTGTGTCCCACAGTTCCAGAACATTTTTGGCACAGACGAAATGGATGGTCCTAAAGCGGGAGATGGGAAGAACCCGGGAGAGGTGGAGTGTGGTGGGGTGGGGGGAGGGGGAAACAAGCAGGGGGCATCCGAACCAGTTTGTGAGAAAAAACACTGTTGGCGACGCTGGGGATGTGTTCTTGGGAGGTAAGGGGTTGACACTTCTATAAAGTGAAAAACACTGATCCATACTAATCATTGTAGACTATCTCAGTAGAGATTATCTAGTGATATGAATTTCTTTTTTTCTTTCAGAGTTTGCTCAAATTTGGGAATATTCCTGTCTTTCGATTTTCTAAGCATATTTCCATTTAGAGAATCTTCCTATCTCTTGCCTGTCTGACCATATTTCCAGCTGGAGAATCTTCCTATCTCTCGCTTGTCTGACTATATTTCCAGCTAGAGAATCTTCCTATATCTCGCCTGTCTGACCATATTTCCTGTTTAAGAACCTTCATATCTCTCACCTGCCTGACTATACTTCCATTGCTACCCCCCAGAATTAGTCGACTTCTATTATTAACACTGATGCTAAAATATCCAGTTTGTTTTGAAGTTTTTATTTCTTTTCCTTTTTTGTTCGTAGGAAGTTTTCGCCATATTTGTTGCTCTTCTAATTTATAGTCGTCTGAGTAATCTTTATTCATCTAACTCTTCTCCGTAATCTTCATTCATCCAACTCTTCCACATAATCTTTATTCATCCAACTCTTCCTTGTAATCTTCAGTTGTCCAAGTCTTCAGTACCTGCCTGTGGTTTTTGTATTCTATCTTATCTTGGATAAATTCTGCTTATAATGTCTGCGATTAATCTCTTACATTCCAAGTCTGACAAGGAATTTAATAAACCCTGAAAAAATGAGTTACGAGCCATAACTATCAATAATATTAGAATATGTCAATCAATCGTTTTGTAAACTTTTAATATTTATACCAGGTGCCTTCTAATCTGTCATCTTCTGACAGGTGAGCGATCTATCAAAGAGACCACTCCACACCAAGGACCCCGCTCCCAGAGGTGCTATCAGCTCCCTCGTGTTTAATGGATTTCTTGTACTGAAGAAAGTGTAATCAGTTCTGTTTATGGAATGCCATTTTCAGGGTGGTCAAGAAATAACATGACAAGAATATGATTGGTTAGATAAAGTGTTAGATTATGCGTTTTCATTGGATAACGCACATCACTTGGAGGACCAATCATATTTGTGAGCTAGGGAAAGTATGTTTTATATCAAAACATAAGTAATGTAAGGAGAAGGGAATGACATGAAATGATAGTGCGATATTGCTGAGATGCAGACAAGAGAGACGAGAGGTAGAATTCTTGTTTCAGTGCAACAATAATCGGGAAAAAAAAAATTAAACGGAGAAAAGCCAGCAGCGGGCGTGGTCTGATATCGTGATGTATCGTTAAATCTGCTAATTTTGTATTCACGTCTTTGTCTGCAGACCCCGGGGTCAGTGTGCCACTTTATCTGAGGGTAAAAACAATCCATGACGTCATCGCATAAAAGTGGAGCGAGCACAGCGTGAGCAGAAATCTTCTTTTTTTTTTTAAACAGATGCTTGCTTAGAGACGATATTGTGGAACTCAACGTAGGAAGTTTACACCGGTCGATTTCACTCCCAAGTTTTTCAATTTGCCATTCTTCTCATTTTAATACGAGCGATATTTTAGAAGAAAATCGTTTCCTTTCTCATCATTTTATATAAAGTGCTATTTGTAATGATTATAAGATTTTCAGTCTTATATTGATTATATCCGTGCTTTAAATATTCCACTTTGGCCTCAAAGTGTTCAAATATTTGTGGCATTTTCATGATATAGTTAAATTGTTGCTGTTGATGGCGTTGATTTTTGTTTCTTTTCTTGCTCTAGCAGATAAACTGAAAGGAATAGATGCACATGTGAAAAAATAGGTCAAGAATAGAATCGAAAAGGGGAGAATTTTATGAGGAAGATAAAAAAAAATAAATAAATAAGAGAACTTCCAGAAAACTGAGGAATATGTCACAGAATGCATTATACACCCAAGATTACTTGCTGTTTTCAAAAACTGAACAATAAACAAACAGTGGAACTTTCTTCTTTCAAGAATTGGATAATAAACAAAGAGAGGATCTTTCCGCTTTCAAGAATTGGATAATAAACAAAGAGGTGATTTTCTGCTTTCAAGAACTGGTCAATAAACAAAGAGATGATCTTTCTGCTTTCAAGAATTGGACAATAAACAAAAGAGGGTCTTCTGCTTTCAAGAATTAGACAATAAACAAAAGAGGGTCTTCTGCTTTCAAGAATTAGACAATAAACAAAAGAGGGTCTTCTGCTTTCAAGAATTAGACAATAAACAAAAGAGGGTCTTCTGCTTTCAAGAATTAGACAATAAACAAAAGAGGGTCTTCTGCTTTCAAGAATTAGACAATAAACAAAGTGGGGAAACTTGGATTCAGATGAAAAGTGGTTTTGGAGAGACATACAACAGGCACAGAGATCAGCTAGAAACATGGACGAGAGAAGTTCTAAGAGAAGCCACATAATATTGAAAACTAACTAGAATCAGAAAGAGAAGACAATTTAAACAGGAAATGTCATGAGAAGACAAATGTAAACAGGAGATGTCATGAGAAGACAAATGTTAGAAACCTGATCATCACTGGAAAACCTCTTGGGGAAAAATGTAAGAGGTCAAGAGGGGAAAAGAAAAAAAAAATGAATACGCTAACCAGTGGAGCAGGGGAAAGGAAGGCAACAGATCTGATCTGAAACACCAGGAACGCTCACGAAATGAGAAACATGATCGCCAACGCTAACCAGAACTGGCATATAATCAATCAATCAATGGAAAATAATATAAAATTATTTAAAAAAAAAAAAAAGAATATGACTTGGCATTTAGAACGTTCAGTGTTATCACGTTTTTGAGTAACAATGTTTGGATAAAACAAAAATCTTCACTGTATTTTCATGTTAACGAATAAATATTTCAATTTCATTGTTTCGTTCCATTATTTTTCTTCCAAGTTTTTTGTCCATTTCTGACACAATCGCAACATAATATACTTTTTAATTTCCCCGGCTTAAGCTTTACAAAGACGGGCGTAGATGTGGACGTAAAACCTGACAGTAGAAGGCCAGGCGTGTTGAGCTGCCAGGTCCTGAGACAAGCGGTAACTCTGGTACAGCTTTCTACTCCGTGTCCGATGTCGTTTTGCCGTGCCGATTCTGAAGGCTAACAAAGACACATAATTCGGATAAAGGTTTCTGCAAACAGGGGAAGTTTTCTGGTTTCACGTGACTTTGTGGGGTGGAAGTGGTTAAGTTTCTGTTAGTTACAGAGTGTGTGTTTCTTTCCTTACTGCGTTGCTGAGTACCAAATGTCAGCTGTCAGCTTGACATTGTCAGTTACAGATATAATATTTTACTCACGGAGAACTCACTATTATCTGGCCTTCGCATTCTGGGAATCTGCTGAAATCTATTATGAAGTTTGAGAAAAACGATGGAAAAACACTGAAAATCTTTCTTTCTTTCTTTGTCTCTTTCTCTGCCTCTTCCCCCCCCCCCCTCTCTCACACACACTCTCTCTCTCTTTGCCTTCCTCTGTCTTTTTCTTTAACTCTCTATTTCTCTTTCTCTCCTTTTTCTCTCCTTTTTCTCGTCCTCTCCTTTTATCTGTATGAAATAAAGCTATAGTTTATTGTAATTCATATATATATATATATATATTGGTTAGCTGAGTGGTTAGGCGCTCGGTTTACTAGTCTGGTGGTACCGGGTTCAGTCCTAGCAGTGGGATTTTTGCTGGTACACACCAGAAAGGCCCCAGCGTTCACCCAGCCTCTAAAAATGGGTACCAGAGAAATCTGGGAAGGTAAAGCGGCCAGGCGTGATACTGACCACATCACACTTTCATATGCAGAAGGTGGTGGAAAATACGGGCCTAACACCGTATTATCTGGGTGTCTGAGTGGCGAAGTGGTTAGTGCACTGGTCCATCATGGCGAAGGTCGGGTTTTTCGAATCCGGACGGAGGCACCCCAGTCACCCAGCTGTAGAAATGGGTACTCGACTTTTTCTTCTTGAGTTCGGGAAGGAAAAGGGGACAGCCGTGATACTGACCATATCACCCTCTAGTGTGCTGACAGTCAAGGAAAATATGGGCACTGACACCATATCCTTATGTTCCTCTAAGCATGACAGGATTACCTTTACCTTTTTTTTACGATATATGTATATGCCGGTTGTGTTATTGATTTATCTCTCCTAATTACTCCAAGCTTTACACAAGGAAATGAGTGAACGGGTGAAGAGGTACAACAACAACAGCCTCTGTTTAAAAAAAAAAACAGATCAGAACGTGATGGGAATGCAAAGCTGGACATTTTCGGGTTGTACAAACGATGTCTTCTTGTATGAAATGTAGACCTATAAAATATCTCATTATATCCAATGAAAACAAGATTCCATGCTTTCCTTATATCCTTCAAGATGGAAAATATGAGTGCAGAAATAACCATTTGCTGAAACTAATAATGGAGATACAATGAGGGAAATTAAAAGGAGAACATCTATCGCTCTTCAGAAAGTAAAACAACTAAAGAATCTGTGGAGAGGAACAGACAGAACTACAAAAATAAGATTTTTGAGGGCATACATCTTTCCCAACGCAACATATGCCTGTTAGACATGGACACTTAACAAAACAACTGAGAAACACATAAATGCCTTTGAGTGTAAATGCTACAGAAGAATTCTTCAAATATCATAGATAAAAAAAAAAGAACAAATATATCCATACTACAAGAACTTAATATTGAAGAATATTGGCTAGTAAGGAAGATTAAAGAGAGAAAACGTAAATATTTTGGACACATTAAACGTCATGATAATCTAGAGAAAACCGACTTGGAAGGGTACATAATGGGAAAAGAGAGAGAGGAAGACCAAGGCGAAGATGGCTGCAAGACATCGTTGATGATCTGCAAATGGATGCATCAGCAGCAGGCCATCTTGCTCACAACCGAGAGGCCTACAGGAGTGCTGTTAGGGAGGCAAAGTTCTGCAAGGTACATGCACATGAATGAATGAATGAATGGATGAATGAGACACTTTATATACGTTTCCCCGAGAACTTTTAGAATACATGAGTACAACTGTCTGGAATCAGAAGTTTTGGTTTGTGTTAATACTAGAAACATATTTTGAAGTGTTTCCACTGAAGAAACACTTTCATGTGCTGAAGGTCATGGAAAATGGGGGCTTAACAACCTATTCCCCACTATTTCTTAATGGATGGAAACAGGAATTTTACCTTTTATCTTTAACTCAATAAAGAAACACATGTAAGACAGGCAATAAAGAAACACATGTAAGACAGGCAATAAAGAAACACATGTAAGAAAGGCAATAAAGAAACACACGTAAGAAAGGCAATAAAGAAACACATGTAAGAAAGGCAATAAAGAAACACATGTAAGAAAGGCAATAAAGAAACACACGTAAGAAAGGCAATAAAGAAACACATGTAAGAAAGGCAATAAAGAAACACATGTAAGACAGGCAATAAAGAAACACATGTAAGACAGGCAATAAAGAAACACATGTAAGACAGGCAATAAAGAAACACATGTAAGAAAGGCAATAAAGAAACACATGTAAGACAGGCAATAAAGAAACACATGTAAGACAGGCAATAAAGAAACACATGTAAGACAGACAATAAAGAAACACATGTAAGACAGGCAATAAAGAAACACATGTAAGACAGGCAATAAAGAAACACATGTAAGACAGGCAATAAAGAAACACATGTAAGAAAGGCAATAAAGAAACACATGTAAGACAGGCAATAAAGAAACACATGTAAGACAGGCAATAAAGAAACACATGTAAGACAGGCAATAAAGAAACACATGTAAGACAGGCAATGAAAAGTGGTACATGAAAAATCTTTTTAACTACCAGCTTGACAAAGCGCCCCACTGATTTTTTCAGTACTTTTCAAATATGGAATATTTTCAACTGATTTGCATACATTAATATTCGAAATAAGGATTAATTCAGTTTTATTCCACTTTTAAGGATTAATTCAGTTTTATTCCAGTTTTAAGGATTAATTCATTTTGTCCCAATTTACTTATGTTTTAGTGATATAATTTTACTTTTTACAAGAAATGAGATATATTATCCCATTGATATCGGGACAAATATATCCCACTGGTATTCTAGTTCACGTCTGCATTTTGTCCCCTCTTTCATTTGAGAAGACTAATGGTCTCCAACTTACAGAAGAGATCAGTGACTGTGAATGGTCAGTCAGATAAGTCATTTCCTGACCAGATGTTTGTTTGTTTACTTTTTGGTGATTAAGACCACTTGAGACATATTTTTACAACATAATCATCGGGACGCATGATCCAGCTATAAAATAGCAATTGGATATACATCCAAACATATTCTCAGGTTTACAATCATATCTAATTAGTCTGAACATTTACAATTATGTGTTATTATGATCCATTTCTCCTATACTAAATAATGAAGCAGAAATTTGATAAAATTTTTGGAAGAAAAACCCCCCAAAACCTCTGGACGTGAAAGGGTTAAAGAAGACAGCACAAATGATGGGACCTAAGAAAACACACCAGACAGAACTCCAAATGCAACGAAAGACAAGATGCAGCACAGAACTGCGATTCATGATCTTGCTGAAAAATGTTCACTTCATCCTAATGTGCTACAGAATGTGACAAATAGTGCCGATGCTGATTTCTTATAAACTGATGTATGCAAATTTAAACTTATGAAGTTCCCCCCATATTTTAAAGGAAATGAAACACTTACCAGATCCAAGAGTGTCTCCGCCTTTCCACGTGACCTGGGTCAGGGACAGTCAGTGTAATCATTGCTAAGCGATGCAAATCCTGCGCGGAATGAAATCTTGTCTAACTGCTCCTTAATCCAGAATTAATGGACATTTCTGCCTGGCGTTTTCCTTCTTTTTGTTTCCACTCTCCAGACTAGTTACTGTTGCTGCTTATATTGTTGCTATCCACGAGCTGTTAACTATTATTATAAAATTTGTTGAAACTTGAGAAGGCTTAGAATCCCAGTAACACGAAAGTTAACACACGGAACTTAATCCACTTTTGTAATCCACCTTTGTGTGAGGATTATCTCAGTGCATTACTCAAAATACCGATTATTTACTTTTTATCTTTCAAAGAAGGAATTACTTTCACAGCCGATATAAAGTGATTAAATGCAACACTAAACAGAGTGATTAAATGCAACACTAAACAGAGTGATTAAATGCAACACTAAACAGACTTAGGAAATTTAAAAAACAACCGAAACAATATCTGAAACATCAGAATTGTGGAAACATTAACGTAAAGCTCCTGTATATTTTTGTTACATGTTCGCATTTAAACTGTGGCACTATTTGAAATTAAAAACAAATATTTAAAACAATCATGACCGTAGCTTCACTGAATTCTACAAACTGATGAATGCTTGAACATCTGGTTTGGTGATTAGTAAGATTACAGCTCTTTATCGGACAGAATGTCAAGAGAAAGTTTGTATAAAATGTTCCCTGTTTATCACATCACTGCCTCGCTCACAGTTAGTTCGATGAGCATACACAGTAAACACTTTAGAAATGGCGTGACGAAGAAATAACTAATGAAGAATGTATGAGAAGAGCTGGAGAAACAAAAAAACCTTGTCAAAAAGATAAGAGAGAGACAATGTACTTTCATAGGACATGCAATGAGAAGAGGGGGCATTGAAAATATAATAACAACAGGAAAAATAGAAGGAAGAAGATCAAGAGGAAGACCAAGAGAAATGATACTGGACAGTCTGACGGGATGGTGTGAGAGGAGATCACCAACTGAACTGATGGCATGCATGGAGGATCAGGTACTCTGGAGAAGCATAATAGCCAACGCCAGTCGGCACAGCACCTGATGATGATGATGATGATGATGATGATGATGTGACGAAGAAGTGTGACACTGAATTACACTTTAGAAATGGCGTGACGGGGAAGTGTGACACTGAATAGACTTCAGAGATGGCGTGACGGGGAAGTGTGACACTGAATAGACTTCAGAGATGGCGTGACGGGGAAGTGTGACACTGAATAGACTTCAGAGATGGCGTGACGGGGAAGTGTGAACTCACAACTTCGTCGGTGACTGAAAGTACACACGGCTTTACAGAAAGAGATATGAGATCACTATAGACAGCTGTTGGCGGAAGTTCGTGATTAACGCAGAAGTTCATGTATAACAGGGAAGTTCGTATATAACGTTTCATATTTTTTTTTCTGTCAAACATATTTTCTGTAATATATTTGCTATGATCTACAGCATACCTTTATGTAACTGTCTATGTCTATATATTCTTGAATATGTAACGTATACGTGTATTATGTGTTTTAGTGTGCTGTGTTGTCTCTTTGTACATGGACAAGTAGATATGTGAGGTTGTATGTTTAGCTCATGTTTGCGTTCATGAGAAATTATCTGTTCGTGAATGTAACTATTCATTTTATGATGCACTCTAATACGTGTAAGTAAGGCATTAGATCTATTATGGCCTCAATTCAGCTACGACATAAAATTTAGTTAAAACACTAAATTTAACCACGACACTAAAGTAAGTTGAAACACCAAATTAAGCCGCGACACTAAATTAAGTTAGAACACTAACTTAAGCTAGGACACTAAATTATGCTCCTGCAGTAAATTAAGCCGCGACACTAAATTAAGTTAGAACACTAAATTAAGCTAGGATACTAAATTATGCTCTTGCAGTAAATTAAGCCGCGACACTAAATTAAGCTAGGACACTGAATTAAGCTGGAACACTAAATTAAGTTAGGACACTTAATTAAGCTAGGACACTAAATTATGCTCCCGCAGTAAATTAAGTTAGGAAACTAAATTAAGTTATGACACGAAATTAATCTATGACATTAAAGTAAGCTAGGACACTAAATTAAGCTAGGACACTAAATGTATCAAAGCACCGGAAGAGACGGATGAGTGTACTGAAGCCAGTAGAAAAGATAATAGGATCATATTTAGAGATTTTCTTTTCCTCACAGCAGATCCACTAAAATGCTTCCGTGCACTTTGTCAATGTAAATATTTGCGTGTTGGACTGTCGTTCTCGGCCCAAGGGCGTTAATTCAATTGGCAAACACATAAACCGGTTCTCATATTTGCGATTTAGACTGTGCCCAAAACTTATATGTAATTCAATACGAACAATGGAATGTATGTGTCAAAGAAATTTATTTAAAATAGCTGAGATATCAGACTCACTAGCTATCTAGAGAGACAGAGGGAGAGAGAGAGTAGCTTAGAGACATGATGTACGTATATTGTGAAGACATACAAGTTAGGATACTAAATTAAGTCATAACACTAAATTAAGTTAGGACATAAAATTAAACCATGACAGTAAATTAAGCTAGGACACTAAATCAAACCATGACATTTAAATTACGTTATGACACTAAGTCATGACATGAAATTAAGACATCAAATTAGCTTGTATAACGACATGAATGGGCCCGGAATATATGAAATTTTCGGCCTTATTAGAAATTTATTTACAGGCAAATTCTTCAGGAATTTTGATGAAATGTCTGCAGTAATCATCTCTAGAAGTGCAGTAGATTGTCTCTGAGGTTTAGGTATCTGTATAAATTCTACAACACATTTGGCGGAAACGAAAAACAAAAACCAGATATGTCAGGTATAAATGAGCATGTACAATGTCAAGACAAACAGCCAAATCAGCTGGGAATCACAGGAATAGATGATTAAACAGCAGAGGATGTGCAAATGTTTCAATACATTGACTAGCGCGTACACGCACACACACATACACAACACACACACCACACACACACACACACACACACACAAATGTGAAACTGAAACCAGGAGAATATTATAGTTTCTGTGTGTGAAATAATGAAACAAAACAGAAACAGAAAACACGGACAAAACATCACTTGGAAACAGAAAGCACAGACAAAAACATCACTTGGAAACAGAAAGCACAGACAAAAACATCACTTGGAAACAGAAAGCACAGACAAAAACATCACTTGGAAAGGGAAAACACAAGAATTAAGTCGTAAGTTGTAGAATTTTCCCTGTACCTGACACTGTTGTGTGGTGCAGAAATAAAGTTACTAAATAGGCAAAACTGAGGACGTAGAATATTTATGTAAAAAAAAAAAAGAGTTGAACGTTATGGACAGAAAGAATAGAGCATATTGAAAGGAGCTTAGCATTATGGACAGAAATAATTTTGCATTATGATAGAAAGAGTTAGGCATTATGGACAGAAGGAATTTTACATTATGATAGAAAGAGTTGGGCATTACGGACAGAAAGAATTTTACATTATGATAGAAAGAGTTGGGCATTATGGACAGAAAGAATTTTACATTATGATAGAAAGAGTTGGGCATTATGGACAGAAAGAATTGAGAATTAGGCGTTATGAACAGAAAGAATTAGGCTTTAGGGACAGAAATAATTGGGCATTACGGACAGAAAGAGTTTGGTATTACAACATAAAGAGTTTGGTATTACAACATAAAGAGTTGTGGGCATTACGGACAGAAACAGCTGGGCATCGACAGAAAGATGTTCGCGCTAGGCACATAAAGATCTTATTATGGACAGAAAAAAAGATGCACAAAAACAATACAAGTACTAGAACTGAACAATTCTGGAACTGAACAATTCTGGAACTGAACAATTCTGAAACGCAACAATGAAAGTATCGCAATATTTCACAACAGTGGACTGAAACTATATCTGAGGATTAGTGGGCGACATCATGTACGGCCTGGCTGGGTGGACAACATCAAGAAGCAAGAAAAGAAGCAAACTATCCAGATATATCATCATAATAGAGAGACCAAGAATACATTAGAAGAGAGGTACTGATTTCTTTCTCCGCCACTTGTTGCTAGATGTAGGCAGATGCCTCTTCATGCCTCTTCAGAGACTGTCCTCTTCCGAAGGAAGTGTCACGTTTTATCACTCATTTGATGAAATCTCGTGGTTTTCTTTTTCTTCGTTCCCATATATTTTCTTAAATTCTTCGCTTGTGACAGTCCCAGTTGGTAGTGCGTCTTACCTGATCTTATTACAGAGGTCTCAGCATAGGTGCACGTACTACGTAGCAGAGGCGAGAATCTTTATAAACGGAAAACATCTCACGGGGAATCACTGTCCCTTCATGTTCACGCCTGACTACCCTCAGCCATGCGGCTCCATGGTATTTGGTTCCACCTTGACCTTGGTTTTTTTTCTTCTGTGGGGTGGGGGGGGGGATCTTAAGCTACACGATTTGCCAGCAGCTGATGAATGAGGGCACAGTATTCAAGCACGCAAAAAACACTTCAGAAACACCGTTAATTGTCAATAAACACAGACTTTACCGGTCGCTGGCGAGATCCTGCCGCCATCTTGGATGGTCAGCCAAGACGGAACGGGTGTAATCAGTTAGCGTACGCCTAACGAGAACTAAAGAAGAGATCGGAGCACCTCCAGATGTGTCCGGTGTGCATGCTGACGGTCCTTCCTAAATAACGAACCTGTATCTTACCTGTATCTCACCTGTGTCACTCATGTTACACCTCGTCCCCTTACCTTCAACTTTAGGAGCAAAATATTTCAGAACTAATACTCGTAAGATTACGAGAACTCGGAAGTCTCTGTTTTTTATTTTTCTACTGCCTGGGGTTGTATTTATTTTAAAAAAAAAATCCTTGGGTCTTCTCGTATCTACCGCAGGTACCATCCATTCCAATTTCTGTGGACCAAGGTTTCTCAACAAATCTCACGAGTTCTGCGAGAGATCCTCATTGAACCCCCCCCCCCCCCCCCAACCCTCCAGGCATTTCTCGCAGAACCACAAGGGCAAAAGAAAAAAAAACCGCTTGTTCTTTTCTCCAAGGCAGTTTGGTTCAAAGAAGTCATTTTTGTTTCGCACAAATAAGAAGAAGCAAACCCTACCCTTATACGAAAGCCAGTCCTGATAAAGTATACGAAACATTATTTATTATTACTCTTTTCGTCGGCGACCTCTACTGGATAAACCAAACGGATTTTCTCTTTGCCGGCCTACACCAAAGACTTTATATTAGAGTTGGTATATTTTACGATTCTTGGGGGTGGGGTAGGGACGGGAGCGCGGTAGCCGTGACAGCTGGGAGGAAGTGGGTTGGGGGAAACAGAATTGAGCGGCGGTATAGCTTTTTAATGCCTGGGTTGACCTAGAGACTTTCACTGGTAGACCTGTCACCTCCACACAAATTCGTTGACTTTAAACGAAAGGGCAAGCCTCTTCTAAACTCGACTGTGACACAGAACAGTGCAGCAGGTAAAAACGTCTAAAACTGATAGCGGGCCATGATGAAAACGATACTTAGATAAATATCACTGGGCGGAGACGATAAAATCAATATAACATACAGGCCTCACTTTACAACAATCAATAACCAAGTAATGTGAAGACGTACACACAATAAATACACAATTATATGAAATATATATCGAAACCTGGTCTAGAACAACATCTACAAAAGCAGAGAATTAAAAAAAAAACACGCAACGTGTTTCCAAATCAATACATCGTTGTTAAGAGAAACTAAGAACATATCGGTATTATTTGTTACAAAGAAGGAAC
This sequence comes from Achatina immaculata, assembly GCA_009760885.1. Taxonomy (NCBI): domain Eukaryota; kingdom Metazoa; phylum Mollusca; class Gastropoda; order Stylommatophora; family Achatinidae; genus Lissachatina; species Lissachatina immaculata. Next base: position 64,492,179 of record CM019720.1, on the reverse strand, counting down.
AGAAATTAGGAACTTATCGATATTAGATGTTACAAAGAAGGAACAGAAATTAGGAACTTATCGACATTAGATGTTAAAAACAAGGAACAGAAATTAGGAACGTATCGACATTAGATGTTACAAACAAGGAACAGAAATTAGGAACTTATCGATATAGTCAATTTTCACGAACACCACCACCTGTGTAGTAAAAAAGCTGATTTACCTATACAAAATCACGAGGTACTCCCAACGAACAGAATACATACACGTGTAGGTCTAAGCACAGTTATACTAGTCTAACACACTTGTAGCTGTGCGAAGTATATAAACCCAGGTCAAGAAAAGAAAAGTATGAAAACGAATACCGTATTTACTGTATTAAACGATTGGCTTCCCAAACTTTATAATCCGTATCCTAGTTGTGAACAAAGACAGAAAAACCCAGAAGCTATAAACGGGGTAGAATTGAGTCCCCCTCACATCTTTGACTGCCGTAACTCCGCTTCGTGTGGTCTCTTCAGTTTAAACAGAAGCAGGCGACAGCTCAGAGCCATGTTTGAAGAGGGAGCCATGTGCGGGAATCAGCGAAGCGATTACAGGTTTGGGGACGGGGAAAAGGGAGGGGGGGGGAGGGGAAGGGAGGGGAGTGGAGAAACTCGTTCAGAAGGAAACTCTAATATCTGGCAACGCTGGAATGTATACGGTAGTCCCCAAGCACATAACAGCAGAGGAGTACATATGTTGAAGTACTGGAGAGATACGTACTTCACGAGTTTCCCATGGTGAAGACGTAAGTTAGTGATGTCAAAGTTTATAATTGTGTCTAGATGTACAGGTAGGTACGCGTGTACTGTGCACTTATTATGACGTCTACGTCATTTAAGAGGTGTTTCCCAGCACGGCCGTACAATTAAACCTGTAAAGCGCTCTTTTATTTTCTTTTCAGTAAGATCAGTGACACAATGACAAGGTGAGAAAATTGTCACAAAAGAGAGATGATGTGACAAAATGACAAGATGTTACTGGCCACAAAAATACAAAGATCTCCATATGTGGAGAATATAAACTGCTCCACGATTACAATAGTAAGATGATAACATAGGCTAAAGATTACAGAACACGGGAAACAGTGACATGATTACACGCAAACAGTGACATGATTACAAACAGTAGCATGATTACACGCAAAACAGTGACATGATTACACGCAGGTGATAGGATGACGACAAAACAAATACAAAAGTTGATAAACAAATGAGAAACCAAGAAATAAAAGATGACAAACAATGAAGGTTGATTTACTCAGCTACTTATCACATTCTTCCCTTCACATTTCTCTTTTTCTCACTCTGTGTGTGTGTGCGTGTGTGTTCTCAGCCAAACACACTCCAACATAGCATATTTCACACCATCATATCCCTCTTCACTCCTTGCTCCACAAAATCCACTAAAGAAAGTTCTAGTAATTCTGTTCAGGGCGATGTTTTTATGGAAAAAAAGTTCTTCAGTGTTTCTCATCGCCTCCTCACGTCTGTAATGAAAGACGCGTGTTTTTCTAGACATCATCATCATCATCATCATCATCGCCTTTCACTCCATTGAGAGCATAGGCCACGGCTAAAAGCTCTCCAGTTATTCATATTCTTGGAATTATTCTATCCTTTTCCATGTTTATCCATGTCTCGTGGTCCCTCTGTGGCCCCCGAGAGGCCCACAAGAGATCCACGAGAGGATCACGAAAGGTTCAAAGTATCGCGGGGCTTGGGCCTGAATTCCTGATGGGTCACAGAAGCGGGATTGCGTGACACCGTGGTTTTCGTTGCACAGTTTAATCTAGATTGGGCTTTCTCACCGGAAAACCTCGACGTGTTTTGAGATACCCGTGTATCTCCGCCAGGTGAGAGGTGATTGCCCATCGAGTCCGTTGGACTTTCTCAGAGGAAAACCTCAGCGTGATTAGGATACGCATACATCCCCGCCAGATGAGAGGTGATTGCCTATCTAGACTGCCCTGGTCCGGTGTCTCGGACTTCAGCATTTTGTGATCGAGGCTACTACCCTTCCTAGTTGTGACCAGGACGGAGGTTTTGTCCAGGATGACGAATCCTCGTCACTAGTAAGTTTCACCCCTGGGTTGAGCCATATTTCACCAGTATGGGTGTATATCGGACGTGGCCGACCTCTAGAGCAGAGGTGCCGTGGTATGAGTAACTCTCGCCGCGAGACTACTCGACATATCGATTATGTTTCACTTTATCCTTTCCATCACCTTTTCATAGCGGTGCTGCACGGCAACCCTAATCGCTTTTTCGTATTTTCTTCATTGACGGGAGGAGTTTCATTCCACGCGGGGCATCTGAAGAATCTCGCAAGCAGTGTCTTAGTTTAACTCCTGGGTTAAGCCGATTTAGGCAATCTGCCGCAGTATGGGTGTAATAAGGACGTGGCCGGCCTCTAGAGCAGAGGTGCCGTGATTTGATTAGTACTGACCTCGATACTACTGGTTACTTCACTTAATCCTTTCTTTCACCATTTCCACGGTGACTCTGTGCGGCAACCCTAGTCGCATTTTCCTTCATTGGCCGGGAGGAGTTTCCCCCACGCACGGCAGCTGAAGAATCTCGCCAGCAGCGGTAGATGAGCTACCAAACATGACTCTCATCTACCCGTAGCGTCTGGTTTTCAGGTGCCAGATATTCGTCTTCGCCCCTTCTCCTGTCAGTTTGAACAGTTCCGCCACGAAAGGGCAAGAGCTGGACTTGACTGCCAGAGACTATTCGAGACGCACGCCTTGGACATTTAATTGGAGTAGAATGCGTATCCCCCACCCCACCTCCGGCTATGACAGCCTTTAGAAACATCCCTTGTCTCTGAGCACTGTCATAATTTCTCTTCTCCAAGTAAGTCTAGGTCTTCATTGTTTTCTATTTCCTTGAGGATTCCACGTTAGTGCCTGTCTTGTTATGCTGGTGTTTAGTTTCCTAAGAGTGTTGCCAATCCACTTCCACTTCCTAGACATGCTTTGTAGGTTCATAGGTTCTTGTCCTGCCCTTAGCAGGATCACTAATAAGGTAAAATAATTTGACTTACTTTACTAAACATTTTAAACCCCAGTTTAATGATATTTTAAAATCTCATTTTGCTAAAAATTTTCCTTCACCGACTTACCTGAGAAAGAATTTATACTACAATTTGTTTCGTTAAATATGGAAAATTATACCGATGTGTCATTACGCCCTCGCTATCCCTTTGTATCTCCTTCTCCCCCTGATTTTACTGATCTCTAATGCCTCGTGTATAATCAAGATTTTCAAGAGCCTGCTGTATGTCATTACGGCATATGTCTGAAAAATTAAAAAAATGCGAGCACCAGTAAGGACGAATCGATATCGATGACGTCATTCGATGCAAATTATTTTCCCTTTGCCTAACGAGGATGTGAAGGGAGGTAACTGCACTTTAATTAAAGGGGTAAATAATTAAAGCTGAGTTGTAAAAATTCCGACGTAGAAATCTACTACGCATTTCTAGTCCTTGTGAAGGAGAATATTTGTTGGCGGAGGAGTTATCCCCGAAAATTGTGAAAGACAGAAAAAGTGCGGTAGAGAGTGACTGAGGACGGAATAACGAAAGCTATATTAAGATGTGTAGTCAGTGGCAACAAAGTATTGGGGTTTGTAATGACACATCATTAGTGTTTCTGACATGTGTCATCTCTGTCATGTTAATATTTCTGGCATGTGTTGTCTCTATCATGGTAGTATTATTGGCATGTGTCGTCTCTGTCATGTTAGTATTTCCAGCATGTGTAGTCTCTATCATGGTAGTATTATTGGCATGTGTTGTCTCTATCATGGTAGTATTATTGGCATGTGTTGTCTCTGTCATGGTAGTATTATTGGCAGGTGTCGTCTCTGTCATGTTAGTATTTCCAGCATGTGTAGTCTCTATCACTATTTCTCGCATGTGTAGTCTCTGTCGTGTTAGTATTTCTGGCATGTGTCGTCTCTGTCATGTTAGTATTATTGACATGTGTCGTCTCTATCATGTTAATATTTCTGGCATGTGTTGTCTCTATCATGGTAGTATTATTGGCATGTGTCGTGTCTGTCATGTTAGTATTATTGGCATGTGTCGTCTTTATCATGTTAATATTTCTGGCATGTGTTGTCTCTATCATGGTAGTATTATTGGCATGTGTCGTGTCTGTCATGTTAGTATTATTGGCATGTGTCGTCTCTGTCATGTTAGTATTATTGGCATGTGTCGTCTTTATCATGTTAATATTTCTGGCATGTGTTGTCTCTATCATGGCAGTATTATTGGCATGTGTCGTGTCTGTCATGTTAGTATTATTGGCACGTGTCGTCTCTGTCATGTTAGTATTATTGGCACGAGTCGTCTCTGTCATGTTAGTATTATTGGCACGAGTCGTCTTTGTCATGTTAGTATTATTGGCACGTGTCGTCTCTGTCATGTTAGTATTAATGGCACGTGTTGTCTTTGTCATGTTAGTATTAATGGCACGTGTCGTCTTTGTCATGTTAGTATTAATGGCACGTGTCGTCACTGTCATGTTAGTATTAATGGCACGTGTCGTCTCTGTCATGTCACTATTGTGTGGTCTCTGTCATACTAGATTTACTGACAGACATCATTCCGGTCAATTTCTGTTGGATTAGTTTGAGCCACGAAAATCTTTCCTGGATGGGGCCCATTCATCAAACGTTTGTAGCAGCCAAACATATAATAAGTGGAAGGTACATCTGTGCCGCATAACACACTCCAATGCACAATCGGAGGGTTTTGATTTGGGGCAGATGCAACTGGGCGTGCCACTAGATCTTGCAGACAAATGGAAGATCCGTACTGGATACTGAGACTCGGATTTAGTATGATGATGATGATGATGATGGAATAAATTATCGCTAACGATAAAATGAAGTGGGAAAGCTTAAGGAAAACTGGTATATAAAAGGTTACAACCCGAAACGTTAATGGTACGAGTATGTTCATGGAGAAAATGTAAGATCACTGTTCTCAAAGCGAAAGAAATGTCGGAGCTCCCAGTGATGTTGGATACTAATTATACGGTCTATGAAACATTCAATAAATATTTACCCACAGTTATGGAAATAGTTCTGATGATTCGGAAATAAAAACAAAAATAACAGATGCTTTGAAAATGAAGTGTGCATTGTGAAAATTATCGCATTCAAAAGGATAATGCCTGAATGTAGTATATACTCCATCAAAGAAATCGAGAAGAGTAGAATACACATATAACTAGAAGAGTAGAATATAGATATAATTAGAAGATTAGAATAACCATATAACTAGAAGGGTAGAATATACATATAACAAGACGAGTAGAATATACATATAACTAGAAGAGTAGAATATACATATAACTAGAAGAGAAGAATATACATGTAAGTAAAAGAGTGACAGAAATTGATAAAGACAAAGAAGATAGAAAGAATAAGAATTTTTTAAAAAAATGCTTTCAGGAAGGAACCCGAGAAGAAGACAAAAGCTACGTCACCGACCTAAATACCACACCTGTCCCTACCTTTCTCATGACCTGCCTCTCTATTTGCAAGCCAAGCGTGACCGGTGAGGGCATATACACACCTGATGCCGACTACCTGCGTCACAACATCAAAGAACTGGGGGACATTCTTTTCTCTTGCGGAAAATTTGACAAGAGAATGAATCGATGACGGAGGAAGGAAACGTCGGCAGAATCACATTCGGAAACAAGGAAGCTAAATCCACCAGCAAGAACGAGTTGATACAAGATGCTTCATTACCTGCATCACTAGACCATCACCAGCTAATTCTCTACTGCATATATTGCACCTTCAACACCAGAACTATCATATAACTATGATAATAATACTACAATATGGTATAAGAATAATAATATATCAACACGAATTTAAAATAATAATCTTTAAGTAAGATTAGAAATATATAGTAATGTTAATATACATATAATCCAGTGGTACCGGGTTCAGTCCCAGCAGTTGGATTTTTGTTCTGGTACACACCAGAAAAGGCCCTGCCTCTAAAACCCAGCCTCTAAAACCCAGCCTCTAAATCCCTGCCTCTAAAACCCTGCCTCTAAAACCCTGCCTCTAAAACCTTGCCTCTAAAACCCTGCCTCTAAAACCCAGCCTCTAAAACCCTGCCTCTAAAACCTTGCCTCTAAAACCCTGCCTCTAAAACCCTGCCTCTAAAACCCAGCCTCTAAAACCCTGCCTCTAAAACCCAGCCTCTAAAAATGGGTGCCAGATAAATCTGAGAAGGTAAAACGGCCAGGCGTGATACTGATCACATCACGCTTTCATGTGCCGAAGGTCGTGGAAAATACGGGCGCTTATCACTGCACTCCTCAGCATGCCTTAATGGCATGGAAATGGCAACTGTACCTTTTTTATTTATAAGTATTATAATGTTCGTATCATATATATATACATAATATGTTTATAATATCATATAAGAATAATGGTGTTAATATAATAATATAACATAACACATCAGTATAACACATCAATATAGATTAAATAAAGATTTTGAAAAATTGTAATAGAGACCATTAAATTCCTCCCCCCCCCCCACCCTCCTCATCTTTTTTTCAATGCACCACAAGAACTTGGGCGCGGGTACGGCTGTACGATGGCGGATGCCAGACATCTAGATATAGACATAACTGCAGAAGCTCACCAGGTCTGCTTCGTGAATTAACGATATTAGGAGACTCCATTAAACTTCAACCTCATCAAAGGATTTTATGCCAAATTAACAGGCATAAAATCCCTTGATGAGGTTGAAAGACTCGCTGAAGACAGGAAAAATTGGCGAACTACTTTGCGAGCCCTATGTGACGTTTACCGGCACGGGAAGGATATAAGATTAAACTTCATGATAATTTAGAGAAGACAGTATTGGAAGGGTCTTTGAGAATAAGATCCTAAGAAGAATCATTGGGCCGATGAAAGATACCAACAGTGGAGAATGGAGAGCTAGAAAGAACACTGAACTGAACAGTTTATTTAAATCACAGCGAACTGTAAATGTCTTGAAACTGAACAGACTACGCTGTCTGGTGCATGTAGAAAGAATGGAAGAGAACAGACAAACGAACATGATGTATGCACAAGAGATGAGGGAAACAAGACCAAGGGGTAGACCAAGACATAGATGGAAAGACAACACAGATGAGGATATAAAAGAAACTGGTATCACCAACTGGAGAGAGAAATTTAGAAATAGAGAGGAATGAAAGTGAACTTTATCTGCAGCAATGACCCTTATGGCTCGGAAAACTGAAGAAGAAGAAGAAGAAGCCTTTGAAGGATACATAATGGGAAAAATAAAGAGAGGAAGACCAAGGCGAAGAGGGCTGCAAGACATCGTTGATGATCTACTAATGGATGCATCAGCAGCAGGGCATCTTGCTTACAAACCGAGAGGCCTACAGGAGAGCTGTTAGGGCGGCAAAGTTCCGTAAGGGCCATGCAAATGACTGACTGACTGAATGAGGACACTCCAAGATCGCCAACAGTGAGAGATTTTATACGAGTAAATAGTAATAATACAGACACTATCTATCTATATACATCTATCTATCTATATATATATGGACATTAACAACTGTACATTAATAGGACATTAACCTATACGTTAACGTGGGCATTAACGGGACATTAACGTGGACAACAAACGTAGAGCGTACACTTAAGACTGACAACGCATGTGTGAAAAAAAAAAATTCAAAGCAGATTACTATAGTTACATTGCAAAGTCATGCTGAAGGTAAGATCAAAAAGACAATATTAAGTGAGAAGGCAATGAAATAGCTTTATTTTTCTATATACAATCCGAAACGTTCTACCGCCTTTGAAATATCCCTAGTTAGACTGGATATAACCAGTTAGTTCCTGCTCAGGACATTTGCTTGAGGTCTACCCTTCATCATATGGGATGTGGGACTACAAAATACTTGCAGCTCCTGCTCAGCGCATGTGAAAATAACAACTTGTTAGCTCATGTGGTTCTAGCAACCAGCAGCCATAAAATTTCTGATTGCTGGAAAGGTTGCTCCTGTTTACATTACCGGTAAGTATAAGCAGTTTTTGGAGATGAGGGTTTTGATGTGAGCATTGTCAGAATTGAGGGGAGAAGTTTATAGGTACAGAAGTTATTGTGAGACTTTGGGTGGGGAAGTTTACAACTACAAAAATTATTGTGAGACGTCTGGTGGTGACGTTTACAGGTACAGAAGTTACTGTGAGACGTTGGGTAGTGAGGTTTACAATTACAAAAGTTATTGTGAGACGTTAGGTGGTGAAGTTTACAGGCATAAAAGTTATTGTGAGACTTTGGGTGGTGAAGTTTATAGCCATAAAAATTATTGTGAGACGTTGAGTAGTGAAGTTTACTGGCACAAAGGTTATTGTGAGACGTTGGGTAGTGAAATTTAGAGGCATAAAAGTTATTGTGAGACGTTGGGTAGTGAAATTTAGAGGCATAAAAGTTATTGTGAGACGTTGGGTAGTGAAGGTTACGGCTACAAAAGTTATTGCGAAACTTTGGTTAGTGAAGTTTGCAAGTTCAGAAGTGGGAAAATACGCTGTTAAATTTGAAAACAACATCTGGCTCTTTTTTTCAAAGAGAGATTACGTAAGCGGCAGTAAAGTGGTAGAACTATACCGAGGTTAGCCGGGAAAACTGTCAAGAGCAACCAGGTGTCCCGTACGTGTAAAAACAGGCACAAGTTTTGTCAGTCCATTTATTACTTGAAGTCATCTGGTTACTGTCTTTGAAATTCAAAATGGAGGTAGAACCTTTCAGCTCACCATTGTAAAATTTAACGTAGAAGCAAGAGTTGACAAATGTTTTTATGGCATCTCAAGTTGGAAGTATGCGGGAAGAAAACGATTTAGTCAAGACACGTAGGAAGAAGTTTATTTTCCTCACAAAAGAAAGAATACGCTACAAATAAAATAGGAAGAATTCTGCAGAATTGAGAAAACACGATACAACAACACAAAAGGAAAGAAAACAAAAACAAAAAGAAAACAATAACAAAACAAGTCAAGAAATCGGGAACAAATGAAAGCAAGACAAGAGATGGGAAACAAACAAAAAACAAGACAAGAAATCAGGGACAAAATGAAAACAAAACAAGAGATAGGGGAAAAAAAACAAGGCAAGAAAAGGGAAACAAAAAGAAAACAAGAAAAATGGATGAGAATGGAAGATTGCTATTACAGAGCTGGGACGTACAAACAATGATATAGACACGTAGATATCTGTTATGGTATGTATCTCAGCTCTGGAGATAAATGAGTGAAGTGAGATTTGATGCGGAAAATAAATGAATGCAAAGTGCACATAGATAGATATGTTATTCTATATTTACTCTGATATGGTACGTCAAACACGTGCTGTCGTACAGCATTTATGGGAAAACCCAAGAACACCAGAAAGCACGCATCAGTTACAAGATTGTCATATAACCAGGAAAAACCTCAGATATAAGGATTTAAAAATGAAGCACATGTTGATAACAGATGTTGCTTCATACATTCCAAGTATGCAATGAGAAACCGAACCTGTAGGTATTTTTTTTAATTTATGCATACACTGGAGCATAGATGATGTCCATTTTGGCAATCAGCGGCCCATATCTGTCATGCTAGCGTCAAGGCTGGAGAACCATAGCTGACCAAGACCCTGTCCCATCTCACTGCTGGCACCCCTCAGTAGCAGCCCTAGCTTGGCTAACGGGGCGGGGATCGCCATAGTCCCCATGGTGGTGGAATCTGCTAAAGAAGTATTGAATACCCCCCCCCCCGCTTTTTTTTAGCTGTACTCAGGGTCTGAAAAAACACGGCCTTCATAACTCGCTCCCAAGCCGACGCAATGTTGTGCTTCAACATCTTCACAGCATCGGCCGCAAAGATCGCCAGTTCGCAGTTACAGGGAAGACAAGACGTTTCTTCATGCACAGACCGGACTAGGAATGTTTCATGTAGCTGATAGAAGGGAAAGCATCATCATCGTACGTTCGTCCATGCACAGATTACTCACGACGGAGAAGACAATTTTCGTCTAACCAGATCTTCAGCATCGTCTTCTATATGGCATGCCACATTGTCTGCTCTCTGAAGGCGTCCTAAAGGTTCATTTCTATGTGTTTCATGGTTCCCCTAATGTTTTCTGAAAGGTTCATTTCTATGTATTTCTAGGTTTCACTTAACGTCGCCTGAAAATTTCATTTCCATGGGCTTCTAGGTTTTCCTAATATCGTCTGAAAAGTTCATTTCCATGTGTTTCTAGGTGTCCCCTAATGTTGCCTGAAAGGTTCATCTCTATGTGCTTTTAGGTTTCCCCTAATGTTGCCTGAAAGGTTCATCTCTATGTGCTTTTAGGGTTCCCCTAATGTTGCCTGAAAGGTTCATCTCTATGTGCTTTTAGGGTTCCCCTAATGTTGCCTGAAAAGTTCATCTCTATGTGCTTTTAGGGTTCCCCTAATGTTGCCTGAAAAGTTCATCTCTATGTGCTTTTAGGGTTCCCCTAATGTCGCTTGAAAAGTTCATTTCCATGTGCTTCTATGTTCCTTAATGTCCTCTGTCACATGAAGCGCTGGACACTGTTTGATGTCTCGAAATCTACGCTGCATTTAGTGATGGCTAAACAGTATTAATCCATAAGCATCAATCATTAATGATTTCATTTTTATGTAGGTTTACAAAACAAATTGATTTATATGCGGCCCACCACACGGTTTCTGCTACAGTTGTGGCCCTTGAGACTACTGAAGTTGGGAACCACAGCTCTTCAGCCTCGACTTCGGGTTTCATTCTTGAGAACTTTGCAGCACATGCCGTAATGATGGCGTTCAAACAGCATGATGAGTGGGCTGATGAGTGGGCTGGATAGTCAGGTGATAAGTGGGGTGATGATTGGGCTGGATAGTCAGGTGGTGAGTGGGCTGATGAATCAGGCGATGAGTGGGTTGATGAGTGGGCTGGATAGTCAGGTGATGACTGGGCTGATGAATCAGGCGATGAGTGGGGTGATGAGTGGGCTGTTGAATCAGGCGATGAGTGAGTTGATGAGTGGGGTGATGAATCAGGCGATGAGTGGGTTGATGAGTTGGCTGATGAGTGGGCTGATGAATCAGGAGATGATGAGTGGGGTGATGAGTGGGCTGGATAGTCAGGTGATGAGTAGGCTGATGAGTGGGCTGGATAGTCAGGTGATGAGTGGGCTGATGAATCAGGCGATGAGTGGGTTGATGAGTGGGCTGATGAGTCAGGTGATGAGTGGGTTGATGATTGGGCTGATGAGTCAGGTGATGAGTGGGTTGATGATTGGGCTGATGAGTCAGGTGATGAGTGGGGTGATGATTGGACTGATGAGTCAGGTGATGAGTGAGGTGATGATTGGGCTGATGGGTCAGGTGATGAGTGGGTTGATGATTGGGCTGATGAGTCAGGTGATGAGTGGGTTGATGATTGGGCTGATGAGTCAGGTGATGAGTGGGATGATGATTGGGCTGATGAGTCAGGTGATGAGTGGGCTGATGAGTCAGGTGATGAGTGGGTTGATGATTGGGCTGATGAGTCAGGTGATGAGTGGGTTGATGATTGGGCTGATGAGTCAGGTGATGAGTGGGTTGATGATTGGGCTGATGAGTCAGGTGATGAGTGGGTTGATGATTGGGCTGATGAGTCAGGTGATGAGTGGGTTGATGATTGGGCTGATGAGTCAGGTGATGAGTGGGGTGATAATTGGGCTGATAAATCAGGTATTGAGTGGAATGATGAGTCAGATGACGAGTGGAATGATGAGTCAAGTGATGAGTGGGCTGCGGAGTGGGCCACACTTGCTGTCTCTCATTACATAAGCCGCTTCACCTGTCCCAGCATATCAATCTCAGCCCGTTGGTCAGTTTCCAGACCGCCATGTTGATGTTCTGAGCAGCCCTGGTTCGTTGACCCCAGAAAATCAAATCTTCATTCCACTCATCTGGAACTGATTAATAGAAACACTTATTTAATGGGGTTTTTTCTCTTCCGTTTGGTTATTTCAAAACAACTTCGTAATTATCATTATTTGTGTCATCGCGTATTGACGTAATCAATTTCTTGTGAAGAAAACATGTCCCGGATTTATAACTATCAATATGTTGTGTGAATACAGATGGTTTAACTCAATCAGTCCCCTGGGAAACTTTGCCTCCTTAACAGCTCTCCTGTAGACCTCTCGGTTGTAAGCAAGATGCCCTGCTGGTGATGCATTCATTTGAAGATTATCAACGATGTCTTGCAGCCATCTTCGTCTTGGTATTCCTCTCTTTCTTTTCCCCATAATGTACACCCCCAAGGCGGTCTTCTCTAAATTACCAGTAAGTTTATTATGTCCAAAATATTTACGTTTTCTCTTTACTGTAAGTATGAATTACGTAATATATCTGCCATCAATTGTTTACTTTAGGCCAGTACGTTTTTCTAGTGTGTGTTAATACAGTACATAAGATGAGATCAGATTTCGTGCAATTAATGACTATATAAGTGTTGTTACATATCAAGTTGCTTTGTTATGATCTAGCCTTTTTGCCCTCTGCGGGGCTCGCATGGTAGTTCGTCAAGTTTTCTTGTTTTCGGTGAGCTTTTCAACCTCATCAAGGGATTTTATGCCTACCAATGTGATCTCGCTTTAGAGTTCACGTAGTCGACCTCTTTTTCTTCGGCCTGTTGTGTTTCACTTGAAAGTTGTTTTTTTTTGGGATTCTCTGATTGTTTCTTCTCATCACATGACCGTTATATGTCCATTTCCTTTTTCTGATCACCCATGAGGCAAGTTGTTGTTCGCTCATCTGCCTTTACTCTGCGTTGTTCTTGAATTCGTTCCACTATAAACCGAGTTTTTCCTTAAGGATTTGTTTTGAAAAGAGTCTAATTTGTTTTCTATTTCCTTAGTTGCTTTCCAGCTTTCGCATGCATAAATTAGGATGGATATTACATTTGAATTGAATAATCTTAACTTGGTTTTTGTGTTTATAACTTTTGAGTACTATATGTTCTCAATATTCTTGAAGGACAAACCACATTCTTGAAGGTCAAACAATGCTCTACGTAACCAAATAACAGTGTTTTACAGTTGAAAGTCATGTGTTTGAATATGTTCAGGAAATCGTTTCTGATAGAAAGAAGAGAAAAGAAGCACCGCATTATGATAATACGTAGCACAAGCACCACATTATGATAATACGTAGCATCACTCTTCCTCGCCGTTTTTTTTTATAAGGAAGACCTAACGTACACAAGAAAATCCTCCTTGTAGACCTATTCTTGAACAGCCATCTCCTTTCATTTCAAGTTTCAAATGCGTTCACTGTTTCATTTCCAGCATCCCTTACAAGACTTCCCAGGTTTCCCTTCAGCACCTGACTTTGGAGGTTGCCACACAATACACACCCACCCAGCGGATCTGTGATGTATGAGATGTTTCCACGTGGAGTTGTGACTTCATCAGCCACAGCTTTCAGAAACCAGCACAACATAGCACTAAAATGGTACGCTCAACCTAGATAACTCAGCGGAAGTGACAGTGAGTTTGAGAACAATAAACAGATCAGTGGGAAGATCACTGGGGACAGCAAGATAATGTTTGACTTGAAGATGATGGAAATGAACAAAAAAAGTATTATCGTAATTTATGCTTACGATAATTATCAATTATGCTTCAATGATTACACCAAGGCATGCGACAAGGTGAAACATAATGAAATTATTAAAATGCTTGAAGACATCAATATAGGCGGCAAACACCTGAGGATTGTAAAACATCTATACTGACAGCAAGAAGCAGCAATTCGAGTTGAAAATAGACCTGGAAAATATCAACCTATAAAACAAGGGGTGCGACAAGGATGTGTACTATCTCCAGACTATCTTTCTCTGTACAGCGAGAATATTCTAAGAACAATCATCACAGAACTAGGCATAAAAATTGGAGGATACAGTATTAACAACTTTCGGTATGCTGACGACACAGTACTGACAGCTGAGAACCAACAAGACCTGCAAAATCTCTTGGATAAAGTGGCCAAAGAAAGTGAACAGAAAGGCCTTACTTTGAACATCAAAAAGACAGAGATTATGGTTATATCTAAGAAACAGAATCCACCAACATGCAATATAAAATTAAAAGGAACTATTCTAAAGCAGGTGCAGAAATTCAAATAGCTTGGAGCAGTAATAACTTCAGATGGGAAATGCACAACAGAAATTAGGAACAGAATAGGCCAAGCAAAGACTGCATTTCAGAGAATGAGAAACATATTAGCCAACACATCCTTATCAATGAATGTTAGAAAACGAGTCCTAAAATGCTATATTGAACCTATCTTGTTAAATGGAAGTGAATCATGGACAACAGGCAAGTCTGCACAAAAAATCATTGGCAGCAGAAATATGGTTTATTAGAAGAATGTTGCGAATCCCCTGGACAGCAAAAATAACTAATGAAGAATGTATGAGAAGAGCTGGAGAAACAAAAAAAATCTTCCCAAAAAGATAAGAGAGAGACAATGTACTTTCATAGGACATGCAATGAGAAGAGGGGGCATTGAAAATATTATAACAACAGGAAAAATAGAAGGAAGAAGATCAAGAGGAAGACCAAGAGAAATGATACTGGACAGTCTGACTGGATGGTGTGAGAGGAGATCACCAAGTGAGCTGATGGCCTGCATGAAGGATTGTGTACTCTGGAGAAGCATAATAGCCAACGCCAGTCGGCACGGCACCTGATGATGATGATGATGATGGTAAGTTTCCTCAAACCTCGGGGTTAGCACAAGAATATTTGATGACGTCTGTCCAGTGAGTTCAGTGCTTAGATTTAAGTAAGCTCCACGACGAAGGTGAGCATGTCTGTTGTGACGTGGTCTGTTTTCTAGGGCACACAGTGAGCTACAGCCACGTTGCTAATAGTTTTCCTTAATCTGTCCTCAGCTGAAACCTCAGTTTTGTTGCATGTTTTAGTTTCTGTGTAAGTTAACTTCTCTCAGTGCGTGTTTCAGTGTAAGCTAACTTCTCCCAGTGCATGTTTCTATGTAAGTTAGCCTTTCTCAGTGTGCGTTTCAGTGTAAGTTAACTTCTCTCAGTGCGCGTTTCAGTGTAAATTAACTTCTCTCAGTGCGTGTTTCAGTGTAAGTTAACTTCTCCCAGTGCATGTTTCTGTGTAAGTTAGCCTTTCTCAGTGCGCGTTTCGGTGTAAGTTAACTTCTCTCAGTGCGTGTGTCAGTGTAAGTTAGCTTTTCAAAGACTTAATACTCTGAAGAAATCATTGACTTCAAAATAAAAATCAAGTATCTTGGAACCTATGAGTGGAATTTATATATACTATTGGCACATGACCTGATACTGATAATACCACAAGGGAAATTATCATGGCACTAGGAGATACCGGCACAGAAAATACAACATTATGATCTATGACGCAGGACATATACCATAAGATCTGTCCAGATCAGTTTCCATTGCAATTCCAAAGAAAGCTGGAACAACAGAATGTGACGAACATCGTACAATCAGTTTAATGGGCCATATTACAAGAATACTACTAAGAATCGTTAACCCGAGAATATGAAATTAGCTTTAAAAATAACTGAAATCACAGAAGAAAAATATGAATGTTGAAGGAAAAGGCAATTTTTATATTAAGAGCCTATATGTGGAGGTAAATATTTCTACTTCTGTGTCTTTTATTACACGAAAGCTGTTGGCAGAGTTAGACAAGAAGATATGACACAAATGCTAGAAAAAAAACTTAATACAGATGGTAAAGATATGAAAATCAATAAGAATATACAACAGAAGCAAAGAGAAGCACTAAGAGTGAACAATGACACAGGGCGGTTATCAAGATATAAAACTAGGCGTAATAAAAGCGTGTACACTGACACTTGATCTGTTATCATTATACGGGCACACATCACGAGAGGCATTAAAACGTGAAAAGAATTAAAATAGGAGGCCATAATGTCATAACCTGAGATATGTGGATGACACCGTTTCTAACAGCAGAAAGTGAAAGCAGTTGAAGACACTTGTGAGCAATATTATCAAAGAGAGCATTAAAACAGGCCTTAAGGTAAACATCAACAAGAAAGAGACAATGATAATATAAAAAAATAAACATACCAAAGGGCAACATTATTTCAAACACAAGTAAATAAATTCAGTTACCTTGGAACAATAACAACAGTTGATGGCAAGTGAACAAATGAAATAAAATCACGAATAGGTGAGGCAAAAGCAGCATTTTAAGACATGAATGAGATACTAACAAAATAAGAAGAAGCCGTTAAAAATGAGGTGGAAAAATAGAATATTACATGCTATATAGAACCAGTACTGCTACATGAAATACAATGTTAAACTTAGGCAGTGTACGAAAGATAACAAAGAAACTGGAAGTAACAAGGAAGTGGTTTTGGAGAAAGATGCAAAAAGGTACCCTGGGAATACAGACAAACAAACGAGGAAGTCCTGAGAGAAGATTAAAAACAATGAAAACTAGTTAACACGATAAGGAAAAGAATCAACATTCCACATGTCAAGCTGTGTCATGAGAAGACAGAAGACAGAGAATTAGTAACAACTGGAAAATTAAAGGGAAAAAGGAAGAGAGGATGGCCAGGAGAAAAATATCTCTGTAGACTGACCAAGTGGCAGGGAAAAAGAAAAAGCATTTGAAATGAGCGGAAACAAACCAAGGATCGCACAGCACAGAGAAAGATGGTCGTCAACGTTATCCGATGTATATATATATATATATATATATATATATATATATATATAGTCCAAACAATATAAACATAAATGCTGCATGCACATCATTATCATCTTATTTCACTCCCTTGAGAGCATAGGCCACGGATAAAGACTCTCCAGTCATCCCTGTTCTTGGAATTATTCTCTGCTTCCTTCCATGTGTATCCCTTTTCTCTGAGCACTGTCATAATTTCTCTTCTCCAAGTAAGTCTAGGTCTTCATCATTTTCTATTTCCTTGAGGATTCCATGTCAGTGCCTGTCTTGCTATGCTGGTGTCGGGTTTCCTCAGAGTGTGGCCAGTCCACCTCCATTTCCTAGACATGATTTTAGGTTCATAGGTTCTTGTCCTGCCCTTTCCCAGACCTCCTCGTTCCTGATCTTGTCCTGCCATTTAATGTTTAAATCCTCATCAAGCAGTAGTTCATGAATGTTTGTGTCCTCTGTTGTACTGACTTGGTCATAACCCATGTCTCCGAACCATATAGCAGAATAGTCTTTATGTTTGTATTGAAAAGCCTAAATATTGTTACTACAATATAAATCCTGCACATGTTATTACAATAATAACTGCTGCACATGTTACTACAATAATAACTGCTGCACATAATGTTACTACAATATAACTGCTGCACATAATGTTACTACAATAATAACTGCTGCACATAATGTTACTACAATATAAATGCTGCACATAATGTTACTACAATATAACTGCTGCACATAATGTTACTACAATATAAATGCTGCACATAATGTTACTACAATATAACTGCTGCACATAATGTTACTACAATATAAATGCTGCACATAATGTTACTACAATATAACTGCTGCACATAATGTTACTACAATATAACTGTTGCACATAATGCTACTATAATAAAACTACTGCACATAGTGCTACTATACTACTCGTACAAATGGTGCATAAAAATGAAACAATCGTATTATTCTTATACTTTCAGTAAATAGGTTCTTTATTTGTGACTAACTTAATCTCTTTCATCTCCCGCCTCTTTTCGCACTCATCCTCTCTCTGCCTCTCTTTCTGCCCATCTGTCTCTCTCTCTGTCTCGTGTTATATAAAAGGACACCATCTGGCACTCTTGATGAGGAAAAAAATAGAATATCATGCATAGTCTACCGGGCTAACATTGCCTGAATTTAATCTGGTACAGCCACATAAACATAATGCACATATGGCCTAGTAATCACACCTGTCTTCTAAAATCCATACATAATTAATTAGGACACGGGTAGAAGGCCCTTAATACACCGATGTCTAGACGCTCTTGCATAAAGAGACCATATATTACCTTTCCTCAAGTGGTTACTTAGCGTTTGTAGTGTAGGTGAAAAACTTACTACTTTAGCCTTGTTACATTTCTAAACCATCCACAAAAGAATGTACCATCAGATAAAAGGTTTGGATAGAAATAATGAAAGACTGCGTCATACCGGAAGTAATTCGAAGAAGGAAAGCCCCTTAAATTCAAAACGAGGCACGCATGCCCAGTAAGCCTGCGCATAACGCTCTCTGTTTATCGTCAGTGCTTCCGGTCACTTCTCCATTAACTTATATTTCGAATTTGTCCACTGTCAGTTCAAAGATAAAGCGGAAGAAAAGGGAATATATTTTCGTTAATAATGTTCTTCCACACTGCACTGATGTCAGTGTTTAAATAAGTGAAGGTGTGCCTGGCCTTGCTTACTTGTATCTCAGTTTCTACAAGCGTTTTCTCTAGTAGGCCTGGTAATGTCTTTAACTGCGTAAACGTTGTCCGTCCTGAGAAGTGTGGCAGTGATCATGCCGACTGTCTGATGTATGTCAGTCAAGATGTTGATCAGACACTCTATAATGTCTATATGACCAAACGATCACACCGGAGACTTTGATCTAGGTACTCCAGTCAACTGACAGGGGACGTAATCTAATTGTGTCAGGGAAGTTATGCATAACTGTTAGAATAAAATATATAAAATAGGGAAAAAAGTAGGAACAGCTTTATTACTTAACGAGCACACAGTTGTGATGTTTCGGTGTGAACCCCTAATCATATAAAAACACACAGGACGAAGAAATAGAGAGAGGAGATAAAATATAAATTCACATGAATTCACAGGAATGCAATTTTTTTTAAAAAAGAGAGAATAAAATAAAATGAATGGAGCACTTAGCTGTGACTTGTAAGAGGGTGTGTTCAAGAGTGCGCATGGTGGAGTGTAGAAAGTGTTTAAGTGGAGACTTGTGATGGGTGATAGGTGGGTCGTAAATAAGGAGGATGGATCATGGAAATGGGAGAGAGTGATACAATGGTAATCTAGCCGGGAGAAGGTGGATTAGATGATTATAGTTGGAGTAGGGGGGTTGTAATCTGATGCTGTTAGGAGGTTGTGAACTGTGTGTTACAAGTGAGAAATGAGTGGAACTTAGTGCAGATGGATTATGATTGTGGAAGAGGGGAATGTTAGGTGTATCTGAATAGCGAGTTCAAACCACGAGATTCCAATTTCTTCGTCCTGTGTGTTTTTGTATGATTAAAGGCTCACACCGAAACGTCACAACTGTGTACTCGTTAATTAATAAAGCTGTTCCTACTTTTTTCCTAGTTTGTATATTTTGTTGTCACAGCTTTATTGCAGTGACTTCATGTATAGTTATATACTTAGTTTTATATACTTATACACTAATTCATGAATATTTGTATCCTCTGTTGTACTGTCTTGATCATAACCCATGTCTCCGAACCGTATAGCAGGACAGTCCTTATGTTTGTATTGAAAAGCCTAAGTATTGTTACTAAAATATTACAGCTGCACATAATGTTACTGTTGGAACTAAGGGCAGTTAACCAGTAGCGGAGCAGGGGAGTTGTCGGTCTTATACCTGCAGCCGTTAAGATATACATCGTCAAAGAAGCTTACGAACTAGAAGAGAAGAATGAAAAACTTGCTCAGCCAAATCGTCAGCCTTGTATCGTCACGCTGAGTTCAGTTCATTGTGTTATTGCTGTGACTTGCAATCATGCAAGTCATGCAGTGAACTGCTACCCGTTTTGTCTGGTGGGCCGAGTATTAAATAAACGTTTAAGATTTACAAGCTGAGTATGATGGCCCCTACCAGTTGTCTCATCATGATAATTTAGAGAAGACCGTCTTGGAAGGATACACAATGGGAAAAAGAAAGAAAGGAAGACCAAGGCGAAGATGGCTGCAAGACATCGTTGATAATCTGCGAATGGATGCATCAGCAGCAGGCCATCTTGCTTACAACCGAGAGACCTGCAGGTGAGCTGTTAGGAAGGCAAAGTTCCACAAGGGACATGCAAGTGACTGAATGACTGACTGACTGACTGGCCAGTTGTCTTTCATGACGTGAATAATCTGACAGAAAGAGTGAAATAGACAAAGTGGATCTGAAAAAAAATCTATGTCCCGTAGGATATGCATTGCTGTAGGGGTGTGAAGTGTTACTCCCTTCACATTTCTAGGTCAGTACAACATTTGAGGCAGGGATGTCAGTGCCTTGCCTAGCTGAGATAGTGCACATATTCATAATAACGCCAGTGTTGAAATGAAAACAATAAATTATACTATATAAGTAAGATTCAAGAACAAAAGTTCCACTACAGAAAACATATACAACTTATTAACTATAAATCCACCTTGGAAGAATTATAATTCAGCAACATAAATATTTATGAACCGAGCAACGGATCATTTCCTCGCGATTAAACTGTTCTGGTTACAACATAAACAAGCTAAGGATTATATTCCGCCTCATGTCCTAGGATTAAATCTTCATCAAAAACAGCAAAATCCTGGGCAAAGTTTCCGCCTGTCTTCTGTTAGTGATCCACCCACCGAAAAAAAAACCCATCTGCCCTGTCTGACACACCTGTGAAAGGTTAACACGTTTAATGTCGCTTTCATCAAGTGCGGTGTTTTGTGGCCGAAAGGTAGGATCAGTGGCAGTCTGGGAACGATCATAAACAGAAGGTCACCGGGGTGCGCAGACTAATGTAACTTATTGAGCAATTACTGCTACAGACGATTCATAGTGTGAATATGACACTTGTTCGTTGTCGGCGTAATTATGTGTTCAACAGGGGGTCTTAATATGTGGACAGAGACAGTTTGAAAGTTATTAAACCCAGAAATATTGTCAGGTAGGCAGACAGTTAGGGGAGAGAACAGATGAAAGGGCATTCGTTTTAGAAGAGAGACAACCTAGTTTACTGGGATAAACAGATATGTTGACATAAAGTCAGAAATACAGACAAATCCACAGAAAAATATACAGCAGACAGACATTTGTCTGTAGAGAGGTAGACATACATATAGACAGGAGACAGACAGGTAGATAGAAAGACAGGGAGACAGAGAGGCAAACAGAAAGAGATTCAGACAGACGGACAGAGAGACAGAGACAAACAAGCAGACACATAGAAAGAAAGAAAGGGCGGACGGACGAATAGATAGATAGACAGACAGGCAGGCAGGCAGATAGATAGACAGACAGAATGAATGAATGAATAATCTTTATTTTTCAAGGGTAAAGAATTGGGCACGCAGGCCCGTCTTACATTCTGCCCTTCATCACTCCATCTTTCATTCTTCCCACACACTTGATTTAGTACAAAAATACAAATTAACAAATTAAATTAGTAAAAACATATCAAAAGAGTGTAAGATTTAACTACTACATTCAAGGTAAAAGAGAAGAAGTAACTAAGGCAGGCAGGCAGACAGATAGACAGACAGACAGACAGACAGACAGACAGACAGATAGATAGATAGATAGATAGATAGATAGATAGATAGATAGATAGATAGATAGATAGATAGATAGATAGATAGATAGATAGATAGATAGATAGATAGATAGATAGATAGATAGACCCCCTGGCATGACTCATAATGAATTTAATCATGTACTGATGCAGCTGTGACATATTTCTACATGTATAAATGATTAGTCTCTTGTCCAGATAACACCCGTGCCTGACTGCGTCGCGACTGAGGTATGTACATTGCTTTCTTTTTTAGCCAAGGAAATCAATATACGAGTGCACTGACATGATTTTGTTAGCAGCAAGCTGCCGTGTTAGTATTTCTTATCTTCTTTGACTCTTGAAAAGAACACCAAAAAAATTACAGCTGTTACTATTTGGTGTTTGAAATATTGGTTGTTTCCTTTTTTAAAAGAAGTTAAGTCGTGCCTCAGTTTATCCAAAGGAAAAGAAACGGAAAAAGGAAGGAAACATAATCTGAATAGGCAGACCAAGTGGCACAAGAGCAGACAGACAACAGGTTGACATGGATAGATAGTTAGATACTAATTGCATCTCCGAATGGTCAACATGTTTCCTGAAGATATCTCTCTCTCTCTGAACCTTAAGTGCCCAGGGCACATGGGGCTTCCGCAAGGGTTTTCCACAAATGCCTGTCCTTCGCCTTTTTTCTGTTCTTGCCCAAGTGAGCCCTCTATTGCTCAACATCCTCTCTGAAGATATAGTTACTATGTTATAAAATGTCGTGTGAATAATGGTTAATATGTGCCGATGTAGTGTAGATGCCAGCGCAGTTTTCCTGCTCATCAGAAGGTTCTTGGTTCGATTTCGGGCGGATTGTTTTCGGACAGACCAGCAGCATGGTCAAACTAGACTAAAAAAAATGGGTACCTGGGGTTTCCCTAAGGAAACAAAGGCAACAAGGGCAGGTGCTGGCGTTCATACCTGAAATTTTGTAGCTGCCTAGAAATGTGAAGACAGTAACACATTACTGACACGCTACGGCATGCAGTGCGATACGGGACATAGACAAAGGATAATATACGGGAGAAATACACTTTGAAGCAGAAGAGATGCAAACCTGGAGACCATTGGCAGGCGATTCAGAAAGAAACTAAATGTATTTTCAAGAAAGCTATTTAAGGTATCAATGTATTGCAAATAAATAACTAAATAAATATTCTCTTCTCGTGGCATGAAAGCTGCAGTCAGTGAAGGGGGGAAAAAGTTCCAATCTGAATCGAAAGACGGGCTTACCAAGTGGCACAAGACAAGAAAAACTTCAAGTTTGATTAAGAAGGCCCAAGACTACAGAAAATGACCAAACGTTTGTTAGTACGGCAGATGATAATGATAACGAAGGAAGAAAAGAAAAAAAAACCCATCAGAATGTCTCAGAAAACTATGCTACTCCCAGCCTGTAGGTAAGGAAGAAGCTAGCCAAAGAAAGCGTGTTCGATCTTCGGAAACAGCGGGTTCCAGGGAACGTTTTAAAGAATTTATGAGCAAGAATTTGACTTTGGAGTGGCAAGACGATGGTTTAAAAGATGTGGAAAAGAAGAGAGGGAGGGATAATCACTCAGTTCTCTTCTGCAGCTGCTGCAAATATTGTATCGCAATAAGAAAGTACAAAAGTGTTTTCCAGAAAAATGTAGGCGGTATATTTTCCAGAAAAAGTAAGTGGTATGTTTTCCAGAAAATGTAGGTGGTACGTTTTCCGTGAAATATAGGAGCTACGTTTTACAGAAAATGTAGGTGGTATGTTTTCCAGAAAATGTAGGTGCTATGTTTTCCAATAAATGCAGGTGGTATGTTTTCTAGAAAATGTAGGTGCTTTGTTTTCCAGGAAATGTAGGTGCTATGTTTTCCAGAAATTGTAGGTGTTATGTTTTCCGGAAAATGTAGGTGGTATGTTTTCCAGAAAACGTAGGTGGTATGTTTTTTGGAAACTGTAGGTGGTATGTTGTCTAGGAGATGTAGGTGGTATGTTTTCTAGGAATTGAGTTTATTTATTTATTTTTACAAGAAATATAAAACCGATATGTCATGTGCCAACAAAATAACCTTCACACGCCTAACACAGAGTGGGACAATTTTCTACTATATAAATGCTGAACATAAGTCGTACAATATAAGTGCTACACACAAGTCTTATTACGATATAAATGCTACAGACAATTTTTACTACATAGTAAATATGGGAGATTTATTTCCTCACACATACTTGTCTGAACATGTCTAAAGCAATCTCGCACAGTATGTGACAACTTTCAGCTGATATTTCCTCACCTATACTTGTCTAAACATTCGCCTTCGTCAACAACTTCTATTCAGTATTGTTCTTAGACAGCCTCTCTGCCAGGTAAACACGGTTTATACAAGTTCTCTTCAAGTTCTTGGTACAGTTCTTCAGCCTTTTCCTTACCCGACTGATGACCACATCGGCTGTCATGTACAAACACTGTATCCTTTACTCGCTTCAATGTCATAATAAGACTATTTATTACTGACTTCGCAGCTCCGACATCGGCTGTCATGTACAAACACTGTATCCCTTACTCGCTTCAATGTCATAATAAGACTATTTATTACTGACTTCGGAGCTCCGACATCGGCTGTCATGTACCAACACTGTATCCCATACTCGCTTCAATGTCATAATAAGACTATTTATTACTTGACTTCGCAGCTGAGACATCTAAATATCTGAAACGAGTACAAATGCTAACGTATCTAGCGATATGACATATGGTACTTGTACGTGTATTTTCCTTTTAAAAAGCAGTATTATGTTGCACATATATGCAGTGTTACAATATATACAATATGTCGGTGATGTGCTGAGAAGAAACAACCAGAGAATCCCAAAACAACGGTATCAAGTGGAACATAAAAGGCCGAAGAAAAAGAGGTCGACCACCGGAAACTCTAAAGAGGACATTGTATTGAGAGGCCAGTTTAATGGAAATAACATCCCTTGATGAGGCTGAAAAGCCCGCCGAAAACAGAAGATTCGGCAAACTACCATGCGAGCCCTATGTGACGTTTAACAGCACGGGAAGGATGTAAGACATGTATACATGCAAGCAGCCTCTGCCACTAAATAATGGGCTGTCCTAGAAGTTATTCTTTTTGACAAGAAACTGAGAAAAAAGCAGAAAAGAAACCATGCAAGAAATAAATGTCTGCCTCTCAGAAGTATGGCTCAAGGACGTGTGCTACAGAAATACAGACAATCATACAAATACATAATAGAAACCACATCAAAACGTCTCTCAAGTTTGGGATATTCTCAAATCAAATTATCTCCCCTTATTCGATCTGCAATAACAGCAAAAAAAAAACAAAAACATTTTGGCTGATACCAAATCTAATTCTGATATTTTTTTTAATGCCGTTTAAAACATTCTCTCTTTTGTCGTTCAGTGAAAAGCTGTGCCCCTGTTTCCGATCAATATATTTCCAGAGAGAGTCCATTTGTCGTGATAGTATGTAATTATTGTTAAAATGACCCGGAAACAAATCAGACTATCGCTTTTTTGAATTGATTAGTTCCGGTGTCATCTGCATAATTTGAACTGTTATCCAGTTTTTGTATTGTTAACCTACTTTATATCGGGGCCCCATACATGCGCTGTTTGGGTTTAAAAGTGAGCGAAGAGAATAGTAACACACCCAAATAATAGGACAGACAGATAGACAGACAGGCAGGCAGGCAGGCAGATAGATAGATAGATAGATAGATAGATAGATAGATAGATAGATAGATAGATAGATAGATAGATAGATAGATAGATAGATAGATAGATAGATAGATAGATAGATAGATAGATAGATAGATATGGCTTGTTGTACAGTGCTTTAACAAAAGCATGGAAAGACAGAAGTAATGGCGTGTGAGAAAAATTCCTTTTCCTTTTGTATATGAAGATGTTTAGACAAAAAACCCAAACATATTTAATACGAAGAACAAACATCTGGTGGATCATATACAAATATATAGCTTGAGTTTCGCGAAATATCTAATACACTTTGTTAAAAAGAATAAGTTATGTTACAGGATTTGTATAGAAACCCCTTCACGTTTCTGTGCATACTAGCGACACGACCCACCTTCGCCTCAGTGTACATAGCTGTCACCGGGTCGACTGAGTTCAGCCAGGATATCAAAGTATTTGCACCTGACGCCGACAGGGCTAAAGTAATTTGTTTCTGACGTCAACAGACAGGAAGGAAAACTGATACAACAGAGGAAAGGTAGGCGTGAATGCTTGAATATTGGGTGATATGATTAAGTGAATTCTAGAGGACTCCGCAGACACGTGTACAGCCAGATCCCTGTAGAGTCATGAGCCTAAAGCGGGTAACTGTATCCGCCAACTTTTCTGAGGCTTGAGATCTGGTATCTGGCGTCCTGTCCAACCTGCCAGGCTAACAGAGGCTGGGGACTTAAGGGAAATTGTTACAGTAAATTGGAGGATTATTATTGTTTTTTGGTTCTCAGAGTGAATCCACCTTCTTGCAAGACTCCACCACTATAATGAATAATTATCGGCCTGCCCCGTGAGTTAGAACGAAGCAAACGGGATAGTCTGTTTCTGGGAATACCTGGAGAAATTGAGATACAAGCTCAAGGACAGTCTGTTTCTGGGAATACCTGAAGAAATTGAGATACAAGCTTAAGGACAGTCTGTTTCTGGGAATACCTGGAGAAATTGAGATATAAGCTCAAGGACAGTCTGTTTCTGGGAATACCTGGAGATATTGAGATACAAGCTTAAGGACAGTCTGTTTCTGGGAATACCTGGAGATATTGAGATACAAGCTTAAGGACAGTCTGTTTCTGAGAATACCTGGAGATATTGAGATACAAGCTCAATGACAGCCAGTGTCTAAGAATACTTGGAGAAGTTGCATTACAATGCTCATCTGCATTTGTTTGCTGGCTCTTTTAACTGTACTCACCTTTGCTCTCGTTTGAGCGCTTATCAAATTATGTACAGCTGTATCTCACGGACGGAGCACATGATGAAAATAACGGGAAAATATAAAATATCAGACACTTAAAGATATCGGACATCTGTAGAAACTAAACTAACTCTTCTAACAAGAACAAACTTAAATCTAGTGAAGATTAAGTAATTCTTCTAACAAGAACAAACTGAGATCTAGAGAAGTAACTCTTCTAACAAGAACAAACTTAAATCTAGTGAAGCTTAAGTAACTCTTCTAACAAGAATAAACTTAAATATGGAGAAGATTACGTAACTTTTCTAACAAGAACAAACTTAAATCTGGACAAACTTAACTAACTCTTCTAATGAGAACAAACTAAAATCTAGAGAAACGTAAGTGAAATTTTTCTAACAAGGACAAGAAACCGAAATCGGTAGAACAAAACGATTCTCCTAGTCAGTGACATTTTGGACACGCAAGCCCATCTGACATCTGGCCTTCATGTGTTGGCCAGGACTCAGTGGCAAACATTCAGTTTAGTACAACTGTACCGAGCACACTTGCGTGAGGAGCCGTAATAGCGTGGAAACGGAAATTTTAACTTTTCTGTTTTTTTAACTATGTACATAGTTTGCGTACAGTTAGAGAATTCCCCAAACAAGCTATCAAGTAGAACACAATAGGCCGAAGTAAAAGAGGTCGACTTCTTTAAAAGAGGCCAGTTTAGTGGGCATAAAATCCCCTGATGAGGTTGAAAAGCTCGCTGAAAACGGGAAAACTTGGCGAGCCGTATGTAACGTTTAAGGGCATGGGAAGGATGTAAGTCAGAGATAGTTCACGTAGGCGTACATCATCGTCTGCCGTGCCGAGTACGTTACCTCTTAGTACTTTACTGTCTGCCATCAGTTCCTTGATAATGGTCAAGTGTTTGTATTCAATCATTGGCACGTTCTTATCTGTCTCAATCATGTCAGTTTTCTCCCATGAACGTATCCACGGCGAATTTTCCATAACATGACGTGGCTTTTGCAGTCGCATCCAAAAAGATGACATGTTTACACTGCGGGCCCGCGTTTTGTTTGCTTTAACTGTCCCTAAAAACGTATTACTTATTGTAGCTGGCTGCTTGATGTGAAGAGTTCGAAAGAGAAAAGATAACATATCACTCCCTTGCTTCACGAAGCTGGTCTCACTACGGGGGGTGTTCAGGACGTTGTCGAGGTTCTCGGTGTTTATCTTCTGGCGTGGATCAGTCAGGCGTGAATGCTGGGACACAGAGAAATGTGTGGGCTGGGAGAATGTGGGATGTGGACTCGCTAATGTTGACAAATGGAGGCGACCGTATGAGAGAAAGTTCAGTAAAAGTCTCTGTAGAAAGGGGAGCTCTAAAGTAGAAGAAACCCGACCTTATAAGAGGAACTAGAGCATACATTTAAATAACAAATTTCTTACAGCATCTTCAAGCTCTAAGTCACATCTACAACATGCAACAGAAGCGGTAGTGATACTTCCTAGATAAAATTAACATTGACAAACCTAAAAAGAAAACAAAATACTACCAGTGCACAGAAGCCATTGGAGTGAGTCAAATATCATTGGTTAAAATTTAATAACATGATTAGAAGCTTGAGAACTCTAAACTATATATACAAATTGTTAAGGTAACTACAGATGAGGATGCTAAACTAATTGTTTTTAAATCTAGAGAAAAATCCTAGAGCCACACAAATAATATCATAATAAAGACATCCGTCATGTTCTTTTTGACCGGAAATATACTGCCTATATTTAGCTTATACAGTAGTTAAAATTTGAATGTCCAAAATAAAACCTTATACAAGTAGCTATTTGAGTGAGTTTACCGTGGCAGTGACGCCCTCGTGAATGATTCTGAATAATGGCGGTATTTTTGTATGTACGCGTATGCCGCAGTTGTGCAGTTAGCCCACTCGTCTGCCACTCAGAGTGTAGTTAGCGCACTCGTCTGCCAATCAGAGTGTAGTTAGCGCACTCGTCTGCCA
This sequence comes from Achatina immaculata, assembly GCA_009760885.1. Classification (NCBI taxonomy): domain Eukaryota; kingdom Metazoa; phylum Mollusca; class Gastropoda; order Stylommatophora; family Achatinidae; genus Lissachatina; species Lissachatina immaculata. The sequence continues at coordinate 64,463,564 of CM019720.1, read as the reverse complement.
ATCAGAGTGTAGTTAGCGCACTCGTCTGCCACTCAGTGTGTAGTTAGCGCACTCGTCTGCCACTCAGTGTGTAGTTAGCGCACTCGTCTGCCACTCAGTGTGTAGTTAGCGCACTCGTCTGCCACTCAGTGTGTAGTTAGCGCACTCGTCTGCCACTCAGTGTGTAGTTAGCGCACTCGTCTGCCACTCAGTGTGTAGTTAGCGCACTCGTCTGCCAATCAGAGTGTAGTTAGCGCACTCGTCTGCCACTCAGTGTGTAGTTAGCGCACTCGTCTGCCACTCAGTGTGTAGTTAGCGCACTCGTCTGCCACTCAGTGTGTAGTTAGCGCACTCGTCTGCCACTCAGAGTGTAGTTAGCGCAGTTGTTTGCTACTCAGAGTGTAGTTAGCGCACTCGTCTGCCAATCAGAGTGTAGTTAGCGCACTCGTCTGCCAATCAGAGTGTAGTTAGCGCACTCGTCTGCCACTCAGTGTGTAGTTAGCGCACTCGTCTGCCACTCAGAGTGTAGTTAGCGCAGTTGTTTGCTACTCAGAGTGTAGTTAGCGCACTCGTCTGCCACTCAGAGTGTAGTTAGCGCAGTTGTTTGCTACTCAGAGTGTAGTTAGCGCACTCGTCTGCCAATCAGAGTGTAGTTAGCGCACTCGTCTGCCAATCAGAGTGTAGTTAGCGCACTCGTCTGCCACTCAGTGTGTAGTTAGCGCACTCGTCTGCCACTCAGAGTGTAGTTATTGCACTTGCCTCTCAATCAGAAGGTCCCTGGTTCGATTCCGCAACTCGGGTGGAATTTTTTATCGGCACACTGGCACTGGGGTCAAGCAATCCTCAGTGAGCACCATGAGTGATCCCTAGGGAAACAAAGACAGCGGGGCAAGGTGCTGCCTGTAGTGACCTAGGCATGTGAAGGCAATAACACTTCACAACCATGCGGCTTGCAAATGCTACAGGACATAGATCCTTTATTTTTTTCTTTTAGATTTTTGAGTGGGTCTTGCAAAACTGTTTCCGGTAAATGTGGCCCGATTATGCAGATCCATTATTTGTAGAATAATAAGTCAGATGTTTCATCAAAGTGATGCTTCAGACATCTGTCTGCTGTATAACCTGAAGACATCCAACTTCCTCAGAACCGTCTTTGCACATCAAAAGTGCGGTTATTTCTCTTTTCTGGCAAGATCATACTTTGTGCTCTAACTGCGAACTTGCAGTCCATACCAGATGCTTGCTTTCACAAAACGTCTAGTCTCACATAAAGAACATAAAGAAATGAAATCGGATAGAGAATGAGTTGTGGTAACTTTCTTTATATTCCAGAGCTAGTCTTCCCAATAGTCCACATCAATGAGGGAGATTGCATCATTCTCTCCTCCCCCTCCTCCCCTCCACACTATGGACAGGCTGTATCATTACAGCAACCAGTGTACTTGGAGTACAGCAACAGCAGGATAGACCTGGCCAGCAACCAGTGTATGTGGAGTACAGCAACAGCAGAATAGATCTGGCCAGCAACCAATGTACTTGGAGTACAGCAACAGCAGGATAGATCTGGCCAGCAACCAATGTACTTGGAGTACAGCAACAGCAGGATAGATCTGACCAGCAATCAATGTACTTGGAGTACAGCAACAGCAGGATAGATCTGGCCAGCAACCAGTGTACTTGGAGTACAGAAACAGCAGGATAGATCTGGCTAGCAACATGTGTACTTGGAGTACAGCAACAGCAGGATAGATCTGGCCATCAACCAGTGTACTTGGAGTAGCAACGGCAGGATAGATCTGGCCAGCAACCTGTGTATGTGGAGTAGCAACAGCAGGATAGATCTGGCCAGCAACCTGTGTATGTGGAGTAGCAACAGCAGGATAGATCTGGCCAGCAACCAGTGTATGTGGAGTAGCAACAGCAGGATAGATCTGGCCAGCAACCTGTGTATGTGGAGTAGCAACAGCAGGATAGATCTGGTCTTGATCAGGTAATATTGGACAACCCTGATGTCTCTACCAACAAAGATCTTCGCTCTCAGATGGAACGTCGATTGAGCAACCCCGATACTCACTCACTCACTCACTCACTAACTCACTCACTCACTCACTCACTCACTCACTCACTCAGACACACACACACACCTCACGAGACAGTTCAACACTGATCTGTTAATTTTAGTTCTTTCCCATGGCAACATGTGCCTGTGAGACCTGGACACTCAACAAAACAGCTGAGAAACACGTAAATGCTTTTGAATGTAAATGCTAAAGAAGAGTCCTTCAGATATCATGGACACAAAAAGAACATATATATCCATGCTACAAGAACTTAATATTGAAGAAGGTTGTCTAGTAAGGAAGATTAAACAGAGAAAACTTAAATATTTTGGAGAATATGAGAATTTAGAGCAGACCGTCTTGGAAGGATGCATAACGGGAAAAAAGAAAGAGGAAGACCACAGTGAAGATGGCTGCAAGACATCGTTGATGATCTGCGAATAGCCTCATCAGCAGCAGGCCATCTTTCTCACAACCGAGAGGCCTACAGGAGAGCTGTTATAGGGAGGCAAAGTTTCACATTCATTCATTCATTCATTTGCATGTCCCTTGCAGAACTTTGCCTCCCTAACAGCACTCCTGTAGGCCTCTCGGTTGTGAGCAAGATGGCCTGCTGCTGCTGCGTCCATTTGCAGATCGTCAACGATTTCTTGCAGCCATCTTCGTTTTGGTCTTCCTCTTTTTCTTTTTCCCATTATGTATCCTTCCAATACGGTCTTCTCTAAATTATCATGACGTTTAATGTGTCCAAAATATTTCAGTTTTCTCGCTTTAATCCTCTTTACTAGCCAGCCTTCTTCAATATTAAGCTCTTGTAGTATAGAAATATTTGTTCTTTTTTGTGACCACGATATTTGGAGAACTCTTCTGTAGCATTTACATTCAAAGGCATTTATGTGCTTCTCAGCTGTTTTGTTAAGTGTCCACGTCTCACAGGCATATGTTGCGATGGGAAAGATGCATGACCTTAAAAATCTTATGCAAATGACTGATTGACTGACCGTGTCTTTTTCCAGGGCAGTCTACCTACAGCTGGCGAACGAACTAAGACAACTAAAGCATACCACAGACCGGCCAGGTCTGGCCAGTGTTACACCTGCTGTGACTCATGTGTGACTAGTGAGTTCTCAGTAGCTAGGGATTAAGTGGCTGGCGAGTGAGTTTTGAGGCCAAAATGATGAGATAAGACATTTTTTTAACCCAAGAGAGGTAAGGTGAAAGTAATAAATGAAAAAGACGAAAATATGTAGAACGATGAAAAAGACAATAATGTACTAGTTATGAAGGAGGCATGAAGAGTTCAAACAATTTAACACTGACATTAACTTGAAGAGTTCAAACAATTTAACATTGAAATTAACAGATCAAGATTGATAATCATACAATGAAGGAAAAAAACACGTTATTTAAAAGTTCACAGTTTGTAGCAAATCATAAGTATTTTTATCGATCACATGACTGAAAATATTTTTATCAATCACGTGACTGAAACTATTTGTATCAATCACATGACTGAAAATATTTTTATCGATCACATGACTGAAACTATTTGTATCAATCACATGACTGAAAATATTTTTATCGATCACGTGACTGAAACTATTTTATCAATCACATGACTGAAAATATTTTTATCGATCACATGGCTGAAAATATTTTAATCGATCACGTGGCCGGAAATATTTCTATCAGTCACGGGACTGAAAATAACAGAGTATCAATATTGCATCAGATTATAAACTTTCAAAAAGAAGAGTGCAATAATGAATTGTTTGTCTTGAAGGTACAAGATTTCTTTGGTGGTCAAAGTCTGATTTCTTTGGCGGTCAAAGCCTGATTTCTTTGGTGGTCAAAATCTGATTTCTTTGGTGCTCACAGTCTGATTTATTTGGTGGTCAAAGTCTGATTTCTTTGGTGGTCAAAGTCTGATTTCTTTGGCGGCCAAAGCCTGATTTTTTTGGTGGTCAAAGTCTGATTTCTTTGGTGGTCAAAGTCTGATTTCTTTGGTGGTCAAAGTCTGGTGGTCAAAGTCTGATTTCTTTGGTGGTCAAAGTCTGAAATCTTTGGTGGTCAAAGTCTGATTTCTTTGGTGGTCAAAGTCTGGTGGTCAAAATCTGGTGGTCAAAGTCTGAGTTTTTTTGGTGGTCAAAGTCTGGGTTGGACCTTACCGTTGATTCTCATCGCGTCCTGAAATCTGCTGCCGTTATTCCTACATCAACATATGAGGGGAAAAAACCCCCAAAACTCCAGAAAGTTACATAAATACATATACTAGAAGGACCCACCAATTCACTTGCCACTGCTGTTGTGCTCTCATGGCCACACTACTAGAGGCCCCAGGTTTCAATTCACAGTTACTCTAGAGGTCCCGAGTTCGATTCAAAGTTACTTTAGAGGCCTCGGGTTCGATTCAAAGTTATTCTAGAGGCACCGGGTTCGACTCATAGTTACTCTAGATGTCCCAGGTTTCGATTCACAGTTACTCTAGAGGCACCGGGTTCGATTCACAGTTACTCTAGAGGCACCGGGTTCGATTCACAGTTATTATAGAGGCACCGGGTTCGAGTCACAATTACTCTAGAGGCCCCGGATTCGATTCACAGTTTACTATGTTTGTTTATCTCAGGTCTAAAGTGATTTGTTAGACAATTTTTTGATGAAAAATGCCACCTACTTCGTGCTCACGCTGTGCTCTGGCACAGTCTGCATTGTTTCCAGCTATATCACTCACCCACCCGATCCCCCGCCAGAGAAGTTGGGTAGGGCTCTGACACCCCCTCCCCCACCCCCAACCCGATAATTCGCCTCTTTGGAGTCCCTCTTTGAGCTATGTTTTAAATCAGTCATTAGCGAGTGTAGGAAGGAGTAAAACATAAATGTCAAATACTATACCAAATGCATTAACAAAGAAAGCTAAAAACATAACATTTACTCAACCGTCGGAAAATAATTATTACCACAGTTCCTATTGTAAGTACAGCTGTTTTTAACCATTTTCATGAGGAAAAACTTACAAACAACACTAACCACATTACTTTCACTACTCAGTTACAAATCTAAAGAACCTGCAGAACAATCCGAGCCAATGAAAACAGCTTAAGAGAAGCAAGGTGTTCACAAGTTTGTGGCAGGACACTGCCAACACGATTTCTTCCCACAGCGCTGTGCTATCTTGTCCGCCCCTGTAGTTTGAGTGATGTTTCACTAACGCGCCGGCCAAGCCACGGTGCACGGAACAACAGCAAAGCCGATATCGGCGCGAACCTAAACTACTTGATATCCATCCTCTCACGCCAGCTGTTCTGCTCGGGGTGTACTAAAGCCTCACTGATGAGTCACTCATCAATATGTAAATGTAACAGACGAACTTATTCAATATATTTATTTATTTCCGTCCGCTTTTAATAGCCAATGTCTATCTTTGTTTTCGTCTACTGAATGTCCAGACAGACAGACAGCTACTCAGATAGTGTCCCACACCAGGTGGAGGATACACAGGTTAAGATATATATATATATATATCACTAACCTTCTGATCTGTAATATTAACAGGGACAACGTCTATTTTAGACTTCTTCTTCTTATATCCTTCCCGTGCAGTTAAACGTCACATAGGGCTCGCAAAGTAGTTCGCCAATTTTTCCTGTCTTCAGCGAGTCTTTCAACCTCATCAAGGGATTTTATGTCTGCTAATTTGGCCTCTCTTAGCAATATCCACTTCAGAATTTCACGCGGTCTGCTTCTTTTTCTTTGGGCTGTTGTGTTCAACTTGATAGTTTGTTTTCAGATTCTCTGATCGTTTCTTCTCATCAAGTGACCAACATATGTCCATCTCCTTTTCCTGATCACCCATGAGACTTGTTGTTGTTCAGTCATCTGTCTTATCTCTGCATTGTTCCTGAATTCGTTCCACTTGATGCCAAGTATTTTCCTTAGGCATTTGTTTTCAAAAGAGTCTAATTTCTTTTCTATTTCTTTAGTTGTTTTCCAGCTTTCGCATGCATAAATGAGGGTGGATATTACATTTGAATTGAATAGTCTTAATTTGGTTTTTGTGCTTATAACTTTTGAATTCCATATGTTCTATATACACAGAAAAAAAAGACGAAATAAAATGGTCCAGCCACACAGTACGACAGCCATTAGACAGTGTGCCACAGACAACACAAGGATTAGTGAGTAACGGAAACGGGATGAGGCAGATCGCGCGAGAGGTTGACGGATGGAGGGATAGAAACCCTGAATATCCCATTATACGAAGCAGATAATCCCAGAGACTATTTGAGGAGTATGTTTGTCCTCTCATCAGAGTGAGATACATAAGGAGAGAAGACCAGAAAAGACAAGAGAAAAGAAGACAAGACGAGACAAATCAGGACAAGACAGAACACAAGACGAGACGAGACGAGTCAAGACAGCACAAATAATACAAGGCAGGGCAAACAAGACAAGACAAGATGAGACAAAAAACAAAATGAGACGAGATAAGACAAACAAGGCAAGACAGGTGAAGACAAACAGAATAAGACAGTACAGGACAGGACAGTACGAGACAAGACAACAAGAGACTAGATAAGAAAAGACACAAATGGACAAGGAAAGAGAAAGACGAGAAACTTACATAAGTTTCTGCAGAAAAATTAGAGCAAACTGAAAGAAGAAAAATAAGTTATTTTGTTCAGTCAGTCATTTGCATGTCCTTTGCGGAACGTTGCCTCTCCAACAGTTCTCCTGTATGCCTCTCGGTTGTAAGCAAGATGCCCTGCTGCTGATGCATCCATTTGCAGATTATCAACGATGTCTTGAAGCCATCTTCGCCTTGGTCTTTCTCTCTTTCTTTTTCCCACTATATACCCTTCCAAGACGTCTTCTCTAAATTCTCATGACGTTTAATATGTCCAAAATATTTAAATTTCCTCTATTTAATCCTCTTTACTAGCCAGCCTTCTTCAATATTAAGTTCTTGTAATATGGATATATTTGTTCTTTTTTATGTCCATGATAGTTCTAATTACTGTTACAGCCGGAGGTTGAGTGGAGGATACGCTCTTCACTCCAAGGCGTGCGTCTCAAATAGCCTCTGAAAGTCAAGTCCAGCTCCTGGCCTTCTCGTGGCAGAACTGTTTAAACTGACAGGAGAAGAGGCTTCTTCTTCTTCTTCGTTGGCTTCTACCACCAAAACCGCACTGTGAACCTACTGAATTTACGCCTGTGGTCCTCGTTAGGTCCCGTGGTCTCCTGTGTGGTCCCCGAAAGGACCACACGAGATCCACGAGAGGACCACAAGAGGTTCAGAGTATCACAGTGCTTTAGCCTGTATTCTTGGTGGGTCTCAGAAGCGGGATTGCGTGACACCGTGGTTTTCATTGCACCAGTTTAGTCTAGGGTTGGACTTTCTCACCGGAAGACCTCGACGTGTTTAGGATATCAGTGCATCCCCGCTGGGTGAGAGGCGGTAGCCCACCCAGGCCAGAGTTGGACCTTCTCACCGGAAAACCTCGACGTGTTTTGAGATACCCGTGTATCACCGCCGGGTGAGAGATGGTTGCCAATCCAGTCCAGAGTTGGACTTTCTCACCGGAAAACCTCAGCGTGATTAGGATACGCAAACATCCCCGCCGGGTGAGAGGTGGTTGCTATCTAGACTTCCCTGGTCCAGTGTCTCCGACTTCAGCATTTTGCGGTCGTGGCCGCTACCCTTCCTAGTTGTGACAAGGATGGAGCTTTTGTCCAGGAGGACGAATCCTCGCCACTAGTGACTTCCACCCCTGGGTTGAGCCGGTTTAGGCATATTATCCCAGTATGGGCGTGTTTGGGACGTGACCGACCTCTAGAGCAGAGGTACTGTGACATGTGTAGCCTTCAAGTTTCACCCCTGGTGTGAGCCGGTTTAGGCAAAGTTCACCAGTATGTGTGTATATCAGGCGTGACCGACCTCTAGAGCGGAGGTGGCATGACATGTCTAGCCATCAAGTTCCACCCCTGGTGTGTGCCGGTTTAGGCATATTTCACCAGTGTAGGTGTATTTCGGACGTGGTCGGCCTCTAGAGCAGAGGTGCCGTGGTATGTATTGCTCTCGTAGCGATACTACTGGACATACCGATTAAACTTCACTTTATCCTTTCCACCACCTTTCCCATCGGCACCGCACAGCAACCTTTATTTCTTTTCCGCATTTACTTCCTTAACTGGGAGGAGCTTCACTCCACTCGCGGCATTTGAGGAGTCTCGCCAGTAGTGTCTTAACCTCTGGGACAAGCCGATCCATGCATTTCACCCGATATGACTGCACTCAGGACGCGGCCGACCTCCAGACCAGAGGTGCCGTGATTTGACTGTTTGCTTCGCTTTATCCTTTCTACCACCTTTTCCGCAGTGATGCTGCGACAACCTCATTTGCACCTTTCTTCATTGGCCGGGAGGAGCACCGCTCCACGCACGGCAACTGAAAAATCTCGCCAACAGCGGCAGATGAGCTACCAAACGTGCCACTCATCTACCCTAAGTATCTGGTTTTCAGGCGCCAGATATTCGCCCTCGCCCCTTCTCCTGTCAGTTTAAACAGTTCTGCCACGGGAAGGCCAGGAGCTGGACTTGACTGCCAGAGGCTGTTTGAGACGCATTTACAGTCCTTAGAACCAGGAGAAGAGGCGAAAGCGAATATCTGGCACTCATATCTCTCGAAATGACTGAACCGTCTTAACCAGAGGTTAAGACACTCCTGGCGAGATTCTTCGGTTGCCGCGTGGAGTGAAACTCCTCCCGGCCAATGAAAAAAAATGCGAAAAAAAAAAAAAATTAGGGTTGCCGTCGGTGCCGATGTGAAGAGGTGATGGAAAAGATAAAGTGAAGCTTAGTCAGTATGTCCAGTGGTCTCGCGGCGAGAGCTACCCATACCACGGCACCTCTGCTCTAGAGGCCGGCCACGTCCGTTCTACACCCATACTGGTGAAATATGCCTAAACCAACTTAAAGCAGGGGTGAAACTTGATGGCTATGCATGTCACGGTACCTCTGCTCTAGAGGTCGGTCACGTCTAAACACGCCCATAATGGGATAATATACCTAAACCGGCTCAACCCAGGGGTGAAACTCACTAATGGCGAGGATTCGTCCTCCTGGACAAAAGCTCCGTCCTTGTCACAACTAGGAAGGGTAGCGGTCACGACCACAAAATGCTGAAGTCGGAGACACTGGACTAGGGCAGTCTAGATAGCAACCACCTCTCACCCGGCGGGGATGTACGCGTATCCTAATCACGCTGAGGTTTTCCGGTGAGAAAGTCCAACTCTGGACTGGATGGACAACCACATCTCACCCGGCGGTGATACACGGGTATCCCAAAACACGTCGAGGTTTTCCGGTGAGAAAATCCAACTCTAGATTAAACTGGTGCAACGAAAACCACGGTGTCATGCAGTCCCGCTTCTGAGACCCACCAAGAATACAGACTCAAGCCCTGAGTTACTCTGAACCTCTTGTGGTCCTTTCGTAGATCTCGTGTGGTCCTTTCGGGGACCACAGGGGGACCACGGGACCTATCAAAGACCACAGGAGTAAATTCAGTAGGATCACGGAGCGGTCTTGTTGGTAGAAGCGAACGAAGAAGAAGAAGAAGATGTCTATGATATCTGAAGAACCCTTCTGTAGCAAAGTTATTTAGACAAAATATAATAAATTACTGCACTATTTTTTTCCTGAACGAGAGGCCAAAATGGGGGAAATCTTTCATTTCATTATTTCGGATGACTGTGCGAGATATGGAAGAAACTTCTTGCAGGCCCACATTTAGCTGATTGTGTGGATGACTGTGCGAGATATGGAAGAAATTTCTTGCAGGCCCAGAGCAATAAAAAATTAATTCAGTGTGGCTCCCCTGGGAGTAATGAATGTATTCTTTGCTTTCTGCATTTTCTGAAACACTTATTCAACGTTTCCGTTGCATGAAACAAGTAAATGGAAGACACTGCAGTTATTCTGAAACATTGGCCTAAATTTCGATTAGTTTCATGATCGGATCAGCAGATGAGAAACTTATAGGGAAGACTGAGTAGATGCAAACAGAATTAGCATTAAGTAGAATGTGAAGCCCAATGTGCCCTGGGCACTTAAGGTTGAGAGAGAGAGAGAGAGAGAGAAAGAGAGAGAGAATGTTTAGTAGCTGTGAATGTTTAGAAGAATGTGAATGTTTAGAAGAATGTGAATGTTTAGTAGAATATGAATGTTTAGAAGAGGGATGTGAATGTTTAGAAGAGGGATGTGAATGTTTAGAAGAGGGATGTGAATGTTTAGAAGAGGGATGTGAATGTTTAGTAGAATGTGAATGTACTTTAGCGTGGCATAGAAAACTCTTACAAGGAAAGGTCTTCGTCCTCACTATGTTTTGTCCCTGCTTACATCTGTGAAAGTGTGTGGGATCCGAACTCCCATCTCCGTCTAGGGTGTTCGCCTAGAAAGTATTTGTTAAGGGAGACAGAAGAACGAGACACCAAGACCAAGACAAAAAAAAAACTTTTGAATGTTTTGGATGTATACAAATTTGACAAAACGAAGAAGTTCAATATATCGGATTAGAGGCAAAAAATAAACCTGCCCCACGAGAATTGTCTCTGCGTTCTGTTACGTGTCATTTATCTTGGTAACAGATGAGAATAAATCACCATCTAATGGGCGGTTACTCCGACCAATGAAAGCAAAGACATCCTGGATATATGCAAATTAAGCATCTCCAATCAGCTCGTCCGTAAAATAGATGAGGTCTGGCTAATCAAGGGAGGCAACCAATGAAATGCTGCAGCCGTTGACTGTCTTTTCGTACAGAGAGTCTAATTTAAAAAAAAAAACGAAGAAAATTTGAATAGATTTAAGGGCACAGAATGCGGTTTAAATATGTGAGAGTTGTGACACAGAGATAAAGTTTAAGCTCAGTCATAGTTTAGGGAGACATTCAAAGTGGCGTTTTATTTTCGGTGTTTGACTGAGCAGAGAGACAAATTTATCAAAACAGTTTTAGGAGAAGAATGCATGAGGATCTATGTATGGTCCATATGTGTTGTGTAGTATATGTTGCGTTAACAGAGATGAAGTGTTACATGGAGCAACAGTTTCTGTATGTGAAGGCATACAGTACTGACATAAAGGAAGACAGCCAGTCTTTCGAGAGGGTTCAACAATACAAGCATAAATTAATGATCCAATCCAGAGAACACTTAAATATTTTGGACATATTAAACGTCATAAGAATTTAGAGAAGATAGTCTTGGAAGAAAAGTAAAGGTAGCCCCATAGCATATGCCGTAGGGTATGAAGCGTTAGAGACCTCATTATGCTGGGCCATCAAAGTATGAGGTAGGGTGGCCAGTTCCTTTCCTCGCTGCCTTTCCTTCCCACATTTTCTCTGGTGCCCATTTTATGAGGCTGGGTTGACGTCGGGGCCGTATTGGTCGGAAAAAAAGTCCCGCTCAGCTGGAGATTCGAACCCTCGACCATTCGGTTGCTAGACGAGTACTCTAACCACTACGCTAGCCGGTCCCCAAGGGAAGGGTACATAATGGGAAAAACAAAGAGAGGAAGACCAAGACGAAGATGGCTGCAAAACATCGTTATTGATCTGCCAATGGGCGCATCAGCAGCAGGACATCTTGCTTACAACTGAGAGGCCAGCAGGAGAGCTGTTAGGGAGGCAAAGTTCCGCAAGGGACATGCAAATGACTGACTGACTGATCCAGATTTAATAATTAACTATAACAATGATTACAGATAACTATAACAATGATAACAGACAACTATGACAATGATTTCTGATAGATATTACAATGATTACAGATGACCACGACAGTGATTACGGATAACTCCAGATAACTATATGAGTGATTACAAATGAAGATTTTATTTTTTCTAAATTCCCAAGTTTTATAAAAGAAAACGTGACACCGCCCTCCAAGCTAAGAACAATAGTTGTAAGCCCCATCAGTAAGCATACTATGTCGATCCCTTTGTCAGGCTGTTGTGACACACCTTATTCTAAAGGAGTATCACGAAGGAGCCTTGTTAGGGTCTTGACTAGACATGGATAACAACTTTTGGCAAATGGAAAGGACCACTTTTCCCTATGCTACAAAGTGATGTACCGAGAGATATACTATATCTGTAATCTCTCTACGTGTCTTTTTTCCTTTATCTTCCTCTTATATCTTTTTCTCTTGCTCTCCCTCCCTTTACCTCTCTATCTGCCGATCTCTGTTCTATAAAACGAAGAAAATCACAGATTTATGAACGCAGTTGATCAACGTTGATATGATTTATACTGAATTTCACTCATATTATCCAGGGAATGCTGCAGCTACTCACACTCGCACACACGAATACATCATCCCAGAAGCGCTCAGTCGAGTTCTGGAACATTACGTACCCCTCATAAATACTTCCCATTCAAGCTTACACAATTTATCGCTGGGCCCAGGCCGAAAATAAAAGTCTAGTAACAGATAAGTGTAGTTTCTAGACGTCCATAATACTTAGTACTAATACACTTCGATTTATTTTTTTTTTCTGAGAACTCTGGGAAAACACAGTTTTTTTGTCAGAATGGTCCCGTATTGAAAGTCCTGAAATATCTTTCTCTCTTTCATGAACCAAATCCCTCTAAAACATATTGCTCAGAGAGGTATTAAGTTAATATATGCCATACTTGCCTGGTTAAAAAAGAAAATTTGACCTACATTTTCTAAATGCGTAGCGGTAGAGATAATATTGATTGTTGGATTAATATATATATATATATATATATATATATATATATATATATATATATATAAAGAGTCATACTACTTATCATGTAAATGTTACTTTTTAGAGCGCGTGAGCAGAGTGATCAGATTAGGCGTTTTCTATTGGAAACGAGGTGAGATTGTTTTGAAACGACATCAGTGCACCTTTTTCATTTCGTGTAATGTGAACAAATATATCCAAACTACAAGAAGTTAATATTGAAGAAGGCTGGCTAGTAAAGAGGATTAAAGAGAGAAAACTTAAATATTTTGGACGCATTAAACGTCATGATAATCTAGAGAAGACCGTCTTGGAAAGGTACATAATTGGAAAAAAGAAAGAGAGGAAGACCAAGGCGAAGATGGCTGCAAGACATCGTTGATGATCTGCAAATGGATGCATCAGCAGCAGGCCATCTTGCTCACAACCGAGAGGCCTACAGGAGTGCTGTTAGGGAGACAAAGTTCCGCAAGGGACATGCAAATGAATGAATCAATCAATGTAATGTGAACACTCGTGTATGAAGAAGTCACTGTGCTTCTTTCTCAGCTGTTCATTTCTTCTTCCATCTTCAGGCCACTATCAGCGGTTTTCTCAACCATTCATTTCTAATTTCAATTTCAGGCTAATATTAACGGTTTTCTCATGTGTTCATTTCTAATTTCCATTTTCAAGCTTATGTTAGCGGGTTTTCTCATGTGTTCATTTCTAATTTCTATCTTCAAGCTTATGTTAGCGGTTCTCTCATGTGTTCATTTCTAATTTCCACCTTCAGATTTATATAACAACAATCCCATTTTCTGAGACAGGAATAAGATTGTTGCAAATAGTAATACAGTAACTGTTAGGGAGGCAAAGTTTCGCAAGGGACATGCAGATAAATGAATGAATACAATAACAGAGAAAGTAACATCTCAGGATGATCTTCATACACGCCCTAGAGTCTTTATACATTCAGGTATATAGAGATGCATTATGTGTATGGAGGTAATCAGTGTAAACTGCGGTACTCTAGGTATATAGGGGTACTTTAGATGTATAGAAGTACTCCATGTATACGGAGGTAGTCCACATATGTGGAGATTCTCCAGGTATATGGAGATATTACAGGTACCCGAAGTACATGAGGCTCTAAACACTTATCTCTGTCACAAGTACAAGAAAGCTTGATGAGATCTCAAGAGATAAGTCACGCTGACACGAGCAGACCAGATTTTACATTAGTGTCTTCAGATCTATGACCTGATACAGCATACATTATAAAGGCAAGGGCTAGAAAACACACAAAAAATTTCCAGAAACGTGCATCTCTGATATGAAGGAATGTAGGATGTGACAGTTTGAGTGATAATTCATGGCTGATAGCTCAAAGGTAAGGATTGTTTAGCACATATCAGGTATCTGATACTCTGTATTTCATTGTCAGATACGAGAATATTCAAGTGATTCAAGGCAACCACCTTTAATATAAAGCTGTTCAGTAGAACTGCTCTCTAAACCTTAGAGATTACAATGTTGAATATAGACAGGAACACATAATATAGCAGCACAAAACAGAACAGCTATCTAAACCTTAGAGATTACAATGTTGAACAAGGTCAGGAACACATAGTATCTCTCTCTCTCTCTCTCTCTCTCTCTCTCTCTGAACCTTAAGTGCCCAGGGCACATGGAGCTTCCGCAAGGGTTTTCCACAAATGCCTGTCCTTCGCCTTTTTTTCTGCTCTTGCCCAGGTAACCCCTCTATTGCTCAACATCCTTTCTGTTGTTCTTCTCCATGTCTCTTTTGGTCTACCCTTACATCTGTTCCCCTGTGGTGTCCATCTTAGTGCTATTTTTGGTAGTGAGTTGTCAGTAATTCGGTATAGCAGTACAAAACAAAACAGCTCTCTAAACCTTAGAGATTACTATGTTGAATATAGACAGAAACACATAGGATAACAGCACAGAACAGAACAGCTGTCTAAACCTTAGAGATTACAATGTTAAATATAGACAGAAACACAGAGATAACAGCACAGAACAGAACAGCTCTCTAAACCTTAGAGATTAAAATGCTGAATATAGACAGGAACACAGAGATAGCAGCACAGAACAGAACAGCTGTCTAAACCTCACAGATTATAACGCTGAACACAGGCTGGACAAAACGCTGTCATAAACCCTAGAATACAATGCAGTGAGGATACAATTTTTTTAGAAGAAATCGATGGGATAAAAAAAAAAGTTAAAATCAGGAAAATAAACGCAAGAAAAGTGGCTATATGTGCTCATGTTGATTCAGATTACGGACATGGAGGCTGCAGTTAAGTACCCGCGACAACGTGTGTTGCAGTAACAACTGTACACCATTGATGTTAGCCCACCAAACCGTAGTGAAAGATCTGATCAAAGCTCTGCTACTTAACGCGGGCCAGTACGGGTCAGACATGATTATTGCAGGTCCAGTTTGCTCCGATTCTCCCAGGGCTGAGTGCTATAATCAAGACGTGAAAGGCACACGTTTTGAAGGGGTCTTTCATTACTCAGAAACTCCCGGACAAACGCTTTTGAGAAAGGTCCAAGACATACTGGCGTCTACCGCTGTGAGCTTTTGCATTTTCGACGATCTTTTTTATGTTTGTGAATGGTCTAGACTTTATGTGGCACTTTTATATTCAGCAAGCGGGGCCATGCAAACATGGCTGTCTATTACAATGTGAGAGAGGCAAGATATTTATTCATTCTCTCTCTCTCTCTCTCTCTCTCTCTCTCTGTTTTACAGATCAAACACTCGCAGTTTTAAGAATACACTCACGATCCTGCGAATTTTCTCGTTCTTCCAAGCACGTAAATCCGTGTTTTTATAACCGGAAGTAAGCTGCCTTCCAAATTGAGTTTTCTGCTCATGCGCTGAAAATGATGCACTTCCGCTCAGTATATTTTCTTTAATTGATTATAAATATTTATATTATATATGATTTGCAGCGATAAACTATTCTTTATCATAACAGCAGCCGAAAATGGTAAAAGAACTAAGAAGTCGGTTGCTGCTAAAGAAATATCAGCGAAATATTGAACGGAGCTACTCGTAAAAGACATCTCAGAGGTCGAAATGATACTGCAATAAACAAGACACAAGAAAACAAAGATATTCTTCCTGGGCGAGTACAGTTCAGATCTGGAAACCGTTAAGACGAAGCAAAAGGCTGGCTGACCAAGAAATTGAGTAAATAGTTGTTCCTTACCAACAAGGTAACATATCACTGGCTTCCTGCACGCTGAGGTACTGGAGGACACGAAGCTGCTGATACATTTGCTAAAACAGGCACACACACACACACACACACATCCGAATTAGGGTCAGTCAGTTATTTGCATGTCCCTTGCGGAACTTTGCCTCCCTAACAGCACTCCTGTAGGCCTCTCGGTTGTAAGCAAGATGCCCTGCTGCTGATGCGTCCATTTGCAGATCATCAAAGATGTGTCTTCCAGCCATCTTCGTCTTGGTCTTCCTCTCTTTCTTTTTCACAATTTGTACCCTGCTAAGACTGTATTCTCTAAATTCTCGTGACTTTTAATATGCCCAAAATATGTAAGTTGTGTCTGTTTAATCCTCTTTACTAGACAACCTTCTTCAATATTAATTTCTTGTAGTATGGATATATTTACAGAAAAAGGAATGGAAAAACTAATTATGTCAGTCCGTAAGAACAGCGAAGACCAAAACCTCTATCTTAATGCAAAGAATTGATGACAACTGACAAAACAAACAAGGCAGCTGAAATATGTATCAGTGAGAGAAAACTGGAAGAAGTGGAGATTTTTTAATATCTTGGATCACTACTAATTAATAATGGAGATACAATGAGGGAAATTAAAAGGAGGACATCTATCGCTATTCAGAAAGTAAAACAACTAAAGAATCTGTGGAGAGGAGCAGACAGAACCACAAAAATAAGATTTTTAGGGGATGCATCTTTCCTATCGCAATATATGCCTGTGAGACCTGGACACTTAACAAAACAGATGAGAAACACATAAATGCTTTGGATGTAAATGCTACAGAAGAGTTATTCAGATATCATGGACACAAAAAAGAACAAATATATCCATACTACAAGAACTTAATATTGAAGAAGGCTGGCTAGTAAAGAGGATTAAAGAGAGAAAACTGAAATATTTTGGACACATTAAACGTCATGATAGTCTAGAGAAGACCGTCTTGGAAGGGTACATAATGGGAAAAAGAAAGAGAGGAAGACCAAGGCGAAGATGGCTGCAAGACATTGTTTATGATCTGCAAATGGATGCATCAGCGGCAGGCCATCTTGCTCACAACCGAGAGGCCTACAGGAGTGCTGTTTGGTAGGCAAAGTTCCGCATGGGACAAGCAAACAAATGAATGAATGAATGGATGGATGTATCTGTTGTTTTTTATGTCAGTGATACTTGAAGGACTCTTCTATAGAATTTACATTCAGGGGCATTTATGTATTTCTCAGCTGTTTTGTTAAGTGTCCAGGTCTCACAGGCATATGTTGAGATGGGAAAGCTGCATGCCCTTAAAAATCCGAATTAGGGTATGGCTATAAACTTTTAAAAAATTGTCAGAGGGAAATCAACACCAGATGAGAACACAGAACAAACATCAGATAAACCGAAAGACCCCCATTCTAAAATCTGACAGAACACAACAAACCCCAGTTCCCAGAATCCACACAGGTCACTGCAGACTACAAGAAGGCAGAAGTTCGGACCCCACTCACTACATGCCAGAACTGTCTCCACAGTTTAGGACACATCCTGCATTCTCTACATTGACTTAAGAGCTCAAGCCTGGTCCAATGAAAAGAGCCTGGATGGAAAAAACGGAGGCACGCGTGAAAGACTCCTGTTAAAGTCATGGATGCAACCCGTCTCCTTTTTTTATGCACAAGTAGAAGAAGAAGAAGAAGATTGATTGATTGATTGATCTTTATTTCGAAAGGGTTAAGAATTGGGCACCCAGGCCCGTCTGACATTCTGCCCTTTATCATACAACTTTCACTCTGTTCCAGACATTCTACAAATATGCTGTTCATATAACAAACATAATTAACAATAAAGTAACTACAGACACATAAAAATGACTAACTAGAGACACATATAACTACAGACGCATAAAAATGACCAACTACATACACATATAAATGACTAACTACAGACACATATAAATGAGTAACAACATACACATATAAATGACTAACTACACACACATATAAATAACTATCTACTAAATAAAAATTTCATAACTATTCAGAACAAAGAATTAACTGAATTCGGTGTCTGTAAGAGCAGGAAGAGGAAAAAGAAGAAAAAATAACGATAATAATTATTATTATTTACAGTTTGTGAAGACCGTGACTGGCTTTATATTCTTACAGATATCAAAGGATCAAATGTATCGATAAAGACACTTTTATTATTATTATTACTATTGATATTTTTATTATAGTTGTTATTATTATTACTGTTGTTATTATTATTATTACTGGTAGTTATTATTATTATTGCTATTAGTGTTATTATTATTGTTATTAGTGTTATGATTATTATTATTGTTGTTTAACTCTTTCATTCCTGAATTAATTTCCGTTCTCTGCCAGAAGAAATTTTGATGAGAAATTTTGGAAGAAAGGAACTGGAAGGAAGTTGCTGTATAATTTAAAACATATGGGCTGGTTCGGAAATATGCTGATCTTATTTAGACTTTGCCTAAATATTGTTGTAAGCACGGATTCACACAGGTGTGCTGGATCTACCAGCCCTACCTGTGCTGTTTTGAAATGAAAGAGTTAAACTACAAATACAAGAAAAAAACCCTAGCGCGCCCACCCCCGCGCGCGCGCACACACACACACACACGCACACACAAAACTGTGGTTATTTTTTTTTTTTAATTCTCCAATTTTTTTTTTTTAAAGTTTATCTGCAGATGGTGCTTGTCAACATCCTGCCACATTTCAAGAATCACTGGAATACTGAAGAACATTATTCCAGATTACAATGGGGGAGATTAATAATGACGTCAGTGTCTCCACGACCTAGTTCAAGTTTAATCAGGACGATCTGAACAAAAGACCAGCGATTATTATTTGGGAGTGAACATAATCAATAGGAGTCGATTAACGGTTTGGGATTCCTCTAGCGTGTAAATGGCGCCCGGAATGATAAATGAGTTGTGGACATTAAATATTACTAGGTTCTACAGAGCGCAAGAACCAACTGATGCTAATGTACAAGTTTGTGTTTGATATGATGGTATGTTAGAGTACACAGAGGAAGACTGCTGGCCAAGACAGTTAGCGTGATAAGTTCAGTTGGTGGAGTAGCTGAATGCTTAATTAATGTGAGAAGTTGGGGGGGGGGGGGGGGGGGGGGGAGGGGGAGGGAGGGAAGGGGAAATCAGTTCAAAATTTGACAAAAAAGTGACTCGAAGTTTTGAGATTTGTGACGCGAAAGCTTAGCATGTGGTTATTAGAAGGTGTGGATTGGTTGTTCCTGTTTTAGTGGTGGCAAATATACGTCGTATTATGATGTATTTGTCTGATCTGCTACCTCGGCCGAATGTACACTTGGTGAGGCTCTATAGCGAGGAATATTAGAGAAGATGTAGACACAGATTACTGTCCACAACAGAAAAAGGAATTGAAAAACTAATTGTGTCAGTCCGTAAGAGAATAAGTGAAGAGCAAAACTTAATGCAAAGAAAACTAAATTGATGATAACTGACAAAACAATGTGTGTGTGGTTGATTGGTAGTTTCAGTGTGTGTGTGGATCGGTGGTTTCTGTGTGTGTGGTGGATTGATGGTTTCTATATGTGGTTGATTGGTAGCTTCTGTGTGTGTAGTGGATTGGTGTTTCTGTATGTGGTTGCTTGGTAGTTTCTCTGTGTGTGTGGTGGATTGGTGGCTTTTGTGTATGGTTGATTGGTAGTTTCTGTGTGTGGTTGATTGGTAGTTTCTCTGTGTGTATGTGTGTGGTGGATTGATGGTTTCTGTGTTTGGTTGATTAGTAATTTCTGTGCGTATGAAGTGGATTGATGGTTTCTATGTGTGTAGTGGATTTGTGATTTCTGTGTGTGGTTGATTGGTAGTTTCTGTGTGTGTAGTGGATTGAGGGTTTCTGTGTGTGTAGTGGAATTGAGGGTTTCTGTGTGTGGTTGATTGGTAGTTTCTGTGTGTGTAGTGGATTGTGGGTTTCTGTGTGTGTAGTGGATTGATGGTTTCTGTGTGTGGTTGATTGGTAGTTTCTGTTTGTGTGTGGTGGATTGATGATTTCTGTGTATGGTTGTTTGGTGGTTTTTGTGTGTATGTGGTGGATTGATGGTTTCTGTGTGTGGTTGATTGATAGTTTCTCTGCCTGTGTGGTTGATTGGTAGTTTCTGTGTATATGTGGTGGACTGACGGTTTCTCTGTGTGTGTTTGGTGGTTGATGGTTTCTGTGTGTGGTGGATTGGTGGTTTCTGTGTGTGGTGGATTGGTGGTTTCTGGGACGAAGAGTAGTATGAAGATTGTCTGTCTTGAAATGAAGAAAACCCGTTTGAAGTGGACAGTAGCTATTGTAAAATTACAACCTCTGAATGTGAATAATCACTGTCTTCCTGTGTTGGAGGTCGCTATCTGTGAATATTGGAGGTCACTGTCTGTGAATGTTGGAGGTCGCTATCTGTGAATGTTGGATGTTATGATTCGTTGAATGTTGGCGATCACGGCCGTTGAAGTTAGAAAATTCTGTTTTTCAGTATTGGAAATCACTGTTTTTGAACTTTGCAGATCACAGTCTTTGAATGCTGTTTATTTTGGTGTTTGAATGTTGTATATCTTGAAGTCTGAATGTTGTATATCTTGGTGTTTGAATGTTGTATATCTTGGTGTTTGAATGATGAAAATCACGATATTCACAATCTAGACTTGGACAGTTTGAAAGTTGGTATACATTGTTCTATTGCTGCAGATTAATCCCCTTGTAGGTAATCATTTGAAAGTTTATCCCCACAGAAAGGACATTGAAAGAGGTAATCATTTTAAAGTTTATCCTCACAGAAAGGACATTGAAGGAGGTAATCATTTGAAAGTTTATCCCCACAGAAAAGACATTGAAGGAGGTAATCATTTGAAAAGTTTATCCTCACAGAAAGGACATTGAAGGAGGTAATCATTTGAAAAGTTTATCCTCACAGAAAGGACATTGAAGGAGGTAATCATTTGAAAGTTTATCCTCACAGAAAGGACATTGAAGGAGGTAATCATTTGAAAAGTTTATCCTCACAGAAAGGACATTGAAGGAGGTAATCATTTGAAAGTTTATCCTCACAGAAAGGACATTGAAGGAGGTAATCATTTGAAAAGTTTATCCCCACAGAAAGGACATTGAAGGAGGTAATCATTTGAAAAGTTTATCCTCACAGAAAGGACATTGAAGGAGGTAATCATTTGAAAAGTTTATCCCCACAGAAAGGACATTGAAGGAGGTAATCATTTGAAAAGTTTATCCCCACAGAAAGGACATTGAAGGAGGTAATCATTTGAAAGTTTATCCCCACAGAAAGAACACTGAAAATTAGTAAGTTTCTTTTTGTGTAGACTGTGTGAAGCAGTGGTTCGGTTTGTGTAAAGTTTTATAAATGTGGACAGAAGAGTAAAATCTACAAGAGCTGATGCCGTGTCTTGGTCACGTGTCATGGCCTCACACTCGGAACATCAGCTTAACGAAGTTACTCGAAGCTTTTAACAGGGAACTTCAGAAAGCAGGACGAGAACACGATATAAGAAGCTATAAGCACTTGCCTTGCAGCCAGTCAGCGCTCTTAGCAGATAATCTCTGGAAATGAGAAATTTCTCTAATAATCTATGACCCGGGGGGGGGGGACTCCACGAACTATGTTAATATGCTTACGTTCTATATCAGATATGCATTTTATAAGTGACTTTCTTACATTAGACCTACCTTAGGAGTTTGTTGCGCCCTCCTTACTCCCCCCTTCCCATACGCACATATATTCTAGAAATCGTACACTGCATGTCTCAGGATCACAGCTGATCAAGACCCTGCCACACCTCTCATTTGGTATAACAGACGTAGACTAGTTAACGGCGCAAGGACCGTCATAGACTGTACGGTGGTGGAGTCTGCTAAAGAAGCATTGCACACTCCCGTGCTTTTCAAGCTCCATTCAGGGACTGATGAAAAAAAAAAAAAAACAGCCGTTATAAGGCGCTCCGAATCCGACAAGATGCTGTGCCTCAATACCTCCACCTCTTCGGCTGCAATGGACATCAGCTTCGTTGTTCCAGGAAGACAGAAAAATGCACATATTTTTGAAGCACCAGTAGATGGTTCACAAGGTTCCCGTTATAAGAGCTCTTAGTCCTGTATTAGGGGTGGCAAATACACGTCATCAGCAGCAGGCCATCTTGCTCACAACCGAGAGGCCTACAGGAGTGCTGTTAGGGAGGCAAAATTCCGCAAGGCACATGCAAATGAATGAATGAATGAAATACACGTCGTAGTCTGATCTCCTACCAGGGCTGAATTTAGACCTGGTGAGGCCATATAGTGGGCAATATTAAAGAAGATGTAGAAAAAGAATATTACGATGCCACAAAAATTAGAAGTTATGAAATACTAGAGATTAGATTTGCTGATGACACAGTATTACCGTCCACAACACAAATAGGAATTGCAAAACTAATTGTGCCAGTCCGTAAGAACAGTGAATAGCAAAACCTTTAACGTAATGCAAAGAAAACTAAATTGATGACAACTGACAATACAAATAAGGCAGCTGAAATATGTATCAATGAGGAATAATTGAAAGAGGAGGAGAATTTTGAATGTCTTGGATCATTACTAACTAATAATGGAGATACAATGAGGGATATTAAAAAGAGGTCATCTATCCCTCTTCAAAAAATAAAACAAGCAAATAAGCTGTGGAAAGAAACGGACAGAACTACAAAAATAATATTTTTAAGGGCATGCATCTTTCCCATCGCAAATTATGCCTGTGAGACCTGGACACTAAACGAAACAGCTGAAAACACATACATACGTAAATGCTTTTGAATGTAAATGCTACAGAAGAGTCCTTCAAATATCATGGACACAAAAAAAGAACAGATATATCCACACTACAAGAACTTAATATTGAAGAAGGCTGGCTAGTAAAGAAGATTAAACAGAGAAAACTTAAATATTTTGGACATATTAAACGTCATGATAATCTAGAGAAGACAGCCTTGGAAGGGTACATAATGGGAAAAAAGAGGAAGACCAAAGCGAAGATGACTGCAAGACATCGTTGGTTATCTGAGAATGGATGCATCAGCAGCAGGGCATCTTGGTTACAACAGAGAGGCCTACAGGAGTGCTGCTAGGAAGGCAAAGTTCCGCAAGGGACATGCAAATGAATGAATGATTGAAATACACGTCGTAGTCTGATCTCCTACCAGGGCTGAATTTAGACCTGGTGAGGCCATATAGTGGGCAATATTAAAGAAGATGTAGAAAAAGAATATTACGATGCCACAAAAATTAGAAGTTATGAAATACTAGAGATTAGATTTGCTGATGACACAGTATTACCGTCCACAACACAAATAGGAATTGCAAAACTAATTGTGCCAGTCCGTAAGAACAGTGAATAGCAAAACCTTTAACGTAATGCAAAGAAAACTAAATTGATGACAACTGACAATACAAATAAGGCAGCTGAAATATGTATCAATGAGGAATAATTGAAAGAGGAGGAGAATTTTGAATGTCTTGGATCATTACTAACTAATAATGGAGATACAATGAGGGATATTAAAAAGAGGTCATCTATCCCTCTTCAAAAAATAAAACAAGCAAATAAGCTGTGGAAAGAAACGGACAGAACTACAAAAATAATATTTTTAAGGGCATGCATCTTTCCCATCGCAAATTATGCCTGTGAGACCTGGACACTAAACGAAACAGCTGAAAACACATACATACGTAAATGCTTTTGAATGTAAATGCTACAGAAGAGTCCTTCAAATATCATGGACACAAAAAAAGAACAGATATATCCACACTACAAGAACTTAATATTGAAGAAGGCTGGCTAGTAAAGAAGATTAAACAGAGAAAACTTAAATATTTTGGACATATTAAACGTCATGATAATCTAGAGAAGACAGCCTTGGAAGGGTACATAATGGGAAAAAAGAGGAAGACCAAAGCGAAGATGACTGCAAGACATCGTTGGTTATCTGAGAATGGATGCATCAGCAGCAGGGCATCTTGGTTACAACAGAGAGGCCTACAGGAGTGCTGCTAGGAAGGCAAAGTTCCGCAAGGGACATGCAAATGAATGAATGATTGAGGCCCTACGCCATATAAAACTTGGAGTCTCATTGCTAAAATGTTGCATCAGATGGTGTGTGAGGCCCAGGGCTATTTAAAATTGGAAATTCACCATCAAAAAGTTGCACCATATGGTGTGTGAGGCCCAAGGCTATATATAAAACCTGTATCTCTTATAACATTCATCTGAGTTGAAACAGTGGTCCCGCTAGGAGTTTTTGAAACCAGTATAATTATACCCGTCTTTCACCTTGCACGAAGTACTTTCCGAAACACTGGCTTTCTCAATACAAAATACAGCACTTTATACTTTTTCTTCATATGAATAAATAAAACATACTTCACAAACATCACTGGAAAGTAAATGTTCGTGCGGACCTTCTTTTTTTTTAAATTTTACTTGCCGCGAAATTTAATCTTTACAAAATGTTCACATCCTGAATAAAAGTCTAAACTGGCTGATTCTCCTCCACGGGAATCATCAACCTACGGGCCTGATTATCTTCCAGCCGATTTCACTGCGTATTTTTTACCTGGTTTTTCATAATATAAACCGGGTTTTTCATAATATAAACCAGGTTTTTCATAATATAAACCAGGATTTTTATAATATAAACCGGTTACGGTAACCGCGGACCTCCAAAATTATCAGTTTTTCTTGTTTTTTAATCGGTAATTTAGGAGTATCTGTCAGTGAACTGGTTGCTGAAACACAAAGAATATGGAAAAGTGGCTTGAACGTAAAGCTTATAACGTGTTGTTTCATGTTTTCATCCACTGACACTTCTTTCCGTCGCTGGGTTTTGCTTTCATTTATAATTCAAACATCTTGTACAATATCTTGTACAGGCGAATGACACTGTGTATAAAAAAAGTTGCGCTGGTATTCACGTAAAATTCCGACAGAACACACTCAACTCAACTTGTTCTTTTGTCTGGAAAATAGTTCTGAATGGATCGCTAAAACATTGAAAAAAATTGCTTACTCTGGAAATTAAAAAAAAAAAATTATTCCCGTTACTTTGTTGCACTACAGCCCGAATTACCACAGACAAGCCAGCATCACTGGCGACCCCAAGAGGCTACCATTTCAAGCTATACCCATCAGTCACTGCACTCTTATCCGTTGCTTGGCCCTACCCCCACCCTCCCTAACCCGGACACAATGAACCAGGTCTTCATAAACGCTTTAGAAATGCATCAGTTCTGTCTGACAGGCCCTGGACAGTCCGGGTATTTGATGTGAAATATTTGCCGATCCATCAGAGGGGAAAGAGGCTGGGCTTAGCCACGTTTTTTGTATGTCCAGTTCTTTGATGACCTAAATAACTATGTGCACTTACGTATGTGTACACTCGTGCTCCCTTTCACTGAAAGCTCACGGGGAAAGTGGCAACATTTACTAGTGTTTTAGTGCTCAGCCTTCTTCAGTGATATAAAAAATGTAACAGTTTGAGAACACTTTTAAGAAATGTACTGGGGATATGTTCTTACAGTTTGAGAACACTTTTAAGCAATGTACTGGAGAGTGGTCTGGTGTCGGCCATGGCATGATACAGCCTGGACAAGAAAGGACTGTGGTCAGAGGTGATGCTGATGTATGGATCTCTGAGCCAAAGCTGGTCGTGACTTTGTTGTAACTCCATTGATGGAATGCTGCCACCAACAGAATACTCAACAGGGTTTTGTTTTCAAGGTGGTGGAGCTTTATGATAAACTTGCTATTTTAACCGGAGCCTGGATAGAAGAAAGGTCAGTGCAACAAAATATATTATTTGATGTGAAGCCATTCTGCAAGACTCATATAACAAGAGAATGTGACAGAAATCTCTCTCGCTCTCTCTGTCTCTCTCTCTCTCTCTCTCTCTATATATATATATATATATATATATATATATATATATATGTATTATATATATATATATGTATTATATATATATATATATATATATATATATATATATATATATGAGGTCCGACAATTAAGTAATGAGACTGATTTTATTATGGCCAGGACAAAAATGTCATCTTTGAAGCAAGGCATGGAATCCAAAGAGACAACCTTCATCTATGATCTGGCAACTTTTCATCGCCGCCCGATAAGGAGACGACAAACAAGGCGCCATTTTGTTGACCTAGTCAGAGGTGTTTTGTTACGTGATCAGCATGGAGCTAAAAGCTAACATTAAATTCTGTTTAAAACTCTTAAAAAGTGCTATTTAGAAAGTTGAATTGATGCGACAAGTTTATGGGGATAATTTTTTTATCTTGTGCACAGATATTCAGGTGGTATTCACGATTCAAAAATGGTGTAGAAACGATTACAAATGCAACTAGACATGGACTCCCAGTTTCTGTTCGTAATGAGGAAAGCATTGCAAAAGTCAGAGAACGGATACAAGAAGATCGTTGTTTGACTGTGAGGATGATGGCAGATGAATTTGGTGTTAACCGAGAAACCATTCGTAAAATTTTAGTGCAAGATTTGGGCAAGAAAAAAGTTGCTTGCCAGTTTGTACCACATTCGTCGTCTGATGACCAAAAACATCAGCGTGTTGAGTACGCAAAAGACATCATCAAAACATGTCGCAGAAATAAACATTTCTTAATTTGATTGTTGCAGAGGATTAAACATGGATTTTCCGCTATGATTCCAGAACTAAACGCCAGAGTGATCAGTGGAAGTCATCATCATCACCAAAAGGCAAAAACAATCGTCTTCAAAAGTCGAAGGTGAAGAAAATGTTGGTGTGCTTCTACGACAGCAAATCAGTTATTCGCAAAGAATTTATTCCAGAGGGACAGACTGTCACTGCCAAAGTTTATTTAAGTATTTTGAAACGCCTATTGAAAAAGATTCTCCAAGTCCGACCTGAGTATTCAACACCTGGCAGCATTTTCCTTCTTCATGATAATGCACCAGCTCACCGAGCGGTAGTTAAACAGGAATTTTTGGCCCCAAAACAAGTGTGTATTCTCAACCATCCACCCTTTTCCCTAAATTTGTCTCCCTGCGATTATTTTCTATTCCCAAAATTAAAGGTACCATTGAAAGGACGCTTATTTGAGCATACTGATGACATCCAAAGGGCCGTAACATCGAGTTTAAGGGACATACCAACAGAAGAACTGCAGAGATCGTTCCAGTGTTTATTAGATCGTGCCACTCGCTGTATCAATGCACAAGGAGCTTAGTTTGAATAAAATACAGGTTATATCTTCAACTTTTGTTTATTTTTATTTTTTAAAAATTACTCTCATTACTTAATTATCGGACCACAAGGTATATGTATATGTGGAGTGTCAGGTCCAGGTGTGTGACTAAAACTATCTTAACATCCGTTAATTTGCTTATTCCAACACGGGGCATGTGGTATGGATGAGAAGCATAGACAGCATCATCCAAAAGTACCAAGAGACCACAGACCTTTGTTAACACCTGCCTAAGGAAGATCCTTCAGATAAGATGGCTAGATAACATCAGCAATGAAGAGCTGTGGCAGAAAACGAACTAGTCCACAGTGAAAGAAATGATAATGAAAAGATGCTGGAGATGGATAGGACATACTACTTCAAAAGCCTACCACTAACATAACCAGGCAGGCTCTTACTTGGAATCCCCATGGTAAGAGAAAACAAGGAAGACCTAGAAGCACTTAGTGGAGGAGTCTTGAAGCCGAGATAAAAAAGATGGACTATACCTGGAGACGGGTAGAAGAAGCAGCCCAGTGTAGATATAAATAGAGAGTACTTGTTGATTGTCTACGCCCCAGATAGGGGTACAGAAGGCAAAGAGGAAAGGAAGGAAGACGAGAAAAAATGGAAGGAAGGCGTGAAAGAAAGGAAGGAAGACGGGGAAAGAAGAAAGGAAGGAAGACGAGGAAAGAAGAAAGGAAGGAAGACGAGGAAAGGAAGGAAGAGAGAAAGAAAGGAAGGAAGAGAGGAAGGAAGACGAGGAGGAAAAGAAGGAAGACGAGGAAGAAAGGAACGAAGACGAGGAAGAAAGAAATGAAGACGAGGAAGAAAGGAAGAAAGACAAGGAAGAAAGGACGGAAGAAAGACGAGGAAAAGATGAAGGAAAACGAGGATGAAATGAAGGAAGACGAGGAAGACAGGGATAAAGACGAGGAAGAAAGAAAGGAAGAGGAGGAAGAAAGAAGGGAAGACGAGGGCCTTTTCGGCAGCATTTTTCTTAGCACAGACTGAGCCAATAATGCTGAATGGCTGGGAAACTTGAGAGAGGATGGCAAAGAAACCGGAGGCCACAGAAATGTGGCTTTGGAAAAAGATGCGACAAAATCCCTGAACAGACAGAAAAACAAACCACGATGTCATCAAAGAAATCTCAGAGCAGCGACAAGTAGTTAAAATGATAAGAAAAAAGAGAGGTAAATATCTTTGGCGTGTCATAAGAATATGTGAAGTTGCAGAAGCTGAACATTACACGAGAAGACAGAAGTTGGAGAACTTGGACATGTCATCAGGAGACAGAAGTTGGAGAATTTGGACATGTCATGAGGAGACAGAAGTTGCAGAACTTGGACATGTCATGAGAAGACAGAAGTTGGAGAACTTGGACATGTCATGAGGAGACAGAAGTTGCAGAACTTGGACATGTCATGAGAAGATAGAAGATGCAGAACTTGGACATGTCATGAGGAAACAGAAGTTGCAGAACTTGGACATGTCATGAGAAGACAGAAGATGCAGAACTTGGACATGTCATGAGGAGACAGAAGATGTAGAACTTGGACACGTCATAAGAAGACATAAGTTGCAGAACTTGGACATGTCATGAGAAGACAGAAGATGCAGAACTTGGACATGTCATGAGAAGACAGAAGATGCAGAACTTGGACATGTCATGAGAAGACAGAAGATGCAGAACTTGGACATGTCATGAGAAGACATAGGTTGCAGAACTTGGACATGTCATGAGAAGACAGAAGATGCAGAACTTGGACATGTCGAGAAAACAGAAGATGCAGAACTTGGACATGTCATGAGAAGACAAAAGTTGCAGAACTTGGACATGTCATGAGAAGACAGAAGTTGCAGAACTTGGACATGTCATGAGAAGACAGAAGTGGCAGAACTTGGACATGTCATGAGAAGACAGAAGATGCAGAACTTGGACATGTCATGAGAAAACAGAAGTTGCAGAACTTGGACATGTCATGAGAAGACAGAAGTGGCAGAACTTGGACATGTCATGAGAAGACAGAAGATGCAGAACTTGGACATGTCATGAGAAGACAGAAGATGCAGAACTTGGACATGTCATGAGAAGACAGAAGATGCAGAACTTGGACATGTCATGAGAAAACAGAAGATGCAGAACTTGGACATGTCATGAGAAGACAGAAGATGCAGAACTTGGACATGTCGAGAAAACAGAAGTTGCAGAACTTGGACATGTCATGAGAAGACAGAAGATGCAGAACTTGGACATGTCATGAGAAGATAGAAGATGCAGAACTTGGACATGTCATGAGGAAACAGAAGTTGCAGAACTTGGACATGTCATGAGAAGACAGAAGATGCAGAACTTGGACATGTCATGAGGAGACAGAAGATGTAGAACTTGGACACGTCATAAGAAGACATAAGTTGCAGAACTTGGACATGTCATGAGAAGACAGAAGATGCAGAACTTGGACATGTCATGAGAAGACAGAAGATGCAGAACTTGGACATGTCATGAGGAGACAGAAGATGCAGAACTTGGACATGTCATGAGAAGACATAGGTTGCAGAACTTGGACATGTCATGAGAAGACAGAAGATGCAGAACTTGGACATGTCGAGAAAACAGAAGATGCAGAACTTGGACATGTCATGAGAAGACAAAAGTTGCAGAACTTGGACATGTCATGAGAAGACAGAAGTTGCAGAACTTGGACATGTCATGAGAAGACAGAAGTGGCAGAACTTGGACATGTCATGAGAAGACAGAAGATGCAGAACTTGGACATGTCATGAGAAAACAGAAGTTGCAGAACTTGGACATGTCATGAGAAGACAGAAGTGGCAGAACTTGGACATGTCATGAGAAGACAGAAGATGCAGAACTTGGACATGTCATGAGAAGACAGAAGATGCAGAACTTGGACATGTCATGAGAAGACAGAAGATGCAGAACTTGGACATGTCATGAGAAAACAGAAGATGCAGAACTTGGACATGTCATGAGAAGACAGAAGATGCAGAACTTGGACATGTCGAGAAAACAGAAGTTGCAGAACTTGGACATGTCATGAGAAGACAGAAGATGCAGAACTTGGACATGTCGAGAAAACAGAAGATGCAGAACTTGGACATGTCGAGAAAACATAAGATGCAGAACTTGGACATGTCATGAGAAGACAAAAGTTGAAGAACCTAGTAATGACTGGAAAATTCAAGGGAGCAGAGCAAGGCCAAGACAAATAAAAAATCTCAGTTTCAGTGACCAAGTGTCACAATAAATTAAAGGCATCTGAATTAATCTAAAGCATCAAGGACGGTACAAGATGAAGACGCACGATCGCAAACGCTATCTTGCACGGCAACTTTGACAGAGAGAAAAGACAGCAAACTTCAGCCCTTCAGTAAAGTCTTCGTTATAATGCAATATACTGAAATGGACATTGCAACAATTTCTTGTATTATTTCGATCTTCAAATAAGACTCCTTCAAAAGAGGTCTGCACTAAAGTGACTCCCTTTAGTATTTTTGAACAAATATGCAAATGCTACATTGAAACAACGATTTTAACTTACTAAAAAATGTCTACGCATGTGAATAAAATTCCCAGGACATTTCTGTAGATTCCGCCTCTGTAATTGCTCTGAAGTGACGCATTTTTTTAATCCACGCCGCTGAACGTTAACACTCATCAAGGGACCTAACTACAGCCTTTCCCTCTCCAGATCTCTTCAGCCATAGCGAGAAGGCGATTATATCGTTTTTGTCTCGCATTATTTCCCCATTCTATGAAGCAGCGGTGGCTACAAACATTGTTAACGGCATGGTCAGTCAGAACGCAAAGTGTCAACAGGATATGAACAAACATAAAATCGTTTAGTAAATATGAAGGGAAACAGTGTGCAGATTTCTGTTGCTAATCAGCCCCTTACGCCACATGAACGTTAGCATATACAGACTTCTCTAGTCACAAGTTTATGTTCAAACGTTAGCATATACAGACTTCTCTAGTCACAAGTTTATGTTCAAACGTTAGCATATACAGACTTCTCTAGTCACAAGTTTATGTTCAAACGTTAGCATATACAGACTTCTCTAGTCACAAGTTATGTTCAAACGTTAGCATATACAGACTTCTCTAGTCACAAGTTTATGTTCAGACGTTAGCATATACAGACTTCTCTAGTCACAAGTTTATGTTCAAAAGTTAGCATATACAGACTTCTCTAGTCACAAGTTATGCTATTTGTGTTGAAGGCTTCGTAAATTACCTTCCTTCTTATAACTGACTGAAAACGAATGTAATTTTTGTTCCTAGGCTGTTTTAGATATATTCAGCACTGGAACTAGATCTGAGTTAAACTAGTTAATTTTCATCATCATCAGGTGCCATGCCGGTCATGCTTCTCAACAGATCTCGTTCCTTGATATTTTCTATCAGTTCAGTTGCTGATTTTTTTTCGTGGCATCGCGTTAGATTTTCCATGTCTTTTTCCTTGGTCTTCCCCCTGCATCCCTTGCGTTTATCTTCCCTGTTGTTATGATATTTTCAAGCCCTCCCCTTCTCGTTATATGTCCAATGAATGATGACTGTCATTTTCTTATGGATTTAATTAGGGTCCTTTTCGCATTAAATTTTTTCAGACATTCCCTGTTTGTTATCTTAGCTGTCCATGGTGTTCTTAACATTCTTGAAATGAACCTCATCTCTGTTGCCTCTAGCGATCTTTCTATCGATCTGTTGATTGTCCATGTCATGAGAAGACAGAAGATGCAGAACTTGGACATGTCGAGAAAACAGAAGTTGCAGAACTTGGACATGTCATGAGAAGACAGAAGATGCAGAACTTGGACATGTCGAGAAAACAGAAGATGCAGAACTTGGACATGTCGAGAAAACATAAGATGCAGAACTTGGACATGTCATGAGAAGACAAAAGTTGAAGAACCTAGTAATGACTGGAAAATTCAAGGGAGCAGAGCAAGGCCAAGACAAATAAAAAATCTCAGTTTCAGTGACCAAGTGTCACAATAAATTAAAGGCATCTGAATTAATCTAAAGCATCAAGGACGGTACAAGATGAAGACGCACGATCGCAAACGCTATCTTGCACGGCAACTTTGACAGAGAGAAAAGACAGCAAACTTCAGCCCTTCAGTAAAGTCTTCGTTATAATGCAATATACTGAAATGGACATTGCAACAATTTCTTGTATTATTTCGATCTTCAAATAAGACTCCTTCAAAAGAGGTCTGCACTAAAGTGACTCCCTTTAGTATTTTTGAACAAATATGCAAATGCTACATTGAAACAACGATTTTAACTTACTAAAAAATGTCTACGCATGTGAATAAAATTCCCAGGACATTTCTGTAGATTCCGCCTCTGTAATTGCTCTGAAGTGACGCATTTTTTTAATCCACGCCGCTGAACGTTAACACTCATCAAGGGACCTAACTACAGCCTTTCCCTCTCCAGATCTCTTCAGCCATAGCGAGAAGGCGATTATATCGTTTTTGTCTCGCATTATTTCCCCATTCTATGAAGCAGCGGTGGCTACAAACATTGTTAACGGCATGGTCAGTCAGAACGCAAAGTGTCAACAGGATATGAACAAACATAAAATCGTTTAGTAAATATGAAGGGAAACAGTGTGCAGATTTCTGTTGCTAATCAGCCCCTTACGCCACATGAACGTTAGCATATACAGACTTCTCTAGTCACAAGTTTATGTTCAAACGTTAGCATATACAGACTTCTCTAGTCACAAGTTTATGTTCAAACGTTAGCATATACAGACTTCTCTAGTCACAAGTTTATGTTCAAACGTTAGCATATACAGACTTCTCTAGTCACAAGTTATGTTCAAACGTTAGCATATACAGACTTCTCTAGTCACAAGTTTATGTTCAGACGTTAGCATATACAGACTTCTCTAGTCACAAGTTTATGTTCAAAAGTTAGCATATACAGACTTCTCTAGTCACAAGTTATGCTATTTGTGTTGAAGGCTTCGTAAATTACCTTCCTTCTTATAACTGACTGAAAACGAATGTAATTTTTGTTCCTAGGCTGTTTTAGATATATTCAGCACTGGAACTAGATCTGAGTTAAACTAGTTAATTTTCATCATCATCAGGTGCCATGCCGGTCATGCTTCTCAACAGATCTCGTTCCTTGATATTTTCTATCAGTTCAGTTGCTGATTTTTTTTCGTGGCATCGCGTTAGATTTTCCATGTCTTTTTCCTTGGTCTTCCCCCTGCATCCCTTGCGTTTATCTTCCCTGTTGTTATGATATTTTCAAGCCCTCCCCTTCTCGTTATATGTCCAATGAATGATGACTGTCATTTTCTTATGGATTTAATTAGGGTCCTTTTCGCATTAAATTTTTTCAGACATTCCCTGTTTGTTATCTTAGCTGTCCATGGTGTTCTTAACATTCTTGAAATGAACCTCATCTCTGTTGCCTCTAGCGATCTTTCTATCGATCTGTTGATTGTCCATGACTCACTGCCTTAGAACAGGATAGGATCAATGCAACATTTTAGAACGTGTCTTCTGATGTTCATTGATAGAAATGCATCCTACAGAATGTTTCTCATTTGTTTGAAAGCTGTTTTGTCTTGGCATATTTGATACGTTCTTGATTTCAGAAGTGCATCTCTCATCTGATGTTACTCGAGTCCCCAGACATTTAAATGTTTGCATTTGTCTCAAGAAAGTTTCTCGTACTTTAACATTGCATTTATGTGGGTTTTTTCTTTCATGGTATGACTGTTTCTCGTACTTTAACATTGCATTTATGTGGGTTTTTTCTTTCATGATGTGACTGTTTCTCGTACTTTAACATTGCATTTATGTGGGGTTTTTTCTTTCATGATGTGACTGTTTCTCGTACTTTAACATTGCATTTATGTGGGTTTTTTCTTTCATGGTATGACTGTTTCTCGTACTTTAACATTGCATTTATGTGGGTTTTTTCTTTCATGATGTGACTGTTTCTCGTACTTTAACATTGCATTTATGTGGGGTTTTTTCTTTCATGATGTGACTGTTTCTCGTACTTTAACATCTGCATATTGTACAAGTAGAATTGTTCTCTTGTAGCCTCCAAATCAAATTCCAGGTTTATTATTTTTTGTATTTTCCTTGTGATATTTTGACTGTGCAGTGAGAACAAATCTTGTGAGAGAGGACGCACCTTAGCTTAAGCCCTTGCTTTATTGGCTAATCTTAGCCAGCCCATATCCTAGTTCAGACAACGCGTCCAGGTAACAGGTTATTACCAGTTTAACCATCACCCTGAGGACAGAGTTCATGGTCATATCCAAGAAAGAAACACCAGCAGAGTGAGGCATCAGAGTGAAAGGAACATAATTAAAAGCAAGTGGGCAAATTCAAGTATTCAGAGACAATAACAACGCAAGACGGAAGATGCGAAACCAAAATAAGGAACAGAATACCCAAGGCCAAGCCAGCGTTTATGAAAATGAAAAAAAAAAAAAAACAACAAAATACCGTGGAATAAAGCTCCGTGGATGATCACCAGAAAGAGAGTTATTCAGTGTTTACATTGAGCCCGTACTGGACGGGGAAACATGGGCAGTAACAAAGAGCACTCAAGATCTGCCGGACGCGACGGAGATGTGGTTTCTAAGAAAAATGATGAGAATATCATGGACAGCCAAGAAAGAGAAACGAGGAGGTTCTAACGGAGACTGGACAAAAAAAGGAGAGAAATAATGGCAAAAGTGGGAACACAACAGTCAAGATTTGTAGGGCATGTTTTAAGAAGAGGCAAACTGGCGACAAAAAAAAAGAGGAAAACTGAGGGGGGGGGGGAGGAAGAGGGGAGGGGGGATAGAGCAAGACAAAGAAACACGATACTTGGCGGACGAAGAGAGTGGTACAGAGCACAGTCCAAAACACATATTATAGAAAGAGGAAAGGACAGGTGGTTGTGGAGATCGATGACGACCAGCGCCTGATTGGGGTGGATTATGATCAGAGAGAGAGAGAGAGAGAGAGAGAGAGAGAGAGAGAGAGAGAGAAAATTGTATTACAAAGGTAAAACAGAACTGATATGTCAATGCCAACCTTTGACCTTCTGCCAAACCTATCACTAACTTCCGTGAGAGTACTGTGAATTCATACATATATATTTTTGTCACGCAACGCCCAGAGCCTTTAGCCTGCTCAGCCACACACAGGTGATCTGTCACATGGCAGGACTGAATTTAAGCCACTCCTGCTACTACAAAAAGTATGCAAACAAGAAAGCGTGGGTGGTGACCTGACTTTATCATCTCTCTACTTTCACCGACAAGACGGAAAAAGTAACCATTTAAATGCTGTTAATAACAACAGGAGCAACAACTCCATTGGTTTCTGATTTGTTTCAAGCGTTGTTGATTGTCTAATTAACTGCGGTCTTTATGGTATATTTCACAGATAGTTCACATATCACATCTTTTACAGATATGCAAGATATATATATGGTAGGGCAGTTAAATACATATCTTTTGTCAGGGGAGGGGACATTAAAATATTGTAACAACAGGAAATGGACATATGTCGGTAACGTGATGAGAAGAGACAGTTAGAGAATCCCAAAACAAGCTATCAAGTGGAACACAACAGGGCAAAGATAAAGTGCTCGACCATGTGAAACTCTAAAGAGGACATTATTAAGAGGCCAGTTCAGTGGGCATAACATCCCTTGATGATATTGAAAAACTCGCCGAAGACAGGAAATCTTGGCGAACTACCATGCGGGCCCTATGAGACGTTTAGCGGCACGGAAAGGATTGAGAAGAAAAAAAGACAGGAAAAACAGAGGGAAGAATAGACAGGGGAAGACCAAGAGAAATGATACTGGACAGTCTGAGAGATGGTGTGAGAGGAGATCACCAACTGAGCTGATGGCCTGCATGAAGGATAATGTACTCTAGAGAAGCATAACAGCCAACGCCAGTCAGCACAGTACGTGATGCTGATGATGATCATGGGTTAAACACAAAGGCAGTGAGGGGGGCACTAGCTGTAGCTCCATCCTGTCACAGTCCGCTGCTAGACAAGCTCCGAGCTGTATAGTTCGTATAGTTTATATGTTCGTCCACTTGAAACCCAGCTTGTCTCCTCTGTACTGAACTAAGTTTTATGTGAAAAGTCTGTTTTCTCTAAATATACTGACAGTAGTGTGTACTCTGGTGTGCATCGCGTTGCATGCGGGCCTTCTCACATAGCACACTTTCCTGAGAACATGCATATCGCAACGTATTTAACAGTTATGTCCTGTAAAGGATCTACAACCCAGAGAATTTGCATGAGAATCAGTTCATTACGACTGTAAAACTCCTGCGATCAGAGCATGCTCTATCAGTTATTTCAAATATCTTGCCATGATAAATATCTTCCGGCATTAATTTAGTGCGATGATAAATATAGTGCGATGATAAATATAGTGCGATGATAAATATCTTGCGATGATAAATATAGTGCGATTATAAATATCTTGCGATGATAAATATAGTGCGATTATAAATATCTTGCTATGATAAATATCTTGCGATGATAAATAATTTTCAAACACTGTGTGAAACTATTCCAGTCTTAACACCCCTCACTTTTTAAGAAAGACGTCACTTCGAGACCAGCGTATGAAATGTGGGCGCCCCTCCCCCACCCCACCCCCCCCCCCCAGCAAATTACCTAGACGTCACTAGTCTAGGCCCACATTATCGCCCTGCACCCCGGAGGTTTCTCTCTGGTACCCGTGTTAAGGACAAACGAAAATATGCCAGGACGGCGGAGTAATCTTTCCTGACGAGCAATTGAAGGTATCGTCACAGCGACCATGATGAAGCGGAGAGACTTGCCCAAACGTCACCAACATAATCTTATTGAGGGAGTGACGCCCAATCATTGCCATGCCCCTGGGGAGCAAGAAGTCTGTTCGTCTTCATCAGTCCTGTTATTCAATTGTAACTGGGCCCAGAGTGACAGGCAATCAGGCACAGATGACAACAATCTCACCAAGGAAGCCATTAGAAGTTCGATTGGCTTTCCTTGTAGAGCGGCAGAGTGTGTCCCTCTGAGCCATATTCCTTCAGGGCTTGTAATGGGTGCTGATGACGTGTGCAGAGAAAAAGTGACACGCATCAATACCTGGTTACTGTCGTTTGGAAATTTAATTGTAAAGGGGAAAAAAAGAAGAAATTCTTGGAGTGCGGGAGCACAGATATTTGAGAAGTTTTACTACATGTAGGTTCGCAATTAACATCACTGCTGTATCTAGACCAACAAGCAGCAGTAAGAATAAATGGTGAAACAACAACTTGGTTTGACATAAAACAAGGGGTCCGTCAGGGGTGCATATTGTCACCCTACTTATTTAACTTGTATACTGAAAATATAATGAGGAATGTTAGAGAAGATGTAGATAAAGAATATTATGATGCCATAACAGTTGGAAGTTATGAAATACCAGAGATTAGATATGCTGATGACACAGTATTGCTGTCCACAACACAAAAAGGAATGGAAAAACTAATTATGTCAGTCCGCAAGAACAGCGAAGAGCAGAACCTCTATCTTAATGCAAAGAAAACTAAATTGATGACAACTGACAAAACAAACAAGGCAACTGAAATATGTATCAATGAGGAAAAACTGGAAGAAGTGGAGAGTTTTGAATATCTTGGATCGCTACTAACTAATAATGGAGATACAATGAGGGAAATTAAAAGGAGGACATCTATCGCTCTTCAGAAAGTAAAACAAATAAAGAATCTGTGGAGAGGAGCAGACAGAACCACAAAGATAAGATTTTTAAGGGCATGCATCTTTCCCATAGCAACATATGCCTGTGAGACCTGGACACTTAACAAAACAGCTGAGAAACACAAATCCCTTTAAATGTAAATGCTACAGAAGAGTTCTCCAAATATCGTGGACACAAAAAAGAACAAATATATCTATACTACAAGAGCTTAATATTGAAGAAGGCTGGCTAGTGTAGAGGATTAAAGAGAGAAAACTGAAATATTTTGGACACATTAAACGTCATGATAATTTAGAGAAGACCGTATTGGAAGGATACATAATGGGAAAAAGAAAAAGAGGAAGACCAAGACGAAGATGGCTGCAAGACATCGTTGACGATCTGGAAATGGATGCAACAGCAGCAGGCCATCTTGCTCACAACCGAGAGGCCTACAGGAGTGCTGTTAGGGAGGCAAAGTTCCGCAAGGGACATGCAAATGAATGATGAATGAGGTTCGCATATACATAAAATCTGCTCCTCCGTACTTCAGTTGAGCAAACTGTAGAAACAGTTACATGACACACTGACGGAGAATATGGAACCTGGTTCGCGCCTGAAGAGGTGAATTGGAAAAAAAGATAGATTATAACAAAGGTCTCATAGATTACAACAAATGTCTCACACAGTCTAAGAGAAAAATCACATATGATTCTGACTGTAGGAACAGTGCCATACAACAGTGTTACGTCCCAGTTCTCTGTGAGGCAAAATATGAGACGTGATGGTAGACAGAACTACACAAATTAGTTTTGTAAGGGCATGCATCTTTCCCAATCCCAATACATGCCTGTGAGATCTGGACACTTAACAAAACAGCTGAGAAACACAAATCCCTTTAAATGTAAATGCTACAGAAGAGTCCTTCAGATATCATGGACACAGAAAAGAACAAATATATCCATACTATAAAAACTTACTATTGAAGAAGGCTCGCGGGTAAGGAAAATTTAAACAGAGAAAACATTTTGGACACATTAAAAGTCATGGTAATCTAGAGAAGACCGTCTTGGAAGGATACATAGTGGGAAAAAGAAAGAGAGGTAGACCAAAGCGAAGATGGCTGCAAGACGTCGTTGATGATCTGCAAATGGATGCATCAGCAGCAGGGCACCTTGCTTACAACCGAGAGGCCTACAAGAGAACTTTTACGGAGGCAAAGTTCCGCAAGGGACATGCAAATGACTAATTGACTGACTGACTGATGGTAGAGTTTAGTCTAGGAGACCTTTCATGCTAAGTAAGGCTGCACTTAAATACACCATAACCACAGAGATACAAGAACACATAGATCTGTTATCGATCACACTGGACGTTCTAAACTGACGCCAATGTTTCAATGTACCCACTACTTTACTCGTGTCTAAGGGCCAATACTCACTTGTCTAAGGGCCAATACTCTCTCGTCTAAGGGTCAGTACTCCTAAACGAAACATTTGTTTCCCTTATCGTCTTTTGGCCTTTGCCACGCACTTGGGCATTTTGGTCTCAGCTTTACATATCGATCTGTCCTTCCTTAAATCCACTGGAGTTGTTCCCACTGTTAAGATATTTATCACTGTAGTGTGTCTAGCTGTCTAGCTGTCTATCTTCTCAGATGTTCGCCATTACAGTTTAGCCTTTCTCTCTTCTCTGCCTTCATGTTTCTTTCATCACTGCATAATATTAAACTCATTTTTTTAAAGTTTTCAATAATTTCTACTAATCTAATAAACTGTACTGACTCTGTGCTCGTCTACGTATACCCGTCCATGCAAGCGCCCTGTACCAAGTATTTAACTGTTTATTTAGTTATTTTCTACCTCGAAATTTGTCTGCCATGTTGTACACATTTAAACACATGGGATCAGTGATAACAGCTGAGGCAAGATGTGTCGCAGAAATTAA
Organism: Achatina immaculata; assembly: GCA_009760885.1. NCBI lineage: Eukaryota > Metazoa > Mollusca > Gastropoda > Stylommatophora > Achatinidae > Lissachatina > Lissachatina immaculata. The sequence goes on along the minus strand of CM019720.1, from coordinate 64,423,503 downwards.
CAGCAGAATATCACAGGCAAAAGTAGCATTGCAGAAACTGAAACCCATCTTGCGTAGTAAATCAGTGTCATTGAATGTGAGAAGGAAAGTATTACATTGCTGTATTGAACTTGTTTTGCTATACGGATGTGAATCCGTATATGGATGTGAATCCGGATATGTGTATGACCACCTAAATACAGATGACTGAACAACAACCAGTCTCATAGGTGATCAGGGAAAGGTGATGGACAATATGTTGGTTACGTGATGAGAAGAAACAGTCAGAGAACCCCAAAACAAGCTATCAAGTGGAACACAACAGGCCAAAGAAAATGAGGCAGACCATGTGAAACTCTAAAGAGGACATTGTAGAGAGACCAAATTAATAGGCATAAACGTTGCTGGCGAGACTCTTCGTATGCCACGCACACGAAACTCCTCCCGGCCAATGAAGAAAATGAGAAAAAGCAATCAGGGTTCCCGTGCGGCACCTCTGCTCTAGAGGCCGGCCACCTCCGTTCTACACCCATACTGGTGAAATATGCCTAAACCGGCTTAAACTAGGGGTGGAACTTGATGGCTACTCAAGTCACGGTACCTCCGCTCTAGAGGTCAGTCACGTCTTAAACACGCCCATACTGGGATAATATGCATAAACCGGCTCAACCCAGGGGTGGAAGTCACTAGTGGCGAGGATTCGTCCTCCTGGACAAAAGCTCCATCCTGGTCACAACTAGGAAGGGTAGCGGCCGCGACCACAAAATGCTGAAATCGGAGACACTGGACCAGGGCAGTCTAGATAGGCAACCACCTCTCACCCGGCTGGGATACACGGGTATCCCAAAACACGTCGAGGTTTTCGGTGAGAAAGTCCAACTCTAGGCTAGAAAGGCAACCACCTCTCACCCGGCTGGGATACACGGGTATCCCAAAACACGTCGAGGTTTCTAGTGAGAAAGTTCAACTCTAGGCTAGATGGGTAACCACCTCTCACCCGGCGGGAATATACTCATATCCAAAACACGTCGAGGTCTTCCGGTAAGAATGTCCAATTCTAGATTAAACTGGTGCAACGAAAACCATGGTGTTACGCAATCCCGCTTCTGAGACCCACCGAGAATACAGGCTCAAGCCCTGCGATACTCTGAACCTCTTGTGGTCTTTTCTGGGATCTCGTGCGGTCCTTTCGGGGATCACACGGGGGACCACGGGAACTACTGAGGACCACAGGAATAAATTCAGTAAGATCACGGGGCGGTCTTGGTGATAGAAGCGAACGAAGAAGGAGAAGAAGAAGAAGAAGAAGAAATAGGCATAAAATCCCTTGATGAGGTTGAAAAGCTCGCGGAAGACAGGAAAAATTGGCGAACTACCTTGCGAGCCATATGTGACGTTTATATGATGACTGCCTACGACGCCCGGCATGGCACATGATGATGATGATGACTGTATAATTTCACTTCAGGTATTCGGCTGCTTGATAAGAGTAATTGTTAGAATTACTGCCGCACTCTTTTTATATAAGCTTGAAACGTGGATAACAGATGAGCGAGCATTATGTAACAAAACCAGCTGTGAGGTAGAGGCATTATGTAACAAAACCAACTGTGAGGTACTTTAGAGGCATTATGCAACAAAACCAACTGTGAGGTACTTTAGAGGCATTATGTAACAAAACCAACTGTGAGGTACTCTAGAGGCATTATGTAACAAAACCAACTGTGAGGTAGAGGCATTATGTAACAAAACCAACTGTGAGGTACTTTAGAGGCATTATGTAACAAAACCAACTGTGAGGTACTTTAGAGGCATTATGTAACAAAACCAACTGTGAGGTACTTTAGAGGCATTATGTAACAAAACCAACTGTGAGGTACTTTAGAGGCATTATGTAGCAAAACCAAATGTGAGGTACTTTAGAGGCATTATGTAGCAAAACCAAATGTGAGGTACTGTAGAGAGATAGTCTCCCATCCAGCATAGGCAATATTCAGAAGTACAAGGCTGCGACTCTGCTTGTTGTGTTTTCTTGCTTACAATCGAGAGACCTACGGAAGAGCTATTAGGGAAGGGAAAATTGTTTAATGTTCTTCATTTATATGCGCTCATATATTTCTGCCACTCATTTCTGTCCTCTTTCATCAGTCTTTCTATCTGTTTGTAAAACTGAATCATACACCTCCATCCGTCTACCTTCGTTACTAGAGCCAGTTTCACCGCACTCGTCATTTCTGTTTATCTCTGAAAAGATAAACCAACAGGCAGGAAACGGAACATTCAGAGAACAGAACTCGTTGATGCTTTCTGCAAGAAACGAACTGAAACATTACAGCAGAGCAAACTGTTGGGACGAAACAAAACAACTATAACAATAACACCTGATAATTACAGTTAATATGTTTCTAGTTGATTTACGCTGATGTGTTTGAAGAGGTAGTCGATGTTGATACTTGGCGCTTGTGAGGGGAGTCGTGTAGGGAGTGGCCCACAGGGCTCGCTTGAAATCCTAGAAGAGACTCGAGAACGAAATATATCAAGTTCAGTGGTCTACTTCGGTCAAGTTCAGATGATGACCATATCACAAACCAAACGTTTCTCACAGTAGCACAACTATTTTTGTCATGAGCACACCTTATACTACAAAGTTAAGGTTTCTCTAAATAACACAATCATTCTTGCTATGAACACACTTTATACTATATTGCTAACGTTTCTCACAGTAGCACAACCATTCTTGTCATGAGCACATTTTATACTATAAAGTTAAGGTTTCTCTAAATAACACAATCATTCCTGCTATGAACACACCTTATACTACAAAGTTAACGTTTCTCCAAGTAACATAAATTCTAATGTGTGCCACAACATCAAACTCAGCTATCACTGTGTGTGATCAGTAACAATTTCCTGCCATACAAATTTGTTCAGTAAATAAAACAAACAAAAAAAAGAAGTATCTTCTTGTAATTGTTGCCATTTATCCTCAACTTCATATACTTTAAAAAAGGCTTTTGACAGCATACACAGAGATTCATTGTGGAGAATTTTAAGACTATATGTAATATCGTTTAAAACTGTCAACATCAATAAGCATCTCTACAACGGATATGTTTGTGCAGTCAACACAGAAGAAGGAATAAAGTGAATGGTTCCAGATTGAAACATGCGTGAACCAAGGATGTATATTATCTCTCTTGCTTTTGGGAACTGCAATAGACTTCATAATGAAAAAAATGTTGCACAGGTAAAACGGGAATTGATTGGGTACATGGGGCCCAAATAGAAGATCTTGATTTTGCAGATGACATAACTCTTATCATCGACAATGTGAAATCAATGCAAGAAAAAAAACATATACTCTGTCTTCACTAGCTAGCTAAATCAATCTTGAAATTAACAAGAAAAAATAATGAAACATCCAATTAATCAAGAAGGAATATATATATATATATATATATATATATATATATATATACATACACACACATATATCTGAACCTTAAGTGCCCAGGGCACATGGGGCTTCCACAAGGGTTTTCCACAAATGCCTGTCCTTCGCCTTTTTTTCTGCTCTTGCCCAGGTGAGCATATATATAAATATGAAAAGCTGTTGAAGAAGTACATCAATTTGCATATCTCGGCAGCTTCATGGACCAGGATGGTGACACCAGAAAGGAAATTAGAACTGCAAAAGCAGCAGTGACCTTCAAGAATCTTGAGAACATATGGTACTCAAAAGTTATGAACAAAAACCTAGTTAAGATTATTCAATTCAAATGTAATATCCATCCTCATTTATGTATGTGAACGCTGGAAAACAACAAAAAAATAGACAAGAAATGAGACTCTTTTGAACAAAAATGCCTAAGGAATGTACTCAGTATAAAGTTGAACGAATTCAAGAACAATGCAGAGATCAGACAGATGAGTGAACAACAACCTGTCTCATTGTTGATCAGAAAACGAGATGGGCATATGTCGGTCATGTGATGAAAAGAAACAACCAGAGAATCGCAAAACAAGCTATCAAGTGGAGCACAACAGGCCGAAGAAAAAAATGTCGACCATGTGAAACTCTAAAGAGGACATTTTAAGGAGAAGCCAGTTTTGTGGGGATATCCCTTGATGAGACTGAAAAATCTCGCAGAAAACAGGAAATCTTGGCGAACTACCATGCGAACCCTGTGTGGTGTTTAACACCACGGGAAGGATGTAAGATGTAAGATGTAAGAATTTTCCGCCAAAATCGTGCAGTGTGATGTATGTGTGTGTGTGTGTGTTCGTATGTCTGTCTGTATGACTGAGCTGTTCCCAGGTGTTCATTCACCGCAGAATTTTGTTAAGTTGCAAGATACATTAAGTCTCCCAGCTCGAACGAGCTTTAGCCAAGGCCTGACACGGAGAAACATTATCTTAACAATCGATCCCTGAAAGAAATAACTGAGAGAAGAAGATTTGTACGGCCTGAAAACACAGCTTTTATCTTCTTAAACACGGCAGAGTAGGAAAGTAAGTTTTCAGAATGTTAGAAAACAAGAAAAGTTGTTGGAGGGGAAAAAAAAAGAGGATTCATGTCGAGTTGACCGGATATAGAACTTTCACACTGTTTTTACAGCTGAACACATTTCTTGGCGTGGTGATTTCACTTACTCCAAGATTTATGCGCTAAATAAACACGTGTTTTATCTGTTTGTCTGAAAGGAAGGGAGCGGTTTAGTTTTCATTGGCTGGCCCTGTTTACCGGAAACCCCACGCTAGGCCCCCGAGTTACGTACAAAACCTGGATAATATATCCAGTCTATCTCCTCACAACAACGAAACAAAACATAAATTTCATATTTAATGAACTGTCATTAATACATCACTCAAAATTGAAATTCAAGCAAATAATTATTCAGAAATTAATTAAAATAAAAACAAAAAGAATGAACTCGATGACCAATTTATATTGTGTTTAGGAAAGGTGCTAAAAAGGTTGAATCTGGATAAAACCTACTTGAAATATTTCACTGGTTTTTTTATGGAAATTTGGAAACGTGAGTTATCAGGGTAGCTGCAGAATCTCCTAATGAACGCTGCTCACGATATTCCAGTCCTGTCTCCAAACTTTCCAGTTCTTTTGCAGAGGTCTCGGAGGTGAAGACGTTGTCCGGAGAAGCATCCAGCCACCCATATCTGATATGCTAGAGTCAGGGTTAGCTAACTATAGCTGACCAAGACACTGCCCCACCTCTCCGTTGGTTACCCCCCCCCCCCCCCAGTAAAAGGCCTAGCCTGGCTAACGGGGCAGGGATCGCCATTGCCCCCATGGTGGTGGAGTCTGCTAAAGAAGCATTGCACACCCCCGGCTTTTTAGCTGTACTCCTGGATTGAAAAAGTAGCTGCTATAACCCGCACCCACGCCGATACGATGCTGTCTTCTCCAACACCTTCACAGCATCGGCTGCAAAGAACACCAGATCGCAGTTACGGGGAGATAGTATAAGTACAATTACAGAGGTCACAGCGATTGAGCAGAGGCAGGCCAAAAGGTAAATGTAACCATCATCAAAAACATAGAACAGCTAGACTGAAAGGTGTTAGTGCCTGTATTTTCCTTTACCTGTTGGCGAACGAGACGGTGACGTCTGACCAGAGTCATGCCTGACTGATTTTCCGTCTCCCGCTCCAGAGGCAGTTAGGTAACCTTTTCTATACCTGAGTGAGGGGGGGGGGGAGCCTATGAAAGGAATCAAACCACAGACCTTCACTACGAGAGAGGAGTACGCTATTTCTCTATTCAGTTGTCCGCCCTCTGTCAGCAGAGACCCGCGCCACAGGACAGCCCGACAGGCTCACTGCTTCTGTTCCAGCCCTGTGGTAGCTTATGTTGCTGGTAACACTGGTCAATAATTACGACTGAAGTTACATGGAATCTCCAGACAGAAGTTCCTGAACACAGAAGAGAGCTGTTTGATATGAAATGTGCTAGAGATAAACTAAACCACTGGCATGTAGCCTGTGCTAGAGATAAACTAAACCACTGACGTGTAGCATGTGCTAGAGATAAACTAAATCACTGACATGTAGCATGTGCTAGAAATAAACTAAACCACTGACATGTAGCATGTGCTAGAGATAAACTAAACCACTGACATGTAGCCTGTGATAGAGATAAACTAAACCACTGACATGTAGCCTGGGCTAGAGATAAACTAAACCACTGACATGTAGCATGTGATAGAGATAAACTAAACCACTGACATGTAGCATGTGATAGAGATAAACTAAACCACTGACATGTAACCTGTGATAGAGATAAACTAAACCACTGACATGTAGCCTGTGATAGAGATAAACTAAACCACTGACATGTAGTCTGTGCTAGAGATAAACCAATGCTTTTTAAAAAAAATCTGCAACAATTTAGGTGCGAGATAGAAGTACCACATGATATAGTTAATTTTTGGCCGTGTACGTACAGATGCAGGAGTGCTTACACAAGACGGTGTTTTTTCACGTATGGGACAGTTTATTTTATGCTTTTATTATGACTAAATAAGCGTCAAGAGCTTATGTTGCTTACACGTAAACAGTACATGTGTGACATGTGACATAAATGTCATTTACATATTTGTAATATATTAATTTCATGCTATTCATGACATGAAATAAATGTGACATATGATATACATGTAATATTGTGATGAACATGCAGAAAACTACATTAATATGTTGTATGATACAAAATGTACATGAAATATCAATGAGACAATAGCATATACGAATATGACATATACTATGAAAAATTAACTCACTACATTAGCACCGCCAGCTGCAACTGGCTCCGACAGCTATGTGGCTTCCTAGAAGAATTTTATAAATAGCATGGACAGCAAAGACAGCAAACGTGGAATGTCTCCCTAAAGTCTGTCTGTACACAGAAATTTAATTAACACTATAGAGAGAAGACAAACAGAAATTATTGAACGTTTGACAGGAGGGGAATGGCTTCAAATCATTAGGAGGAGTAGAGAGATGAGGAGGAAGGCCGAGAGAGAGAGGGAGAGAGAGAGAGAGAAAGGGAGAGAGAGAAGAATGGATTGTGAGATTCGATGATGTGATTAAAAAAAATTAATTACGTCTGGGTTGATGGGAAAAAAATCTATAGATTGCTGGGATAGTATGATCGCCAACGTCTGCTGGAACTGTACAAGATGATGATATAAAGTGATATAAATAAACTCACTGGTCTAGATGATAGCGCTGGTGACACAAATATAATCACATACACATAGAGCAAAAAAAAGAGCAAAATAAGAGCAAAAAAATATCCTGATATTTTGTGAATACCTCTCTCCTATAACAGCGCACACGTGACCAGAGACTACTACTACTAACCGTACTACCACTAGAGCCCACATAAGGTGTATCTGTAGCGGCGCGTTTAATGGAAACTAGCACTCACTCAATGAAAACCCGAGACTCAGAATGAAAAGACATGCAAGAGGTGAGCAGGGCGAGCTATGAGGCCCGCAGGGCGAGCTATGAGGCCCGCGGAACACAGATGAAGCTAATTCTGCCCAGACAAGGGCAGATAACCAAAACTCGGCACTAGACCTGGCCGGATCGATCACAAAAATCGTTGACAAGCCGGCCAAAAAAAAAAAAAAAAATTCGATCTTCAGTTGTCACTTAATCTTCTGTAATGTGATTAGAGATCTGACTTTTTAAAATTTGTAGGTCTAGGTCTAGGTCGCGTGTAGGTCTAGGTCGCGTCTAGTTACACGTGGAGTAAGAGTTACCGTTTTCTGATTTCCCTGAATGATACATTAATGTTAACCAGAAAAACGCTAACATTTTCTCGACAAAAGCAGAAAAATGCTAACATTTTCTCGACAAAAGCAGAAAAATGCTAACATTTTCTCGACAAAAGCAGAAAAATGCTAACATTTTCTCGACAAAAGCAGAAAAACGCTAACATTTTCTCGACAAAAGCAGAAAAATGCTAACATTTTCTCGACAAAACCAGAAAAACGCTAACATTTTCTCGACAAAAGCAGAAAAATGCTAACATTTTCTCGACAAAAGCAGAAAAATGCTAACATTTTCTCGACAAAAGCAAAGAAATGTTAACATTTTCTCTATTAAAACTTGCTTACCAGCAGTCTCTCCCCCTCTCACAACCTGCATGGATCTATACCGATAAAAAAACGCGTCATTGAAGCAAATGTAAATGATTATCATCTCACCTTCATACACCTCTTTATTAATATAAGTATTATTGTTTTTAATCAATATAAATTTCATCATACAAGCGGGTATTTGTTTTTACCAATATACATTTCATTATACAAGGTGCTATTTGTTTTTATCAGAGTAAATGTTACAATTCAAACTGTCATTTGCTTTTATCAATGTAAATTTTACAATACACGCTGCTAGCCATCTCTGTCAATCCACACATTTTATGACCTGACTTTATGACCTGTTCCTCTGATGATCAGAAGCGAGAGGAAACGTAGCCACACGAAAAAAAAGTAACTCACTTTGTCTTAGTTTAAGAATTATGTTAGGAGTTAGTACTTGCAATTATCCATACAAATTTTTATTATGAGATCTGATATCTCTCTATATCTTATAAATGATTAGTACCCGCATTCATGCAAATGTTACAAATAGAGCTATAACATATACGGAAGTGTGTGTAAATTTTATGACAATAGCCAGAGTTTATCCGATACATTTTACGACCCAAGGTTTAGGCCTGTTTCTGTGTATATGATTTTTATGAGGATAGCTGAACTAAATTGATATAAAAATCATTGTGTCTAAATGGCAGAGAAGAATTTCTTCCAGCTCTAGCTACCCACCAGGTAGACTTTGTTGAATACGGCTACCCGCTAGCTAGACTTTAGTTAACAACTAATTCTGAAATGTATATATCAGCTGCACGGCTACCCACTTGGTAGACTTTTTTCCTACACCGTACATCCTTCTCGGGCCGTTAAACGTCACACAGGGCTTGCATGGTAGTTCACCAAGTTTTCCTGTTTTCGGCGAGCTTTTCAACCTCGTCAAGAGATTTTATGCCCACTAAACTGGCCTCTCTTAACAATGTCTTCTTTAGAGTTTCACATGGTCGACCTCTTTTTATTTAGCCTGTTGTGTTCCACTTGATAGCTTGTTCTAGGATTCTCTGACTGTTTCTTCTCATCACGTGACAGATATATTCCCATCTTCTTTTTCTGATCATCCACGAGACAGGTTGTTGTTTGCTAATCTGCCTTATCTCTGCGTTGTTCTTGAATTTGAAAATACTTTACAGCGAGTATTTTCCTTAGCCATTTGTTTTAAAAGAAGTCTAATTTGTTGTTTATTTCTTTAGTTGTTGTTTTCCTGATTAAATGCACGTTTATAGCACTACCAAAGAAACCAGGTGCAAAGGAATGTGACGACCACCGGACTATCAGCCTCTCATGTCACATAACGAAGCTACTTCTGAGAATAATTATGAGAAGAACAAGGAAAAAGATAAAAATGGAAATAGCAGATGAACAGTTTGGATTTGTTGAAGGAAAGGGAACACACAATGCCATTTATGCTTTACGAACACTACCAGAACGAGCTTTAGAAGTACAGAAAGATATATACTTACGCTTCATTGATTACACACCAAGACATTTGACAAGGTGAAACATAATGAAATTATTAAAATGCTTGAAAACATCAATATAGACGGCAAAGACTTGAGGATTGTAAAACATCTATACTGGCAACAAGAAGTAGCAGTTCGAGTTGAAAATAGAATTGGAAAATATCAACCTATAAAACAAGGGGTGCGACAAGGATGTGTACTATCTCCAGACCTTTTATCTCTGTACAGCGAGAATATTCTAAGAACAATCATCACAGAACTAGGCATAAAAATTGGAGGATACAATATTAACAACCTTAGGTTTGCTGACGACACAGTATTGATAGCTGAGAACCAACAAGACCTGCAAAATCTCTTGGATAAAGTTGCCACAGAAAGTGAACAGAAAGGCCTTACTTTGAACATCAAAAAGACAGAGACTATGGTTATATCTAAGAAACAGAATCCACCAGCATGCAGTATTAAATTAAACGGAACCATTCTAAAGCAGGTGCAGAAATTCAAATACCTTGGAGCAGTAATAACTTCAGATGGGAAATGCACAACAGAAATTAGGAACAGAATAGGCCAAGCAAAGACTGCATTTCAGAGAATGAGAAACATATTAACTAACACATCCTTATCAATGAATGTTAGAAAACGAGTCCTTAAATGCTATATTGAACCTATCTAGTTAAATGGAAGTGAATCATGGACAATAGGCAAGTCTGCACAAAAATCATTGGAAGCAGCAGAAACATGGTTTATTAGAAGAATGTTGCGAATCCCCTGGACAGCAAAAATAACTAATGAAGAATGTAGGAGAAGAGCTGGAGAGACAAAAAACCTTGTCAAAAAGATAAGAGAGAAACAATGTACTTTCATAGGACATGCAATGAGAAGAGGGGGCATTGAAAATATTATAAGAAGAGGAAAAATAGAAGGAAGAAGATCAAGAGGAAGACCAAGAGAAATGATACTAGACATTTTACAGAATGGTGTGAGAGGAGATCACCAACTGAACTGATGGCCTGCATGAAAGATCGGGTACTCTGGAGAAACATAATAGCCAACGCCAGTCGGCACGGCACCTGATGATGATGATGATGATTTCCAGCTTTAACATGCCTAAATGAAGGTGGATATTACATTTGAACTGAATAATCTTAGCTTGGTTTTTGTGCTTATAACTTTTGAATGCATATGTTCTCAAACTTCTCGAAGGTTAAGCACAACTAAATCTAAAATCGTACATACGAAGAGCGCGGTTGAAGACATCCAGGTGAGTGCTTAGTCGCAAACAGCACGGTCAGCGCAGACACCAGACTGCTTTATGCTATCCGCAAGTTAGCTTGAAAAAGTGTGGAAGACAGCTCTCACAGCTGTTACCAAATGTAGACAATATCTACGTAAGCGCATAGTAATAATTACCGCCCGATGTGGCTTCACGCCAAAAATGTCCTCATATGTCCCAGCTGTTGTCTAGGCTTGATCTGAATACGTGGATATTGAAGCATTCTTCTGGCTATGAGAATATTAAAATCAGATCCAGTAATTTCTGTTTCAGCCACGTGTCTAAATACCTAGAAAAGTGAATCCGTGTGTACTGGAAATATAAACTTCTTGATTATGGCATGAATGATATAAAACAGACTTCCGCTAACCTGCCCAGTGTTGGCTATGATATAAAACACATACTTTCTCTAACATGCTTAGTGTTGACTATGATACAAAACACAGACTTTTTCTAACATTCCCAGTGCTGACTATGATACAAAACACAGACTTTTTCTAACATTCCCAGTGCTGACTATGATACAAAACACAGACTTTTTCTAACATTCCCAGTGCTGACTATGATACAAAACACAGACTTTTTCTAACATTCCCAGTGCTGACTATGATACAAAACATAGACTTTTTCTAACATTCCCAGTGCTGACTATGATACAAAACACAGACTTTACCCTTTTAGTTACAAACCAAGACACGTTACGAACAGTTTCAATTATTTCATTTCCTTATCTCCCCAGCTCCGTGTCCGACATTCATGTTTTGCTTCCAGTAACTTGGGTCCAGGCAACTTTAACTGAAATCTCTTCTCTGTTGTTACTGTATGACTGCTCTAGACAGTCTGATATGTTCGTTGAACCAGGACGGGGTCCCCCTCGTTGTTTCAAGCTCTACTTGTATGTTTTCTCTCCCTAGCTGTCCAGGCTGTAGTTTCTCGCCGTCTAAAGTTCCGACAGTCTTCTCTATCCCACCAGGACGCCTACAAATTGTCGAACTAAAGCCCCCACATTGTCACACTTACGGAACACCAACGGCTAATTTTAGTAAAAATCCGAAACAACAGGAAACGAAATTCATGAGAAATGCTAGAACGAAATTAAACACGAAAGAGAACAAGAGCATTTCATTTGTCTTTCAAAAGCTTTGGACAAGATAGTTACTGAGGTTCAACTGTGAAATCTCGTAATGAGATTCATTAGAGAGTTATTCTCGAAGCGCGTGAATATGAAATAATATAGTGTGGTCACAGGGTGTCATAGTCGTGGATAGAAAAACTGTCAGTTTAAATTAGTTCTTCTTCTCAAATCTCGCTGGAACTGAGAGCTGGTGTTCTTTGCAACAACTGTAGAGGAGATATTGGGGCACAGCAGCATGTCGGCTTTGGAGTGGGCAACGGTGATTACTTTTTTCAGTCCGTGAGTGCAGCTAGAAGGCAGCGGGTGTGCAATACTTAATGGGGACTATGATGATCCAAGCCCCAACAGCCATGATTAGGCCTGTTACTGGGGGTACCAACAGAGAGATGTAACAGGGTCTTGATCAGCTATGGTTCGTCAAACGTCAGCGTGTCTGCTATGGGTTTCTGATTGCCAAAAGGTTACACTACACTTAGTGAATTCTCAAAGAAATGTTCAGAGATGGTTCATGAATGCAAATACATCAGAATGAAAAAAAAAATGTAAGTAAAGACTTATTTCCTTTTTGTTGCTACTGCCGTTGTTGTTATTGCAGTTCTGAACTGTGTCTACCTGCAGCTGATGTCTTTCCGAAGATCTGGAGACAGAATAAAAAAAAATGGATGGACTACCAGATCAGCGACTGTCAGGAGGGAATTTTTTCTAACATCCACCACCAGTGATAACAGATCGATGTCTACTCTGTTGGCCACGCTGAAATGGCACATCAGCCAGTCTCAGAATATACTGTGTGAAACCTGGACAAGACCCTATCGAAATTTGACTCGCTGATAGAAAAAAAACCAAAACAAAACAAAAACACACTAACTAGGGTTTTGTAAAGGTTGGGAGCAGTCTCTTCACCAACAGGAGAGCTAATAAAGGAAAAGTGACTGCCAGAAGTGATTCAGTCAGTGCTGTAGAAGGTGACTGGAGACATACAAAAAAGTCACATTTCATGTGGGCACGCCTGACTGTGACAATGTAGTATTGATTTAAGCTTTCTCTCGAGCATCTTACTTAACTTTGTTCTCTGACAGTTGTCACGTGGGCTGGACAAAAGCTAAAGCTCAGATGTCACATGTACATGTTTGGCTGAAGTGGGTTCGTTTTATTTCTCTCTTTTCTGCCATTTGTGGCGAATCTGGTGTCTTAATGGTTAGCCAGGATTTCAAAGAAAGACACTGCCCAGTTAGAGTTTGAAAGAAAGACACTGCGCAGTTAGATTTTGAAAATTAAAAAAAAACGCCAAATCACATCCCTTCGTAGTAAAAATAGGAGAAAAATGACCAACATGGTGAATGTGATGTTTCACGCGACATTCAAGAGCTAGACAGTTGCAATGGTTCATCGCAAGCGTAATAAAAGCGCTAGACAGATGTCTTGGTACACCACAAACATCATACCAGCGCCAGACAGCTGCCATGGTACACTACAAGCATCATACAAGCGCTAGAAAGCTGCCATGTTATACCACAAGCATCATACCAACTAGACAGCTGACATGATACACTACAAGCATCATACAAGCGCTAGACAGCTGCCATGTTATACCACAAGCATCATACCAACTAGACAGCTGACATGATACACTACAAGCATCATACAAGCGCTAGAAAGCTGCCATGTTATACCACAAGCATCATACCAACTAGACAGCTGCCATGGTACACTACAAGCATCATACAAGCGCTAGAAAGCTGCCATGTTATACCACAAGCATCATACCAACTAGACAGCTGACATGATACACTACAAGCATCATAGAAGCGCTAGACAGCTGACATGGTACACTACAAGCATCACAGAAGCGCTAGACAGCTTCCATGGTACACTACAAGCATCACAGAAGCGCTAGACAGCTTCCATGGTACACTACAAGCATCACAGAAGCGCTAGACAGCTTCCATGGTACACTACAAGCATCACAGAAGCGCTAGACAGCTTCCATGGTACACTACAAGCATCACAGAAGCGCTAGACAGCTGACATGGTACACTACAAGCATCACAGAAGCGCTAGACAGCTGCCATGGTACACTACAAGCATCATAAAAGCGCTAGACAGCTTCCATGGTACACTACAAGCATCATAAAAGCGCTAGACAGCTTCCATGGTACACTACAAGCACCATACCAGCGCTAAATATCTGTCTTGGTACATCACAACACAAACATTAAACAATTCTAACTTTCAGAACAGATTCATTTTTTCCACCGATCTCTTCACAGTGTCTGTTCCAAAGTGAACAAGCACGTTCCAAAGATACAGGTATATGTGAATCGATGTCTGATAACATCATTACATTCTTATTCCTGGTAAATATGATGTAGAATAATAATAATAATAATAATAATAATAAAAACAAGACTAGAGTTTTCGTTTTCGTGTCTACGTGGAAGCAGTTGTATAGTGTTGGACTCTATACTTGAAGTTGATGCTTTATACATTACATGATCTACATGTAGATAACGAATATCAGTTTTGTTTTTTTTTTTTGGGGGGGGGAGAGAAACACAAAACGTTTTAGAAAAGGTATTTCGAGCAGTTCTATTTTTGGTCCCTTTTTAAAAAATAAACTCTTCTTCTGTGTTTATGAGCGACATTCCGTTAAATGTAGGGACAATCGCAGATTTTCATGGATCAATATTTGCCTGCGAGAAAAGGGAAGTAACATATAGAAGTATTCTTATGCGAAGGAATACTAATTATCTCCCACTATGAGTTGTCAATACCCGGTACAAACAGAAACTATGTGCCTAGATTTGTCTACAGTTTTGAGGGCCGAAGACGTCTAACGTCGCAGTCAGCGGCCTATGGCTGACATGCCGAGGTCAAGGTTGATGAACCGTAGCCAGCCAAGACCCTGTCTCAACTCTACTCTGAGTAACAGGCCCAGCCTGGGTTAAAGTCAGGGATCGCCATAGTTCCTATGACGGTGGAGTTTACTTAAAAAAAAAAAGTAGTGCACACTCCCAACCTACCCCCCCCCCCCCCCCCCCCCCCCCCCCCCCCCCCCCCCCCCCGGCCTCCTTTTTTTTTCTCACTCTGAAACTGAAAAAAATAGCCGTCCTAATGCGCTCACACGCCGACATATGTGCTTTAATATCCTTGCTGCATCTGTTGCAAAGAACACCAGCTCGCAGTTACAGGGAGATATAGGATGAAGAAGAACGATGTACAAGGTTATAATTATGTGTGCAAGGTTTCGGAACGTGGAATGAACGACCAATGTTAAAATTTGAACAACATTAAAAACCAAAATTACAGAAATTTCAGAACAAAAAATGATTAGCAAATTTTTAGAATTCTTTTCTTGTGTAACTAAGTTCAAATAACACCAAAATTTTGGAACTCTAATCAACAAAAGAAGGAATGGAACAGCTAATTATGTCAGTCCGTAAGAATAACGAAGAGCAAAACCTCTATCTTAATTCGAAGAAAACTACATTGATGACAACTAACAAAACAAACAAGGTAGATGAAATATGTATCAGTGAGGAAAAATTGGAAGAAGTGGAGAGTTTTGAATATCTTGGATCACTAATAACTAATAATGGAGGTACAATGAGGGTAATTAAACGGAGGACATCTATCGATCTTCAGAAAGTAAAACCACTAAAGAATCTGTGGAGAGGAACAGACAGAACTACAAAAATAAGATTTTTAAGGGCATGCATCTTTCCCATCACAACATATGGCTGTGAGACCTGGACACTTAACAAAACAGCTGAGAAACACATAAATGTCTTTGAATGTAAATGCTACAGAAGAGTTCTTCAAATATTATGGACACAAAAAAGAACAAATATATTAATACTACAAGAACTTAATATTGAAGAAAGCTGACTAGTAAAGAGGATTAAACAGAGAACACTTAAATATTCTGGACACATTAAACGTCATGACTCTAAATTGACAGTCTTGGATGGGTACATAATGAGGAAAAAGAAAAAGAGGAAGACCAAGCCGAAGATGGTTGCAAGATATCGTTGATAATCTGCAAATGGATGCATCAGCAGCAGGACATCTTGCTTACAACCGAGAGGCCTACAAGAGAGCTATTAGGGAGACAAAGTTCCGCAAGGGATATGCAAAAGACCAACTGACTGACTGTATGAACAAATGCAATGTCAGTAATAAAAATGGTGCCATTTTTGTCAAAGCTAGTCATGTGGGAGAGAGCATTCATTGCACAAGCAGCACCATCTAACGGCAGCTCAGTGGACTAAGACAGTTGGTCCGAACGGATGAGTACCAGGTCATCAGTTTGAGAAAGAAATGTCGGTCATGAGAACTTGCATTTTAAACAGTTACATTTACCGTAATCATTCTCATTTCTGACAAAACTTAAGTAACAGCAGCTAGGAGGGTAGCAAGCCATTTTCAAATAAACTCTACAGGATGGTAGGAAAGTTAAGAGTAGTTCGCTATGACGAAAGTAAACTAATATAGACAACATTAAGAAAGTTAAGAGTAGTTCGCTATGACGAAATTAAACTAATGTAGGCAACATTAACCTCGGTGTCTTTTAAACGGGACAGCAGATAAATTGTGGCCAAATACATGTACAGTTTGATCCACCCAGCTTTCAGAATAGCAGCAAAAAGTGACGGGGAATGGATATCGGATTCCTCATCCCAAAGTCAGAATGTCTCGAAGCCTTTGTTCCTGACGTGGAGAAGGGGCTTAAGTACAGCCACCAGAGGCTGGGAAACAAAGTTTTGGCCAGGCCAGCCTACACCACTGTCTTCATGGCAGTGCAAGCAAGACCACAGTCTGCCCTAGCAAGGAAAGGTATTGAAGTCGGAGGTACCCAGCCAGAAGGAGCATCGCAAAAATCAGGGTATCATTCATTCATTCATTCGCATGTCCCTTGGGGAACTTTGTCTCCATAACAGCTCTCCTCTATGCTTCTCGGTTATAAGCAAGATGTCCTGCTGCTGATGCATCCATTTGCAGATCATCAACGATGTCTTGCAACCATCTCTCTTTCTTTTTCCCATTATGTACCCTTCCAAGACGGTCTTCTCTACATTATTATGATGTTTAATGTACCATATATATTCACTAAATGCGTACAAAGAAGAAAAAGAAGAAGAAGAAGAATATTACAAAAACAGAGTAAAGACGATGAGACAACATCATGAATAAGACCATAACGGTCAGAACAAGAAAACCGTACTGGAAAACTTTTGAACAGAAACACGACATACAAGTATATCAGAAGAATACGACATTCACAATGAGAAGAAAAAAAAACTGAAAAAAGTCTCATCATCATCATGTAGCACTCACCTCTCAATCTTTTGTGCTCCCAGGCATTTCAGTTTATAATTTTTAGTCATGTCATTCAGACTCTCCGTTCTCTTCTCTTTCTCTCTTCCTCTGTCCACCTACCTGATTATCGTAAGACAGTAACAACCCGATAAATCATTCATTTCTCATTAAGCAGACTCTCAAAAGTGATTGTCTTCAGAAGTTGAATCTAATATTTACAAATGAATATGTTTGATGGCAGCGATATATGAGGACGTAGACTAGATTCTGAAACTTTCTAAATTGAAAGGATCGAGTTTTTCCTCGTAAAATTCCATTAATCAGGAGAAACTCGATTCTCTTAATAAAATTCGATTATGACGGGGGAAATGCGTTTCTGTGGGATCGTGTTTAATATCGTCGGTTAATGGCCACCATGGGTATCGGTCTCTTCTAGCTGAATTATATTCGAGCGTGGCTTTATTATTAATCGATACTGTTAATTGATCGACGTTGAAGATAAATTCAGCCTTGGTCGAAGACAAGATTTTTTTTTTCTTCACTTTCTCAAGAAAAGAGCATGAAAGAAAAACTCCCTCCCTGATGCATTTGTTTTCGATTTAGTCAGAAGGAAATACTTGGCGGACAGCGTATCCGGATAATTTAAATATTCGATCTTGTGGATATTTGATCATGAGATTTCTTTACGTCCGGTTTGTAACGAATACAAGTTAAGGTATCGATTTCATGAAGGGTTTCCATTTGTTTTGTAAAACATGGCATTCGTTAGCTTTTCCGATTTTTTCCCCCAAGACATTTGTCTCATGGTGGAGAGATTGCCATTGGTGGAGAGTGACGTGCCATTTAAAAAAATTATTTAAATATATATTATTTATTCTTATGTTGATTGTATTTGCTAAAGTTTGTTGTTTTTATTTGTGATTAATTCTTCTTCTTGCATTTTACATCCTTCCCGTGCCGCTAAACGTCACATAGGGCTCACGTAGTAGTTCGCCAAGATGTCCTGTTTTCGAGAAGCTTTTCAACCTCGTTAAGGGATGTTATTCCCAGTAAGCTGGCCTCTCTTAATAATGTCCTCTTTAGAGTTTCACGTGGTCGAACTCTTTTTCTTCGGCCTTGTGTGTTCCACTTCATAGCTCGTTTTGGGATTATCTGGTTGTTTCATTTCAGCACATTTTTGCTTAATTCTTACATCCTTCCCATGCCTTTAAACGTCACATGGGGCCCGCATGGTTGTTCGCCGAGATGCCCTGCTTAATTACATAAAAAAATAATCATAAACAGCTTGTACAGTCCCTTTAGGATATTACCTCTTTTAATGTGACAAGGATCAAAATCCAAAAGTGCAGACGAATCAATGTTCAGGTACATCTGTACCTTCCCCGAGGGTAAGACCATAAACTGGGACAGTGACCTGAAGGCGGGACAGAAATCTGAGGCTTAGATACGTCAATGACGTAATGGCGTCTCTTCAGTAATATTTATATGAAAGATAAATGTCTCTTAGTACCGTGATTTTCATCCAGTGTCCTTCGTGTTTACGGGACACGCCTCATCACAGTGTTATCTCTACAACATCTAACTATCAAGGATTTATACTTTCACGACGATGACGACGACGACGATGACGATAACGACGACGACGACGATGATGATGATGATGATGATGATGATGATGATGGGGCCATTTCAGAACTGGGTTTTCTCTCCAGGATTAAAGAAAGTTGTCCAAGTCCAGTCATCATCACCATCATCATCATCATCATCATCATCATACTATCTGATGTCTTTGTTTTTCAAATTTATCACCATGGCAACAGTTGCTAGGAACATGAAGCTGAGTTTTTTTTTTAAGTGGAAAGCTTGTCAGAGAGGGAATTAAAATCAGAGTACAGACAGGGAAGAAAAGATACTTCGCCCTTCAACGCCTGTTAAAATCCAAAATTCTGTCCCAAAACACCAAAATAACAATCTGCAAACTACAATAAGACCAACGGTCATGTATGGATCAGAAACGTGGAATACAACAAAGAAAGATGAATAACAATTACAGATCTTTGAGAACAAGAGCCTAACAAGAATGTTTGGTCCCACAAAGGATACCAACAGTGGAGAACGGAGAGTTAGAAAGAACACTGAACTGAAGGGCTTCTTTAAATCCCAGCGAATTATAAATGTCTTGAAACTGAACAGACTACGTTGGCTGGGGCATGTAGAAAGAATGGAAGAGAACAGACAAAGATAAAGTTCGCCTCCATTCCCCTATATTCTTAATCTTCTCTCTCTCCAGTTGGTGACACGAATTTCCTTTATATCGTCTTCTATCTTGTCTTTCCATCTCTGTCTTGTCTTTCCATCTCTATCTTGTCTTTCCATCTCTGTCTTGTCTTTCCATCTCTGTCTTCTCTTTCCATCTCTGTCTTGTCTTTCCATCTCTGTCTTGTCTTTCCATCTCTGTCTTGTCTTTCCATCTCTGTCTTGGTCTCCCCTTGGTCTTGTTTCCTTCATCTCTTGTGAAATTAGCCTTAATGGCGAAGAAGAAGAAGAAGAAGAAGACGAAGAAGAAGAAGAAGAAGAAGAAGAAGAAATGCTTGCCATTGAAGATGTGAATATTGCAGAATGGAAAGATGATGAGAATGTAAAGAATAAATGCTGCAAGACTACCGGCCCGTACGTGGAGAATTCTGAAAACTATACTTCTATAACGTTTAAAATTGTCACGATGATTTTTAAAAAATGTACTTTCTGTGTTTCATTCACTCGTTTATGATAAAAGGTATAGAAAAGGTGAACAGTTCACACGAAACTAGAACGTTATAACACAGGCACTGACTGCAGCGATAAAGCCGCTGCCTACCACGCGAAGTGGTAGCCGATGTTTTGTCTTATCCTCCAGGTATCTCAAGCATCAGAAGATTCTAGATTGTGCCATAATTAAACAAGAGTGCACTACAGTTCAAGAACGATTTCATTAAAAGCATTTACTTGTCCGCGTAGAGAATATATGTATTTCATTAAGTCTTGATGCACATTGTCGGTATTATAAAAATCCTGAAATATATCACGCGGGTAATGTTTCGTGTAGCTGTGTAGGCTTATATAAGGAGATCCCCCAAGGCAGTGGTTCTAACAATGGTAAAGTGAGAGAAAACGTACGGGAACAAGGAAGAATAAAGTTAGAAGCCCTGAAACTGTGTTTAAGACCGAAAGAAAAATAAGATTAAAAAAAAAGATAATACGCAGGAGGAAAAAAAAACCAGTGTAGTTAGCATCTGGTTCGGTCTGATATCAGACTTTTAGTCTTGTCTAAGGTATTTAGTGCACATTACCAGGTCATTTAATTCAATCTGATATAGAGTTTGTCTGTCTTGTCTAAGGTGTTTAGTGTAGATTACTAGGTAATCTAATTCAGTCTGATAATAGACTTTTTAATCTTATCTAAGATCTCAGACTGATACACATTACTGGGTCATCTAATTCAGTCGGATATCAGACTTTTTGTCTTGTCTAAGGTCTAAGTGCACATTACTGGGTCATCTAACCTTGTCTAATATCAGACTTTTTATCTTGTCTAAGAACTTCAATGCACATTTCTGAATCATCTGCGAATATCTTCGTGGAAGTGTTTAATACAAAATCCAGAACATGCTACTCTATATCGCCAAACCCAGGCAGAGGAAGTGGAGCCAAGCCAGAAATTATGAGACTGCTGAAGAAAATTGGACTTCACCCTGTCAGGGCCTCAAAGATAGAATGACCTGAAACTTAAAGAGCCCCCAAAATATAGCATGGCTTGAAATATGAACTGAGCCCAAAATATAGCATGGTTTGAAATATGAAGAGAGCCCAAAATATGATTGACATTTTAGCATGTCCACAATATAACATGACTGAAACTTAAACAAAGCTAAAAAATAGCATCACTGACTCTTGAATAGGGCTCAGAGTAAAGCATAATTTGAAACTTGAACAGGACCCAGATATAGCATGACTTAAAACTTGAACAGGACCCGACCTAGTTATAGCACGATTTAAAACATGAACAGGATCCAGATATAGCATGACTTGAAACTTCAACAGGGCCCAGATATAGCATGACTTGAAACTTGAACAAGGCCCAGAATGTAGCATGAACTGGAACATGAAACACTAAAGAAAGAAATATGGGGGGGGGGAAATAGCCAATAATATCATTGAGAGAGAGAGAGAGAGAGAGAGAGAGAGAGAGAGAGAGAGAGACTGATTGATTGATCTTTATTTCAAAAGGGTTAAGAATTGGGCACGCAGGCCCGTCTGACATTCTGCCCTTTATCATACATCTTTCACTCTATTCCAGACATTCTACAAATATGCTGTCATATAACAAACATAACTAACATTGAAGCTGAGAGACATAAAATAAAATATAACATTTACGTTTCGCTCTTAAACATTCACTCAGTACAGAAGTAACTACATACATTATAAATGACTGTACAGAAGTAACTACACACATTATAAATGACTATCTACTAAACAAAATTTTCGGGACTATTCAGAAAACAATTAATTGTATTCGGTGTCTGTAAGAGCAGCTTAAGAGTAGCTTGGTTGTTAGATCTGATGGTTACATCTTGGAGAAACGTAAAAAGATCTAATAAAACAGGGAGGTTTTCACAGGCTGTACGTAAATGTTTCGGTCTGAGAAGAAGATCATCGAGGACATACTCGGCTGTAGGTTTACAACAACAACAACAACAATTACATTCGACGCTCATCTTCAGGTTATGTCCCTTATAGCCATCAAGCTCCCTTTAGGCAACTCATGTTGCAGGTTTGCATAAAGAAAAGCTTATGATATCTTTGAAGGTTGCCCTATGATGCGACCAGTGCACTTCTGAAGAAGGCCCCTCAGTGAAAAGAGAAGACCACGAAATACAAAAAAATAAATAAACTTCATCAAGTATATTTGTATAAACCTCCACCTCGTTCACCTCATCATGCTTCTTTTTCTAAATCCGTTTTTTTAATAACCTATCTTTGAGAAAAGAAATAGAAAAAGAAGCACCAAAATAAACGCACTTGTCTCAATCTATTGTAAACAGAAAGGATATACGGGCTCCACAGAGAGCGCGTGCATCAACAACGATTTAGCCATTTGTTGGCCGGAAAATTGTATGTACATCCGCATCCCCAACCTGGAAGAGACATCTATCCTAAACTGGAAACATAAACGCCATGTGGGGGGCATAAACATTCAGCAAATATCAGCCTCAACCAGGTTTCTGTTACACAAACAGTGCATTCACCAGGGCTAAGACAGTTATTTGAATACAAACAAATTTATTTTGCCATCTTACCGTGAGCCGTGACAAAATACATCAATACCTGTAATCTGATTTCGCTTCGTATATTTAAGCAGGAGAGGGGAGACAAGTGGCGCATTCTCTTCGTATGCTTAAAGACCACATACGAGGTATCTTCCTTTCTCACACTCGCATCTTCTTGTACAAGAGAACGTGTGTCTTTAGTTCTTAAAACATAGGTACTGAGTCGGATGTCGGATAGTAAGTTGGTTCCATGGCTAGCTTGATTTACCGAAATGAAGACCACAGGTATAAGGTCTCAGCAGACTTAAGAAGGACCCGGTGGAGCTTTCTCAATGAAAGAGGTTTAAGTCCTGGCAGATTCCAAGATGACTACATCTAGCCTTCTCCATAAAAGAGGTTGTACGATCACAGTACATTAAACGTCATGAGAATTTAGAGAAGACCGTCTTGGAAGGACACATAGTAGGAAAAAGAAAGAAAGGAAGACCAATGCGAAGATGGCTGCAAGACATCGTTGATGATCTGCAAATGGATGCATCAGCAGCAGGCCATCTTGCTTACAACCGAGAGGCCTACAGGAGAGCTGTTAGGAAGACAAAGTTCCGCAAGGGACAAGCAAATGGGAGACTGACTGACGATCGTAGTTTTCTTTCGACTGGAGTATCACAAAAAGGGCAGAAGTATCTCTCATAAACTATTATTATTTATTGTCATAACAAGATCGCTAACTTTCTGACTTAGCCATTTTTGCAACACGAAAATGAGATGAACCTTTCGGTGAAAACAGTGCACAATCAAACATAACTTAAATGTAAACCATCAGTCGGGATTTGTTTTATAATTATTATCTATTTTTGTACATTTTAGTTATACCACGTGGCGGGGGAGTAAAGTTTAGAGCGGGGAAATAATTGTTGGTGTTAAGGGTCTGTGACTAAAACAAAAAAAAAACAAAACAACAACAACAAAATGTTGGGAAACACTGAAGCAAAACATACGAATCTTGCAAACAAAGTTCACAGAGTGCAGCTCGGCGAGGGTTCACCCAGTTCTTGACAGCCACGGGGAGATAATTCTCCGGATTTCTGCAACCATCAAAGTCGGCGGTTTTGTTGCGCACGTCCACAGCTTCACAGCGGAAACTCTACAAACAAGACACGGGCGGGAACATTAAGAAACTTGCTTAACGTAGCAATATCATTCTTGGAAAATAATGATTGTACAGCGATAATATCGAAAAGACAGACTTTGGGGAAAGGGGGGAGGGGTGGCGAGAGAAAGGGGTAAGGATTGGTCAAACCTCTGGGAGGTTGTGAGAAAAGCGTAAATTGTTGTTGCTAAGGTTAATTAGACCGTTTATTTCGATTTGAAGAGTTGACTGAAGGTTAATACAGTCACTGGGGTGAGAAATATAAAACAGTATAAATAGTTGGAATGATTGTGTCCATGCGCGGTATAAAACAGTATAAATAGCTGGAATGACTGTGTCCATGCGCGGTATAAAACAGTATAAACAGCTGGAATGATTGTGTCCATGCGCGGTATAAAACAGTATAAATAGCTGGAATGACTGTATCCATGCGCGGTATAAAACAGTATAAATAGCTGGAATGACTGTGTCCATGCGCGGTATAAAACAGTATAAATAGTTGGAATGACTGTGTCCATGCGCGGTATAAAACAGTATAAATAGCTGGAATGACTGTGTCCATGCGCGGTATAAAACAGTATAAATAGCTGGAATGACTGTGTCCATGCGCGGTATAAAACAGTATAAATAGCTGGAATGATTGTGTCCATGCGCGGTATAAAACAGTATAAATAGTTGGAATGACTGTGTCCATGCGCGGTATAAAACAGTATAAATAGTTGGAATGATTGTGTCCATTTGCGGTATAAAACACTATAAATAGCTGGAATCTCGTTTCTAGTCTCCTACCGCGAGGACATGTTTTTCCCAGCTCCGAACTCTCGGATGTTCTATGTGGTTCTACAAGGAAATGTTCTATGTGGTTCTACAAGGAAATGTTATATGTGGCTCTACAAGGAAATGTTCTATTTGGTTCTACAAGGAAATGTTCTATGTGGTTCTACAAGGAAATGTTCTAGGTGGTTCTACAAGGAATTGTTCTATGTGGTTCTACAAGGAATTGTTCTATGTGGTTCTACAAGGAAATGTGTATTCAAAATTATCAGTGTTTTCATCTTGTCTTCGTGATGACGATGAAACATGCGAGAAATATAAATTGTGTGTTTTTTCTTGGATAGTTCCAGAAATATCGTAAGTTGTATTCATCACTTATTAATCACCTATTTTCGCTGTTTTGCACACGTGGAGAAGGTGGCCCGAGCCGAGCTAATCCGTTGACTAAACAAAGCCAGTGTCCGACAATGGGCGAGGTAAACTATTGTTCCCCTGTTGTGAGTACCTGCACTTAAGATGACAACTTGTGAGGAAGAGGAACTAGGTGAGATAACGAGGCCATGTAGTCGCCGTGATGGACTACGGTCCACGGCGGCTAAAAACGACACGCTTAATAAAAAGAAGGCCCTGGAGGCTAAACTCCGAGGGTGCGTCAACCAGCCAGGTGTGACAATAAAGAGGGACAATGTGTCTATCGAGGGACAGTTGATGTGTTACCGTCTCCTTTCACCATACTCTTCAGCACGAGAGTATAAAGCAAGCCACGGATGAACGGTATCACACCGAAAGTGAAAAACGGACAGACAAATGTAGAAAATATAATACAATGTAGAAAATAAAATGTAGAAAATATAATAAAAGCGAAAGCCCTTACTATTCACTTATAGCACACCAAAAACAAAGTGTTGGTACAGGGTACACCGGAGGCTGTTGATTCCTGGTTGTCTGATGAGTTCAGTCTTTTGCAAGAATCAGTAAGACAGAAATATCAGCTAACGTGCGTCATGCTCAAGACACTCTTCTAGCAGTACTTAGCTATCAGGACAACACACTTGACGCACCAGAAGCTTGTCTAGAGTCTAACGAGTGTTACAGTCACTGTATATACTCCAGGCTTCTGCAACACTCTATGAGGTAGATTTCTTAGAATTTCCCCCGGCAGCGACCGTCTAGATGGTCTTCTCTCTCTCTCTCTCTCTCCTTCCCTCCCTCAACCCAGTATTCCTTTCATGTCAGTTAGTGAAGTTTACAGTTATCTTTCATCTTTAAAGAACAACAACACAGCAGAACTTGATGAAATCAGCAACAAGATATTACACTACCCAGCCCCAATAATTACAGACTCACTAACATACATTTACAATCAATGCATTGTACATTGTCATTTTCCTCAGGCTAAAATTGCAAAAATATATCCCCTTTTTAAATCTGGTTCGGAGAACAATCCCTTAAGCTACAGGCCAATTTATTTTCTATCAACTGTCAAAACCCCTAGAAAAACACATACAAAAAACAACTTTACAACATATGCAAGAAAATGATTTGATTGTTGACTGTCAGTCAGGTTTTAGGCCGAAACATTCCTGCCACACAGCTCTCACAAAAATGACAGAATGTTGGTTATCTAATATAAACTATGATAAATTATGTGGTGCTGTATTAAAAAAGCATTTGACTTGATTGATCATGAAATCCTACAGATTACACCCTGACTTGACAAAATTTATTACATCTTTTCTTTCTAACAGACAACAGGTAGTTTGCCTCAGAAACACTAAGTCAAGTTCATCTGTGGTTGATAATGGCGTTCCACCGGGAACTATTCTTGGTCTCTCTTGTTTACCATCTACATCAATGATCTTCCATTTCATCTAAAAAATCACCTTGTGACCTCTTTGCTGATGACTGCACAGTTTACACTAGTGACAGTGACTGTATTAACCTTCAGCCAACTCTTCAAATAGAAATAAACGGTCTAATTAACCTTAGCAACAACAATAGAAAGATCATAAACACCACCAAAACATAATCCATGCTCATTACAACAAGACAGAAATTAACAAATTCACCAACAACAACACTACAGCTCCATGCTGGAACTTCACAGATAGAGAATGTTAGTGAACATAAAACTCCAGGTCTCATGACTGACCACCACCTCAGCTGGAATCATCATGTAGATAATCTAACCAAACTCACTGCACAAAAAGTTGAACAATTTACTAAAATTCACAGACACCAGAAAAATATACTACATATCACAGATGCAAACACACTTTGACTACTGCTCCACAGTCTGGGATGGTTGTTCCATGTCAAACAGGAAAAGACTTTACTCACTTCAGAAACGAGAAGTAAAGTTTATAGGTGACAAACATGCAGCACGTATTACAAATAAGGACAAACATCTTGATATTCTACCCCTCAAGAAGAGATTTATTTTCAACAAGGCAAAGTTAATTCATAAAATTCTATCGCACAATGCTCCACCCTATCTGAGGCCGTTGTTCAAATCCAACCCAAACACAGTCAACGCTTAAGCAATTGTATTCTCCTAAAACCAAGGCTTGACATGTTTAAGAAAACTTACTCAGCTGCCCACCTTTGGAATGAATGCCCTACCATTTCACATGAAACTTATAAGTAATATTCGTTCTTATAACTTTAAACTTTGTCAACATTGTGTTTGATATGGACTATATGCCTCCCTAAGTATAGTTTAAAGTAGTTTAAAGTATGGCTTGAGTGTTGTAATTTTTTTAAATACTGCTTTTCTATAAAGTTGTTGGTTTTGAATGAATGTAAGAATGCAGTTTATTTCATGTTGTTGCATAAATCAGAGTGTAGAGTATATGGACATGAGATAAGTTTATTATTTATTTATGTAATCATTTAATTGTGTCTTCATGATTATTATGCTCATTAACAAATGCTTTAAAGAGGATTAAAGAGAGAAAACTTAAATATTTTGGCCACATTAAACGTCATGATAATTTAGAGAAGACCGTATTGGAAGGATACATAATGGGAAAAAGAAAAAGAGGAAGACCGAAACGAAGATGGCTGCAAGACATCGTTGATGATCTGGAAATGGATGCAGCAGCAGCAGGCCATCTTGCTCACAACCGAGAGGCCTACAGGAGTGCTGTTTGGGAGGCAAAGTTCCGCAAGGGACATGCAAAGGAATGAATGAATGAACAAATGCTGAATGACTGTGACTGAGTGAAAGCTGTATGATGAAAGGCAGAATGTCAGACGAGCCTGCGTGCCAAATTATTAACCCTTTGAAAATAAAGTATGCTCGTTCGTTCGTTCGTTCTCCCCCTCTCTCTGTGATTTCTAATTGCCAAGATATTTTAAATGTGAGCGACAATGCTCATAGAAGTTCTGTCCTACTACACAGAGACTAAAGGAGTTTTATCCTACTACACAGAGACTAAAGGAGTTTTATCCTACTACACAGAGACCAGGGGAGTTCTGTCCTACTACACAGAGACCAAGGGAGTTCTGTCCTACTACACAGAGACCAAGGGAGTTCTGTCCTACTACACAGAGACTAAAGGAGTTTTATCCTACTACACAGAGACCAAGGGAGTTCTGTCCTACTACACAGAGACTAAAGGAGTTTTATCCTACTACACAGAGACTAAAGGAGTTTTATCCTACTACACAGAGACTAAAGGAGTTTTATCCTACTAAACAGAGACCAAGGAAGTTATGTCCTACTAAACAGAGACCAAGGAAGTTCTGTCCTACTACACAGAGACCAAGGAAGTTCTGTCCTACTACACAGAGACCAAGGAAGTTCTGTCCTACTACACAGAGACCAAGGGAGTTCTGTCCTACTACACAGAGACCAAGGGAGTTCTGTCCTACTACACAGAGACTAAAGGAGTTTTATCCTACTAGAGACCAAGGGAGTTCTGTCCTACTACACAGAGACCAAGGGAGTTCTGTCCTACTACACAGAGACCAAGGGAGTTCTGTCCTACTACACAGAGACCAAGGGAGTTCTGTCCTACTACACAGAGACCAGGGGAGTTCAGTGCTGGAGAATTCACGAGGAATAAAAAAACACTGCCACTTCTGGTGGGATTCGAGCCCACGAACTCCAAAACCCAAGGCGAACATCTAATCCCGAGACCACAGAGCTCCCGAAGGAAGAAAAACTGTGTCACTGCAACCAGGGAACAATAAATTCACATTATTCCTTCCTTGTTTATAAACAGAGCTTGATAAATACCGGATTTTAAAACACATATAGAAGATTTTAATCAATCTGGATAGATTTGTCCGATATTTCCCCTTCCCCAAAACAAAATAAAAAACTCCCCAGAAATACTGCTATTTGTAAAGAACTTTAATAAACTGCGTACACAACACACAGGCAGTTAATCGCTGTTTTGTAGGTAGATAAGGTAAAGGTAAACCTACCACATCTTAGAGACACATAGGGGATATGGTGTTAGGTGCCCATATTTTCCTTGACCTGTCGGCACACTAGAGGGTGATGTGGTCAGCATCACGCCTGGCCGCCTTTCCTTCCCCAACTCCAGCAGTCGGGTACCCATTTCTACAAGTAGGTGACCGGGGCACCTGCGACCTGATTCGACGACACCCCCCCCCCCCCCCACCCAACCTACGCCAAGAGAGACTAGTGTCGCTGTTCTGTATTTGTAAGAAATTTTAAAAGAATTATAATATCCGTTAATGGAGACCTTTGCTGTTTTGACATGGCCGACAATAGCTGCTCTGAACCAAGATCTCCCGCAAGTATCAGCAGCAGTACAGGCACAATTCTCTGACTGGTTTCAATATATAAGATATATAGCACTGCTACAAGTAATACAAAACACAGATTTAAAATTTAAAAAAAAACAAAAAGTGTTTGCTTACTTTCATACTTACTGCTCTCATGCCTGGCGGTGCTAGAAGTAAACACAGCTACCGTAATTTACTTTATCAGTAATTTGAACAAAAACGCAAATGAGCATAAGACGTTTCATGACATAACGATACATTATGTACAGCTTAAGCTAACATAACACTCTCAGTGCATGCCAGCATAATAACCGGACTGTGTGCTAACATAATAATCTGACTGTGTGTTAGCATAATAATCTGACTGTGTGTTAACATAATAATCTGACTGTGTGTTAGCATTATAATCTGACTGTGTGCTAACATAATAATCTGACTGTGTGTTAACGTAATAATCTGACTGTGTGTTAACATAATAATCTGACTGTGTGTTAGCATTATAATCTGACTGTGTGCTAACATAATAATCTGACTGTGTGTTAACGTAATAATCTGACTGTATGTTAGCATAATAATCTGTCTGTGTGCTAACATAATAATATGACTGCAAGTTAACATAATAATCAGACCGTATGTTAACATAATAATCCGACTGTACACTACAATAATAATCTGATTGCATGTTAACATAATAATCTGAGTGGAATATGACACAATAATTAAAAAGAAAAGATATTTTAAAAATAAAATGTTAACACAACGAGTAATCCGGGGAAGAGCGCGGAAGAGTCATTTTTACTAAATAATTTGCACAAAATATTCACAAAGTTAACTCCAGTGAAGCCAGATTTGCCTTCATGCACTCCCCCCCCCCCTCCCTTAGCCTTCAGTTTGTGGGTCTTGTTATTGTTTTATTGCTGAGTATTTTTAGAACAACGAGTTTATAATTAGCTCTACATAGTTTTCGGGTAAGTGCTTCTACAATCCACGTTAAGGATGGCTGGCGAAGACAGGGATGTAGGGTTAAAGATAGATATGATGGCTGGCGAAGACTGGGATGTAGGGTTAAAGATAGATATGATGGCTGGCGAAAACTGGGATGTAGGGTTAACGATAGGGTATGATGGCTGGGGAAAAACTGGGATGGATGTCTCGGACATCATCATCATCATCATCATCATCATGCGAAATGACCCAAGGAAAGCTTGGTCTCAACAGATCTCCATCTTGTCTATTATCTTGTTTGCACGGTGGGCACGACCAAGTTGATTCCTGTCCATCTCATGACGAACCTCGACCAGATATCTCTATCGACGTAGCTTCTCTGGCTCATTTTCCCTTCAGTCCTTCCCTCTACAGCCGCTTTCAAGTATGATTGTTTCTCTTGAAGTGGCTGAAATATTCTTTGCTCAATATGCAGAAAAATGGTGTTGCATTCGGTTTAATAAAATCCTGACATGACCTGGCTCTAGTCTGTATTTTCTATTTCCAAAGCAGGTTACTGTAACATATATATATATATATATATATATATATATATATATATATATATATATATATATATATTACTACTACTACACATCACAGCAGTTTCTGAAAAGAAAGTCTCACTCGTCCACCCGGTAAAGCTCTCGCTTGGCCGCCGGGTAAAGCTCTAGGTCTTCACCAAGTAAAGTTCTCGCTCAGCCGCCGGGTAAAATTCTCACTCGGCCGCCGGGTACTGGGCACTGGGTAAAGTTCTCACTGGGCACTGGGTAAAGTTCTCACTGGGCACTGGGTAAAGTTCTCACTGGGCACTGGGTAAAGTTCTCACTGGACATTGGGTAAAATTCTCACTGGCCACCGGGTAAAATTCTCACTGGGCACTGGGTAAAATTCTCACTGGGCACTGGGTAAAATTCTCACTGGGCACTGGGTAAAATTCTCACTGGGTACTGGGTAAAATTCTCACTGGGCACTGGGTAAAATTCTCACTGGGCACTGGGTAAAAATGCTCACTGGGCACTGGGTAAAATTCTCACTGGGCACTGGGTAAAATTCTCACAATTTTCTCGGTGTTTTGTCTCCTGAATTTTCCTTTGCTCGCTGACTTTCTTTATTTCTGAACTAGGTCAGTTACCTGTGGCCAGGTTCTTCTTGCCTGGATCAGGAATTTTGTCTTTATTCCTCCCAAACATCTGCATTATCGTCAAGACGGAACTTAAAGGAACGATAACGATATAATATAATATGATACGATAAGATACAATATAACACAGTATAACACAACGCAACGCAACGCAGCATAACATAGCACTAACATAACATTAACATAACATCATTTCGTTTCTTCTGAATTTGGCGTCCTTGCATACTTTATGCGAGATTCAGCGGTTATAAATTCTATTAAATTGGTGTTCCAGTAATTTGTAAACTGTTATAAAGCTGACGGGTGCAGTAAAATGTAACGACGTTTACAGCGGTATAAATTGTGTAGAAACTGAAGTTTATAGAAGATGTGGACGTGGTTGATATTTGTAGCTGACTGCGATGTCGTGGCGGTTTTTTGCCAGAGCAAAAATGTGATCGGGACAATACGTTAGTGAAGAAGTGGGTTTGTGTTTTCTGTGTGTATGTGGGTGTTTGTTGATAATCTGGTATGTGTCTGCATTTTGACCATCTTATCAGTGTAAGTGGTATGTGCAAGCGCTTGGTGTTTGTACTTCGTATATGTGTTTTAACGTCTAAATTTGTTGTATGCGTTGTGTTTTACAGCTTGGTATGAGATTAAAACCTTTAATCATCATATGAAGATTAACACACGGGGTTTCTGCAGTCGTTCCACACAAACGCCTGTCCTTTGCCTTTTTTTTTCAGCTCTTGGCCCAGGTGAGCGCTCTGTCACTCAATGTTCTTTTCCACGTCCACTTTGACCTATCCTTACTTCTGTTCTCGTGAGGTGTCCATCTCAGAGCTGTTTCTGACCATGAGTCACCGGTCATCCGGAGCACATGTCCCAACCATCACCAGCGTCTTTCCTCCGTAGTCGAAGTCAAAGGCCTTCATCTGCATTTCTGGCAGCAATGCAATATTCCTTAAGGACTTTGGCCAAAATATTAGTCTAATCCTGTGTAAACATTTCGTTTGAAAGGAATTTAATTTGTTTTCCATAATTTGTCTGCTTTCCAGCATTTACTTCCATCGAGTAACACATATAGGACATTATTTTTCTAATTTTCGTTTTTCTAATACTAATATTTAACTCCAAGCGCCTGTTTATGTTTAATGAAATACAGTTTTATAAATGTATGCAATGACAGCTGCATACACTCGCTCATTACACCATATTTGAATTCAGCGCAAAGAAAGAAAGAATTGCCTTGCTTGGCATTTTGGAAACATTTGCGACATTAGAAACAAATATATATGTATTTCAAAATGTCAGTGAAATGCCAGAACTAGACAACTGATGGAGGACAATAAATGACCCGCTGAGGGACAAATAACCCAGACTATCTGACCCGCTGAGGGACAAATAACCCAGACTATCTGACCCGCTGAGGGACAAATATCTGCGAAAATTTGAAAACTTCAACCATCAGCAAGTGCCAGAAAATGTTCAAAAATATGTAAATAAATTAACCAGAACCAAAAAAAAAAAAAAAAAGAAAACACAAGATCTCACAAGTACATACTGCTCATATGGCAAGAAACAGCTGAAAAATTAAATATGAAATTAAAATTCAGTGGCAGTATATACTTCTTTAAAAGCGCTTGCATTTGCCAAAGTTAATCAGTGTATTAAAACAAATAATACTGGAAATACTTTTTTAAAAAATTATTTAAATTTAATTGAATAAAACACAGAACATTTTCACTTGTCAAGAAATAAGAAAAGTAACAGAAACGATATCCCAGTAATGTACGTTTTCTTTAAAACATCCATTGTGGTTCACTGAAAACAAAATGAAGGCAGAATATATTTTATACACATAGAAATATTACTAACCAGGAGGACGAGATAAAGAAAGCTTTCAGATGGTTGTTCTATACAAAGAAATGGACAGGCAGGGCACTATCCTGGCAGATCATCAAGGATAAACATGGATCCACCTTAAATCTACTTCTGTTTGTGTTTTGTAATCAGTATCTCCAACAGCAGATAGAAACATAATTATTTAGGGACAGGTAACGCCTAAATCAAAGAATTCACACATAAAAGAGTTTTTTATTTGTTTTAGTTTGATAGAATGACAACTGAATTCTGTTTCCAGATTTCCTTGTTCAGGAGCGGTACAGTGACAGATGTAAACATCGCAGCTTTGATGTACAGTATATGTTGTACTGGCACGGATAAACTTGATCATGTAGTATTGAAAACATTGGGTTGTTTCCCTTTCATATGGGTTTGAATTTAACTACATCGCGCAATCTCAGTTTCCCTGAACTATATGATATTAGCGTTTCCAAGAAGTTTAAAATACTAGATGTTCCCAAAACAGTGTTCTGCACTTGTTTAGTGTTACATGCAGTATTATTTATTTATTACATACATTAACACAAACAAAACAGGTTATGACGGTTGGAAAATATTGAGATGTAGGGTTGAAGATACGAGCACTAGCGAAGATTGGAATGTGTGGTTAAAGATAGCGTATGATGGCTGGCGAAGATTGGAATGTGTGGTTAAAGATAGTGTATGATGGCTGGCGAAGATTGGAATGTGTGGTTAAAGATAGTGTATGATGGCTGGCGAAGATTGGAATGTGTGGTTAAAGATAGTGTATGATGGCTGGCGAAGATTGGAATGTGTTGTTAAAGATAGTGTATGATGGCTGGCGAAGATTGGAATGTGTGGTTAAAGATAGTGTATGATGGCTGGCGAAGATTGGAATGTGTGGTTAAAGATAGTGTATGATGGATGGCGAAGATTGGATGCAGGGTTAAGGATTCTATTTACAGAACTGATCACAACAAAAACAAAAACAACAACAACAACAACAACAACAAAAAGAAGAGAAACGAAAAGTTAAGAAAGAAAAAGTAATTAATCTATTCAAACATCAAATGTGGATTCTTTTCCACTGGTTAGTTAAATGAAGCGGGAACAAGGGATTGTTTTCCATTGTTTACATCAATGAAACAGTATGTATGGACTGTTTTCCATTGTTTACTTCAATGAAACAGTATGTATGGACTGTTTTCCATTGTTTACTTCAATGAAACAGTATGTATGGGCTGTTTTCCATTGTTTACTTCAATGAAACAGTATATGTGGACTGTTTACCATTATTTACTTCAATGAAACAGTATATATGGACTGTTTTCCATTGTTTACTTCAATGAAACAGTATAAATGGACTGTTTTCCATTGTTTACTTCAATGAAACAGTATAAATGGACTGTTTTGCATTGTTTACTTCAATGAAGCAGCATATATTGACTGTTTTATTTCAAAATTTTCGTTCAGGTATGACGTTAGCAGAAAATGAAAGAAGAAAAAAAGAGAAATCATAAATAAGGACAGAATGACTGGACAACAGGAGAAGTCTAATCCTGCCTATCTGACAACTGGCACAGATTCCATCGCGATCGTTCTTAAGTGGACAGTCCCGCGCTAGAGTCGATCGTGTAATAAGGGTGGAAAATAGGCCACAGGAACCCGATGGATTCTCCAATACGGGTCTTAAGTGTGTAGCTGCCGGTAACTTCAAAACTTTTGTCAGTGAAATAATAAAGTGTACTTTATTCCAACATTTCATTAACCCGTGAAACTTGCCAGGGTTGTTTCAAAGTCTATCTGTAACTTGAAACAACAGTTGTTTCAAAGTCTATCTGTAACTTGAAACAACAGTTGCTTCAAAGTCTATCTGTAACTTGAAACAACAGTTGTTTCAAAGTCTATCTGTAACTTGAAACAACAGTTGCTTCAAAGTCTATCTGTAACTTGAAACAACAGTTGTTTCAAAGTCTATCTGTAACTTGAAACAACAGTTGCTTCAAAGTCTATCTGTAACTTGAAACAACAGTTGCTTCAAAGTCTATCTGTAACTTGAAACAACAGTTGCTTCAAAGTCTATATGTAACTTGAAACAACAGTTGCTTCAAAGTCTATCTGTAACTTGAAACAACAGTTGCTTCAAAGTCTATATGTAACTTGAAACAACAGTTGCTTCAAAGTCTATCTGTAACTTGAAACAACAGTTTCTTCAAAGTCTATCTGTAACTTGAAACAACAGTTGCTTCAAAGTCTATCTGTAACTTGAAACAACAGTTGCTTCAAAGTCTATTTGTAACTTGAAACAACAGTTGCTTCAAAGTCTATCTGTAACTTGAAACAACAGTTGCTTCAAAGTCTATCTGTAACTTGAAACAACAGTTGTTTCAAAGTCTATCTGTAACTTGAAACAACAGTTGCTTCAAAGTCTATCTGTAACTTGAAACAACAGTTGCTTCAAAGTCTATCTGTAACTTGAAACAACAGTTGCTTCAAAGTCTATCTGTAACTTGAAACAACAGTTGCTTCAAAGTCTATCTGTAACTTGAAACAACAGTTGCTTCAAAGTCTATCTGTAACTTGAAACAACAGTTGCTTCAAAGTCTATCTGTAACTTGAAACAACAGTTGCTTCAAAGTCTATCTGTAACTTGAAACAACAGTTGCTTCAAAGTCTATCTGTAACTTGAAACAACAGTTGCTTCAAAGTCTATCTGTAACTTGAAACAACAGTTGCTTCAAAGTCTATCTGTAACTTGAAACAACAGTTGCTTCAAAGTCTATCTGTAACTTGAAACAACAGTTTCTTCAAAGTCTATCTGTAACTTGAAACAACAGTTGCTTCAAAGTCTATCTGTAACTTGAAACAACAGTTGCTTCAAAGTCTATCTGTAACTTGAAACAACAGTTTCTTCAAAATCTATCTGTAACTTGAAACAACAGTTGCTTCAAAGTCTATCTGTAACTTGAAACAACAGTTTCTTCAAAGTCTATCTGTAACTTGAAACAACAGTTTCTTCAAAGTCTATCTGTAACTTGAAACAACAGTTGCTTCAAAGTCTATCTGTAACTTGAAACAACAGTTTCTTCAAAGTCTATCTGTAACTTGAAACAACAGTTGCTTCAAAGTCTATCTGTAACTTGAAACAACAGTTGCTTCAAAGTCTATCTGTAACTTGAAACAACAGTTGCTTCAAAGTCTATCTGTAACTTGAAACAACAGTTGCTTCAAAGTCTATCTGTAACTTGAAACAACAGTTGCTTCAAAGTCTATCTGTAACTTGAAACAACAGTTGCTTCAAAGTCTATCTGTAACTTGAAACAACAGTTCTTATAAATCTTCGAGTCTAGGACTGAGATGAGGACTAATTCACCGTAGCTTTTTTTTTTTGGAGTCCTGGAGTAGCCTCAAGAAGCAGGATTCGGGCAATAGATCCAAGAATCAGGTTCAGGGCATTAGCCTCAAGAAACAGGATCTGGGCATAGCCTCATGAAGCAGGATCTGGGCAATAGCCTCAGGAAGCAGAATCTGGACAATAGCCTCAAGAAGCAGTTTCTGGACATTAGCCCCAAAAAGCAGGATATGGACAATAGCCTCAAGAAGCAAGTTCTGGACAATAGCCTCAAGAAGCAAGTTCTGGGTAATAGCCTAAAAAAAACAAGCTCTGGACAACAGCCTCAAGAAGCAAGTTCTGGGCAATAGCCTCAAGAAGCAAGTTCTGGGCAATAGCCTCAAGAAGCAAGTTCAGGGCAATAGCCTCAAGAAGCAAGTTCTGGACAATAGCCTCAAGAAGCAAGTTCTGGACAATAGCCTCAAGAAGCAAGTTCTGGACAATAGCCTCAAGAAACAAGTTCTGGACAATAGCCTCAAGAAACAAGTTCTGAACAATAGCCTCAAGAAACAAGTTCTGGACAATAGCCTCAAGAAGCAAGTTCTGGGCAATAGCCTCAAGAAGAAGGATATCGGCAATAGGCTCAAGAAGGATGTTCTCGGTAATAGCCTCAAGAAGCAGGATATAGGCAATAGGCTCAAGAAGGATGTTCTGGGTAATAGGCTCAAGAAGCATGTTCTGGGTAATAGCCTGAAGAAGCAAGTTCTGGGTAATAGCCTCAAGAAGAAGGATATGGGCAATAGGCTCAAGAAGGATGTTCTGGGTAATAGCCTCAAGAAGCAGGATATGGGCAATAGGCTCAAAAAGGATGTTCTGGGTAATAGGCTTAAGAAGGATGTTCTGGGCAGTAGGCTTAAGAAGGATGTTCTGGGCAATAGGCTTAAGAAGGATATTCTGGGCGAAAGGCTTAAGAAGGATGTTCTGGGTAATAGCCTCAAGAAGCAGGATATGGGCAATAGCCTCAAGAAGCAAGTTCTGGGCAACAGCCTCAAAAATCAGTTTCTGGGCAATAGCCTCAAGAGGTAAGTTCTGAGAAACCTCTAAAACATAAAGCCACACATCCATCTCATCACCTTCGACCAGGTTCGTTGTTTTAGCTCTCCTACAGATGTACAGACCAAATACACACTTTCCATAGAACTCAGATGAAAACGGAATGAAGGGCATTTTATATGTGAACCTTTGGGATTTACGTCCAACTTTTGGTCCAGTCCCGCCATGCCAACGATTGGTCGATAACTCTGGCCTCTGTTTCAGCCATGCCAACGATTGGTCGATACCTCCGGCCTCTGTTTCAGCCATGCCACTCTTTTCTTCTGATAACCAGCTCAACTGTCTTTCGAAATTGATTTCCAGTCCTCAGAATATATGATAATTCCAAATAATTAAACCATTAAAAAAGACAAGAACATAATGTTTTTATTCACGTCGTACACAGCTGTAACGTTTCGGCTTTCTTTTTCATCAAAGAAACACAACTTGAAGAAATAGGCGAAAATATGCAAACCGACACATATGATATGTAACAAATAAACTGAAATAAGGGGAACGCCGTAGCTTTATAACTGAGTTCTCTGTCATTAAATAAAGCTCTTGCTGTGCAATAAAGAAGTAATCTGACCATTTGATATAGCACCGTTACTGTGCGGCTTTGTGTACATTTATAGATTTTTTTTATGTATTTGTACACTAAAACTATCCATGTATGTGAATTCGTATTCATTTTTCCAGTCTGTATTCCTGACCTCACACGTTTTAAAAGCTAGATTACATTGCTGAGAACCGGAGAGATAGAAGGCAAACGGGATTGAGAGAGAGAGTGAGAGAAAGAGAGAGAGAGTGAGAGAGAGAGAGAAAGAGAGAGAGTGAGAGAGAGAGAGTAAGAGAGAGTGAGAGAGAGAAAGAGAGAGAGTGTGTGTGAGAAAGAATGCTGGACGGACTAACAAGATGGCACAGAGAGAGAACAGCTTATGATCAGCGCCCGGAGTAGAGAATTGTGGAAACGCATGATAGCCAACTCCAGCAACAAATAGATGGATCCCTGACATTGTTTTTTTCCTGATTATTCAATCCCTGACTTTGTTTTTCTTGATTATTCTAAACATCCATGCATCATTTTCAGAAATTCTGAAGGTCATTAATATTTTATTATCAGATTTTATGTATATTGTGCAAGAATAATGACTGGAGTAATGTATTATATGACGCGATAGCAGGGAATAACAAAATGATATAATAAACGTGGCATAATCTTGTCTTGTACAAACTTTTCTTGCATGCACAAAAGAGAGAATGACCTTTTAACGTCGCAAGGGATTATGGGTTTGTCGAAGAGCTAAAGCCACAGAGAATAGAATGTCAGAGACTCTAAAGCACAAAAAGTTCATTTCTGAATGCTGATCATGACAGAGAGAGAGAGAGAGAGAGAGAGAGAGAGAGAGGGAGGGAGAAGAGAGTCTGGGAGAGGCCCTGAATACTGAATCCAAGGCTTGTAAAACGGGTGGATTGGATCTGAAATAGTTCGGTTATAGAAAATGGAAATGCACAGTTAGTTCTAGCAAACTATAGCTGTACCGTTAGTTTAAGTCATTAATAATGTATAGTAGTTCTAGTAAACTACGGTCATATTGTTAATTCCAGTCAGCTGTGGCCCTAATGTTCGTTCGTAAACTATGGCCGTATTGTTAGTTCCTGCCAACTATGGCTGTACTTTTATTTCCAGCCAACTATACCTGTACAGTTAGTACCACCCAAGTGCAGGCGTACCGTTATTTCCAGCCAACAGTACGAGTGTACCTTCAGTTTTAGTCAACAAAGAATATACTGTTAGTTTTGTTGTACCTTTAGTTCGTGTCAAATATGTATTTACCCTTGTTTCCTGCAAAACAGAGAGGTACTATTAGTTCCCACAAATAGGTAAATAGTGTTAGTTCTGTGAAGTAATGATGCGCTTATTGTTAGTTCTATGAAGTAATGGTGTGCTTACTGTTAGTTCTACGAATTAATGATGCGCTTATTGTTAGTTATGTGAAGTAATGATGTACTTATTGTTAGTTCTATGAAATAATGATGCGCATACTATTACTTCCATGAAAAAATGATGTGCTTACTGTTAGTTCTATGAAATAATGATGCGCTTACTGTTAGGTCTATCAAATAATGATGTGCTTACTGTTAGGTCTATCAAATAATGATGTGCTTACTGTTAGGTCTATCAAATAATGATGTGCTTACTGTTAGGTCTATCAAATAATGATGTGCTTACTGTTAGGTCTATCAAATAATGATGTGCTTACTGTTAGGTCTATCAAATAATGATATGCTTACTGTTAGGTCTATCGAATAATGATGTGTTTACTGTTAGGTCTATCGAATAATGATGCGCTTACTGTTAGTTCTAGGTAAAGCTGGGGCGACCATCCCCAACCCAGCGAGTCACAGGTTAAAGGCAGAAAAAAAGGCGAAGGACAGGCATTTGTGGAAAATCCTTGTGGAAGCCCCATGTGCCCTGGGCACTTAAGGTTCAGAGAGAGAGAGAGAGAGATATGGTGGATCCCTGTGAATAAGGATTTACCCAAATAAGCATTCGCGGACCAACTGGCGGTAGTCTCAGAGAGCGAGGTGGGGTAGTAGGTGGCTCTATTACTCCTATAAAGTGCTTCAGGTGCTCAGTGAAGGGAATAGCAGGGGGTAAGAGGCGCCTTAAAACCTCTTGCTCCCGCTGCCTTGCAGGTAGAACAGGGAATCAAAAGTCTAGCGGAGAGTCTGTACACAAACCGGCAGAAGGCAACGGGAAACCACTGTTGTAGCTCCCATGAACAGTTATGCTTATTCAGATTAATAGATTTGTTATGAACGACGTTAATAGGTGTTCCTCTGGAACGGCCTAGTCGGGTAGGGCAGCTCCTGAGCCACAGGTGAGGCCAGATCGTCATCAAGCTATTGTGGGGCAAAACTAACAAGTTCAAAATAGCAACATGGAATGTTAGAACTTTATTCTAGGCTGGAAAAATAGAAAATGTAAAGATGGAAATGGAAAGGATGAAGATTAACATATTAGGAATTAGTGAAGTTAGATGGACAGGTGCAGGGAAGATAAACTCTGATAAATATACAATAATATATTCAGGAAGAATGAGACATGGAGAAGAACAACAGAAAGGATGTTGAGCAATAGAGGGCTCACCTGGGCAAGAGCAGAAAAAAAGGCGAAGGACAGGCATTTGTGGAAAACCCTTGCGGAAGCCCCATGTGCCCTGGGCACTTAAGGTTCAGAGAGAGAGAGAGAGAGAGAGAGATATTCAGGAAATGAGAAACATGAACGAGGGGTAGGAATAATATTTGACGAGCAAACAGCAAGGACAATTGTAGGATATTTGAACATCTCGGACCGAGTCCTGCTAGCCCAACTGAAAGGACGACCAGTAAACATAAATATTATACAAGTGTACGCTCCAACATCTGAAGGTTCTAAAGAAGATGCATAGTTATTTTATAATGACATAGAGACAGCCCTAAAACACACAAAGTCACATGAAGTTACTATAGTCATGGGAGATTTTAATGCCAAATTTGGTAAAGGAAGAACTTCAGACATCGTTGGTGACTATGGACTGGGGGAGAGGAATGACAGAGGTAGTAAATTAATTGAATGGGCAAGAATACATAGCATGGTTGTTAGAAACACCTGGTTTAAACAACATCCCCGAAGACTGGCAACGTGGTGCAGCCCAGACAAAAAGACTTTTAACCAGAAAGACTATTCAACAAAAGATTCCAGAATGCGTTACAGACAACAAAAACCAAGCTAGGAGCCGATTGCAATAGTGACCATGACCCACTCTGTGGAAAAATTAGAATAAAGCTGAAGAAAGCAAGTAGAAAAGTGAGAAACATCAACCTGAATATAGAACTCCTTAAAAATGACCAAGAACTGCGAGAACAATATAAAGTTATTATAACAAATAGATACAATGCAATAGAAAAGATAAATAGTATAGATGAACAATGGGCAATGTTAAGAGATTCTATCCACCAAACTGTTAAGGAGATAATACCACCGAAAAAAGAAGCCCCTAAAAATAAATGGATGACAGACGACATCTTATGACTGATGGACAAGAGGAGGAGGAGTAAAAATAACCAAGAAAAATATAGCACGATAAATAAAGAAATAAGACGCAAATGCAGAGAAGCAAAAGAAGTATGGTTAAATGATCAGTGCAGACAAATAGAGGACTCTCATAATAAAGACAGCAAAAACATGCACAAACGAATTAGTGAACTCACAAGCAGGAAAACAAAATATACCACAGGATGCCTGAAATCAAAAGAAGGTAAAATGTTAATGGGAAAAGAAGACATTGTGGAAAGGTGAACAGAGTATATCGGTGAGCTATATGGAGGAGAAAGACCAGAATTAACACCAGATACTGAAAACTGTGATGGACCACCAATACTTGAAGATGAAATCATAGATGCCATCAAACACATGAAGAAAGGAAAAGCGACTGGGCCTGATAATATAACATTAGAATAAATAGAGGCGCTAGAGGAGACAGGAATAAAAATAATAACCAAGTTACTGAATGACATTTACAACAGTGGTTATATGCCCAGTTACTTGCCTAAATCCACTTGTACTACCAAAGAAACCAGGTGCAAAGGAATGTGATGACCACCGGACTATCAGCCTCTCATGTCACATAACGAAGCTACTTCTGAGAATCATTATGAGAAGAACAAGGAAAAAGGATAAAAATGGAAAAAAGCAGATGAACAGTTTGGATTTGTTGAAGGAAATGGAACACACAATGCCATTTATGCTTTACGAACACTACCAGAAAGAGCTTTAGAAGTACAGAAAGATATCTACTTATGCTTCATTGATTACACCAAGGCATTCGACAAGGTGAAACATAATGAAATTATTAAAATGCTTGAAGACATCAATATAGACGGCAAAGACCTGAGGATTGTAAAACATCTATACTGGCACTAAGAAGCAGCAAAATTTCTAGTTGAAAATAGAACTGGAAAATATCAACTTATAAAACAAGGGGTGCGACAAGGATGTGTACTAACTCCAGACCTTTTTTCTCTGTACAGTGAGAATATTCTAAGAACAATCATCACAGAACCAGGCATAAAAATTGGAAGATACAATATTAACAACCTTCGGTATGCTGACGACACAGTACTGATAGCTGAGAACCAACAAGACCTGCAAAATCTCTTGGATAAAGTCGCCAAAGAAAGTGAACAGAAAGGCTTACTCTGAACATCAAAATGACAGAGACTATAGTTATATCTAAGAAACAGAATCCACCAGCATGCAGTATTAAATTAAACGGGACTATTCTATAGCTGAAAATCACCAAAACCATAGAAAACAAGTTGAATTCTTTCCAGACTAAATGTTTACGTAGAATTAAAAAAATATTTTGGCCAAACACCATAAGAAATAACATTTTATTGGCAGAAATGCAGATGAAACCACTGACAACAATTATTGAGGAAAGACGCTGGCGATGGTTAGGACATGTGCTCCGAATGACTGACAACTCACTACCAAAAATAGCACTAAGATGGACACCACAGGGGAGCAGAAGTAAGGGTAGACCAAAAGAGACATGGAGAAGAACAACAGAAAGGATGTTGAGCAATAGAGGGCTCACCTGGGCAAGAGCAGAAAAAAAGGCGAAAGACAGGCATTTGTGGAAAACCCTTGCGGAAGCCCCATGTGCCCTGGGCACTTAAGGTTCAGAGAGAGAGAGAGATTCTATAGCTGGTGAAGAAATTCAAATACCTTGGAGCAGTAATAACTTCAGATGGGAAATGCAGAACAGAAATTAGGAACATAATAGGCTAAGCAAAGACTGCATTTCAGAGAATTAGAAACACATTATGCAACACATACTTATCAATGAATGTTAGAAAACGAGTCCTAAAATGCTATGTTGAATCTGTCTTGTTACATGGAAGTGAATCATTGCAGGTCTGCACAAAAACCTTTGGAAACAACAGAAATGTGGTTTATTAGGAGAATATTGCGAATCCCCTGGACAGCAAAAATAACTAATGAAGAATGTATGAGAAGAGCTGGAGAGACAAAAAAATCTTGTCAAAAAATAAGAGAGAGACAATGTACTTTCATAGGGCATGCAATGAAAACAGGAGGCATTGAAAATATTATAACAACATGAAAAATAGAAGGAAAAAGATCAAGAGGAAGACCAAGAGAAATGATACTGGACAGCCTGACAGGATGGTGTGAGAGGAGATCACCATCTGAGCTGATGGCCTGCATGAAGGATCGTGTACACTGGAGAAGCATAATAGTCAACGCCAGTCGGCACGGCACCTGATGATGATTACTGTTAGTTCTACGAAACAATGATGCGCTTACTGTTACGTCTATGAAATAATGATGTGCTTACTGTTCTATGAAATAATGATCCGCTTACTGTTCTGTGAAATAATGATG
Organism: Achatina immaculata; assembly: GCA_009760885.1. NCBI lineage: Eukaryota > Metazoa > Mollusca > Gastropoda > Stylommatophora > Achatinidae > Lissachatina > Lissachatina immaculata. The sequence goes on along the minus strand of CM019720.1, from coordinate 64,379,310 downwards.
TGCTTACTGTTCTATGAAATAATGATCCGCTTACTGTTCTATGAAATAATGATGTGCTTACTGTTCTATGAAATAATAATGTGCTTACTGTTCTATGAAATAATGATCCGCTTACTGTTAGTTCTATGAAGTAATGGTGAGCTTATTGTTAGTTCTATGAAATAATAGCATTTTCTGTGCCAGTTCTAAAGCACCGAAGTTTGCCTAAGACGTACATGTTCATTTCCAATACCGAAGCCGTGAGTGAGTTCTGCGTAAACCATTATAAGGTGTTATATTATACAGGCATTCTGTCCGTGTTGATAAGATTTGTTCATTTGACACATATAGAGTGTTTATTTCTTATTAATCAATTACATTTTAAAAAATTGTTCACGAACGAATGATCTCCTCTCGTGGCAAAAACGGCGTAAGGCTTTTGTCTGTGGGATCAGTGGAAATGAGAAATTCCTTTCTGAAGAATTTCTTGTGCGGATTAATGCAGAAGATTAAAAGCATCGGCTTAGAAGGGCGTGTCAGCAGAAGATTTTAGGATGGAAAGAAAGAACGAGAAGGAAAAAAATAGAAGTAGAAGAACCTGATGATCGCGGACAAGAGTAAAATAAGACGAACTTGCAGTAAATAGTTCTTCTTTGTTAGTTTTTTTTTGTTGTTGTTGTTTTTTTTTTTTTGGGTTTGCTATCCAGATCTGACATCGTAGTCAAGAGGAAAGCTTGTCTGTAATGATGAAGGTATGAACAGAACTCCTACAGCGTGACAAGTTAACCAGCTCCAGCGCTCTGAAACCAGACAAAACTATATTGCAGCTCATCATCATCATCATGTGCCATGCCGACTGGCGTTGGCTATTATGCTTCTCCAGAGTACCCGATCCTTCATGCAGGCCATCAGCTCAGTTGGTGATCTCCTCTCACACCAACCCGTCAGACTGTCCAGTATCATTTCTCTTGGTCTTCCTCTTGATCATCTTCCTTCTATTTTTCCTGTTGTTATAATATTTTTCAATGCCCCCTCTTCTCATTGCATGTCCTATGAAAGTACATTGTCTCTCTCTTATCTTTTTGACAAGGTTTTTTTGTCTATCCAGCTCTTCTCCTACATTCTTCATTAGTTAATATTGCAGCTACCATAATATTTATGAAAGTACAAGTGTCAAGTTTAATTTGCTTCTTCCTGTGTTGTTCTTTACACAAGTAACATTTCCAGACAAGTAAATGTGTGTTTTGACATATCCAGGTTGGGGGAGGGGGGAGTTTATGTTTATGTAGTCTCTTCTTTGTTCCTGCTGTAACGTGGGTAAGACTTGCATGAGTCACGTGACTTCACCAGTATCTATTCTTTGTGAACACGCGGTCAGTGTATTACCTACACGTGGCTGGAGAGATGCATGTTCTCCTGGGGCGCGGATTAAGACTAATAATAATAATGATACCTGAAGATAAGCGCAGATAAGGAGCGCCCATTGCATCAAGAACTCCTCAGAGAAAAGGACGACTTGCTAAAGAGGGGCAAGTCATGGATGGGTCTTGCAGGAAATGTCATCAAGCAAAGTCTGTGAACCTAACAACATCAACCCCGGCGAGGAATGGATACCTGTGTCTCCAACGTTCGGGGGGAACACAATAGGAGCAGGGAGCAGAATCCTCTTGCTGTGAATCCTGAGGTCAACATCTTCATCAGTGAAAACTCCGATGAAGCAGATGTTGTTATTTACACAGATGGATCAGTTGTACGACATCAAAGGAATGCATGGGCTTTCACAGCACTTTCAATGGTGTCTTCGCTATGACCACAAGCAGCGTGACGATGGAGGTGATGGCAGTAACGAAAGCATTCGCATGGCTGGAGTCAAAGGACTATGCCTGGCTATGCATAATAAGTGATTCGATGAATATGATCTGAAAGGTCGAGGCAGGTTCTGTGCGCAGGCAGTAGCCAGAGACATTGCAGAAATCAAAGATTCGCAGAGTCACCTTCAGCTATATGTTGGGTTGCCCGGCTCAGCCATCATCGCAGATGGACAACCACAGGATCTAGCTGATATTGTTAACGCACTCAGAAAGATAGACAGAGTGGAGGACTTCAAGAGCAGCGAATCCACATCTCTCTTTAGACTGAGAGAACCGGGAGTACAGGCTGGGGCGGCCAGGAACGAGGGGCGTACTGGACGCGCAAGAGAACTTGTCAACAAACACAGGACTGGCTCTACCAGCCGCAGGACGCTCATGGAGATGTTGGAGGGGGGAAGAATCAGAGCATCCACGGACATGCCCGAGGTTAAATGATGATAAATCAGATCATAAACCATACACCATAGTAACTGCCCGCCATAATTCTTTCTTTCATTGGATGAATTTTGTTTTGACTGAATTTTATTTTGACTGAATTTTCTTTTGACTGAATTTTGTTCTCCCGAAGCTTCCCCGACATGTTCATTTTGCAGTCATTCATTGAGCATTTGAAAAACGTTTGACACAAGAGCGCCATTTCCGAGAGTTCCATGGCATGAAGTTTTATTCGATATAATAAACTAGACGCAGCAGCGTGGAATGAGACCATATGCTAGAATATTTAGAAAAAGAAGGAGAGTAATTTAGATTCTGGATTCGTTCTTATAAATGAAAGCAACAAATTGCTCATGTTTGCAGATGGCTAATGTACATCAATATTCCTGTTAACATAGCTATTATTTCTGTGGCGCTGCGGATGAGTCCATGTTTACACTGAGATCTTGGCTGAAGAAAGCCAACATAAAAGGCATGCAAAGCTAGGTAATCTTTCAGCATTGTTGCACGTTCCCGCCATTGAATTTACGCTTTCTTCGCTTAAATCCATCGAATATAGAAAGCCCCTTTCCATGAAGCTAGTTTTAGAAATCTTTATCTCTGTAAAAAGTAATACTTAGGTCCTCTTCCTCCTCCTCCTCCTCATCATCATCATCATCATCGGCTGGTGTGATGGCATGCACGGACAACTATGATTCTTCAGGTTGTGTTGCTTTTTATCTCTTTCATGACGCTTAATTTTAAACTCTTAGATGACTCGTTATAACACCAGGAAAAATAGAGGGAAGAAAAGTCAGGTGAAGACCGAGAGAAATGACACTGGACAGTCTGACGGGATGGTGTGAGAGGAGATCTTCAACCCAGCTGATGGCCTGCATGAAGGATCAGGTACTCAGGGGAAGCATAATAGCCAATGCTAATCAGCACGACACCTGATGATGATGATGATGATGATGATCTATCTAGCTACTTTGCTCTTGACCTAACCTATTTTTCTTATCCCCCTTCTGTTGTCTAGTGGCAACTAGATTGATAATAGAGGTACAATGAGGGATATTAAAAGGAGAACATCTATCGCTCTTCTAAAAGTAAAACAACTAAAGAAGCTGTGGAGAGGAACAGACATAACTACAAAAATAAGATTTTTAAGGTCATGCATCTTTCCCATCGCAACATATGCCTGTAAGACCTGGACACTTAACAAAACAGCTGAGAAACACATAAATGCCTTTGAATGTAAATGCTACAGAAGAGGTCTTAAAAAATCGTGGACACAAAAAAAAGAACAAATATATCCATACTACAAGAACTTAATATTGAAGAAGGCTGCCGTTCTTTTGGCGAACAAGCGCTCTCGAGTTCCGTGCGAGGGGAGAAAGGTTTTCGCTCCCTTCCCGGACGGCGAGAGTTAATGTGGTTCGATGGAGAAGCAAGTGATTTGTTCGTTGAGCAAAGCCTATAAACGGCTAGTCAGCCAGGTTCGTGCTAACGCGTTGGAGGTGTACTACGGTGTTGTCGACCGATGGTCTCGAAATTGGCTCACTTCTCGCAAAGAGTATGGGGTCTGCAGTATGTAACGTGCGCTGGCTGTCGGAGCCGCGCTTTCTTCTCGTTCATTCGTCAGAGCAGAGAGAGAGAGAGAGCTGGCCACCTACGCCACTGGTGGTTAAAGGAAATGAAACGCCGCTGGGTCGAAAGGGATCTGCTCTGAGCAGAGCGCTGTCTCCCTTGCCTCGCGTCTGTCTGTTGGCAGATATCCGACTAAGGTTCGGTGAAGAAAGCTATCTGATTCATCCCGCCAGTAGTCATATGCTTGTCTCAAAGATTAAGCCATGCTTGTCTAAGTTCACAATGTCTCACGATGAAACCGCGAATGGCTCATTAAATCAGTCGAGGTTCCTTAGATAAACACGATCCTACTTGGATAACTGTGGCAATTCTAGAGCTAATACATGCTCATCAAGCTCCAATCCTCGTGGAAAGAGCGCTTTTATTAGTTCAAAACCATCGCTGCTGGCAAGAATTTTCAGATTCCGAGCGTGGAGTGAAACTCCTCCCGGTCAGTGAAGACAATGCGATTAGGATTGCCGCGCGGCGCTGTCGTGGAAAAGGTAGTGGAAATGATTAAGAAAAGTAGGAAGTAGTCTCTAGGTCAGGGCTATTCATATCCCGGTACCTCTACTCTAAAGGCTGGCCACGTCCTGTATACACCCATACTGGCTCAAATGCCTAAACCGGCTTAACCCAGGGGTTAAACTAAGACACTCCTGGCGAGATTCTTCGGCTGCCGCGTGTGGGGTGAAATTCCTCCCGGCCCATGAAGAAAAATTCGATTAGGATTGCTGCGGGGCGTAGCTGTGGAAAAGGTGATGGAAAAGATTAAGTGAAGTTATGGCCAGTAGTATGGCCAGTAGACTCTCAGTGAGGGATACTCATACCACCGCACTTCTGCTCTAGAGGCCGGCCACGTCCTATAAACACTCACACTGGGGCAATATGCCTAAACCGGCTTAACCCAAGGGTGAAACTTGATGGCTACGCATATCACGGTACCTCCGCTCTAGAAGCCAGTCACGTCCTATATACACCCATTCTGGGATTATACGCCTAAACCGGCTTAACCCAGGGGTGAAACTCAATAGTGGCGAGGATTCGTCCTCCTCGACAAAAACCCCGTCTTGGTCACCACCAGAAAGGGTAGCGGTCACGACCACAGAATGCTGAACTCGGAGACACTGTACCAGAGCAGTCTAGATAGCCAGCCATCTCTCACCCGACGGGGACATATTCATATCCAAAACACGTCGAGGTTTTCCGGTGAGAAAGTCCAACTCTAGACTAAACTGGTGCAACGAAAACTACAGTGTCACGCAATCCCGCTTCTGTGATCCACCGAGAACATAAGCCCAAGCCTCACGATGTTCTGAGCCTTCATCCTAAGTGAGACTATCGCGAGAACCACAGGAGTAAATTCAGTAGGATCATGGAGCGATCTTGGTGGTAGCAGCGAACAAAGAAGAAGAAGAAAAAGAAGAAGAAGAAGGCTGACTAGTAGGGAAGTTTAAACAGAGAAAATATTTTTGACATATTAAACATCATGATAATTTACAGAAGACCGTCTTGGAAGGGTACATAATGGGAAAAAGAGGAAGACCAAGGCGAAGACGGCCGCAAGACATCGTTGATAATCTGCAAATGGATGCATCAACAGCAGGCCATCTTGCTTACAACCGAAAGGCCTACAGGAGAGCTGTTAGGGAGGCAAATTTCCGCAAGTGATATGTAAATGACTGACTGACTGAAGTTGTCTAGTTATTGTCTGTCTTGTGTTTTGTCATGACATGGTCAGAAATTGTTCTTATCTTTGCTGCATTACAATGATTGGCAAGGAAACTTCTGATAAGCCTCTGAGAGTTTCTTACCCTCTTTTTCACGCCCGTGTGTACATCACGTGTATCTGTACCAAACCAGAGCTGTGCTGATTCTAGTTTTGCTCCTTCCGTTTATTTCCATGACTGACAAGAAAGCGCTGTTTGTGGCTGCATACAACACACAGTGTCAGCTGTTTGTGGCTGCATACAACACACAGTGTCAGCTGTTTGTGACTGCATACAACACACAGTGTCAGCTGTTTGTAACTACATACAACACACAGTGTCAGCTGTTTGTGGCTGCATACAACACACAGTGTCAGCTGTTTGTGACTGCATACAACACACAGAGTCAGCTGTTTGTGACTACATACAACACACAGTGTCAGCTGTTTGTGGCTGCATACAACACACAGTGTCAGCTATTTGTAACTGCATACAACACACAGTGTCAGCTGTTTGTAACTACATACAACACACAGTGTCAGCTGTTTGTAACTGCATACAACACACAGAGTCAGCTGTTTGTAACTGCATACAACACACAGTTGTCAGAAACTGAATCTTTTGACAAGAATCTTTGTCAACGTTTAAAAAAGGAAATGCGTGTCTTCCATTCTTGACTTAAACTACGGCTTGTCAGATGGTTTAATATTGTTCAAGTTTAACTGAAGTTAATTCCTTCTTTAAAGTGCTTTACCATATAAATGACTTCTGAACTTGAATATTTCAATTTTATTTAACATCATCAATATAAACGTCAGTGTTTTAAAGATTATCGGCGGATTCAAGTGAGTTCTGACATCATCAATATAAATGTCATTGTTTTAAAGACTGTTGGCGGATTCAAGTGAGTTCTGACATCATCAATGTAAATGTCATTGTTTTAAAGACTGTTGGCGGATTCAAGTGAGTTCTGACATCATCAATATAAACGTCAGTGTTTTAAAGATTATCGGCGGATTCAAGTGAGTTCTGACATCATCAATATAAATGTCATTGTTTTAAAGACTGTTGGCGGATTCAAGTGAGTTCTGACATCATCAATGTAAATGTCATTGTTTTAAAGACTGTTGGCGGATTCAAGTGAGTTCTGACATCATCAATGTAAATGTCATTGTTTTAAAGACTGTTGGCGGATTCAAGTGAGTTCTGACATCATCAATGTAAATGTCATTGTTTTAAAGACTGTTGGCGGATTCAAGTGAGTTCTGACATCATCGGTCAAGAACTTCTCTCATTTGAGGGTCATTTAGTTACAGATGGATCACTGTATTGACACCGAACGTCTGATCCTTGTTATTGCGATTATATATTCAAGAACTTTCTGATCCCATTTAGCCTACCGAATCCGTAAATTATTATTTGCAATGAGGAGTTTCTGAAGAGGGCTTTCAAAATATTAATGATCTAGAAAATGATCGCATTCATTCCTGATAATTTATCACCGCACTCGGCGCGTACTGTCCCTCTTGGGCCTGACTAATGATGCAGAACTTCTCGTGCAACAGAAGCATCGCTCTTAAGTGCAAAGACAAGTTAATGACGTCAGAAAGGAAATCATTGATACTGAAAGCGATCTTCGGGGGGAGAGGGGGTGGGGGCAGTGTGTGCGCCAGAATCTCTGGGGTCGACGTGACATTATTAGAAAGTGGATTTTAAAAAAATTAAAGGAACAAATTGGCCGTGAAATCAGTTAACCTCCCTTGCACTACCCGAAAGATTTCTTAGAGAAACAAGTTCGGGCTCTAGAACTGCTTTAAAGTATTACTTTAAAAGTGGCCGACTTCAAAAATAATTTTCCGCTAATTATAAAATATAAGTTCGTTATAAACATCACGAGAAGCGTTAAAAATGTGAAAGGAGTTAAAAATAGGAGATGATGATATCAATAACCTGAGTTAGGAGGATGATACCGTTCTAACAGCAGAAAGTGAAAACAACTTGCAGAAGTTTACGAACAAGGTTATTGAAGAGAGCAATAAAAGAGGCCTAGAGCCAACCATAAACAAGATAGAAGCAATGGTAATATCGAAAAGAATAAACATACCAAAGTGCAACATCCCTTCAAATGGAAAGACACTGACACAAGTGAATAAACCCAACCATCATGGAACACAACTAACAGGTGATGGGAAGTCTGCACATGAAATACGATCATGAATAGGTAAAGCAAAGAAGCTTTTCAAGACATGAAGAAGATACCAACTAAATAAAAGTGAGGAAAAGAGCATTACGGTGTTTTATAGAGCCAAAATTGCTGTGTGATTGTGAAACTTCGATAATTAGCACACACACACAAATTACAAAGAAATTGGAAGCAACAGAGATGTGTTCTGACGAAAGATGAAAACAATTACAATAAACAGACAGAAAATGAAACGAAAATGTCCTCACTGAAGTTCCAGCACAAAAAAAAAAAAAAAGAAACTAGTTTAAATGATTGGAAAATGACATTCAAAATGTCCTTGACATGTCAGAGAAGATGGAGGTTGGAGAACCTGGTAATGACTGGAAAATGAAGGAAGATAGAAAAATATCTCCGTGGACTGACCAAGTGGCATGGGAACAAAAAGTATCTGAATTCATCGGAACCACCATGATGAAGAAGCATATCGTCAGTGATATCTGGTACGGCACCTAATAGAGTTATAATCGTTAGTGCTACCTGGTACGGCATATTATAGGGTTATAATCGCCAGTGCTATCTGGTACGGCATATTATAGGGTTATAATCTCCAGTGCTATCTGGTACGGCATATTATAGAGTTATAATCGCCAGTGCTATCTGGTACGGCACCTAATAGGGTTATAATCTCCAGTGCTATCTGGTACGGCATATTATAGAGTTATAATCGCCAGTGCTATCTGGTACGGCACCTAATAGGGTTATAATCTCCAGTGCTATCTGGTACGGCATATTATAGGGTTATAATCGCCAGTGCTACCTGGTACGGCATATTATAGGGTTATAATCGCCAGTGCTATCTGGTACGGCATATTATAGGGTTATAATCTCCGGTGCTATCTGGTACGGCATATTATAGGGTTATAATCGCCAGTGCTATCTGGCACGGCATATTATAGGGTTATAATCGCCAGTGCTATCTGGTACGGCATATTATAGGGTTATAATCTCCAGTGCTACCTGGTACGGCATATTATAGGGTTATAATCTCCAGTGCTATCTGGTACGGCATATTATAGGGTTATAATCTCCAGTGCTACCTGGTACGGCATATTATAGGGTTATAATCTCCAGTGCTACCAGGTACGGCATATTATAGGGTTATAATCTCCAGTGCTATCTGGTACGGCATATTATAGGGTTATAATCTCCAGTGCTACCTGGTACGGCATATTATAGGGTTGTAATCTCCAGTGCTACCTGGTACGGCATATTATAGGGTTATAATCGCCAGTGCTATCTGGTACGGCATATTATAGGGTTATAATCTCCAGTGCTATCTGGTACGGCATATTATAGGGTTATAATCGCCAGTGGTACCTGGTACGGCATATTATAGGGTTATAATCTCCAGTGCTATCTGGTACGGCATATTATAGGGTTATAATCGCCAGTGCGTTCACTAAAGTAGTGTTTCTATTGGTCGTATTATTGTATTTACTAACACTAAACATAAACCCCGTGGTTTATCCACACATTGTACTGTACTGTGGTAGTATATATGTATGTGTATGTGACTAATTATCTTGAAGTAGTAAACTCTATATTCGATATTACAACATCACTGTTTACTGAGCAGATTTACTTTACCGCTACACAAGTGACACAACAGACGTCACATTATTATACACCGTGTGACAACGAAAACCCAGGACAACAACCACTACATTTCCGTACACGAACATGACCAGTTACATGTCATTAACTCACTCAACACCACAGCTGACACTCTGTATGAATCCATTTATCACAGGATTCAACAAGTACAAAAATCACAGAAGTTTAATGATGAATTCCCATTTGTTAAATGCGTGTTGAAATTGGATGTAGTGTGTAGCTGATGGAAACAATTAACATGAGGATAGAAAAAATGGTCCGGGCGATTAGCATCGCCATAGGATTCTCACTGGCATTCAACATCAAAACCAACATACCTCATATACAGTGAAAACTCCAAACACAGTCTTCCAACACAGAATCACATTTTGTCCTAAAAATGACTCTCAAACTACAACACTACATAAATAACTTTACAACCTTGTGTCCTATAAGGGACAACCACTAACAAAAACTACATTTCAACTAACAGAGGTACAACCCCTCTGAACACAACTGAAACTACTTCTGAACTACATTTACACTGTTACTCTGATACTTCTAAACATAATCACTCTCCTCCTATTCCTAATCTCATTTTATAATAATTCCCACTCTGATTCTCTCTGAGTATTAAATATTCCCTACAAAATCTTCCTAAGTTTCATGAATATTTCATCATGAAACATTATATGCACGTGAATTTACCTGTTTTTATAAACTAGAGTTTCTAAAACAAACAATTTCCTAAAAACTAAAAGCTCTAATATAGTCTATTATGTCAACAACAGACATTCCTAAGCTGACACTAACATTTCCGTAACCTAAGCTCAGATATCCCGTGCAAATTTAGCGCTACCAGTGAAAGTTACCTGAGCTGACTAACTTTCCCATGGACAAAAAAATCAATATTACAAGTGACTGAACCAAGTACCATTACTTTTAAAGATTATTACGTCCCTTTGACTGATCTTAACAATATACTATCACATTCACATGTGAAAGACACGCCTACAAATACTTGTTTTTATTCGAACAATACGACCATAGATGTTTGCCCGTATGTGGAACATAAAGCGATCATCAAATCCTGATAATAGTGAGTCAACTATACGAGGAAGGATATTCTGTTTTTCAGTCATTTCGAAAGTTGGCATTCTTCGCATCCAGACTCATTTTCCCTAGCACAAATTGTAGGTATCAATTTTTACATCAGGGTTGACAGAAGCTGTCTAAACCGCCGTTTTCTTCTGAGAATTCCTTTAGCTATTTTTGAATTAGTAAACTCAGTAAACAGTTCACTGACACCCATAACAGCTTATTTCTATCAGACAGTGCGAGACAGTGCTACCTATACTGGCTACACATTCATAATCGGTCACCGTTTATCACGGCCTTTCACGCTTAGCTTCTCGACAGAGAAAACTATAATCGTTATTTCCATAACGGTTGGATCAATTGTGGGCAAATGCGGCCCGCCAGCCACATGCGGCTAGCCACTTGCGGCTCTTTGTCAAATAATGTGTGGATAGCGGAAATACATTTTTTACATCATAATTAATAATTTTAAACTTTTCGAACTTTAGATTTCATTATCGGGCATAAACTAGGAGTCCACTGGACTAAAACAAGCTCAGAGTTCACGGTGAGTGAATATATTGAGGAATTTATGCTATTATTACTGTTATATCTGAGACAAGGATTAAATAAATTTCAGACAATCAATGATTAGAGGGCTTGTGCTGGAAAATCAGTAATGGTACAAGCTGGAGCTGATAATGAGTAAATATTGTTATGTCCTTGTATTTTATAATATTTTGTATTCAATTTTTGTAACAAAATGTGCAAGTGGCAATAAAAACAAGCGGGTAATATTTTTTCATGTGGTGTAGTTTTCAAACCATAACCACAGCACCAAAAGCAAGTGTTGAACTGCGAAAAAAAAAAAACAAAAGTACGGATATCGGAAAACTCATGGAAATGCTTTCGTGAAAGACGAGCAGCCAAATTAGCTGTGTTTAACGTAAAGACAGATCTTGGAAAAGATTTAGCAAAAGCAACATACAAAGAACTAGACAATAAAGTAAAATGTTCAGCTAGAAGAAGTAAGAGAGAATACACAGATAATATGGCGAAAGAAGCAGAGAAAGCAGCAGATAGCAAAACTTTATATAACATACAAAAGAAGTTAACGGGTACTATTACATCCAAAGAAAGACCAATCCTTAGCTAAACTGACACACTATTAACATTATGTAAAGACCTAAAGCACAGATGGGTCGAATACTTCCAAAAAATACTTAATCGACCATATCAAAAAGAATTGTTAAACCTTGAAACCGACTTACCAATATCACAGCTAATTGTCAGTCTATATGAAATTATATTAAACGGAATGGAAACAGCAGTGAATCTAACGGCTAACAACAAAGCTGCAGGTGAAGATGAAATAACAGCTGAAATGTTAAAAGCCAATAACATTGACAGCATGGCCCAACTACAGAGAATGTTTAATAAAGTTTGGAAAGAAGAAAAGGTCTCTTCTAAATGGAAACAAGGAATCTGTTAAAATACCCCCCTCCCTTTTTCCCCCCAAAAAAGCAACCTTAGTGACTGCAACAATTGGAGAGGAGTAATCTTGATATCAGTTGCATCAGAAGTATTTTGAACAGTCATTCTGAATAGACCTAAAGATATTGTGGATGCTGCAGTGAGAGGAGAACAAGCAGGATTTCGAAAAGGGAGAATCTGTCTCGACGAAATTTTTTCTATAAGAATAATACTTGAAGAACATATTGAAAAGCAAAAAACGTTAATTCTGAACTCAGTAGACTTTAAAAAGGCATTTGATAGCGTACATAGAGATTCGTTGTGGAGAATTTTAAGACTATATGGAATACCATCTAAAATTGTCAACATCATTAGAGATCTCTACAACAGATATGATTGTGCAGTCAAAATAGAAAAAAAGTAATGAACGAATAATTCAAGACTGAAACAGGCCTGAAACAAGGATGTACACTAACTCCCTTGCTGTTTGGAATTGCCATAGACTTCATAATGAAAAAATGTTGCACAGGTAAAACGGGCATTGATTGGGTACATGACTAGAAGATCTTGATTTTGCAGATGACATAACTTTTTCAGTGACGATGTAATTTTGATGCAAGAAAAAACAGATAACTGTCTTCACTAGCTAGTAAAATAGGACTTGAAATTAACGAGTAAAAATAAAAATAATAAAACTTCCCATTAACAAGAAGGAAAACTATACGTAGAAGAAACAGATGTTGAAGAAGTACACCAATTTGCATACGCCGGCAGCTACAAGATCAGGATGGTGACACCAGAAAGGAAGTTAGAATCTGACTTGCAAAAGCAGCATTGACCTTTAAGAATCTTGAGAACATATGGCACTCTAATGTTATAAGCACAAAACCAAGCTAAGATTATTCAAGTTAAATGTAATATCCATCCTCATTTATGCATGAGAGCGCTGGAAAACAACTAAAGAAATAAATAACAGATTAGACTCTTTTGAAAACAAATGCCTAAGGAGAATACTCAGTATAAAGTGGAACGAATTCAAGAAAAATGCAGAGATAAGGCTGATGAGTGACCAACAAACTGTCTCATGGGTGATCAGAAAAAGAGGTTGGACATATATGGGTCACGTGATGAGAGGAAACAATCAGAGAATCACAAAAATAACCTATCAAATTGAACACAACAGGCTGAAGAAAAAGAGGGCGACCACGCGAAACTCTAAAGAGGACATTGTTAAGAGAGACCAAATTAGTAGGCACAACATCCCTTGATGAGGCTGAAAAGCCCGCGAAAGTAGGAAAACCTGGCGAACTGCCACGCGAGCCCTGGGTGACGTTTAACGGCACGTCAAGGATGTAAGATGTAAGTTCTCAGACATGTCAAATTGACCTGTAGCTGAAGCATATCGTATCTTAAAGTAAATCTGGCCACCACTGGACTAAATCATGGTCAAAACATGAGTGCGTGTGTCCCAACAAAACCAAATGGGACACTTAAACCCATCTCAAGAACATGGAACTTTTGGAGTAACGTAACCTCAAACCGAGAATGTTATTCTTGCTTATATCCATGATGATTTGTCAGAGATGGAGGACTGTGCCAGTCTGGGGCGCACAAAACCGCTGTATTGGCCAACATAAACGAATTGATTGACCTGCATGATTGGAAATTACAGAACAAGCAAAAACTGCGATAGGACGCCGAGGTACTTGATGAAGACGTGATTACCTGAAGCAAATTGAACGGGCGATTGGGAGAATCAACGGTGGCAGATTATGGCAGACTGTAGGCGTGACTCCGGAAAAATGAAGGAGCTGATAATGTTTCAGAAAATGAGGAAAGTCGATACGTGACGTTAATATTTGATCACTGTTTTCTTCTGATTCTAACGTGGATAAGGAAAACGAAGCAAAGCAACACGCTAAGCGGTTGGGTGACTGCAACAGATCGAAGACGCAGTGCTACTTAGACTGTAAAGAAGTGTTTAAACAAGAATATCAAAAGCTAACACTGATATAAATGGAAGGACGGTTCATTTCTCAAGGTTGTTCTTAGTGAAATGTGTTAGATGGAATATCCTGAGGAGCAAATTAACCATTGCTTTTCTGCTACGAGAAGAGTTTCAAGCAGATAGACGTCTGGTGCATCTGGAAGTCATCCAAAAGTCATCATTTGTTGATCAACAACTTATCTGTAGCTGATCAACACCTGATCAACAGCTGATCTGTGGATGATCAACAGCTTACTTATACATGACAAAGACCTTATCTGTAGATGATCAACAGCTTATTTATAGACGATCAACAGTTTATCTGCAGATGAACAACAGCGTATTTGCAGATGATCAACAGCTTTTATGTAGCTAATCAACGGCTTATCTGCAGCTGATTTCACGAACGTCTGACTGTCACAAGAACTTGTCACAATAACAAGCCAAATTTTCACTGCGAGTTCTAGCGTGCTTTTTTGCACTTGTGCTTTCAGTCTTCGGACCGAGTCCTCATTTCCTCTTATTTTCCGTCCCTAACTGTAATAACAACAGGAAAAATAGAAGGAAGAAGATCAAGAGGAAAACCAAGAGAAATTATACTGGACAGTCTGACTGGATGGTGTGAGAGGGGATCGCCAACTGAGCTGATGGCTTGCATGAAGGATCATGTACTCTGGAGAAGCATAATAGCCAACGCCAGTCGGCACGCCACCTGATGATGATGAACTATGCAGTCGGTATCCATATTGCACGGTATTTCGACAGGACTAGTGTTACTAGTGCCATTTATTTGTATGTTTCCTTAATTGACGGCATGCCCATCATAATTATCAAAGCAAGTCATATTTACACTGATTTCTCAGCCAGTCGCTGGCTTTCACTTCGTGCCCTACTATGTCTGTCTGGGTGCAATTTGTGCCGGACTTTCTTACTAGGAAGACCCAAAAAAAAAAACAACCAAAAACCTACGTCCATATTCTATCCATTTTTCGTATTTTTATCTGCTGTGTTGTTTTTGTATGTGATCCTCGAAAAAAGGCTTTTTTACCAAAATATTGGATTGTTGTATGTTCTTCATTTGTATGTGCCAATCTTTCTTTCTATATTTCTTGTATTTCTACGCAATTTTCTCACTCTTTCCATCTTTTTGTAAAACTGAACCATACATCTCCATCTACTTTCATAATTCCACCGGAAGTGACAGATATGGAAAAAGAAAGAGGCACTCTTAAACGCAGATAGTGCCGAATATTACATTTACTGCTCCCAAAACAAGGCAAAAACTGAGGAAGATCAGTGCTCAGAGGCTGGTATAGAGGACAGACCGTGGAGGAGGGGGGGGGGGGGCCAAGCTGCAAATCTAATCGAATTCCTCGCATTGACGTTGGATTGAATGGCAAAAAATAGAAATACGAGGACCATGTTGCCAAACACTTGACAGATCCATTCTCCGGGGAGTCTAGCCAGCACAGAAAATTAGCTCTTGCCAGCAGCACGTGGTCAGATCCTATTATTAGAATTAGCGTGCTGTCCCGTGTTTGTATCTTTCTGTTAGGTTGTTCTTTGCCTCCCCGACGCGCATACACGTTGATTTACATACATACAACAAGCACACGAAACAACAAATTAAGAAGAAAGTTGATAAAGAGAAAAAATGGGAGCATCCGTGATGTATTATTACGCCACAGCTTTTCTTTTTCGTCCTGGCTCAAGCCGCACCCGTCAATCATAGCTACCCAGGTTGTTTCCAACTAGCGCCTGTCCTTATTAAACCTGGACTCGACGAGCTGGAGGAAGTTAAACTCAGTTCTGTGCTGTCATCAAAGGAGAGAACCAGACAGTGGAAGGAAGTGCAGTTCACAAGGCTGCTGAAAAGTGTCAAATTACACGTTAAGATGGGTTCTGTTTTTCCTTTGAGTGAAACTGAGCGTACTCTATGCATTTTTGCGTCTCTATTTGAGTGTGAAAATCTGCTTTTACTTTAAAACACTGACAGTGGTTTGTTCAGCGCCATGTTTTACAACATGTTTTCACACACGGGTTCCTTGAGCGGTTAAGATGGTTATTTGATTTATTTCATTGGCTAAAACTCAAAATAATGAAATTGAAAATCTGTCGGTCTCAAGGGACTTAAACTTAAAACAACGAAATGAATGAGATATGTTTAAGAGTTTTTCAGCCACAAGGGACTATGAAAAACTCAAAACAATTAAATTA
This sequence comes from Achatina immaculata, assembly GCA_009760885.1. NCBI lineage: Eukaryota > Metazoa > Mollusca > Gastropoda > Stylommatophora > Achatinidae > Lissachatina > Lissachatina immaculata. The sequence goes on along the minus strand of CM019720.1, from coordinate 64,363,116 downwards.
ACAGTTTTTCAGTCTGAAGGGACTATGATAAAACTCAAAACAATGAAATTAACAGTTTTTCGGTCTCTGGGAACTAAAGACAATGAAATTAACAAGATCTGTGTAAAAGTCTTTTTTTAAAAACGGTTTTTCAGACTAAAGAGACGATGTTAAGCTAAAAACAACCAGACGACTACCAGCATCAGATGATGATGGAAGGATAATTTACTGTCCTTAAAGCACACTGTAGAGATGGGGGGAATGATTTGTACAAAGCAGTAATCCTATTTGGAAAAACTAACCTAAACAGTTTCGGCTTTTCGTCTACGGCAAGTGACTGTTTGTTGACAGCTACATTGCTACTCACCACAGCCTCGAGTTTGTCCTCATGTAAGAGTCGGGCGAGAAATGGAGGCCATAGAAATGTGGTTTATAAGAAGGACGTTGAAGGTACTATGGACAGCCAAGAAAACCAAAGAAGAAGTCTTAAGAGAGGCTGGAGTTAAAAAGCAAATTACAGCAAAGATCAGAAGCAGACAAGTGAGATTTGTAGGACATTTTCTGAGAAGAGGAAAGTTGGAACACACTGTGGCAAGTGAAAAACTGAAGTAAGAACAGACAGAGGAAGACAGAGAGAGAAGTTACTGGATGGGCTGTCAGTGTGGCTAGGAAGAAAGTCACCGGGGGATCTCATAATCAACGCAAAAGACAAGGAATTGTGGAGAGAAATGATCACCTACGCCACGCGGCATAGCACTTAAATAGACAGACAGACAGACAGACAGGCAGACAGACAGACAGACAGACATACGGACGGACGAACAGACGTTTGGAATACTCGTAAGTTCGTATAGCTGGCCCGCTTGTTCAAAAAGATAACGAACGTAGGAGGAAAACAAATCTGATAATTTACTGAATGAGAATCCACTCGAACCACAGGACAAGTTTGATTAACATGGATATACAGGTCACGGCCACCTTCACTAAATGATGAAATAATTACAGAAACATGAAATGCTCCCAAATGTGTTACACGAAGGGAAAGGTCATGCGGCAAGAGAAGATAACACTGAGTGCACAACTTCTGAGTTATCTCTCCTGAGTGAGTTTTTACTCTCTTTACATGGACGTGAAGCGTGGAAAATATTCCAGGCATGAGTAAATACTTCATTGTTTTTAAAGTCTTCAAAGAATAATGAACTTAAGGTGCCATGACAACATAATCAATTTTGAGATACTACAAAATGTTGATCTTTCCATTCATGATGAGAAAACTCAGTGTGAGATGTCTTAGATGGTTGGGGCATGTAGCAAGAACTGATCACAGCTGTACAGTCAAGAGAAACGTTGAATTTCTGAGGAGAAATTTGCCATAGACTACATCAAAACTGAGTTACGATATTTTTTAACTTAATTGACAGATTTTAACACCAGGTGCCAGGTCTGGCTAGAGCAGCAGAAAGACCTAGCCTTGTGGAGGTGAGTAACCATTTGAAGAAGAAATGCGGGCCAAATCCGAAGATAAAAGACACAGTCTCAAGAAGACTGGGTCCTTTTAACATAAACACGCTGCTTGTTGTTACTGCGATCGATCATGCGCGTCCAGTATTTTTAGAATCAGTCATGCGAGAAGCTATTCAGCAAAATCGTTCTCGACAACTTTCACAATAGCTACCATGTATCTGTGTTCCACGGCAGAAACAACCCATAACTATAAATGATGATAATGATGATGATGATGATGATGACGATGATAGCTGTAATTATAGTTACAACAGGATTAGGTTTTTCCCCATCTTCCTATGACTAAGCTCCGCTCCCATTGTAGCCATGATGTACTGCACAAAATGCTCCACCACACCTCCTGGGATAATGTATACACGAGATAGCAGGGCAGGCAAAAAGTTAATTACTAATATACTTAAATGAGACTGTCAACAACTTCAACTCTGCTGTCCCAGGGAAAGCTGCAGATGGTACTGGGAATCCAGCAGCTGTCAATCTCATGACAGTTAGAACTGAGAGCCGGATCAGAAGTCTCTACATTCTATCGATCTCTAGTCTACATTTGTCAAGTTCCTATTCTGGTTAGGATTCAGAATTCCCAAGAGAAAAACAGAACAAAACAAAACAAAACAAAGATTGACTGAAACTTGGATCTGTTGACCAGAAATTGAAGTTCGAAAGTTGTTTCTCAGTGTCAGTACAGGTCAAACGGGTATCGCCACAGGTAAACTATGTATGATGTTTTAACATGGTTAAATATTAGTATAAGATACTGCTATATATTAAGGTGCCGATCAGCAGTATATGCACACACAAACATACCAAACATACAAACATACCAAATATACACACATACCAAACATACACAAGACACACTTGGAAGGAAGAAAAGACGCATAGACGGAAAGCTTCAACCAGGCCAAGCAGGCGGACGAACAGACAGACAGGTAGGAGGAATTATATAAAGAGGGACGAACAGACAGACAGGTAGGAGGAATGATAGAAAGAGGGACGAATAGCCATACAGGTAGCAGGATTGATATAAAGAGAGACGAATAGACAGGCAGGTAGGAGGAATGATATAAAGAGGGACGAACAGAGAGGAAGGTAGGAGGAATGATAGAGATGAATAGACAGACATGTAGGAGGAATGATATAAAGAAGGACGAATAGATAGACTGGTAGGAGGGATGATATAAACAGGGAATAATAGACAGAAAGAACGAACGACCAGACTTTATTTTCAAAGGTTTAAGAATTGGACACGTAGGCCCGTCTACCATTCTGCCCTTCATCATATAGCTTTCAGACAGACAGACAGACAGACAGACAGACAGACAGACAGACAGACAGACAGACGGACGGACAGACGGACAGACAGACAGACAGACAGATAGATAACAACAGACAACATATTATCAATAATGACCTTGCTGGTTAACAATATCACGTGAATTTCTCTCTCGTCTCACATGACTGTCTTGTTATTAAATCATACAAGACACTATGAATAGCTGCGAGATGATGTTTATACAAAGTAAACACTTCTCAAGCAGTTACAAAAAAAAAACTGTTTGAGTTTGAAGAGAGGATTGGAAACTTATATTCTTATTCATGTAGTACGTTCCTTGCCATATATACTTCTCCATCTTGCGCGATCCTTGACATTTACGACCAATTTAAATGGGTTTTTTTGGGTCTTTTTGCCCATGTCACTTGATCAGTCATCTGAGATATTTTCTTTCTTGTGGTCTCCATCTCCTTGTTTTTTCCTAGAATTTTTTTCAGCTGTGGCCAAGTTCTGTAACCCAAGACACGTCCTAGAAGTTTTCCGTCTCGCTTTTATTTTCCAGAAGTTTTCTCTGTTCTGAAACTTCCTTGAGGATTTTTTAAACAAATCCATGTAGTGTATCCAAGTATGACAGATAAATGCATATAGGAAAGAGTTAACAGTAGTTTTACGGCTTTGTTCTTCAGTAACAATACAGGTAAGTGAAAACTCACGTTTCCATGTCGGTAAGGCGTATTAGGGGGTGCGGTGTTAGGCCTGTATTTCCAAGACTTTGGGCACATGACAGTGTGATATGGTCAGTATCACATCTGGCCGTATTTGCCTTCCCAGATTTTTCTAGTATCTGTTTTATTTTATGCTGGGTGGATCCCGGGGCCTTTTTGGTGGGTAGCAACCAAATAAAAAAAAATTCTACTGCTTGGACATGAACCCTGTACCACAAAATTAGTAAACCGAGCGTCTCACCACGGAGCTAACTATGCCAATAATGATAATAATAATAATAATAATAATAATGGTGGTGGTGGTGGTAGTAGTAGTAGTAATTTTACTAGCAGTAGTAGTGGTAGCAATAGTAGTAGTAGTGATAGTAGTTGTAGTAGTTAGAGTGGTGGTAGTAATAGCTGTAGCAGTAGTAGTGGTAGTAGTATTAGTAGTTGCACTGGCAGTAGTAGTAATAGTAGTAGTTGTGGTAATAGTAATAGTACCAGTAGTAGTGGTATAGTAGTAGTTGTAGTAATAGTGGCAGTTGTAGTTGTAGTAGTTGTAGTAGTAGTTTTAGTTGTAGTGATACTAGTAGTAGTAGTAGTAGTTGTTGTAGTGGTAGTAGTGGTAGTGGTAATAGAAATAGTAGTAGTGGTAGTGTAGTAGTAGTAGTGGTAACAGAAATGGTAATAGTACTAGTAGTAGTACCAATAGTAGTGGTGGTGGTAATAGAAATAGTAGTAGTAGTAGTAATAGTATTAGTGGTGGTGGTAGTAGTAGTAATAGTAGTAGCAGCAGTAGTAAATGATACAAGCGATATTTCTGGTAAGCGTTTTCTATTTTCTAGTCCACAATGTTAAACTACTCCTTAATTTCATCACCAGATGTTAGACCTGAAATCCACATATTTATACATTTATTTGAAATTCTTCGACGCCGTAAGTTCTCCGTAACCGAATTTGGGAGTTCTCGTGAAGAATTTATTCACTTCACTTTTCCCTTCAATTCATCGATTAATTCATCTATTCTTTCATGCTGAAGTCGCAGGCCCTTCCTTGTTCATTTTCTCGACAGAGATCGATTATTTGAAACCTTCATGTGGTCTCGATTTATCCAGTCTGTTCCATGAAAAATCTTTCACATATTTTTTTTAACCCAAGTATTATCCATCTTCTTATCTTCTCTTTAACTGGTGCTTTCGTTTATTTCCCAACGTTTCCCTGCGATCGCCCGACCTCCACTCACGTATCTCTTTCAATCATTCGAGTTGTCTTTCTTGTGTTGACGTGGATAAACGTATCTGAGATGTAGTCTTCAGTTTGTGATATGTTACATTTGTGACATCAGTGACAATACAAGACAAAACAATACAAGACAAGACAATAATGATGTCAAACAACTACTGCGAATATTTTGAAGTAAAATAAATATTAATTTCGCAAATAATAGCAAACTGAGACGGTCCGGCCACAAACATTCAGTAGACTACATGGACAAGAACAAAACACAACAAAAGTAAATGAAACGACACAATGTATTAAAATACTTCAGTTTAGGAGAACAACACTAGACACACACACGCACCAAGCACACATAACACACACACACACTACACACACCAGACACAGACACATATGCCAGACACGCACATACACACACACACACACCAGACACACGTACTCACTATCTAATATCGTAGTTTGGAACTGCCACCGAAGGTCCAGACAGTGCATTCTTCCATGGTCTGCAAGTACGCACCACTTACATACACATGATCCGCACACCTAAACTCCTTTGACTATTAAGTAACTCAACAGATTGTTTCAAGGAACCTACGACATGTAAGACAAGACCTTGATTAGATCTTGTTTCTGCGTCACACCCCCCCCCCCCCGTTCTTCTGACCTTCCCTGGTTATTTCTTCTCCTTAAAAAAAAAAAACTACTTTAAAAAAAAGACAGAATGTAAGCAAAATTTGGACCCTTTTCTCAAACGAACAAAAGCGGAAACAAGAAACCCTGACTGACTGCGTAAGACAGGAAGTGATCAACAAGGGCTTACCTTTGTCTCCGAAGTATATAGAGCTGCTGGTTGAATGACGTCTCTATGGCAGCCACGGACTTGGATCTGGTGCTCCTGAACTTTGGGGATGCGATTATCAAAGGTACTCGATACATACTGACTTATCGATCAGGTTCGAGACTATAGACAAGTTACAATAAGCGGTGTTGTCAGTATGTGATTCACAGACGGCTAGCTTTGCGATGAAGTGAATGACTGATTCACCTGTCTTTTATGCTGACCGCAGATTAACAATGCTCTTTTGAAGAACCTCAAGGGAATTAAGTGTGTTAAATTCTGCTATGTATTACCTACCGGGTCTTTGTCACGTTAATCCAGATTGTCTCCCCTGTTTACAATGCGCAGAATTTCCGAGGATTTACAGCTAGCAAGATAACATCAAATTATTTAAAGTTCTACATAAACATGTGATTTAACGTGTGGTTAGCTTTTGTCTGTGGTAGCTGGTGTGAAAAAAAACAATGGCACACAAGTCTATGAGTGCAACCATATAAATGATTAAGTGCCTCATAGGATGAAGTTGGTGATCATGCTTCTGCATTCTGCTCCTTATCTGGTGTCTCCACTCACCTCGGTTACCTTGTCTCTCAGCCTGCGGCTGGTAATTTCATTTAGATATTTTCCTGTAGTCCTTATTCCTCTTTTTTTCCTTTAGTTTTTCCGTGAAAGTCATGTTTTCTGAGTTGTTTACTTTTAATACACGTAGTGAGAATTTTGAAGATCTTTTCTTTATTAAATAAGGTAATTTTTCCTTGTTCAGAGTATGTGTTGCGTATTTTAAGATAGGAAACAGGAAGATTATAATTTTATAGAGCGAGGAATAGCAAGATTATAACTTTAGAGTGCGAGGAGTAGCAAGATTATAATTTTGGAGAAGGGGAAATAGAAAGAATTTTGGTGAGCTACAGGGAAATTAGACCTCTCTCCCCATCCCCCACCCTCTCTCTCCCTCTCTCTCTCTCTTTCTCTCTCTCTCTCTCTCTCTTGAATTTAAGTTCTCCGACCCTCTCAAAGTCTTCTGAAGTTAAGTTCTCTGATCTTCTCAAAGTTTCCTGTAGTTAAGTTCTCTGACTCTCTCAAAGTCTGCTGAAGTTAAGTTCTCCTACTCTCTCAAAGTCTCCTAAGTTAAGTTCTCTGACTCTCTCAAAGTCTCCTGAAGTTAAGTTCTCCGACTCTCTCAAAGTCTCCTGAAGTTAAGTTCTCTGACTCTCTCAGAGTCTCCTGTAGTTAAGTTCTCCAGCTCGTGCAAAGTCTCCTGAAATTAAGTTCTCTGACTTTCTCAACGTCTCCTGAAGTTAAGTTCTTCCAACAATCTCAAAGTCGACTGAAGTTAAATTCTCTGACTTTCTCAACGCCTCCTGAAGTTCTCCGACTATCTCAACGTCTCCCGACACTCTTAGATCTAAGTCATGACTCCCGAAGGTCTGTGAATTCTTCCCTTGTTCCACTACCGCACACAAACATGCTGGGAATTAACAACCAAAACAACAACTAAAAACAGTTGACTCTGCAATTTGACCAAAATGGCTCGTAAAAACAAGTCTGGCTGGCTAAAGGCTTTGTTCTCACGGTCAGCAAAAGTCAAGAATGGTCAAATCAGTCGTGAGAAAAATCTGATCAGCAAATAAAGCTGGGCAAATCCCACAACTAACATTCGTCTATTTTCAAACCCGTCTTCTAAAGACACGGGCCATTAAAATGTTTCCTGAGTTAAATTACCATTCAGACTTGTAATTAGCAGTGGACGACCTTAGTCGAAATTGATTTACGTTCCGAAGAAGGCAGTAATTAAAGAGTTTAGAATAACTAGAAACTTGGACAATACAGAATGAAAAAATTAACGCTAAGTCGTGACATTAGATAACAAAATGTTTTACGTCGGTATGGTTGCCAATTCAGGCGGAATCCCCACCTCATAAGATGAAGAGATACGTATCAGAAATTTAAACATTTATAGATAAAACTTTCTTCATTGGCGTTTATCTTTGGTATCTTTCGACAGTGAACTTGCACTGTTACACGTCTCTGTTACAGATTTAGCTTTAATATGTAACTGTAAAGTTCAGGGATAACGCTAAATATTTTCTGTTTCCTAAACATGCACCTTTCGTCCATGTCATTATACATAACATTTGGCCTCTGTTTATCCCTTATGTGCAATATTTTCAATAACTTTTTTACTTGAGCCAGCGTTCGTGTCATACTTCCTTGCCTTACCTCCAAACTGCCCCACGAGTAAACAACTTCTGTGACAACCTGGACAGCGAGTGAGGTTCTAAATGTCTCCAGGGAAGTGGAGCTTAATAAAAAGAAACAACTTCCTGTCAAGGCCTCTCCAGGGACTGATTTTAAAACATCACATTTGCCACTTTTTATTAACTTACATATCAACAACCAGGTCTTTAGCACAATATCCACAGCAAGGACGCACGTTCTCAATTGTAGAGAATCTGAATTCCAGGAAAAATCTAATTCACCGAATGTTAAGTAAATATTATGATCTAAATTGTCTCTAAATTGAGTAACACTGAGCTCTTATTACGTTGTAAACATCATGAGAACTTGTAGGAGAACTATATGTTTTGCTTGAGATCACAGCAATAGTCCCTGAATACATCCAAGAACAGCACCTGTCTGAAATAGTTCAGTTATCTTTCCCACTGGCCTATCTCTATGTTAGTGTTTTCTAGTATCTTATCTACATACAGTTTGTATGTACACGACAAAGTGGGCCGTGGAATTTCCACTTTGAAGGCAGGTCGTGAAAGTGGTTTCTTAGCACGGTGGACAAAAGCGTATCAGCGCGTGGGGGACAGTGACAGCCCGTGAGGTGTAGGGCTTTGGGGGTGGGGGCGGGGTGGGGCGGGTACCAGGGGATGCTGAAGAGAACAGGCAGACGAGACAACGAGGACAGAACCAGGGGGCGCAGGACAGACGTAAAGAGCAAAGGGCGAAGACTTGTGGCGCAATCATTGGAAGAAATAATGAGGCTAGGGAGAGAGGAAGAGGGAGGGAGGGAGGGAGGACCTGGCCCGGGGAGCGGGGGGAGTGTGGGAATGATGTACCAGCAAGGAGAAGAGTCGGTGGAAATAAGCAGTCATACGTACAGACACACGTACGCACTGACAGAGTACACAATATAGATCCAGATCACAGAGTAATATTGATTTTATTGATGATAATGTTGTTGATTATATTGTTCTTTAAAATGACAACGTTTAGAGTTGTTGTTGATACCGCTTCCGCTGCTGCTGTTGCTGCTGCTGATTATGATGATGTTACAAGATCTTCTTGAACTTTTTTAAACTTTTTTTTTCAAGTGACGCCGTCAAGATCTTCAAATGCATCGTCATACTGGAGGTAGAGCATAGTGTTGTATGGTTAGATCTTGATATGGGATGTAGAGCATAGTATTGTATGGTTAGATCTTGATATGGGATGTAGAGTATAGTGTTGTATGGTTAGATATTAATATGGGATGTAGAGCATAGTGTTGTATGGTTAGATCTTGATATGGGATGTAGAGCATAGTGTTGTATGGTTAGATCTTGATATGGGATGTAGAGCATAGTGTTGTATGGTTAGATCTTGATATGGAATGTAGAGCAGAGTGTTATATTGTTAGATCTCGATATAGGATGTAGATAATAGTGTTATATAGTTAGATCTCGGTATGGGATGTAGATCAAAGTGTTATATGGTTAGATCTCGATATGGGATGAAGAGCATAGTGTTATATGGTTATATCTCGATACGGGGTGTAGAGAAGAGTGTTATATGGTTAGACCTCGATATGGGATGTAGAGCATAGCGTTATATGGTTAGATCTAGATATGGGATGTAGATCATAGTGGCGTATGGTAGACCTATATATCAGACGTAGAGCACAGTTTTATGTGGTTAGATCTCAATATGAGATGTAGAGCACAGTGTCATATGGTTAGATCTCGATATGGGATGTAGATCACAGTCGTGTGTGGTTAAATCTAAATATGGGGTGTAGATCATAGTCTTTGTCTACATCTTCTCTAACATATAATGAGGAATGTTAGAGAAGATGTAGACAGAGAATATTACGATGCCATAACAATTGGAGGTTATGAAATACCAGAGATTAGATATGCTGATGACACAGTGTTACTGTCCACAACACAAAAAGGAATGGAAAAACTAATTATGTCAGTCCGTAAGAACAGCGAAGAACAGAACCTCTATCTTAATGCAAAGAAAGCTAAATTGATGACAACTGACACAACAAACAAGGCAGCTGAAATATATATCAATGACGAAAAACTGGAAGAAGTGGAGAGTTTTGAATATATTGGATCACTGCTAACTAATAATGGAGATACAATGAGGGAAATTAAAAGGAGGACGTCTATTGCTCTTCAGAAAGTAAAACAGATAAAGAATCTGTGGAGAGGAGCAGACAGAACTACAAAAATAAGATTTTTAAGGGCATGCATCTTTCCCATCGCAACATATGCCATTGAGACCTGGACACTTAACAAAACAGCTGAGAAACACATAAATGCCTTTGAATGTAAATGTTACAGAAGAGTTCTCCAAATATCGTGGACACAAAAAAGAACAAATATATCTATAATACAAGAGCTTAATATTGAAGAAGGCTGGCTAGTAAAGAGGATTAAAGAGAGAAAACTTAAATATTTTGGACACATTAAACGTCATGATAATTTAGAGAAGACCGTATTGGAAGGATACATAATGGGAAAAAAAAAGAGGAAGACCAAAACGAAGATGGCTGCAAGAAATCGTTGACGATCTGCAAATGGAGGCAGCAGCAGCAGGCTATCTTGCTCACAACCGAGAGGCCTACAGGAGTGTTGTTTGGGAGGCAAAGTTCCGCAAGGGACATGCAAATGAATGAAATGAGATCATAGTGGTGTATGTTAGACCTCTATATCAGACATAGTGCACAGTATTGTATGGTTAAACCTTGATATAAGTTTTAGATCATAGTGTTGCATGGCTAGATCTCGACATGGGATGTAGAGCACATTGATGTATGGTTCGATATCGATATTAGATGTGGACCATAGTGTTGTGTGGTTAAACCTCGATATCGGATGTAGAGTACAGTGTTGTACGATTAACTCTCGATATTAAATGTAGACCACAGTGTTGCATGGTTAGATCTCGATGTGGGATGTAGCCATAGTGGTGGGTGGTTAAAATTCGCTATCGGATGCAGAGTAGGCTGAGTTCCTAATCTGAATTAACGGAGCAAGACTATAAAGAATGTATGGGAAAGCAGGTCGACTTCAGGAAAGCAGGTCGACATCATCTTTAATCTCGGGCTCACTTCTGGTAAGCAAGATGTTAGGGAGGCGTGGGAAATCATTTTGACCACCTTCAGTTCTGATAGAAGCGCCGTCCTTCTAGCATGGTCGTCTTACTTCTCATCGCTGCAGACTTTAAACCTAAGACAGAGATAAAAGACGGTTACAGTACCATGAGTCGTGAGCTCGATTCTAAAGACCAGTGGTTTCCAAGATTTTCGTATCACGGACTCCTAAAATTTATGATGACTCCTTGCAACCTCTCCCCCCCCAACCCCCCCCCCCCCCCCCAACTTACTCGACTCCCTTTCCCACACCCACTTCCTTGCAATAAAATTGAACAGTTCTATTTGTTTATACGTTTAGTATTCTTCACAAGACTTTAAATGGTAAATCTGCTACGTGACCCCTACATCACCTTTAATAACCCCCTTAGGGTCCTCTGACCCCAGTTTGGGAAAACTACTCGTGACAGGGAAAACATCACTATCAACATTAAGGGAAAAGGGAACTGGAAGAGTGAAAACAGTTGATCATCCTAAGTGAATTCTAAGTTTGAAAGAAAAATAACAGAAAAAAAACACATACGAAGATTTGTACAATTCTTTCATGAAACTCTTCAACGAAGTCACCAGGAAAAAAGCACAACAGAAAGATTTACCAACAAAACTGAGACTATGATAAAATATGAAATAAACTGTACCACCCGCTGATGCTTCTTTTGGGGCCCAGTTAAAAAAAAAGAAGCTGACCACAGGAATACAACAAAAAGCAACAAGGATGTAAAGGGCCACCAGAATTGGAGAGTCTTCGTTTCTATGTATGTTTGTATGCATGTATGTATATGTGTGCTAATGTAATCACATGAAGGTACTTGATTATGTTTTCATCAAACGCTGCACTTAGCTGGCAGCCAGAATCTAGCACAGGTTGAAACGGCTGAGATACAAATCCCCGGGGTTAGCAGAATTTGCCGGCTGATTACTCATCACCACTATCCTGTGCCAGATCTCCAGGGAAGGGCTAGTCATGGGTTCCCAACTCCAGGACAAGAGGGAAAATCAGCCAGTATAAAGTCCAACTCAGTGAATCAAATATTGTATATGGGAGGCAAACAAATGAGTTATCCCCCCCCCTCCCTTGAGTGTAGAGAACGTGTGCAGAAATGGAAGTACGGTGCGATGGTGATTGCTATTCACAAAACTAACAGCAGTTTATAACGCAACGGCCGGTCTCGTGATACTGTCAGAACTTCGGCTGACACGGAAATGAATTAGAATAATGGAAACGCAATGTACTATTAACTCTGGATTGACTGAATTCCTTTGCTGGAACAAGAATTCCACTGGGCGAAGGGGGATGATATAAGAGGGAAATGGGGCGAATATTTCATAGAATTTGTTGACATCCTAGTCTGTCTGCCCATTGTTTAAACTGGTGATATCAGGCAATTGGTCTGGAGAGACGGTGAATCTGTGAAATATTGTGGCCAAGTCGGGTCTTTGGTATTTATGTATATATGATGTGCCTCGGTTTATACAGCGGTGCAAGGGAAGAAGGAAGCTATCCGCCTTGGCAGTGAGCGACCCACAGCTGACATGCTAGCCTCAGGGCTTGCAGACTGTAAGCTGACCAAGACCCTTTCTCAGCTCTACGTTGGTATCTCCAGTAACAGGACCAGCTTGGCTAATGGAACAAGGATGGACGCATCGCCCATGGTGATGAAGTCTTCTATAGAAATCTTGCACACCCGCTGTTTTTAGCTGCAATCAGGGTTAACACCTGCCTTAACCGACACGATGCTGTTCCTCAACATCTTCGTCACATCGGCTGCAAAGAACACTAGTTTGCAATTACAAAGAAGAAGAAGAAAATGAAGAAGAAGAAGGAAAAAGAAGAAAGAAGAAGAAGAAGAAGTTATAAAGAATGAGACATTATCTACAAATCGAAAAACTGATTATATAGAAAGGGGCATTACCCACAAATCAAAAAACTATCAGAAAAACGAGCTTAACCTTTAACCCCTTGACATTTGAAGGGGATTCCCACCTCCACCTTTTCCTCAGCTTTCTATTGGTTCTCGGACGTCTGTTTGTTCCCATTTTCCCCAGCCTCCTACGTTGACATTAAACAATGATCACTCCCCTTTCCTTGCTTATTGTGCCACACTGCTCTGATATATGAAAGTAAAATGACTTATCCGTGTGGTTTCGTAACAGTTCTTCATGTGTCATCTTTCTCTTCTGTCTTAGTATTTCTAACTAGATCTGTTATGGCTGTCCTTATTTTCATGTGGCTCTTGGCCAGTCCTTCCCAGTATTTTCTCTCTCTCTCTCTCGGTCTCCGCCTGTTCTCTTTAGTATTCCAATGAAAATCTGGTTCCAAAGAATGTCAGTAGAATCCTGACTCTGTTTGAAAATGATGAATGAGGTGCTGTTCTGGCCTTCATACTGGCTCGTTAACTTTGTTCTACTGCCAGCAAGAAGTTGTCTTGTTAACTTTGTTCCACTGCCAGCAACAAGTTGTCTTGTTAACTTTGTTCTACTGCCAGGAAGAAGTTGTCTTGTTAACTTTGTTCTACTGCCAGCAAGAAGTTGTCTTGTTAACTTTGTTCTACTGCCAGCAAGAAGTTGTCTTGTTAACTTTGTTCTACTGCCAGCAAGAAGTTGTCTTGCTATTCATGAAGAGTTCTCGGTTTCCTGGATTTCTAAAACTGCTTGCTTCCTGGGATGTCCAGCTGCTGACCAGATGTGTAAGGTGATTAATATGAATGTGTAGCACCCACATCATCAGAAGATATTAACTTCATATGAACTTCAGAAGATAGTAACCCCATCTAAACTTCAGAATATCTTAACTTCACCTAACTTCATCCGTCAGGCTGGTGCTTCGATTTTCTAAATCCTTAACTTCTTCATACAACACCGTCTCTAAGGTATGTGAGTTATGTGTTAATATAAACTTAACAATTGTGATAGAGGTCGACTCCCGTATCATGACTTCGTGATATAGAGGTAGGACTCACATATCAGGACTTCGTGATATAGAGGTAGGACTCACATATCAGGACTTCGTGATATAGAGGTAGGACTCACATATCATGACTTCGTGATATTGAGGCACGACTCACATATCAGGACTTCGTGATATAGAGGCACCACTAACGGATCAGGACTTCGTGATATAGAGGTACCACTCACGTATCAGGACTTCGTGATATAGAGGTACCACTCACGTATCATGACTTCGTGATATAGAGGTACGACTCACGTATCAGGACTTCGTGATATAGAGGTAGGATTCACGACTCACGCATCAGGACTTTGTGATATAGAGGTACGTCTCACATATCAGGACAGCCAAAGAAGAGCTGACCACGGAACTATCTACTGGTGAAGCATGTAATAACATAAGTGTCGCCACGGTTTCTTGCACCCGCTCAGGGAAAAGTCACTGTAATCTATTACCATCCGGCTCTTTGGTTTCTCAGCGCAGTACCCAGAGAGTCAGCTACAGAGTCCATAAGTTTCCAAAAGAGCGAAAATGAAAAAAGTCCCAGGGGTTCCATAATCGATGAGAGTTAGCGTGACTTAATGGAAGAAAAAAAAACGATGTTTGACTTACTGACACATTTGACTGCATTCATGGCAGTTTATAAGACTCTCTAAGGTACTTGACGTGCAGAAGATTTATAGGCAAGCTTTCTGCCCGCAGGCAAAAAAGATTCTCCCTTGCTTTTACGTTTGTATATGTAAAACTTATGAAACTGTATAAACATTATATGAGGTTTTATGTACACGAAAGACTCTGTAAAAATATCAGAAATGTCTTTTCCTGAATTATCTTGTGTCTATTTCGTATCAGTTTCGTGTCTAAGATATATCTGCAGTTATGCTTTGTTTCCGCCCGTGTGGTTACCGAGGCCCAGATTTGAGGATAAAAGAATAGGTCCACTGCCATCTTTCACGTACACCGTGAGAGGCGATGAAGGAGGTTGGTGGATAGGCCAACAACCTGTTCTCTGTAAAAAAAAAAAAAGAACAGGGAACATACAGCACTGTGCTCTACATCACATATCGGTATCGTGCTTATGTAACTGGAGCGTTACAGAAGCACGGAGAGGAAAACCAGGAAACTTTGTCTAGGAAAAGGAAGGGACTCTGATAACAGAGCGCATGACGTTGTGCAGGCAAAGCCGAAAGTTAGCTACAGACCCGACATCCCAACTGAGTATCAGGGAAGGAAGCAGAGAATAATTCAGAGAACAGGGGATAGCCTTTATCCGTGGCCTATGCTCTCAAGGGAGTGAAAGGCGATGATTATGCTTTGTTATTTGTTTAATGATGATACTTTGTTATCTTTTTTTTTTTAATCACGATGCCTTGTTACCTGTTTAATGATGATAATTTGTTACCTGTTTAATGAGGATACTTTGTTACCTATTATCTCCTTCACAAACACGCGATTCTGAATAAAAGATGAAAAGAACAACCCGCTCCCCACGATGATGGAGCCTTTTAAAAAGCACCCCCTTGCAGCTCTCTTGAAAGATTACTCATATTCTTCTTGTGTACAGTTTAGATCACCACTATCATCGTTGAAATCATCTATCCTTATCACCGTCATTAAGCCGAAGATCGTAATACTGTTAAATTTCAAAGAAGAAAATATTACACATGATTTTCTCGTACCCCATACTAATTTGTGCAGTCTTCTCGTATTTCCAACCTTCCGTTTCTCATTAGGTTTAAGAATTCATTACACAAGACCGAACAATGATAATAGAAACTATTATGCATGTTTACAAATACTTCAGTCGTATATAAAACTCTTGCTGGGCAAATGCCGAAACTAATTTTCTTTGCCCGCATGCTGTTCTGTGAGAAAGGAAATCAAGACCAACTGTGTCTGATGAAATCGGCCAAAACCGTTTACGTATGATTAGGTTACGCCATTAAGTTTCGAGTGAATCAAGTTCAGCTGAGAAAACACATCTTTTTTTCAGATATTAAGGCGCAACTTCAGATATGATCATAACCCTGGTTTTCTCCGTCTTACTTACAGAATGAGCAGTCTTAAGCTTACTTTGATGTTCTCTGAGCAGGTGCAATTCATTTTGTTGAATAGTTTTTCCAGCTGTCATTTCGGTATATGGGTTCTGTCAGGGATGAGTTTTTAATTTATTTAATTGAGGTGCTTACAAGGAGGAGTTTTGTCGTTTCATAAACTTGATTACAACTATTAAAATAAGAGAGAGAGAGAGAGAGAGAGAGAGAGAGAGAGAGAGACACTGAGAGAGATGTTTATGCACGTAATGCATAAATGAAAATTAGAAATAAATACACCAGGGACCAAGCTCACAATGAGTGACAGCGCGGCAACCATTGTCACGTGGGTTTCATAAATGTCATAGCTTCTGCAGCAAAAAGACAGAAGTCCATCGATTACCGCCTGAGATAAACCCAGAGAGAATTTTACACGTAAAAATACACTAACTTTTACAAATATATTTACTAAGTGGAGTCACGCGGTGATTAATTAAATATAACTCTCTCCGTAAACTTTCTAATCTCTAAATGTGCTCTCGTGTAGTTAAACCTCAGACCAGTTTTTTTACTTAAACAAAACAGTCACAAGCCTGTGTTGATTAGAATCCAGAAGACATCAGTCACGATTCTGTAGGAAGATCACAACAGGCTTACGAAGACAGTGGGAGAAAATAAATGTGTTTGCTAGTTTCATCAGGAGGCGAAGACACTGTCCAATTTGGCAGTTGCAGGGCTGACGAACCACAGCTGATCAAGACCCTGTCTTGGCACTTTGTTGGTTACCCCCCCCCCCTTGCTCCCAGCAACAGGCGCAGCCTGGCTAAGAGAGCTGAGATCGATATAGCGCCCCCCCCCCCCCGGCGGTTAAGTCTGCTAAATAAGTATTCCATTTTAGCTGCACTCATCTTACATCTTACATCCTTCTCGTGCCGTTAAAAGTCACATAGGAATCTCATGGTAGTTGGCCACGTTTTCCTGTTCTCTGCGAGCTTTTCAACCTCATCAAGGGATTTTATGCCTACTAATTTGGCCTCTCTTAACAGTGTCCTCTTCAGGGATTCACGTGATCTGCCTCTTTTTCTTGGGCCTGTTGTGTTCCACTTGATAGCTTATTTTGGGATTCTCTGACTGTTTCTTCTCATCACGTGACCAACATATGTCCATCTCCTTTTTCTGATCACACATGAGACAGGTTGTTGTTCGTTCATCTGGCTTATCTCTGCGTTGTTCTTGAAATCGTTCCACGTTACACCGAGTATTTTCCTGACGTATTTGTTTTCAAAAGAGTCTAACTTGTTGTCTATTTCTTTATCTGTTTCCCATCTTTCGCATGCATAAAATGAGGGCGGATATTACATTTGTATTGAATAATCTTAACTTGGTTTAGACTCAAGGACTGAAAAAATTGCCCTCATAATCCGCTCCCAACCTGACAGGATGCAGTGCTCCAAGTCTTCACCGCATCGACTGTTAAGAACACGGGCTAGCAATTCCAGGACGATACAGTTCAGGATAAGACCATTTCACAAATGAGTAGATCTGTTGTAAGAAGAGTAAGTTGAACATTTACTAATATTTTCTCGGGTAATAAAAACAGCCACAAAAATGTGTTTAATTTTAATTAATAACGACATTTATCTCTCTTTTAAGAAAGATGTGTATCTGTCTATTAATAACGACATTTATCTTTCTTTTAATAACCATAATATCTTTTAATAACGATATTTATTTTCCTTTTAATAACGATACTATCTTTTAATAACAATCCTTATCTTTCTTGTAATAGCGATATTTACTTATCTTTTAATAACGATATTTATCTCTCTTCTAATAACAATATTTATCCCTCTTTGAATAACAACATTTATCTAACTCTTAGTAAAGATACTTATCTTTCTTTTAATAACGATACTTACCTATCTTTTAATAACGATATTTATCTCTCTTCTAATAACGATTTTATCTATCTTTTAATAACGATATTTATCTCTCTTTTTCTATGGCGCTTTCCAGCTTTTTGTGTGAGTGTGTGTGTGTGTGAGTGTGTGTGTGTGTGTGTATATGTGTGAGTGTGTGTGTGTGTGATTATCTGGGGAGACAACTCACATTTAAAAGTTTTGCTGGAGTTGCTCGGTTCTGATTGGACAAATTCTGAGATGCTCTGGTTCCATCTGGCAACATTTACCGAATCAAATTCTGATAAATCTATTAAACAAATTTTCTTGTGAAGTAAAAAGAACTTCATACACAACAGAGCAAACAGCATAAAAATAGGACTAACAAAAAAAAGGAGTATCTGTTTGAAACTAAGCAGTAAAAACAAAACAAAAACAAACCCATTATTGTATGCCCCCCCCCCCCCCCGCCACAAAAAAGCTGCGGAGAAATGTTAATGAGCAGAGATCTCAGCATTTGAAACTTTAATTATAATATTAGATAGTCACTCCTTCAAATGCGTTCATTTCGGTTAGCCTGAGGACAATTAACTGACAAGAGCTATATCTCAGAAGTGAAACATGGCAATTAGATTGCCATTTAATGGAAATCCTGCTCCTTATATTGGAATCAAAATTGGAAAAAAACAGCTTTTAAAGATGGAAATCAAAGAGGCTGAGCTACTACATTGACACAGTGAGCAGAAGAAGATCTGTATATCGCGTCCAGACATCTTTCAGATCGGAATGGCCTTAACTAGATTCCGCACCCCCCCCCCCCCCCCCGAGCTTCCAAAATCAAATATTTTTATAAAGTGTGTACGTTCATCTAGAGACAGTTTTGGTCAACAAGGATCCTGTTTGATTCTTGCTTTCTTTATTTATGTGATAAGTTTGGGGGGGGGGGTCATCTTGGATACTTCAGTAAAATGATACCAGGTTCTTGGTATTCACATAAAGTTAGTCTTGATCGTGATGGTGGCCTCATGCGTTATAGTCTTGGCGTTTCTGCAAGGACGTTCTGAATGTCAAGGGCCTGAACTGTTTGCATATTTGGCAGTAGAAAGCAACTATGATGACACCTCAATATAACGGCTGTCTTAAATGCCCAAGGCCGTCATAAGCCAAAATAAAATGACAAGATGTCTTCCCAGGAGCGACAGTATGAAGCTTTCTCACTTCACCCTTCAAGTAGAATATATCCTTCACGACTAACACTTCCCTGGAGATCTAAAACAGGATAGTAGTGATGAGTAATCAGCCGGCAAGTTCTGCTAACCCCGGGGATTTTTATCTCAGCCGTTTCAACCTGTGCTAGATTATGGCTGCCAGCTAAGTGCAGCGTTTGATGAAAACATAATCAAGTACCTTCATCTGATTACATTAGCGCACATATACATACATGCATACAAACATACATATATCATACAAACATACATAGAAATGAAGACTCCAATTCTGGTGGTCCTTGACATTCTGTTGCTTTTTGTTGTATTCCTGTGGTCAGCTTTTTTCAACTGAGCCCCCAAAGAAGCATCAGCGGGTGGTACAGTTTATTTCATATTTTATCATAGTCTCAGTTTTGTTGGTAAATCTTTCTGTTGTGCTTTTTTTCCGGTGACATCATTTCTCAGTTTCATGAAAGAATAGTACAAATCTTCGTATGTGCTTTTTCTGTTATTTTTCTTTCAAACTTAGAATTCACGTAGGATGATCAACTGTTTTCACTCTTCTAGTTCCCTTTTGCCTTAATGTTGATAGTGATGTTTTCCCTGTAACGAGTAGTTTTCCCAAACTGGGGTCAGAGGACCCTGAGGGGGTTATTAGAGGTGATGAAGGGATCACGTAGCAGATTTTCCATTTAAAGTCTTATGAAGAATGTTATAAACTTATAAATGAATAGAACTATTCAGTTGGCTTCAGAGATCGAGAAGGTTCATGCAGAGTTCCTTCAGTCAAAAAGTACTATACCCTAAACAAATTGAACTTCATCTAAAACTTTGATTTAATTCAACCCTCGATATTATGTGGGCCCTCACAACCAACCTTTCTGCGGTGGAAAGAGGGGGCAGGGGGTTGTGTCAAAAAATCGATCCCGTATGGATGTATCTGACAACTCAGCTACTGAATCAACTTTAGTTTAAGCAAAGTTCCTGTCTTTATCAAGTTTCAGGACTAGTCCGGTAGATTAATTTCGGGGGGTATCACAAAACTTGGGAATGAGTTTCTTCATCTCTGTTACACATCCTGGTTTCGTCGTCTTCATCATCAAGTGCCACGCCGGTAGGCATTGGCAGCCATGCTTCTTTACAGATCTAGTTATTTTCCATTTGTTCAGTTGGCGACTTTTGTTGCTGTTGTGCATCTCGTTAGACTGTCCATGGTTATTTTCTCTTGGTCTTTCCCCTCCATCGCTCCCCATTTATCCTCCCTGTTGTTTTGACGTTTTCAAGCCTTCCTCTTCTGGTTATAATGCTTTACAACTTTAAATGCACGCAATTAATTCCCTTTCTTGATCTACACTTCTACTTTAGTTATGTGTTCAGAGTTACATGTAGTTTGATGACGGAGTTTTGTATGATATCTAATAAGGACACGAAAGCTGGAGCAAGTCAAGTTAATCATAATTAACAACATGATACAAACTTAACTGTTCTGTTCCTTGTTACTTGTTGCTGATCTAATGATGGAGTGGTACTTGAGAAGCTGGGGGGAAGTTTGCCGTTCTTGCAGGTGTATTCACTTGATGGTGGATAGCAGCTAGATATACATGTTCAGTCATTTGCATGTCCCTTGAGGAATTTTGCCTCCATAACAACTCTCCTGTGGTCCTCTCGGTTGTAAGCAAGATGTCCTGCTGTTGATGCATCCATTCGCAGATTATCAACGACGTCTTGCAGCCATCTTCGCCTTGGTCTTCCTCTCTTTCTTTTTCTCATTATGTACCCTTCCAAGATGATCTTCTCTAGATTATCATGACGTTTAATGTATCCGAAATATATAAGTTTTCTCTGTTTAATCATCTTTACTAGACAACCTTCTTCAGTATTAAGTTAGATATACATGTTATATCGCATAAAATAAATGGAAGATAGACTAAAGGAAAACCATCCCCTAATGTTCAGTCCCTGCTCATATAATGCTTCAGTGGAGGATGGCTGAGGTTGAAGACGTTGTCTGTTTTTGCAAGTAGCATACCATAGCTGACATGCTAGCGCACCATAGCTGACATGCTAGCGCACCATAGCTGACATGCTAGCGTACCATAGCTGACATGCTAGCGTACCATAGCTGACATGCTAGCGCACCATAGCTGACATGCTAGCGTACCATAGCTGACATGCTAGCGTACCACAGCTGACATGCTAGCGTACCATAGCTGACATGATAGCGTACCACAGCTGACATGCTAGCGTACCATAGCTGACATGATAGCGCACCACAGCTGACATGCTAGCGCACCATAGCTGACATGCTAGCGTAGCACAGCTGACATGCTAGCGTACCACAGCTGACATGATAGCGTACCACAGCTGACATGATAGCGTACCACAGCTGACATGTTAGAGTACCATAGCTGATATGCTAGGGTCAGGGCTATCATGATACCCCCGATAAGATGCCTAGCTTGACTAACGGGGCGCGATCGCCATAGTCCCCATGGTGGTGAAGTCTCCCAAAGAAGTACTGCACACACCCTGTTTTTTCTCTGCCCTCAGGGACTGAAAAATGGCTGTCATTACCCGCTCCCAATCCGACACGATGCTGTGGCTTCAACATCTCTACAGCATCTGTCTCAAATAACACCACCTCACAGTTCCAGTGGGACTGAAGAACAAGAAGCAGATGATGATGATGATGATGATGATGAAGCAAATGCCCCTATTGTTTTGAAGAACAGGACAAAATAGTAGGAGCTGAGATGCCAAACAGATCAAAATGAAAGAAGAGATTTTTTTTAAAAACTGAATACGGCAAAATAACATCTTCATCTTTTCAGCACCCACATTCCCGTTAATGTGCATACAAATAAATCTATACCTAACTCTAACTCTAAACCATAACTCTATACTATAACTCTTTACTAAAGGTCTATATAAAACATACCCCACCATGATAATATTACAGGAAAATCTATACTACAATCTTTACCCTCATCAAATTACATTATATTTGCATCATTCTCAAAGTTTACATCTGTGCAATTTATGATCCTTAAAAAATAAATCTTTTATAAACCGCATTTCCCAATACAAAAGATCACAAACGATATAAATATAAATATGTAAATACAACATATGTAAATGTAGTAATACTGTTCTTAAATTTTAAAATGTAAAACTATTCAGTACATTTATTGTAATTTATATTCTTGAAAACTGAGATCTCTACCAGTGACTTGTATGTTTTCAGTGTAATTTATATATTTTATAATCTACAGTCGTGTTAAGTTTAATCTACAGTTTCGTAAATTTGTATGTTTTTATAATCAACCATGAAATTATTTTTAATGTGCTTTTATATTTTACTGATATTTTCGGACGTCAAAGAGTGGAACTAAACATTTAGCCATGTAACTAATAGTGAAACTAAACATTTTAACTATGTAACTAATAGTGAAACTAAACATTTAACCATGTAACTAATAGTGAAACTAAATATTTTAACTATGTAACTATTAATGAAACTAAACATTTAATCGTGTAACTAATATTTCTAATTTCAATGCCTCGACATTTTAGTAAAAAACTGTCATCTCTAATTAAGCAGATAATTTCTTCTTCTTCTTCTTCTTCTTCTTGAATCGTGTAATAAATTCTCTAGAACCTTGTCCAGGAAAAATTCAGAAAACGGCAATCCAGATCTGGTAAACTGGAACACCTAGCGACAAATGGGAAAACTGGAGAGCCAAAGGGACAGAGGAAGACAAAGAAACAAGATACTTGACGGATGAGTAGCACAGAGCACGGTCCATCACACATCTTATAGAAAGATCAAAGGATTGATGGTTGTGGAAGTCAATGACGACCAACGCCGACAGGTAATGTTGGTTATGGTCAGCATTCTATGATGGTAGGCATTCTATGATGGTAGGCATTCTATGATGGTAGGCAAATGATCTCAATGTAGGGACACTGGCTACGATCACTGAGAGAATCTTATTCTGTAATAATACGTTTTTACACTTCTGCTTATATCCTATATATAATTTTTACTTTATAATGCACCATAAAATGCACCATCTTGTCTTGTACTATCTCCCTGAAACTGCGAACTGGTGTTATTTGCAGCTGATGCTGTGAAGGTGTTGAGGTATAGCATCGTATCAGTGTGGGAGCGGGTTATGGCAGCTACTTTTTTAGTCCTGCAGTACAGCTAAAAAGCAAAGGGTGTGCAATGTTTCTTTAGCAGACTCCACCACCATGGGGAATATAGTGATCCCTGCCCCCTTAGCCAGGCTAGTCCTGTTACTGGAGGTACCAACGGAGACGTGGGACATGGTCTTGGTCAGCTATGGTTCGCCACCCTTAATGCTAGTATATCAACTATGGGTCGCCGATTGACTAATCTGACAGCGTCTTCACCCCAGAATGCACCACATATTTTCAGGGTTAAGTTTATCAATGACATTTTCAGACATCCTTTTTTCAGACATTTCTTCCGCCAACATAATACCGTGGGTGTGTATGGTTCACTGTCCCGTTAGTCAATGTTTTCTAATTTCAATATTTTCTTTTTTTGCAGTGTAAATGGGCGCCGGAGTAGGGGTGTGGATAGTGCACTAAGCATCTCATGGCGAGAGTAGAGGGTTCTAATCAGGCTAGAGGTATCTTCATCATTCAGTTATAGAAACGGATGCCTGGCTTCTACTGGACCTGCGGAAGGAAAGTCGGTCAGGCGTGACTGGCGTGTCGACAAGTCAAGGAATATATGGGCGCTAACACCATATCTACACACATTTTGACATGTGTCAAAAGTATTTTGCAAGGTCATTTTGAATAGACTTAAGGATATAGTGCATACTGCAATGAGAGAAGAACAAGCAGGATTTCGAAAAGGGAGAAGCTGTCTCAACCAGATCTTTACTCTCAGAATAATACTTGAAGAACATATTGAAAAGCAGAAACCATTAATACTGAACTTTATAGATTTTAAAAATGCGTTTGATAGCATACACAGAGACTCATTATGGACAATTTTAAGTCTATATGGAATACCACTAAAATTGTCAATATCATTAAGGACTTATACAATGGATATGTTTGTGCAGTCAAGACAGAAGAAGGGATGAGTGAATGGTTCCAGATTGAAACAGGTGTGAAACAAGGATGTATACTGTCTCCTTTACTTTTTGGGATTACAATAGACTTCATAATGAAAAAATGCTGCACAGGCAACACGGGTATTGACTGGGTACATGGGACCCAACTAGAAGATCTTGATTTTGCTGATGAGGCCGGCTAGCGTAGTGGTTAGAGCACTCGTCTAGCAACCAAATGGTCGAGGGTTCGAATCCCCAGCTGAGCGGGATTTTTTTTCCGACCAATACGGCCCTGAGGTCGACCCAGCCTCGTAAAATGGGTACCAGAGAAAATCTGGGAAGTAAAGGCAGCGAGGAAAGGAACTGGTCACCCTACCTCATACGCTGATGACCCAGCATAATGAGGTCTCTAACGCTTCACCCCCTACGGCATTTGAAATGCTATGGGACTATCTTTACTTTACTTTATAACTCTTATCAGCAATAATGTGAATTCCATGCAAGAAAAAACAGATAGCCTGTCTTCACTGGCTAGCAAAATATGACTTGAAATTAACAAAGACAAAACAAAAATAATGAAAATTCCTCTCAATCAAAATGGAAAAATACACATAGAACGGACAGATATTGAAGAAGTCAGTCAATTTGCATACCTTGGCAGCTACATAGACCAGGGTGGCGATACTAGAAAGGAAGTTAGGATCAGAATTGCAAACGCAACATCAATCTTCAAGAATCTTGAGAACATATGGAATTCAAAAGTTATAAGCACAAAAACCAAGTTAAGACTATTCAATTCAAATGTAATATCCACCCTCATTTATGCATGCGATAGTTGAAAAACAACTAAAGAAATAGAAAATAAATTAGACTCTTTTGAAAACAAATGCCTAAGGAAAATACTCGGCATCAAATGGAACGAATTCAAGAACAATGCAGAGATAAGACAGATGACTGAACAATAACCAGTCTCATGGGTGATCAGGAAAAGGAGATGGACATATGTTGGTCACTTGATGAGAAGAAATGATCAGAGAATCTCAAACCAAGCTATCAAGTGGAACACAACAGGCCGAAGAAAAAGAGGCAGACCGCGTGAAACTGAAGAGGACATTGTTAAGAGAGGCCAAATTAACAGGCATAAAATCCTTTGATGAAGTTGAAAGATTCGCCGAAGACAGGAAAAATTGGCGAACTACTTTGCGAGCCCTATGTGACGTTTAACGGCACGGGAAGGATATAAGATATAAGAAGAACACCATATCTCCCCTCCCTTCCTTCCAAATGTCTTGTCTCCATGGTATAGTACAGGTAACTATATCTTTTACCTTACAGTCGAAATCGATAAACAAAACAAAACAGTTATATCGACTAGTAAACAGATGTTACTGTAAGGCCAGTCAAATGTTAACTTGAAACCGCTGTTAGGAATAAATGTTCCACGGTTGAATGCCCGGAATATTATACGTTTGTGTTCTAAATGTGGCGTTTTTTAACGGGAGTAACATCTGTATCACAAAATAGCGTGGAAGAAGCACAACAAAAGAACTGATGAATGACAGGAAAGAACAAAAACTGTAGAGAAATATGGTCGCCCACCCCTCCAAGCAAAGCACATGATGATGATGAAATTTTGTATTGCTATTTTGGTCATGGACATAAATAATGATGAGAGATGAAAGTTTTGCTCGAGGATATCAGACAATAGCGATTGTTCAAATGAAGGTTTTTTTTTAGGTCATGGAAATGAAACAATGACGTGAGATGAATATTTTAGTAACTGACATAAAATAATGACAGGAGATGAAAGTTTAGGGAAACAATATTTGAAAATGTGACAGTCACCAACAAACACGGTTTGAGAAAGAAAGATATACGAGACTTGATGTCCACATTGCTTGAAGAAAACTGCAGACACATGTACAAGAGAATGCAATCTCAGAGAAAGAGAACTTGTGATATTCATTCATTTCATTCATTTGCATGTCCCTTGCGGAACTTTGCCTCCCTAACAGCACTCCTGTAGGCCTCTCGGTTGTAAGCAAGATGGCCTGCTGCTGATGCATCCATTTGCAGATTATCAACGATTTCTTGCAGCCATCTTCGCCTTCGTCTTCCTCTCTTTCTTTTTCCCATTATGTACCTTTCCAAGACAGTTTTCTCTAGATTATCATAACGTTTAATGTCTCCAAAATATTTCAGTTTTCTCTCTTTAATCCTATTTACTAGCCAGTCTTCTTCAATATTAAGTTCTTGTAGTATGGATATATTTGTTCTTTTTTGTGACCATGATATTTGAAGGTGACCATGATATTTGAAGAACTCTTCTGTAGCATTTACATTCAAAGGCATTTATGTGTTTCTCAGCTGTTTTGTTAAGTGTCCAGGTCTCACAGGCATATGTTGCGATGGGAAAGATGCATGCCCTTAAATCTTATTTTTGTAGTTCTGTCTGTTCCTCTCCACACATTCTTTGGTTGTTTTACTTTCTGAAGAGCGATAGATGTCCTCCTTTTAATTTCCCTCATTGTATCTCCATTATTTGTTAGTAGTGATCCAAGATATTCAAAACTCTCCACTTCGTCCAGTTTTTCCTCATTGATACATATTTCAGCTGCCTTGTTTGTTTTGTCATCAATTTAGTTTTCTTCACATTAAGAGAGAGGTTTTGCTCTTCGTTGTTCTTACAGATTGACATAATTAGTTTTTTCCATTCCTTTTTGTGTTGTGGACAGTAATACTGTGTCATCAGCATATCTAATCTCTGGTATTTCATAACCTCCAACCGTTATGGCATCGTAATATTCTTTTTCTACATCTTCTCTAACATTCCTCACTATATTTTCACTATACAAGTTAAATAAGTAAGGCGACAATATACACATCTGACGGACCCCTTGTTTTATGTCAAACCAAGTTGTTGTTTCACCATTTATTCTCACTGCTGCCTGTTGGTCTAGATACAGCAGTGATGTTAATTGTATTAAATGTGTTGGAAATTCCATTTTTTCCATTATTTCCCAAAGTTTCTGGTATTGTACACAATCAAATGCCTTTGAGTAGTCTATAAAGTGTGATATATGATAGCACAAAAATGGGATGAAACAGCAAGATTGCTCCATAAACGGAAAGCATATAAAAGAAAATGGCGTCTTTGTCATCTATGATGATGATGATGATGATAACGATCGTGATGAGAATATAGAAGAAAAACTGGACACAAGTAGTTCCCTGACATCAGTTCACAAGGATTTGAGAAATGAATCGCCTCCTGCGTTGATGATGTTAGTTCAAATAATGGCGTAAGCGAGATGATTGATGAAAACGCCAAAATGATGGAACAGCAAATGATGGAGATAAAATGGGCCTGGAATATTTGCTCAAGAAGAAGATAAAAGTGAAAGAAAAAGATGGTGTGGCAAACGATTACGAAAGCAACGTTCACATAGTACAACTAGCTTCATTTGTGAAAGGCGAACGTCCTAGGGAACGGCGTAGGACGTTAGAAGGGGGTCACAGAGTACTAGATTAAAGATGGCCGACAAGAGAAAATCTTATATTCACCTGCTGCTGAGCTGAAGGGCCTGATTGCGCGAAGGGTAATGGGATAAACTTAGATGAATGTGAAAAGAGAAGAAAAATATTTAAACGAAAATACTATTTTGGTAGGCTGTTGAGAGCAGCCAAACGCATAAGGCAGGAAAATAAACGATTAATTCAAGTTATTTCTCAAACTTTTTATCTTTTTATCTTTGCCACCATCTTGTCCACATCCATGCTCATCCCCCCCCCCCAAAAAAAAAAACTATACACACGAGCACACATACAAACATAAACTTTATTTGGTTCTCGCGTTGTTCCCCTGCTCCCTTGGATCTTATAATCGATCTGAGAACCGTTGAGAGAGAAGAAAAGAGCTTGTCAAGTATTTGCTTGTAGAAAGTAAAGGTAGTTCCATAGCAAAATGCCGTAGGGAATGAAGCGTTAGAGACCTCATTATGCTGGGTCATCA
The DNA here is from genome assembly GCA_009760885.1 of Achatina immaculata. Classification (NCBI taxonomy): domain Eukaryota; kingdom Metazoa; phylum Mollusca; class Gastropoda; order Stylommatophora; family Achatinidae; genus Lissachatina; species Lissachatina immaculata. The sequence continues at coordinate 64,334,994 of CM019720.1, read as the reverse complement.
GTATATGAGGTAGGGTGGCCAGTTCCTTTCCTCTCTGTCTTTCCTTCCCAGATTTTCTCTGGTATCCATTTTACGAGGCTGGCTCGACATCGGAGCCATATTGGTATGACACAAAAAAATCCCGCTCAGCTGGGGATTCGAACCCGCGACTATTCGGTTGCTTTGTAGAATGTAGTGTCTGAAGGACATAATTTGTCTATGTAGAAGTTTCCTTGACTAATACACAATTGGGAGCTTAAGAGTTAAAGACATTTAATGATGTTTTGCAGGGCTTGGACTTTCCTTCATCCATACTGCAGCAGGTACTTGTCATCGCTGCCAACATCAGATTATATAACTACCACACCTGCTGAACGTTGTTCCACCCAGTAAAGGTCAAGTGTGTCTGAAATTCGACCCGAAGCAATGTGAGCTAGGTCACATTTTTCTCTGATCACTGACGCGGAACAATGACCGCTATAAGTTAAGCGTTTCTGACGCCGAACTATATTCGCTTATCACGTTTTATTGGCATTTGACGTGGAACTATGCCCGCTACAAGGGTTTATTGACATTTGACGTGGAACTATGCCCGCTAAGTCAAGTATTTATGACATCTGACACGATATAATCCGCATTGGTTCAAGTGTTTCTGACATTTGACACGAAACATTGACAACTAAGTCAAGTTTGACTGACAATTCGACGTGGAACAGTGCCTACAAAAGTCAACTGGCTCTGATACATCCAAGTACTGATCAGAGTTGGGACACAACATTCACAAGCCAGGATAAAAAAAGAGAAAAAATTTTGTAGGATTAGACAAAATTTGTTCTCTTACATTACCGTACCAAAGCCTCGTAGTTTCTTGTTTATAAAAAAAATTGTTCCTTAAAGCCAGGATCAAGAGTGGTCAGCAAGATGTTTCACAAGAAATGTCACAAAGTGCTAAAAATACGTCACATATTCTTGTTTCACTTGTCATATCTTCCAGTTAGAACCGGTCTAATCTGCTGAAATTTGCTTCCGAAGTAAATGTGCGTCTTTTCTGGGGATGGCTCAGAAGAAATCTGCATACGTTTAAATATATTCTTAGCATTGCAATGGATTTATGCTAAGCTAAAATTGCCGTAGAAGCAGAGTTTAGAACTGGCAGTGCAGTGACTGATTGCTTATAGAAAAGGTGATATTATTTATGCAGTAAAATAACAGACGGACGGACGGACAGACAGACAGACAGACAGACAGACAGATAGATAGATAGATAGATAGATAGATAGATAGATAGATAGATAGATAGATAGATAGATAGATAGATAGATAGATAGATAGATAGATAGATAGATAGATAGATAGATATGAATTAATGGGAAAGAGTTTCCTCAAGGCAAAAAAACACAGCAGAACGAACACCCGTTTCTACCAACTTTCAGGTGAAGATGGCGTCGAATGCTGATGGAAACATCTGAACATTTTCTATAGATAAGACAAAACTAGGAATACATTAGATAAACGAAACAAAAGAGACTGACAAAGACGTTATGGTTTCTCTGACATGAAATACTCACCGAACGTTGGCGAGGGTATGTCGACGACCTGAGCCTCGAAAGAATTTGTGTGCCTGTAGATCACTCAATATATCCTTGTCTTCCGTATCCATGGCAACAGAGAATCAAATGATATGCAACTCCTTATATTCTTATGAATAAATAACGAATAACATATCAAACAATGATATATGAACTGTGATAAAACTATCTTGTCTTGAACGGAACTCTGGTCTCTGTTCGCCAATAAATGTGTATTAAGAGACTCGACAGCTTATAGAAGAAGCTTTCTGCCTGACCTAATCTGACGATCTTTTCCTTTGATACCGAACTCTTGATGTGTACAGAAGCTAGAAACTGCAGCTGCTGATGAGATGGTCTGTTGTTAATTTTGTTTAATGAACAGTTCTCCAGACATGTTGCATTGAGTTCCAGAACAGAGAACAGTTAATCATAAATGTGGAAAAAAAATGCACTGGATTGATCAGAGATAAGACAGAGTTTCTTCCTTTGCTCCCACCAATTCCTTGAAAGTTTAGTTTGCTAAGTTCAGTCAAAACGTGCTACAGAACCTCCACACATGTGCACGTTAACTTACGAAAAAAATCTGGAAACCACATTTTGTGGCTAAAACCGACGAATTCGGATAGCTACACCCCAAAGATCATACACAAATTGTAATCGTCTTACAATTTAACATCTAAATTCTGATTCGGATACAAGGTCTTCGTTTCTGCAATCAGGCATTACATTAACATTATTTTTGTATTTGTTTTTACATTGTTTAGAGGACTTCAGATGTTGGTATTTTACTGATACCATAAGAATATGATTTGCTATTTCACCCACCGACGTTTATATAAGCACAGATGACAATAAAAGCTGACTTATAACCAACCATTGTTCATATTTATAAAATATCACAGTGAAAGCTGATTTATAAACCACCGACGTTTATATTTACAAAAGATGACAAAGAAAGCTGACTTATAACCCACCGATGTTTATACTGACAATAGATGACAATGAAAGTTGACACATACCCAGTTACATTTATATTACGAAAGATGACCACGAAAGCTAACTACGTACTCCGGCTTTCTATATTTCTCACATGCACAAGAAAATGGAACGATGACCCAATAGCAAACTGCAACACGACGCTTCTCTAAAGATTAAGCCAGAGCTGGTTGGTCCCTGCCTAGCATTACCCGGGCTGCTGTGACACAAAGGAACATGGTGCATGATCCTCATTATCTACAGCTTTCTGTACCTCGTTTGATGAGGATGTCCTTGGTTTCTCCATAAATCTGACAGTTTCTATAATGCAATCAATTTTCCCAAGTGCATATGACAGTTCGATGATTACTTCAGTGAATATAATGAGAAGAGGAAAAAAAAAAGAATCACATCAATTGATAGACTCCCTGTAAATGGAAAATCGATGACTATTCCTGTAGATGATGTAGTTAAGATCTCGGGGTGGGGGGGGGGTGGAAGCATTATATTGTTCTTGAGCTTCTGTGGTTTTAATTTTTGAAATGGGGTGAAAAATATTGTTTCTTATGACGGTCCACACCTCAGACAACAATGTTCACCTGATCTTCCTTGACTAAGCTGTAAAGGACTACCAAATTCTCTTTATAGGAACATCGCTCTGTGGAAAGATAGGTTCCTAGTCTCTCATAGCTCTTCTAACCAGCTACCTTCATATCAGCCAGGTCTGAATAGCAAATATCCAAGACGCACTTTACAGGTTTCCGTTGCAGATCTGATAGAATCAGAAACTCACTGATAACACGTCTCAGTCAGTCATGTGCATGTCCCTTGCGGAACTTTGCCTACCTAACAGGTCTCCTGTGGGCCTCTCGGTTGTAAGCAAGATGCCCTGCTGTTGATGCGTTCATTCACAGATTATCAACGATATCTTTCAGCCAGCTTAGCCTTGGTTCCCCCTTCCCCTCATATTATGCATCCTTCCATGATAACTTAGTGGTTTCGTGCCTGGTGCGTCGCCTACTCATAGCTGGGTGGTTGTTTGTTCTACTGGAGTCCTGGACTCTCTATCCAGCCATTCTTTTACTATTCTTTCGTTCACGTTCTAATTGGTTGCCAGTTTTCAAGGCTAATTCTACCAAATCTTTTCCATTACTTTGCTAATACTAGTGCTTATGATGTCAGCACCACGTTAAATTTACTACTTAAAATTATTGGACAAAGCTAGTGTTACACGTTAGAAAACAGCTTCTTCATACCAGTACAAAGCAGCCCATTCATACTGGTACAAAGAGGCGACTTCATACTGGTACAAATCAGCGCCTTCATACTGTTACAAAGCAGCGCCTTTATACTGGTACACAGCAGCGCTTTCATACTGGTACAGAGCACCGTCTTCATACTGGTACAAATTTCTTTTTTCGTTTTTCAGGCAAATGAAACAAACAGCTACAAAACACGACACAATTGTTGAAACCAAATCAATCCTTTGCGGATTGGGAAATGCTCCATTTGAGCAAATCCATGACATCGCTCTCAGGTTCTGAAATGGTCAGATAGCTCTGGGTGAGGAATCAGGCCTTTGTTTTGCTCTTTAAGCTGTTCCTTTTTTAACAGATCTGCTAGCCTGGTTGATAAATATGCAGTTTTATTTGATGTCCTTCTAAAACAAAATTTGAAGTCATTATAACTACGATAGTTTGTGTTCTGAAAGCCTGATTAATGAGATCACGTGACAGTTGCATTACAGGAAGCACAGTTCTGCAAATAACGCGAGAAATTAATAAATAACACTTGCTGAAGTAGGGACAGAGAGGCCTAGACGGGACTGAGCAGATCCTGAAGGATAAGACACCTGCCAAAGCGCTGACTCTGTTGCTTGTTAATCAACTCAGCTGCTACAGCGCGTCACGCTAGGGAACAGCCAATGAAGTTGGTGTACATGTACCTGCAAATCGAGTCACACCAGATTATAATATGAGCAGTATTCGCGTTGTAAATTCAAAAGCCCGAGGATTGCTTAAAAATTATTTCCCGTGCACATCAGAACTGGAATCGGGACCATGAGGAGACACAACTAGCTCAGGATCGCAAGAGTAAGGTATAGTGGCAAAGTTTTTAAAGCGTGGCCTGAAAAAATCTGAATGGGGGAATTGAATAGAACAGCCAAAAGACGGGAATAGAGAAATGTAGGGAGTGAAAAGAAGGACAGCCAAAAGACGGGAATAGAGAAATGTAGGGAGTAAATAGAAGGGCAGCCAAAAGACAGGAATAAAGAAATGTAGGGAGTGAATAGAAGGGCAGTCAAAGAACGGGAATAGAGAAATGTAGGGAGTAAATAGAAGAGCAGCCAGAGGACAGGAATAGAGAAATGTATCCCAGACGGGAATAGAGAAATGTATCCCAGAGTATAATGATAACTTCTACCCAGTAAATTTCAAAATAAGATCACGTATCTCTGTACGGGATATTTCTGGAAGTACCAATAAAACACCATCAGATTTCCTGAGTTCACAGTATTTCTGCTGCTTATAGTGACGATATAGTGATGGTAAAAGGGGAGAGGACATCTATCGTTCTTCGGAAGGTTAAGCATCTGGGGAATGTGGAGAGGAACAGATAGAACTACAGAAATAAGATTTTAAGGGCATGCCTGTGAGACCTAGACACTTAATAGAACAGCTGAGAAACACATAAATGCCTTTGAATGTGGATGCTACAGAGGACTTCTTCAAGTGTCATGGACGCAGAAAAGAACAAATATATCCATACTACAAGAACTTAATATTGAAGAAGGCTGGCTAGTAAGGAGGATTAAACAAAGAAAACTTAAGTATTTTGGACACATTAAACATTATGATAATCTAGAGAAGACCGTCTTGGAAGGGTACATAATGGGAAAAAGAAAGAGAGGAAGACCAAGGCGAAGATGGCTGCAAGACATCGTTGATGATCTGCAAATGGATGCGTCAGCAGCAGGCCATCTTGCTCACAACAGAGGCCTTCAGAAGTGCTGTTAGGGAGGCAAAGTTCCGCAAGAGACATGCAAATGAATGATTGAATATAGTTACGAAATGATGTTGTATGTCGTGCACCTTCTCCTCGCTCACACAGACACCATCTTACGCGGCAGCTTGTTGCTATAGCAATGCTACAAAATGCTTCCACAACGCCATAAAATTTGCGGTTAAATGCTCCATCAGGGTTGCTACATAAACAACTTGTGTAACAAGACGTGGTTTAGAAAATGTTACTGCTCAATAACATAACAATAAACAGGAACTAAAGTTCTCTTCGTGTTATTACAAGCACGAACACTCTGGCTGAAAGATAACAATCAGCGCTAACGAGGTAACGATTGTTTACTTGGAAGAAAACACTTATGCGCATCACGAAAACAATTTCCGCCTTGTTATATCCAATATCCAGCATAAAACAAGAACATTCTGAGACTGCCAAAGGTCTCCCATCTTGAAGTCGGAGATGGCGCGGAGCTGGTCTAGATTTCCAAATTGTATTTATTTTTGTATTCATATATTTGTGAAGCATAATCTGACAAGGGGAATGATGCTGTGGCAGTTGTTTCCCGTCACCCGCTCTGTTTGTATACGGTAATCTCCCTTAGCCGTTGTCTAAAGGGACTAACTCGCAAGGCAGTAGGGCTCCTCTTTTTGCTCTGCTGTTTATTCAAATATTAACAGATGACCTTTAGATCTAGAGGCCGTCCCAGGATTCCGCCATCTGATAGACGCACCTGGTGGAAAGACAGCCTCGTCGTCCTCCTCATAGGAAGGACAAAGATGGAGAGGAAGGAGAAGAGAAAAGTATCTCTTACAGCTAACTAAGTGGCATGGAGGAAGAAAAGGCATGTGACACTGATCGCACAAGATGGAGAACCATGATTGCCAACGCCATCCGGCACGGGACACAATTATACACATTTATCAGTGCTCATTGCAAAGAGCTCACTCAAATCTGTAAGTTCTCCAACAACAAACATTCAGAATCTCACACAAAATGTGCGAAGAGGGGCCTCGGAAAATTACAATTGGTTTCAGGTGTTCACGGCCTAAAACAGAGACTGGGACCCACACTGGTTTCAAGTGTTCACGGCCTGAAACAGAGACTGAGACCCACACTGGTTTCAAGTGTTCACGGCCTGAAACAGAGACTGAGACCCACACTGGTTTCAAGTGTTCACGGCCTGAAACAGAGACTGGGACCCACACTGGTTTCAAGTGTTCACGGCCTGAAACAGATACTGGGACCCACAATGGTTTCAAATGTTCACGGCCTGAAACAGAGACTGAGACCCACACTGGTTTCAAGTGTTCACGGCCTGAAACAAAGGTTGGGACCGCACTGGTTTCAAGTGTTCACGGCCTGAAACAAAGGTTGGGACCGCACTGGTTTCAAGTGTTCACGGCCTGAAACAGAGACTGGGAACCAGTGATCGGCAAGAAATGCAACGATAACGCATTCAGCTCGGCTAAGTATTTGTTAATCTTACGTGTTAAGTGCCGAAACAAAGAAGTTCTGCACTGCATACATAAACCAGGTAGCGGAAGTTATAAATAAACACCGGAAGTAATAAATACATTTTAAAACAGGAAGCGAAGCCACATGAGTAGACTATATTAATCAGGGCTAGTAAATTAATTATCAACAACACTAGCAAATTAATTAATTTATAGTCGTTTTTTTTTGACAATATCAAATACCTAATTTTAATATTCAGCCTGCATCTTTTTTTGGTTACTAAAAAGGGAAATGAGAACTAATGGACGTCAATTTTTTTTGTTAAATCTGATAATAGTAAAAGGATGAACAGGTAGCGATAATTCATATTCTCACAGCGGCAGTTAAATAGAAAAATAGAGATTGGGAAAGTAGATGATGGAAGAAGCGACAATAAAATACGCAGAAGAAAGACTGAGATAGATAAGAGAGAAACAGACAGAAGAAGAGAATACAGGGAAGGCATGTAGAGAAATAAAGGCAGAAAAGAAAAGGAAAACGTAGAGAGTTAACGACAAGGAGATGGAGAGACTAAGAGAGAGAAAGAGAGACAGGGAGAGAACGTGAGAAAGAAAAAAGTCAAAACAAGGTGGGGGAGGGGGGGGGGAACAATAACCACTGCCAGGCAGACGTAACCAAGGTTTGAGATATAGATAAATAAAGCAGACATAACCAAGGTTTAAGAGATAGATAGATAAAACAGATAGACAAGGTTTGAGAGATAGACAAATAAAGTAGACATAACCAAAGTTTAAGAGATAGATAGATAAGACCGATAGACAAGGTTTGAGAGATAGACAAATAAAGCAGACATAACCAAGGTTTGAGAGATATGTAGATAAAACAGACATAACCAAGGCTTGAGAGATAGACAAATAAAGCAGACATAACCAATGCTTGAGAGATAGACAAATAAAGCAGATATAACCAAGGCTTGAGAGATAGACAAATAAAGCAGACATAATCAAGGTTTAAGAGATAGATAGATAAAACAGATAGATAATGTTTGAGAGATAGATAGGTAAAACAGATAGACAAGGTTTAAGAGATAGATAAAACAGATAGACAAGGTTTGAGAGATAGATAGATAAAACAGATAGACAAGGTTTAAGAGATAGATATATAAAACAGATAGACAAGGTTTGAGAGATAGATAGATAAAACAGACATAGACAAAGTTTGAGAGATAGACAAATAAAGCAGATATAACCAAGGCTGAAAGGAACGTCAAAGTATTTTTACTAGCAATAAATCTCTTCCATCTAACTATAAATCTACGGATACGTCAGTACGTATTCTATCATACGTTGCTAACAAAATTATATCTTGTGTGAATACAACTCATCTAATAACTGTAAACACAAACCGTATATGATTATTACTTCACATGTAATCTTCGGAATTCACAAGCCGAATTTAATCTCGCGATTTTGAACGAGAAAGTAATTGACGGAGCAAGAATTTAACTAATGATTAAAATCGACGAATGTAGATTTCCGCAGTTTCTGAGCTGGCTTAAAATTGATGGATTTCTCCATCCACTCCCAGCTCTCTCTCTCCCCCCCCCCCCCCACCCCCTTGCACAAACATAGCGTATCCCCAGCAACACACACGTAAACTGCCTGCAGCGCCCCCTCTATCTAGCCTTACTATTGGAAATTCTAATCACACGAAACAAAACAAAAAAATGAGAATGAAAATACGATTAAAAAGTGTAAATACAGATCTGGTGCTTACGACTGTTGAAGCAGCAAATAAAATATTTACATTTGGCTACAGCAATCACGTCAATACGCTCATTGTACGTTCAGCGGCATGAAACTGGTAACTCGCCAGCCATTGTTTAGTCCAAGGGGTTTTTGTCAGACTGACGCAACATTTGATTGGTTGAATTATCTGTTGGCTGACATGTTGGATGATTTGTTGTTTGAAAGGTTGGTTGGTGATTGTTGAACTGCGATATGCGACGTTTGATTTTCTGTCACGCTATCTTGACTTGTACGTCAGATTATGCTAAGACGCGAATAATTTGTAGATATAAGTTAACATCAATAACCACAAAGCCAGTGCAGTAAAGCCGTGATAACAAAATGTTAAAACTGTTTTAAAATGCTATAAAGGGGAAGTGGATTGGCTACAAACTAAGGAAACTAGACGCCAGCATAATAAGGCAGGCAACGATATAGAATCCCCAGGGAAATATAAATCAAGGAAGGCTCTGGAGAAGGGAAATTATGAAAGTACACAGAAACAAGGGATACACAATGGAGGGAAGTAGTGAACAAATCCAAGAACAGGGATGGCTGGAGAAAATGTATCCATGGTCTACTCTAGCACGAGAGCGACGGATGATGATGACGATGATGATGATGATGACGATGATGATGGTGATGATGATGATGATGATGATGATGATGATGATGATTTAAAACAAAAATCTTTCGGGTGCAGCCTCTTACAAGGATCAGGTGGGTGTGTAACAGAGTAACATTATGTTTACACAGCCATCTGCTCCTTTTTTTTCTATTTATATTTTCCATTCTTATGTGTTATATATCACTGATGTGAGTCAATATTTTCTCTTAACTTCCTATCTCTTCGTCCTGGGTGTTTTTGTATGAATAAGATGTAAACCGAAGTGTCATAAAAGTGTGCTCGCTAATTAATAGTGCTCGTTAATTAATAGTGCTCGTTAATTAATAGCGCTCGTTAATTAATAATGCTCGTTAATTAATAACGCTGCTCCTATTTTTGTTTTAAGCATCAGATGATGTGTCGGAGTTGAGTTACGGCTACTTTCTGGAACGAAACCGTACTCTTCTTGGAAACCTCCATCACGTCTGGTTCAGTGTTACATCTGAGATATGGCGCAGTTAGAAAAACATTCACATATTTTCTTCCCGTGACAGTTTATATAACAAGAGATAGATGCCTAATAAGAGTCAGTGAAATACATAACACGAGATAGATGCCTAATAAGAGTCGGTGAAATATATAACAAGAGACAAATGTCTAATAAGAGTTAGTAAAATATATAACAAGAGATAAATGTATAATAACAGTCAGTCAAAACAAAATTTAAATGTCTAATAAGAGTCAGTAAAATATATAACAAGAGATACATATGTAGTAGGAGTCAGTGAAACAGTAATTTAATTACAATCATAAATATAGTAAATAAACATTCACTGGAAACATGATGAGGAAAATCGCTGCTGGCGAGATTCTTCAGCTGCCGTGCGTGGAGCGGTGCTCCTCCCGGCCAATGAAGAAAGGTGCAAATGGGTTGCCGCGCGGCACCACTGTGGAAAAGGTGGTAGAAAGGATAAAGCGAAGCAAACAGTCAAATCACAGCACCTCTGGTCTGGAGGTCGGCCAAAGTGTACTCATATTGGGTGAAATTTTTTAACGGCTTAACCTAGAGGTTGAGACACTGCTGGCGAGACTCTTCGGATTCCGCGCGTGGAGTGAAGGTCCTCCTAACCAAGGAAGAAAATGCGGAAAAGCAATCAGGGTTGCTGTGTGGCGTCGATGTGAAAAGGTGAAGGAAAAGATAAAGTGAAGTTTAATCGGTATGTCCAGTAGTATCGCTGCGAGAGTTACACATACCACGGCGCCTCTGCTCTAGAGGCCGGCCACGTCCGAAATACACCTACACTGGTGAAATATGCCTAAACCGGCACACACCAGGGGTGGAACTTGATGGCTAGGCATGTCATGCCACCTCCGCTCTAGAGGTCGGTCAAGCCCAATATACACCCATACTGGTGAAATATGCCTAAATCGGCTCACTCCAGGAGTGAAACTTGAAGGCTACGCATGCCATGGCACGTCTGCTCTAGAGGTCGGTCACGTCTCAAACACGCCCATTCATTCATTCATTCATTTGCATGTCCCTTGCGGAACTTTGCCTCCCAAACAGCACTCCTGTAGGCCTCTCGGTTGTGAGCAAGATGGTCTGCTGCTGTTGCATCCATTTCCAGATCGTCAACGATGTCTTGCAGCCATCTTCGTCTTGGTCTTCCTCTACTGGGATAATATGCCTAAACCGGCTCATCCCAGGGGTGGAAGTCACTAGTGGCGAGGATTCGTCCTCCTGGACAAAAGCTCCATCCTGGTCACAACTAGGAAGGGTAGCGGCAACGACCACAAAATGCTGAAGTCGGAGACACTGGACCAGGGCAGTCTAGATAGGCAACCACCTCTCACCTGGCGGGGATGTATGCATATCCAAATCGCGCTGAGGTTTTCCGGTGAGAAAGTCCAACACTGGACTGGATGAGCAACCACCTCTGACCTGGCGATGATACATGGGTATCTTAAAACACGTCGAGGTTTTCCGGTGAGAAAGTCCAACTCTAGACTAGGTGGGCTAACACCTCTCACTCAGCGGGGATATACTGATATCTAAAACACGTCGAGGTCTTCCGGTGAGAAAGTCCAACTCTAGACTAAACTGGTGCAACGACAACCACGGTGTCACGCAATCCCGCTTCCGGGACCCACCAAGCTCAAGCCCTGCGATACTCTGAACCCCATGTGGTCCTCTCTAGGATCCCGTGTGGTCCTTTCGGGGTCCTTTCGGGGACCACACGGGGGACCACAGGACTTAACGTGGACCACAGGCGTAAATTCAGTAGGATCGCGGGGCGGTCTTGATGGTAGAAGCGAACGAAGAAGAAGAAGAAGATGATGATGATGATGATGATGATGATGAGGAAATGAATGCAAAGCATCAAAACAACAGAAAAGATGAAATGGGCAGACAAAAAAAAACAGAACCATGGGCAGTCTAAAGCGATGGCATGATCGAAAGTCAATAATCAAGATCTGTGGAGAAATATCAACATTAATTCCTGTTGGCATGGCACATGATGATAATGATGAATTGGTCTATAATATTAAGTAGAATTATCATTTTCCATCTCCATACGCAAAACTGGATATAATGTATTTCTAGCTTTCTCCTATTTCATGCTATCACTGGATAGAATGTATTTCTAGCTTTCTCCTATTTCATGCTATCACTGGATAAAATGTATCTCTAGCCTCCTGTTTCGTGCTATCACTGGATAGAATGTATTTCTAGCCTGCTTTTATTTCTTGCTATCATTTGACAGAATGTATCTCTAGCCTTCTCCTGTTTCTTGCTATCGCTGGATAGATGGCATCTCTAGGCTTCTCCTGTTTCTTGGTATGACTGGATATAATGTATCTTTAGCCTCTTACTGTTTCTTGCTATTATGGTTCAACTGGTCAAATCTCATTTTGCAAATTTTAAATCTTATTGCTTTCATCTTCACCTTTAAAAAAAAAAATTATAGATTTTGGTATGGTTTTATGTTTAACTTTTCCATTCAGTATAGTTTCCCTTAGGTATAGCTTTTTTCCGATATGGCTGTCTGCGTGTTGTAATGTCTTCATAAACCCCATATTCTTGATTTGTCTGCGTCATATTTTTCTCATTTTGTTCACTTTAAAATTCCATTTGTTCCAATTCTGTTCTGCGCCTCTGGATGTGACATTCACATTGAATTCAAGTATTATATCCAGAGAAATGTGACATCTCTTGGGTTTCGCGAGTGTCGCTAGTTTTCTGGGCAAACAACCGAGTTTTAGCGAACCCACACAACCACAGTTCCTACAGATCTAAATCGTTAACACTGGCACATATTGAACATACCCGGGCCGGAGAGCTCATGGGAAGTATTGCTATTGACTGGGTGGCCACTCATCTTGAACGGGATCGCCATATTGATTCATGTTTGGATGAGGCATGTTTGATGCAGAGAGTTACAACACAAAAGACAACAAAGGATAATGCAGGATAAGTGATGGAGTTAAAAACTTTGTTACAAAAGTGGAAGGAGCACATTATTATTATTATGTCCTGTCGGATAGAGGTGGTGACCATGCTTCTCCGTCTTGTGCGATCCTTGGCCGTCTTGTGCGATCTTTGGCGTTTTCAATTAGTTCAGATGGTTTTCTTTTTTCTTTCCCAAGCCACTTGTTCAGTCCACTTTGGCCTTCCTCTCTTCCTTTTACCCTTGAATTTTTGTGTGGTTGTTGTCTGTCGTCACTCCGTTCTCCAACTTCTGTCTTCTTATGGCATGTGGTTGAAATTCTGATTGTTTTTTTTTAAACTCGTTTTCGTTGTTTTGAAACTTCTGTGAGGATCTCTTCGTCTGTTTTTCTGTCTGTCCAGGGTATTTTTTGCAGTTTTCTTGAGAACTATATCTTTGTTGCTTCCATTTTCTTTGTCATCTTATTGTTGACCGTCCAAATTTCACAGCCATACAGAAGTATTGCCCCTATTCTCTCTCTCTCTCTGAACTGTAAGTGCCAAGGCACATGGGACTTCCGCTAGGGTTTTCCACAAACCCCTGTATTGTCCCTATACATCATTGTAATATACTCCTTTCCTCACTCTTCGGGGACAGTTTCTAATTTGTTAGTATTTCCTTCATGTCATAAAAAGCTCCCTTTTTATTTTACAAGATGTACATATGTATATTTATAGTGAAGAAAAAAAAATGTTCCATGTAGTAGTTTTCTCATACAGTGGCTTTTCCATGCGTGGTCTTTCCATGCTGTAGTCTTTCCATGGTGTGCCCTTTCCATGTTGTGGCCTCTTTCCATGCGGTAGTCTTTCTTTTTGGTAGCTTCCCTGTATGTGGCTGTACAGTCTGGTCATGGAACTTTGAGAAAAGCTTGCTTCCAAATTAAAGTCACCGCAGCTTCGACTTTAGCCTTGATTATTACAAGATTTCCACCATGATATCAGCTACTTTAAATGCTTTATCTCCTTACATTTTGAGAGAAAGAGAGAGCGATATACATAAAGGGGAAAGAGATAAGGGGTGGAAGAAAACGAGAAAAAAGGGAAAGAAGAAATGAAAGAGAGTGCGAGAATGAAAGAGTTGATAGAAAAGAGAAAAAAGGGAGGGAGGATAGAGAGAAATAAAGAGGAGAGAAAGACAGGGACAGAGAAAAGGTGAGAGAAAAAGCAGACAACGAGCATACGAGAGAAAGAGAGAGAGAGAGAGAGATGGCAGTGAGATAATATGTGAATCTGCTTATACGAAAATATCATGATCTGAACGGAGACACTGGTCACAAGATATTTACTAGGAGACTGGTCACAAGATATTTACTAGGAGACTGGTCACAAGATATTTACTAGGAGACTGGTCACAAGATATTTACTAGGAGACTGGTCACAAGATATTTACTAGGAGACTGGCCACAAGATATTTACTAGGAGACTGGCTACAATATATTTACTAGGAGACTGGCAGCAATATATTTTGCTAGGAGACTGGCCACAAGATATTTACTAGGAGACTGGCCACAAGATATTTACTAGGAGACTGGCACCAATATATTTTCTAGGAGACTGGCACCAATATATTTACTAGGAGACTGGCACCAATATATTTACTAGGAGACTGGCACCAATATATTTACTAGGACACTGGCACCAATATATTTACTAGGAGACTGGCACCAATATATTTACTAGGAGACTGGTCACAAATATTTACTAGGAGTCTGGCACCAATATATTTACTAGGAGACTGGCACCAATATATTTACTAGGAGACTGGCACCAATATATTTACTAGGAGTCTGGCACCAATATATTTACTAGGAGACTGATCACAAGATATTTACTAGGAGTCTGGCACCAATATATTTACTAGGAGACTGGCACCAATATATTTACTAGGAGACTGGCACCGATATATTTACTAGGAGACTGGCACCAATATATTTACTAGGAGACTGGCACCAATATATTTACTAGGAGACTGGTCACAAGATATTTACTAGGAGACTGGTCACAAAATATTTACTAGGAGACTGGTCACAAGATATTTACTAGGAGACTGGTCACAAGATATTTACTAGGAGACTGATCACAATATATTTACTAGGAGACTGGTCACAATATATTTACTAGGAGACTGATCACAAATATATTTACTAGGAGATTGATCACGATATATATACTAGGAGACTGATCACAAATATATTTACTAGGAGACTGATCACGATATATTTACTAGGAGACTGATCACAAATATATTTACTAGGAGACTGATCACGATATATTTACTAGGAGACTGATCACAAATATATTTACTAGGAGACTGATCACAAATATATTTACTAGGAGACTGATCACAAATATATTTACTAGGAGACTGATCACAAATATATTTACTAGGAGACTGATCACAAATATATTTACTAGAAGACTGATCACGATATATTTACTAGGAGATTGATCACAATATATTTACTAGGAGACTGATCACAAATATATTTACTAGAAGACTGATCACGATATATTTACTAGGAGACTGATCACAATATATTTACTAGGAGACTGATCACAAATATATTTACTAGAAGACTGATCACGATATATTTACTAGGAGACTGATCACGATATATTTACTAGGAGATTGATCACAATATATTTACTAGGAGACTGATCACAAATATATTTACTAGGAGACTGATCACAAATATATTTACTAGGAGACTGATCACAAAGATATTTATTAAGACACTGACCACAATATATTAACAAGGATACTGACCACAATATATTAACAAGGACACTGGCCACAGGATGTTAACTAGGATACTGAAACATCAGTCCTTGCTGTGGGAACACCTGACAGGTGTACAAAGTTTTTTGTCGGTGGTTTATCTCAACAGGCTTCACCCACCATGTAACTACGTAGATACTTATCCCATTTAGTTGGACTGAAAGAGCATATAAAAAAACAGCCTGCCTACCAGATGTACAACAGCATGTTTGCCTGGGTAGAAATAAAAGAGAACTCATGTTTACTACTGGACTTCAAAGCAAATGCATTATACGAGTAATTCACACCTATCCTGCACGATCCTTGTTCTTCAGACCATCGAAGATAATACAAATTATCTTAGGCAATATATTTATAGTGAATAGAAAAGACGCTGATGATGGTTGGGACATGTGCTCCGAATGACTGACAACTCACTATCAAAAATAGCACTAAGATGGACACCACAGGGGAACAGAAGTAAAGGTAGACCAAAAGAGACATGGAGAAGAAGAACAACAGAAAGGATGTTGAGCAATAGAGGGCTCACCTGGGCAAGAGCAGAAAAAAAGGCAAAGGACAGGCATTTGTGGAAAACCCTTACGGAAGCCCCATGTGCCCTGGGCACTTAAGGTTCAGAGAGAGAGAGAGAGAGAGAGAGAGAGAACAGAAAAGCTAGCTTTCCGTAATGCTGTTTATATCGAGCAGGGGAGGAAAGGGCGAAGGTAAAAAAAAATTAAATTAGAAGTGATAGTGCAACAAGTCAGTTTAATGAGAATGAAGGAACACTAGATAAATTAGAAGTGATAGTGCGACAAGTCAGTTTAATGAGAATGAAGGAACACTAGATAAATTAGAAGCGAGCGACAGAACAGCAGGTAAATTAGATGCTAGGGATGGAACGGCAGATAAATTAGATAGGACTGACTGAGTGACTGAATTGAGTGACAGATAAATTAGATGCGATCCATAGTGTGACAGGTAAACTATATGAAATAATGGAGCGGAAAATCATGAACTAGAATTGCAAAAGCAGCATTGACCTTCAAGAATGTTGAGAAAATATTGCAATAAAAATCTTTATAAGCACAAAAATCAAGCTAAGATTATTCAATTCACATGTAATATTTATGAATGCGAAAGCTGGAAAACAACCAAAGAAGTAAACAGCAAATTAAACTATTTTGAAAAAAAATGCCTAAGGAAAATTCTCGGTATAAAGTGGAACAAATTCAAGAACAACACAGAGATAAGGCAGATGAGCAAACAACAACCAGTCTCATGGGTGATCAGAAACAGCAAATAATCAGATGTCGGTCACGTGATGAGAAGAAACAGTCAAAGAATCCCAAAACAAGCTATCAAGTGGAACACAACAGGAGGAAGAAAAAGAGGTTGACCACGTAAAACTCTAAGAGGCCAAATTAGTAGATATAAAATCCCTTGATGAGGTTGAAAAGCTCGCTGAAAACAGGAACACTTGGCGAACTACCATGCGAGCCCTATGTGACGTGTAACGGCCCGAGAAGGATGTAAGATGTAAGAAATCATGCGAGCAATGGCGGGACTGAAAAATTAGATGTGAGTGATGCAGGAACATATAAATTAGACATGAGCGATGGAGGGGCGTATACATTAGATATGAACGATGATGAGGCACATAAATTAGATGATAGTGGTAGAGTAGCACTAAATTAGTTGAAAATGGTGAAGTGAGTGATGAAATGAAAGATAAATAAACAGATGTAACTGATTCAGCGACGCGTGATTGCGCGACACATGAATTAAATGCTTGTGATGGAGCCACAAATAAATTAGATGGCAGTGAAGGAGTAAATCATGGACAACAGGCTGGTCTGCACAAAAATCATTGGAAGCAGTGGAAATGTGGTTTATTAGAAGAATGTTCCGAATTCCAAGGACAGCGAAGATAACTGATGGAAAATGTATGATAAAAAAATAAATGAGAGACAATGTACTTTCATACGACATGCAATGAGAAGAAGGTACATTGAAAATATTGTAACAACGTGAAAAATAGAAGGAAGAAGAGCCATGGGAAGACCTGAGAGAAATGATACTGGACAGTCTGACGACATGGTGTGAGAGGAGATCACCAGCGGAACTAATGGCCTGCATGAAGGATCGGGTACATCTTACATCCTTCCCATGCCGCTAAAAGTCACATAGGGCTAGCATGATAGTTCGCCAGGTTTTCCTGCTTTCGGTGAGCTTTTCAACCTCATCAAGGGATGTTATGCCCACTAAACTGGCCTCTCTTAACAATGTCCTCTTTAGAGATTCACGTGGTCTACCTCTTTTACTTCGGCCTGTTTGTTCCACTTGATAGCTTGTTTTGGAATTCTCTGATTGCTTCTTCTCATCACATGATCGTCATATGTCCATCTTCTTTTTCTGATCACCCATGAGACAGGTTGCTGTTTGCTCATCTGTCTTAACTCTGCGTTGTTCTTGAATTCGTTCCACTTTATCGGGTACTCTGGAGGAGCATAATAGCCAGCACCAGTCGGCACGGCACCTGGTGATGATGATGAATGAATGAAGGAGCGACAGATAAAACAGATGCAAGTGACTGGACGACAAGTAAATCAAATGAGAATGATGGAAAGTGGCATATAAATTAGATACGAGTGAAGAAGCTACGGATGAATCAGTCTAAATGATGATAAATGGTAAGAGAAATGCGTGACAAAAATAGGATAAGACAGACCTGATCATTTGGACCGATAATGATGATATGGGGCATACGTGGAGCGTAAATTTAGAGAGAAATAGAAGACAAGGACTAAAAATAAACAGTAAAAGCACATAGGAGGAGAGGAGAGAGAGAGCCTACAGAGAAGACAGATCGATCGGTACACATCGACGTCTTAAAGTCTCACTCTGAAGCGTTACCTGCTGGAGCCGAGGGTGTCACACTGACCGAGGTCTGCGGACCATCTTCAGCGAGTCGACCGTCGAGAGTGACATAATGATAGATAATGAGAGTGACTGAAAGACCGGTTGAGTGTGATCTAAGAGTGAATAATTAGGTGATAGGAAGACTCGATGAATGCGAACTGTTGACGGATACGGAGAGTAAAAAGATTATTAGCTGATGGTGGCTTAAAAACGAATAATGAGAGAGACTGCAGGGCTTTGACATAATGAAAGTTGCAAGAAAATACCGGCAAATAAGAGAAGATCAAAGTAAATTTGAGGGAAAGAAAGTGAAACGGCTTAGGAAGGGAGAAAAAATAGACAGAGATGAAGTATTTAAAAGAAGAGAATGGAAGAAAAATAAGAACAAGAGAGGGTGTTAGGATTAGACGAAAGAAAAGAGACGGAAGTAAAGAAGTAGTAGAGGACAGGAAACGTGAGAGGAAAACTGGAACTGGATATAAATGCGCTCTGTACGTCAATGCAGGAAATCTAGAATGCATCGTTTGCGATCTTGTGCTAAAGTTTTCTTAAGAAAAACAGTTCGTATTTAAAAAAAAAAAAACGAATTGATTATTAATTAAAAACACAAAAACGGAAATTCATTCAGATTATGTATTCTTTCAGTTATTAAATTATCTTTACAAATTACAAATAGCAATCAGAATGCCTGGATGATTCAAATTGATATTTACAAGAAACAAAAAAACCAGTGAAACTAGCGAGAAATAAACTAAACTAGTCTTTACTCAAAAATTAGATTAGAATTGCAGCTTTAGATTTGACGACTTTTTTTCGATTTACAAATACATCAATTTGCTATGTTACAGCTTTTAATCTGGAAGATGATTTCTAATACATCCAGTTTAGAAAAAAAAAAAAACTATCAAAACGTGCACAATTTCTAATAAATTATCTTGCTTCACTCCGTCAAGTTTAGAAAACAAACTCTTGGCGTTATTGCTCACAACTTCACAATCTGCAAGTCTCTCAGCTACCCGGAAGTTGCTGAAGGCAATGATCCTTGAAAAAGGCAAATGGAAATTTACCTTATTATTCTAGCGTAAGGCAATAACTTGGATACTATATGCTGTTGATGTTTTTGATATGTAACTCATATATCACATAAAAATCATGTATTAAATCATAACGGGTAGACTTCGAAGAACATAGAAGGAGAAATCAATAAAGCCCAAGCTGGTTTTAGATAAGGAAGAGGAACAAGAGATCATATTTTCAACATAAGATTAATAACGAGACATGCAGAGAATCTATATTTATCTTATATAGACTGTTCAAAAACATTTGACTGTGTACGACACCAGAAACATTGGGAAATAATGGAAAAAATGGGATTTCCAATATATTTGATACAATTAATATCACTTCTCTGTCTAGGCCAACAGGCAACAGTAAGAATAAATGGTGAAAGAACAACTTGGTTTGGCATAAAACAAAGGGTCCGTCAGGGTTGCATATTGTCGCCTTACTTATTCAGCTTGTATACTGAAAATATAATGGGGAATGTAAAAGAAGATGTAGACAAAAAATATTATGATGTCATAACAATTGGAGGTTATGAAATACCAGAGATTAGATATGCTGATGACGCACTGTTATTGTCCACAACACAAAAAAGGAATGGAAAAAACTAATTATGTCAGTCCGTAAACATAGTGAAGAGCAAAACCTTTATCTTAATGCGTAGAAAAATAAATTGATGACAACTAACAAAACAAACAAGGCTGCTGAAATATATATCAAAGAGGAAAACTTGAAAGAGGTGGAGAATTTTGAATATCTTGGCTCATTACTAAGTAATAATGGAGATACAATGAGGAAAATTAAAAGAACATCTATCGCTCTATAAAAAGTAAAACAACTAAATAATCTGTGGAGAGGAACAGACAGAACTACAAAAATAAGATTTTTAACAGTATGCATCTTTCCCATCGTAACATATGCTTGTGATACCATGACACTTAACAAAACAGCTGAGAAACACATAAATGACTTTGAATGTAAATATTGCAGAAGAGTCCTTCAAATATTATGGACAAATATATATATATATATATATATATATATATATATATATATGCTACAAGAACTTAATATTGAAGAAGGTTGGCTAGTAAAGAAGATTAAACAGAGAAGACTTACATATTTTAGATGTATTAAACATCATGATAATTTAGAGAAGACAGTCTTGGAAGGGTACATAATGGGAAAAATAAAGAGAGGAAGACCAAATCGAAGATGGCTGCAAGACATCGTTGATGATCTGCAAATGGAACCATCAGCAGTAGAGCATCTTGCTTACAACCGAGAGACCTACAAAAGCGCTGTTAGGGAGGCAAAGTTCCGCAAGGGATATGCAAATGACTGAACTCATATATTACAGCTTTATCATCATCATTATTGTTCGTCACTCCCTTGAGAGTTATGGACCAGGGAGAAAGTTTCTCCAGTCATCCCCTGTTTTATGAATTTGTTCTCTGCATCCATCCACGCGTGTCACTTGTCTCTGACCACTTCTATAACTTCCCTTCTCCAAGATGTTTGAGGCCTACTCTGATTTCTGTTTCCCTTAAGGTTCCATACCAGTGACTGCCTTGTTATGCTGGTGCCTGCTTTCCTTACTTTTTTCCACTAATTCACCTCTGTTTTCTAGACATGCTTTGTAGGTTCATCAGCTCTTTCCCTGTTTCTTTCCAGACCTCCTTGTTCCTGGTCTTGTCCCGCCATTTGATGTTTAGAATCCTTCTCGGGCAGTAGTTCATGATGGTGATGAATGAGACAATACAAACGGAGGATACAAACATCCATAAACAGCTTTATCATAACTAAAGTTATAGCTAAATATTGTAATTAGCAGTAATGACAAAACATGTTATTTGCAGGTGTTAGTAACATCGGTGTTGTTTATGTCAAGGCTATTGCTAATGTTATCAAACTTTCTCATACTTAACAATGTTCCAGGCTCACAAAGATCATATTTGACGTATATCACTCACATTACATTTAACTAATGTTACAGCTCATACTCGAATTTAACACTAATGTTGTAACTATTTTTCACACCCACGCTAACATTACATAATGCACATAATAAAATAACGTTATATTTTCCCTATCTATCTATCTATCTATCTATCTATCTATCTATCTATCTATCTATCTATCTATCTATCTATCTATCTATCTATCTATCTATCTATCTATCTATCTATCTATGCCTCTGACCCCTCGTGGAGCATAGGCCGCCAACAAGAGCTCGCCAGGCAGTTCGGTCCTGGGCCACTCTTTCCGACTGTCTCCATGTCTGGTTCATTATTCTGATGTCCGTGTCCAGACTTCGGCGCCAGGAGTTCCTTGGTCTCCCTCTCCTCCTTTTACCTTGTGGGTTCCATGTTAGGGCTTGCCTTATATTTTCCTTAGTGTCACCAAAAACATAACAACATAACAGACACTGCCTTCTAGAAAGTTATAAAACAATTGGCGCGAGGGTGAATCGACAGTGACGAACTTTATCTGACAGAAAGCAATGGGTTATGTTGTAACCGTCGTTGCCATCCAGTCGATACCTTTTGAAACATGGGCACGCGCACTGTCAGGAGGAAAACTGACTTCAAAAACTGCACAACAAGACGCACTGGATTACAAAGAACACTACCACGTTCAACTCAGTGCCATGAAACAGCAATACGGGACTTCGCCAGAGTCTATAGCGAGTGAAAAACAAACAGCAATAATGTGCTGTGCGGTACTGGCGTAACCAGATTTAACCACGGTTTAACAATACTTGTGCAGTACCCCCATAAATTTCTCGTTCACTTGCGCGTCAAAGTTAAGTAGATTTAGCGTAATTCTAAATTACAAGATGTACGAAGATGTTAATCAAAATTAGTTACTGAAAGTCTGTTTGTGCCAGTACAGTTTGATAACCCTTGCTTACGGCTCGGAAACTCAAAGACTCGGTAGTCAAGCAGAAAATTTGTTTTTGTTATATCTTTTGAGAATTTCGGTGGATGAATTAGCTCACTTTCGTCTACGAACGAGGAAAAAGTTAATATCTGAGAGCAAATCACTGGGGAGAAAGGAGAAGGGGCGGGGGGAAGGAAATTAATAAATACGGAGAAGGAAAATTGTGTTTCTGCTGAAGCGATTTCTCT
This sequence comes from Achatina immaculata, assembly GCA_009760885.1. Taxonomy (NCBI): domain Eukaryota; kingdom Metazoa; phylum Mollusca; class Gastropoda; order Stylommatophora; family Achatinidae; genus Lissachatina; species Lissachatina immaculata. The sequence goes on along the minus strand of CM019720.1, from coordinate 64,312,239 downwards.
GGAAGAGCGGTTGTATAACTGTGATTACAGGGTGTAAGCGAGGCAATTTGTCGTGCTTGCAAGCGCTCTCAGTGTCTTGAGGGGGGAGGGAACATGACAGCTGATGGAGCAGAATTTGTTGCTCTTTGCAGCAAAACTTGGGGCAGGAAGCTGGGGAAAAAAAGAAGCTAACTCCGCGTGGATGAAGGTACTTCTAAAAAAGTATATGTAATATCTGGAGCTACTATATATATATATATATATATATATATATATATATATAATTGGAAGAAATGAATCATTGTAAAATACCAAAAAAGGGCAACCTTAGTGACTGTAACAACTGGAGAGGAGTAACCTTAATATCAGTTGTGTCAAAAGTATTTTGCAAGGTCATTTTGAATAGACTCAAAGATATAGTGGATACTGCAATGAGAGAAGAACAAGCAGGATTTAGAAAAGGGAGAAGCTGTCTCGACCAGATCTTTACTCTCAGAATAATACTTGAAGAACATATTGAAAAGCAGAAACCATTAATACTGAACTTTATAGATTTTAAAAAGGCATGTGATAGCATACACAGAGATTCATTATGGAGAATTTTATGTCTATATGGAATACCATCTAAAATTGTCAACATCATTAAGGACTTATACAATGGGTATGGTTGTGCAGTCAAGACAGAAGAAGGGATGAGTGAATGGTTCCAGACTGAAACAGGTGTGAAACAAGGATGTATACTGTCTCCTTTACTTTTTGGGATTACAATAGACTTCATAATGAAAAAATGCTGCACATGTAACACGGGTATTGACTGGGTACATGGGACCCAACTAGAAGATCTTGATTTTGCTGATGACATAACTCTTATCAGTAATAATGTGAATTCCATGCAAGAAAAAAACAGATAGCCTGTCTTCACTGGCTAGCAAAATAGGACTTGAAATTAACAAGGACAAAACAACAATAATGAAAATTCCCATCAATCAAAATGGAAAAATACACATAGAAGGGACAGATATTGAAGAAGTCAATCAGTTTGCATACCTTGGCAGCTACATAGACCAGGATGGTGACACTAGAAAGGAAGTTATGATCAGAATTGCAAAAGCAGCATCAATCTTCAAGAATCTTTAGAACATATGGAATTCAAAAGTTATAAGCACAAAAACCAAGTTAAGACTATTCAATTCAAATGTAATATTCACCCTCATTTATGCATGCGAAAGTTGGAAAACAACTAAAGAAATAGAAAAGAAATTAGACTCTTTTGAAAACAAATGCCTAAGGAAAATATTCGGCATCAAGTGGAATGAATTCAAGAACAATGCAGAGATAAGACAGATGACTGAACAACAACCAGTCTCATGGGTGATGAGGAAAAGGAGATGGACATATGTTGGTCACTTGATGAGAAGAAATGATCAGAAAATCCCAAAACAAGCTATCAAGTGAAACACAACAGGCCGAAGAAAAAGGGGCAGACTGCGTGAAACTCTGAAGAGGACATTATTAAGAGAGGCCAAGTTAACAGGCATAAAATCCTTTGACGAAGTTGAAAGACTCGCCGAAGACAGGAAAAATTGGCGAACTACTTTGCCAGCCCTATGTGACGTTTAACGGCACGGGAAGGATATAAGATATATATATATATATACACACACACGAGAAAGAGTGAGTCAAAAAGTAACCTTTATCTTTTTATTTGAATACAATGTAAAAGTATGATTTAAAACTCCTCACTTTTCAACATAGTCCCTACTACGTTCAGGGCAGATCTGCCACCGCTTCACTAAAGCCTGGATTCCTCTAGGAGGAACCAGCTATGCGCGGCCTCTTTAATCCCCAACGTCCGCAATGAACTTATTCCCACCCAGCGCTTCTTTTAGGGGGGTACAAACACATGATAATCATATGGTGCGAGGTCGGGTGAAAATGTTGGATGTAGAGGACACTTCAAAGAGCAGATTCTTAATTTCTTGTGCTGTGTGAGGTCACGCGTTATCATACTGTTACAACAGGTCAAAATTGAATTAACTGCAACTTAGAAACGAGGCCATAATGAACAATTTTGTTTCTTCCTGAATACATATTCGCAGGAATAGATTCTTCATTAGAACATTCCCGCTTCCCTCCCTCTCCCTCCCCCTTTCTCTCTCTCTCTCTCTCTCTCTCTGCTTCTGTCTCTGACACACACACACGCGCACATACACACACGCAGATCTATCAGGAAATGTATTCACTCTAAAAAGATTCCAACATCAATAAATGAAAGGATCTCTAGAACTTCAAGATTAGGACGCTGAGCAGACTTCCCACACACTGGCTCAATATTGTCTGATTATTTGTATTTATCTTGGGCCACGCCGCCTCGTGGATAAAGTGGAATCTTTCTTCTTCTGCTTCTTCTTCTTCTTTTCTAACTTCTCGAGAGACTCTGTATTATCAGGTCCAGCTCTTCCGGGGTGTCAGACATGTGGAATGTATCTCTCTTGGGTTGTGACTTGCGATTAGCTCTCCTGTCTGCTTTATAAAAAGCTTTCAGACTGTACAGGTGAGTAGGTTGAAACTGTTAAGTGGGAAGAAAGGCGTCTGGAGCTGTCACTCTAAACAGTTACAGCTAATCAAGAAGGTGTCACACCTCTCACTCTAGACAATTACAGCTAACCAAAGGGGTTGGGGGGGGGGGGGCGGCCACAAATGCCACTCTAGAGAACTATAACAGATTCAAGGGAACATCACAATTGTCACTCTATACTGTTACAGCTAATCAAGAAGGTGTCACATATGTCACTCTAGACAGTTTCAGCTAACCAAAGAAGTGTCACAAATGTTATTCTAGACTGTTATAGCTAACCGTGGGGGGGGGGGGGGGGCGCCACAACTGTCACTCTAGTCAATTATAGCTCTTTCTTGGGCATTCCACAGAACTACACAACCACTGTGGCTGATGCGCCATCCATCTTGATAACCGATGCTCCTCGACTTTCAGGTAGCCTGTGACAGATGAAGCAGATCCAGTAAACAGCAGAAGTTACTAGCACCGACGAGCAATTCAAGTTACATTTTTTATAACAATATATTTCAATGTAATCAGTTCAATAGCTTATAATTAAGGACACCTGTTATATGAAACAAATATTATTTTTTTCATTGTTTACTTGTCTCATTTCACTTCATTTTTTAAGGTGTTCATGAGTGAAAGGGTAGGTGAAGGAACGTAACTCTCGTGTGCTTACACTAATAGATGCCTCTTTGAAACCGTTTATTACGTGGAGTTATCTGCCCTTGAAGTAAACCTGGTCTGTCTTCCCTGGCGTCCACGATTATTTCCTGATGATTTCATCTTGTGTTGCTCCCCTTTCCTCTGATGTTGGGAGCTTCCGTACACGTTTATGAGCTTCTGGCAGAGAATGAAGTCCTATAGGACAGTGTTCCCAAAATGGTGGCCCCCGGAGTGGGGGAGGGGTGGGTGGGGTCCACGGAACCTGCCGAAGGGGTCCATGACAACAATTAAAGGGCCTTTAATAAAGGTAAATATAATAATAATAATGATAATGATATAATATAATATAATAATAAAAAATACAGTAATAAAAATATTTTAACAGTGGAATGTTCCGGGGGAAGGAACTTTTTTCACGTTTTTTTGTTCTGATGGCGCGCGGTTTTTTTTTTTTTTTTTGCAGCCTGGCTGAGAAAGTAATATGACGGTGTCCTATAGTCTGACAACTGCGAGAAGAACAAAGAGGATGCTAGAAATAGGCTGATCTTTGACGTTACTGGAAGCTTCGAAACGTGTTCTCTATCGTACAGATTAGGCAGTTATAACAGCAGGATGACTTTCATAGCCACAGCGACCCACATTTTCTGGAGAATTAAAAAAAATCCTTTGCATTTATTAAGACGCGTAGCTAGCATACAAATATGAAATGTTTACAAAGTATATGGGGTCCGTGGCCTGGATTTTGAAACAGAAAGGGTGGGGGTGGGGGGGGGGTCCGCGGAATTTTATTAATTTGGGAACCACTGCTATACGGAATAATCAGCAGTATGGTCTCCCCCTCCCCCCCCCCACTAACCCAAGCTGTTACCACTATGGGAAGCTCTGTATAATTTACCCATCGTATCTACGCGGCGTGGTTTAGTAGTGGGTCAGTGTATATATAGTGCCTATACAGTCAGTGTATATATAGTGCCTATACAGTCAGTGTATATATAGTGCCTATACAGTCAGTGTATATATAGTGCCTATACAGTCAGTGTATATAGTGCCTATACAGTCAGTGTATATATAGTGCCTATACAGTCAGTGTATATATAGTGCCTATACAGTCAGTGTATATATAGTGCCTATACAGTCAGTGTATATATAGTGCCTATACAGTCAGTGTATATATAGTGCCTATACAGTCAGTAACAGGCATAAAATCCTTTGATGAGGTTGAAAGACTCGCCGAAGACAGGAAAAATTGGCGAACTACTTTACGAGCCCTATGTGACGTTTAACGGCACGGGAAGGATATAAGATATAAGATAAGATACAGTCAGTGTATATATAGTGCCTATACAGTCAGTGTATATATAGCAAGCAGTCACAATTCAACATACAACATCCAAACAAAGGAACACGTCGCTTTCACTTTGTGTCAGTGAAGCTCTCTACATTAAAGAACATGTCCAAGCACTCTACATAAAGAACGTGCCCAAGCATAAGTCTAGCTCCAAGATTTCATTTATGTATTCCATGTTTAATAACTGTCTCAGCACTCACGCAGACAAATAAAAACTTTCGCATACTTAGACACTTCTATTGTATTTCACGTTTCTTTATCTGTCTCATAGTGGATGAACGTCGTTTCTATTGGTCTGTCTGTTAGTTGGAGAATCTCTCTGTCTGTCTCTGTCTCTTAACAGGAGAACTTTGTTTCTTTTTCTCTACCCGTCTCTTAGTAGGCGAGCTTTGTTTTTATTTCTCTATCTGTCTCTTAGTTGGCGAACTTTGTTTCTATTTCTTTATTTGTTTCTTAGTAGGCGAACTTTTTTCTATTTCTCTATCTGTCTCTTAGAAGGCGAACTTTATTTCTGTTTCTCTATCTGTCTCTTAGTTGGCGAGCCTCCTTTTTATTTCCTGTCCATCCTCTAGGTTTCACGTATATGTTCTCCTCCAAAAATCCCGCAAAAAATCCCCTCTAGTAAACAAGTTAATAACAACTCAGTCACATGACCAAATGATCAACATACAGATCGTAACTTGTGTAAACAGGTACTGTAGAAACAACCAAAACACATCTATTAACCACTTACTGGTATAACTTTACATGTTTCAGTTACATATAAATTTGAACTGAAGTTGCTGGTTTCCACTATTTCTTGGTATACGCTAACTCTAAGACGCCATCTTCCGTTTAGTGGACAACATATGATAACGCAAGGTGCGAGGTCGGGTGAAAATGGAGGATGTGGAAGATACTCCAAATGCATAATTCTTAATTTTTTGTGCTGTGTGAGCTGGCACATTATCATGCTGTAACAACATATTAAAAATTGAAACAACTGCAAACTCAGAAACGAGGCCATAACGAGCCATTCGCTTCTTCTTGCAAACAAATAATTTAATACCAAGACTCTTCATTTGATTTACTGTGATTATTTCTGATAAATAAAATATTACAATCTCCGTTTTCAAACATAGCAGAGCTTTCATACTCGGGACGGTTAAACGATCTTGTAACAAAACTCTCAGAGTCATTGATTTTTCTTATATTCATATTTATATCACATAACTTTTACTTATTTGGAGATATCGAATATTTCTCCCTATTCTCTGATTCCCCCGAAGAAAGATCTGTTTTATAAATTGTTTCTGTTTTCTAGCATGAAGAATTATATTGTCGCTTGATCGATAAGCCTATTTACTTCTGTAGTATGACATCAAGAGATAAGAAGGATATGACAAATGTTTTTTTACTATATGCTCTTTTAATATATTCTCGGTTCGTAATTACTCTATATTCTTGGACATTTCATTTTTCATAGAGTTAACCTTAACTTTATGTTTACTTTCTCCTTCTTTCCAACTCTTACTAAGAGAACCTCGTTTCTATTTCTCTGCCTGTCTCTTAGTGGATGAATGTAGTTTTTATTTCTCTACCTGTCTTTTAGTTGGTGAACCTCATTTCTATTTCTCTACGCATCTCTTAGTGGGTGAACTTCGTTTCTATCTCTCTTCCTATCTGCTAGTTGGTGAATCTCATTTTTATTTCTCTACCAGGCTCTTAGCGGATGAACCATGTTTCTATTTCTCTACCTTCTTTTAATGGACGAAGCTCGTTTATATTTGTCTCTAAGTGGGCGAACATCGTTCCTATTTCTGTACCTACCTCTTAGTGGGCGAATCTCGTTTCTATTTCTGTACCTGTTTCTTAGTTGGTGAACCTCGTTTCTGTTTATCTACCTTCTCTTAGTGAGAGAGTGCCGTTTCTATTTTTCATTTGAAGTTCTTAATGTTACAAGGCTAGAAACGTCAGACCTTTTCTATGAAAATTAACATTTTTAGTGACAACGGATTTCCGTACATTTTCTCATTTCTTGAGGCGCACTCCAGAAACTGTCAAAGAGTTCCAAAGCTCAGCTTCACACACAGCTCTATCGCGACTTTGGGGAGGGGAGCAGCCAATCGCTGTTTCATTTCCATATTGTTGTGGAAACAGTCTGTTGCCGAGTATATTAGGTAGGGTCTTGCCCCAGCTTGCAATTCACCAACAAGTCTAAAGACAAGCTGCAGGAATCCGACAATTTTCTAAAGATTACTCATTATTTGTCTGCAGGAATTTGTCATCCTTCTAAAGATAAGCTGATAAATATAGGCAGGAATTTGCCAGTGCTGTATACATAAACCGATATAAATCTTCAGCAGCTGTCAGTTTTCCAGCTCTACACTCTCCCCCTCTTCTAACATACCAACAAAACGTGTAAAGCTAAAAACAAATATCATCATCATCATCATCATCATCATCGCCTTTCACTCCTTTCAGAGCAATGGCCACGGATAAAGGCTCTCCAGTCATCCCTGTTCTTGGAATTATTCTCTGCTTCCTTCCATGTGTATCCCTTGTCTCTGAGCATTGTCATAATTTCTCTTCTCTAAGTAAGTCTAGGTCTTCCTCGTTTTCTATTTTCTTGAGGATTCCATGTCAGTGCCTGTCTTGCTATGCTGGTGTCGGGTTTTCTCAGAGTGTGGCCAATCCACCTCCATTTCCATGCCCGTTCATTATTTTTTTTTCCTTTCTCGCTTTATGATTTATGTAAATAAGGTAATCATAATGATTGCCAGTCGCTCTCTTGGTAGTACAGGCCCCGGATACATTTTGTCCAGGCATCCATGTTCTTGGATTTGTTCTCTGCTTCCTTCCATGTGTATCCCTTGTCTCTGAGCATTTTCATGATTTCCATTCTCCAGGTAGTTGTGGGCCTTCCCTGATTTCTTATAATACGTGTGTATAAAGTAATGCTTGTTCTTTTTTAAAATAATACTTGTATCTACCGGTACTAAAATTCTATACACACAAAAATAATACATACATACAGAAATTCTCTACGAACACATAAACAATCCACAAATACTGAAATTCTCTTCAAACACATAAACAATCCACAAATACTGAAATTCTCTACAAACGCAGAAACAATCTACAAATACTGAAATTCTCTACAAGCACAGAAACAATCCACAGACATTTAAATTCTTCACAAATAGTGAAAAAACTTTATACAAACAGATGAATAAACGGAAATACAAATGATCTAGCATAGACTCGAAATATTTACATAAAAGTTAAAGTAGTTCTTGGTAGAGTCCCTCGTACCTACACCATCGATTTGCATTGTGGTGGTGAGATTTTATGATACATCTATTACTTTTGGTGATAGTTGAACTGTCTGGTTTTATAGTAATTCCCATAGCAGACTTACTTAGACATACTGATACTTAACACGCAGGTAAGATTAAATTACTACAACAGCCTGTTTTCTAAAACAAGGAAGCACAGCCTAGAAGCTGTACTGAGTCCTAGTTCAGATCTCCTGGTCGCTGTGACCTTCCCATCCGTCTCTTGAAAAAATTACTTTCGGTATAATTAGGAGCAAATGTGATACACAAAGAGTCAACAAGTCTTCATGACGGAGAGGAAAACCCATTTACTCAGACTTGATGAATAAAACGATTCATTTTTGACATTCGTGTACAAACACTCGGGCCTTGTAATTACGCCACATCTGAAGGCCCGTATTCGGGGACACGAAACATGTTAATAACAGGATTTCTTATGACGGTTTTTAAACAGGTCGCTCCAGACGATGCGCCGAGGGGCAAATAATACAGGGCCCGGGATAAAGCATAGCTGGATTTAACTGATGTAGTGCGCAGAAACTGAATACGTGTGAAAAAAAAAACATGACGTCAGAGATTAAGCAGACAAACGGTCATTTTTAACAATGGCTTCTTGGCAAATACAACATCGCGCATTCACCATTGAAACGTATTTTAAAAGTGGAGAATCGTCTATTACTGTACAACGAAAGTTTCGTCGTCATTTTGAGTTGCATCCCCGTGATAATGTTCCCGATCGGAGGACAAAACAATTTTGAGGTGGGTCAAAAAATTTAAGGAAACCGCTAATTGCCTTAATAACAAGTCTACTGGTCGTCCAAGAACTAAGCAGACACCTGAACGAATTCAACAAGTCCGCAACGCATTGCTAAGTAGCCCTCGGCGATCAGCTGTTAGGAACGCTTTGGCACCTGGCATCCTCTTACTGTTAATAGTGTTATTTATGTGCAGATGCTAACTGAATACTTCATTCCTGACTTGGCCAATAGAAATAAGAGACTAATATGGCTTCAACAAGATGAAGCAACTGCCCACACAGCCCGTCAGTGCACGGCCATGCTGCGACAAGCATTTCCCAATCGTCTTAATTCCAGATTTGTGGATATTCATTGGCCGGCAAGATCACCGGATTTATCGGCCGCAGACTTCTTTTTGCGGGGGTATCTCAAGAACACGGTGTATGCTAGTCGACCATAGTCAATTGCAGACCTAAAAGATCGAATCCGACACTGCATTCAAAATATCCCTTTGAACATGTGAAATGGTGTTATGCAGGAATTTTCCAGACGCCTGACTGAATGTATCAAATGTAATGGCGGTCATCTAACCGGCGTAATTTTCAAAATCTAAATATGATTGTCAGTAATAATAAAAATACCCACTTTTCTGAGTTTCATTTCATTTTTTTTTTTTTACCAAAAACACTTATAGCGCTTATTTATTTTCCAGTTTTAAAATCCAGTTATACTTTATGCCGGACCCTGTATAAGAGATATGTAGTATTCTGTGTCTCCTATACACACAGGCTTTGCAGTTTTTTTTTCTAATTTAGTTTTAAGAAAATTATAGCTCGTGAAAGCCTTCATTCCACAGCAGAGTAGGTCTCTATTAAAACATAAAAATTGCGCGGAAAATTAATGGGCAAAAATACCAAAACGTTATGTTGTCAATTCTTCTTCTTCTTCTGCGGTCGAGGTTGTTGGTCTCATTAGAGATCCCTGTCGACATGGCAACGCCCATAGTCCTCTCCAGATCCTGATAGAAGCCCCAAAGCTTATGCTCCAAGATTGTGTCCTCTGGCCATGTTTTTCGTCTCAGGTCCGCATGGTGTGGGAGTGTTGTCTGGTGATTGTGTTGTTCGTTATAGAGTTGATTTACAAGTGTTGACCTGAATATCATGGGCCTTTCTCCTTGGTATTTTCAAACTCCAGAACCTTGCTGAAGTTGTGACCTTTTGTCGTCTTCTATACGAGTATATGCAAAGCAGACACACTCACTGACAGACAAATCCACACATATCTACTTCCTGAACTGCTCCGAGCTTGTGATTAATATTTACAAGAGGAGAAAACTGAAGTTCTTAGATTGATTACATTTTCTCCCTTTCACATTGTATCATCTTTGAAGACTTTCATCATATCAGACAACACTTTGTTTCATTTCTCTTTTGGTGAGCGTCATTCCTTGAGAAATATCTAGCGCAATATCAATGCTCTCTAGAACCGTACATAAAACTTTGTAATGTTTATAATTTATAAAGTTGTTGTTAATTTCTTTCAGACTGGAAATCACTTAAACTATACATGTCTTTTGTGCTTATGTATCCGTTTCTTTCTTATTTCTGTTGTCCTTAACAAAGCCATATTGCGAAATATTGCACTGTTACTGTTCAGTTTTGATTTATACGTGCTCATCTTATCGGCGGCCTCGTTTGCGGAGTGGTTAAACGCTTGGTCTACAACTCCAGTGGTACCGGGTTCAAATCCAAGCAGTGGATACTATTTTTTTATAGTACCATCACATTAAAAATGATTAAACACAGCATCTAAAAATGAGTACTAGAGACAAATGATTAAACACAGCATCTAAAAATGAGTACTAGAGACAAATGATTAAACACAGCATCTAAAAATGAGTACTAGAGACAAATGATTAAACACAGCATCTAAAAATGAGTACTAGAGACAAATGATTAAACACAGCATCTAAAAATGAGTACTAGAGACAAATGATTAAACACAGCATCTAAAAATGAGTACTAGAGACAAATGATTAAACACAGCATCTAAAAATGAGTACTGGAGACATGTGGCAAGGTAGATGCGTCCAGGCCTGATACTTTCATGTGCCTAACACCGTATCCTCAATGTGCCTTGAAGGCATGGAACCAAGGACTTGACTTAATTTTTTTTTCCTTTTACCGTCTTATTATCATTTATGCCTCTTTTAAAAAAAAATCGTTCTTGTAAAATAAAACTGAATCATAGTCTCTGTCTTCCAAAACTGCAGCAGTACCTGTTGTACAACATTTGCCTTCACGCTTACCTTAACATTTTAGAAGACTGCAGTGTTATGGTGTTGTTGTTTGTACATGGGCATAAGAACAGGATGCTGACAGATGTCTGTACATGGACACAAGAACAGGATGCTGACAGATGTCTGTACATGGACACAAGAACAGGATGCTGACAGATGTCTGTACATGGACACAAGAACAGGATGCTGACAGATGTCTGTACATGGACACAAGAACAGGATGCTGACAGATGTCTGTACATGGACACAAGAACAGGATGCTGACAGATGTCTGTACATGGACACAAGAACAGGATGCTGACAGATGTCTGTACATGGACACAAGAACAGGATGCTGACAGATGTCTGTACATGGACACAAGAACAGAATGCTGACAGATGTCTGTACATGGACACAAGAACAGAATGCTGACAGATGTCTGTACATGGACACAAGAACAGGATGCTGACAGATGTCTGTACATGGACACAAGAACAGAATGCTGACAGATGTCTGTACATGGACACAAGAACAGGATGCTAATAGATGTTTGTATATCGGTACAAGGGCGGAATGTTGAGAGATGTTTGCACATGGATACAAAGGTAGGATGTTGACAGATATCTGTATTGTTTTCGGTTCATTCGTTAGTTGTCAGAAAAATGGGTGGCCTGTGTTCCGTATTTTAGAATGAAAGATGACCATGTAAGATGGAGGGCACTTTGAAGAGGACAAACGAGCTTTAACTGGTTAATAACATGGCCTAGGTTGACATGCTGGTTCAGATGAGGAAGAGGAAGAGAGGAAGAGAACAGAGGAAAAACAGAAGAAGGAAATAAGAGAGAAATATTAAAAAAGGGGCGCGAAACGAAGAACTACAACAACTACAAAGGCATGAACGACATCTGGAAGAAGAATAAAGAATGAATGAATGAATGAATGAATAAGACGGAAAGGAGAAAAGTTTGGAAAGAAAGATCGAGCACAAAACCCTAGGTTAGACACAGAACTGAAACAACAAACCCCGAGGCTAGGCACAAAAATGAAACAACCCCCGAGGCTAGGCACAAAAATGAAACAACAACCCCCGAGGCTAGGCACAACAATGAAACAAAACCCCCAAAGACTAGGCATAGAACCGAAACAAAAATCCCCGACGCTAGGCACAGAACTGAAACAAAAACTCCCTATGTTAGGCACAGAACTGAAACAACAACCCCTAGGCTAGGCACAGAACTGAAACAAAAACTCCCTATGTTAGGCACAGAACTGAAACAAAAACCCCCTAGGCTAGGAACAGAACTGAAACAACAACCCCTAGGCTAGGCACAGAACTGAAACAAAACGATAGACTAGGCATTGGATATAAAGAAAAACTCCATAGGTTAGGCACAGAACTGAAACAACAACCCCTAGGCTAAGAACAGAACTGAAACAAAAACTCCCTAGGTTAGGCACAGAACTGAAACAACAACCCCTAGGCTAAGAACAGAACTGAAACAAAAAATCCCTAGGTTAGGCACAGAACTAAAACAAAACGATAAACTTGGCATTGGACATAAACAAAAAATCCCTAGGTTAGGCACAGAACTAAAACAAAACGATAAACTTGGCATTGGACATAAACAAAAAAATCCCAAGGTTAGGCACAGAACTGAAACAAAACGATAAACTTGGCAGTGGACATAAACAAAAAATCCCTAGGTTAGGCACAGAACTAAAACAAAACGATAAACTTGGCATTGGACATAAACAAAAAAATCCCAAGGTTAGGCACAGAACTGAAACAAAAACCCTAGTCTAGGCACGTAACTGAAATAAAAACCCTATAGGCTAGGCACAGAGATGAAACAAAACCCTCTAAAGCACAGAAGTGAAACAAAAGTCCTCTAGGCTAGGCACACAACTGAAAACAAAATCCCCCAGGATGTGCACGCAACTGAACCCACCCCTCCTCCGAGGCTAAGCAGAGAACTGAAACAAAAACCCTAGTCTAGACACAGAACTGAAACAAAAACCCTAGTCTAGACACAGAATACAAACAAAACTCTTCTGGGCTAGACACAGAACTGAAACAAAAACCTTAGCTTAGGCACAGAAGTGAAAGAAAAAATCCCTAGGCTAGGCACAGAACTGAAACAAAACTTTAGCTTAGGCACAGAATTGAACAAAAACCCCCTAAGCTAGGCATCGAACTGAAACAAAAAATCCCTACGTTAGGAACAGAACAGAAACAAAACCCACTATGCTAGACACAGAACTGAAACAAAACTCCCAAGTCTAGACACACAACTGAAACAAAAACCCTCTATGCTAGACACAGAACTGAAACAAAACTCCCAAGTCTAGACACACAACTGAAACAAAAACCCTCTATGCTAGACACAGAACTGAAACAAAAACTCCCAAGTCTAGACACACAACTGAAACAAAAACCCTCTAGGCTAGACACAGAACTGAAACAAAAACCCTCTAGGCTAGACACACAACTGAAACAAAAACCCTCTATGCTAGACACAGAACTGAAACAAAAACCCTCTAGGCTAGACACAGAACTGAAACAAAAACCCTCTAGGCTAGACACACAACTGAAACAAAAACCCTCTATGCTAGACACAGAACTGAAACAAAAACTCCCAAGTCTAGACACAGAACTGAAACAAAAACCCTCTAGGCTAGACACAGAACTGAAACAAAAACCCTCTAGGCTAGACACAGAACTGAAACAAAAACCCTCTAGGCTAGACACAGAACTGAAACAAAAGCCCTCTAGGGTAGACACACAACTGCAACAAAATCCTCTAGGCTGTGCACAGAACTGAAACAAAAAGTCACTAGGCTAGGCAGAGAACTGAAATAAAAACCCTAGTCTAGCCAAAGAACTGAAGCAAAAAGCCTGGGTTCGGCACGGATCTGAAACAAAAAACCCCTAGGCTAGGCAAAGAACTCAAACACAACCCCTGGGTTCGGCACAGACTGATAACGATCATTTGTGACCACTCACTGTTGCTCTGTCTGACGTTATGTGACGAGGACAGGGCGAAACGAATCGAAAACGCGCATGCGCACAATTAAATATCAAACTATTGACCGAACAAGAGAAAATTGAATGGACCAAGGGCGTTTGTTTTCTACTGTGTTTTAGTGAGGCTGTCTGTGATGTCTGTAAGATGTTTTTATTTTCTGTTTCACTGTTGAGCTGTGTCATCATCATCTTCATCATTAGCTGTCGAGTCGGTAGGCGTGGGGGGTTATGCTTCCCAATAGATCTCGGTTCTTATTATTTTCCATCAGCTCGTTTGTGGTCTTTATTATGCCACCTTCCCCTGCTGCTTTTTCTGTTTCGTCATCATCAGCAGGTGCCGTGCCGACTGGCGTTGGCTATTATGCTTCACCAGAATGCCCGATCCTTCACGCAGGCCATCAGCTCAGTTGGTGATCTCCTTTCACACCATCTCGCCAGACTGTCCAGTATCATTTCCTTTGGTCTTCCTCTGGCTTTTCTTCTCTCTATTTTTCCTGTTGTTACAATATTTTCAATGCTCCCTCTTCTCATTGCATGTTCTATGAAAGTACATTGTCTCTCATTTTTTTTTATACGATTTTTTTGTCTCTCCAGCTCTTCTCATACATTCTCCATTAGTTATTTTTGCTGTCCAGGGAATTCGCAACATTCTTCCATTAAACCACATTTCTACTACTTTCAGTGATTTTTGTGCAGACCTGCCTATCTTCTTGTTTATCTTTTCTATTGTTATGTTTTCAAGGCCTCTCTTTCTCACTATACGTCCAGGGAATGATGACTGTCGTTTTCTTGTGGATTTAATTAGGTTCCTTTCTACATTTGCTTTTGTTAGACATTCCCTTTTTGTCATCTTAGCTATCCAGGGTATTCTAGTCTTCTAAGAAACCACATCGCTGTTGCTTCTCTAGTGATCTTTGTATTGATCTACTGATTGTCCATGGCCCACTTCCATGGAGTAGGATAGGCTCAATGTAGCGTTTTAGACCTCTTTGACATCAAGTGACACAGATCTATTACACAAGAAGTTTCTCGTTTGTTTTAGTGCAGTTTCGGCTTGGCATGTTATGTTCTTGATCCTTTATTGATGCTCCATTGAGAGACTGATGATGATGATGATGTTTATTATTCTTCTGTATGCTTTTTTTTTTACTCTTATTTTACCACATAATGGATCATGGTCACTATTGCAGTCGGCCCTGGTATCGTTTTTGCTGTTAGGAAGGCATTTTGGAATCTTTTATGAACGAGAAAGTAGTCAGTTTTGATTAAAGGTCTTTTTTTTATTTGGGCTTCTCCATGTAGCCAGTCTTCTCGGGTGTTGTTTAAACCATGTTGTTTCCAATAATCATGTTGCGCATTTTTTGCCCATTTGCTCATTTCTCTTTCTTAGAACATAATCCTTTACTAAACCTTTTACTTCTTTTTCTTTCCAACCCTGGCATCAAATCACCGAGTTTGACGAGAACTTCACGTGATTTAGTGTGTCTCGTTATAAACTATCTGAACATCTTCTTCAGTACTATCCGCTGTTGGAGCAAATTCTTGTACAATATTTACATTCACAGGTCTTTTTAAATGTCATAATGCACGATAATAATGCTGTAACAGCACTATTATTGTGCATAGCTCTGTGATATTGATTTGTATACAGACGCTATTTGTATACGGGATTAGGGCAAGGAATTAACCGCTGATTATGTTGTATGTCTGTTTCCCTTTGTTAGTTATCAGCAACGAAAAGATCTAGATGTGAACTGTAAGCGTTGTCCTTTATAGGTAGTATAAAGCTAGGCGATCAGATGAACAAACGCTTTGCCATGAGGTCGACGGTCAAACTCTATTATCAAATCAATAATCAAATTTCTCTTTCAATAGGATCAGTAATCAAACATTTCCATCAGATAAACAATCAAACCTTTCTTTAAGAGTAATAAACTTTCCCCCGTCAGATCAACAAACTTTCCCATCAGATCAACAATAAAATATTCCTCATCAGATCAACAATCAAACCTTCTCATCAGATCAACAATAAAATATTCCTCATCAGATCAACAATCAAACCTTCTCATCAGATCAACAATAAAATATTCCTCATCAGATCAACAATCAAACCTTCTCATCAGATCAACAATCAAACCTTCTCATCAGATCAACAATCAAACCTTCTCATCAGATCAACAATCAAACCTTCTCATCAATCAAATCTTCTTCCTCAGATCAACGATTATTTCCCCCCTTTCCCCCCACCCTTTTTTTCAGCTCAACAATCAAATCATCCTATCAGATCAACAATCAAATCTTCCTATCAGATCAACAATCAAATCATCCCATCAGATCAACAATCAAATCTTCCTATCAGATCAACAAAAAATATTCCTCATCAGATCAACAATCAAACCTTCTCATCAATCAAATCTTCTTCCTCAGATCAACGATTATTTCCCCCACCCCCTCCCCCGTTTTTTTTTCAGATCAACAATCAAATCATCCCATCAGATCAACAATCAAATCTTCCTATCAGATCAACAATCAAACCCTCCCGTTAGCTCAAAATTCACTTCCTTATGCTGCATGTCGCTGGCCTGCACATTGATGAGTAGATGAAACAACAAAGAAAGATCAAAATAATGGCAAAGAAAGGCTACCAGGGAAGGAAAAGAAAACAAAAAAAAAAAAAAGCAATTAAAGAGAAGAAGACAGATGAAAGTAGAACTACAACAAAACTGTATGAATTATTTATGGTCAGAAGCTAATGTTTTCTATCGGATTACAAACATTTTCTCCTCGCATTATTTATTCATCTTCGCAATTACTTCGTGTAAACAAAACAGCGAAGATTACAACAGTTAACACAAGCTGGGCCCATCGGGTGATAACAAACGCCTCTTGACAGCCCATCCGTCTTCTTCGACGTTGGTTACCATTTTTTGGGGGCACAATTTGTCACAAGGGCTCCCAGCTGCTGCAGCTGAGCCCATCTAACCCCGCCGTGACCTGGGATCTATAAAAGTGTCTCCAGGAGACATAAAGTTGTAATTTATGGCATTCGGCCGCGGATGATCATGAATGATGTTCTGTTCTTGTCAAGACCCGCGCTGTAAACATCTTGCACTGAGCACAGCCTTCTGGCCGGGGGCTGTTACGGTGGGTTGTTACCCCATGACCCCAGTACCCCAAATTTGGCAAAACTTCAACCCTCACTTCCCACAACCGCACAAAGGAAATATTTGTGTCTGGCATCAGTATTTGTTTATCGCAGTGGAGCCAGCTCAGAAGCATAGAGCTCAACTATGAGGAACTATAGGCGCACTGGAAATTCAGGAACCCCCCCCCCCCCCCAGAATCATCATCATCATCATAGTCATTATCATCATCAAAGGAGTTAAAGAAGTTTAAAGAACATGAGCTCGCAAATATGAAAAAAAAGTACATGGAGATATTACACAAGAGAACATTTTTCATACCAACGTTATAACGCCCATTAACGTACATAATCAGCTTGTCTTTCGATACCTTCTTCACGACTTTATTGATAAGATTATATATTTATATAACATTTAATGACCTTATTATCTTAGACAGCTTTAAAAAAACCCGCGACAATCACTCTTTTCTAACTAATCGATTATGTCTGTCTATGTGTCACATTTTGTGTCTGCTAAGATGTACGCTGTTTTACTTTCTTGCACTAAGTTCTCTGCCTGAATTCTCTCCCTAACAGGCTGCGCCATGCTCAGCCCGTCCCTGCTTGCATGCTTTCTCTTTGTGAGTGGTTACTCAATCTGTCTAACTCACACACAACCGAATTCCTGTTTAACCGTTTAACCTTGATGTTCATTCATCATTCAAAACAAACCCGCCGCCCTAAGCTTTTTTTTTATTTCAAAATACAAACAAGCGTAATGAACAAATCAGCATGTTCGATATAAACATTACACAATTTAAATACTCGCAGCCACTGTGGCACAACACATTATCTGCCTGATTTCTTCAAAATACACATTACACATGGGACCCCTCTGGATTTCTAATTCTGGCTAGCAAAAACATGACGCCAGAGAAAGAAATATTTATAAACACATGATGAAATACAAACACAGAGTTGTAAACACATGAGGAACTACAAACACAGAGTTATAGACACGTGAGGAATTAACAAATATAGGGTTATAAACACATAGGGAACTATAAGCATGGGGTTATAAACTCATGATGAATTACAAACACAGAATTATAAACACATGAGGAACTACAAACATAGGGTTATGAGTACATGATGAATTACAAACATAGGTTTATAAATGTGTGATGAACCACATACATTGGGTTATGAACACATGATGATCTATAAATACAGGGTTATAAACACATGAAGGGTAGGAAACAAGGTTAATGCACATGAGATATGAGGTACAAGCTGAAGAAAACACAGAGAATGAGAAGTATAAATCATATTAGGTTTAATGAACAATTTTTTATAATTTTTTATAAATAGGAAACTACGAGGCTTTGGTACAGTAAAGTAAGAGAACACATTTTGTATGATTAGACCTCGAAAAAATCGTAGACAAAGCACTTTAGTGAGACGTGAGAGAAAGAAAAATCACAAGGGAATTACCTGGGATTCGAACACGGACTCCGGTAGGACGAGCAGCCGTCTAGCCACGAGAGAACAGCGTACTATCGACACTGGCTAAATCGATAGTACGCTGTTCTCTCGTGGCTAGACGGCTGCTCGTCCTACCGGAGTCCGTGTTCGAATCCCAGGTAATTCCCTTGTGATTTTTCTTTCTCTCACGTCTCACTAAAGTGCTTTGTCTACGATTTTTTCGAGGCCTAATCATACAAAATTTGTTCTCTTACTTTACTAAATCATATTAGGCACTGGTATAGATTTATGCACTTATAATTAAGCACCTCTGTCAGCAATATAGAGCTAGTTATTTATATTTATCTTTTATCAGTTAAAAATATCCCGAGCCTAATTCAGCCTCTAAGAATATTTTTTAATCTTCCGTTAGCGCCAACAAAAAAAAAACAAAACTACCAAATCTCTATGTAAGGAGAGCTCTGTCTACAGACAATTGACCACTAATTATGAAAATAATCCTTCATCAAAATGATGCGCGTCAACTGAAAGGAGTGTCTAAAATGATGTATTAGCGGAAACGAAATGAATGTCTGTTGTAACAAAATGGTTCATTAGAGGACATGAAACGAATGTCTGTTGTGACAAAATGATGCATTAGCGGAAATGAGATGAATGTCTGTTGTGACAAAATGATGCATTAGCGGAAATGAGATGAATGTCTGTTGTGACAAAATGATGCATTAGTGGAAATGAGATGAACATCTTCTGTGAGACACTATTCATTAGGGAGACTGAAAGGAATTTCTACTGTGACAAAAAAAAAAAAAGATGCATCAGCGAAATTGAAATGGATGTCTGCTATGACAAAATGATACATTAGTGAAACAGAAATGATTGTCTGCTGTGACCAAAAATGATTCCTTAGTGACAAAGAAAGGAATGTCTGTTGTGACAAAAATTGATTCCTTAGTGACAAAGAAAGGAATGTCTGTTGTGACAAAATAAACTTTGTCAAGAAGAAAATTTTGAGCTAAGCTGTCTAGAGGCATAATACAATAATGAAAACCACGCTCCAAGAAGAGTTCAAGGAAAAAGAGCAAGTGGATAATAAAGATATGGATAAATGGGTGGATAACATAAACAGTATTTTTTTAAAGATCAGTTGGATTGAATTTGCAGAGTGTACCGTGGGAAAAAAAGGAGAATGAATGAATGAATGAATGAATGAATGATCTTTATTTTTAAAGGGTAAAGAATTGGGCACGCAGGCCCGTCTTACATTCTGCCCTTCATCACTCCATCTTTCATTTTTCCCACACACTCGATTTAATAAAAGTATACAAATTACATTAGGAAAACAAAAGAATGTAAGATTTAACTATTATATCAAAGTAAAAGAGAAGAAGTAATTAACCTAATAAAATAGCTCTCACGCACACATACAGACATATACATAAACAAAAATACATTGTAAATACAGATATTCTCATCATCATCATCAGGTGCCGTGCCGACTGGCGTTGGCCATTATGCTTCTCCAGAGTACACGATCCTTCATGCAGGCCATCAGCTCAGTTGGTGATCTCCTCTCACACCATCCCGTCAGACTGTCCAGTATCATTTCTCTTGGTCTTCCTCTTGATCTTCTTCCTTCTATTTTTCCTGATGTTATAATATTTTCAATGCCCCCTCTTCTCATTGCATGTCCCATGGAAGTACATTGTATCTCTCTTATCTTTCTGACAAGGCTTTGTTTTGTCTCTCCAGCTCTTCTCATGCATTCTTCATTAGTTATTTTTGCTGTCCAGGGAATTCGCAACATTCTTCTAATAAACCACATTTCTGCTGCTTCCAATGATTTTTGTGCAGACTTGCCTATTGTCCATGATTCACTTCCATATAATAAGATAGGTTCAATATAAGATCTTCTAACATATGTTTTTTAAAAAACATTAAAATAATTTCTAACAATATCTAACAAGTTACTTTTCGAACTATGTCATTTTAGTACTTGATGGTTGGCGAGTCATGTGTTGAGAGAGTGCTGGTTATTCTATGGAAGCATATAATAACAATTAAGTAAATAATGAAACAGGTTTGAGTTAAAGGATGAAGTATTACCAATGGATTTTAAATGGTAGGGGAGGGTGTTCCAGAGCTGTACTGCAGAGTATTCAAGACTTTTCTTGTACAGATCAATCCTGGGTTTAGGAAGAAGACAGTTTTTTTTAAAACGCTGGCTATGTTTAGTATTATACGTAAACAGTGACCACAAGTAAGGCGGAGCATTGTGCGACAGAATTCTGTGAACAAACTTAACTTTGTTAAAAATATAAATGACGATGAGAGAGAAAATTAGATAGCTACTTCAGGCATGTTTCCAAGGAGACATCACACAAGATGATGATGGTAGTATCCCGATCAGTCAGGATTCGCATGGTTGGACAACATCAGGAGATAGGCAAAAGTCAGTTTCTGAAAGAGGAGCTGTGAGAGAAAGAAGCAACAAAAGTGGGAGTCCAGTTCAACCAAGCTTCCATGGGAATATGACACGGGATGATGATGTAGGTTGGCGATGATGATGACGATGATGTTGATGATGGTGGTGGTGGTGATGATGGTGGTGGTGATGATGATGATGATGACGATGGTGGTGTTGGTGTTGGTGATAATGATGATAATAATGGTGGTGGTAATGATGATGATGATGATGATGATAATGGTGGTGGTGATGATGATGATGATGTTGATGATGATAGTGGTGATAATGATGATGATAGTGGTGGTGGTGATGATGATGATTATGGTGATGATAATGGTGGTGGTGGTGATGATGATAATGGTGGTGGTGATGATGATGATAATAATGGTGATGGTGGTGATGATAATGATGATGATAATAATGGTGATGGTGGTGATGATGATGATGGTGGTGATGATGATGATGATGATGATGATGATGATGATGATGATGATGATGATGATGATGATGATGATGATGAAAACATCAATGAAAAAGAAATATAAACATGCAAAAAATAAGCAAGAAGAAGCAATTAGCTTTAAGCTGCAAATATTTTTTTGTAAAACCTGTGTTTATTTAAAACTGGAATTCTGCAACAGACTTTGGCCACGGTCCGCTGACCAGCGCTCACACTGAATGGGCGAGTTTGTTTTGAAGAAATAACAGATTTCAAAAACTAACTCGATTTCCTAGCGTGAGCATCGACGCTGTGTATCGATCGGGAGATTGGGAAAAATACACGGAAGACTAAAGTCTGCTCACTTCACAGCGATGCTCTTTCAAGTATCGAGAGGGACCATTAAACCGGGAATCGATTTCTCTGAAAAGGAGATTTATAAAAATGTGAGCTAGAAATTTTTTTGGTCGTAAATTAGCGTTGCAGGTTTCTGGGGATTGGTTCCTTTCTGGCCTTTTCTAGAAAACGTGGAAACTTCTTTTTGGCCTCGATGACGGAAGCGATATTTTAGATAAGCTGCTATGTGGAGTTTGAGGGTAGATTTTTTAAAATGAAGATATGACTAGTGTTAAAGGCATATGTGAGGTTTTGTGAATCGTGGTGATGCTGCATGCAATGATGTCTCGGCTTTTTTCTGATTTGTGAATTCTGAGAGAGAGAGAGAGAGAGAGAGAGAGAGAGAGAGAGAACGGAAGAAAGAAAGAGAGAGAGAGAGAAAGAAAATGGCAGAGAATGAGAGGGAAAGAGAGAGAGAGAGAACGGGAGACAGAAAGAAAGAAAGAACCAAAAAAAAAAGAAAATGAGAGAGAGAGAGAACGGGAGAAAGAAAGAAAGAAAGAAAGAAAGAACGAAAGAAAGAAGGAAACGGGAGACAAAGAAAGAGAAAGACAGAAAAAGAGAGGTAAAAGGTAAAAGTAAAATACCCGTTTCCATGCCATTAAGGAATATTGGGGAATACGATATTAGGCCCGTATTTTCCATGACCTTCGGCACAGGAAAGTGAGAGAGAGAGACACAGAGAGAGAGAGAGAGAGAGAGAGAGAGACAGAGAGAGAGACACAGAGAGAGAGAGAGAGACAGAGAGAGAGAGAGAAAGAGAGAGATTTCAAAATTTGTTTGCCTATAAAACGCTTGAATTTCCACAACATTTATAATAAGTTGCTTCTGATGTACTAGTTTTCCCGCCTGAGTTACGATCAATCTATGTCACGTGGCACTGGCATGCTTTAAGGGAGTGAAGTGGCCTTCACATTTCTAAGGCCACTACAGCATTGGAGGTAGGGATGCCACCCCCTGTCCTCACCGTTTTCCCAGGGTAACCCACTTATCCATCATTTGAGGCTGGGTTGGTTCTAAGGACTGTTATTGCCGGAGGTGGGGTGGAGGATACGCTCTCCACTCCAAGTCGTGCATCTCAAATAGCCTCTGACAGTCAAGTCCAGCTCCTGGCCTTCTCGTGGCAGAACTGTTTAAACTGACAGGAGAAGAGGCGAAGGCGAACATCTGGCGCCTGAAAAAAATACGCTTCGAGTAGATGAGAGTCATGTTGCTCATCTACCGCTGCTGACGAGATTCTTCAGTTGCCGTGCGTGGAGTAGGGCTCCTCCCGGCCAGTGAAGAAAGGTGCGAATGGGGTTGTCGCGCGGCACCACTGTAGAAAAGGTGAAAGAAAGGACTAAGCGAAGTAAACAGTAGTCAAATCATGGCACCTCTGGTCTGGATGTCGGCCACATCCCAAGTGCACTCATATCGGGCGAAATGTCTGAACAGGCTTAACCCAGAGGTTAAGACACTTCTGGCGAGATTATTCGGATGCTGCGCTTGGAGTGAAACTCCTCTCGGCCAAGGAAAATGCGGAAAAGCAATTAGGGTTGCCGATATGAAAAGGTGATGGAAAAGATAAAGTGAAGCTTAATCAGTATATCCAGTAGTAACGCGGCGAGAGATATTCATACCACGGCACCTCTACTCTAGAGGCTGGCTACGTCCGTTCTACACCCATACTGGTGAAATATGCCTAAACCGGCTTACACCAGAGGTGAAACTTGATGTCACGTTACCTCCGCTCTAGAGGTCGGTCACGTCCGTTCTACACCCATACTGGTGAAATATGCATAAACCAGCTTACACCATGGGTGAAACTTGATGGCTACGCATGTCACGGCTCTAGAGGTCGGTCACGTCCTAAATACGCCCATACCGGGATAATATGTCTAAACCAGTTCAACCCAGGGGTGGAAGTCACTAGTGGTGAGGATTCATCCTCCTGGATAAAAGCTCCGTCCTGGTCACAGCTAGGAAGGGTAGCGCCCACGACCACAAAATGCTGAAGTCGGAGACACTGGACCAGGGCAGTCTTAACAGGCAACCACCTCTCACCCAGCGGGGATGTATGCATATCCTAATCACGCTGAGGTTTTCTGGTGAGAAAGTCCAACGCTGGATTGGATGGGCAACACCTCTCACCCGGCGATGATACATGGATATCTCAAAACACGTCGAGGTTTTCCAGTGAGAAAGCCAAACTCTATCCTGGATGGGTTACCATCTCTCACCCAGCGGGGATATACTGATATCCAAAACACGTCGAGGTCTTCCTGTGAGAAAACTCTAGACTAAACTGGTGCAACGAAAACCACGGTGTCACGCAATCCTGCTTCTGAGACCCACCAAGAATACAGGCTCAAGCCCTACGATACTCTGAACATCTTGTGGTCCTTTCGGGGACCACACGGGGGACCACGGGACCTATCGAGGACCACAGGGCGGTCTTGGTGGTAGAAGCGAACGAAGAAGAAGAATAGGCTAGGTTAATCTTGATGTCAGTAGGTCTGGAAAAATCCCACCCGAGGGCGAAATCGAACCAGTGACCTTCCGATTCGCAAGTGAGTGCGCTAACCACTAAACCACTCTGCACATAGGATTATGATTCTTGTTATGAAATAATCTCAATTTTGATCTGATGATTATTTGAGGGGAAAAAACATCAGTTTTTCATGCTAGCCTTTAAAAACTAACCTTATATATATTAACTTCTAATTCAGCAACGACAGAATCTTGTTCAAACATTAAGATCCTGGAATACATCGACCCACAACAGAATATTGTTCAAACATTAAGATCCTGGAATACATCGACCAACGACAGAATTTTGTTCAAACATTAAGATCCTGGAATACATCGACCCACAACAGAATATTGTTCAAACATTAAGATCCTGGAATACATCGACCAACGACAGAATTTTGTTCAAACATTAAGATCCTGGAATACATCGACCCACAACAGAATATTGTTCAAACATTAAGATCCTGAATGCATCGACCTACGACAGAATTTTGTTCAAACATTAAGATCCTGGAATACATCGATCAACGACAGAATTTTGTTCAAACATTAAGATCCTGGAATACATCGATCAACGGCAGAATCTTGTTCAAACATTAAGATCCTGGAATACATAGACTTGCTGGTTAGACAGAACTGTGCAAGTCGCTCTAAGAGTAATCAGGGTGAGAAGAGTCACAATAAGTATCACATTTACAATAAAATACTTGTATCTTTTTTACTTTGATTTATTAGAAAACAACACACAGAAGGTTTTAAAATATTTACTCTTCACAAAACTTCATATTTTGTGATACTTTTGACTACTTGCCATTTTCCATAGAGGTCAGTCATCAGTCATTTGCATGTCCCTTGCGGAACTTTGCCACTGTAACAGTTCTCCTATAGGCCTCTCGGTTGTAAGCAAGATGGCCTGCTGCTGATGCATCCATTTGCGGATTATCAACGATGTCTTGCAGCTATCTTCACCTCGGTCTTTCTCTCTTTTTCCATTATGTGCCGTTACAAGACTGTCTTATCTAAATTCCCATGACGTTTTTAAACTTCCATAGAGGTAGAATGCATCTTTCATGCCAAACCTTTTGTGAAATACAAATTTTAACGTGAATTACTCCTGAAATCGGACATTGTCCCTTTATAATTTCACTGTTTTGTTTTTTTTTAACATAAATATATAACCTGAGTACAGTACCCTCTGGTTAACATAGATATATAACGTGAGTACAGTACCCTCTGGTTAACATAGATATATAACGTGAGTACAGTACCCTCTGGTTAACATAGATATATAACGTGAGTACAGTACCCCCTGTGCCTTTCAACCTTGCAGTTTCAAGTTTCATGAATGAAATAGCCCCATTAACAAAGCTAATTTTACTTTGTACAGCCTGTAACAACCCGTCTCCAGCTAAAAGAAGAAGTCTGCTTGGCTGAACTACTCCTACGCTCAGAATTTTTGTAATTTACCTGCGCTTTCTGCTGTCGTTTTGTATGACGGTGGAACTCTGCAAAGATCATACAGTGTAAGAAAAAAAAGTATGTTGCGTACAAAAAAATGGCTGTTTCATAACATGTCAAAACAAGTTATAATCTGTATCTACTTCCCTGTAATCTATTGCACGTATGTGTGAAATATAAATATGAAATAGACGCATGGAATATGTTTATGGAGCAAGATTTCCTCCACAATCAGATAAAAAAATATTTATTCCCGTAACGCTTGAAGAAATGTTAGAGTCATGGACATTAAGAAAAAAGTAGACAGAGAATTCAACGCAGACTCAATACTGCGTCATCGATGGACAATTCATAAGCTACTAACATGTACAATTTCTTTTCTCCGTGATATGTAGCCGCTTTTCGTGCGCATGAGGCTCTGCGGTCGACCAGTTTTTTATGTTATCAAAATGTTATCAGTGTTATCAGTGAATATTTACCCTATGAAAGAGAACGATATCATGTAGGTGTGATAAGAACAAGATGTCATATCATCTTCGCGTGATTTAGTGCCAATAGGAAAGGAAGAAACAGCAAAATGAATCAAGTAATATTATATGCTTTTTCTTTTTCATCCAGCTCTAGGAAAGCGAAGACCTGGTAAAGGATTTAGTTTACTTTTATGAGCTTCATATGTCTGTTGAGTTTCATTTTAGTGTTGTTGTCTATATTCTTAGATTTCTAGTTTCTGCGTGAAATTAGAAAATATAATTGAATATTCAGGCGTATATGACGAACCCCAACAGGCGAGACTGCTTCAGTGGAGCATCCATTTCCGTTGTTGCTCTTATTCATAGATTTGTGAAGCATGATTTGTCAAGGGAATGACGATACGGCGGTTGCTTCCCTTTGCTTCCGTTTGGTTTATATACTATTTTTTAAAAAAACGAAGCACAACACTACTGCAGTCGTAATGGACACCAAATTTCAAACTTGTATCAAAATTTTATTTTACGGAATTAATCTTTCAATCTTGGCATGAAGAAACTTTAAGACCTTAACAATGAAATGATGTTCATTAAATTTGGTTCGGACTCTTATTCTTTGCGACTGAGGCTTCGTTTCAGTAAGGCGTAAGGCCTAATATTACTGGCTTGGATCAGAGAACGACATCTCCTTGACATGCATCCGATTAGCCGTTGGATCTGCTACTGTGAGATGGCTGCCCACTCTTCCCGCAGTGCAAGAGACGACTTTCGGAGACTGGTTGGTGTCACGTTTCGCTGGCGGATTTGTCTGTTGAGTTCATCCCATAAGTGTTCTATTGGGTTCATGTCTGATGACATAGACGGCCACGGAATGGCCTGCATGTTGTTGTCAGCGAGGAACTTGTTGGTGAGTTGTGTCACATGAAGTCGAGCGTTATTCTGCTGAAAAATTGACCCTGGTGCAGCCAGAAGTGAAAGGACATGAGGACGAAGAATTTCAGCGACGTATAGTTGGGTATTCAGGCGTCCTTTAGTTTGCACCAGGTCATTTCTTCCCATGATGTTGATCGTCACCCACACCGGTACATCTCCACCACCATGTAGAGGAGCCTCATCCACGCAGTTCTGAGGGTAGCGCTCATGGACTCCGTCTGTCGTGTCGCTGGAGCAGAAAGAATGATTCATCACTAAACCAAACCCTTCTCGAATCATTCGGAACGGTCCATTGACGATGCTGGTTCGTCCACTGCAGTCAGTTCTGGCGATGCCGGTCTGTAAGAACAGGACCTCTGTAGGGTCTTCTAGTCCAAAGACCAGTGTTGTTCCTGACCGTTTTATCTGAAATTCGACGAACTGCTGTTATTGACTGGACTGTTGAGGACGCAGACGCAAATCGATTCCTGAGGTGACGCAGCCATATGAAGAGGCCTTCGGCAGGAGTTGTGACTATAGGTCTTCCATTACGCGGCCGGTCTGCAACTGAGCCAGTTTCTTGAAATCATCTCCAAAGTAGACTAATGGTGCTTCTAGCCACATTAAATTGTCTGGTCACTACAATTTGTGCCTGTCCAGTCTGTAAACGTCCAATGATGATGAGTCGTTGTTCTGTAGTGAGATGAGCCATGAGCATTGAAATTTCAAATGAATTGATTCGAAGAGCGTCAATCTTTTATAGGCAATCAATAAACGTCGTCAATGAGTTTTGTATTCAGTAAGTTTCACGGGATTCTCGTGAACCTTTAAAGAGTTATTGTCAAAAATGCTGTTTTGACTAGTGTTGCTTTTCTGTGCTCATGAATCATCTCCTGAATACAATTCAGGTCAGTACATGAAGTTGATGTACAAGTGAACGTTTCAGGCAATTTGCCCTTGTCTGATCAGCAAACTTCAGTTCAAATAGCAACATCGTATTTGTTGCGTTTTTTTTTTTTTGTGAACAGTAGCCAGCCTTCGTCTGAAGAGACTGACCTGCAGGGCTGCAGGGCATTTGTTCTGGTCTGCCGCTGTCTTTTCAGATATTCACAGTATCTAGAGGTCGATCCACTATCCTCCATCCTGAAGACGCAGCTGGTGGAAGGACAAACTCCTCTCGCAAAATAAAAGTCCCTAAAACTGAGATAAAGAGTACCAGTAGACCCTTAGAAGTCGATCACGATCCATTCCAGGAGGTAGTTCGACTTTCAAATTGTTAATTTGCACATACGAAATAGCGTAATTAATCCCTTCCAGATCTATAGAACGTACCCATTATAAAACATTTTAAGTACAAACATTGGTTTATTTAAACCTGTATAGTAAAACTAATAGCACTAAGATTGACACCACAGGGGAACAGAAGTAAGGGTAGACCAAAAGAGACATGGAGAAGAACAACAGAGAGGATGTTGAGCAATAGAGGGCTCATCTGGGCAAGAGCAGAAAAAAAGGCAAAGAACAGGTATTTGTGGAAAATCCTTGCGGAAGCCCCATGTGCCTTGGGCACTTAAGGTTCAGAGAGAGAGAGAGAGAGAGAGAGAGAGAGAGAGAGAGAGAGAGAGAGAAATACTAATACGAATTAGATCATACTTTAATACTGTAAAATTATTTATATATACTATACAGCAGACAGACGCGAGAAATACCAATATTTATGCAAAACCATCAAAACCATCAAAAGTTTTTTCTACTTTTTCCAGTGCTGGGGATCTTTTACCGGTAAAGGATTTTTATCCCTTTCGCCACATTAGCCACTTTAATGGCTTCCTTGATGTTAGTAAGGTCGCTATGGTCAATTTAGCCATCTCATATTCAACTGCCAGTTCTTATACACGTGTACCACTTTCCTATTTAATTATATGTTGCTTTTTCAGTTCTTTCATGATCATTACATTTTTCCTATCTTGCTTTTCAGCACTGGTAACTTTCTTCCGTGCCATTAGGGATGTGTAATTTTAACGATAAAATGAAAAAACAAATATCCCAAGAAGTGGCAATAAAAATGCTATTATAAAACACACTAAAATCTGGTAGATGTTCACTGAAGCGAAGTCACGGGAGATATGACCACGTGAATCTTTGTTTTCGTTTGATTGGCTGCGTTTGTTTTGTTCGACTTTCGAGTTTTTGACCGAGTTTCAAACAGATTGACTTTCGAAGGTCCACTGTATTACACTGCTGTATAGAGCTAACACTGCTATATGGTTGTGAATATCGGACAGCAAATAAAAAGAGATGATAAGGACACAGCAAAGGAGCAGGGATGTGGTTTTGGGAGAAAGATGCGACAAATATACTGGGAGACAGATTGGACAAATGCACTAGGAGACAGGTGTGACAAGTATACTAGGAGAAAGATGCGACAAATATACTGGGAGACAGATGCGACAAACACACTATGAAACAGATGTGAAAAATACACTGGGAGACAGATGCGACAAAAACACTGAGAGAAAGATGCGACAAATACACTGAGAGAAAGATGCGAAAAATACACTGAGAGAAAGATGCGAAAAATACACTGAGAGAAAGATGCGACAAATAAACTGGGAACAAAACAAACTAAGATGTCCTCAAAGAAGTGTCAGAACAAGGAATACTAGTTAAAATGATAAGACAAAGACAAACTTCTTGGACATGTCATGAGAAGACAGAAGTTGGAGAACTTGGACATGTCATGAGAAGACAGAAATTGGAGAACTTGGACATATCATGAGAAGACAGAAGTTGGAGAACTTGGACATATCATGAGAAGACAGAAGTTGGAGAACTTGGAGATGTCATAAGAAGACAAAAGTTGGAAAATTGGAAAATTCAAGGGAAAAGAGAAGAAAGGTAGACCAAGAGAAAAATATCTCAGTGGGCTGAGCAAGTGGGCTACTTGGACGTCGGGTAAATTTTTCTCTGATTTATCGCTGTGATCGTTCTTGATTTATTCTTCTTTGCAATACTCTTTGGCTGGGGAAATGCTCCAACTCTGTTAATTTTTCTCATGAATATTTCTTCGGTTTCATCTGGGAACTGGGGTACAACAGATTTGTTTGGGTTTGTGTGGGAACAAGGTTACAGCAGACTTGTTGGGGTTTGTGTGGGAACAAGGTTACAGCAGACTTGTTGGGGTTTGTGTGGGAACAAGGTTACAGCAGACTTGTTGGGGTTTGTGTGGGAACAAGGTTACAGCAGACTTATTGGGGTTTGTGTGGGAACAAGGTTACAGCAGACTTGTTGGGGTTTGTGTGGGAACAAGGTTACAGCAGACTTGTTGGGGTTTGTGTGGGAACAAGGTTACAGCAGACTTGTTGGGGTTTGTGTGGGAACAAGGTTACATCAGACTTGTTGGGGTTTGTGTGGGAACAAGGTTACAGCAGACTTGTTGGGGTTTGTGTGGGAACAAGGTTACAGCAGACTTGTTGGGGTTTGTGTGGGAACAAAGGTACAGCAGACTTGTTGGGGTTTGTGTGGGAATAAGGGTACAGCAAACTTGTTGGGGTTTTTGTGGGAACAAGGGTACAGCAGGTATGTTGGACTAATGCGAGAACTAGGGTACAACAGGTATGTTGGACTAATGCGAGAATTAGGGTACAGCAAGTATGTTGGACTAATGCGAGAACTAGGGTACAGCAAGTATGTTGAGGTCATGAGGGAACCAGGGTGGGGCATATCTGTGGGATCTTCTGGGAACCAAGATCCAGTAGGTCTGTTGGAGTCCTATGGACTTCCTACCACATTCCGTGTCGTGGTTCAAGAAACGAAATGCTACTCTAACAAATAATTCATGAAAACAATCCAGATTCCAAATCTCATTTATCTTTCTTCCCTGTCCAGAGGCAGAACTTGCCAAATCGATGGGGACAAGGGACAAAATCCTTGACGTCATCTCCCACGTTTCAGAGTTCTCGCCCGTGCTACAGAGTATTTGCACTGAGATCCTTCTTCACAGAAGGAGGACTGGAGAACTTACAGACTTGATGAATGTGTAGTGACGACAATCTTTTAAAATTTGCAGCTGTTCCTCAACCCTTGAACCAGATGTGGGCACAGATCTTCCGAGGGAAAATCTTTGTTTTATTTCTCCATTTCTGTAGATCTCAGATTTCACTTTCTCTGTTCTTTTTTCTGTTTCTGAAGATCTCAACAGATTTTTTTTTTTTGGGGGGGGGGAGTCCCTGATTCTGCAGATCTCGACAGATTTCAGTTTATCTGTTTAATTAGAAATTAACTTTTCTTTTTATTTCATATTCTGTGAATGTCTCATTAGTTTATTTTCTGTTGCATGCAGTATCAGCTTTGAGGGAAAGACTACCACGGAACAAATCTTTGTGAGAGATGAAAGTACGAAAAAGGGTTAACAAAACACACTTTCAGACGGATAGCGTCTTTAATACATTTTGTAGATGTGCATATGAAGAAGATTACACAGATAAGTGCATAATCAGATCTTATCACACACACATACGTGTATAATCAGATTTTAGAGATAAGTGTATAATCAGATCTTGTCACTCACAAATAAGTGTATAATCAGATCTTATCACACATAGATAAGTGTATAATCAGATCTTATCACACACAGATAAGTGTATAATCAGATCTTATCACACACAGATAAGTGTATAATCAGATCTTGCCCCTGATATACTAAAACAGCACAACATGCTGGAGGAATGGCCTCGCCTTGTCGTCGAAACTCTAGTTAAACACAACACTGCCAAATAATTCCATGAAGTCTGGACATCTACAGATGGATTCTAAACGATTGTAAAACGTCGAGCTTTTAATCAGACTCGGTACCACCCCAAAGCCTCATGAAGTTTCAGTATATTTTGTGCAATTAAAACTGATTTTATCAAAATGAACACACCTGCCTGCCATATCATACATCTGATCTTTGCACAATACTTCATTCATTTATTTACGATGTCGTCTCGATACCGTGCAGTGATTCCTGGTATTTCCGATCAGTTGAAACCTTTTTTCCCTTTTCCATCCAGCTTGGTCAGTCCATTAAGACCTTTGTGTGCTTCTCTTTCCCTGAATTTACCAATCTTTACCAATGACAGCTCCTGGCCATGTTAAGTAAGAACTAAGTCCATGAACATTGTCAAAAGACCAAAGAAAATATTACTCATAAATTTGTGTTAATATTTACATCACCTTTCAAACCTTCTTTCAAAAGTTGAAATCCATACTTAGCACTAAGTCACTATCTACAAGAAATAGGAAGAGAGTGTTACAGTGTTTAGAATGAACCAATCCTGTTCTATGGATGTGAAGCCTACACGGGTAGTAAAAGGGTACAACGAAGACTGGAATCAGTTGAAATGCTGAAGGTACAGTGGACAGCGAGATAAACAAACGAGGAAGTTCTGAAAGAGGCACAAGAAACAAGGAAAATTATAAAGAAGATCAGAAAACGACAAACTAAATTCCTGGGGCATGTTTGGAGGGGAGAAGGTGCTAGTGGAAACGAAGGTAGAAGAAGCAGAGGTAGACAGAGAGAAAGATGTTTGATGGGTTGGGTCCTGGCACGGGAGATGTTCAGTGACAAGCTTGTTGATATGTAAAAGGGATTGGGGGTTATGGAAGGACATGATATCCTACGATGTCGTCAGGGAAATTTATATATATATATATATATATACAAAAAGGTAAAGGTGACCCTGTCATGCCTTGGAGGCACATAGGGATATGGTGTTAGTGCCCATATTTTCCTTGACCTGTCAGCACACTAGAGGGTGATATGGTCAGTATCACGCCTGGCTGCCTTTCCTTCCCCAACTCCAGAAGAAGTCGGGTACCCATTTCTACAGCTGGGTGACTGATATATATATATATATATCACGAAAATAGTCCAATTTCTGAAGTTACTTTCACAATTCTTACCAATAACTAAAGAAGGATACAAATGCAGAGAACAACACAGAATTTCCGTGAAGTTAATGAATTCCCTCAACAAGTTCGCTTTTTATTTCCAACAGCGTGTGGAATGGTCCCGACTCTCTCAAGAGCAGACACAACTTGTTCTTGTAATACTTCCCTATATCATCCGGCCATTGTCAGAGAAACAAGATGGACAACAGCGAGCTCGACAGGGCAATACATTTGGGAACTGGAAGGGGGAAATTAGTCCAAATCTGAATTGCAAAAGTAAGAGAGATAACCCGTGCTGTGTAATTGTATAAGAGCTAGTAGACTGAGGGCCTCCAACGTCAGCTCAGAATTATTGCCAGCGGTTCTCAAGCTTTCAAAGTCTATGGTATTTACTTCATTTATATATGGTCTGTCTATGCCCTGTGGCATTTGCAAACCGTAGGAGTATAAAATGTTAGTGCATTCGCATTTCTAGGCCACTACAGCATTTGAGGCAGCGATACTGGCGCTTGTCCTCGTGGACTTTATTCTCCTAAGAAAAGCCCCTGGTACCCACTTTTTGAGGCTGGGTTGACCCCGATGCCGGTCGGTCCGAAAAAAATTGCACCCGAATATGAAATCGAACCAAGAACCTTCTGATCGGCAGCCAGGTGTACTAGCCACTACACCACGGCGGCACGTTTACTGACACTGTTTATAGCAAAAGAGTGATGGATAATTAAGAGCGCAGGATGAAGATGGCTGGACTACACGAGATTTCGTTACTCCGAGAAATGGTCTGTTGAAACTAGATATTTACATCTATGTGTGCCTGAGTATACACATAAGCACAACTATATCTTACATGCTCCCCGTGCCGCCCTGCGTCACACAGGCCTCTCAGTGTCTGTCTAGCCCCTTTAATCTGTATTCTCCGCGAGCTTCTCAGTCTCATCAAGAGATCTGATATCAGACATCTTAGCCTCTCTTGACAATTATACACGCAGTCAAAATTTTTAGGTATAAACAGAAACTTCTGTAGGACAGTGTAAGTTACGACCAGTTTTCAAAGACTGTTTACCGACTTCAGACTATGAGACATATCATGTGAGACAAAATATTATAATACACCGTCTGTATGACAGGAAGAGAGCAGTGCACATTAATTCAGTAACACAGCCAGAACATATAAATCAGCGTTAATGGCATCGAGAAGTTACATTATCACAAACAAGGGGTTAGAATTATGGAGGGGAAAAACTTCAAACACAGCGGATGTTGATTTCATATTTCCCGCTATAACCAAACAGTAGTTCTCTGTGATGTCCACTCATTACCGAGAGAGTAACGAGAGACCATAACGACAGACAATAACGAGAGACCATGACGACAGACCGTAACGAGAGACCACAATGAGAGCCCATAACGAGCTGTAAGAATCATATAGTTCAAGAAAACTAGATAAAAGTGTTTCCTGTTGCAGTTATAAGCTTGGCGGGCCAGGTAATTTATATAAGTAACATTCAGATCCATACAAGTGGATTTCTACACGACTGAGCTTCGTTTATAGTTACTTTCATCATCATCATCATCATCATCATCATCATCATCATCACAGAATCTCTCATCTCAGCCCTAACTTACACCCGTATCCTCTTACAAACTTACAGCGTCTCAGAATTTCAAGTTCACGACCGGAGCAATGAGGAAACATTCAAAGAGCTGGAGAGTTTTGAATATCTTGGATCACTAATGGAGATACACTGAGGCAAATTAAAAGGAGGACATCTATCGCTCTTGAAAAAGTAAAACAACTAAAGAATCTGTGGAGAGGAGCAGATAGAATTACACAAATACGATTTTTAAGGGTATGCATCTTTCCTATCGTAACACATGCCTGTGAGACCTGGACACTTAATAAAACAGCTGAGAAACACATAAATGCCTTTCAGTGGAAATGCTACAGAAGAGTCCTTCAAATATCATGGACACAAAAAAAAACCAAATATATCCATACTACAAGAACTTAATATTGAAGAAGGTTGGCTAGTAAAGAAGATTAAACAGAGAAAGCTTAAATATTTTGCACATATTAAACGTCATGACAGTTTAGAGAAGACAGTCTTGGGTTGGTACATAATGGGAAAAAGAAAGAGAGGAAGACCAAGGCGAAGATGGCTGCAAGACATCGTTATAATATGCAAATGGACGCATCAGCAGCAGGGCATCTTGCTTACATACGAGAGGCATACAGGAAAGCTGTTAGGGAGGCAAAGTTCCGCAAGGGACATGCAAATGACTGACTGAAGCAAAACCAACTCTGTTTGTCCGCTTTGTGCAGCTGTATTCACCAACATTGTATTTTGCATTTTAGCTATTTTGTTCCGTTTGTAAGATTAACTTGTATTACCCTTTTATGCCTTTATATACGAATGACCCCACGTAGCATTCTAGCTATGTTTCCCCAGTTACGACTGAAGTATTTTAAGTAATGTAAGTATTTTCCTTATATATGTTTGGCTTATGTACTATTTTAGTAAATCTTTCTTATATAAGATTTGCTTTACGTAGAAGTTATTCATTTACACAACAAAAAGTAATGCAGTTCTTCACAGAGCCAGTCTCAAGCTGTATGTGTATAGAAACATGTGTGTAGATATATATATATCGTACACTCCCTCATGTTCATCAGTATGGTCGTAACGTTCACAACTCGTGGTACTGTTCACCCTTTTCGTTATACTGTGTTCTAATGGTTCCTTTCTGAAGTGCGGCATATACAAGCCTTTCACTTACTTGAATCATTATACAAGTTATACACGTCATTTCAAAGCCGTTACGCAAGAGCGGCCATGCTTGATTTAATCAATAAGGCGCTTTTTTTATAACCCTTTCCGCCTCCTGCAGACCCACGTGCCGGGCCATGAGCCATTATGCAAATATTCTTCTTAAATCGCATTCTAGTCTGGGGCCCTGTACGTTATAATCGTTATTATGCAGTCATTACACTGCTGGTAGATACAATTACCTGTGAGTGCAAAGATATGGAAATGCTTATTAATGTATATTTTCTCTGCTTATGGTTATCGAAGTCAGTTGTCGAATATACGATATCGTTGATATGAATAAATACAAACCGGGACATAAGGGACATATAAACATCTATGGATACTGATATGTGCAAGTTGTCCAAGTTTCATTGATTAATATACAAGACAGAGCATAGAGGCCTATCTGACATGAGGATAAAGTAGGTCAGACAACTGGGGTAAAAGATGGAAGATGTTGATACAATTTATGTGTAAGTTTGGTGTTGATGAAGTTTATGTGCAAGTTGATGAAATGTATGTGTAAGTTAGATGTTGATGAAGTTTACTTATAAATTGATAAAATGTATGCATAAGTCTGATGTTAATAAATTTTATGTCTAAGTTAGATGTTAATAACTATTATGTGTAAGTTAGATGTTGATAACGTTTATGTGTAAGTTTGATGTTGATGAAGTTGAGGTGTAATTTTGATTTTGTGATGTTTATGTGTAAGTTTAATGTTCATGAAGTTTCTGTGCAAGTGTGATGTTGGTGAAGTTTATGTGAAAATTCGATGTTGATGAAGTTTATATGTACGTTAGTTGTTGATGAAATGTATGTGTATTTTTGGTGTTGACGAAATTTATGTGTAAGTTTGATGTTGACGAATTTTATGTGTCAATTTGATGTTGATGAAGTGTATGTGTAAGTTACATATTCATGAAGGTTATGTGAAAATTTGATGTTGATGAAGTTTATGTGTGTAAGTTTGATGTTTATGAAATTTATCTGCAAGTTTGATTTTGGTGAAGTTTGTGTATAAGTTAGATGTTGATGAAGTTTACGTGTAATTTTGATGTTGATAAAGTTTATGTGTGTTAGATGTTGATGAAGTTGATGGTACGTTGTATGTTGATAACATTTATGTTAAATCTAATATTGATAAAGTTATGTGTACGTTTATAAAGTGGAAGATAGATGTTGATAAAATTTATGTGTAAGTTGAGATGGGGGCGGCCCATGCATAAATTAACGTCATTTTTTTCAGATTTCTCAGGATGGATGGATGGATGGATGGATGAATCGATAGATGGATGGTAGATTAAATAGATGGATAAGAGGACGGTTGAGTGGGGGATGTATGTATGAAAGGATGCACGGATGGATAGGTAGATGAACAGACAACGTTTTGATAATATTAATATTTAGCACTTGACGATGTGAAATATGGACCAGTAACGGAAGTGGTGGGCATGATACAACAGACATTCGATAAACCCACGTGGATAATAAACAGTTTAAAAGCTGCAGGGAATATAGGCATGGGCAGACAAATGGAAGCATATACGCCAGGAAAATATAGACATGAACGGAGGCTTGAGACATAAACCAGGAGATATATAGATATAGACGATCATATGCAGACACAAACCTGTAAAAATACGGACACATTACATAAAGATGTAAACCGATAGAAATGCAGACACAGACGGACTTATGCGACAAAAACAGGCAGAAATGCGGACATGGACGAACATATGCGACAAAAAACAGGCAGAAATGCGGACATGGACGGACATATGCGACATAAATCGGCAGAAATGTAGACATGGACAAACATAAATTGGTAGAAATATAGACAGGGACGAACATGTGCAGACATGAACTGGTAGAATACAGAAATGAACAGAAACGTGTAGGCATAATCCGGTAGAAATACATGGACGGACATATGCAAAAACAAGCAAGTAGAAATATATACATGGACTAACATATGCAAATATATATACTGTTAAAAAGAATTAAATACAACCTTGCGATTTAAACTGCAGTTTGCCGATCAGACAAGGACAAATTGCCTGAAACGTTCACTTGGACATCATCTTCACGTACTGGCCTGAATTGTACTCAGCAGATGATTCATGAGCACAGAAAAGCAACACTAGTCAAAACAGAATTTTTGACAATAACTCGTTAAAGGTTCACGAGAATCCCGTGAAACTTACTGAACACAAAAACTCACTGATCATGTTATTGAATGCCTATAAAAAATTGATGCTCCTCGAATCAATTCATTTGAAATTTCAATGCGCAAGTATGGGTCATACCATAACAGTCCAGTCAATGACAGCAGCTCGTCGAATTTCAGATAAAACGGTCAAGAACCGGCTGCATGAAGCTGGTCTTTGGGCTAGAAGACCCTACAGAGGTCTTGTTCTTACGGACCGGCATCACCAGAACTGACTGCAGTGGGTGAACCAGCATCGTCAATGGACCGTTGCGAATGACTGGAGAAGGGTTTGGTTTAGTGATGAATCATTCTTTCTGCTCCAACGACACCATAGATGGAGAAGAGTTTACCACAGAGTCCATGTGCGCTACGGCAAGAATTGCGTGGATGAGGCTCCTCCACATGGTGGTGGAGGTGTACTGGTGTGGGGGACGATCAACTTCATGGGAAGAAATGACCTGGTGCAAACTGAAGGACGCCTGAATGTCCGGACAGCCATACGTCACTGAAGTTCTTCGTTCTCACGTCCTTTCACTTCTGGCTGCACTAGGGTCGATTTTTCATGTGGCACAACTCACCAAGTTCCTCGCTGACAACAACATGCAGGCCATTCCGTGGCCGTTTATGCCATCAGACATGAACCCATTAGAACACTCAAGGGTTGGACTCAACAGACAAGTCCGCCAGCGAGACGTGGCACCAATCAATCTCCAACAGTTGTCTCTTGCACTGTGGAAGAGTGGGCAGCCATCTCACAACAACAGATCCAACGGCTAATCGCATCCATGTCAAGGAGATATCGTTCTCTGATAGAGGCCAGATAAGGCCATACACCTTACTGAAATGGAGGCCTCAGTCGCAAAGAATAAAAGTCCAAACCAAATTTAATGAACATCATTTCATTGTTAAAGGCTTAAAGTTTCTTCACGCCAAGATTGAAACATTAATTCTGTAAAATAAAATTGTGATACAAGTTTGAAATTTGCTGTCAATTACGACTACAGTAGTGTTGCATTTCATATTTTGAACAGCATATATATATATATAGGTAACCCTGTCATGCCTTAGAGGCACATAGGGATATGGTGTTAGTGCCCATATTTTCCTTGACCTGTCAGCACACTAGAGGGTGATATGGTCAGTATCACGCCTGGCCGCCTTTCCTTCCCCAACTCCAGAAGAAGTCGGGTACCCATTTCTACAGCTGGGTGACTGGGGTGCCGCCGGCCGGATTCGAACCCCCGACCTTCGTCATGAGAGACCAGTGCACTAACCACTTCGCCACTCAGACACCCATATAAATATATATATGGACGAACATATGCAAATATAAAGGACGAACATATGCAAATATAAACCGGTAGAAACTGAGACATAGATTGACATATGCAGACATATAACATGCAACGAATATACTTATACTTATACACGGATGCATGTCGCAATGAAAAGACATGGACCGACATAAGCTGCAATATGAAGTGGAACGGATACTGACAAGGGCTGAGATATGCAGACAACTAAACCACAGGGAGTATACACAAAAGCGAGAGAGAGAGAGAGAGATCGCAAGCAAGAAGCTGTCTTGTCGTCTGTCTATCTCAGAGGAAGACACATAATGACAAACAAACACACAACTAATATATTATTGACAACCACGAACAGAAAGCAGACATGGCCTGCCAATCAATTCAATCAAACAGAAGAGGCCCTGCAGATCGATAAACTGTAATCGCAAAGACTCCAACTCTGCGAGCTGTACGCCATTTTGTTTGTGAGAAATGAGCTGTCATAAATAGTACAATGACGTTCATGTAAGCTGGGGGTTGTTATTTCGATTCAGTTCTGATGAATTTTTATTTATCATAAATATAAATATTTCTAATTCGTAAGAAGATGACTGGCCTACGTGAAGTTCTTAGATGTCTATATAGGGGTATCATCGTCATTATTTTCATGTAATCTCCCCGGAGAAGGTAGACTTCATAAGAAAGGGCAAGTCTTCCGTCCGTTTGTGAGCTTGCTGCACTGCAAGCGTACATGTGTCCGCAGAGTTAACGATATAGGGAAACACATTCAGTACAGACCTCCACGGCCTGACACAATGGACATGCTGGACACAGAAGAAGACTTGTCAACCAATACGGGACGGGAACTACCAGCTGCAGCATCTGAGCAGCTATGGACATGTCCGCAGTGTGATGATGATAATCCAGAATATAAACCATAAACCATCAACTTTGATCACTTTTCCACGTGCAAGACAATAAAGATCAACAGAATGTTTCTAGGAGCACCAACAGACAAAACAGAAGATTCTATAGAAGATTCCCTAGAGCAGGTTCATCTTTGACTTCAGTTTATATGGGGAGGGGGGAGTCTTGGGTAAAGATTGGAATTATGATAGTATCTGTGTATGTGTGTGTTGGGAAGGTTGGGGGTGAAGATGCTGTCTGACTTGGCAGTTAGTGACCTATCCCTGACATACTGGCGTCAGTATCCCTGATATGCTGGATTCAGTATCCCTGATATGCTGGATTCAGTATCCCTGCATGCTGGCGCCAGTATCCCTGATATGCTGGAGTCAGTATCCCTGACACACTGGCGTCAGTATCCCTGACACGCTGGATTCAGTATCCCTGACATACTGGCGTCAGTATCCCCGACATGCTGGATTCAGTATCTCTGACATGCTGGATTCAGTATCCCTGACATGCTGGATTCAGTATCCCTGACATGCTGGATTCAGTATCCCTGACATGCTGGATTCAGTATCCCTGACATGCTGGATTCAGTATCCCTGACATGCTGGATTCAGTATCCCTGACATGCTGGATTCAGTATCCCTGACATGCTGGCGTCAGGGATGGCAAACCATAGCTGACCCTATCCCACGTCTCCAGCTGTACCCCTCAGTAACAGGCCTAGCCTGACCAACAGGATCAGGCATCGCCATACTCCCCATGGTGGTTGAGTCTTCTAAAGAAGTACCGCACGTCGTCTGCTCTTTAGCTCCACTCCTGGGCTGAAAAAATAGCCGCTTCCAATCCGACACGACGTTGTGCCTCAACACCTTCATCTTATTGGTCTGAAAAAAAACATGAGCTCGAGGTTCCATGGTGAGAAGAAGAAGAAGAAGAAGAAGAAAATAGTATCTTTGTTTTGTAGATTTCACCTCCAAATCCATCTTACGTGCAAGATGTCCCTTGTAGATTTAACCTACAAACTCATCTTTCATCCAAGCTGTCCTTTGTAGACTTTCACCTCCAAACTCATCTTTCATGCAAGCTGTCCCTTGTATATTTCACAACCAAATTCATCTGTCGTGCAAGCTAACCCTTGTAGATTTCATCTCCCAACTCATCTTTCGTGCAAACTGACCCTGGTCATATGTCAGCTTCATTTGTGTGTGTGTGTGTGTGTAAGCTGTATAACCAGACAACAAAAGTGTCTTATCCTAAGACAAACTGTCCAGATAAGCTTGCATTGTTTAGGAGCACGTCGTATGTTCTTGTCTAGATCTGATCACTTTTATTCCCAAAAGCTCAGCATGTCCTTTAGAAGAATGCCCTGCGGATGAAACATTAATAATGAGGATTTAGATGTTTCATGTTGGGTTTGTATTCAACCATTTGTTCATCCAGTCGTTAGATATGTTTGGGATAAGAGGTGGCAACTACGCGTCAACCCTTTTGGTTTTCTAAATCATCTTTATCGTCTTTTCCTGTCATGTTTTACTTGCTCATCTTGTTAAACATGTTTTTCTCCCTACCTTACAAAAATTGCAAATCTTTGAGAACAAGATCCTAAGAAGAATGTTTGTGCCCACACAGGATACCAACACTGGAGAATGGAGAGCTAGAAAGAACACTGAACTGAACAGCTTATTTAAATCCCAACGAATTATAAATGCCTTGAAGCTGAACAGACTACGCTGGCTGGGGCATGTAGAAAGAATAGAAGAGAACAGACAAACAAAAATTATGTGTGCACAAGAGATGAGGGAAACAATACCAAAGGGTAGACCGAGACAGAGATGGAAAGACAACATAGAAGAGGATATAAATTGGTGTCGCCAACTGGAGAGAGAAGATTAGAAATAGAAAGGAATGGAGGCGAACTTTATCTGCAGAAATGAGCCTTAATGGCTCAGAAATCTGAAGAAGAAGAAGAAGAAGAAGAAGAATTTGCGGGGGGGGGGGGCAGTGACTGGCAGTTCCTGTATATTCTGACTTTTCATATCATGTCCAGAGATCTGTGAGCATCTGTTCTTTGTGTTGTAACAGGTGGTCGTCACTCTGCCACTTCTGTCGAGGATTTCTTTTGTTTCTCATCATTGGACTTTGGACTGTTTAATCTTCATTCAAAACCACATTTGTTCCATTTTATGTATCCTCTGTTTATTACCACACAAACATAGGGGTCTGTAAAGCACCACAATCTACGATTCACTTCAATTTTCATGATGTAAATATCAATGTTCACATTTTCTTGCAATCTCTTGCTTATTAGCGATGATATCTTCACACATCGTGGCAACTGGAAAAATTTAGGGAAGAAGAGACAGAGGAAGACAAGAGAGAGAAGTTTCTGGGTGGGCTGTCAGTGTGGCTAGGAAGAAAATCACTAGCGGATCTCATAATCAAGTCTAAAGACAGGGAGTTGTGGAGAGAAATGATCGCCTACGCCAAGCGGCACGGCACTTGATTGATTGATCTCCACACTATTTTAATTGTCGCGATTTAACGCTATTTTAAGGCTGTTTATGCCACGTTAAAAAATATCATCACGAGTGAAGAACATTAATAAATGTTGAAAGTGGGAAATTAGTGAACGTTTCCGATACAGACTTGACTTGATAAGGAATAAGTCACGCTTCAATGCTTGTCGAGAGAAACAGATAAAAGGTTTTCAGAAAGCTGCTACACGGAAGAAAGTGCCCAGTCACGTAAAACTGAAAAAAAAAGAGGGACTTTTGTGAATACAGCGTTGTTATCAGTAAGAAAGAGGGTCGAGGGCATGGGAAATTGGAAGATATGGAAGACTTTGTTTCCAGCAACCATGGGAAGATTTTCATATTCGTTAATTACCAAAGACTAATTAATCCAGTTATGCACGCCAGAAAGAAAAACTGTTAGAAGTAACTTTTAACCACGTGTTAGACTAACTGTACCCAAGACAAACACGCAGAAACAGAACAGAGCAATTCCTTCTTTTAGAACGCAAAACGATAACGGGCAAAGTTTTTGGAAGACAATTTCTGCTGGGATATGGTTCGATAACCCGGACGACGAGGTCATCTATCTTACAACAGTGGCATCAGTTCCAGGCTTGACGAGATAAAGAAGAAAATAAACTTCTGGACGGGATACAGAGGATCCATCAGACTAGGTGAAGTGAAAAATTAATAAACGTCATGAATGACAAGTAAGCCGCAGGAGACGATAAGATTCTCAGAGAAATAGTCAAAGACGCACTTTTATACAGATCCCCGAAAAAGTGCTTGCTATATCCAGATAAACTCTTCTTTCAAGAAAAAGTATCCACAGATGGCAAAAACACCCGACAAAATAGATCAGAATCATTATCCCGGATGAGACAAGGATAAGACTGTCTTGTTACTTATCCCATGAGAGGTTCTCAGGTCTCAGTAACAGAACAAAAACCAGACGCAGTCGTGAGAGAAGACATGCACGCTTAAAGAAGTGAAGAACTGCAGTCATCGCCGTCTATAAACTCTGGAAGTGAAGAACTGCAGTCATCTCCATCTATAAACTCTGGAAGTGAAGAACTGCAGTCATCTCCATCTATAAACTTTGGAAGTGAAGAACTGCAGTCATCTCCATCTATAAACTTTGGAAGTGAAGAACTGCAGTCATAGCCGTCTATAAACTTTGGAAGTGAAGAACTGCAGTCATCTCCATCTATAAACTTTGGAAGTGAAGAACTGCAGTCATCTCCATCTATAAACTTTGGAAGTGAAGAACTGCAGTCATCGCCGTCTATAAACTTTGGAAGTGAAGAACTGCAGTCATCGCCGTCTATAAACTTTGGAAGTGAAGAACTGCAGTCATCGCCGTCTATAAACTTTGGAAGTGAAGAACTGCAGTCATCGCCGTCTATAAACTTTGGAAGTGAAGAATTGCAGTCAACACCGTCTAGAAACTTGGAAATGAAGAATATTTTCCCGGTCTAATTATTACTGACCTGAAAGGCTGACAGTCTTTACATATATACAGTGAGAAATACCTCATAATCGTTCGGCTTTCTCCACATTGGCTGAATAAAGACAGTAGCAAAAATCACAAATCCAAAATATCACATGGATATACTGTCCGGGCCAAACCCAAGTCGAAGGAAATGAAAACGCTGCAACGACCAACTCGCAAGGCCTCAACAAAATGGACAAAAATAATTCCAGGCAACAACAAAAAAATCAAAGAACAAACCCAAGATTTATTTTCGTCAAAAGCACAGAGCATCCACGACTAACAGAGTTACAGGTAACCAAAAGGAGACAGTGGAAGCAAATCCTTTTTTACAGGCCAGGACACGAGGAACACACATCCAGCTTAAAGTGGGAGTAACATCTCTAAAACCACTGCAGGATATCCTGATGTCCAAAAGCTGAAC
Organism: Achatina immaculata; assembly: GCA_009760885.1. Lineage (NCBI taxonomy): Eukaryota > Metazoa > Mollusca > Gastropoda > Stylommatophora > Achatinidae > Lissachatina > Lissachatina immaculata. The sequence goes on along the minus strand of CM019720.1, from coordinate 64,267,486 downwards.
TCGTATAGACATGCCCCAAGTATAAATGAAGCAGTTTCCCAGAACCAGCAACAGGGCTCGGTCAGTCATTTGCATGTCCCTTGCGGAACTTTGCCTCCCTAACAGCTCTCCTGTAAGCCTCTAGGTTGTAACCAAGATGCCCTGCTGCTAATCCGTCCATTCACAGATCACCAACGAGCCTTGCAGCCATCTTCGCCTTGGTCTTCCTCTCTTTCTTTTTCTCATTTTCTCATTATGTGACCTTCTCATGACGTTTAATATGTCCAAAATATTTAAGTTTTCTCTGTTTATTCTTTCTTACCAGCCAACCTTCTTCAATATTAAGTTCTTGTAGTATGGATATTATTTGTTCTTTTTTGTGTCCATGATATTTGAAGGACTCTTCTCTAGCATTTACATTCAAAGGCATTTATGTGCTTCTCAGCTGTTTTGTTAAGTGTCCAGGTCTCACAGGCATATGTTGCTATGGGAAAGATGCATGTCCTTAAAAATCTTATTTTTGTAGTTCTGTCTGTTCCTCTCCACAGCTTTTTTAGTTGTTTTATTTTATAATAATAGAAACAGAGATAATTGTTTTCTTTTCAGTTTTCAGCATTTAAAATCATTCCTACTGCGTGGATTAGAGCTCTCAGAAGAGAAAAGTACGACCCAGTAGGGAGTGCCGCGCCCAGTTTCTTTGGGATCATCATTAAAAAGATGATGCTTGCAAAAGAAAATAAAATATGTAAAGGTTAATCATGCGAGAGAGACGGTTACATTGAAAATCTGAACGTCACATGTGGCTAGAAGCATGGGGAAAGGGGGGGAGGGAGTAATAGCTTGAGAAACGCCCGATAGTCTCTAAAGTTTAGCAGAATAGGTCTGTTTTGGTTAGCGCTTTATACTGATCAGATTAGAGTACACATGGATATTTAGTTACTGTTCCCGCTACGGAAAGACCAATTACTGTTTCTGCCAGGAAAAGACCTATTACTGTTCCTGCCCGGAAAAGACCTATTACAGTTCCCACCATGTAAAGATGAGTTATTGTTCCTTGCAAGAAACGACCGGTTATTGTTTCTGCCAAGGAGAAAACCAGTTACTGTTCCTGACAAGAAAAGACCAGTTACTGTTACTGCTACAGAAAGGCCAGTTACTGTTCCAGCCTCTTCACCTTTTGATTTCAGGTAAAAAACGAAATCAGACCAAGTTTCTGGGCCTCTAAAAGTGCGTGCGCACACAGAGAAGTGCGCCGTACTTGGTAAATATTTAATGGTCGTAACAGATACATGGTATACAGGCTCAAGTCCGCTGAATAGTACCTCGTAGCCAGGCAACAGACGCCCGAATAAGAAAGGAAAGAACGAAATGTTGTTTTCTAAGTAGAGAGTTGCTAATAAAAAATACCAATTTTGGTAACTGGCAAGAAAATGTTGGTAGCTTAAACAACAAAAAGGTAAAGCTCGGAGAAAATGCAAGAGATGGCAGAAGAAAATGTATTCGGAGAAGCCAAGCTACACGTTGTAGAAGTTAAGATATAAGATGGAGAAGTCAAGCTATAAAGTTAGAGATGCCAAGATGTAAGTTGGAAAAGCCGAGCTATAAGTTTGAGAAGTCAATACTAAAGATGGAGAACTCGAGATATAAGATGGAGAAGCCATGCTACATGTTAGAAATGTCAAGATTTAAAATGGAGAAAGCAAGCTACAAGATGTACAAGACGGAGAAACCATTACAAGTTGGAGATGTCAAGACTTAAGGTGGGGAAACCAAAGTACAAGTTGGATAAGTCAGCCTACAAGTTGGGAAAGTCAGCCTACAAGTTGGAGAAGTCAGCCTACAAGTTCTGGAAGTCAAAATACAATATATTCTTCTTCTTCTTCGAATATTCTCAGACATCGGCTTGTATACTTGTGAAGTATTCAGCGGTCAACTGGAGTTTGTGTACATCCCCACATAGGATTTCCTTGAACCGATACAAGCATTAGCCAGATCTGTTTTCTCTGTTCCTCGTATGTTGTTCAACTTTTTAAGATAACGTACTCCAGTCACTTTGCCGGTCCTGCATGCCAGTCTTAGCTTTGTTAAATAGTTTATACCTCAGTCTATTGTAACCTGTTGTGAGTCGAACAATGATTACTTGTTCTTCCCTGCTGAGTTAGTAATAGGAGTAGGCATAAGGTTTTTTTTTTTTTTGGTAACTGGGATGTTCTCTTGACTATTTATATCATTTGCATCACTGATTTTACCTCGTCATGTGCCATGCTGTTATCTGTCTGTGATAGTCTGCCATCTTCTTTTGCTAAGATGTTTGCTTGCTTCATTCCCTGGTATACCACGGTAAGAAGTATTGCCGCTCTAGGGAATGGAGTACGTATCTGGTGCATTGCTGCTCGCAGATCACTGATGGGTTCACTTCTTTGACTCTTTACTGTGGGCATTACTGGCATTGTATATGTGAGGAACACCACATTTTTCTTAAATTCTCCCCCCTCCCCTCCTCCTCATTTTAGAACTTCTACCAAACTATAAATTGGAGAGGACAAGATGCAAGTTAGAGAAGACAATATATATGTTGGAGAAGCCAAGTAGTAAAGACTACAAATTAGAGAAGACTAGAAATAAGATGCAGAAGACAGAATATAAGCTGGAGAAGCTAAGAAATAAGCTGGAGAAGACAAGCTTTAAAAGCTGTGAGCTTGAGATAAAGAAGCTATAAAACCTAAATTCGGAAAAATCTTATTTATGAAAGTAGGCGTGACGATAAATATGATATGAAGGAGATAATGTGCAGATAATACAAAACAGTAATAAAAATACAAAGCTGGAAAAGGCGAGTGAGAGATAAATGAAAATGAAGAAGGCAGGAAAAAAGAAGAAATAAAAAAGAACAGAGAACAACAGAAAGACAAAGCCGAGGACGGTCTGTGATAAACAGGGGAGATTATCACGGCATAGCAAGTATGACGTACATTCAACATCTTCCACAGACTGCCTGCAGGCATGGGATAACGAGTGCTCACAAGCCATCTTCTCCTGTTGTTATTGCAGCTCTATTGGGAGCACTTGTCATTGCCAAGGTAACGATAAACACTCCGGGTCAAAGGTCATTATCTTGCTCTCCAGAACAATATTGTATACTATTGTAGATCCGGAGAGATGTGACTGATCGACAGATTAGAAATGTTTTGTTAGATAGCATATCAAAACTTGATTAGATGTTTACATTTACTCGGTTTACAAATACTCAGTTTATAATGAGTCAGTTTACAAAGACTTCGTTAGATAGTTTACAATGGGTCAGTTTACAAAGACTTCGTTAGATAGTTTACAATGAGTTAGTTTACAAAGACTTGGTTAGATAGTTTCCAAAAAAATGAGTCTACACAGACTTGTTTGAACTGCTTACAATGACCCAGGCAGATTACAGAGACTTTGTTAGACGCAAGGACTGATTAGACAGCCTACAAAGATTCGCTGAAATAGTTCACAATGACTCAAGACAGTTTACAATAACTTGGTTTGGCAATTTACAAGTTTACAAGGTAAACTCATATGTAACACGCCTTACAATGTCTCAAACATCTTACAACGATTCATTCAGACAGCTTACAGTGAAGTCAGCAACTAAACGGTTAAATGAAGCAGTCTATTATGACTAGTAATAAGTACGAAGGCAGAGAGACTTTAGCTTTTGGTGGAATTATTTCCGAAGAATTCACTTCAACTTGAAGCAGCAATTAGCTGAATATGACTTGCTCCAGCAAATGCTGAAGTAATAATAATGGCCAAGAAGTAAGACAACAGAGAATGGCATGCGAGTATTTCAGGTCATTGCATACGAGACCACGACAAGTGTAAACTTCAAAAATGAAGGGGAAAGAAATCGTGTGCCTGCTCTTATTCAGTTATCTCCCCTAACACCTTGAGGTTTCATGTATCTACCAATTGGAACGTCTCTCTCCCTGCAGGTATCATAGACCTTGAAATATCACACGCAGGCACTCTCTCTTACAGTATCACAGATCTTTTCAACATCACAAGCAGACTCTCTCTCTCTCTCTCTCTCTCTCTCTCCCAGTATCATCGACCTTTGAAATACCACAAGCAGATTCACTTTACCAGTATTATAGACCATTGCAATATCACACACACTCTCTCTCCCTACCAGTATCATAGATCTTTGTAATCTCTCTCTCTCTCTCTCTCTCTCTCTCTCTCTCTACCAGTTTCACGGACCTATTCAATATCACAAGCAGATACTCTCTTTCTCTCTCTCTCTCTCATTCTCTCTCTACCAGTATCACAGAACTTTTAAATATCACACGCAGACTATCTCTCTCTCTACCAGTATCACAGATATTTTCAATATCACAAGCAGACTCTGTCTCTCTCTCTCTCTCTCTCTACCAGTATCACATACCTACTCAATATCGCAAGCAGATTCTCTCTCTCTCTCTCTCTCTCTCTCTCTCTCTGTCAGTATCATAGACCTTTGAAATACCACAAGCAAACTCACTTTACCAGTATCATAGACCATTGCAATATCACAAGCAGACTCTCTCTCTCTCTCTACCAGTATCACATATCTTTTCAATATCACAAGCTCTCTCTCTCTCTCTTTCTCTCTCTCTATCACAGACCTATTCAATACCGCAAGCAGACTTTCACTCTCTCTCTCTCTACCACAATCACAGACCTATTCAATATCACAAGCAGACTCTCTCTCTCTCTCTCTCTCTCTCTCTCTCTTTCTCTACCAGTATCACAGACCTATTCAATATCACAAGCAGATTCTCTCTCTCTCTCTCGCTCTTTCTCTACCAGTATCACAGCCCTTTTCAATATCACAAGCAGATTCTCTCTCTCGCTCTTTCTCTACCAGTATCACAGACCTTTTCAATATCACAAGCAGATTCTCTCTCTCTCTCTCTCTCTCTCTCTCTCTCTCTCTCTACCAGTATCACAGACCTATTCAATATCACAAGCAGACTCTCTCTCTCTCTCTATTTCTCTACCAGTATCACAGACCTATTCAATATCACAGACTCTCTATCTCTCTCTCTCTCTTTCTCTACCAGCATCACAGACCTGTTCAATATCACAAGCAGACTCTCTCTCTCTCTCTCTCTCTCTCTTTCTCTACCAGTATCACAGACCTATTCAATATCACAAGCAGACTCTCTCTCTCTCTCTTTCTCTACCAGTATCACAGACCTATTCAATATCACAAGCAGACACTTTCTTCCAGTATCATAAACCTTTCATGTATCATAAGCAGACTCTCCTTAGACAATATAAAACAACATAAACAGACCACAATCACATCACATTGCCTGATATATTCACAAATAATAAAATCTCATATATAATATGCCCGCCTCCCCACGTCTACCCACCCCCTCAAAGGAAAAAAAATCACACATACGGTCACGCTTGACAGAGAAATATCCCAGGCACATGAGCCCTTACGACATGACACAGAAACTGAACTGTCACAAAATACAAATACAGTGTACATTTTCGCATACTCTTTATATGTACATATAATACCATAGGTCAAGACACCTAATAAGTATATGAACATATAATACCAAAGGTCAAGGCTCTTAATATGCAAATGCACATATAACACCATAGGTCAAGACTCTTAATATGTATATGCACATATAATACCATAGGTCAAGACACGTAATAAGCATATGCACATATAACATCATAGGTCAAGACTCTTAATATTTATATGCACATATAATACCATAGGTCAAGAATCTTAATATGTATATATAATACCATAGGTCAAGACTCTTAATATGCATATGCACATATAATACCATATGTCAATACACTTAATAAGTATATCCACATATAACACCATAGGTCAAGACTCTTAATATGCATATGCATATATAATACCGTAAGTCAAGACACTTAATAAGTATATGCACATATAACACCATAGGTTAAGACTCTTAATATGCATATGCACATATAATACATAGGTCAAGAATCTTAATCTGTACATATAATACCATAGGTCAAGACTCTTAATATTTATATGCACATATAACACCATAGGTCAAGACTCTTAATATGCATATGCATATATAATACCATAAGTCAAGACACTTAATAAGTATATGCACATATAACACCATAGGTCAAGACTCTTAATATGCATATGCACATATAATACCATAGGTCAAGAATCTTAATAGGTATATATAATACCATAGGTCAAGACTCTTAATATGTATATGCACATATAACACCATAGGTCAAGACTCTTCTTATTTATATGCACATATAACACCATAGGTCAAAACACTTAATAAGTATATGCACATATAATTAATAAATATATGCACATATAATACCATAGGTCAAGACACTTAATATGCGTATGCACATATAATACCATAGATCAAGACATTTATTATTTATATACACATATAATAATAAGACTGAATTCCACCCATGTACCATGAAACAAGACACACGATTCTGATGCTCTTAGATGAATTTTCCAAGATGTCCATCTTTCAAATTTCAAATAACAAAATCTAGTCTGTAGTTTCACTTCCCGAAACCCAAATACAAAATTCAGTTTAACCATCCAAAAATAGAATTATAAAACTCAGTTAAACTTCCTGACACCGGCCTGGAAAACTCAACTTTTGAATTTCCAATATGTAGCTAGAAACTCAGTTTCAGACAAAGAAATGGCACAGCTTACAAAGTCTGCATGTGTAGGAGATGAGCATCTTTCGATAATAAAAACTTACCACAGAATAAAATGAAATAAAAACCCACTGTTACGAGAGCGCAATAATATCTTTGCAAACAAGCACTGATGTAGCAGATTCCGCACAGAGTTTAACATAAACGTTAATTCGCAGTACACACGTTTGTTAAGTTCGATTGCTCTACTTAACAAGCACAGTATAGCTTACCAGAATGCTGCTGTAATAATCCTGATCTGTTATAACAGATTGACTATCAATGAAGTTTTATTTAGTAAAAACTCTCTAACCGTTAGAGGCTTACAACAGAACTATAGATAGCGCTGATGTAGATGTCTTGCCTTCGCTGAGTTGAACGTAAAAGAGGATTCACCTACGATCAAAACTTCCCCCCTCGTGGAGGTAACGTTTCCCTGTTAGTGCTTGCTGCACTGTGAGGTATTGCCCCTCTTTCATACGTATGTGGATTATACTCCCTCACTGAGGCCTTAGCTAGGGGTGAGGGGGAGTTGTTTAGGGCCCCCCCACCCGACCTGAGAGCGGTCTCACTGCACGGGGTTGCGTCAGTTTGCTCGTCTGACGTTCGCCGAGTCAGCGGGTATCTGGGAGGGAACTCGGCCTTATCAGAAATATAGGGGTGGGGTGGGGGGAGGGGACTAGCTGTTGCTGGTGGTAGAAGAGGTGAACTGATGGTCTCCCAGCAGTCGCTAGCCAGTGTCCTGTGCAAAAACTTAACATGCAAAGCACGGTGTCTGGACTAGATTGTTAGTGACGTCATATTTACGGGGTGTTTGAACAGTGTTTCGATGTCATCCCGTGGTCACGTGGGCTGTTTGGATCCAGTCTTAACTGGTGGTCGTGTTGTCAGACAACATAGGGTAACTAACCTGACTGTCATGATGCGTACGTAGTTCATCATCATCATCATCATCATCATCATGATGTTCTGGTGATGAATGATCGTCAGTCGTGTCATATGCTTTGTATTTGATCAGAGTGATCTTGTTGCATTGTCCTTGTCTTCTCTTGTCAGTGCTTAATAATGTATGTAATATGCCATTTTCAGTAGTATGTTATATGTAGAAAAGTTTAATCCTTATACAACAGTTTAGTCTGGTAGTATGTTATATGTTCATTGATGTGCATGTCCCTTGTGGAACTTTGGTTCACTAATAGCACCCTGTAGGTTTCTCGGTTGTGAGCAAGATGGCCTGCTGCTGATGCATCCATTTGCAGATTATCAACGATGTCTTGCAGCCGTCTTCGCTTTGGTCTTCCTCTCTTTCTTTTTCCCATTATGTACCCTTCCAAGACGGTCTTCTATAGATTATCATGACATTTAATGTGTCCAAAATATTGAAGTTTTCTTTATTTAATCCTCTTTACTAGCCAGCCTTCTTCAATATTAAATTCTTGTAGTATGGATATATTTGTTCTTTTTTTGTCCATGATATTTAAAAAAAACTTCTGTAGCATTTACATTCAAGGGCATTTATGTGTTTCTCAGCTGTTTTGTTAAGTGTCCAGGTCTCACAGACATATGTTGCGATGGGAAAGATGCATGCCCTTAAAAATCTTATTTTGTAGTTCTGTCTGCTCCTCTCCACAGATTCTTTAGTTGTTTTACTTTCTGAAGAGCGATAGATGTCCCCCTTTTAATGTCTCTCATTGTATCTCCATTATTAATTAGCAGTGATCCAAGATATTCAAAACTCTCCACTTCTTCTACTTTTCCCTCATTGATACATATGTCAGCTGCCTTGTTTGTTTTGTCAGTTATCAATTTAGTTTTCTTCACATTGAGAGAGGTTTTGCTCTTCGTTGTTCTTACGGACTGACATAATTAGTTTTTCCATTCCTATTTGTGTTGTGGACAGTAATACTGTGTCATCAGCATATCTAATCTCTGGTATTTCATAACCTCCAATTGTTATGGCATCGTAATATTCTTTGTCTACATCTTCTCTAACATTCTTCATTATATTTTCAGTATACAAGTTAAATAAGTAAGTTGACAATATGCACCCCTGACGGACCCCTTGTTTTATGTCAAACCAAGTTGTTGTTTCACCATTTATTCTTACTGCTGCCTGTTTGTCTAGCCACAACAGTGATGTTAAGTGTATCAAATGTGTTGGAAATCCCATTTTTTTCCATTATTTCCCCAGTTTCTGGTGTTGTACACAATCAAATGCCTTTGCATAGTCTATAAAAGATAAATATAGATTCATATTAAATTCTCTGCATTTCTCTATTATTAATCTTATACTGAATATACGATCCCCCCGTGTGGTACCCGGGATCTGCAAAGAATAGGACCACTGTACCCTACCACGCATGATCGTAAAAGGCGACTAAGGAGGGTTCGGCATAGGGCCAGCAACCCTATCTGGTAAAAAAAAAAACTATCAGACTGCTACAGAAACGGAAGCAAGGGAAAAAACATCTTACTGGCAGAAATGCAGATGAAGCCACTGACAACAATTATTGAGGAAAGACGCTGGCGATGGTTGGGACATGTGCTCCGAATGACTGACAACTCACTACCAAAAATAGCACTAAGATGGACACCACAGGGGAACAGAAGTAAGGGTAGACCAAAAGAGACATGGAGAAGAACAACAGAAAGGATGTTGAGCAACAGAGGACTCACCTGGGCAAGAGCAGAAAAAAAAGGCGAAGGACAAGCATTTGTGGAAAACCCTTGCGGAAGCCCCATGTGCCCTGGGCACTTAAGGTTCAGAGAGAGAGAGAATATACGATCTCTCAATCCTCTTCCATGCCTCTTTCATGTTATATGTACCAAAGTTTAATCCTTACACAAACAGTTTAGTCTTGATAGTCTTGTGTTTGTCACTATCACTACCCCAGCAATGTCAATTATTGAATAGTCCTTGGTTAAAAGTGTTTCTATACATCCCCCAACCCCCATTTATTACAATAATAATCAGGAATTGTTCTGTTTATACGGGGAATTTTGCACAGTCACATTTATACTGAACATCTTGCAAGGTCAATTTATATGAGTCACCTTCCGTGGTCACATTTATAAGAGCATCTTCCATAGTCACATTTATGAAGGCATCTTCCACAGTCACCTTTATAAGGGCATCTTTCATAGCCACAGTACAAGGGCATTACATATATAACACAACACATCTTTCATTGTCACATTTATAAGGGCATCTTCCATAGTCACATTTATAAAGGCATTACATATATCTTCCGTTGTCACATTTATAAGGGCATCTTCCAGTCACATTTATAAGGGCATCTTCCATAGTCACAGCATAAGGGCATCATCTAGTGGACGTAAGAAACCAAATCGACGCGTGTGTAACAGTATACATTTGCAGTGTTTGAAAAACAGGATTTATCAGGTGTGTGTGGTGTGTGTGTGGTGTGTGTGTGTGGTCAGCATTAATCGTCTGACAAAAGACATTCTCGTGTGGCTCATCTTGCAGACTCTCTCTCTCTCTCTCTGTCTCCCTCTCTCTCTCTCTTTCTGTGTGTCTCTGTTTCTATCTATCTATCTATCTATCTATCTATCTATCTATCTATCTATCTATCTATCTATCTCTATCTATCTATCTATCTGTCTATCTATCTATCTATCTATCTATCTATCTATCTATCTATCTATCTATCTATCTATCTATCTCAATCCAGAAGTTATTTTTCCAAACACAAATGTGTCAGGTAATCATTTTTATTTTATTTCTAAGTTACCTGATTCTCGATGGTAGTCACGATTACTGCCTTCACATGCACTCTACCACTCCATGTTCTAGATTCTAGATACTTCTTTATGATCTCAAACTTCCTGTCATGCGCCTGTTGACATCTTTTATATATATATATATCTCTTTCTATTCAAAGATTATTTTTATATTTCTACGTCTCTTTTATGTTTGAATTATCGGGAAAATCACTCATAAACACTTCTCTCAGTCAAGCGCTGAAGGGAAGGCAGAATTATCTTATGATTACTACATGCTACTACATCGTTTGCTGTGTTACAAACGGAAGTGTGTTATGTTTGTATGTATATTTGTATGTATGTTCATTTGTCTTGCTTGTTAGCGTATGCATAGTATTGCAGTCTTCTTTGAACTTCTAGGGGTGTGTCATATGATGAAATGATTGACGAAGAAAATAATATCACAGTCATGACGGACGTTACATTGTCACAGTCATGACGGACGTTACAATGTCACAGTCATAATGAACGTTACAATGTCACAGCCATGATGAACGTTACAATGTCACAGCCATGATGAACGTTACAATGTCACAGTCATGATGGACGTTACAATTTCACAGCCACGACGGACGTTACAATGTCACAGCCACGACGGACTTTACAATGTCACAGTCATGACGGACGTTACAATGTCACAGTCATGACGGACGTTACAATGTCACAGTCATGACGGACGTTACAATGTCACAGTCATGACGGACGTTACAATGTCACAGTCATGACGGACGTTACAATGTCACAGTCATGACGGACGTTACAATTCCCTGTACAATACACTCGTGGCATGACCCAGCTTGGACGTCTCATAGTTCTTATACATCCTTCCAGTGCCGTCAAACGTCACATAGGGCTCGAAAGGTACTTCGCCAATTTTTCATGTTTTCGGCGAGCTTTTCAACCTCATCAAGGGATTTTATGCCTGCTCTCTTAACAATGTTCTCTTTAGAGTTTAACGTGGTCTGCCTCTTTTTCTTTGGCCTGTTGTGTTCCACTTGATAGCTTGTTTTGGGATTCTCTGATCGTTTCTTCTCATCATGTGACCAACATATGTCCATCTCCTTTTCCTGATCATCACTGAGGCTGGTTATTTTAATCAGTATTTTTTTATTTCCATATTCTGTTACAGCAGACCAATTACACAGACTAATAAGCAAAGCGTGCAACCTAACATTATATTATGTTTTTCATAGTTCTCAGTAACATATAGTAACATTGTCTACTTCTTTGTCTTTACTTCTTCCCACTTTGTTATAAAGTCATTTTAAAGCTCAGTTTATACCAGAATATCCTACTATGACGTCGATAGACTGACATTCAAATGGCAATCTCGGAGATTACGTATCTAACGTCAGCCAGTCAAATCTTTGTCTCGGCGAATAGTGCACTTTTCTTTGCATAGAAAAGCACGACCACGGGCCAACCGGCCAACGAACCGCTGTAGACGGGTGATGTTTTTATGCGCGTCGGAAAATAGTGCCCGTTTAGTTATTCAAAACATTGTACGTAACTCGGATTTTTTAATATACGAGGGCTGCTGTACGTAAATCGGACGTTCGTAACCCGGGGAGTGCCTGCACATTGTATGCTGGTATGGTTCGCCTTGGATACAGTTATTGTGTTTTGAGAGACCAGAATATTCATTCATTCATTCATTCATTTGCACGTCCCTTGTGGAAATTTGCCTCCATAACAGCTCTCCTGAAGGCCTCTTGGTTTTGAGCAAGATGTCCTGCTGCTGATACATCCATTTGCAGATTATCAACGATGTCTTGCAGCCATCTTTGCCTTGGTCTTCCTCTCTTTCTTTTTCCCATTATGTACCCTTCCAAGACGGTCTTCTGTAGACTATCATGACGTTTAATGTGTCCAAAATATTGAAGTTTTCTCTCTTTAATCCTCTTTACTAGCCAGCCTTCTTCAATATTAAGTTCTTGTAGTATGGATATATTTGTTCTTTTTTGTGTCCATGATATTTGAAGAATTCTTCTGTAGCATTTACATTCAAAGGCATTTATATGTTTCTCAGCTGTTTTGTTAAGTGTCCAGATCTCACAGGCATATGTTGCCATGGGAAAGATGCATCCCCTTAAAAATCTTATTTTTGTAGTTCTGTCTGTTCCTCTCCACAGATTCTTAAGTTGTTTTACTTTCTGAAGAGCAATAGATGTCCTCGTTTTAATTTCCCTCATTGTATCTCCATTATTAGTTAGCAATGATCCAAGATATTCAAAACTCTCCACTTCTTTCAATTAGAATATAATATCACTAAAACTGAATATCAGAGAATAGACCTGGCGTGTCACAGGAAAATAATCAGGATTTGGCTGAAATGCAACTCGCCTTTCTTTTCTCAGTAAACTGACGCTAAAATCAGTGACCCACATAAACATCAAAACAAAAAGAGACCTGGCACGGTGTAAGTGTTAGAGTAAGAGTCAGGAATCTTGACGTTCGTTGTTTGTACAGCGTATGAGAGATAAGAGAAATGACGACTGCGGTAAGACTGCTTCTACTAATGAAGGAAGATAGAGGTGTATGGTTCAGTTTTACAGAAGGATCAAAGAGTGAGGAAATGAGCAGAAACAACAAAAAAAGGCACAAAGATGAGCGAGTAAAAAAGCATAAAACAGTCCAATATTTCAGCAAAACCCTTTTTCAAGGATCATATACAAAAACAACACAACAGATAAAAACAAGATAAACAGATGAAAGATAAACACTTAGCTTTTTTTTAAAATCTCGTTCTTTTAAGACAGATGGGCACAACATGCGCCAAGGTAGACGTAGGTAAGCACAAAGTGGAAGTTTTATCTTATCTTATATCTTATATCCTTCCCAAGCCGTTAAACGTCACATAGGGCTCGCAAAGTAGTTCGCCAATTTTTCCTGTCTTCAGCGAGTCTTTCAACCTCAACAAAGGATTTTATGCCTGTTAATTTGGCCTCTCTTAATAATGTCCTCTTCAGAGTTTCACGCGGTCTGCCTCTTTTTCTTCGGCCTGTTGTGTTCCACTTGATAGCTTGTTTTGGGATTTTCTGATCATTTCTTCTCATCACGTGACCAACATATGTCGATCTCCTTTTCCTGATCACCCATGAGACTGGTTGTTGTTCAGTCATCTGTCTTATCCTGCATTGTTCTTGAAATCATTCCACTTGATGCCAAATATTTTCCTTAGGCATTTGTTTTCAAAAGAGTCTAATTTCTTTTCTATTTCTTTAGTTCTTTTCCAGCTTTCGCATGCATAAATGAAGGTGAATATTACATTTGAATTGAATAGTCTTAGCTTGGTTTTTGTGCTTATAACTTTTGAATTCCATATGTTCTCAAGATTCTTGAAGATTGATGCTGCTTTTGCAATTCTGATCGTAACTTCCTTTCTAGTGTCACCATCCTGGTCTATGTAGCTGCCAAGGTATGCAAATTGATTGACTTCTTCAATATCTGTCCCTTTTATGTGTATTTTTCCATTTTGATTAAGAGGAATTTTCATTATTTTTGTTTTGTCCTTGTTAATTTCAAGCCCTATTTTTCTAGCCAGAGAAGACAGGCTATCTGTTTTTTCTTGCATGGAATTCACATTATTACTGATAAGAGTTATGTCATCAGCAAAATCAAGGTCTTCTAGTTGGGTCCCATGTACCCAGTCAATACCTGTGTTACCTGTGCAGCATTTTTTCATTATGAAGTCTATTGTAATCCCAAAAAGTAAAGGAGACAGTATACATCCTTGTTTCACACCTGTTTCAATCTGGAACCATTCACTCATCCCTTCTTCTGTCTTGACTGCACAAACATATCCATTGTATAAGTCCTGATGTTGACAATTTTAGATGGTATTCCATATAGACTTAAAATTCTCCATAATGAATCTCTGTGTATGCTATCAAAGTTTTATGTGATGCTTAAAAATGGCTTTTGCCGACATATTGGATTGTTGAGTGCTCTTTGTTTATAGTGCTCATCTCACTTTCTGTCATTTTTGTTTCTGCCAACTTTCCCATCTATCTATCTATCTATCTATCTATCTATCTATCTATCTATCTATCTATCTATCTATCTATCTATCTATCTATCTATCTGTCTGTCTGTCTGTCTGTCTGTCTGTCTGTCTATCGTTTCGTAAAACTGAACTATACACTTCTGTCTACTTATTTGTACAGTGAATTCGTAATCCAGAAGGTACAGAATCTCCACTTCAGATTACAAATGGAGCCAAGCCTTGTTAGAGTGTCTAAATATAAGTAATACTCGTAATTTACGTTACAAAATGAAAGTTACGAAATGTTTTAACAGTTACGTTTTATCTGCCTAAAGATGTGATTGACAGGTTCAGAATCCTGGAACCTGGGAACTCTGGAAACGTCAACCACAATTTACGTCATTTGATTTTCTGGCTCGGTTTGTTGCTCTGACCTGGTTGGTCGTGCTCTCAGCCAGACACGCAGGCGGGCCCCTGGCTGTGCTGTAACTGGGCACTTGAGATCATCTGTCGTATATACTTGGACCAAATCAAGCTAGATCTGTGTTCTTGCAGGGGATCGCGTCATAACAAGCACTTCAGTCGACATGAAAATGCCCGAACTCAGCGGGGTTTGGTAGTAACAGAAGACAAGAGTTATTTAGCTAACAGTTTTCTAAATATAGACACTTCAAACGATAGTAAATCCCATTACGCCCGCGCAGACACCAAGTCGCGTCAGAGAATCTCATGTATTTGTTATACAAAGAAAGCGATAATGTGAAAGACAACACACAGTGGCCACAGCTAAACAATCCTGGAACGTCTTGTAATGAATCAACATTTCAATGATTTAAGGTAGATAGTCCCATAGCAAAATGGCGTAGGGGACGAAGTGTTAGAGACCTCATTATGCTGGGAAATCAGAGAATGAGGTAGGATGGCCAGTTCCTTTCCTCTCTGTCTTTCCTTCCCAGATTTTCTCTGGTACCCATTTTACGAGACTAGGTCGACCTCTGGGTTGTATAGGACGGGGGAAAAAAAAATCCCGCTCAACTGGGGATTCGAACCCTCGACCATTCGGTAGCTAGACGAGTGGCTAACCGCTGCGCTAGCCTTCAGAAAATCTACTTGCTCCTATGAGTGGAATTCTATCAGGGACAACAAAGAGAAGCAAGTCAGCAGCATGCGGCAGCGGATATTTGGGTACATGATCAGACTTGTTTAGGACGTCTTCAAGATCCAGCATGCCACATGAGCTAGGGCATTCCAAGTGGTAGTGGAGCCTCTTGAGAAATCAGGCGTGTTAAATATCTTCAAAGAAAATCCCTGTTAACCATCAGAATCCTGTTTTGTGCCAGAGATTGCCACCCCCCCACCCCCCCAACATAACCATAGGCGTCACCGAAACAGTTGCATAAAATGCCCGAAAGTATTGTACAGAACAGTGTAAATAGCGTGTACAACAATGTATTTAGCTTATGGAACAATGTATGCAGCGTGTATAACAATGTATTTAACTTATGGAATAATGTATGCAGCGTGTATAACAATGTATTTAACTTATGGAATAATGTATGCAGCGTGTATAACAATGTATTTAACTTATGGAATAATGTATGCAGCGTGTATAACAATGTATTTAACTTATGGAATAATGTATGCAGCGTGTATAACAATGTATTTAACTTATGGAACAATGTATGCAGCGTGTATAACAATGTATTTAACTTATGGAATAATGTATGCAGCGTGTATAACAATGTATTTAACTTATGGAATAATGTATGCAGCGTGTATAACAATGTATTTAGCTTATGGAACAATGTTCACAGCATGTAAAACAATGAACTTAGTTTATGGAACAATGTGTACAGCGTGCAGAACAATGTATTTAACTTATGGAACAGTGTATACAGTGTTTAGAACAATGAATTTAACTTATGGAACAATGTATACAGCGTGTATAACAATGTATTTAGCTTACAGAACAATGTACACAGCGTATGGAACAATGTATACAGTGGGTAGAACAATGTGTTTACGCAACAATATGTAAAGTGTGCAACAATATAAACTTCGTGTAGAGAAATGTATACAGTGTGTGGAATAATGTATATAACAAGAGAGATGTATATGAAGAGTATCGGAATACCATCATAAAAATAAATACAAGGAAAACATAATGTTTGAAACGTGATATATGCAGACGAAACAGTATCCCAATACAGTCAAATGAAGAAGAAATAAACTGTCCAGGAAGTAAAACATTTATAAAGAAGTTAACCATAAAGCAAGGTAATATTACAGGTCATGCTGTCACTCGTAAAACTGTAGATTTGATGGATTCATAGCGTGACAAACCGGAATCAGGTGTTTCTACGGAACATGGTTTTGTCACTTTTGTTTTTATTTCCTTTTTCTTTCTTTCTTTCGTTTTTTTTTTTTTTTGGGGGGGGGGGCCCTCTTTAAGAAGGCGCTGCGAGGAAAAATTGACTGGATTTTTTTACACCTGATTGTAAGTTTTCTCTTTTTGGACATGTCTTACCTGATCTTACGGGAAAACCCTCATTGTTTACTCTCCTGAATTTGAAGAATGTTTTGTCTACAAGTCTTGACGTGATCAAATCTATGAGGTTTTCCATTGTGTGTGTGAAAAACTTCTGCAAAATATGCCTCATTTTTAGCACTGAAGTGCGCTGATGCTGAAAATACAGTGTCTCTGTTGCTCTGTTTACTGATCAGATTTGTTTCCCTTACTTTGAAAATGAAAATTAGACCCGTGTTGAGATACTCATCTCTTTGCTAAGATTCTCATCCCTTTGCTAAGATTCTCATTCCTCATTCTGGCTGTAGTTCACACCCGCAATTTCTGATGTGATGTTTTTCTTTCTTGCACATATTTTCTTGTGTTGTTGGAGATATTTATTTTACATGAGCATCATTTCCTGTCTTGTCCGTTTGTCTTTGTGTCTTTGTTCGTAAATCTTATCTTGTGTTAGCTTTCTTTATTTTTTTCTCTGTTTATCATTTGTTCTCTTCCTGGCCTGTATTTATTTTGAGTATCTTTTGTTCTCTTGTTGGGTTGCACCTTGTCTGTGTATCATTTGTTCTAACGAGAGGATGTATTTGTTTTGTGCATCTTTTTTGTTTTATTTTGCTGCCTGTACATCATTTGTTCTCTTGCTAGACTGCACCTTGCCTGTATATCAGTTGTTCTCGTGCTGAGTTGCACTTTGCCTGTATGTCATTTATTCTCTTGCTAGGTTGCGTCAAGCCTGTATGTCATTTATTGTCTTGTTAGGCTGCATTTCCTCTGTGTGCCATTTATTCTGCTATCGGGTTGATATTTGTCTACGTATGAATTCACGTACGTTTACAAAGTTAAAAACGTAGAGATTATAACGAAACAGTGTTCTCTTTGAGAACATAATTTTAAGAACACGAGTTTATAGTTAGTGAACACTATGGCAAGATCATATATATATATATATATATATATATATATATATATATAACAAAAGTAATGACCATAGGGAGAGAAGAAACCCAAACAAAGATCTTCTTATCCTAGACAACCAGGCCTTGAAACAAGTGAAACATTTCAAATACCTAGGAAGCATAATATCATCCTCAGGGACAACTGACGCTGAGATTGAGAACAGATACAATAAACAAATACATCACAAATGAAACACAAAGAGCACCGTACAACACAGTTTTCCTCCCAGCTCTATGCTATCAATGTCAAACATGGTCACTAACAGCCAATAACAAAATAAAAATCATCATGACAGAAATGAGATATTTAATGAGAAAATTAAATGTGACAAGAAGAGACCAAATAAAACATGACACGACCAGGACAAAGGTTGGAGTAACACCAGTATTACATTATATCCAGAAACAGCAAGTCAAATGGTTCGATCATGTTACACGGTTACCACCAGACAGTATATCACAGACAATATTCACCCACCAGACAGTATATCACAGACAATATTCACACTAAGATTTGTAGGTAACAGAGGTAGAGGCCGCCCACGCAGGGGATGGAGAGAGGAAATTAAATATCCTGTTATATGAAGCAAATCGTCGAGCCTTATCAAGATGTTTATTTGTCATATGTATGTATATTCTTTCCAGACTAAATGTTTACGAAGAATTAGGAAAATATTCTGGCCAAACACCATAAGAAATAACATCTTAGTGGCAGAAATGCAGATGAAGCCACTGACAACAATTATTGAGGAAAGACGCTGGCGATGGTTGGGACATGTGCTCCGAATGACTGACAACTCACTACCAAAAATAGCACTAAGATGGACACCACAGGGGAACAGAAGTAAGGGTAGACCAAAAGAGACATGGAGAAGAACAACAGAAAGGATGTTGAGCAATAGAGGGCTCACCTGGGCAAGAGCAGAAAAAAAGGCGAAGGACAGGCATTTGTGGAAAACCCTTGCGGAAGCCCCATGTGCCCTGGGCACTTAAGGTTCATATATATATATATATATATATATATATATATATATATATATATATATATATATTCATTCATTTGCATGTCCCTTTTGGAACTTTGCCTCCCTAACAGCACTCCTGTAGGCCTCTCAGTTGAGAGCAAGATGGCCTGCTGCTGATGCATCCATTTACAGATTATCAACGATGTCTTGCAGCCATCTTCGCCTTGGTCTTCCTCTCTTTCTTTTTCCCATTATATACCCTTCCAAGACTGTCTTCTCCAGATTATCATGACGTTTAATGTGTCCAAAATATTTAAGTTTTCTTTGTTTAATCCTCTTTATTATCCAGCCTTCTTCATTATTAAGTTCTTGTAGTATGGATATATTTGTTCTTTTTGTGTCCATGATATTTGAAGAACTCTTCCGTACTATTTACATTCAAAGGCATTTGTTATATATATATATATATATATATATATATATATATATATAAATTGTGTACTAACGTTGTGCCATATTAACGCAGGAACACAGTGACCAAATGATGTAGTTAACGATAGAAGTTCATAGGACGACAGGTGCCCGAGGATCTAGTTAACAAGAAGAACAACAAAGAATGTAATATCGAATGACGGATTTAGGTAAGCTGAGAGAAAGTGCTCTTTTCACGTCTTCACTTACTCATACAAGTGCCTAGACAGGTTCCCTGGCTCTGCATCACGTGAGAACCCTCATCTTATGAGAGTCTGGAACCGATGATCTTGAGAAAAGTTAAACCCTGATCAATCACCTTCACCTCTCTTGTTTGGAAATACAGATTTCCTTATGATTAACAGAGACTGCCAACAGAAGCAGAGATGTGGGAGGAAGGGGGGGGAGAGAAAATAGCTGAATTTGCGTGTCTTAGTAAAAACATTTGGGTGTCTGAGCGGCGAAGTGGTTAGTGCACTGGTCTCTCATGGAAAAGGTCGGGGGTTCGAATCCGGCCGGAGGCACCCCCAGTCACCCAGCTGTAGAAATGGGTACCCGACTTCTTCTGGAGTTGGGGAAGGAAAGGCGGCCAGGCGTGATACTGACCATATCACCCTCTAGTGTGCTGACAGGTCAAGGAAAATATGGGCACTAACACCATATCCCTATGTGCCTCTAAGGCATGACAGGATTACCTTTACCTTTTAGTAAAAACATTTATCAAAGCAACTATTTGCTAGTAATGAGATTTTGATTTTAAGGTTGTCAGCGAAGTTCAGGCTTTGACTTGAATACAAGAAGCATCAGGATTGCCAACAGGGATGCTCGTGAGATCATTGAATAGATAGATCAAACGAAACTTTTGGAACTTACCTTCAAGAACATGCAATGAAAACCATCAACTTCAAGAACACGCAATGAAAACCCATCAACGTCAAGAACATGCAATAAAAACCATCAACTTCAAGAACACGCAATGAAAACCCATCAAGTTCAAGAATACACAATGAAAACCCATCAATTTCAAGAACACACAATGAAAACCCATCAACTTCAAGAACACACAATGAAAACCCATCATCTTCAAGAGCACGCAATGAAAACCCATCAACTACAAGAACACGCAATGAAAACCCATCAACTACAAGAGCACGCAATGAAAACCCATCAACATCAGAAACACGCAATGAAAACCCATCATCTTCAAGAGCACGCAATGAAAACCCATCATTTCGAAGAACCCTAGCAACACATTTTAATAAAATCTTTTACAAGTCTATAATCTCATGTGATCAAAGCAATTCCGCACGATTTTAGAAAATGAGATGCTCTCTTTTTTACGGTGATACTTTCAAAACATCATTTTCCAGTTTGAGTTTTTTCAAAATTGACTCTCACGGAAGACATTTGTGGTGCATTAAATCAAAATTATTACATCAAAAACTCACGTACGTTGATGTATGCTCACATACAGCAGCCGCTTCAAAGGCAGACAAAAGATCAAACTCTGGAAATTTTCGGGCGAAGTAAAGTACAGACGCGTAAATTTGTTTACAGGTTTTTGATAAGTACGTGCATTAAGTGCACACGGACCAGGTACGTATTACAGGTCATTCGTTATCTCGGCAATCTCAGAGCAAAGTGCTAGTCCCCCTCCCCCGGCCCCTTTTTTTCACCTGTGTTCACAAAGAACTGTAGAAGGAAACGAGAAAATCCAGGAATTTTAACAATTAACGGTTGTTTTGTTTTTCTTTTTTTTTAAATCACACAGAAGAAGAATGTTTATTCTAAAGTTAAGTACGTAAACGTGCATACGTAAATGCGCCTGCTCGCGTTAGATGTTTTGAAGAATTTGAGGTCTGAGCGAATAGATCATCCGCCCTACTCACCAGACTTTGCTCGTTCCCGTTTCTGTACCGTAAAAAAAAAAAAAAGTTCTAATCATTGGGAAGTGACAGTAGCGATATAGCAGTGTCTTGTCTTGTGCTATCTCCCTGTAACTGCTAGCAGGTGTTCTTTGGAGGTGTTGAGGTACAACATCGTATCGGCGTGGGAGCGGGTTATGGCAGTCCCGAAGTACAGCTAGAAGGCAGGAGGGTGTGGTGTGCAATGCTTCTATAGCAGACTCCACCACCATGGGAATTATGGCGATCCTTGCCCCGTTAGCCAGGCTAGGCCTGTTATTGGGAGTGCCAACGGAGAGGTGGGATAGGGTCTTGGTCAGCTATAGTTCGCTAATCCTGACGCTAGCATATCAGCCTTGGGTCGCTGATTGCCTCATCTGACAGTGTCAGTGTCTTCATCCCCACCCACCCACCCCCCCCCCCAGCAGCTTGTCAGTGCTGACCACACATCAGATTGTTGTTGCTGTTTTGGAAGGGTTCAAGAAACTTCAGAAACAATTTACCAAGTGAGTTTAACTTCGGAGCGATCACGTGGATTAATATGCATGTTACATGTCTTTAAGGCCTTCCATGTTTGGGTCAGGCTACTTTTTCAACACCCCCACCCCCCCCCCCCCCTTCTACATCCACGCCCTTGAAATAAATGTTGAAAACTTGAGGTATACTCCGGAATGCTATATTGAACCTATCTTGTTATATGGATGTGAATCATGGACAATAGGCAAGTCTACACAAAAATCATTGGAAGCAGCAGAAATGTGGTTTATTAGAAGAATGATGCGAATCCCCTGGACAGCAAAAATAACTAATGTAGGAGAAGAGCTGGAGAGACAAAAAACCTTGTCAGAAAGATAAGAGAGAGACAATGTACTTTCATAGGACATGCAATGAAAAGAGGGGGCATTGAAAATATTATAACAACAGGAAAAATAGAAGGAAGAAAATCAAGAAGAAGACCAAGAGAAGTGATACTGGACAGTCTGACGGGATGGTGTGAGAGGAGATCACCAACTGAACTGATGGCCTGCATGAAGGATCGTGTAATCTGGAGAAGCATAATAGCCAACGCCAGTCGGCACGGCACATGATGATGATGATGATGATGATACTCCGGAAAACTTAGGGGAACTGAATTATATCTGGTTAAGACAACACCAAGCTCTCCCCGTCGGGTTACACTGTGTAAAACTGACAGCAAGACTTAACTAGTCCGTGCCACCGAATGGTGCACTGGTTAGCATGCTCGTCTCTCATGGCTGGTTCAAGTCCGGCTAGAGGTAGCCCAGACAACTGCAGAAAGAAGTACCCAAACGTAATTGCTGACCACATCTCTAATGAACTGTTAGGTCAAGCAAAAATTTGAGCACTACCACTAAACTCTACGGCATCGTAATGCTGAGGTTTTGAACTTTTTCGTATAAAATGATGTCCTTTAGGTCAGTAATGCACCGTGAGGCATCATTCCCATAAGGCTGGCAGGATAGCCTAATGGAGACATAAACCTACTGAGGTACGCGCCCCTTAAGGCTAGCAGGTTAGCCTAATGGAGACATAAGCCTACTGAGGTACGCGCCCCTTAAGGCTAGCAGGTAAGCCTAATGGAGACAAACCTACTGAGGTACGCGCCCCTTAAGGCTAACAGGTTAGCCTAATGGAGACACAAACCAACTGAGGTACGCGCCTCTTAAGGCTGGCAGGTTAGGTTAGTAGGTTAGCCTAATGATGACACAAACCTACTGAGGTATGCGCCCCTTAAGGCTGGCAGGTTAGCCTAATGGAGGCATAAACCTACTGAGGTACGCGCCCCTTAAGGCTAGCAGGTTATCCTAATGGAGACACAAACCTACTGAGGTATGCGCCTCATAAGGCTGGTAGTCTAACCTAATGGTGACACAAACCTACTGAGGTACGCGCCTGATAAGGCTGATAAGTTAACCTAATGGTGACACAAACCTAAGAAAATTTTAAATTTTAAAAAGAATAAGAAGAAAGGAGATGAATATTTCTTCAGAATCAGGAAGTCTATCAGAAACAGATTATCTCACGTGATCACGTTTCTAAAAAGTTAACGACGTCAAGGCGAAAAATGCGAGTGCATTAAGAGCTTTAACCCGAAAGCACTTTAAATAGGAAAAAATCATACTGAATCTGTGACTCTTCACTCTGAGTTCATGACTCTTCGCACAGAATGGTACTGTACACTGCGTTCAGGTCTCATGGGCTGTGCACACTGAGTTCTTGAAGCGGGATGAATTTCCTTACACGTGGGTTAGCCACAGTACCATACAGGTATGTTCACAACTCCGTATCCGACTCATAATCAGAATCTGTGACCAGGTTCTAAAAACAGGTCATCTTATAAGACACTCCTGGAATATGTATTCTTCAATGGACATCTCAGTTCTATTGTTCTACTGTTTTGGGAAGAAAATGTTCATAACTTCGCCTTGTCTGAATGCGATAGTACAAAACAACCACGTAAGAAATGTTACACAGTACATATGGTTGTACCAGGTTCAAGTCCCGGAAGTGGGATCTTTATCTAGTACACACTGAAAAAGGCTCCGGCCCAGGGGTTGAACCAGCCTCTAAAAATGGGTACCACAGAAATCCGAGAAGGTAGAGCGGCCAGGCGTGACACTGACCACATCAGACTTTCATTTGCCTAAGGTCGTGGAAAATACGAGCCTAACACCGTATTCCCATTATGCCTTAATAGCATACATTATAATGTTGATAGGGCGGGTGCTATAATGTTTGTTGTGTCCATTTATAGATTGTCCAGGGTTGTGCTTTGCTTGCCATTTGATACGGTTACTATCATTTCAGTCATATATTTGTAGACTTAACCATGACTTAAACAGCCAGGAAATATTGCGAGTCATTCAGTCATGTATCTGTAGACTCAACCATGACATGACAGAATCAGCCAGGGAATGTTGCGAGTCATTCAGTCATATATCTGTAGACTCAATCATGTCATGACAGAATCAGCCAGGGAATGTTGCGAGTCAAACTCCCCGGAGATCTAACATCTTCAGGTCAAAATTATCATTCAAAACGAAAAAAAGGTAATTATTATTTTTTACCACATCTATAGTAGACTGGATTCATCATCAAGTATTTTTTGTTATCAAAGTTGAACACATATTGTTACTGATGGATTACACGCTGTCACACATGGAAAAGGGAGTTAATTGTTCAGTAAACGTCTGCCTCCATATTCTGCGTAGAAATGTTAAGTGTGCTAACTCGATTAGTGCAAACCAAGAGGGAGAGAGAGAGAGAGAGAGAGAGAGAGAGAGAGGAATGTAAAGAGAGAGAAGAAAGAAGGAACAAGAAAGAGAGAGAGAGAAAGCGAGAGAAAGAAAATGAGAAAGAGAGAGAAAAAGAGAGAGAAGGAGAGAGATAGAGAGAGAGAGAAGGAGAGAGAGAAGGAGAGAAAGTGAGAGAAGGAGAAAGAGAAGGAGAGAGAAAGAGAGAAGGAGCGAGAGAGGGAGAAGGAGAAAGAGAGGAGAGAGAGAAAGTGAGAGAAGGAGAAAGAGAAGGAGAGAGAAGGTGAGAGAAGGAGAGAGAGAAGGTGAGAGAAGGAGAGAGAGAAGGTGAGAGAAGGAGAGAGAGAAAAAGAGAAAGAGAGAAAAAGAGAGATAGAAGGAGAGAGATGGAGAGAGAGAGAAGGAGAGAGAGAAGGAGAGAAAGAAGGAGAGAACGTGAGAGAAGGAGAAAGAGAAGGAGAGAGACAAGGTGAGAGAGAAAGAGAGAGAGAGAAAGAGAAGGAGAGAGAGAAGAGAGAAAGTGAGAGAAGGAGAAAGAGAAGGAGAGAGGGAGAAGGACAGAGAGGAAAGAAAGAGAAAGAGAGAGAGAAAGAGAGAGAGAAAAAGAGAAAGGGAGAGAAAAAGGGAGAGGAGGAGAGAGAAAGAGAAAGAAGGAGAGAGAGGAGAGAAAGAAAAAGAAAGGGAGAGAGAAGGAGAGAGAGAAATGGAGAGAGAGAGGAGAGAAGAGAGAGAGAAGGAAAGAGAGAGGAGGAGAGAGAGGAGGAGAGAGAAGAGGAGAGAGAGAGAGAGGGGAGAGGGGAGCTTCTACAGGCAGTAAATCTTTCACCCTCATAAAGCACGCTAGTTCAAAGTTTCTGCTTTTTCAAGCGAAGTTTTAAAGTGCTGCTAATTATTCATGCAAGATTGAAAACGCATTTTAGAAAGCAATTTTTAAACAAGTACATCAGTGATGTAGTTATGAAGAAAAATGAAACATGTCACGGATGGCCGAACTGAACAAGTTGCAGCGTGACCGAATTAGCTAGTTGAGCCGTCAATTAAAATGCTTTCGATAGGTCGAGAGAAGACGGGAATTATCACGTGACCATCCTGGAAAATTCAGAGGAGAAGTGAAGGGAGTGAAGCCAGTAGAAAATATACCAGGAAGGGAAGCAATCCAAATAATTGTGCGCTTGTCACAAACACGTTGTTCAGTTGATTAATGAGTGAATTGTCACACATGGCCCTTCCAGTACATTACACGATTACTGTAAAACACGGTTTCCAGGATTGGGTGGCCTGTGTATACGAATAAATATAGAAACATATTCATTTTGTGTGTGTGTGTGAAATCAGTTGCATTTGTGAAAGCTGCCAAGCAATATCTTGTTGAGCACACTTGTCAAGTGATTGATTCTACCACTGTTTGAATTGTTTAGGTTTTTTTTTCACATACACTTCCATCAAAATTGTATCCATTTAGCACACACCTCATTCCATTACAAGATCGTATGTTTAGTTCAAATACCTTTTATCGTGTAATCATGCATGCATATATATGTACAACTCCATGTAAAGCTGTCCAAGTGACACGTTACAAATAAAGATTTGAAAACAAAAACTGTTTGACTTGCATATTTGATAGCAAGTAATGTTTGTGTGGTATGGTCCTGTCTATTTGGTATTTCTTTTTCTGTCTTCAGTTTCCTCTATAAAAGAACGCTCCTTTCATGCAGATCTTCTTTCCACATGGCCAAGGTCTTCTAGTAGTTATTCTCAGTCTTAATAACTGATAGCCAGAATATCCCATGGATGTTTTACTATATATATATATATATATATATATATGTAAAGGTAAAGGTAATCATGTCATGCCTTAGAGGCACATAGGGATATGGTATTAGTGACCATTTTTTCATTGACCTGTCAGCACACTAGAGGGTGATTATGGTCAGTATCACGCCTGGCCTCCTCTACTTCCCCAACTCCAGAAGAAGTCGGGTACCCATTTCTACAGCTGGGTGACTGGAGTGCCTTCGGCCGGATTCAAACTCCTGGCATTCGCCATGAGAGACCAGTGCACTAACCACTTCGCCACTCATACACCCTCATATATATATATATATATATATATATGAACCTTAAGTGCCCAGGGCACATGGGGCTTCCGCAAGGGTCTTCCACAAATGCCTGTCCTTCGCCTTTTTTTCTGCTCTTGCCCAGGTGAGCCTTCTATTGCTCAACATCCTTTCTGTTGTTCTTCTCCATGTCTCTTTTGGTCTACCCTTACTTCTGTTCCCCTGTGGTGTCCATCTTAGTGCTATTTTTGGTAGTGAGTTATCAGTCATTCGGAACACATGTCCCAACCATCGCCATCGTCTTTCCTCAATAATTGTTGTCAATGGCTTCATCTGCATAACATCTTATATATGTATATATATATATATATACGAAGGAGAGTCAAAACAGATCAGATCAAAGATGGCGGGTCTCTTGGAAATGCATGTACGAGAGAGGAACAGCGCGCAGTTATTCACTTCTCGGATAATGAAGGTGAGAAGCCTGGAAACAATATTCGTCGCGGAATGAAGAGGCAGTATGGAGATACGTGTACGTGTCGCTTCAGCAGGTATACGAATGGCATAGGAAGTTTTAGAAGCTGCTTAACAGGTGGGGTGTCTGAGTGGCGAAATGGTTGGTGCATTGGTCTCTCATGGCAAAGGTCAAGGGTTCGAAACCGGCCGAAGTCACCCCAGTCACCCAGCTGTAGAAATGGGTACCCAACTTCTTCTGGAGTTGGGGAAGGAAAAGCGGCCAGATGTGATACTGACCATATCACCCTCTAGTGTGCTGACAGGTCAAGGAAAATATGGGCACTAACACTATATTCCTATGTGCCTCTAAGGCAAGAGAGGATTACCTTAACAAGGGTGAAATGGTGGCACACCTGCGGTGAATATGGTGGCCATTATGATGATAAGTTGTAACAGAGTTTTCAATAAAAGGACATTAAGATTAGTCTCTTATTACCCTTGTATATGTGATATACGCATCCATGTCCACGTTTGTATGACTAGGTGTATGTACTAGATAGATAGATAGATAGATAGATAGATAGATAGATAGATAGATAGATAGATAGATAGATAGATAGATAGATAGATAGATAGATAGATAGATAGATAGATAGATAGATAGATAGATAGATAGATAGATAGATAGATAGATAGATAGATAGATAGATAGATAGATAGATA
Organism: Achatina immaculata; assembly: GCA_009760885.1. Lineage (NCBI taxonomy): Eukaryota > Metazoa > Mollusca > Gastropoda > Stylommatophora > Achatinidae > Lissachatina > Lissachatina immaculata. The sequence goes on along the minus strand of CM019720.1, from coordinate 64,239,688 downwards.
GATAGATAGATAGATAGATAGATAGATAGATAGATGATCTACCCGAGGCACTTGGCTCCTTGCTTTAACACAATAAACAAACCCTTTAATCTATAGTTTCACTCGGGCATGATAGATCACATCCGAAGTTTATCATTTCATAACACCACGTAACAGATTATATCATAAAATGTGATCTGTATGATGGGGGGGGGGGAGGCGAATACAGGGAGTGGGTATTGAAAGAGCCAGGCTTAAGTCTTAGCTGCAGATTCTGTTACATCTCAGAGCTGTACTGATGACATGTGACAATTCAGCAAACTTCCAGGTCCCATACAGAGAAAGAAACCTGCTATTTACAGGGGAAGAAATATACAATTTACAGTGGTGGACGGTTATTGTCACCATGGGAAGAATTTCACTGCCACCATGGGAAGAATTTCACTGCCACCATGGGAAGAATTTCACTGCCACCATGGGAAGAAATGCACTATTTACATATGTAGCTCAAGTATGCCAATCTTCAAAAGCCCAAAGGCTACATTTGTACTCAGGAGTCTAATGGCAGGTTGCATCTAAATCAACCAGTCTTTAATTGAATTATACAACACGCTACGGATAACGTCGCTATCTGACTGCACAGTCAGAAGAAGAAGAAGAAAATAAAACGCGTTGTTTCTTAGCTAACAATATCGATTTTAATAAAATAAATAACATTTTCATAATAACTTCAGGACTGCAAAAGAAGGCCCCGCTGATAGCCAGCTGGACATCCTTGGGAGATTTGCAAAAATATCTCATAGTTTCTGTCTGATAGACTAGAGGTTCCCAAACTTTCCACCTCGAAGGAGTCCTTACAAGTTACTAAGTCGAGAAACTGTGACACGTAATATCGTTATTACTCAAAGTTTATTATGTTTTATTATCATTACTACCTTTACCGCGCGGCTGTGGTGTAGGAGTTAGCGCTCTCGTATGCGGATCAGAAGATCCCTGGTTCGATTTCACACTGGGGCAGGCTTTTTTTGGACAGGATCAACCCAGACTGCAAAAATGAATACCTGGGATTTATCTGCGAAAATAAAATCAGCGAGGACATGTGATAGCATCCTTACCTCAAATAGTGGCTTAGAAGTGTGAAGGCACCAACACTTTACAACCTCTACAGCGTGAAAATCCCAAGGGACATAGGTTCTTACTTTTAAATTGGTGAAGTTAAAGAATGTGGCACGCCCTGACTCCGGTCTCTTTAAGGCAGAATATTGCCGATTCTGTGATCGTGTTTTGCCAGTTTAATGTAGACTTACACCTTACATAACATAAATATGTTTCCTTATGTCAAGATAGAATTCAGTAATATAAATATGTTTCCTTATGTCAAGATAGCATTCAGTAACTTAAATATGTTTCCTTAATGTCAAGATATCATTCAGTAACATAAATATATTTCCTTATGTCAAGATAGCATCCAATAACATAAATATGTTTCCGTATATCAAGATAGCATTCAGTAACACTGTATTGTAGAAAGAGATGAGCAGTCATTAAAGACAAGACATGCTCTATGACAACTGTGATTAGTAAAGAACGAGACATGTTCTATAACAACTGTGGTTAAGTAAAGAATGAGACATGTTCTATGACAACTGTGGTTACTAAAGAATGAGACATGTTCTATGGCATCAGTCGTTAGTAAAGGATGAGACATGTTCTATGACAACTGTGGTTAAGTAAAGAATGAGACATGTTCTATGACATCAGTGGTTGGTCAAGGATGAGAAATGTTCTATAACAGCTGTCGTAAGTAAAGAATTAGACATATTCTAAGATAGCTGTGATTAAGTAAAGAATGAGACATGTTCTATGACAGCTATGATTAAGTAAAGAATGAAACATGTTCTATGACAGTTGTGGTAGGTAAAGAATGAGACATGTTCAATGACAGTTGTGGTAAATAAAGAATGAGACATGTTCTATGACAGTTGTGGTAAGTAAAGAATGAGACATGTCCACTAACAGTTGTGGTAAGTAAAGAATGAGACATGTTCTATGACAGTTGTGGTAAGTAAAGAATGAGACATGTCCACTAACAGTTGTGGTAAGTAAAGAATGAGACATGTTCTATGAAAATTGTGGCATGTAAAGAATGAGACATATTCTATGACAGTTGCGGTAAGTAAAGATTGAGACATGTTTAATGACAGTTGCGGTTAGTAAAGAATTATGTTCTATATGTCATATAAAAATGAGACGTGTTCTATGGTCAGTGTGAGAATGAGACATGTTCTATGTCAGTTTAGAAAAAACATGAACTCAGACAGTCAGTGAGTACACAGTCGGTATAAGACTGTCTGATATCTCCATACACACATTTTTCCTGCTCCTTGATCTTCAGGTGCACCTGCCATTTACACCTGCCCTAAGTGTACACACATATTTAGGTGTATTTAAGTTCCAATAACTTAAGAGTTATATTTATTTTCATTTTTATATTTATGCTCAGCATGTATATTCTCATCACTCTCATTTTTTTATGTGCAGAACATGGAGAACAGAGAACAGACAGAGCAAACGAAAGAAGGAATGAACTTTTTTATTTTCAAAATGGCGAAGAACTGCCTACGTCGTGCCGTCTATCATTATACCCGCCATCTCTTCGCTTTCACTTCCCCCCACAAACATCCGTTATTATGTAAAATAAGGTATGCAGTCAGTCAGAAAGGAAGGAAGAAATTAATGACTGAAGGACAGAAAGAAACAGGAAAGAAAATAAAGGGGTTAACCAAATGAAGAACTAAAACGTAGAAGTCAAGACGAGTTAAATGAGCTTAGAGTTTAACCACCAGTTAAATTGAACATGCAGCCGATTTCAATGTCAGCCATGTTTATTTTTTTGTGATGAAAGCTTTGCTCGTGTTAACAGATTTCCCTAATTTTCAGGGACGATTCTGTCTAGGGCACTTCGGACGAACCAAAAAGACTGCACCGAGGCACACCACTCCACTCTACTCCACTCCACTCCACTCCATCCAACTCATTTCACAAACTGCTCAGGTACATCGTCAGTTAGAATGCAGATTTCGGTAATTGGTTTCTAGAATGTTCAGCGTGGAGGATTCCTAGTTCAGCTCATTACTACAAAATCTGGGCTTATAAAAGAGATGGAGATCTGGTCACTTAAAGATTTCCATTAGGTCCAGTCAGGTGAGAAAATGGTGCTGCTGTGACCTAGTAAATAAAGGCAAATCAGGTAGAAGGACCTCCAGAAATAGTAGACACAGGTAGAAGGACTCCCAGAAATACTAGACACAGGTAGATGGACTTTCAGAAGTACTAGACACAGGTAGAGGTATTTTCAGAAATATTAGACACAGATAGAGGGACTTTCATAAATACTAGACACAAATAAGAGGGACTTTCAGAAATACTAGACACAAGTAGAGGGACTTTCAGAAATACTAGACACAGGTAGATGGACTCCCAGAAATACTAGACACACATAGAAGGAATTTTGGAAATACTAGACATAGGTAGAGGGACTTTCAGAGATACTACACACAGGTAAGAGGGACTTTCAGAAATACTAGACACATGTAGAAGGACTTCCAGAAATACTAGACATAGGTAAGAGGGGCTTTCAGAAAAACTAGACACAGGTAGAAAGACTTCCAGAAATACTAGACACAGGTAAGAAGGACTTCCAGAAATACTAGACACATGTAGAAGGACTTCTAGAAATACTAGACACAGGTAGAGGGGCTTCCAGAAATTCTTCATTAACACTTTAACACATGGCGTTTGAAACTTATTTAAGATTATCACCTTTTTTGTTTGAGAACTCAGTTTTGAGGATATCTGCGTGTCGACTGCCTGTCTATGTGCCCGTATGTCTGTCTTCTGTCTGTTACTAAAAACACAGTTTATAAAGCATTGTACACAGTGAAAATCAACTCTCATCGTGTATACATACATCGTACATCGTTTGTATGTAGTACATATCGGCACGGCTAAAACCACCAGACATACTTGACATGTGAGACAGCTTGCCAACCAACACAGGGCAGACACTATTAGCCACAGGATACTGGTGGATATGTTGAGGTTGGGGGGGGGGTCAATCTGTGCCCCTATGGACATGTCCGGAGTGCAAATGATAATGATGACCCAGGCCATAAACTATAAATCATCATATGGCTAAACTAAAACACAACAAATAAGCGCAAAGAGGCTAGGCCCTGGACACAAAATTATGTTTACTGTCTACAGATTTTGTCTGTCAAATATTGACACAAGTAATCCAAAAAGATATTTTCGCAAACAATTACAGACAGCTGTGTCCATTTATTTTACTTACTGAATATACTATAAACAGTTGTGTTCATTTATTTTACCTGCTGAATCCACTGTAAGCAGTTGTGTCCATTTATTTTACTTACTGAATCAACTATAGAAAGTTGTGTCCATTTATTTTACTTACTGAATCAACTATAGAAAGTTGTATCCATTTATTTTACTGAATCCACTATAAAGAGTTGTGTCCATCTATTTTACTGAATCCACTATAAAGAATTGTGCCAATATATTTTACTGATTCCACTATAAAGAGTTCTGTCCATTTATTTTACTTACTGAATCCATTATAAAAAGTTGTGTTCATTTATTTTACTTACTGAATCCATTATAAAAAGTTGTGTTCATTTATTTTACTTACTGAATCCATTATAAAAAGTTGTGTTCATTTATTTTACTTACTGAATCCATTATAAAAAGTTGTGTTCATTTATTTTACTTACTGAATCCATTATAAAAAGTTGTGTTCATTTATTTTACTTACTGAATCCATTATAAAAAGTTGTGTTCATTTATTTTACTTACTGAATCCACTATAAACAGTTGTGTCCATTCATTTTACTGATTCCACTATAAACAGCTGTGTCCATTCATTTTACTGATTCCACTATAGACTTTCGTTCCTTGTTATGTTTTCTGTATCTTATATTTTGTGCGAAGACGTGTGTAGGATGTTTATATGTAAGAATTATGCGTTAGTGTAAGCTGTATATATTGTATGTAAGTTTAGTTGTATTGCCATTGATACATGTCACACATCGTGAAAAAACAACATTTCTCTACGTGGAGTGTATGAGAGCAATTATCAATTATATACAATATGCATTCCAAACGTATATGTTAGATTACGAACATGCCAAACGAATACAACATGATTTCTATGTTAGATTATGGATATACCAAATGTATATCATGACTTCTGTGTTAGATTATGAACATACCAAACGTATACAACATAACTTCTGTGTTAGATTATGGACATACCAACCATATACAACATGACTTCTATGTTAGATTATGAACATACTAAAAGTATACAACATGACTTCTGTGTTAGATTATGAACATACCAAACGTATACAACATGACTTAGATTATGGACATACACAACGTATATAACATGACTTCAGTGTTAGATTATGAACATACCAAAAGTATACAGCGTGACTTCTGTGTTAGATTATGGACATACAAAACGTATATAACATGACTTCTGTGTTAGATTATGAACATACTAAAAGTATACAACATGACTTCTGTGTTAGATTATGGGCACACCAAGTATATATAACATGATTTCTGAGTTAGGTTATTGATATACCAAGTATATATAACATGATTTCTGAGTTAGGTTATTGATATACCAAGTATATACCACATGACAGAACATGCAGCGCGTAGACTGACTGAATCGTCTCTGAGTCTCAGCCTTTGTTGTCGTCTTTCTGTGCCCACATTTTTTTACATTTCATCAACTTAACTCCAATCAATTTTTACCCAGGGGCCATCATTGGGAACTGTTTGCAAAATTGATTGTCTAAAATGATTGTCTGGGAGACTGCGCGTGTACAGCTATATGAGTCATGGCTTGTGTTTGGAAATACTATTGTCTGTCAGTGTATGCGAGGTTTTTTTTTTGCTTGCAATATGCGTATATGTGTACTTTAATATGGTGCCTGTGTTTACCGTGGCGTTATAATTTTGCATTTCCCTCTGCTTTGTGTGCTTTCGTGAACATCTAGGTGTGTACGCGTTGTTATTAGTGTCTGTACGTGTGTCTATAAATTGTTGCATCAACGGCATATATGTACGTGTGTGTCTGTGAACTGAGCCTGTATATCTGTAATTTTTAATAGAATATTCATCTCAATATACAGTTAAACCAAAGCCTGCCCAACTGTCATCTATAACCACATAAACTAAACCAGAGCCTGCCCAACTATCATCTATAACCGCATAAGCTAAACCAGAGCCTGCCCAACTGTCATCTATAACCACATAAACTAAACTAGAGCCTGCTCAACTATCATCTATAACCACATAAACTAAACTAGAGCCTGCCCAACTATCATCTATAACCACATGAACTAAACCAGAGCCTGTCCAACTATCATCTATAACCGCATAAGCTAAACCAGAGCCTGCCCAACTGTCATCTATAACCACATAAACTAAACCAGAGCCTGCCCAACTGTCATCTATAACCACATAAATTAAACCAGAGCCTGCCCAACTGTCATCTATAACCACATAAATTAAACCAGAGCCTGCCAAGCTATCATCTATAACTACATAAACTAAACCAGAAAACGTCCATATATGCTGTATCTCCACATAAACCAGGATCAGTCCATCTATTCTCTAACTTCATATAAACCAGGACCCATACATCTATCATCGATATCTACGTACACCTAAACAAGGGCATGCCCAACTATCAACTATAACCACATAAACTAAACCAGAGCCTGTCCATCCATCATCTGTATCCACATACAGCTAAAGCAGAACCAGTCTATCTATCATCTAACTCCACTCTCAGTTTGCTACTGAAATTAAATATTAACAGAGCGTTGAAAGGTGCCACGAAACGGTCGATGATTGAGTAACCTGGGCATGTTTTTCTTTCTGTTTCCAATCTTCACAGAGTCGTGAAGTGTTTTAACATTCTGTTCCAAGTCTTCACAGAGTAGTGAAGTGTTTTAATATTCTGTTCCAAGTCTTCACAGAGTAGTGCAGTATTTTAAGATTCTGTTTCTAATCTTCACAGAGTAATGCAGTATTTTAAGATTCTGTTTCTAATCTTCACAGAGTAATGCAGTGTTTTAAGATTCTGCTTCCAATTTTTACAGAGTAATGCATTGTTTTAAGATTTGTTTTAACGAATTTTCTTGATGTGGATGTAGAATTAATCTAAAATGTTTGTAACAAATATTCTTGACATTCTGATGTTACGTGTTTTTGCGCATCCTATAGATTTAATTGGTGATTTTCACACTTCACATATCTAGCGCCCGCTTCTGATGTACGGTGGACCGATTATTCTTTTTTTTTTAATCCAATACGCAATTTATAAAGTGGAGAGTTTTGAATATCTTGGATCACTACTAAATAATAATGGATATACAATGAGGGAAATTAAATGGAGGACATCTTTCGCTCTTCAGAAAGTAAAACAACTAAAGAAGCTGTGGAGAGGAACAGACAAAACTACAAAAATAAGATTTTTAAGGGCATGTATCTTTCCCATCGCAACATATGCCTGTGAGACCTGGACACTTAACGAAACAGCTGAAAAGCTCATAAATGCCTTTGAATGTAAATGCTACAGAAGAGTCCTTCAAATATCATGGACACAAAAAAAGAACAAATATATCCATACTACAAGAACTTAATATTGAAGAAGGCTGGCTAGTAAAGAGGATTAAAGAGAGAAAACTTAAATATTTTGGACACATTAAACGTCATGATAATCTAGAGAAGAACGTCTTGGAAGGGAAAAAGAAAGAGAGGAAGACCAAAGCGGAGATGGCACAAGACATCGTTGATGATCTGCATATGGATGCAACAGCGGCAGGGCATGTTGCTCACAACCGAGAGGTCTACAGGAGTGCTGTTAGGCAGGCAAATTTCCCCAAGGGATATGCAAATGAATGAATGAATGAACGCAATTTATAGCACACCACATAAACAGATTTTTTTAGAATGCTCTGGATGAAATGTGATTGATCATGTAATAGAAAGGTCAATCTGAAAAATAAAATAAACTTTACATCCCAGTGGGTATCGAACCCAGGATCTTTTATTTTGCAAAGCCAACTAATGCGAGTGCATTAAGAGCTTTAACCCGAAAGCACTTTAAATAGGAAAAAAAATCATACTGAATCTATGACTCTTCAGTCTGAGTTCATGACTCTTCGCTATGAATTCACGACTCTTCACACTGAGTTCATGACTCTTCGCACAGAATGATACTGTACACTGCTTTCAGGTCTCATGGGCTGTGTACACTGTGTTATTGAAGCGGGATGAATTTCCTTACACGTGGATTAGCCACAATACCATACTGATATGTTCACAACTTCGTATCCGACTTCTAATCGTGAACTTGCTAACCAAGCGTTAGATGTTAGCACACGCTAACGATGCTTAAGTACTCGTTCAGCCCTGCATGATCAAGTCAAGTAAGGGCCGGCCGCATGATCAAGTCAAGTAAGGGCCGGCCGCATGATCAAGCCAAGTAAGGGCCGGCCGCATGTTCAAGCCAAGTAAGGGCCGGCCGCATGTTCAAGCCAAGTAAGGGCCGGCCGCATGTTCAAGCCAAGTAAGGGCCGGCCGCATGATCAAGTCAAGTAAGGAGCGGCCGCATGATCAAGCCAAGTAAGGGCCGGCCGCATGATCAAGTCAAGTAAGGAGCGGCCGCATGATCAAGCCAAGTAAGGAGCGGCCGCATGATCAAACCAAGTAAGGAGCGGCCGCATGATCAAGTCAAGTAAGGGCCGGCCGCATGATCAAGTCAAGTAAGGAGCGGGCCGCATGATCAAGTCAAGTAAGGGCCGGCCGCATGATCAAGTCAAGTAAGGGCCGGCCGCATGATCAAGTCAAGTAAGGGCAGGCCGCATGTTCAAGCCAAGTAAGGAGCGGCCGCATGATCAAGCCAAGTAAGGGCCGGCCGCTGTCTACACAAGACATCCTGTCTGCAAACAAGTGGCAGCAATTCTGTATTTGACACTTTATTTGCACGAAATGTCCAGAATACTCAGCACACGCCGCAGGTGAGAATGCTTCATTACACCTGTTTGCCTGCCATTGATGGATCACGTGTTACAATCGTGGTGATGTGCTTTGATGAGATGACAGATTTGGTTTTATCCAGAATGAAAGGTAGCAGGAGAACTCTGTCACAGCACGAGACAGCACGCTATAACAAGAGACAGCTAGCTACGACAAGAGACAGCTCGCTATAACAAAAGACAGCTCGTTACAAGAGACGGCTCGCTACAACAAGAGACAGCTCATTACTTGGCGCATCAGAAACAACCTAAATAGGGCCTTATCTGTTTAGTTTCACTGGCTCTGATGACTGGAGTCATAATTCCAACACAGGCGGCCTGGCTCCTTTCACTGCTAACATCGTAATCGATCCAGGATGTTCCTAGGCCATCTGCTGAGCACGCACTTAGGCAGACAAATTGGTTTCTCAAAGCTGCGAGCATCTATAATAACCCGACCCTGCACACGTCATCCCAGGATAAACGGTCATGGGCCATGTTCCCTCTAAAGTTGTGCGGTTCATGCGCAAAATATTCAGCGCGTGTGTGTATATACACTGTATGAAATATTATGTGTACAAATGTGCGTCATTACGTCAATTTACAGATGATTGTTTGAAGCTTTCCTAGAAAAAAAATACTAAATTTCAAAGAAATTTTTAAAACACACTCATGCAGCTCTATCATTTTTTCTTCCGCCGTACTATCTTCTTACATCTTATATCCTTCTCATGCCGTTAAACGTCACACAGGGCTTGCATGGTAGTTCGCCAAGTTTTCCTGTTTTTGGCGAGCTTTTCAAACTTATCAAGGGATTTTATGCCTACTAAACTGGCCTCTCTTAACAATGTCCTCTTTAGAGTTTCCCTTGGTCGACCTTTTTTTTCTTCGTTACATAGTTACTGGAAATAGCAGATGAACAGTTTGGATTTGTTGAAGGAAAGGGAACACACAATGCCATTTATGCTTTACGAACACTAACAGAAAGAGCTTTAGAAGTACATAAAGATCTCTACTTATGCTTCATTGATTACACCAAGGCATTTGACAAGGTGAAACATAATGAAATTATTAAAATGCTTGAAGACATCAATATAGACGGCAAAGACCTGAGGATTGTAAAACATCTATACTGGCAGCAAGAAGCAGCAGTTCGAGTTGAAAATGAATTGGAAAATATCAACCTATAAAACAAGGGGTGCGATAAGGATGTGTACTATCTCCAGACCTTTTTTCTCTGTATAGCGAGAATATTCTAAGAACAATCATCACAGAACCAGGCATACAAATTGGAGGATACAATATTAACAACCTTCGGTATGCTGACGACACAGTACTGATAGCTGAGAACTAACAAGACCTGCAAAATCTCTTGGATAAAGTCGCCAAAGAAAGTGAACAGAAAGGCCTTACTTTGAACATCAAAAAGACAGAGACTATGGTTATAACTAAGAAACAGAATCCACCAGCATGCAGTATTAAATTAAACGAAACTATTATAAAGCAGGTGCAGAAATTCAAATACCTTGGAGCAGTAATAACTTCAGCTGGGAAATGCAGAACAGAAATTAGGAACAGAATAGGCCAAGCAAAGACTGCATTTCAGAGAATGAGAAACATATTAACCAACACATCCTTATCAATGAATGTTAGAAAACGAGTCCTAAAATGCTATATTGAACCTATCTTGTTATATGGAAGTGAATCATGGACAATAGGCAAGTCTGCACAAAAATCATTGGAAGCAGCAGAAATGTGGTTTATTAGAAGAATGTTGCGAATCCCCTGGACAGCAAAAATAACTAATGAAGAATGTATGAGAAGAGCTGGAGAGACAAAAAAACCTTGTCAAAAAGATAAGAGAGAGACAATGTACTTTCATAGGACATGCAATGAGAAGAGGGGGCATTGAAAATATTATAACAACAGGAAAATAGAAGGAAGAAGATCAAGAGGAAGACCAAGAGAAATGATACTGGACAGTCTGACGGGATGGTGTGAGAGGAGATCACCAACTGAGCTGATGGCCTGCATGAAGGATCGCGTACTCTGGAGAAGCATAATAGCCAACGCCAGTCGGCACGGCACATGATGATGATGATGACACAGTTACTCTGCGCTGTAACCATACAATAGCCATACTATAGCACAGAGTAAATCAGGAAAAAAAAATTAAGTGAGGAATGATATTATTTCGTGCACATCTGATAAAACTTCCTGTCTGGCAAGCTCTTGTTCTTCAGTCTGTCTGCAACTGTGAGCTAGTGTTCTTTTAAGGCGGTGCAGTGACAACATTGAGGCACAGCATCGTATCAGCTTGAGAGCCGGTCATGACGGCCTTTTTTCAGTCCTTGAATGCCGCTGAAAAGCAGGGGATGTGCATTGTTATTTTTCTTTTTCAGCAGACTCCACATCCCCACCCCCCAGTGGAGACTATGGTAATCCCTGCCCCGTTGGCCAACGCTAGACTTATTACTTGTCCCTGCCTTGTTGGCCAACGCTAGACCTATTACTTGTCCCTGCCTTGTTGGCCAACGCTAGATCTATTACTTGTCCCTGCCCCGTTGGCCAACGCTAGACTTATTACTTGTCCCTGCCAGCGCTAGACCTATTACTTGTCCCTGCCATGTTGGTCAACGCTAGACCTATTACTTGTCTCTGCCATGTTGGTCAACGCTAGACCTATTACTTGTCCCTGCCAGCGCTAGACCTATTACTTGTCCCTGCCATGTTGGTCAACGCTAGACCTATTACTTGTCCTTGCCATGTTGGTCAACGCTAGACCTATTACTTGTCCCTGCCATGTTGGTCAACGCTAGACCTATTACTTGTCCCTGCCAGCGCTAGACCTATTACTTGTCCCTGCCTTGTTGGCCAACGCTAGACCTATTACTTGTCCTTGCCAGCGCTAGACCTATTACTTGTCCCTGCCAGCGCTAGACCTATTACTTGTCCCTGCCTTGTTGGCCAACGCTAGACCTATTACTTGTCCCTGCCCCGTTGGCCAACGCTAGACCTATTACTTGTCCCTGCCTTGTTGGCCAACGCTAGACTATTACTTGTCCCTGCCAGCGCTAGACCTATTACTTGTCCCTGCCTTGTTGGCCAACGCTAGACCTATTACTTGTCCCTGCCCCGTTGGCCAACGCTAGACCTATTACTTGTCCCTGCCTTGTTGGCCAACGCTAGACCTATTACTTGTCCCTGCCAGCGCTAGACCTATTACTTGTCCCTGCCTTGTTGGCCAACGCTAGACCTATTACTTGTCCCTGCCTTGTTGGCCAACGCTAGACCTATTACTTGTCCCTGCCATGTTGGCCAACGCTAGACCTATTACTTGTCCCTGCCATGTTGGCCAACGCTAGACCTATTACTTGTCCCTGCCAGCGCTAGACCTATTACTTGTCCCTGCCTTGTTGGCCAACGCTAGACCTATTACTTGTCCCTGCCCCGTTGGCCAACGCTAGACCTATTACTTGTCCCTGCCTTGTTGGCCAACGCTAGACCTATTACTTGTCCCTGCCAGCGCTAGACCTATTACTTGTCCCTGCCTGTTGGCCAACGCTAGACCTATTACTTGTCCCTGCCTTGTTGGCCAACGCTAGACCTATTACTTGTCCCTGCCATGTTGGCCAACGCTAGACCTATTACTTGTCCCTGCCATGTTGGCCAACGCTAGACCTATTACTTGTCCCTGCCATGTTGGCCAACGCTAGAACTATTACTTGTCCTTGCCAGCGCTAGACCTATTACTTGTCCTTGCCAGCGCTAGACCTATTACTTGTCCCTGCCATGTTGGCCAACGCTAGACCTATTACTTGTCCCTGCCATGTTAGCCAACGCTAGACCTATTACTTGTCCCTGCCATGTTGGCCAACGCTAGACCTATTACTTGTCCCTGCCATGTTAGCCAACGCTAGACTTATTACTTGTCCCTGCCATGTTGGGGTCTTGGTTGGGGTTTTGGTCGACTATGTTTCGCCAACTCTGACGCCTGTGTGTCACTTACGGATAAACAATTTTTTTTTCCTGATCACCAAATCCGACATCATGTTAACACCTTCCCTCTCCCCTCCCCCAACAATTCCACATTCGAAGATTTTAGAGACCTAGACCGAGTTCCAATGATACTACAATCAAAGATTGTCCAGACTCAGGTCCAAATCCAATGATATCAAGATTGAAGATTGTCAGGACTCAAGTCTGGTCTTTGGACGGTAAAAATTACTATCAGTGAGTGGTGTGGTGTAAGGGAGCTAACAAGAAAAATAATAAACAGGTAAAACTGGTCGTTCAGAGTTCAGTTCCATTAACTATAAAACAGAGGATTCATGTGAAAGAGACTATGTTGATACACGATGATAGATTGTATCTCTTCAATGCTTGCGTAAGTTTTGGCATTGTTATGTGACTACCACATGTTTGTTCGATGACGAGTGTTGAAATGTGAATATTACGTATACAGGAACATGACATTAAGGGTTTCAGTTATATATATATATATATATATATATATATATTCATTCATTCATTCATTTGCATGTCCCTTGCGGAACTTTGCCTCCCAAACAGCACTCCTGTAGGCCTCTCGGTTGTGAGCAAGATGGCCTGCTGCTGCTGCATCCATTTCCAGATCATCAACGATGTCTTGCAGCCATCTTCGTTTCGGTCTTCCTCTTTTTCTTTTTCCCATTATGTATCCTTCCAATACGGTCTTCTCTAAATTATCATGACGTTTAATGTGTCCAAAATATTTCAGTTTTCTCTCTTTAATCCTCTTTACTAGCCAGCCTTCTTCAATATTAAGCTCTTGTAGTATAGATATATGTGTTCTTTTTTGTGTCCACGATATTTGGAGAACTCTTCTATAGCATTTACATTCAAAGGCATTTATGTGTTTCTCAGCTGTTTTGTTAAGTGTCCAGGTCTCACAGGCATATGTTGCGATGGGAAAGATGCATGCATTTAAAAATCTTATTTTTGTGGTTCTGTCTGCTTCTCTCCACAGATTCTTTATTTGTTTTATATATATATATATATATATATATATATATATATATATATATATAATCTGATCTCCTTGAGCTAGTTTTATAGCCACAATATATCAGTTCTCTTTAACAATTCAAATATTTCCAGGCTTTTTTTTAATGAAAAAATACTGAAAATTGTAAGCAGTTGTACAACATACTAGAGATCATATCTCTGGAGTCATACTGAGACACGTTTGCACACTATAGCGGATCTTTTTGTATACCAGTCCTTATTTATTTAATTATTTTTGTTCGGTAAATCCTTAATCTTCATGTTAGTCCCGATAAATTTCTGTTTAAGGAAAATGTGGCTGATTTGGTGGTGGGGGGGGGGGGGGGGGGGCTTAATTACCTGGATCACAGGGCAAGAGAAAGATTAGGGAACTTGTTTTCTAACTTGTGGGCTTCAATTAGGCTTCGATGGGCTTCCTTCAAAATGTCTTTTAGACTCTTGAGTTATGGAACTGAAAACTGGTGATATTTGCCTGCAGATGAGTCGCTTTATAGCTCACGGTGTGCAGTGCTTGTAAGTGTATTAAGGGGGAAATAATGCTTCCGATATGAAAATCAATCCCATGTGTATGGCACGAGGGTAGTTTATAGATCCTACTTACACAAGTGATAATGAGATATGGGGGTGTAAGGAACACGAGATCGTTCTGCAGGACTAGACTGGATCTCTGAGTTAGAGGATGCCCAGCACAACTCAAACATAAGATAGGAGAGAGAGAGAGAGAGAGAGACAGAGAGAGAGACAGAGAGAGAGAGACAGAGAGAGACAGACAGACAGACAGAGAGAGAGAGACAGACAGACAGAGAGAGACAGACAGAGAGAGAGACAGACAGAGAGAGAGACAGGCAGACAGAGACAGAGAGAGACAGAGAGAGAGAGAGAGAGAGAATTTAGTCTCCAATAAATAGGAAAGTATAAAGAGAAAGTGCACTATTCTATGGAAGTAAATGCTGGAAAATCACCAAAACCATAGAAAACAAGTTGAATTCTTTCCAGACTAAATGTTTACGAATAATTAGAAAAATATTATGGCCAAACACCGTAAGAAGCAACATTTTGTTAGCAGAAATGCAAATGAAGCCAGTGACAGCAATTATTGAGGAAAGACGCTGGCGATGGTTGGGACATGTGCTCCGAATGACTGACAACTCACTACCAAAAATAACACTAAGATGGACCACCACAGGGGAACAGAAGTAAGGGTAGACCAAAAGAGACATGAAGAAGAACAACAGAGAGGATGTTGAGCAATAGAATGGATGAATAATCTTTATTTATAAAGGGTAAAGAATTGGGCACGCAGGCCCGTCTTACATTCTGCCCCTAGAGGGCTCACCTTGGCAAGAGCAGAAAAAAAGTCAAAGGACAGGCAATTTTGGAAAACCCTTGTGGAAGCCCCATGTGCCCTGGGCACTTATAGTTCAGAGAGAGAGAGAGAAAGAGGAGTAAGAGCAGAGAGAGAGAGAAGGAGAAAAAAGAGAGTGAATGAATGAGAAAGAATAAGAGAGAGGAAGAAAGAATATGAGAGGAATAGAATTTAATCTCTCCTATACTAAGAGTATGGAGAAACGAATATGAAGAGAGAGAGAGAGAGAATGAGAGAAGAATGAAGAGAAAGAAAGATGTAATATCGTGTCTTGTCAGTTATGATTGTAGTATTATTATAGCCTTGTATATTAGGATATTATTATTATTATTAGCATTTTCACTATAGTTATGATTATTATCGATAAGTAGAAAGTCGTTAAGAAACGATGGAAAATTTGAGAACCGGTGGGATAGGAACACTCCCACGGTATTAGTAGTATTACGACAGAATTAAGCTGATGCTTAGAAATGCTAGATACGGGGACGCTAAATATGGTCTAGAAGGATTTACTCAGATAGCAATAGTACATATG
Source organism: Achatina immaculata (assembly GCA_009760885.1). Taxonomy (NCBI): domain Eukaryota; kingdom Metazoa; phylum Mollusca; class Gastropoda; order Stylommatophora; family Achatinidae; genus Lissachatina; species Lissachatina immaculata. The sequence goes on along the minus strand of CM019720.1, from coordinate 64,223,640 downwards.
GAGACAGGACAGTGTTGAACTAATAATCCCCGACAGGTATCGCAAACACCTAATAATGGATAAGAAGAGTTTACCCACGCGAGAAAATTGAATAGACGGATTTGACGACACGATTTAATCTCAGGTGAGGAATGTTTGCTACTTTTCTTAAGACGCAATTTGCACACATGAGTAGTTTAGCTGACCAATAAGATGACCAAAGGGTGTGGACCGACTCATCCCGAAGTCCAATCAGTATGTAGTCAACCAGCTGACCAGCAGAAAGACCTGGAGGTGTGTCCTATGTGTCCTATTGGACATCCGACTGACGTTATATACCCCAGACATGCAGTTCAGACAAAAAGAAGGACAGAGAGGAGACAAAAGAAGAAAAGAAGGATAGATAGAAGAGCAACAACAGATGGGACAGATGGACAGGTAGAGCAAAAAGATATTCACCAGGCAGAGTTACTCACGAGTTGTTGACCTAGTGCAGTGTAGAGTTAGGCATTTACGGTCACAGTTTGTGTAGAAAATAACGCTGGGGTTTGAATTTATGAACAAACGATTATGTGCTTCAACGACTAAACCAACGACTTTTATGTCCTATTACATCTTATTCCAAGTGATGTTGTCAACATTACATCTGTGACCTTATTTGTCAGAATTAAATGGATTCAGTGAACTTGTTAAGCGGACTTGGTCAAGTGAATCTTATAATTCTTGTGAAGCCTATCCAAAGACAAGAGAAGTCTTGATGTGTGCGAAGATAATGTCCCATAATGTCTATCTAAGACTTGAGTATAAAACGAAGAATAATTATAAGACTTTAATTGCTAGTAAGAAGTCAAATGTTGTCGCAGCCACAGCGACTGTCCGTCCTATATAAAAGATACCGACGGTCAGTGTACAACTTCTTAATATTAAAACGGCCACAGTGTGATGCAGATGATCACCATCATTCAAGTTCCAGCAATATAATCAGCACACTAAAGACAATACATACTTCAGGGATTTTCAATATTAGAAGGAGAGAGAAAGAGAGAGAAGGGAGAGAAGGGAGAGAAAGAGAGATGGATAGGAGAGAGAGGAAAAGAAAGGGAGAAAGAGGAAAAGAAAGGGAGAAAGAGGGAAGAGGAAAAGAGAGAGTAAGAGAGAGAGTGAAAGAAAGAGAGGAATAGAGAAGGAGAGAGAGAAAGAATAGAGAAAGGAAAAGATTGAGGAAGAATAGAAGGAGAAAGAGGAAAAAGAGGAAGAGAGAGAAGGGGAGAGAAAAGAGACTGGAAAATAGAGAGAAAGTTCTATATCTCTCAGAAAGAGGGGGAAGAAAGAGGGTAGAGAAGAAGAGAGAAGAGAGAGAAAGAGGAGAGAGTGGAAGAAAGAAGAAGAAGAAGAATTTAAAGAAGAAAAGAGAGAGAAGAACAGAGAAGAGACAGAGAGATGGTGAGAGAAAGACGGAAAGAGAAGAGATAGAAGAAGAAGAAGAAGAAGAAGAAGAAGAAGAAGAAGAAGAAGAAGAAGCAGAGATTTAAAAAAAGGCTTTTATGAAGAAAATATATAAAATGACACTGACATCAAATTTCAAATTCCTCTCTCACGACACAGAAAAGCACTTCAATCTTCCATAACACTTTGGGTCTAGACGTCCATACTCTCAACAACAGCTTAGCTCACTTGTGCTCAGCGGATAATTCTATGATAGCTCCCGCCCTTAATATGGCCCCGCCCACTCGTTACCGGCCAGGATCAAGGGCAGACAATCGATACCCGGCTACCGGATCTTGTTTCAAAGTTCCCTACCTTGATCAGACGTTAAATCAGTTTGACAGAGTGGCAACCTACTAAGTCAGTCAGTCAGGGCAAAGTCATTTGTGGGAGATGACTGAAGAAGTCCCGTGACTTAGATAAATGACGTATAGCACAATAACAGTTCCATATTTTGTGATTATGAAACCATGCGACCGTAAATAAAGACCCGTTTTCCCTTAATGTTTTTTTTTGTCCGTCTTTCCTTTTTGTATGTCTGTCCTTTTTGTCCGTCTTTCCTTTTTGTATGTCTGTCCTTTTTGTCCGTCTTTCCTTTTTGTATGTCTGTCTTTTGTGTCCGTCTTTCCGTTTTGTATGTATGTCCTTTTTATCCATCTTTCCTTTTTGCATGTTTGTTCTTTTTGTCCGTCTTTCCTTTTGTATGTTTGTTCTTTTTGTCCGTCTTTCCTTTTGTATGCCTGTCTTTTTTTGTCCGTCTTTCCTTTTGTATGCTTGTTCTTTTTGTCCGTCTTCCTTTTGTATGCCTGTCTTTTTGTCCGTCTTTCCTTTTGTATGCCTGTCTTTTTTGTCCGTCTTTCCTTTTGTATGTTTGTTCTTTTTGTCCGTCTTTCCTTTTGTATGTTTGTTCTTTTTGTCCGTCTTTTTTGTATGCCTGTCTTTTTTGTCCGTCTTACTTTTGTATGCCTGTATTTTTTGTCCGTCTTTCCTTTTGTATGTTTCTTCTTTTTGTCCGTTTTGCTTTTGTATGCCTGTCTTTCCTTTTGTATGTTTGTTCTTTTTGTCCGTCTTTCCTTTTATATGTTTCTTCTTTTTGTCCATTTTCCTTTTGCATGCCCGTCTTTTTTGTCCGTCTTTCCTTTTGTATGTTTGTTCCTTTTGTCCGTCTTTCCTTTATATGCCTCTCTTTTCTGTCCGTCTTTCCTTTTGTATGCCTGTCTTTTTGTCCGTCTTCCTTCTGTATGCCTATCTTTTTTGTCCGTCTTTCCTTTTGTATGCCTGTCTATTTGTCCGTCTTTCCTTTTGTATGTTTGCCCTTTTTCCATCGTTCCTTTTTTGCATTCTGTCCTTTCTGTCCATCTTTCTGTTTTTTTTTATATTCTGTCCTTTTTTATTTGTCTTTCCTGTTTGTTTGTATATCCTTTTTATCCGTCTTTTCTTTTTTTTATTTTTGTCATTTTTGTCGGTCTTTCCTTTTTTCTATGCCTGTCTTTTTTTTCTGTCTTTTCTTTTTGTCGGATAGTCAGATACTTTTCTAACTACGACAAGTAGGTCCAGCTGATTTCTGTGTCCACGAGATGTAGTAATACTACAGCACAATAAACAGTATTATAAAGTATTATGTTGTTACAGCTATTATTACTACTTTCATTAAGTAGCTAGAGAGGTCAATGTGACACGGCGTCCATTCACAGTTGCAACAACACAGGTAGGGTTTGGTAGATGTAGCACATCTGTGTGCATCAGTGCCTAGAGCCATGTTTAGTCCAAGTCTGAATACAATGAAAGGTAGAACTTTTCTAACCCGACCCCCATAGTTTTAAATTCTAGGGTAACTTCTTTCCAGTTTCTTTCTACGAAAATTTCTCGTCAAAATCTATTCTGGCAGAGTGTTTAAATTAACTCAAGAATGATAGAGATAAGGCCTTTATCTTACGGAAAAGATACTATAGAAAATATAACGTTTATAGAATTCTCAGATCAGCAGAGGAGGTTTTCCAGCAAGTCTTATTCTTCATCACTCTCAGACAAAGGAAAGACATTTTTGTAAGACTTTCCTAATAAATGAAATAAAAGTGATAAGTATTAATTCTGAAACCCCTAGAAATTTGTAACTTTTAAGTTCACACATGTGATACTTCCAGAAGACAGAAGCAAACAGGTGAATGGTATCACAGTATGGTCGTCTGGATTTGAATCAACTTACTTCCCCTAGTGGTGGACCCTATAAAGAAATCTGGTTATTAAATCTTATTAACAGTTTTAAGCAAGCCATAATAATCTGTTCACTGTCCTCACCACAACAACGACTGCAAAATAACTGAGAAAGTTGCAGATAGCTCAAACCAGCCCATGATCATGATGGTGATGATGATTTAGGAAGAACAATTTCCACAATTTTAAAGAAACGTTTGACTTACCAGTTGGATGAAAGGACAGGCCACGATAGTCTGGACAGCTTTGCCAGTGTCAGTCGCTTCCTGTACGCTGGCGTCTTGTGAACCTCATGAGTTCTCTGCCTAATCCTGGCTTGGAAGACATGACCATGAGCCCAAAGATGTCGAGGATCTGCCGTGAAGACGTCCTGGGCGTGAGCTCTGCCGGTCATGTCCACAATCCCGACATTGTGGTAAAGCGAGCTTAGAGCTTCTGGTGATGATATCTGCTTTTTGTGCTCCATTTTGAGTCTATTTTTTTATAGAAATAGCAGTCTACTTCTGGGATGAAATCAGTGCCCACGAGATAATTCTATCTCTGCTGACAGGACAGATTCTATCTCCGAACTTGGTACCTCCACTGATTTGATCGCAGACTGCCCTGCGTCACTGCACAAATATCTGTACATGAGAACGTGCAAAATATGATGGCTAATAGAAGGTTGCTGCACCGTCTCCACACACGTGGGGAAATGTGTGGGATTTTTTTTTCTTTCTTAACTGAAGAAAGCACGCGTCTCAAGCACTCGCCATCTTGCTCGGATATGGTCTCAAAAATACCCGGATTGAATCTCTCTTTCAAGGGCCTACATCAGCTCAGTAGCTGAACTCAACTCAGGAAATTGTGTCCCTTGTTCAGGATGGATACAAACAAGTTTTCTGTAACCTAGTTACGCTCTCTCCTTCTCTCCTCCTCTCTTTCTATTTCTCTCTTTCTCACTTTCTTTCTCTCTCTATTTCTCTCTCTTTTTCTCTCTCTTTCTCTCTCCTTCTCTCTCTTTCTCTCTCTGTTTCTGTCTTTCTTTCTCTTTCTCTCTCTCTCTTTCTTTCTTTATCTTTCTTTCTATTTCTTTCTTTGCCTCTCTCTCTTTCTATTTCTGTTGCTCTTTCTCTCTTTCTTTCTCTCCCTCTATCTTTTTTTCTTTCTCTCTCTTTTTCTCTCGCTCTTTCTCTCTCGCTCTTCCTTTCTTTAACTTTCTATCTATTTCCTCTCTCTTTTTTTCTTTGTCTCTCTCTCTCTTTCTATATATTTCTCTCTCTTTTCTCTTTCTCTTTCACTCTTTCTTCCTCTCTCTCTCTTCCGCTCTCTCTGTCTCTTTCTCTCTCTCCTTCTTTCTCTTTCTCCCTTTCTCTCTCTTTCTTTCTCTTTCTCCCTCTCTCTTCTCTCTCTCTCTTCTCTATCTCTTCCTCTCTCTCTCTTTTCTCTCTCTTCCTCTCTCTCTTTCTCTCTCTTCCTCTCTCTCTCTCTTTCTCTCTCTCTTTCACACACACACGAAATAATACCCACCCTCTACACTCACTCACTCAAAAAACTGGAAATTCTAACCCTCAGATATAGAATCATGTTTAGGAAACTCAAGTTTATTCATAGAATTTTGTGGCACAATGCTCCGCCTTACTTGTGGCCATTGTTTACCTCCAGCATTAAACATAGCCAACGTTTAAGAAACCGTCTTCTTTCTAAACCCAGGCTAGATCTGTACAAGAAAAGTCTTGCATATTCTGCAGTACAGCTCTGGAACTCTCTCCCCTACCATCTAAAATCTATTAGTAATACTTCATCCTTTAACTCAGGTCTTTTTCAATATTTACTGACTTGTAACTATATGCCTCCATAGAATATCTAATAGCCTCTCATACCACGACTCGCCAGCCATGGAGTTTCGTTCTAAAAGAACATAGTTCTAAACATAATTTGTTAGATCTTGTATCTTGTAAGAAATTATTTTAGTAAATATGCGAGAGTGGAATGTCAGAAGAAGTCCATTAAAAATGTATTTGTGTGTGTGTGTGTGCGTACATGTGTGTTTGTGCTATCTTGTTAGATCAGCCACCTCTTATATAGTGCATTATCCTATATTTGTGAATGAAATATTTTCATCTTGCATTCTTTAGATTTATTTTATGTAATATGTATACTTATATTTCACATAGTTTCATCTTGCATTCTTATATATGCATATGTATGTATATGTATGTACGTATGTGTGTATGAGAGAGAGAGAGATACGTATGTAATTTTGTGTACCTTATTAAATCGAGAGTGTGGGAAGCATGAAAGATAAAGGGCAGAATGTAAAACGGGCCTTTACCCTTTTAAAATAAAGATCATTCATTCATTCATTCATTCATTAATTCATTCATTCATCTCCGGAACTGAACATATTTGAAAACACAGTACGTGCTAATTGAGGGCATCACGAAGGGAGATAACAGATAAAAAAACATTCAATTCGAGAGTTATCCTAAAAGAAGCCCAAACTGACTGTATGAACAAACTTTAAGCTGTCCTTAAGTAGATATTATTTACTTATTATTATAAAAACTTGCTGACTTAAATTGAAACTTTCAGCAATAGTCAGTGACATGTTTTCTGGGACTTTTTTTTTTTTACAATTTGACAAGCACACGAAGGAAATTGTTGGAAGGCGATGGCCATCTAACAACACGTAGGACGACATAACATTACCTGTTCTCACTTTGAAAAGATCTTTCTGCGTTGAAAATGTTTAAGTTGAACCATTAAGGTGGACATAGAGGAAAACCTTTATACCTCAAGAGAAAAAAAGTTTCACTAAAACAGGCAGTTCACTACAACAAGTAGTTTTATTGGTTCACAAATATTTTTTTTCCAAACGAGAAGTAATTTTTTTTCTGAATGTATTTGATTAACAATGCCATTTTATTTCGGGAAGGAAAACTAAAACTAGAAGTAGTTAGATTACAGGAAGTAGTTTCATTGCAGGAAGTAGTCAGAATACAGGAAGTAGTTTCATTACAGGAAGTACTTTCATTACAGGAAGTAGTTTCATTATAGGGAGTAGATTCATTAGAAGAAGTAGTTTCATTGCAGGAAGTAGTCCAATTACAGGAAGTAGTTTCACTACAGGGAGTACTTTCATTACAGGAAGTAGTTAGATTACAGGAAGTAGTTTCATTACAGGAAATAGATTCATTAGAAGAAGTAGTTTCATTACAGGAAGCAGTTTATTAGCAGGAATAGAATTACTGTCCGAAGCAAATACAATACAGCAAGTAATTACATTACAGAAACAATTACGCTAAAGATGTAGTTACATTGAAGATGTAGATACATTACAAGAAGTAGTTACACTAGAGATTAGTTACACTAGAGATGCAGCTACACTAGAGATTAGTTACACTAGAGATGTAGCTACACTAGAGATGTAGTTACACCATAAGAAGTAGCTATACTATAAAAAGTAGTTATATTATAAGAAGTAGTTAATTTATAAGAAGTAGTTACACTATAAGAAGTAGTTACGCTAGAGATGTAGTTACACTAGAGATGTAGCTATACTAGAAGTGTAGTTACACTAGAGATGTAGCTATACTAGAGGTGTAGTTACACTATAAGAAGTAGTTACAACAGAGATGAAGTTACACTAGAGATGTAGCTATACTAGAAGTGTAGTTACACTAGAGATGTAGCTATACTAGAGGTGTAGTTACACTATAAGAAGTAGTTACAACAGAGATGAAGTTACACTAGAGATGTAGCTATACTAGAGGTGTAGTTACACTATAAGAAGTAGTTACAACAGAGATGAAGTTACACTAGACATGTAGTTACACTATAAAAATAGAGATGTAGTTACACTAGAGTTGTAGTTACACTATAAGACGTATATACATTATGAGAAGTAGTTACACTATAAGAAGTAGTTACACTAAAAGAAGTAGTTACACTATAAGAAGTAGTTACACTATAAAATGCAGTTACACTATAAGAATTAATTACACTATAAGAAGTAGTTACACTAAAAGAAGTAGTTACACTATAAGAAGTAGTTACACTATAAGAAGCAGTTACACTAAAAGAAGTAGTTATACTATAAGAAGTAGTTACACTAAAAGAAGTAGTTACACTATAAGAAGTAGTTACACTAAAGTAATCCATGTAAAGTGTCTTCCAGTGAGATAACCCACGTAGTACTGTAAAGTACTTCCCAAGAAGTAGTTACACTAAAAGAAGTAGTTACACTGTAAGAAGTAGTTACACTAAAAGAAGTAGTTACACTATAAGAAGTAGTTACACTAAAAGAAGTAGTTACACTATAAGAAGTAGTAACACTAAAAGAAGTAGTTACACTATAAGAAGTAGTTAAACTAAAAGAAGTAGTTACACTATAAGAAGTAGTTACATTAAAAGAAGTAGTTACACTATAAGAAGTAGTTATACTGCAGATGTAGCTACATTAGAGAGGTAGTTACACTATAAGAAGTAGTTACACTGTAAGATGTAGTTACACTATCACTACAAGATCACCCAAACTGAAAAGACAACATATGCCCATCAAAAGCACTTAAAATCAACTCCTTAACAGTAACAATATTAAAATAACACCACACTGGATACCAGGACCCGTCAACATTCAAGAAAATGAGGTGACAAGGAACCAGCTCAACAATCCAATCGCAAAGAGCAAAACAAATAATAAGAAATAACAACAACAAAAAAGACAGGAATGGCTGGATGGACGGACATTGGTAAAAACAGGCAGAGCAACTTTCCAGTGCATGACTGCCCCAGCTGTGAAAGATGCCATAAACTCACTAAAGAGATGAGAGTAAACCTTTTTTTTTTTCAAATAAGAACAAAGCACATACAATGGATAAAGTGTGATAATAACCGAAAAAACAGTCACACGTCATCTACTAGAATGCCCAGAACTCATAGATTCACGACAGGAATACCTACTTGAACATCCAGACATTGAAAATACATTATATACAAACTCACTAAAGATGACCTTCAGAGACTTCTTCTGTGTTAACCTTTGTTAGCTGAGGTCACAGTCCTGTACTTGTAACCAGTCACCACCTTTAGGCACTTCATCTAGACTGCAAACTGACTTTATTGTATCCTCCACTTCAGCCATCCAAGATCTGCCTCGTTTGATGCGTCTTCCCTTTATCAACCCCAGCTTCTTATAGAGAGGATAGTCCTTCATGCCAGCAACCCTGATGTATGCCTCTACCTGAGCATGCTTGTGTGTTGACTTCACACTCAGCATATCAAGCAGAAAGCTCATGGCTGACACTGGAGTATCCCTGTAATATATACAGATGACCCAGTGACTCGAAACAGCAGAAGTGGTTGGGGTTTTGTTGCCTACTGAAATGGAAGAGTAGAGTACAGGGTTCGAGGGCGTCTGAAGTCCCCGCTTCAAGCTTGCCAATGGAAACTGTGGTTGTGTCGGCGACAGTGGAACGGTTAGTTGCTCGTGATGTGGTTAATGGTGTCATTGTCACTGATTCACAGACTATGCTTCGTAAGATCGAGAAGAATTTGCTTGGAAAAGAATGAGTTCATCCGTTAAGCCAAGTCAGCTGTGACAAGCCTAACGTGGCTTTTACTGTCCCGGTCATGCTGGAGCACATGGCAGTGATGCGGCAGACAGACTTGCTGGACACTGACAATGGACATGGGGGACATTGCTAAGGCTGTTTTGGAAGACTGCGAAAGAATTAGGAGCAGGAATGGAAGAAGAATGTAGCTGTGAAGAGACTGCTGGAGCTAGAACAAATTACCGGCAGGAGATCCCAACCATGTGACAGAAAATGCATCGCAAACAACCAACATTTGGCAGGAACTATCAGCAAATATATTCTTCAATGGATGCTGCGGCATGCGGCTTATACATGGGATTATCCCGAATGCGGTGAAACCAGAGTCTGAACTTTGAACTTTGAACCTTCAGAAACTTGCCATCTCTTTGAGCCGAAGAGCACAAGCTCAAATGGCTGCTAGAACGGAGAAATGAAAATTACATCTTACATCCTTCCCGTGTCGTTAAACATCACATAAGGGTCGCAAGTTAGTTCGCCAAGTTTTCCTGTTTTCGGCGAGCTTTTCAGCCTCATCAAGGGATTTTATGCCTTCCACTTTGGCTTCTCTTAACAATGCCTTCTTTTAGAGTTTCATGCGGTCGACCTCTTTTTTCTTCGGCCTGGTGTGTTCCACTTGATAGCTTGTTTTGGGATTATCTGTTTCTTTCTCATCACGTGACCGACATATGTCTATCTCGTTTTTCTGATCACCCATGACAAATGTTGTTGTTCGTTGATCTGCCTTATCTCTGCCTTGTTTCTGAAAAGTATGCTACAAAAACAAAAAAAAGTTAACGCTATAGGAAACAGGTTCATTAGAGGAACAGAGAAAGTAGTTTTACTGGCAAAAGTTACCTCACTTGAAGACACTTTCAAGTACTACATGGATTACCTCACTGAAAGAAACTTTACATTGTTACATAAGTTACCTCACTGGAAGACACTTTACAATACTACATGGGTTACCTCACTGGAAGGCACTTTATAGTACTAAATGGGTTACCTCACTGGAAGACGCTTTACAATACTACATGGGTTACCTCAGTGGACGACACTTTAGTTTACATCACTGGAAGACAATTTACTACATAGGTTAACTTACTGGAACAATTTAGTACATAGGTTACCTCACTGGAAGACACTTTACAAAACTACATGGGTTACCTCACTGGAAAACACTTTATAATACTGCATTGATTACCTTACCGGAAGACACTTGACAGTACTTTATGGGTTACTTTAGTGGAAGACACTTTACAGTACTACATAGGTTACCTCATCGGAAGGCACTCTGCTACATGGGCTACCTCACTGGAAGACACTTTACAGTACTACGTGGGTTATCTCACTGGAAGACACTTTACATGGATTACCTCACTGGAAGATACTTTACAGCGCTACATGGGTTAACTCACTGGAAGACACTTTACAGTACTACGTAGGTTACCTCACTGGAAGACACTTTACAGTACCACATGGATCAGACAACACTTCATCATTTCAAAGCGCAAGTGCACGTAAATTTGTTACTGAGAGAACATGCAGTGAAGACGTAGTACGAGTAATGTCTTTTCAAACACGTAGGCAGAGAAGCAGGTCGGTGCACACATTGTTCAGTTTTAAGCAGAGAACAGATGGCAACCATATGAGCTGACCTATCTAAATGGTGGTAATTTGTGTGCGTGTTGTTTGCATGTGGAACGCGTATATGACAGATTAAAGCACACATATTTACGTCTTGTTGTCTGATCACTCGTAACAGTCATCATCATCATGTGCCATGCCGGCAGGGTTGGCGGTTATGCTTCTGGCATCAGCTCAGTTGGCGATTTTTTTGTCGGGGGGGGGGGGGAGGGGGTGCAGTCACGATACATTGTCCATTATTTTTTTTCTCATGATCTTCCCCTGTATCTCTTCCCATTTAACTCACATGTTCATGAACATACCAGGGTTAGAAAATGAGAGTCTGAAAATTGGAATAAAATTTCGAAAGAACAGAGAAAAATCCCTTAGTAGTGCCAACTGTTGGTAGCAGGGTTAATGACGTAAGTAACCAGATAGCGCAACCGTCGCGTGCCAAGATAGCGACCATCTTATAGAAGAAGAGCGTTCTGCATCGGAAGGTCCGTCAGTCAGTCAAGATTGCATGTAATGTCACTCATGATTATTAAACTTGTATGAGCATTTCCTTTCGATTATAATCTTTTTTTACTGTAAATTTTAAATCATATGTGATTGGTTAGTAAAGAAGATTAAACATAGAAAACTTAAGTATTTCTGACGTCATGAGATTTTGGAGAAGACAGGAAGGATACACAATGAGAAAAAGAAAGAAGGGAAGACCAAAGCGAAGATAGCATCAGGACAGTGTTGATGATTTGCGAAATGATGCAACTGCAACAGGGCATCGTGATCACAACCGAGAGGCATTCAAGAGAAATGCTAGGGATGCAAAGCTCCGCAAGAACGTACTACTGAATGAATGAATAAACAATGCTTGACTGAAGTGAGTCTTCATGTATTTTTAACAAATTTATTGTTATTTTCTAGTTTGTTTTTGGTTTTTTTTTAATTCAGAAAGAGAAAATAAATTAAATTGGCCCAGTAAAAAGCTGACATATAAGATAAAATGTTGAAAGACGAGAGAGAGAAAGAGAGAGACAGACAGAGAGAGAGAGAAAAACATGGATATAACACTGGCCGAGTTCACGAGGTGAGATGGGCAAGCTGAAATGTTTGACAGACCCAGGAAGTCGGGGTCGTCTTATCTCTGTCTGACCTACATACCTACAATAGAGATGGGCTATTTGATTACGTCGAGTTACGGTCCAGACGGAACTAGCAGGCTACCTGGATTAAATCTGATTGGATTGTTAACCTCTTTGATCCCGGCCACTGATTATAACTAGTGGTTAGTTTTGAGCGACAAACGGGCCCGAAGAATTCTTGTTAGAACTGTAATCTAGTAATTGGCAGCAAGTGAGAGGTATCAAACGTATCTACGTGAAAGTAATACGTATTTAGTTAAAACCTCTCTCAGTACGATGGCCAGTTTATCGTTATCACACACAGTTCTCCGTTCATCTTGTCACTTTTGATTTTTTATTCGAAATCAACATTTGAAAGGAACAGATGATTCCTCCAATTTTTATGCTGAATAATACCCTCTGATTTCTGTTGAACCGAGTGAGCAGTAAACGTCGGTGTTCTACACGGTAACTATTAAATGTCTTACCAACTAATTAATGTAAGAAAGATTTATTGTCTTACCAACCAACTAATGTAAGAAAGATTGAACGTCTTACCAACTAACTAATGTAAGAAAGATTGAACGTCTTACCAACCAACTAATGTAAGAAAGATGGAACGTCTTATCAACCAGCTAATGTAAGAAAGACTGAATGTCTTACCAATCAATTAATGTAAGGAAGAACAAGTGAGAGATATCTTCTTACGTCTTACATCCTTCCCGTGCCGTTAAACGTCACATAGGGCTCGCATAGTTGTTTGCTGAGTTTTCGTGTTCTCGGCAGTCATTCAACTTCATCAAGGGATGTTAGCCCACTAAACTGGCTTCTCTTAACAATGTCCTCTTTAGAGTTTCACGTGATCGATCTCTTTTTCTTCGGCCTTTTTTGTTCCACTTAATAGCTTGTTCTTGTATTCTCTGTTTATTTCTTCTCATTGCATGATCAACATATGTCCAGCTTTTTCTGATCACATACGAGACAGGTTGTTGTTTGTTCATCTGTCTTATCTCTGCGTTGTTCTTGAATTCGTTCCACTTTATACCAAGTATTTTCCTTATGCATTTGTTTTCAAAAGAGTCTAACTTCTTGTCTATTTCTTTAGTTGATTTCCAGCTTTCACATGCATAAATGAGGGTGGATATCACATTTGAATTGAATAATCTTAACTTGGTTTTTGTGCTTATAACTTTTGAATTCCATATATTATCAAGATTCCTGAAGGACAATGCTGCTTTTGCAATTCTAATTCTAACTTCCTTCCTGAGAGATATACGTACATATTTAAACAAAATCAGTGCTGGGAGGAAAACAATAAACAATTAAGCAGATTATGTAAACAAAATTTATGAACAATAATTCCTCTTTGGATATGCTATAACTCCACCTCTGGGAAAAATGTATAAACCTACAATGGCTCTGTTTTTACATGGAGTGAAAGGTATAAAATTCATGCCAATGTTAAATCCAGAACAAACCTGATAAAATATTCGCTTGAAGTGATAGAAACACATAACAGATCGAACGCATTCCTTTCAAATTAAACAACCTACCAGTCTTGTAGTGAGGGGTATGAGAGCTGATATCTACACCACACACACAAAACCAATAAATTAACTGAGTTTGAAACAAGCAAAAATCTCTCCTTTGAATATTCTCCAAAGTTACATATCACAGCTACCGGTAAAGTACACGATAACTGCTTAATGTAACTGCAAATTATACAACAAATTAATATATATTTTTTAATACAGTAAAAATGTTCGCACTACACTACAGATCAATTTTGTCTCCCTGCACGCGCGCGCTGTCGAAGACCGCTGTTCTGTTTTCCTCCCCTTCGGCTTAGTCTGTTTCTTCCAGCGCTTACTGTAACGATTTTCCATCCCGGACACTACTTTGTAGCCTCAGATGTTTGTAAATACGACCTTTTAACGCCAGATTGTTGTAACAACGCCTTTGTAGCCTCAGAGGGACGTCTTTGTAGCCTCAGATGTCTGTAAACACATCTGTATAGCCTTACATGTGTGTAAATACGTCTTTGTAGCCGTTTGTAAACACGTCTTTGTAGCCGTTTGTAAACACGTCTTTGTTGGCTAAGATGTCTGTAAACGCGTCTTTGTTGGTTCAGATGTCTGAAAACATGTTTTTGTAGCCTCGTATGTTTGTAAAAACATCTTTATAGTGTTAAATGTTTGCGGACACATTTTTGTAGCATATGATGGTTGTAAGGACAAAATGGACGAGACTACATTAAAAAAAAAACAAGAAAAGAAAAATTATAGCAAAGATCAAAGGCAGACAAGTGAGATTTGTAGGAAATTTTCTGAGAAGAGGACAATTGGAACACATTGTGGCAACTGGAAAAACTGAGGGAAGAAGAAACAGAGGAAGACAGAGAGAGAGAGAGAGAGAGAGAGAGAGAGAAGTTACTGGATGGGCTGTCAGTATGGCTAGGAAGAAAGTCATCGGCGGATCTCATAATCAAGTCTAAATACAGTGAACTATGAAAAGAGAAATGATCGCCTACGCCACACGGCACGGCACTTGATTGATTGATTGAAATGGGGATATCGGGTTGCAAAGAGTCGCTGTGCGAGACTGAAACACTGCATGAAAAGAAAAATGAATAGATAATTTAGTAGACAAAAGTGACAGTACCGTAACTGCGGAACAGTCCATGGCTACATCTAATACAGAATCTTCATTCCTTGACTACATCTAATACAGAAGCTTCAGTCCGTGGCTACATCTAATACAGAAGCTTCATTCCATGGCTACACCTATTACAGAAGTTTCAATTCATGGATACTTCTAATATAGAAGCTTCAATCCATGGTTACACCTAATACAGAAGCTTCAGTCCATGGCTACATCTAATACAGAAGCTTCAGTCAATGGCTACATCTATTACAGAAGCTTCAGTCAATGACTACATCTAACACAGAAGCTTCATTCCATGGCTGCACCTAATATAAAAGCTTCAGTCCATGGCTACATCTAATACAAAAGCTACATCCAAGGTTAGATCTAATAGTGAAACTTAAGTCCATGACTAAATCTTAAAAAAGGGTGCCTGGAAGCAGAGAAGAAAACCAGGTGTTATAATGACCACAAAGCTCTCTAGTGCTCAGACAGGTCAAGGAAAACAGAAGGCACTAACTCTATACCCCTGTACATTCGAATGACCTGAGAATGAGTTGTTTTTTTTTGGTTTTTTCCAGATTCACCTGCTTAATAGTGTAGATAAGGAGAAGGCTGATCTTCATGAATTCCATTATCAGCCGGTCTGAAGGCATGCCTCACAGCTTGGGCCAGTTCTGGGTTCTCAAGTCTGTGCAACAGACAGCAGATTTGCAGGGTGTTTTCCTAGAATCTGGACACCGTTCTGGCACGTACAGAGTGGAGTTTATCAGACTGGCTTGTAGCCATAATGTATTGTTCCAAGCCTGAACATTGTAGTTTATAAATGTTCTAAGGCTGGACATTGAGTTTATAATGTATTGTTCTGAGGTTGTGTAAGGAAGAGAGTAAGGGGAGGGAGGGACTTGTGAGAGTGGTAATTAAGTAATTAATTTCTTCCATTGCTACACTAGTACTGTTGCCCCCAACCGTAATCTTTGAAGAATATCAGACCACATCCACCCCGCTTCCTGAATCCCTGAGAGCCAACAGTTTTGCTTCCTCTACTTTCGAACCATTTCTCATACCAAATACAAAACAATGTATCTCAGTGTGTAAAACAACTAACAAAAACAAGTTTATTATGACAGTATCAACTCACTCGTCAGTGGACACACACACACATAATACCAATAACGGTTCAGCCACATTACACACATAAGAACCACAGAACATAACACAGAAAGCAATGGTATAGAAATGCATCACTGAATCAAAGTATGCAAGTTAGTAATCCTCACACATATCAGCCCTCGTTGTCATAAGAAGCTTTAGCAATCAATACAATCAATATAAATACATACATACTGTATAATTCAGCAGTGCATTGTATGTTAACTTCACACACAAGTAAAGCATTGTCAAAAGAGTGAGGACCCTCATACACAGCATTTATCATGAACACGAGAACATATAAAGCTGTCCCTACGAACAGCTGTGATAAGCATCATATCAAAACTCAGCATTACATGTATACTATATGTACACAGAATTGACATCAAAACTCATGGTAAGAAATATGAATAACTTAACCATCATTCAAGGTCTCTAACATAAATAAATCATACCACGTTATCAGCATAGATCAAAAGCATTATTGTATGGCAGGCCATATCAGCTGTATATAATATATATCAACACCATCCCAACTCGTACTACAACCTTGCTATACATACCTATGGGTGCATCTAGCACATGCACTATCGTCCTTACAAAATCGTCTCTACTAACCAAACCCATACACAACCAACCTAATAGAATCTGGGATGCTCAATGAGGTCACAGCCAACAACCACATATCACATATCTTATCTTATATATCTTATATCCTTCCCGTGCCGTTAAACGTCACATAGGGCTCGCAAAGTAGTTCGCCAATTTTTCCTGTCTTCAGCGAGTCTTTCAACCTCATCAAAGGATTCTATGCCTGTTAACTTGGCCTCTCTTAATAATGTCCTCTTCAGAGTTTCACGCGGTCTGCCCCTTTTTCTTCGGCCTGTTGTGTTCCACTTGATAGCTTGTTTTGGGATTCTCTGATCATTTCTTCTCATCATGTGACCAACATATGTCCATCTCCTTTTCCTGATCACCCATGAGACTGGTTGTTGTTCAGTCATCTGTCTTATCTCTGCATTGTTCTTGAATTCATTCCACTTGATGCCGAGTATTTTCCTTAGGCATTTGTTTTCAAAAGAGTCTAATTTCTTTTCTATTTCTTTAGTTGTTTTCCAGCTTTCACATGCATAAATGAGGGTGGATATTACATTTGAATTGAATAGTCTTAACTTGGTTTTTGTGCTTATAACTTTTGAATTCCATATGTTCTCAAGATTCTTGAAGATTGATGCTGCTTTTGCAATTCTGATCCTAACTTCCTTTCTAGTGTCACCATCCTGGTCTATGTAGCTGCCAAGGTATGCAAATTGATTGACTTCTTCAATATCTGTCCCTTCTATGTGTATTTTTCCATTTTGATTGATGGGAATTTTCATTATTTTCGTTTTGTCCTTGTTAATTTCAAGTCCTATTTTGCTAGCCAGTGAAGACAGGCTATCTGTTTTTTCTTGCATGAAATTCACATTATTACTGATAAGAGTTATGTCATCAGCAAAATCAAGATCTTCTAGTTGGGTCCCATGTACCCAGTCAATACCTGTGTTACCTGTGCAGCATTTTTTCATTATGAAGTCTATTGTAATCCCAAAAAGTAAAGGAGACAGTATACATCCTTGTTTCACGCCTGTTTCAATCTGGAACCATTCACTCATCCCTTCTTCTGTCTTGACTGCACAACCATATCCATTGTATAAGTCCTTAATGATGTTGACAATTTTAGATGGTATTCCATATAGACATAAAATTCTCCATAATGAATCTCTGTGTATGCTATCAAATGCCTTTTTAAAATCTATGAAGTTCAGTATTAATGGTTTCTGCTTTTCAATATGTTCTTCAAGTATTATTCTGAGAGTAAAGATCTGGTCGAGACAGCTTTTCCCTTTTCGAAATCCTGCTTGTTCTTCTCTCATTGCAGTATCCACTATATCTTTGAGTCTATTCAAAATGACCTTGCAAAATACTTTTGACACAACTGATATTAAGGTTACTCCTCTCCAGTTGTTACAGTCACTAAGGTTGCCCTTTTTTTGGTATTTTAACAATGATTCCTTTCTTCCAATTAGAAGGGACCTTTTCTTCTTTCCAAATTTTGTTAAACATTCTCTGTAGTTGTCTCATGTTGTCACTATCGATAGCTTTTAGCATTTCGGCTGTTATTTCGTCTTCACCTGCAGCTTTGTTGTTAGCCATTAAATTCACTGCTGTTTCAATTTCATGCAATTTAATTTAATCTAGGTTGACATTTAGCTGTGGGGCTGGTAAGTCAGTTTCAAGGTTTAACAATTCTTTTGGGTGTGGTCGATTGAGTATTTCTTGGAAGTGTTCAGCCCATCTTTGCTTTTGGTCTTTATTTGATGTTAATAGTGTTCCAGTTTTGCTAAGGATTGGTCTTTCTTTAGATGTAATAGTACCTGTTAGCCTCTTTTGTATGTTATATAAAGTTTTGCTGTCTCCTGTTTTTGCTGCTTTTTCTGCCTCTTTCGCCATATTGTCTATGTATTCTCTTTTATCCCTTCTAGCTGAACTTTTTACTTTCTTGTCTATGTCTTTGTATTTTGCTTTTGCCAAATCTCTTTCATGATCTGCTTTTGCATTCAAGATGTCTAATTTGACTGCTCGTCTTTCATGTATATACTTCCATGTTTTATCTGATATCCATGCTTTTCTACTTGGTTTTTCCAATCCAGCGCTTACTTTTGCTGCTGTGATTATGGCTGTGCTGTAAGAATTCCATAACTCATCTATACCTATCTCCTCAACTTCACTGGGTGTTTTGGAATGATTGGTAAGTTCCTGATTTAAATTAATGTTAGTATTTTCTTCTTGTAGGCTGTGGCTGTCTATCTTTCTGTGTACTGATTTCTTGTGTTGACTTTTCAATTTTAGTTTTATTTTCCCTATGCACAGATTGTGATCACTGTTGACATCTGCACCCCTATAAGCCCTTACATCCATGAGAGATGTTCTGTATTGCTTTCTAATACAAAAATGGTCTATCTGATTTCTAGTTCTATCATCTGGAGATATCCATGTTGTTTTATGTATCTCTTTGTGTGGGAATATTGTGCCTCCAATGACCATGCCCTCTGTTAGACATACTTCAATTAATCTTTCTCCATTCTGGTTAACCATGTCAGTTCCTTCTTTCCCCATCACTTTTTCAACGTCGGTATTATCCTTCCCTGCCTTAGCGTTGAAGTTCCCCATAGCAATTAAGATGTCGTGTTTAGGGACTTTATTGATGATTTGTTGTAGTTGGTGATAGAAGTCGTCTTTCACATCATCATATGTGAAAGACGACATATCACATATACTAAAGACATAATCAATATAGGGCACAATAACACTATATATACTTCAGTATCAAGATCCAGTCATACCCACCTTACCACAGAACGGCTCGCACACCCAGACATTCCGAACTGAAAAATATCTTTGGAATAACTTGTATACCAAATAGTGTTTACAGGCTAATGTCCCGGTCGCTGACAAAAGGCTGTTTACACATGAACATTGTAGTTTGTAATTTTTTGTTCTCAGCCTGAACATTGTAGTTTGTAATGTTTTGTTCTCAGCCTGAACATTGTAGTTTGTAATGTTTTGTTCTCAGCCTGAACATTGAAGTTTGTAATTTTTTGTTCTCAGCCTGAACATTGTAGTTTGTAATGTTTTGTTCTCAGCCTGAACATTGTAGTTTGTAATGTTTTGTTCTCAACCTGAACTTTGTAGTTTGTAATGTTTTGTTCTCAGCCTGAACATTGTAGTTTTGTTGCGTTCTTCATTGCCGTACAACTACGTATATGGGCTGTCTGTTGTTCTTTGTCTTCATACTCCTCTATCGTCACCGTCATTATCATCCTTCACATCATTATCACCATCATCTTCTCTGGTGAGAAGAGCAGAGATGTTGATTCTAGACAAACAAAAAACTCAGTTCTAATACCCGGATCAGGCGCATTGTTAATGTGATTGGTCGAAATTTCAGTAATTCGACCAAACGCTCTTAGCGAAATTTGATGATTGCTACTTGAAAGTAGCTGTAGTGAGTTTTAAACATCGCACGAAGCATTCATTGGGAGTGCCGTTTCCATGGCAGCAAATTGTCAGGAAACTATAGACGAGATATTCTGAGCCGTCATTGTGTAGGTTAAATATAGGAAGTTTGAATTGAATAAGGCAATCATTTTTAAAAATAGAACAGTATTGTGGCATATCCCAGGGGTGAAAACTCTCTAATATGTCTTTTGTGCCACAGGTAGCACAGCCATGTTTTCGTGATGAAGGTAGATGGAGGTGTATGGTTCAGTTTTACAAAAAAAGATAGAAAGAGTGAGAAGCAAAAATGGCTGAAAGTGAGATGAGCGCATATACAATGATGAACATACATAAGATTTTTTTTCCTCACTCTTTCTATCTTTTTTAAAAAATTTAGTAAAACTGAACTATACACCTCTATTTATCCTCATTACTAGAACGTGTTTTACCGCAGTCTTTATTTCTCTTGATGTTTTCAGAGAATATTAGACCCCGCATGTAAGTCAGACAATGGAACGCTTCTAAGTGCTATGGGAGGTGTTGAAACATACTAATTTTTACGGACAGGAAATAGTGAGACTTTCGCACAGTACAGCAATAGAACACAGTACAGTAATAGAACACAGTACATTAATAGAACACGGTACTGGTGGATTAAATTTCGGGAAGATAATAGACAAAGCACTTTTGAGCGTGAGAGAAAGACAAGTGACAAGATAATTACCTGAGACTTGACCTACGTACTCTGGTATGACGAGCCTTGCAAGGGCAGAGCGTTTAATAAACTTAGCTTCTTCTTCTTCTTCAGCTTTCCGAGCCTTTAAGGCTCACTGCATCCATTCCTCTCAATTCCTAATCTTCTCTCTCCAGTTGGTGATACCAGTTTCTTTTATATCCTCTTCTATGTTGTCTTTCCATCTCTGTTTTGGTCTATCCCTTGGTCTTGTTTTCCTCCTCTCTTGTGCATACATCATTTTCGTTTGTCTATTCTCTTCCATTTTTCATGCATGACGCAGCCAGCGTAGTCTGCGCTTTCTTGCAGCGTTTGACAGTCATTTATCCAACAAGCCACTGTCACTGAGTGTAAGGAAAAGAGTGCTTCAGTCCTACATAAGCCGGTTGTGATCAATGGATATAACGTCTGGACAGTTACTAAAGTGACACAGCAATGTCCGACAGCCACGAAAACGTGCTTTGTTAGAAGAAAGTTAAGGACACCATGCAAAGGAATAAAATTTTAAAAAAATTTGAGAGAGAGATAGATAGATAGATAGATAGA
Source organism: Achatina immaculata (assembly GCA_009760885.1). Lineage (NCBI taxonomy): Eukaryota > Metazoa > Mollusca > Gastropoda > Stylommatophora > Achatinidae > Lissachatina > Lissachatina immaculata. The sequence goes on along the minus strand of CM019720.1, from coordinate 64,202,524 downwards.
TAGATAGATAGATAGATAGATAGATAGATAGATAGATAGATAGATAGATAGATAGATAGATAGATAGATAGATAGATAGATAGAGAGAGACAGAGACAGAGACCGAGATAGATAGATAGACAGACAGACAGACAGATAGATAGATAGATAGATAGATAGATAGATAGATAGATAGATAGATAGATAGATAGATAGATAGATAGATAGATAGATAGATAGATAGATAGATAGATAGATAGATAGATAGATAGAGAGAGAGAGAGAGACCGATTCTAGAAAACAAATAATTAAAACTGTCAGGAAAAGACAGTCTAAATGTAGAGGATATGTAGTGAGAAAAGGAAAACTAGAACTCATCGTGATAACAGGAAAGTTAGAGGGGAAAAGAGTCCGAGGCAGATCAAGAGATAAGATACAGGACGGTTTGGCAAGATGACATAGAAGGAGGACCAGAACAACTAATAGAGGCAGCACAAAACAGAGTTCTGGAAGAGTTATGACCGCCAAGGTTGAAAGGCAAGGCACTTGGGAGAGTTATGACAGCCAACGCTAGAAGACACGACACTTAGAAGAGTTATGACAGCCAACGCTAGAAGGCACAACACTTGGAAAGAGTTATGACAGCCAACGCTAGAAGGCACAACACTTGGAAGAGTTATGACAGCCAACGCTATTAGGCACGGCACATGACAGACAGATTTAGAAGCCATCAACGCCTGTCTGGTTGAAAATCGTGGCAGCCGAAAATGGAACGAGGTCATGGCACAGAAAATCCGTTGATTAGATTCAGAAATTTTTGAGACACAAATAAGACACTGTACGGTCTCATGCAAATGTCCATTGCATACCGGACAACAATAACAGCAAATAAATCAACTACATTTTCATCTTACATCTTACATCCTTACCGTGCCGTAAAACGTCACATAAGGATCGCTTGATGGTTTGCCAAGATTTCATGTTTTCTGCGAGCTTTTCAACCTCATAAAGGGACTTTATGCCCGCTAAACTGGCCTCTTAACAATGTTCCCTTTAAAGTTTCACATTGTCGACCTCTTTCTCTTCGGCCTGTTGTGTTCCACTTGATAGCTTGTTTTTGGGATTCTCTAATTTGTTTCTTCTCATCACATGACCAATATATGTCCATCTCCATTTTCTGATCATCCATGAGACTGGTTGTTGTTTGTTCATCTGTCTTATCTCCTCCTTGTTCCCGAATTAGTTCCACAGTAATGGTTAGGCCTTGAAAAAGAAAAATCAGTCAAAGCACTTTTAGACGCGTGAGAATGAAACATGATAAAAGAGAATTACTGGGATTTAAACCACGGACACCGGTAGGACAAGCAACTGTTTAGTGCCCAGAGAAAAGGGACATTAATAAACTACAGCAGCTTTTGAAGGTTCAGTCCAGTTGGTTTCTTTTGTAAAAAAAAAAAAAAAAAGAGAGAGAGAGATTTATTTAGGCTATCAAGTTTTCAATATTCTCTCTCTTTTCTTTGGATGTCTTTTTAAAAAATTTTCTGCATTTGTATCTTTCCTTTCAATCTCGTGAGCTTCTTATCATTTATTTCTGGCAACCTAAAAGGCTTCTTCTTGTTTTTTTTCCCCCAAATCTTGTTAAAATGAATAACTTCAGCGCTTCGAGTGTTTCTCGTGACAAAGAAATAAATCCCGGGCTTTTTTCGCTGATCAAAATCATTGTCTTATATATATATATATATATATATATATATATATATATATATATACGTGTGTATGTATGTATATATGTATTTTAGAGCATCACGCAGGAACGCCTGGAGCAATTTAAATAAAACTTGGCACACATAAGACTTACAATCTGGACAATGCATGGTGGGGTTAGAGAATCCCTAGGACCCCTAGGGGGGTCTGGGTGGTAGGGGCTTCGATAGAAGCAAACAATACTCCACTGAACGACGAGAAGTAACTCACGTTATATTTATGCCTACTTTGGGTTGTCGGTCGTGATGGATAAAGGTCAGCCCACACAAATCGATGACGTTTTATCTGCTGGGATGCCGAACCTTTGGCACTGATAACGAGAAACATTATACACGGAGCAGATTTCTGATTCACAAAAACATCCTAGTGTTGTTCACCTCAGCGTTCATTTAGAAAATTAGCAGAGTGTTTATTTCATAACAGATAGCGCACATACAGTAGTTGATCAGCCACTAACTATGTAAGGGGGGGGGGCTAGCGGTGGATGTGGGATGGGGGTGACATTTACAAATCATCGAAAACGACCGATATTAGTGTCGAATCCATAGTTTTCGGGATCCCTGAGATGAATAGGGACATTCCCGATGCCATTTAAGTTCAACCTCAGCCCCCATCGACTTGGGGGGGGGGGGGTCTCGGGCTGGGGGTGGGAAATAAAATGTCCAAATTGACCGAGATTAATGTCGAATTCATAGTGTTCGGGGTCGCTAAGCTGATTGGTGACAGTCCTGATGACAATTAAACCCACGTTCAGTCGAATAGAACGAATAGAATTCTGTAGAACAGTCTAGACTCTGCAGAACCTTCTAGAAGGTTGTGGAAGTGAATATAACTTTGTAGAACCGTCTAGAAGGTTGTGGAAATTAATAGAACTTTTTCATGATTGGGATAAATAAATACCCGGACAACGTCGGGTACTCAGGCAGTTTTGTATATAGTTCTTGTTTCTCTATGCGCACTCTTTTAATTTATCTCCTTTTTGTAACTCTTTGATTTCGCTCCATTTATACATAAATTCGATTAGAAATCATGGAGCATTCTATCTTATCTGGAACACATCTGTGTAATATCGGAACTTGTCTATCAGTGCAACACACACGTACACTTATTCCTATAGCACACACATGCCCTATGCGTGACACAATTAATGAAATATGAATCACGTCGTAACACAAGTCATCCCGGCAAGAACACATTATGAAATCAGCCATGGCAGTGTACGTAATGTCAAGGACAGTTTAGAATAAACGTGTGCGTGCGGGAGAGTTGGGGGGGGGGGAAGAGAGAATTAAGTTAATTGAGGGGGGGGGGGAATTAAGTGAAGTGAGCATTACCTGACGTGAAAGATTGATGCCTTGGCTAATATGTCTGGAATATGCCTACATTATTGCCTATATATTATTGCCTATACATTATTGCCTATATATTATTGCCTATATATTACATTATTATGTTTTCACTGACTTGAATGTTACAATTCACTCATTTACATTAAGTTGTAAAACTTCTCACACTAATGTCAGAAATAGTAGACAAAGCACTTTTAGACGTGAGAGAGGTTCTAAGGACTGTTATAGCCGGAGGCGGGGTGGGGGATACGCTCTCAACTAAATGTCTCCAAGGCGTGCATTTCAAATAGCCTCTGCCAGTCAAGTCCAGCTCTTGGCTTTCTCGTGGCAGAACTGTTCAAACTGACAGGAGAAGGAGCGAAGGCGAATATCTGGCGCATGAAAACCAGACGCTTCGTGTAGATGAGAGAGGTGTTTGATAGCTCATCTACCGCAGCTGGCGAAATTCTTCAGCTACCGTGCGGGAGTGGGGCTCCTCCTGGCCAGTGAAGAAAGGTGTGAATGGGGTTGTCCCGTGGCGCCACTGTGGAAAAGGTGAAAGAAAGGATTAAATGAAGTAATCAGCATTCTCGAGTCCAGGACTGCTCAGATCACGGCACCTCTGCTCTGGAGGTCGGCCACGTCCTATGTGCACTCATACCGTGCGAATTGGCTGAACCGGCTTAACCCAGGGGTTAAGACACTGCTGGCAAAGTTCTTCGGATGCCGCGTGTGGAGTGAAACTCCTCCCGGCCAATGAAGAAAATGTGAAAAAGCAATTAAGGTTTCCGTGCGGCGGCGATGTGAAAAAGTGATAAAAGGATAAAGTGAAGTTTAATCTGTATGCCCAGTAGTCTCGCGGCAAGAGCTACTCATATCACGGCACCTCTGCTCTAGAGGCCGGCCACGTCCGATATACACCCATACTGGTGAAATATGCCTAAACCGGCTTAAACCAGAGGTGAAACTTGATGACTACGCATGCATGATACCTCTGCTCTAGAGGTCGGTCACGTCCAACATATGCCCATACTATGACAATATGCCTAAACCGTCTCAACCCAGGAGTGAAACTTACTAGTGGCGAGGATTCGTCCTCCTGAACAAAAGCTCCGTCCTGGTCACAACTAGGAAGGGTAGCTGCCACGACCACAAAATGCTAAGTCGGAGACACTGGTCCAAAGCAGTCTAGATAGGCAACCACCTCTCACCCGACGGGCATATATGCATATTCTAATCGCGCTGAGGTTTTCCTGTGAGAAAGTCCAACGCTGGACTAGATGGGCAACCACCTCTCACCCGGCGGGGATACACGACCAAACCACGTCGAGGTTTTGCAGTGATAAAGTCCAACTCTATCCTGGATAGGCAACCACCTCTCACCCAGCGGGGATGTACTCATATCCAAAACATGTCGAGTTTTTCCGGCGAGAAAGTCCAACTCTAGATAAACTGATGCAACGAAAACCACGATGTCACGCAATCGCGCTTCTGAGACCCACCAAGAATACAGGCTCAAGCCCTGCGATACTCTGAACCTCTTGTGGTCTTCTCGGGGGATCTCGTGCGGTCCTTTTGGGGACCACAGGGGGACCACGGGACCTATCCGGGATCACAGGAGTACATTCAGTAGGATCACAGGGCGGTTTTGGTGGTAGAAGTGAACGAAGAAGAAGAAGAAGAAGAAAATGACAAGAGAATTACCTGGGACTCGAACCATGAACTTCTGGTAGGGCGAGCGGCCGTTTAACTACGAGAGACACTGCGCTGTCCACTATAGGTCATCTTACACCACCATGACCTCGTTTACTTTCCGGGTGTCACGACTGATGTCAAGCCGCGCTTGAGACTCGGCTAATCACGCAAAGTGTACTGGAAGTGTTAGATTGCCAAGGCGAGTAGACTGCTATCTTGACTTTCCTTATCTCTCAAGTCAGCAATTTCTCGAATGTTAACCACAACAGTTTCATTCTGACACCTTCATCAGTCCTTATACAGTTTTATTTTGACACCCTAATGAGTCCTTCAGAGTATTTGGTCTTGACCAGAACCAGGACTACAGCAAGACTACAGCAAGACTACAGCAAACGATGAGACTGGTTGTTGTTCATTCATCTGCATTTATTTCTGCATTGTTCTTGAATTCGTTCCACTTGATGCCGAGTATTTTCCTTAGGCATTTGTTTTCAAAAGAGTCTAATTTCTTGTCAGACTATAGTAAGACTGCAGCAAAGCTATAGCAAGATTGTAGCAAAACTACAGCGTCATAGCTTCTAGCTTTATCACACACATCGGTCCATCATCTTCATCTTGTGCCGTTTCTCGATAAATGTTTGGCTGCAATTGTCCTCCGTCCTGCCAAGTTGAATCTAGTCCACCTCTTTATGTTGTCCACTCGTCTATATCTTTTGCCGGCCTCTAGATTTTGCTGGACTATATCATTATATGTTACACATTTTTACAGTGTGCAAGACAGCGAAATTTATTAAAGCGTTCTTCTTTCATGACTAGGCGGTTGCTCATTATTTCGGAATCCGAGGTTCCAGTTCTTTCTCTCACATCTAAAAATGATTTGTCTATGATTTTCTCATTGTCTTATATTACTTTTCTGTAAGTGTTTATACCAATGTCTGATTTTGTTTTGTATAATGATGAAAGCCTTATACAAGTCGAAATATTACTCTGTACATTCGTGTTTTAGTCTTAATAGAAGTGTATCTTCTTCCTTGTCTATATACATGCGAAAATAACCTCTTAGCAACAGAAATTACTATAAGGTAAAAACGGAACAGAAAGGCTCCACAATGCCCACAACACAAATAGAAACGATTATCATTGTGCAATCCAATCGTGTGATTCTGTTACAAATGTTTGTCTTTCATTTCTGTCTCTTGCGTTCTCTCTTTTCTTTTTTTCTGTTGCTTCTGTTCTCTCCTCCACCCTCTCTCTCTCTTCTTCTCTCTCTCCTCGTCCCTCTCTCTCCTCTTCTCTCTCTCTCTCTCTCTCTCTATTACGTTAAAAAACTAATGGTGATTGTCAGTGACTGAGTGAAAGTTGTATGATAAAGGGCAGAATACTAGAAGGGCCCTTTGAAAATTGTGTTCGCCATTCGTTTCTCTCTCTCTCTCTCTCTCTCTCTCTCTCTCTTCTCGTCTCTTCCCCCACCCTTCCTATATTTTAATCGCATTTATTCCTACACTCCAGTGTAAAGAAAGAAAGAGTGGTTAAGTTTAGCCATAAGAACGAGAAACTTGTGAAAGGAATGACATGCAAGATGGATGTTTGAAAATGGCTACCTGGAGTATATTGCTGTGAATATGGCTGTATTTGTCTACGCGATGCAGACAGAACATGGCCGATAGAAATTATTGTCGACTGTCATTGTCACTGTTATCATGCTTCGTGAGAAGTTTATCATCAGTCTTCATCGTCCTGCATTAAACAACTCCATATGTTCTGACCAGAGGGTGTTGACCTGCTTGTGAGTGTCCTGTCTGGAGGCTGTTCCTGTAGTTGCCGCACACACGACCACAACTGAATGAGGACTTTACTTAATACACTTTCTCTACTACAGGACTTTACTTAATACATTTTCTATACTATATGACTTTACTTAATACCTTTTGTATATTACAGGAATGTACTTAATACCTTTTCTCTACTACAAGACTTTACTTAATACATTTTCTCTACTACAGGATTTTACTTAATACCTTTTGTATATTACAGGAATGTACTTAATACCTTTTCTCTACTACAGGACTTTACTTAATACATTTTCTATACTACAGGATTTTACTTAATACCTTTTGTATATTACAGGACTTTACTTAATACATTTTCTCTACTACAGGACTTTACTTAATACATTTTCTATACTACAGGACTTTACTTCATACATTTTCTATATTACAGGAATGTACTTAATACCTTTTCTCTACTACAAGACTTTACTTAATACATTTTCTCTACTACAGGACTTTACTTCATACATTTTCTCTACTACAGGATTTTACTTCATACATTTTCTCTACTACAGGACTTTACTTAATACACTTTCTCTACTACAAGACTTTACTTCATACATTTTCTCTACTACAAGACTTTACTTCATACATTTTCTCTACTACAGGACTTTACTTAATACACTTTCTCTACTACAAGACTTTACTTCATACATTTTCTCTACTACAAGATTTTACTTCATACATTTTCTCTACTACAAGACTTTACTTCATACATTTTCTCTACTACAGGACTTTACTTAATACACTTTCTCTACTACAAGACTTTACTTCATACATTTTCTCTACTACAAGACTTTACTTCATACATTTTCTCTACTACAGGACTTTACTTAATACACTTTCTCTACTACAAGACTTTACTTCATACATTTTCTCTACTACAAGACTTTACTTCATACATTTTCTCTACTACAAGACTTTACTTCATACATTTTCTCTACTACAAGACTTTACTTCATACATTTTCTATACTACAAGACTTTACTTCATACACTTTCTCTACTACAGGACTTTACTTCATACATTTTCTCTACTACAAGACTTTACTTCATACATTTTCTCTACTACAAGACTTTACTTCATACATTTTCTCTACTACAAGACTTTACTTCATACATTTTCTCTACTACAGGATTTTACTTAATACATTTTCTCTACTACAGGATTTTACTTAATACATTTTCTCTACTACAAGATTTTACTTAATACATTTTCTCTACTACAGGATTTTACTTAATACATTTTCTCTACTACAGGATTTTACTTAATACATTTTCTCTACTACAGGACTTTACTTAATTCATTTTTTATACTACAGGACTTTACTTAATGCATTTTCTATACTACCCGGTCACATACACAGAAGTAAGGGAACATGTACATGTACACTAGGGCCTGGGTTTACAGCAAGAATTGCTGTTGTTGCTACGCGGACGCCTGAGGATATTTTCCAGTATTTTCCAGCTAGAAAAAGCTTCTGTGCTTATTTTCCGTGGCGGCATTTTATAGGATGTAGTATTGTTAGCTTATTATCGCTTCATCCGCTGGGTGGAGCCTAACACGAAGTGCTTGTTCAGTTACGCTGTAAATAGTTTTGTCGAGGACGCATCCTGCACACGCGCTTTCATCTGTGCATTCTTTTTCTCTTTCTTTCTTTCCTTCTTTATTATTTCAGAGAACGTTTGTGTTCGTTGTCATGTCTCTGTCAATATCGTCATTGCAGGAATCGATATCGAATTATCGCCCACCACATCACGTGATCAGCATGACGAACTCTTCCAGCAGCGATGATTAAAAAAGGTTCTAACATGTTACATCTTTGTTGTCAGGCCTAATATTGTGTGTTATTTAATAACAGTAAAAAGATTAATAATCATATTTCCAAAACAAGAAGATTACAAGTGGAGAAATTGTGTGATGATACATCATGACACAAAACTAAGAGAGGGAACAAAAATCGGTTATATGAAAACACGATCAGAACAGAAAAAACTGTACGTGAGTATCTCCCGGGACAGCCATTAAGATTGTGCAATAATCTTTCTTTTCTTTCTTTCTTTTTTTTTTTAGATGAAAGCGAAAAGGTTTGATTGAGACGAACCCACAGCTTCTAGAGGCGAACATAAAGTTGGTCTGTCTGTTTTGGAGAACGAAAGGGGGAGTAACTGTATGCAGGTGAGAATGAATGAATGAATGAATAATCTTTATTTTTCAAGGGTAAAGAATTGGGCACGCAGGCCTGTCTTACATTCTGCCCTTCATCACTCCATCTTTCATTCTTCCCACACACTTGATTTAGTACAAAAATACAAATTAAATTAGGAACAACATATCAAAAGAGTGTAAGATTTAACTACTACATTCAAGGTAAAAGAGAAGAAGTAATTATCCTAATAAAATAGCACTCATACACACATACACACACAGACATATACATAAATAAAAATACAATGTAAATACAGATCTTCTAACATATGTTTTTTTAACAAACATTAAAATAATTTCTAACAATATCTAACAAGTTGTTTTTCTAACTATGTCATTGAAGTACTTGATGGTTTACGAGCCATGTGTTGAGAGAGTGCTGGCTATTTTATGGAGGCATATAATTACAAGCAAGTAAATAATGAAACAGGTTTGAGTTAAAGGATGAAGTATTACCAATGGATTTTAAATTGTAGGGGAGGGTGTTCCAGAGCTATACTGCAGAGTATGCAAAGCTTTTCTTGTACAGATCAATCCTGGGTTTAGGAAGAAGACAGTTTTTTAAACGCTGGCTATGTTTAGTGTTATATGTGTTGACTACTTCATTCGATGACATTTTGACTAGTTCGTTTGATGACATTTTGACTAGTTCGTTTGATGGACTTTTGACTACTTCATTCGATGATATTTTGACTAGTTCGTTTGATGACATTTTGACTAGTTCGTTTGTTGGCATTTTGGCTAGTTCGTTTGACGGAATTTTGACTAGTTATTGTGATGACATTTTGACTAATTCTTCCAGCAGCGATGATTAAAAAAGGTTCTAACATGTTACATCTTTGTTGTCAGGCCTAATATTGTGTGTTATTTAATAACAGTAAAAAGATTAATAATCATATTTCCAAAACAAGAAGATTACAAGTGGAGAAATTGTGTGATGATACATCATGACACAAAACTAAGAGAGGGAACAAAAATCGGTTATATGAAAACACGATCAGAACAGAAAAAACTGTACGTGAGTATCTCCCGGGACAGCCATTAAGATTGTGCAATAATCTTTCTTTTCTTTCTTTCTTTTTTTTTTTAGATGAAAGCGAAAAGGTTTGATTGAGACGAACCCACAGCTTCTAGAGGCGAACATAAAGTTGGTCTGTCTGTTTTGGAGAACGAAAGGGGGAGTAACTGTATGCAGGTGAGAATGAATGAATGAATGAATAATCTTTATTTTTCAAGGGTAAAGAATTGGGCACGCAGGCCTGTCTTACATTCTGCCCTTCATCACTCCATCTTTCATTCTTCCCACACACTTGATTTAGTACAAAAATACAAATTAAATTAGGAACAACATATCAAAAGAGTGTAAGATTTAACTACTACATTCAAGGTAAAAGAGAAGAAGTAATTATCCTAATAAAATAGCACTCATACACACATACACACAGACATATACATAAATAAAAATACAATGTAAATACAGATCTTCTAACATATGTTTTTTTAACAAACATTAAAATAATTTCTAACAATATCTAACAAGTTGTTTTTCTAACTATGTCATTGAAGTACTTGATGGTTTACGAGCCATGTGTTGAGAGAGTGCTGGCTATTTTATGGAGGCATATAATTACAAGCAAGTAAATAATGAAACAGGTTTGAGTTAAAGGATGAAGTATTACCAATGGATTTTAAATTGTAGGGGAGGGTGTTCCAGAGCTATACTGCAGAGTATGCAAAGCTTTTCTTGTACAGATCAATCCTGGGTTTAGGAAGAAGACAGTTTTTTAAACGCTGGCTATGTTTAGTGTTATATGTGTTGACTACTTCATTCGATGACATTTTGACTAGTTCGTTTGATGACATTTTGACTAGTTCGTTTGATGGACTTTTGACTACTTCATTCGATGATATTTTGACTAGTTCGTTTGATGACATTTTGACTAGTTCGTTTGTTGGCATTTTGGCTAGTTCGTTTGACGGAATTTTGACTAGTTATTGTGATGACATTTTGACTAATTCGTTTGATGACATTTTGACGCGTTATTTTGATGGCATTTTGACTGATTCGTTTGACAAGTATTTAGCAATATATCTGTGGCTGTTTTCAACACTACACAACACATGGGTATGTAGATTATTTGCAGTAGGTAGATATTTTGTCTCTGGTACATAGATTTTCTATTGTAGACCACTCCGGTAGACAGATTGTGTCTCTGACATTTTGAATAGTTCGTTTGATGACATTTTGACTACTTCATTCAATGATATTTTGACTAGTTCGTTTGATGACATTTTGATTAGTTCGTTTGATGACATTTTGAATAGTTCGTTTGATGACATTTTGACTAGTTCTTTTGATGGAATATTGAGTACTTCATTCAATGATATTTTGACTAGTTCGTTTGATGACATTTTGAATAGTTCGTTTGATGGCATTTTGACTAGTTATTGTGATGGCATTTTGACAACTTCGTTTGATGGAATTTTGACTACTTCGTTCGATGACATTTTGACTAGTTCGTTTGATGACATTTTGACTAGTTCGTTTGATGGAATTTTGACTACTTCATTCGATGATATTTTGACTAGTTCGTTTGGTGACATTTTGACGCGTTATTTTGATGGCATTTTGACTGATTCGTTTGACAAGTATTTAGCAATATATCTGTGGCTGTTTTCAACACTACACAACACATGGGTATGTAGATTATTTGCAGTAGGTAGATATTTTGTCTCTGGTACATAGATTTTCTATTGTAGACCACTCCGGTAGACAGATTGTGTCTCTGATAAATAGATTGTGTGTGGTAGATAGATTGTGTGGTACATAGGTTGTGTGTGGTCGATAGCTTGTGTGTGGTATGAATGAATGAATGAATGAATGAATAATCTTTATTTTTCAAGGGTAAAGAATTGGGCACGCAGGCCTGTCTTACATTCTGCCCTTCATCACTCCATCTTTCAACCTTCCCACACACTTGATTTAGTACAAAAATACAAATTAAATTAGGAACAACATATCAAAAGAGTGTAAGATTTAACTATTACATTCAAGGTAAAAGAGAAGAAGTCATTAACCTAATAAAATAGCACTCACGCACACATACACACGCAGACATATGCATAAATAAAAATACACTGTAAATACAGATCTTCTAACATATGTTTTTTAACAAACATTAAAATAATTTCTAACACTATCTAACAAGTTGTTTTTCTAACTATGTCATTGAAGTACTTGATGGTTTACGAGCCATGTGTTGAGAGAGTGCTGGCTATTTTATGGAGGCATATAATTACAAGCAAGTAAATAATGAAACAGGTTTGAGTTAAAGGATGAAGTATTACCAATGGATTTTAAATTGTAGGGGAGGGTGTTCCAGAGCTATACTGCAGAGTATGCAAAGCTTTTCTTGTACAGATCAATCCTGGGTTTAGGAAGAAGACAGTTTTTAAACGCTGGCTATGTTTAGTGTTATACGTAAACAGTGACCACAAGTAAGGCGGAGCATTATGCGACAGAATTCTGTGAACAAACTTAACTTTGTTAAAAAAGATTCTATTTTTGAGGGGTAGAATTTTGAGTTGTTTGTGTTGATCTACAGTCTGTACTGGGTGTTTGTCACAAATAAGATTTAATGCTCGCTTGTGAAGTGAGTGGAGTAAACAAGAGCAAGTGAATCGGTACCAACAAACTCAGATTATGAAATATGAGACAGTAACAGGGCCCCGTTTACATAAACTCGAGTAATGAAATGTGAAACGGCGACAACATCGGGGCGTCATGTAAAGAGACAATCTCAGACTGTGAAATAAAAGATAAGCGACAAAATCGGGGCGTCATGGGAGGAGACAATCTCAGATTATGAAATGAAAGAGTAAGCGACAACATCAGGGCGTCATGTATAGAGACAATCTCAGTCTGTGAAATGAAAGATAAGCGACAACATCAGGGCGTCATGTAAAGAGACAATACCAGATTATGAAATGAAAGACATCGAAACCAGCATGGCCCTTATATTCGAAAATCCGGCAGAACTGCAGAGGATGTCTCGAGGATTGGGCAGGCTATTAGAACCTCTCCATAAACTGTCTTCGTGTCCCTTCGTCTTTTGGGTTACTTTTTATCTGTTTCTCCTTAGATTCTGTCGAGCTACCCACGAGGCTGTGTTTGCAGCCTGATGCACCATCTATACCAGAAACTGAAAATTTTTTTTTATAGATCTATTTATGTATGTGAGGCAAAGAGTAACAGACATCACGTGACATCCTCCAGAACTCCCTGGTTAGGCAAAAGACCTGGCCAGACCCCGGCCTTCCTATAGGAGAAGCTCTACATCCATGCTGAAAACCACAAACAAGCTGCCGCAATCGTTACAGGCCGATGTCGATGTCCAAACTAATGACGAAGAAGAAGAAGACAACGAAGAAGAAGACTGTCATACAACAGCATGCGAGACTGACCAGATAAACAATAAACATAGAATGATAAGCAAATAAAATGATAAGATAAAGTGATAAGAAAACAAAAGAAGTTCAATCTGAAACTGAATGATAAGCACTTGGCAATCAACATTTGTGAAGAGACGGGAAAGATTTGTAGGCAGGTGTTGGTTGTTAGACTCCTAGCTCATTGTAGAATGTTGATGCTTGTTACGCTCCAAGTTGTTTGTAGAATGTTGATGCTTGTTACCCTCCAAGCTGTTTGTAGAATGTTGATGCTTGTTACGTTACAGGTTGTCTGTGAAACTTTGCCCTTTATGAGTTTGCTATGTTGGGAAAGTTTTGTGCTGTCCCGCTGTTTCTTTGTTTATGCTCCAGTTGTCACGTGACAGGGAACGGATGAACAGCTCTTGCATCATCGAAACAGGGGAGGTAAAAATAAACAGTGGTGTGTGATTTCGACACACACAATAACGCCATGTCGCCGTTTAGAACGAAACACTTTACAGTAAAATGGTCGGACGCAGGCTCCAATGTCAAGTAGACGACACAAGAATAATAAATAAGTAAAACCACAACTGCCTCCATCTTGTTCTTGACGCTGAAAGATATACTATGGATAAGGCAATTTAATCAGAGTCCAGTGTTGATTTTAACTAATTTTTAGAAGAGAATCGTTTTCTTTTTTTTTAAGCATAAATGAACAAATAATTAAATAGGAAGACGGAATCATGTAGCAGAAGAGAGGAAATTATTTGACCATTCATTCACTCATTCATTCATTAATTTGTATGTCCCTTGTGGAACTTTGCCTCCCTAACAGCACTCCTGTAGGCCTCTCGGTTGTAAGCAAGATGGCCTGCTGCTGATGCATCCATTTGCAGATCATCAACGATGTCTTGCAGCCATCTTCGCTTTGGTCTTCCTCTCTTTCTTTTTCCCATTATGTACCCTTCCAAGACGGTCTTCTCTAAATTATCATGACGTTTAATGTGTCCAAAATATTTAAGCTTTCTCATTTTAATCCTCTTTACTAGCCACCCTTCTTTAATATTAAGCTCTTGTAGTATGGATATATTTGTTCTTTTTTGTGTCCATGATATTTGAAGAACTCTTCTGTAGCATTTACATTCAAAGGCATTTATGTGTTTCTCAGCTGTTTTGTTAAGTGTCCATGTCTCACAGGCATATGTTGCGATGGGAAAGATGCGTGCCCTTTTTTATATGACCACAAATTATTTGACCACAAAGAGCAAAAGTATTTGATAGCATTCTGTTCATACGAACAACCACTAAACTTTTGAATGAAAGATGGAGTGATGAAGGGCAGAATGTAAGACGTGGCTGCGTACCCAATTCTTTACCCTTTAAAATTAAACATCATTCATTCCAGAGTCATCTGTGTGCTGACAGAAGATTAGGAATGTGTCGCTTTATTCCTACCACGAGATAATTAGACGCATTTTTGTTAGAAATAACACAAAAGTACCCTAAAATAAGTGCATGTGTCTGGTTTTGTTCTTTTCTTTGTGGATTCATATTTTACATTTCTGTATTAGTTCTTTATATCCCATGGCTCTTTCAAGTGATCTGAAGACTGGAAATCACGTGAAGAGAAGACAATCGTTTGATCTTCACCAGACAGGCTGTATGCTTGTCGTTCGCTGTTTCTCCTGCATCTGTTAACTCTCCTATGATATTCCACTACTCATGATTTTTTAATTATTTGGGTTAACATTTCCTAAAATGTAGTTTTAGATCTTCTGTATTTTAGATAATATTTAGATAATGCTGGTATGTTGTTATTAAAATGAGTTATAATAATTTATATTTTTTATTTAACATTTCTTCCAACATTTATTCTGTAAGGAAGAGAGACAGGGGAGTGAGGGAATTATGAGAGTGGTAATTCAATAATTAAATTCTTCCAGTAGTACCAACGTACTGTGCCTCAACCCTAATTTGAAGAATACCTCACCCCAACCATCGTAACTCGTACTACAACCTTGCCATACATACCTATGGGTGCACCCACCACATGCACTATCATCCTTATGAAGTCATCTATACTAACCAAACTCATACACAACCAACCTAATTGAGTCCGCGGTGCTCGATTGGGTCATAGATAACAACCACATATCACATTTACTTACAACATAATCAATGCTGGGTACAATAACAATGAATATTATTTCAATATAAAGAACCAACCACATGCACACAGGAACAACCTCTTATATAGACAAAAAATACACAGGATCAGTTTCTTATGTAGAAGAACAACACACAGGACCAGTCTCTTATATAAAAGAGCAACACACAGTCACAACCTCTTATATAGAAAAACAACACACAGGAACAGTCTCTTATATAAACGAATGAAACACAGGAACACCCTTTTATATAGAAGAACAACACACAGGAACAGCCTCTTATGTAGAAGATCAACACGCGGGAACAACCTCTTAAATAGAAGAACAACACACAGGAACAACCTCTTATATTCAAGAATAGCAAACAGCAACAGCCTTTTATATAGAAGAACAACACACAGGAACAGCCTCTTATGTAGAAGAACAACACACAGCACAACCTATGAAATAAAAGAACACACAGGAACAACCTTTTATATAGACGAATAACGCGCAGGAACAAACTGTTATATAGAAGAAGAACACGCAGAAACAATCTTTTATAAAGAAGAACGACATACAGGAACAACCTCTTATATAGAAGAACGGCATACAGGAAAGAATCTCTTATATAGAAGCACAGCACACAGGATCAACCTCTTATATGGAAGCACAACAAACAGGAACAAATTCGTTTATAGAAGAACAACACATAGGAACAGGCTCTTTTATAGAAGAACAATACACAAGAACAACCTCTTATATAGAAAAAACACACAAGAACAACCTCTTATATAGAAAAACAACACACAAGAACAACCTCTTATATAGAAAAACAACACACAAGAACAACCTCTTATATAGAAGAACAACACACAAGACCATCTCTTATATACAAGAACAACACAGGAAAAACGTCTTATGTAAAAGAACAACACACAAGAACAGTCTCTTATATTGAAGAACAACACACAAGAACAGTCTCTTATATAGACGAATAACACACAGGAACAACCTCTTCTATAGAAGAACAACACACAGGAACAGCCTCTTATATAGAAGAACAACATACAGGATCAAACTCTTATATAGAAGAACAACACATAGGAACAATCTCTTATATAGAAGAACAACACACACGAACAGCCTCTTATATAGAAGAACAACACACAGGAACAGCCTCTTATATAGAAGAACATCACACAGGAACAACCTCTTATATAGAAGAACAAAACATAGGAACAATCTCTTATATAAACGAATGAAACACAGGAACACCCTTTTATATAGAAGAACAACACACAGGAACAGCCTCTTATGTAGAAGATCAACACGCGGGAACAACCTCTTAAATAGAAGAACAACACACAGGAACAACCTCTTATATTCAAGAATAGCAAACAGCAACAGCCTTTTATATAGAAGAACAACACACAGGAACAGCCTCTTATGTAGAAGAACAACACACAGCACAACCTATGAAATAAAAGAACACACAGGAACAACCTTTTATATAGACGAATAACGCGCAGGAACAAACTGTTATATAGAAGAAGAACACGCAGAAACAATCTTTTATAAAGAAGAACGACATACAGGAACAACCTCTTATATAGAAGAACGGCATACAGGAAAGAATCTCTTATATAGAAGCACAGCACACAGGATCAACCTCTTATATGGAAGCACAACAAACAGGAACAAATTCGTTTATAGAAGAACAACACATAGGAACAGGCTCTTTTATAGAAGAACAATACACAAGAACAACCTCTTATATAGAAAAAACACACAAGAACAACCTCTTATATAGAAAAACAACACACAAGAACAACCTCTTATATAGAAAAACAACACACAAGAACAACCTCTTATATAGAAGAACAACACACAAGACCATCTCTTATATACAAGAACAACACAGGAAAAACGTCTTATGTAAAAGAACAACACACAAGAACAGTCTCTTATATTGAAGAACAACACACAAGAACAGTCTCTTATATAGACGAATAACACACAGGAACAACCTCTTCTATAGAAGAACAACACACAGGAACAGCCTCTTATATAGAAGAACAACATACAGGATCAAACTCTTATATAGAAGAACAACACATAGGAACAATCTCTTATATAGAAGAACAACACACACGAACAGCCTCTTATATAGAAGAACAACACACAGGAACAGCCTCTTATATAGAAGAACAACATACAGGATCAAACTCGTATATAGAAGAACAAAACATAGGAACAATCTCTTATATAGAAGAACAACACACACGAACAGCCTCTTATATAGAAGAACAACACACACGAACAACCTCTTATATAGAAGAACAACACACAGGAACAACCTCTTATATAGAAGAACAACACACACGAAAAACCTGTTATATAGAAAAGCAACACACAGGAACAACCTCTTCAATAGAAGAACAACACACACGAACAGCCTCTTATATAGAAGAACAACACACAGGAACAACCTCTTCTATAGAAGAACAACACACAGGAACAGCCTCTTATATAGAAGAACAACATACAGGATCAAACTCTTATATAGAAGAACAACACACACGAACAGCCTCTTATATAGAAGAACAACACATAGGAACTACCTCTTATATAGAAGAACAACACACAGGAACTACCTCTTATATAGAAGAACATCACACAGGAACTAACTCTTATATAGAAGAACAACACATAGGAACAATCTCTTATATAGAAGAACAACACACACGAACAGCCTCTTATATAGAAGAACAACACACAGGAACTACCTCTTATATAGAAGAACATCACACAGGAACTAACTCTTATATGGACGAACAACACACATGAACAACCTTTTCCATAAACAGCAACAACTTTTCATATAGACGAACATCACACAGGAACAACCTCTTATATAGATGAACATCACTCAGGAACAATCTCATATGGACTAACGTCACACAGGAACAGCCCTTCTATAGACGAATAACACACTGGAATAACCACTTCTATAGACGAATAACACTGGAATAACCACTTCTTTAGATGAACATCCAGAGATGGATTATTCGAGGAAGGCTGACGCTTAATTCCAAATTGATTGCAATAATCAGTGACTCACAGAATGGTAAAAGAACACCATGACACCTCCAGATACTAAAGATCTTCTACTTGTGTTGTCTTGGCTTGTGGTATCTCCCGGTAACTGTTAGCTGGTGTTCTTTTCAGCCGATGCTGTGAAGGTGTTGAGGTACAACATCGTATGACCGCGGGAGTTATGGCGGCTACTTTTTCAGTCCCGGATTACAGCTAAAAGTCAGGGGGTGTGCATTGCTTCTTTAGCAGACTCCACCACTATGGGGACTATGGCGATCCCTGCCCCGTTACCCTGGCTATGCCTGTTACTGGGGGTACCAACGGAGAGGTGGGACAGGGTCTTGGTCAGCTATGGTTCGCTAACCCTGACGCTAGCATATCAGTTATGGGTCGCTGATTGTCTAATCGGACAGTGTCTTGACTTCATATCTTCCATCCAAGACGCAAAGACAACAGACACACTTTCCATCCTTCAGCCACTGTCAAGCCAAACTCAACATTTCCCCGCATCCGTTTCTCCAGCCTTGATCTCGTGAACTCCTAGCGTCATTCAAGCCTTTATCCTCAGTCAGTCAGTCATTTTGCATGTCCCGTGCGGAACTTTGCCTCCCTAACAGCTCTCCTGTCGGCATCTCGGTTGTAAGCAAGATGCCCTGCTGCTGATACATCCATTCTCAGATTATCAACGATGTCTTGCAGCCTTTGTCCTATAGCGCGTTATTTACTAAGACCAGCAAACATCAGCGGTAGGCACAAAGTATTAGTTGGGTTTTTCTTTTGAGTCTTGCAACCAAGTACCTCTAGGTACGACTAGTATGTTGCCTACTAGGTGACAGTCTGGGAGCCCAGCACGTCATGAGCGTGTCCTTATGATCTGGGCGTTGCAGTGGTTAGTACATTCACATCTTGTACGTGAATACAGAACGTTCGATTATCCGTTAAAGCCACCACTTTTAAGAAAAATTCTTGGCATGGAGAATTCCATTAACTTGTCGCATTCAGTTCCTCAAAACAAGTTTCTAATCTTCTTCATTGTACCTAAGTTACAGCAGTTCGTGTTTAAATATTTAAAGAGTGAAATACACAACAATACCAAATCTGTTGATTACAGTATTTTGAATGTAGTTCTCCTTCATAAAGTAAATGCATTACTGTGGAAGTTAAGTCCGCCTGTAGTGCAAACTCATTTAATATTAAATCATCCACACATGAGAAAGTAGATGAGATGAAATGTTATAGGCTGGTATGAGAAATGAATTTTTTTAAAGGTGAGTTCACGGCGAAACTGAGCTTATGAACATTCTGAAAAAGTCATTAATATTTGTATTAGTCTGAACATCTCCTTCCGTTACTATTTTATTTATTTTTCATATTTTCTCCACCGGCAATTTTTTGTTTGTTTGTTCCTACAAAGTTTTTTTTTTTGGTTTTTTTTTTTTGGAAATTATATAGGATTAGTTAGGCTGACCACCTACATCGACGCAAAATGTCTCACACAGACGAGTGTCCATGTGGCAGTGCAGTTCAGACTGACCACCTACATAGACGCAAGACGTCTCACACAGACGAGTGTCCACGTGGAAGTGGAGTCCATAGTTCAGAACATATCCTTCAAGAGTGCGCAAACCGTGCGGACTTGAGGCTTGAGACATGGCCAGAGGACACAAGCTTTTGGCAAAACCTTTGAGGCTCCTATCAGGATCTGGAGAGGACTGTGAGCTTTGCCATATCGACAGGGATCAGGATTTGATGTGTCTAACAACACATGCAAGAGAAGAAGAAGAAGTTAGTCTGAAAGTACCCTCCAGTACATTACAGAGAGAGGGTAGTGTGAGGGGCCACTCGGTTTTTACCACCAGTGTATGGGGTGGGGGGGGGGAAGAGTCACTCGTCACGTGATCAGGGAAGTAAAGGAGCTATAAATACCGAGAAATTGCGTGGCGGAGGGAAGAACAGAAATCCAGAGGAGATGGCGGAAGCTGAGTTCGTCTCTTAGCACCCAGCCGATCTTCATAACGTGAAATAAATGTTTTGTGAATCATATGTGCTGTGGATTATGTCATTTCTCGTAGCATGAGGAGATTCTATCACATTCAAGGATTATCGTCATATCTGGATGGGCACCTATCAAGGCCCATCAGAACCTTCTTTTGCGTGGATAATGTATGTGTCGGCATGGTATCGGGAGATACATGGCCAGGCTGCGGAGCTGAGAAATCAACGATGTTCGTGAGCATTGAATCTGGTGGAGAGTGGGGAAGAGAACTCGATAGCAGATTGTCGTGAGTTTTGTAGTGCGTTTAGTACATCTACATCTGGATTTCATGTATGGAGGGAGTGAGATAATAGTGCGTTAGCACATCTGGATTTCATGTGTTGAAGGAGTGAGATTTATAGTGCGTTAGCACACGGGGAACTTAAGAGATTTTGCGGAGGAGAGTTACAGGCAGGTTAGCCGCGAGATGAATAAGTGCATCGACACACGGAGATAATTCAGGAATTTAGCTGAGAGTATTGTATTATTGATTAATATGCTTAATATATATCAATGATATGTGTTGTATGTTATCTATAAGTTATGTATCTGTGTAATGTAAAATACCTGTGTCTACCACGCTCCATTTAATAGATGATAAAACGTTCATGTATTATAATTGATGACTTGGTAATATGAATTTTCATGCTGATCTGATGTATAAATGTTTGTAGGATGGTAATTTAACTGGCCAGGGATGTATACTATCACCAACATTATTTATCTTGGCAGTAGACTGGTTAATGAAGGAGGCAACATCAGACAAACGCAGAGGATTACAATGGACCCTTGACACAGTGCTGTAGGACCTTGACTTTGCGGACGACATTTGTCTATTATCAAGTAGCACAAAGATATGCAAGATAAAATAAACAAGCTAACTCAGATTGCAAACAACATAGGACTAAAGATCAACGTAGGAAAGACAAAGTTAATGAAACAAAATGTGAACAACAGAAATGTACTCAGAGTAGATAGCAAGTTAGTGGAGGAAGTCAACGAATTTGTATACCTAGACAGTAGAGTAGTAGAAAATGGAGACAGCACAGAGGACATCAACAGTAGACTTACTAGAGCAAACCAGGCTTTTGCAGTGCTGCAGACTATATGGAAATCTAAAAAACTAAGAATGAATACGAAAATCAGGATATTTAAGAGTAATGTTCTAAGTGTAATGTTCCATTCTATGGAAGTGAATGCTGGAAAATCACCAAAACCATAGAAAACAAGCTGAATTCTTTCCAGACTAAATGTTTACGAAGAATTAGACAAATATTTTGGCCAAACACCATAAGAAATAACATCCTGTTGGCAGAAATGCAGATGAAGCCACTGACAGCAATTATTGAGGAAGGACGCTAGCGATGGTTGGGACATGTGCTCCGAATGACTGACAACTCATTCCCAAAAATAGCACTAAGATGGACACCACAGGGAAACAGAAGCAAGGGTAGACCAAAAGAGACATAGAGAAGAACAACAGAAAGGATGTTGAGCAATAGAGGGCTCATCTGGGCAAGAGCAGAAAAAAGGCAAAGGATAGGCATTTGTGGAAAACCCTTGCAGAACCCCCATGTGCCCTGGGCACTTAAGGTTCAGAGAGAGAGAGAGAGAGAGAGAGAGAGAGAGAGAGAGAGAATTTAACTGGCATGCAGTATCCTTGGAAGGGATAATCTGGGTAGGCGGTCATGGGGGTCGCGAGATCTTGGCCACGCAGTACGGTAGTACATGCCAAGGGTTGCCTGAAACAGCTGGGTTGATCTATTTTCTTCCAAATCTATCCATAAAATATAGATGTAGCGCCAGCTAAGTTTACAGTAGGGTGAAGTTTGTGTGAGTGTCCACCCAGAACCTTTTGCTTACTCGTATTTTCAGCGTCCATAGAAAGATTATCAGAGCCGGTTTCTATGTTGATGCCGACGAAAACATGGATAGAGGTGAACGGTTGATGATGATAAACTTTTACTAGAAAAAAGAAAACAGAATTCTGGTTATAATAATCTTTTGTTCACGTTTTCTTTTTCCCGTCATTTTTGTGAGGAGTTACAACTAGTAGTACACACGTATGATTCGCTCAAAACCCCACTCGAAGCCTTCGGGATAGACATAAACTCTTGGGAGGCCATAGCACAAGTTCGCCCATCATGGAGGGCTACAACTACTCTGGGTGCCTAGAGAGCTGACCTCTCAAGAACTGAAAGTGCCCAGCACAAACGCGCAATGCGAAAAGCCAAGGCAGCACAAGCACTCACAACTGAATCTGGACATGTTATGTTCCGTGTGTGGCAAAACCTTTAGAGCTCGTATAGGGCTAGTTGATCACGCACGGAACACCTCTCCTTAAACTAAGATGAATCTGTGGTCATCATCGAAGACGATGGACAACAACAACAACAACAGCAACAACAACAACAACAACAACAACAACAACACAGATTTAGGAAGATGCTTCACGCAACGAGACGAATGCTACGTGTATATTTATTAATTTAAGCTTGTAGCTTAAGGTGTGAATTCACTGACACTACTTACAGCCTGTTTCACACTGGACTGTTGTAGTTGAACAGCCAGGAAGTGCAGCAGCTCACAGGCTGGTCTCACAGGTCGCACGGAACAAACAGCTTCCAGGCAAAAGATTTAACGTTCTGATTATCATGTACGCTTGATCATGTTTCCTTCATCAGCTAATTTTGTTGCCTTAGGCTGTTTCACTTGTACGTGTACGAACTCAGTTAATTGTTTATTCTGAATAGTAATGACATTTTTGTGTGGTAGATAGTCATTTATATGTGTATGTAGTTAGTCACCTATATGTGTAGGTAGTTAGTCATTTATATCTGTATGTAGTTAGTCATTTATATATGTATGTAGGTACTTTATTGTTAATTATGTTTGTTATATGAGCAGCATATTTGTACAATGTCTGGAACAGAGTGAAAGTTGTATGATAAGGGGCAGAATGCCAGACGGGCCTGCGTGTCAAAATTATTAACCCTTTGGAAATAGAGATCAATCAATCAATCCCTGTAACTGCGAGATGTTGTTCTTTGCAGCCGATGCTGTAGAGATGTTGAGGCACAGCATCGTATCGGCGTGGGAGCGGGTTATGGCGGCTATATTTCAGTCCCGGTGTATAGCTAAAAAGCAGGGGGTGTGCAATGCTTCTTTAGCAGACTCCACCACCATGGGGACTATGGTGATGCCTGTCCCATTTGCCAGGCTAAGCCTTTACTGGGGGTACTACGGAGAAGTGAGACAGGGTCTTGGTCAGCTCTGGTTCGCGAACTCTGACGCTAGCATATCAGCTATGGGTCGCTGATTGCCTCATTGGACAGTATCTTCACCTCCTGTTTCACTAAGGAAAAATTATCTGTCGCGTTCTGATATTACTCAGTTATTTCTTATATTATGTTGTATGATGTTTATTAATGCAGCATTACCATCGATGGCACAAATCTGAAACAAGTTGATAGATTCAAGTACTTAGAAACGATTATAACAACTGATGGGAAATGTCACAATCTAATAAAAACCAGACGTGCTCAGGCCAAGTCAGCATTCCAGACAATGAGAAACATCTTGTGCAACAGATCCATATCAATGGAAACAAGATTCTGAGTACTTAAATGTTACATCGAGCCAATTTAGTTTCGTAGATGTGAAGCATGGTCTATGAATAAGAGAGTACAGTGAGAAATGGAGGCCATGGAAATGTGGTTTATAAGAAGGATGTTGAAGGTACCATGGACAGCCAAGAAAGCCAATGAAGAAGTTTTAGGAGAGGCTGAAGTTAAAAGGCAAATTACAGCAAAGATGAGAGGCAGTCAAGCAAGATTTATAGGACATTTCCTGAGAAGAGGAAAACTGGAACACATTGTGGCAACTGGAAAAATTGAGGGAAGAAGAGACAGAGGAGAACAGAGAGAGAAGTTATTGAAAGAGCTGTCAGTGTGGCTAGGAAGAAAGTCACCGGCGGATCTCATAATCAAGTCTAAAGACAGGGAATTGTGGAGAGAAATGATCGCCTACGCCACGCGGCGTGGCACTTAGAATCATGTTTATGGCCCTAACTTTCTCTAAGACTACACCATTGGTCCAGCATAGTAAAATGTAAGCCTTATACATGTAAGTACTTCTTATTACTATGTTTTTTTTTACTACAATCTTCTAGAAAACTTTCTTTTTCTATTCACACAGTATACACTTAGTCTATATGTACACTTAGACAAAATGTAAACCATATGTAGACCTAGACCAAATGTAGATAATATGTACACTTAGACAAAATGTAAACAGTATGTACACCTAGACCAAATGTAGACAATATGTACACTTAGACAAAATGTAAACAGTATGTACACTTAGACAAAATGTACATTCAGACAAAATGTAAACTTAGAAAAAATGTAGACAGTATGTGCACTTAGACAAAATGTAAACAGTATGTACACTGAGACTAAATGAGGACAGTATGTACGCTTAAACAGTGTACACTCTGACAAAATGTACCCTTAGACAATATCTACACTTAGACAATATGTACATCTGGACAAAATGTACACACCGACAAAACATCAACAAAATGTACGCTTAGACAAAATGTAGACATGATGCACACTTAGACAAAATGTACGCTCCAGTAAAATGTACACTTAGACAAAATGTACACATAAACAAAATGTACACTTAGACAAAACGTACATTTATATAAAGATCGATTTTCACATAAGTGCCCGATTTATCTTCCTTCATTGACTACCACGTGTTCAGTGCGATGGCGTGTGCCTCACCCTGCAAGTAGACATTTTACGGTTTTAGAGACCACTTTTCCTCAGCACATGTAGGTCAGGTACCGTTTTTTGCAGCTGATTGTTGGCTTGAGGACGCTGGTAGCGATCTACATATCTAAGTAACACACGAATAGCATCACAAGTCTCCATTTAAACATTCTCTATACTCCATCTTCCGCACTTCTTAATTCTTACAAGCCACAGCTTCTTACAAGTCACAATAAATGCTCCATTCATTTTATTTTATTCTATTTTTCCGTTATTTTTTTACATAGCATTCACGTGAATTTATATTTTATCTTTTCTCTCTCTATTTCTTCTTTCTGTGTGGGTTTTGTATGAATAATGTTGACACCGAAACCTCACAACTGTGTGCTTGTTAAGTTGTTTCTGCTTTTGATTTTGCTAGTTTATACATTTTACTCATTTATAACTTCCTTTGATACGTTTTTTTCTTAAATATGAAACGAGGAGGCTCTCTTGCGGTAAAATAAGAGAACACAGTTTTGTAGGATTAGACCTCGAAAAAAATCGTAAATAAAGCAATTTGGTCTACGATGTTTTCAAGATCTAATCCTACAAAACCGTGCTCTTTTACTTTTGATACATCGTCAGCACTTTGCTTATCTCATTTAAACTTTGCAGAGATTTTATAAACTTATCTGACTTAAACTTTACAGAGGTTTTATAAACTTATCTCACTTTAACTTTGCAGAGATTTTATAAACTTTTAAACGTGTCTGAGATTTTATAAACTTATCTCACTTAAACTTGTCTGTGGATTTTATAAACCTATCTCACTTAAATGTGTCTGAGATTTTATAAACTTATTTCATTGGCTTCTGTCATTTTAGATAAATGATATGTAGTATGTACATTTTATATGCTATACAAAGACCTATAACTCATTCATTTCAAGATGGCATTGTCTTCAAGAAAAAAAAATGTGCAAAAATGTGCTAAAATGTGCTAAATAGCAATATTACAAGGAAGCAAATGTCATTTGATACATTCCAGATAAAATGATAAGCATGTCGATAAATAGATACAGATAAAATAACAAACTTATAATGAGTATGCAGATATAAGAATACGGAAGCAGAAAGATAGAATTACAAGCAGACAAAAATGCATTTATAAGCAATGGGAGACAAAATGTTAAGACACATAGTGATGTTAGAACGATGACAGACAATCTGAAAAGCAGACAAATATAAACGACTGGACAGGAAGTCAGATGTATAAACAGACATACCCGCAGACAGACAGGCAAACAATTATATACTATCGTTAAGTTGTGCACCTATATTATTGATGACTGATAGCATTAGTGTTCTTTCCTATCACATTACTGAAGGAGATGTTCTTTAATCAGTACGTCACACATTGAGGTTTCACAACGCTACAACATTCATTAGACCAGAGCAAGTCCGGTGAAATGTTCACTGAATTCATTTATTTTGACAGATAAGACCAAGACATATCGTCGTTAACATCTCTTGGAATAAGATGTAATATTACATAATTTCGTTAGATTCGTCGTTGTAGCACATAATCACTTGTTCGCAATATCAAACTTTCTCATATACTAAATGCAGTATTTCAGCAATGTTCTCAGCTTCACAATATTCTATATTTCATACGAGAACATTTCCTACTCATTACTATATCAGATCTGCAACTCATGGTCTACTAATTCCTCGACTAAATCACTGTACTCGAAGTTTCAAAAGTAGCTAATCTTCCAAATCACTTAAAACACATCTTTAGTCAAACACTCCTTCTCGTTATCTTTCCTGTTCTTCTACATGTCAGCTTGTCATCTCCTTTCCTGTCCCCCTGGTGTTCTACCGTCTTCCTTCTCTCGTTATCCCTCTAAAACTACCTCCTGACTTATATGTCGCAAGTCAATCGTCCAATAGGCTAAATATTTAATTGGTCATCGGACCTAGTCGCTCTACTCCTTTGTTTTCGAAACCCAGCACAAATTTGCGTCCTAAAATTAGTAACCGTGCCCTACGTGTTAGTCGCTTTAGTTTCGTCTATCTAATTGTTATTTGTAATTAAGCCCACTATCTCTTTCATGGCGTATGCTTCATGGATTAGTCCGTTCTCTGTTCTGTCGCTAACAAGACCTTTGGCCTTCCTACATCGGTCAAGTGTCAATGTCTAAATTTTTCACCTCGGCTAGTTGCGTCTTTACGTGACGTCGCATTGTTAGTACTGGACTAATTTACTTCCGAACGTCTTTCCTTAGTATTTCCTATCTCTCGGCGTCACTGTGTGTTTTTTGCCTCCTCTGTTTACCTTTGATTAGCGTTTTGTATTTATAAGTATCTACTCTTCTGTTGCTATTTGATGTTACTATTTTGCCTACAATATATTCATAATTATATTCATAATTATAACCGTATCATTAATAATAATATAATAATAATTACTTACAAGGCTATGCTACAATTAAACTCACGAACGCATACATGTATACATACATACATATATACACACATGCAAAAATACACATACAACAGGTCCTATACACATGGGGAATAAGATATGATCACCTGGATCTATTTCTTCACTTCTCACTACTTCTCTCTCAGTCATCACTTCTTTCTACTTTTCTCAGTCATCACCTCTCTCTACTTCTCTGTCATTACTTCTCTCTACTTCTCTCAGTCATCACTTCTCTCTACTTCTCGCAGTCATCACTTCTCTCTACTTCTCGCAGTCATCAGTTCTCTCTACTTCTCTCAGTCATCATTTCTCTCTACTTCTCGCAGTCATCACTTCTCTCTACTTCTCGCAGTCATCACTTCTCTCTACTTCTCTGTCCTCACTTGTCTCTAAATTGCGGGAGGTGAGCGGTCGCTACATCCGGCAGACAGTAAGGGAAACAACCTGACCAAAACAGTGACCCTGCATATTATCTGAAGTTATCTCTCTTCCATTTCACGTAGTCTGTTCTCACATATCATGTTTGTGCTGATAAAACGTATATTCCAAGAAAGTATCTAAAATAGTATTTATGCCACTATTGTTATCTGTATTATGTGTGTGTGCCTAATATGTCACTGTGACAGTATGACTAAATAAAGTAGCACAGGAAGTGCACAGTGTAAGCCGGTCTGGCGGGAATTACAAATTGAGCACCAAATAGTTTAAACAGTAAATATAGAAAAGAAGCGGATAGTGACGAAATGGGCTAGAGAGTACAGTTACTTAGAGACAGACTTAGAGAGAGAGAAGAAGCAAGAAGACGGACTGTGGGGAACATAGAGACGGACCTTGCGGATCGGGGGGTGGGTGGTTTTGGGGAAGGACGAGAGAAGCAACGATTGAAGTAGCTCGACGACAGACAGAAGGGAAGACTGGAAACGTACACTCGAATTGATGATTTTCTTAGATTAGCTGGAAACGTACGCTTGAATTGATGATTTTCGAAGATTAGCTGGAAACGTACACTTGAATTGATGATTTTCTTAGATTAGCTGGAAACGTACGCTTGAATTGATGATTTTCGAAGATTAGCTGGAAACGTACGCTTGAATTGATGATTTTCGAAGATTAGCTGGAAACGTACACTTGAATTGATGATTTTCGAAGATTAACTGGAAATGTACACTTGAATTTATGATTTTCGTCAAAATAAAAATGACAAGAAACAAACAACCGGAAATTGTACACTTCAATGAACTGTTCGGAGAAACAGACAAACTGTTGCCGCCAGCTGGACCCTTGCTTGTGAGTTGGTTCGATTTCGAGTTGGCGCAAGACCGGCAACATCTACGGTGACAGTCACCGCTACAGCAGGATAGTTATCTGCCGAGAACAACACCCAAGAATCTGGCAACAAATTTGTGGCGGGTAACAGAACAGGTTGAGAACCTCTGTCATGTTAGGTTTCCTATTGTTAATGTTCAGTTATTACAACTTTCTGACTTTTAGCTATACAATCCTAGCATTACGTATTAGCTAACCACATAGAAACCTGCTTAACCAGGTCCACAGACACTAGGACAACCGTAACAGCTTGGTGGGCACAACCAGGTGCACTGACACTAGGACAACCGTAACAGCTTGGTGGGCACAACCAGGTGCACTGACACTAGGACAACCGTAACAGCTTGGTGGGCACCAACAGACATCCGGACAGCACTGTTGTTTTTTTAGGTCAACAGACACCTTGGTGTAGTGACAAATTACAAAGACTTAATTATGGAGAAAACTGGGATGACGTACATGAGGAAGAGAAAGAAAACTACTGCCACACGGCAGTGACTGACATAAAGAGGACATCTTCCTGGGCAAGAGCTTGTTTTCCATGGGGAAGTGCAACATACACAAAAGAATAGCTAACAAAAACCCATACTTACAATTACAGAAATGCCAACTAGGAAAAAAAAAACAAAACTCTGCACTAACACAATACACAAACTCATGAAAGTTGAAAATGGCTGAGAAATCTTTGCCCCCCCCCCCCCCCCAAAAAAAAAGACAAATAGCTACGAACTCTCTACATCTAAAACCTCTAACTCTTTGTCTTAAAAAGGACAAATGAACAACAGCTATCTACCACGCTCTATCAAGAAACAACTAGCATGTCACGAAAGACTCGGTCGCTCTAACTAGACTAAGCTGAACTCGAAACTGAAACTGACTGCTGAAAAACCTCTCACTCTTTCTACTCTTACCTAAAATTAGTTTTATATTCTTCCCACAAATCCCCGTGAAATTTACACTTTTCGTTCACTCACACCGCACAAGAAATGTGTTTTTACCTTCTCTACATTCTACGTAAGACGGTGAACTTCTCCTTGATTCACTCTCAGTTATCTGAAATTTTGACACTGGGTTTCTAAGTTCTGACTTTCTGACCTAAGAACATTAACGGCAAAAGGATCACTCTTCCATTCCTTAAATTACATCAATTACTTCCCTTTGAAAAGCATTAAACTTTCCTAAGACAATCGTTAATTATCTACGACATAATACTGTTACATATGAAAGTAATAACAAAACCTATATTCCAAGTTTGAACATTGAATAACAATGCTTTCTACAAAGGCAACGTACGTCAAAGATTGTGTCCCTTTCTGAGCCACACCGCAGAGAAGAGTGTTTTCCAAATTTCATTCACCTACAAATAACATTTCGACTCATCGATAGATGTTCAGCCTACAGGTGCAGTTTTGAGGAAATTTCTTTTAAAAGGATACATTATATGTTCTTTTAAAAACAAATTGGCACTTATGACTCTGTATGTGTACTCTAATGTGTATATATGTTCATACAGGTGTGTGTAGTTATATATCTGTCTGTCTGTATGTATGTATCAATATTTGTCTCTCAAGCTGTCTGTCTATCGATTATACTTCTCTATCTGTGCGTTTGTTTGTCTATCCATGCCTCGATTTTTTGTTAATACTTGCGAATGTATGTACATATATATGCATATATTACTTTTGCAGTTGGAAGATATGAAGTGCATCTGTGGCTTATTGAAGTATATATTACAGATCTGAAGATGTAGCTTGGCTTGTTTGAAAAATATATCTGGCATCATGGATGCCGGGATCACTAGAGGAAACTTGAGAAAAATCAATGCTTTATGCAATTCAATAGAAAACTTAGAGAAAAATTATAAACATTGATGAAAATGAAGAGTAAATCCGGGGAGGGAGAGAAAGGAGAGCGGAAAGTTTGTGAAAGATTAGAAACATTGATTAAAATGAAGAGTTAATTGGGAGAGGGAGAGAAAAGAGAGAAGAAAGTTTGCACTTTGCTGCGAAACTTGCAGAAAATATGACGGCTCACTTTGTTAGGGAAGGCACCAGATGATGATGAATTGTTTCTTTTATCTTTCTTCCCATCATTCACGCACATTTACATAAATACATTCATTCACATATATACACATATACATTCATAAATCATATATATACACACACTTGTATATTCATATATATGTATCACACATATATATATACGTACATACCTGAATACATATACACATGCAAACATACATATCTCCATACATACATAAATACTTACGTACGTCCATACATACATACATACACACATAACACACTACACCCACATTACACACATTCACACACACGTACAGACATACACGCATACGTACAAACATACATACATATACATACATACATACGTAAGCGAGATTCCTAACTTGACAAAATCGTCATTGCACTCCTACACACAACAGATTCGCCTCATTCCCCCACAGTGCACACAGAGGGCGCCACATTAGCACACCAGTCAGTCAGTCAGTCAGTCATTTGCATGTCCCTTTTGCCTCCCTAACAGCTCTCCTGTAGGCCTCTCGGTTGTAAGCAAGATGCCCTGCTGCTGATGCATCCATTTGCAGATCATCAACGATGTCTTGCAGCCATCTTCGCCCTGGTCTTCCTCTCTTTCTTTTTCCCATAATGTACCCTTCCAAGACGGTCTTCTCTAGAGTATCATGACGTTTAATGTGTCCAAAATATTTCAGATTTCTCTCTTGAATCCTCTTTACTAGCCAGCCTTCTTCAATATTAAGTTCTTGTAGTATAGATATATTTGTTCTTTTCTGTGTCCATGATATTTGAAGAACTCTTCTGTAGCATTTACATTCAAAGGCATTTATGTGTTTCATTAGCACACCGGCTACTCTGTATTCTGGCACTCCTCATAGGTCAGCTTCCTTCACTGGCCCTGTAAGCTCTGGCCACGTCTTGAATCAGTCAACAACCCAAGGATGCGACCAAGCCTGGCTCAAGCTCTAGAACTTCCTGAGATAAGTGACCTTGTTAACTCAACGTGACCTCCCAGTGATACGGCTAAGACGGGGAACAGCTGAGGGGTGTTGAAGCCGTGTTTAAGAAAGTGGTTTCTCTGAGGTCCAGGCATGTGGTTCGTTCAGCTAGTGGCTGAAACATGAATAGACGAACTGATGGCTGGGTACTACATAGTGTGCTCTCGAAGGTTTTGCTACTTGTGCACAAAATTTTCAGCCCATGTACAGACATATTCTAAAAAGTATTCTCTACTCAAATATGCGTCATAACTTCAAATTACAGAGTTCAGTTCAAAGTTCTCATAGAAAAAAATACTAAAATCCAAAGAAATCATTTAAAAAACTCATATAGCGCTATCACATTTGTATTCAATCATACCATAACTCAGAGTAACACAAGGAAAATTGAAAAACAAAACTACCAGTGTTATTTCTTTTGGCGCGGCATATAAAATGTCGTGCGCGGCCGCGCTGCTTAGAGAGAACATTGAAACCGCATAAATAGGCAAATGTAGAGAAGACGTTTGTACTCGTTTGTTGCTTAATGTTTTAAAGCATAAATCTTATCGCAATGAACTCTATAGGCAGACAAGACCATCTTTCTTTTCCTCGCCGGATTCTACTGTAGCACATTCGTTCACAACAGCCTGACAATTAAAGGCAGAGAATGATGTTCACCCTGTCTCGGGGTGGGGGGATCCTGCTGAGAAGTCTGATGCTGTAACTTGCTGGCGGACACTTGTGTACTCCCTAAGACATAACATGAGATATCCATGATGGTGACCTATCATCGTAACTATGCAGAACAACAAATACTTGGTCTCAGTATTTTGAAATAACCATAGTAAAACGGTTAAAGTCCTACATTTATTTAAACTCAGCAATGCAGTCTAAAAGTTAACACTTGAAACCCTTCAAAAATGATGGGAAAAGAAATCAACGACTTCTTTTTTAAATTCTAAACAATGGCATTAAAGTGAAGTAAAAAAAAGATGTGAAATTTTTTTTTTCAGAAAATCTTCTGAAATGCAGATTATTGATCGTCTTGAAATAAAACTAGTTATATGATGGAAACTGCAAAGATTCACCACAAAAGAGGCTGTATTCATTTCTAATTTTCTTCAGATCACAATCTATTACTAAAGCTGCTTTTTTCTTTCTTGGGCGTTAACTCTAGTAGGGTATTTTGTATTGACCAAACTGACCCTGCCACATTCTTGGACTAAGCTGGACTACGCTCGACTAAGCTGGACTAAGCTGGACTAAGTTAGACTACGCTGGACTAAGCTGGCTGTTTGCTACTGCCTTTGTGGCTGGCAGATTCAGCTGGTCTCACTGTATAAGCAGGTGCATGAAGACAGCAAGTGAAAGAGTTTTTTTTGTGTTTCTGGTTCATGTACTGATTGTCTTTTACTTGTACTCTGGTTTAGTTACTGATTTTCGTTTGCTTTTACTTTGGTTAGTTATTGATTTTCATTTGCTTGTATTCTGGTTTAGTTATTGATTGTCTTGTACTTGTATTCTGGTTTAGTTATTGATTGTCTTTTACTTGTATTCTGGTTTAGTTATTGATTGTCTTTTACTTGTATTCTGGTTTAGTTCTTGATTGTCTTTTACTTGTATTCTGGTTTAGTTATTGATTGTCTTTTACTTGTATTCTGGTTTAGTTCTTGATTGTCTTTTACTTGTATTCTGGTTTAGTTATTGATTGTCTTTTACTTGTATCCTGGTTTAGTTATTGATTGTCTTTTACTTGTATCCTGGTTTAGTTATTGATTGTCTTTTACTTGTATCCTGGTTTAGTTATTGATTGTCTTTTACTTGTATTCTGGTTTAGTTATTGATTGTCTTTTACTTGTATTCTGGTTTAGTTATTGATTGTCTTTTACTTGTATTCTGGTTTAGTTATTGATTGTCTTTTACTTGTATTCTGGTTTAGTTATTGATTGTCTTTTACTTGTATTCTGGTTTAGTTATTGATTGTCTTTTACTTGTATTCTGGTTTAGTTATTGATTGTCTTTTACTTGTATCCTGGTTTAGTTACTGTTTGTTACTAACAACAGTTAATAACACGTTTAATTCACTTTCACCTGATAGTGGTTCTCGTGAAACGCCAGTTAGACAAAACTAACAATTTGTAGATCAGGATACCAGGAAAACTAAGTTACATATCGCATACACAGACACGCTTAAGCTGCTGGTCCAGAGCCTGAGCAGTTGCTTAAACACGAAACAACTTTACTCGAGCAACTCATCACGTGGCTGACAGAAGATTGATAAGTGCAGACATCGAAACGTTGTACCACTCAAATGTCAAATGTTCCACCCTATCTGCGACCACTATTTAGTTCTAACTCTAAATACAGTCAACTGTCTCCAGCCAAAACCAAGACTTGACTTGCGTAAGAACAACTTTGCATACCTTTGGAATATCGTATCATGTAACGCTCATATTTAACGCTTATGATATCGGCACTTCCAATCAGTCTCAGGCTACGTTAATATATGTTTAATATCGATTATATGCCTTCTTAGAACACTAAACTCCCTCACAATAAAGACTCAGAACAAGTGTTTAGTTGCTGTAGACTTAGAACAAGTGTCTAGTAGCTGTAGACTTTGAACAAGTGTCTAGTAGCTGTAGACTTAGAACAAGTGTCCAGTAGCTGTAGATTTAATACAAGTGCCTAGTAGCTGTAGACATAATACAAGTGTCTAGTAGTTGTAGACTTAATACAAGTGTCTAGTAGCTGTAGACTTAATACAAGTGTCTAGTAGCTGTAGATTTAATACAAGTGTCTAGTAGCTGTAGACTTAATACAAGTGCCTGGTAGCTGTAGACTTAATACAAATGCCTGGTAGCTGTAGACTTAATACAAATGCCTGGTAGCTGTAGACTTAATACAAATGCCTCGTAGCTGTAGACTTAATACAAGTGTCCAGTAGCTGTAGACTTAATACAAATGCCTGGTAGCTGTAGACTTAAAATAAGTGCCTGGTAGCTGTAGACTTAATACAAATGCCTCGTAGCTGTAGACTTAATACAAGTGTCTAGTAGCTGTAGACTTAGAACAAGTGCCTAGTAGCTGTAGACTTTGGACAAGTGTCTAGTGGCTGTAGACGTGGACAAGTGTATAGTGGAAGCAGCCTTAGTCTAGTAGCTAGTGTTTAGTATACAATTCCTTTGTAATGAACAAAACGCACTGCAGAATATAATGCCGTGATGGGCCTTTGAGAATGTTGCTATATGAGCATAAACAAGTTGTTGGGAGCACGTAGACAAGAACTGTGGGAGAAAGTCCTGTATAACGATGACGAGATGAATGTAAGAGTTTATTGATTGCGTACTTTCTTGTGACGTGCATCTAGTACCAAACTGATAGTAAATGTGAGTGTGGCACTTTAATGATGAATAATGAAAGGTGTAATAGTAAATGGGGCTGTATATCCATCCATCCATACACCCACCCACCCATCCATCCATCCATCCATCACCCCACCCACCCATCCATCCATCCATCCATCCATCCATCCATCCATCCATCCACCCATCCATCCATCCATAAAATGTTATGTTTTGTTTTTATGCTTCTTAAGGTGCTCTTCAGAAAGTAAAACAAATAAAGAATCTGTGGAGAGGAACAGACATAACCACAAAGATAAGATTTTTAAGGGCATGCATCTTTCCCATCGCAACATATGCCTGTGAGACGTGGACACTTAACAAAACAGCTGAGAAACACATAAATGCCTTTGAATGTAAATGCTACAGAAGAGTTCTCCAAATATCATGGACACAATAAATAACAAATATATCTATACTACAAGAGCTTAATATTGAAGAAGGCTGGCTAGTAAAGAGGATTAAAGAGAGAAAACTGAAATATTTTGGACACATTAAACGTCATGATAATTTAGAGAAGACCGTACTGGAAGGATACATAATGGGAAAAAGAAAAAGAGGAAGACCAAAATGAATAAGGTGCTAGGCTGGCTTTCAACTACTCCCCCTCCCCCTCCTCCCCCCCCCCCCCCACTTGTTGTGTACAGATCCTACCAAATGGAAACTAATTCACCATCCACAAATCTTTTCCCCAGTTACGTTGAAGCAAACTACCCGGTTATCTCATTTTTTTCGTACATCGTCTAATACTGGACTCACTAACATTCATTCATTCATTCATTTGCATGTCCCTTGCTGAACTTTGCCTCCCAAACAGCTCTCCTGTAGGCCTCTCGGATGTGAGCAAGATGGCCTGCTGCTGCTGCGTCCATTTGCAGATCGTCAACGATTTCTTGCAGCCATCTTCGTTTTGGTCTTCCTCTTTTTCTTTTTCTCATTAAGTATCCTTCCAAGATGGTCTTTTCTAAATTGTCATGACGTTTAATGTGTCCAAAATATTTAAGTTTTCTCTCTTCAATCCTCTTTACTAGCCAGCCTTCTTCAATATTACGCTCTTGTAGTATAGATATATTTGTTCTTTTTTTTTCACTAACATTACACACGGAAAAAAACAACGAAAACTAAATATTTGATCCAGGAAAAATAAGTGATTATCTTTATTAACAAAAACCAGACAACAACATGACACGACCACGACTGGGCGATAACCAAAACCAGTGTACGAACAAAACCAGTGTACGAACAAAACCAATGTACGAACAAAACCAATGTACGAACAAAACCAGTGTACGAACAAAACCAATGTACGAACAAAACCAGTGTACGAACAAAACCAGTGTACGAACAAAACCAGTGTACGAACAAAACCAATGTACGAACAAAACCAATGTACGAACAAAACCAGTGTACGAACAAAACCAATGTACGAACAAAACCAGTGTACGAACAAAACCAGTGTATGAACAAAACCAGTGTACGAACAAAACCAGTGTACGAACAAAACCAATGTACGAACAAAACCAATGTACGAACAAAACCAATGTACGAACAAAACCAGTGTACGAACAAAACCAGTGTACGAACAAAACCAGTGTACGAACAAAACCAATGTACGAACAAAACCAATGTACGAACAAAACGTATTAAAACATAAAACACATAGAACAACACACACAAAAAAGTACTCAAAATTTAAGAATTAAACCATGGGATCAAAGTCATCTTTACTCATGTGTCTCATTTTACAGACACTACGTTGTGTAATATTCACATGGGTCTTTCCTAAAAACAATCATCTCAAGGCCGCTCAAAGGGCAAATATCTCCTGCAAGTAGTTAACTAAACACTCCCCTACACGACAAAATGCTCTGCAACAACAACAACAACAACAAAACATCTAAATTTTCTGATAGAACACTGGGATATCTTCATTAATGCATATCACACAACAACTAGTTATAAAACATAATCACCCATACTCATGGATGACTGCTATGATGCTTAACAGTTATTAACATATATAAAAAAATCAATGCGCCATCATTAAAACAATTAAAACGACCAACACAAATGAAAGCATCACAATTTTATGAACTCTCTGTGACAATCCACTTCTTGTAAGCTCGACACAAAGCAAATAAAAAGCATTATTTCATGTTAATTTTCATGAAACACATCAAAGAAAACTGCGCATTTCACTGCATAAAAAATGGCACACACAAAATGCGCAGTGACTTTATTTTTATTTTTAAAATTATTCTTATTACATATCCACCCTCACTTCTCACTAACACTTTCTTAACTATGAACATTTACCACGTAACAAAGACACAGGACAGTTATAGTGACTATACAACAAGACTTCAGAACAAAAACTTACAATAACTCAGACTATTTATATATATATATATATATATATATATAAAGGTAATCCTGTCATGCTTTAGAGGCACATAGGGATATAGTGTTAGTGCCCATATTTTCCTTTACCTGTCAGCACACTAGAGGATGATATGGTCAGTATCACGCCTGGCTGCCTTGATATATATATAACAACTTACAAAGAAAAGACTTACACTACTTGAGGTCGGCTCGGCTGTTTGGGATCGTTACAAAGAACAATCATTTTCCCACATCAAAATGTCAGAGCGCTTCAACAACTACAAGCCCAATTATTCCACGATAACGGCTCCCCCAAACAACATGCAACCCGGCCATCGCCTCCAACGAAAAAAAAACGACACTGACCAATCTCAACTACACACTACATACTTTCACTCTTGTCTGTCCCCTGACTACCCCCAAAGGCTATGCTTACCATGACCCTCCGAATCGGCCGTCTTCGGAAAGCCAAAACCTCTCACATCCATGTTATTTTATTTTAAATGTTAAACTGAGATCACTACATCAAGTATGGGAATGGAAATCGAGGTAGTGCAGGCGGCAATGGAATGGCTAGGAGCCCATAATGGGTTAATGGCGTCATTGTGACAGATTCACAGATTATGCTTCGAAAGATTGTGAAGAAATTGCTTCCAAAAGAATGGGTTACTCTGTTACGCCGTTCAAATGTGATGAGCTTAACTTGGATTTCCCATCCAGGTCATGTGGGAGTACATGAAAAGTAAATGGCGGATAGACTTGACGAACAGGCTGAGAATGGACAATGATGACATTGCTAAAGCTGTAACAGACAGGCTGAGGAAAAATGAAGACCAGGAATGGAAGGACAAAGGGCAATGTTGCTATAAAGAGATTGCTGGACAAAATAAAGGTGCCGGCAGGAAATCCGAACTGTGTGGCAGAAAACTCATCGTAAACAACCAACACCTGAAGGGAACTATTAGCACACAAAACTCTTGAATGTGTGTTGCTGCATATGGCTGAGCACATACGGGGATGTCCTGACTGCAGTGACGCCGGGAGGCTGAATTTTGACCTTTGAACCTGTAAAGATGATGCGATTTCACTGTAAATGTGGCTAAGAATGTAATATACAGTTATTCCGGTGTATTAGTTATTCTCTATTTGTGAATCCATGGATAAGAGGATAATAGTTATTTTATATTTATGAATGTATGGATAAGAGGATAATAATTATTGTATATTTGTGAATGTGTGGATAAGAGGATAATAGTTATTTTATATTTATGAATGTATGAATAAGAGGATAATAATTTTATTTTATATTTTATCCATGATCCTTGTGTTTTTATATACTTGAATTAGACCGCATGACTAAGAAGAATTAACGATAAAGAGCGCCCGATTCTTCACCTCTTCCAAATAAAGTTTAATCAATCAATCAATCAATCAGTCAATCTCAGCGTTTAGTGTAAGTTCCCTGGTCCACTATTTCTAAAGTCTTCGATGTTTAGAAAGAATCTCGTTTATTTTGATCGTTCCCCTACTAACACCATATCCTTATGTGCCTCTAAGGCATGACAGGGTTTACCTTTACCTTTTTTTTAACCTTACCTACGTGGTACAGAGCGTCAGTTCTTGTCCTGTTCTCAGAGCGCCTAGGTTTTTAGTCTCTCATATGACAGAAGCTTGCGTTGAGAAACAGGCGAGAACTGCCCAGTCCCCCACCCCCACCCCCAGGAAGAAGAAAGCTGGGGCCCCTGACACACCCAGATCTTGAAACCCACGAGGAACAAATACACTTGACCATCACAAATCCGGCAATCACTTATCCGGTTCAATCACTTATCCGGCGCTAATTTCCACGAGAGACATTTCAGGTTTCCCTGGGTCTCCTCACCGACCTGCCACAAACCGTTTGTTGGCGCTGACTGTTGTATCCGCTGGCTTTGAGCGTTTTCAAACATCAATAAGGCCTTTCTAATTGTCTTTTGTGCATTTTTATTATAACCTGCTGACATTTAGCTCCGGTCATGTCTCTAATGAATACAAACAGCGCTTCTCGTGATGTGTCGCACAGACATCATATGCTGTCCATAACAGACAAGGTAGAACTTGACAGCGGCGTGTCTATGTGAAGCTTGTGTGAGTTATACAGGCTTGGCTCATCTACGGTTTATGAAGTAAAGAAACAGATAGAACAGTTACATGTACCTGTAGCCTTTGCAGTATTTGACGTGTTTCATTAAAATTTCATTTAATTTCCATTTAATTTTTCTTGTCTTCCTTTATAAGCCTACATGTTCTGGAATAATTGGTATTTTAAAGGTAATATGAAAACAGGCTATCAAGTGAAACACAACAGGCCAAAGAAAAAAGAGGCAGACCGCGTGAAACTCTGAAGAGGACATCGTTAAGAGAGGCTAAATTAACAGGCATAAAATCCTTTGATGAGGTTGAAAGACTCGCTGAAGACAAGAAAAATTTTCGAACTACTTTGCGAGCCCTATGTGACGTTTAACGGCACGGGAAGGATATAAGATATAAGATAAGATGAAGTGGTTAGCTATTGGGTTAAGTGTATTCTACCGTAACCATCAGTAATCCGGCAAAATCACTTATCCAGCATCCAACAGGTCCCGATGATGCCGGATTTGTGATGGTGAAGTGCATTAGCTCTGGGGTTCCGAACCTTTTCTTTAACGATTAAGTCCCAGTATATGTTGATATGTTGGTTTTATTTGTACTGGCGATATTACTATTAAAGAAATCTTGTAATTCATTCATATAAAATTACAAGCTAAGAGCATATTAAAAAGTAGATTTCATAAGGTTAAAAAATGTAAAGGTAATACTGTCATGCCTTAGAGGCACATAGGGATATGGTGTTAGCCCACATTTTCCTTGACCTGTCAGCACACTAGATGGTGATGTAGTCAGCATCAGGGCCGGCCGATAAGACATAAACGAAACTAAAATGCTGCAACTTCTGTCCCATGAAAGGGTTAAAAACTAAACAAAAATGCTGCAACTTATGTCCCCTGAAAGGGTTAAAAACTATACTAAACTGCTGCAACTTATGTTGCCTGAAAGGGTTAAAAACTATACTAAAATGCTGCAACTTATGTTGCCTGAAAGGGTTAAAAACTATACTAAAATGCTGCAACTTATGTTGCCTGAAAGGGTTAAAAACTAAACTAAAATGCTGCAACTTATGTCCCCTGAAAGGGTTGAAAACTAGACTAAACTGCTGCAACTTATGTCCCCTGAAAGCTATCTCAAACACACTTAACTGATATTCAGTCAGGAAGCAGCCATTTGTAGCACACGAAAACTTCTTACACGGGAATATCACAGCATGACCAAAACTAATCTGAGCTGATGGTATGTTGAGACTTGCTCTCCTTGGCATGACAAAATATTTTAGAATATTTTTTTTATTTGAAAAAGGACATTGTTAATCAGTAAAGCTGTTTCTACCTTGATTTCTTTTGAGTATTTTGTTCTCACAGTTTTCCTGTAGTCCTTTATGTATATTCACACGATTATATTTGTTTTATATACTTGTAGCCATAAACTATGTGTTGCGAAAGAAAACAGAAGACCGACTAAACAATAAATAAACTGTTGGCCAAAGAATAAGAGATTAAAACTGTTGTTATTTCTACCAACAGGGTGAGATCAATGTGCCCTCGAGAATGGTGGAACTTTCTTCTTACATCCGATCATGGAATTAAAGATTCTGATGACAAAAGCAGCCTGGCGCTCGAGAACGCTACATACAGGAATATCGGTCACTGGAACCATACGTTTTGAACTCGAAATTCAGCTATACTTAATGTTCTCTTTCTACATAATATCCCCTCTCCCCTCTCAAAATGGGAAAAAGTAAATAGAGGAAGACCAAGACGAACTACTCTTCCCTCGCTTGTAACAAATAATCCACAATACTCGCTATCTATACTACAAGAGCGTAATATTGAAGAAGGCTGGCTAGTAAAGAGGATTAAAGAGAGAAAACTTAAATATTTTGGCCACATTAAACGTCATGATAATTTAGAGAAGACCGTATTGGAAGGATACATAATGGGAAAAAGAAAAAGAGGAAGACCGAAACGAAGATGGCTGCAAGACATCGTTGATGATCTGGAAATGGATGCAGCAGCAGCAGGCCATCTTGCTCACAACCGAGAGGCCTACAGGAGTGCTGTTTGGGAGGCAAAGTTCCGCAAGGGACATGCAAAGGAATGAATGAATGAACTCGCAACAGTAGATTACAAACCTTCAATCACAACTTTGTTCATCTATTCCGTCCAACCTTTTTTGAGCTATATTACCACCGTGTCCCTCTCTCTCTTCCCTTTCCACTTTCCCCGACCTCCCTCTTTACCACCAACCTATCACACGTTAAACATTTACAATACTCTACCACATGCTCTCTATGACACAGCTTCTTGCAAATCACATCTAAGCGCTCTCTGTTTTTATATCTTTTTTTTCCAATTCCTATTTGTTGTATGCCATTCATATGAATTATATTTTATCTTCTTTCCATGTTTATTTATACTGGTATGATTAAGGCGTGAACCGAAACGTTAAAACTGTGTGCTTGTAAATTACTTCAGCTGTTCCTACTTTCATTTTCAGTCATTTGCATGTCCCTTGCGGAACTTTGCCTCCCTAACAGCTCTCTCCTGTAGGCCTCTCGGTTGTAAGCAAGATTCCCTGCTGCTGATACGTCCATTTGCAGATCATCAGCGGTGTCCTGCAGCCATCTTCGCCTTCGCCTTCCTCTCTTTCTTTTTTTCCCATTCTGTACTTTTCCAAGACTTATCTTATATCTTACATCCTTCCCGTGCCTTAAACGTCATATAGGGCTTGCATGGTAGTTCGCCAATTTTTCCTGCTTTCAGCGAGCCTTTCAACTTCACCAAGGAATTTTATGCCTATTGATTTGGCCTCTCTTAACAATGTCCTCTTTAGAGTTTACCGTGGTCTGCCTCTTTTTCTTCGGCCTGTTGTGTTCCACTTGATAGCTTGTTTTGGGATTCTCTGATCGTTTCTTCTCATCACGTGACCAACATACGTAGGATTTTATTTTATTCTATTTATTTTATTTTATTCGAGACTGTCTTCTCTAAATTTTCATGATGTTCAATACAAATTAGCCAGCTGAAATATTTATCAATGAGGAAATATTGGAAGAAGTGGAGAGTTTGAATATCTTGGATCATTACTAACTAATAATGGATATGCAATGAAGGAAATTAAAAGGAAGATATCTATCGCTCTTCAAAAAGTAAAACAACTAAAGAAGCTGTGGAGAAGAACAGACACAACTACAAAAATAAGATTTTAAGGGCATGCATCTTTCCCATCACAAAATATGCCTGTGAGACCCGGACACTTAACAAAACAGCTGAGAAACACGCAAATGGTTTTAATGTAAATGCTACAGAAGAGTTCTTCAAATATTATGGACACAAAAAAGGAACAAATATATCCATAATACAAGAACTTAATATTGAAGATGGCTGGCTGGTAAAGAGGATTAAAGAGAGAAAACTTAAATATTTTGGACACATTAAACGTCATGATAATCTAGAGAAGACCGTCTTGGAAGGGCACATAATGGGAAAAATAAAGAGAGGAAGACCAAGGCGAAGATGGCTGCAAGATATTGTTGATGATCTGCAAATGGATGCATCAGCAGCAGGACATCTTGCTCACAACCGAGAGGCCTACAGCAGAGCTGTTAGGGAGGCAAAGTTCTGCATGGGCCATGCAAATGACTTCAGAATTACGGCATTTAAGTTTATTTCAGGGATTTCTGCAGACTTTTCATTTAGGTTTCTTTCACGCATTTGATCAGAATGACGTCCTTTCAGACATTTCTTCAGAATGACGCCGTTTAATTGAAGACGTTTTCGTCATTATCCTACTGACATTTTTTTAAAAATGTGACCTTGAAAACACACCATCTATGACCCTGGTTACGCGGGCGTGCTTTAAAAAGACACTTGTTTTGTAATTTTGAAATTATTTTATTTCACACTTTGATCTAGTTATGAAATTTCGTGTTTAAGTGAGAAATAAATAAACTAAAATAGAAAAAAAACAACATTATAAACTGAAGATTTTCAACAAACCGAAGTCTATCGGGAATTATTTTTTTTAAACAGTGATGACTGCGCATGCCTGGAAATACTTGCTGCGCTTCCGGAAGGGAGTTAAACACAGATCCACGCCA
Source organism: Achatina immaculata (assembly GCA_009760885.1). Lineage (NCBI taxonomy): Eukaryota > Metazoa > Mollusca > Gastropoda > Stylommatophora > Achatinidae > Lissachatina > Lissachatina immaculata. Next base: position 64,158,399 of record CM019720.1, on the reverse strand, counting down.
GTGCTAAACGTCAGATAGAAGTGACATTTGCGATTCCAGTTTTATGGATCCCGAATCGGAATGTAGAATTAGAGGGCGCTTAGACAACAGCGTCCCAAGAATACAGTTTTAGAGTCTGTTAGCTGTTGTTGTGTGGGCTTTGCAGTCCAGAGCTTTCAAAATCGATAAAAACAGGGAAACTATGATAATGTATTATCAAAATGATTTTTATGAAGTTATATCCTACCGTGCATCATATTCATGATTCTCAACAACAATTCTTGATGCATTTCTTGATGAGACAGACGTTAGAGAACTTGATAATCACTGGAAAAAAAACTCAAAGGAAAAAAGGAGGGAGACAGAAATGAAAATAAGTGTTTAAGTGGTATACCACGAGACATCTGAAAGATACGGAAGGCGATCTGTTTACTGTATACAGTACCACAAAAAAAAATCACACACAAAATATCACACACAAGTGTCACACGCAAAGTATCACATATAAAGTATCACACAAGTGTCACACGCAAAGTATCACACACAAAGTACCACACAAAGTGTCACACGCAAAGTATCACACACAAAGTATCACACAAGTGTCACACGCAAAGTATCACACACATATCACACAAGTGTCACACGCAAAGTATCACACACAAAGTATCACACAAGTGTCACACGCAAAGTATCACACACAAAGTATCACACACAAAGTATCACACAAGTATCACACACAAAGTATCACACCCTAAATATCACACAAGTATCACACACTAAGTATCACATCCTAAATATCACACAAGTATCATACACTAAGTATCACACCCTAAATATCACACAAGTATCACACACTAAGTATCACACCCTAAATATCACACAAGTATCACACACTAAGTATCACATCCTAAATATCCGTGTTGCAGCTGAGAAACCCCAAGAATTGGGCAGGTCTTGGTCTCCGTGTTGCAGCTGAGAAACCCCAAGAATTGGGCGGGTCTTGGTCTCCGTGTTGCAGCTGAGAAACCCCAAGAACTGGGCGGGTCTTGGTCTCCGTGTTGCAGCTGAGAAACCTCAAGAACTGAGTGGGTCTTGGTCTCCGTGTTGCAGCTGAGAAACCCCAAGAACTGGGCGGGTCTTGGTCTCCGTGTTGCAGCTGAGAAACCTCAAGAACTGAGTGGGTCTTGGTCTCCATGTTGCAGCTGAGAAACCCCAAGAACTGGGCGGGTCTTGGTCTCCGTGTTGCAGCTGAGAAACCACTGGCGGCACCGAGTGAGTTCCCATGAGAGGTTAACTGTGTTTGTTGACAGCACAAGTATCAACAAACAACACTTGGATCTGTCAGCCAAAACAGGTCGTGCCCCATACTTCAGTAACTGGACAGTGCTTCATGACTGCAGGGTTTTCACAGCAGCCTGATAACAGATGTATGTGTCTGACGCCCAGCTTGGTGGAGTTCATTAAGAAATCAAGGTTTGTAGCAAAATGGGAGCACACCGCTTTCTTCCATACACTCTAAGGAATTAAAAGAACCATGACAAGCAACTGATACCATTACATCCCATCATCATCATCATCATCATCACTGGACACAGCTACCCAGAACTTACCCTCAAGACCGGGCACAGGAAAGTCCGACAAAAGCATACTATCAAAGAGAAAAACAGAGCAAATATCTCCTCTTTCAAGATTACTCGAAGCAGTATTAAATGCTACAACTCATTACTCCACCTTTCTGCCACTGTTCATTATTCCACCATTTAGCCTCTGTTTATTATTATATTACTCCACCATTTTGCCTCTATTTAGCATTATATTACTGCATCATTTTGCGTCTGTTTATCATTACATTACTCCACCATTTTGCCTCTATTTAGCATTATATTACGCCACCATTTTCCATCTGTTTATCATTATATTACTCCACCATTTTGCCTCTATTTATCATTATATTACTCCACCATTTTGCCTCTATTTAGCATTATATTACTCCACCATTTTGTCTCTGTTTATCAGTATATTATTCTGCCATTTTGTCTGTGTTCATCACTGCATTCACTAAAGTAGGACGCGGCCTTTAATCTGTTCATAGAAACGTTCGAAACCACCAGGGATGCCAACTTCAATTTAGTCAGTCCTCGTAAATATTAAGATAATTCAATCACGGGCGAGAACGTTGTCTGTATTCTGATAGCTGGTTCTGTCAAGAAAATAAATTTCTTCGGGCAGATATTGTCTGCCATGGAGAATGAGGCAGCCACGTGGCCGCTGTGGTCATAAAAGGTGTACCCTTTGTCGCAAGAATTTCGAAGATAACACATGAAATGAATGCCCTCCAGGGCTATGATGCTGCTGTATAAATCTACTGTCTGGTTAAAAATGATGAAAAAATTAAGAAATAAACCTCAGGTGTGTTAATATTTGATTTTGATAAACAAAGATGAAATGTTCATTTCACTGTCACATAATGATCATCGACTTTCACTCCCTGGAGAGCATAGGCCACGGATAAAGGCTCTCCAGTCATCCCTGTTCTTGGATTTGTTCCCCGCTTCCTTCCATCTATTCATCTACGAAGTCGGAAAACAAAAATAACAAATGACAGGGTTTGAATCTTAGTTAAGGCAACGAGGAGAAATGGTCAGAAACAATTGTTCTTTTTTGATCACTTGGATCAATACTAACTAATAATGGAGACACAATAAAGGATATTCAAATGAGGACATCTATCGCTCTTCAGAGAATAAAACTAAAGAAGCTGTGGAGAGGAACAGACAGAACTACAAAAATAAGATTTTTAAGGGCACGCATCTTTCCCATCGCAACATATGACTGTGAGACCTGGACACTTAAAAAAACAGCTGAGAAACATATTAATGTTATTGCATTTAAATGCTATTGAAGAGTTCTTCAGATGTGGACACAAAAATAACAAATATATATATATATATATATATATAAAGTAAAAGAACTTAATATTATAATATTAACTTATAAAAGGTTGGCTGGTAAGAAAGATTAAATAGAGAAAACTTAAATACTTTGGACATATTAAACGTCATAATAATTTAGAGAAGACCGTCTTGGAAGGGTACATAATGGGAAAAAGAAATAGAGGAAGACCAAGGCGAAGATGGCTGCAAGAAATCGTTGATGATCTGCGAATGGACGCATCAGCAGCATGGCATCTTGCTCACAACCGAGAGGCCTATATAAGAGCTGTAGGAGAAAGTTCCGCAAGGGACATGCAAATGACTGACTGACTGACTGACTGACTGACTGACTGGTCGCTTGATGTTTTCTTGTAACTGAGAACGTGAAGACCAGTCGACTCTAGCGTGAAGAATTTGAAACTTAGACTTTGAGATAGATGAAGAGGGAGCCACACTGGTTATGGCGTAGTCCAAACAGACTTATTATTTTCCTATGAATGTTGATGTGTCCTGTCTTATTTACTTTCAATCTTCTTCTTCTTCTTCTTCGTTCACTTCTACCACCAAAAACCGCACTGTGAACCTACTGAATTCATGCATGTGGTCCTCGTTAGGTCCCGTGGTCCCCTGTGTGGTCCAAAATAGACCACACGAGATCCACGAAAGGACCACACGAGATTCAGAGTGTCACAGTGCTTTAGCCTGTATTCTTGGTGGGTCTCGGAAGCGGGATTGCGTGACACCGTGGTTTTCATTGCACCAGTTTAGTCTAGGGTTGGACTTTCTCACCGGAAGACCTCGACGTGTTTAGGATATCAGTGCATCCCCGCTGGGTGAGAGGCGGTAGCCCACCCAGGCCAGAGTTGGACTTTCTCACCGGAAAACCTCGACGTGTTTTGAGATACCCGTGTATCACCGCCGGGTGAGAGGTGGTTGCCCATCCAGTCCAGGGTTGGACTTTCTCACCGGAAAACCTCAGCGTGATTAGGATACGCAAACATCCCCGCCGGGTGAGAGGTGGTTGCCTATCTAGACTTCCCTGGTCCAGTGTCTCCGACTTCAGCATTTTGCGGTCGTGGCCGCTACCCTTCCTAGTTGTGACCAGGATGGAGCTTTTGTCCAGGAGGACGAATCCTCGCCACTAGTGACTTCTACCCCTGGGTTGAGCCGGTTTAGGCATTATCCCAGTATGGGCGTGTTTGGGACGGGACCGACCTCTAGAGCAGAAGTACTGTGACATGCATAGCCTTCAAGATTCACCCCTGGTATGAGCCGGTTTAGGCAAAATTCACCAGTATGGGTGTTTATCAGGCGTTACCGACCTCTAGAGCGGAGGTGGCATGACATGTCTAGCCATCAAGTTCCACCCCTGGTGTGTGCCGGTTTAGGCATATTTCACCAGTGTAGGTGTATTTCGGATGTGGGCGGCCTCTAGAGCAGAGGTGCAGTGGTATAACTCTCGTAGCGATACTACTGGACATACCAGTTAAACTTCACTTTCCACCACCTTTTCCCATCGGCTCCGCACAGCAACCTTTATTTCTTTTCCGCATTTACTTCCTTAACCGGGAGGAGCTTCACTCCACGCACGGCATTTGAAGAGTCTCGCCAGCAGTGAGACAAGCCGGTTCATGCATTTCACCCGACATGACTGCACTCAGGACGTGGCCGACCTCCAGACCAGAGGTGCCATGATTTGACTGTTTGCTTCGCTATATCCTTTCTACCACCTTTTCCGCAGTGATGCTGAGCGGCAACCTCATTTGTACCTTTCTTCATTGGCCGGGAAGAGCACCGCTCCACGCACGGCAGCTGAAAAATCTCGCCAACAGCGGGTTTTGAACTAATAAAAACGCTCTTTCCACGAGGGTCGGAGCTTGGTAAGCATGTATTAGCTCTAGAATTGCCACAGTTATACAAGTAGGATCGTGTCATCTAAGGAACCTCGACTGATTTAGTGAGCCATTCGCGGTTTCACCGTGAGACAGTGTGAACTTAGACATGCATGGCTTAATCTTTGAGACAAGCATATGACTACTGGCAGGATCAACCAGATAGCTTTCTTCACCGAACCTTTGTCGGATATCTGCCGACAGACTGACGCGGGGCAAGGGAGACAGCGCTCTGCTCAGAGCGGATCCCTTTCGACCCCGGCGGCGTTTCATTTCCTTTAACCGGCGGGGGCGGCTCTCTCTCTCTCTCTCTCTGCTCTAACGAGCGGAGAAGAAAGCCTGGCCACCCACAAACAACACACGTTACATACTGCAGACCCGATACTCTTTGCGAGAGATGGGCCAATTTCGAGACCATCGGTCGACAAAACCGTACTACATCGTTATCACGAACCTGGCTGGCTAGCCGTTTACATGCTTCGCTCGACGGACAAACCACTTGCTTCTGCATCGAAACACCTTAACTCTCGCCGTCCGGGAAGGGAGCGAAAGCCTGTCTCCCCACGCATGGAACTCGAGAGCGCTTTTTCGCCAAAAGAATACTTTCAATCAAAAAAGCGCCTTTCTTACATACAGTTTATTTAGAGATAAGTCAAGCACAGGGCTTTCAGCACTAGATTCCTCGAAACATAAGATTCATTCCGAAGCAAGATTCAGGAAAACACAGTATTCAGGGAAACACAAGGCTCAGTCAGACATAGTATTCAGGGAAACACAAGGCTCAGTCAGACATAGTATTCAGGGAAACACAAGGCTCAGTCAGACATAGTATTCAGGGAAACACAAGGCTCAGTCAGACATAGTATTCAGGGAAACACAAGCCACAGTCAGACATAGTATTCAGGGAAACACAAGGCACAGTCAGACATAGTGTTCAGGGAAACACAAGGCTCAGTCAGACACTATGTTCAGTAAAGCATAAGGCTTTTTTCAAGAAGCAAGATTCAGTCAGACACAAGATTCAAACACAAGATTCAATCAGACACAAGATTCAGTCACACAAATATTTCAGTCAGATGCACGATTCAGTCAAACACAAGATTCAGTCAGACACAAGATTCATTCAAACACAAGATTCAGCCAGGCACAAGATTCAGCGAAACAAAAGTTTCAGTCAGACACAAGATTATGTGATACATAAGGTTCAAACACAAAATTCAATCAAACACAAGGTTCAGTCAAACACAAGATTCAGTCAAACACAAGATTCAATCAAACTCAACGCTTCGGATACAAAATACTTTTACCCCCCCCCCTCCCACCCCCTGTCCTTTTCTTCTATGTGTCTGTCTCTCCAAACATCTCCCTCCCGAGATTCTACTTGAGAAAACAGACTAGAAAACAATAAGACAACCGGCATTCCCACGCCTGATCAAGTGCCACGTTCTGCAGGTAAAGAACAAACCTATCACCGTGAGATTTCTATAAACAGCGGCTCCCTCCAGCCGTCTCACAGGCCCTAGACTACAGCTCAATAACTTTCTATAAATAGAAACCCCTGCCAAGTTGGGGGCAACCACAGGAAAAACTTCGTTAGTGACAAGGGCCCGCATTTACAATGAACATGATTTCCTTCCGTTTATTAGCATCTGTGCTTCTGTTTTCCTTCTTCCATTTACGAGAAAAGAAGTGTCTGTTATTTGGGGGGGGGGGGGGAACAGGGAAGTGGGGTTAAGACGGAATGAAGGAATTACCAGACGTCGCGAGGAAAATTGCTCAAGACCATGTCTACTCTTCTTGTAGCTCCTTCATGCAGACCAAGTACTTGGCCTAGGACAGAGAATCGTGTGCTGGTTTGTTCCTCAAGGTACTGGGGCTTACGGAAAGCTTGATTCTTGGAAAAAAAGAGCGGGGGGGGGGTTGTTTCATGAAATTTACTAGAGTGCCTAGGTACCACATATGCTAGCGCTTTGGGCGCTCTTTTAAAGCACCTTGTTATCAGGATCGTCTCTCTCTCCCTCTGTTATGTTGTGCCGGCATACAACACGGCAGCAACTGACCAGTAAGAACAAGTGGAATGTCTTCTTAGACAGAGTTACTCATAAAGAAGTAGCTGGACATTTACTGTGTTGATGCTGTTATTCCTGTCGTTGTCTACCCGACTGATTTTATTTTTCTACTGCTTGATTCTTCTTCTTCTTCTTACGCGTGGCAATTATGCGTGGTACCCTGATTTTTGCGATGCGCCTTTTGGCTGAGAACCTCCGACTTCAGCACCTTTCCCTGCTAGGGCAGACTGTGGTCTTGCTTGTACTGCTATGAAGACAGTGGTGTAGGTTGGCCTGGCCAAAACTTTGTTTTTCAGCCTCTGGTGGCTGTACTTAAGCCCCTTATACTTGTCAGATCCAGCATGCAATGCTGGCTGGCCAGATTGCTTTGAGACAGTTCCACAACGATATCCATTCCCCGCCACCCATAATCTGCTGGCTCTGTTTTGTTTACCTTATTCTGATAGCCATTGTTGGAAAGACCCTTAGGCTTGTCACGTCCTGGATTCATTGGTTTCACACCAGATTTTCCTCATCCCTGCCAGCAATCTCCATGTCCCCATCCGTCCACCGACCTGACATTACATTTTACACAAATAACAGTCACAGTTAGTGTTGATTGCTACAGGTTTCTGGGCTACAGAAGCAGGTCAGAGTTTTTAAGCTAGCAGTATGTTCCTTGTCTCACAAAGACTATGTTAAGATAAGTGTGCTCTTAACACAGTGGTTCCCAGGGGAACACTGCTTGTTAATCAATAGGCAATATTTGTTCCCATAGCAACACAACAACAGCTCCCATGTTTGCCACTAGTACAACAAACACAAAACATCAATGTCACAAAGATCAAGAACTGGACTTCCATTCATTTAGCTAGACTGACAGAAGAAGTTCCAACAACTCAAGAACTGGACTTCCATTCATTTAGCTAGACTGACAGAAGAAGTTCCAACAACTCAAGAACTGGACTTCCATTCATTTAGCTAGACTGACAGAAGAAGTTCCAACAACTCAAGAACTGGACTTCCATTCATTTAGCTAGACTGACAGAAGAAGTTCCAACAACTCAAGAACTGGACTTCCATTCATTTAGCTAGACTGACAGAAGAAGTTCCAGCAACTCAAGAACTGGACTTCCATTCATTTAGCTAGACTGACAGAAGAAGTTCCAACAACTCAAGAACTGGACTTCCATTCATTTAGCTAGACTGACAGAAGAAGTTCCAACAACTCAAGAACTGGACTTCCATTCATTTAGCTAGACTGACAGAAGAAGTTCCAACAACTCAAGAACTCCAACTAGATTTAAATGTTGACATCATTTATTGATGAGGAAAATGAGAGTTCAACTGATGAGTGTTGAGATGAAGCCAAACGGCTTGAAAAGAAAACAAATACATGATTCCTGGTATTATTACGTCATTGGGAAAAAACCATCAATCCTACTAGACTAATCCAAAAATATACATACTCATAAGTTCTCCGGAGGAACCACACAAACCAATGAATTCGAACAGAACACAATTGCGCTCTACATCCTGAATATTAGCAACTACTTGTCAAAACAAGTATAAAAATAACAACAACACAACTGCTACATTTTAATCCTGAGTATCACTCTAACCACACAAAAACTACACTCAGCTTTCTACATCTTGAGAACTTCCTATACCAAAAAGTAAGTCATTCATCATCCTATCATTCTGAATCTGATGTAATCTGTTCTTTCTAATATATATATATATATATATATATATATATATATATATATAGTGATAATATGAGACAACTACAGAGAATGTTTAATAAGATTTGGAAAGAAGAAAAGGTCCCTTCTAAATGGAAAAAAGGAATCATTGTTAAAATACCACAAAAAGGCAACCTTAGTGACTGTAACAATTGGAGAGGAGTAACATTAATATCAGTTGTGTCAAAAGTATTTTGCAGGGTCATTTTGAATAGACTTAAAGATATACTGGACACCGCAATGAGAGAAGAACAAACAGGATTTCGAAAAGGAAGAAGCTGTCTTGAACAGATCTTTACCTTAAGAATAATACTTGAAGAACATATTGAAAAGCAGAAACCATTAATATTGAACTTCACAGACTTTAAAAAGGCATTTGATAGAATACACAGAGATTCAATGTGGAGAATTTTAAGTCTATATGGAATACCATCTAAAACTGTCAACATCATTAAGAACATCTACAATGGATATGTCTGTGTAGTCAAAACAGAAGAAGGGATGAGTGAATGGTTCCAGATTGAAACATGCATGAAACAAGGATGTATACTGTCTCCTTTGCCTTTTGGAATTGCAATAGACTACATAACGAAAAAATACTGCACATGTAACACAGGTATTGACTGGGTATATGGGACCCAATTAGAATATCTTGATTTTGTTGATGACATACCTCTTATGAGTAACAATGTGAATTCCATGCAAGAAAAAACAGATATCGTGTATTCATTGGCTAGCAAAATAGGACTTGAAATTAACAAGGACAAAACAAAAATAATGAAACTTCCCATTAATCAAAATGGAAAAATACACGTAGAAGGGACAGATTTTGAAGAAGTCAATCACTTTGCATACCTTGGCAGCTACATAGACCAGGATGGTGACACCAGAAGGAAGTTAGAATTAGAATTACAAAAGCAGCATCAATCTTCAAGAATCTTGAGAACACATTTCATTCAAAAGTTATAAGCACAAAAACCAAGTTAAGATTATTCAATTCAAATGTAATATCCACCCTCATTTATGTATTCGAAAGCTGGAAAACAACAAATAGTCAAGAAATTAAACTCTTTTGAAAACAAATGGCTAAGGAAAATACTCAGCATCATGTGGAACGAATTCAAGAACAATGCAGAGATAAAACAGATGACTGAACAACAACCAGTCTCATGGGTGATCAGGAAAAGGAGATGGACATATGTTGGTCACTTGATGAGAATAAATGATCAGAGAATCGTAAAACAAGCTATCAAGTGGAACATAACAAGCCAAAGAAAAAGTGGCAGACCACGTGAAACTCTAAAGAGGACATTGCTAAGAGAAGCCAAATTAAAAGCATTAAACCCCTTGATGACGTTGAAAAGCTCACCAAAAACAGGAAAAATTGGGGAACTACCTTGTGAGCCCTATGTGACGTTTAAATGCACGGGAAGGATATAAGATATAAGAATATATATATATATATATATATATATATATATATATATATTATATATCCCTTGCAAGGTCCCCAAGCTTCTTGAACATTCCGTCACGTGAAGCCCAAAATCACGTGAAGTACAAAATCACGTGAAGTTCAAAATCACGTGAAGTACAAAATCACGTGACTCTCAAAATGACGTTAATCCCAAAATGACATAAAGCTGAAAATCACTTGAAGCTCAAAATCACCGGATCCGAAAATCACGTGAAGCCACATGTTTATCACTTGACCTTTAGTTTTCACAAAATCAAAAAATTGTTAACAATGCCCTCTGTTACTCAAAGTTTGTCAACTGTGTGTCCATAAATAAACTTCCAGACTCAGCTAACCCTTGTAACTTCCCCATCAAAACACGACCTAACCTTTCTATGACGCTTTTAAATATAAATTTTCTCCGAGCTTGAACAAGCAGGGTCAAAAGTTCACTTGACCGGGTCATTGTCTACCAAACAGTCACAGAAATAAATAGACCCACTGTATTATGGGTTCCTGCCGTTCAGTGCCAGAGTTCTCAAACTGTCATCTTGTCGTTCGTCGTCAAATCTACGTGGAGTTCATCAACAAACTGTCATCTTGTCGTTCATCGTCAAATCTACGTGGAGTTCATCAACAAACTGTCATCTTGTCGTTCATCGTCAAATCTACGTGGAGTTCATCAACAAACTGTTATCTTGTCGTTCATCGTCAAATCTACGTGGAGTTCATCAACAATGTCCTTCGTTTCCGACTCAGTAATCATGCAGTCAGCCTTAGCTGTATAAAGAAATCAGTCAGCCACATAGTTCCGTCAGACACAAGTCTCGGTCAGACACAAAACTGATTCAGGTGCATGGCTGATTCAGACAAAGTTCCACGTCAAACCAAAGTCTCAGTCAAGCCAGAGGCTTAGACGAGGTTTAGTCAGGCGCAAGATTCAGTCAGGTACAAACAAAACTCAGACACAAGGCAGGATCCGACATAAAACTCAGACACAAGGCAGGATCCGACATAAAACTCAGACACAAGGCAGGATCCGACATAAAACTCAGACACAAGACTGGGTCAGGCATAAAACTCAGACACAAGGCAGGATCCGACATAAAACTCAGACACAAGGCTGGGTCAGGCATAAAACTCAGACACAAGGCAGGGTCAGGCATAAAACTCAGACACAAGGCAGGATCAAATATAAAACTCAGATACAAAGCAGTGTCTCAGATATAAAAACCAGACAGATAAAAGGCTGAGTCAGATATGAAACTCAAGACACAAGACTGGGTCAGATATAAAACTCAGACAGACACAAGACTGGGTAAAAACACAAATACCGGACATAAACAAAGATATACTCTGGATACGTCATATCATAATGATGATAATTATAACGATGTAGTAAAACTACAAAGAGACAGCACAGACAGGAGAATAGCAAAAGAACAGTGCAGGAGACGTGACTGATACGGTATGTAATATGAATACATAACAACTAAGAAACTGGTAAGTAGGAATAGATATTTTTGTCTTACAGTTTCAAAAAAAAAAAAAAAACCCTCATGCCAGTCTCTCAGGAAATACGGCAGAAATGAAGATTTAAAAGCAAAGATTTCCTCTTAAATGGGCAATCCACGTTCAGCGGTCGTCATTCAATGAGACAGATTATCTTTCTGAATAGGAATATTTCTTTCCTGATGGCCAGAAATGTCTCTCTGTGAAACTCTGAAGTTCTCCAAATAAACCAAGACCAGACAAATATAGTTTCTAGAGAGATATCGCTACAGACAATGGTCGGCTAACTAGTCTTGACGTCGTGTCAAGAAAAGGTACTCCAGGGCATAAACTCTTGCTAATGTATTTGTGTATGTTCACGCTATGATGACATCTGTGAATCCAAACTCCGACAGGTCACTGAGGGTACATAGGGATACATACTTAGTTACCGTGTCTCCAGTTCAAAAGATGCTATTCGTTGCTTATCTGAAAGCTGATTTTATTCCATGGCAACGTTACAGGTAGTCCTGGGATACTCAGTCGTTCTTCTAGCGTACGGATGTGCTCCATTGTAAGATCATTTTACTTGGAGTAAGCTGGGAAGGTTTATCAGCTCTAGATGCTCGTACATGTCAACACATGCATTACATTTCTGCATTTAAACTTATCGCGTTTCTGTGATTATATTTGTCAATAAAGTTATCATGTTTCTTTGATTATATTTATCCATAAACTCACCATGTTTCTGTGCTGATCTATGTCCATAAACTTATCGTGTTTCTGCGCTGATGTATGTTCATAAACTTATATTGTTTCTCTGCTTATGTATGTCCATAAACTTATCGTGTTTCTGCGCTGAGGTATGTTTTTAATAAACGTATGTCTCTGTACTTATATTTGCCTGTAAATTTATCATGTTTCTGTGCTGATGTATGTGCACGAAGTATATTTCTGTGCTAGTGTATGTCTATACATTTCTGTTTTACATACTATTTTATATAAATTTATGTTTTATATACAGGTATGTTTCTAAATTCATCAATATATTGCACTTAAATATGACAATACTAAATTAATTGAGATTTTGGCATCTATGTATGTCAATAAATTAATCAAGAATTTGTATTTACGTGCATTAATAAACTGACAGACATTTTCTCTATCCTTCTCTTTCTTTGTCTCCTTCTCTCTCTCTCTCTCCCTCTCGCTCTTTTCTTCTCTCTCCTCTCTCTCTCCTCTTTCTCTTCTCTCTCTCCTCTCTCTCCCGCTCTCTTTCTCCTCCCTCCTCTCTCTCCTCTCTCTTTCCTCTCTCTCCCGTTCTCTCTCCCCTCTCTCTCCTCCTCTCCCGTTCTCTTTCTCCTTCCTTCTCTCTCTCCTCTCTCTTTCCTCTCTCTCCCGTTCTCTCTCCCCACTCTCTCCCGCTCTCTTTCTCCTTCCTCCTCTCTCTCCTCTCTCTTTCCTCTCTCTCCCGTTCTCTTTCCTCTCTCTCCCCTCTCTCTCCTCCTCTCTCCCACTCTCTCTTCTCTCTCTCCCGCTCTCTCTCCTCTCCTCTCTCTCCAGTTCTCTCTCTCCTCTTTCTCCTCTCTCTCCCCTATCTCTCCTTTTTCTCTCCCCTCTCTGTCCCTTCTCTCTCTTCTCTCTATCTCCTTCTCTCCTCTTTCTCTCTCCCTCTCTCTCTCTCTCTCTCTGTGGCCATGCACGGTACTGACTCACATGCATAATTCCAGTACACTTTCACAGAGGACAGAAATAAACCTCAGAATAAACTGAATAGAAAAAAAAAACATTTTCCTTATCAGAGGTTTTCAAACCGTCTTCCATTCCTACCTTAGTTACCACAGTAATCTGTCCAGTCCTAGCTTAGTTACCACAGTAATCTGTAATCTCCGATTCCCATAAAGACATCTAGTACAGAAAGGTAATCGTTGTTAGCTATATACCCGCTTTTCACGATCCTAAGAATTGCTGTGGGCAAAGGTTTGTACACTCTAAGAACTCGATATTGAATATTTGAGATCGATACTGGAGTTCCGAAAGTCTCTATTCTTGGTTCGTGCCTTTTGTCATAAACGTCTTTAATGTGCTAATCATCATTATGAGCCATATATGTATGGAGGGTTAGCTGCCGGTCGAGTTTCTTATGCTTATGTCTCATTGATGACTGTTTAGTCCTGCTACAGTTTTATTGCTCTTTTGCTTTCAGTTCTTCAAGCTATTATGTCTGTTGTATCTGTTTATTGGTTATATTTTGTTTAAAATGTATGTGTTTTAATTTTTTTCATCTTTATCCTTTTAAATTTCAGGTGTTGTAACACATCCCAAAATATTATTTGTTTTCTCTCGGTTAAGTACGGTCCCATTCTTTTACTGATTTACCTCAGCTAAAAACGTCTCATTCTTCCTCATATTTATCTCATTTAAATACGTCTCATCCATCCCCACAGTTACCTCAGTTACCTTAGTTAAAAATGTCCTATTGTTCCCCATAATTACCTCAGTTAAATAGGTGCTATTCTTCCCCATAGGTACATCAGTTAAATACGTCCTATTCTTCCCTATAGTTCATTCATTCATTCATTTGCATGTCCCTTGCGGAACTTTGCCTCTCAAACAGCACTCCTGTAGGCCTCTCGGTTGTGAGCAAGATGGCCTGCTGCTGTTGCATCCATTTCCAGATCGTCAACGATGTCTTGCAGCCATCTTCGTCTTGGTCTTCCTCTTTTTCTTTTTCCCATTATGTATCCTTCCAATACGGTCTTCTCTAAATTATCATGACGTTTAATGTGTCCAAAATATTTCAGTTTTCTCTCTTTAATCCTCTCTATAGTTACCTCAGTTAAATACGTCCTATTCTTTCTCATAGTTACCTCAGTTAAATATGTCCTACTCTTCCCCATAGTTACCTCAGTTAAATACGTCCTATTCTTCCCCATAGTTACCTCAGTTAAATACGTCCTATTCTTCCCCATAGTTACCTCAGTTAAATATGTTCCCCAATTTCTTAATATCCACATTTTGTGCTCACTGAGTAAAGAATAACTGAATAAAAGCTGGGCAAAGCCTTTCTAAGATCATTACCGTGCACTAGGCAGAGGTCAAGCTACCTCACCAGCCATGAGCATACATACAACTTGTTTATCTTAAACATGGTACAATATTATCTCAGATAATTTTCATAGCAATTTCTTTCCCACTGGTTCTACTTGTTACACAACAAATGCTGAATATGATACTTCAGAATTATTACTGACTAAATGTACACACTTCAGAATGATCACTAACTATATGTGATACTTTAGGACTATCATGAATCACATAACAGACAATAATAATCTCATACAAACAAATGTCACTACTGTGCTATCAGTGGGAACAACAGGAAGGGCAGATAGCTCAGATTTTGCGTGAAGCAACGTTCCAGTTGGAGAATCTTTTCTTTCTTGTTCGCCTCGAGACTGTGAACTTGAGGTTTGCGCAGTTGATGCCATGAAGATCTAGCGAAAATGTTGTCGAATCGGGTGAGGAGTAAGTACAGTGGCTGTTTTCTGTTTTTGGTTTTTACATTTTCCAAAACCTAGACTCATAAGCAGTACTTCTAAGCAGCACGCTCCATCAATCTGGGGAACAGGTAAATCCAGCTATCTGGCTTTTGGGGAGCAGAAAGCAAGTCTCTTTCAAAGCTGTGTTTTGCAGACTCACACCGATATGATGAGCCCATTTGATTGATCCGTCTTCGTGTTTTGAGAAAGAGAAAGACAAAGGTTGAAGGGGACGGAATGACGGAGTCTTGAGGATACTGTTGATGCATGCAAGAAGGCCTCACACACTTCATCGCCTCGGCCCCAACAACTGAACAGATCCCCTCAGGAAAAAAAAAACGATCAAAAGTATAATTGTTGTATTAATACTTAATGCTAGGAACACTCCAGAAGCAATCTTCCGTCTCTGTTTCTGGCCAGTTCCAATCTATTACGAAATAAGCTAACACAGCTCTCACAACAGAACAAGGACAACGTGCCATAGACATCTCTGAATGTTTAGATTACGAGATAAGAGACTAAATGTTAAAGGAAAGGTTTAAGTCAGGCGCTCTATATTTAAAGCCCCCCCCCCCCCACCAAACAGATTGTTATGTCCCCATAATACTTTCGCTAAATTGTCGAAACCATCATCACTATCAATCCTGCAATAGCTTTGTTTTACTTTACATGTACGAGACAGAAATAGAACAGTCAGTCAATTGCATGTCCCTTTGCCTCCCTAAATGCTCTCCTGTAGGCCTCTCTGTTGTAAGCAAGATGCCCTGCTGCTGATGCATCAATTTCCAGATTATCTACGATGTCTTTCAGCCATCTTCGCCTTGGTCTTCCTCTCTTTCTTTTTTCCCGTTAGAAACGGAACAGCTGGAGGAAAACTCTAAAGTAGTTCTTCAGAGCTTGAGCCCCATACCTCTATCATTTAATTCCCATCAAGGGTATGGATATTCTCCGTTAAAAACTCCTGGTTCAAGTGATGTAGAGTGGAGATGCGAGAAAAGTTAAAGTTTGTGAAGATTCAGAAAATTAACAACCACTGAGACTAAAGTATTTACGTTGTCCCGTATAAAAAACTTAAATATTTTAGACACATTAAACGTCCTGAGAATTTAGAGAAGACCAT
This sequence comes from Achatina immaculata, assembly GCA_009760885.1. Classification (NCBI taxonomy): domain Eukaryota; kingdom Metazoa; phylum Mollusca; class Gastropoda; order Stylommatophora; family Achatinidae; genus Lissachatina; species Lissachatina immaculata. The sequence goes on along the minus strand of CM019720.1, from coordinate 64,142,193 downwards.
CTTAGAAAGATACATAATGGGAAAAAAGAAAGAGAGGATGACCAGGGCGAAGATGGCTGCAAGACATCTTTGATAATCTGCAAAATGGATGCATCAGCAGCAGGGCATCTTGCTTACAACCGAGAGGCCCACAGGAGAGCTGTTAAGGAGGCAAAGTTCCGCAAGGGACATGCAAATGACTGACTGTCCCATGACATTTGACTGAGATTAATGTACTAATAATGTCCCATGACATTTGACTGAGATTAATGTACTAATAATGTCCCATGACATTTTGGGCACCGTATGGTTGTGAAATTCTAGTTCCTTCCTACACATTTCTGGGTCACATGTAGGTCAGCTGTCTTTACGTCTCCCAGAAAAATCCCTAGTACCCATTTCCTTGAGGTTGGGACGATCCCCATGGATGTCGGCAGGAGGAAAAATCCCTCTCCCAATGGGGAGCCAAACCTTGCTGTTATTTTGTGTAATATGGTGTTCTGTGTTCTATTTTTGTGCTGAATGACGATGATGATGATGATGATGATGATGATGATAGACCACAGCTTTCGTCATATCAAAGGGATTTACCGAAGAAATGAATTGACACCCCTCCCCTCTCCCGTCGTCCCCTCACTTGGGCCCATAATGTCAATACTCAGAATTTTCTGTTATTACTGGGATAACATGAATCCCTGTCTCCTTGTCAGGTTGTTACGGCACAGCCTGTATTCTAGGCAGCATATGAGGAAAGTGAGTCAAGGTCTTGGCCTTTTCTATTTCACCTGTCTGACGTCAGAGGCTACCATCTTCTGTTGCTTTTTTGTCCAGGTGAAAGAACACCTGACATGTGGATTGTCTCAGAGAAATTTTAAAACAACCTGAAATAAAGAGCACAACCTGAACATGTAAAAAAATGACTTAATGGATATCAACGTGGCTTCTCGTACCGAAGGCTGTGAATACTTGCCCTTCCTTTCGTCTGTTTTCTAGACATCGCTGTTAAGCAAGTATCTCGTGCCGAGACTGCAACACTTATGGGCATGTCTTTAGGACAACAATAATAAATCCTTAGAATTGTAAGTATTCAGAAAATATCAGTATTCGAGAAAACTACAGAAAAAAAAATGATATGGACATATGTCGGTCATGTGATGAGAAGAAGTAGTCAGAAAATCCCAAAACAAGCTATCAAGTGGAACACGAGAGGCTGAAGAAAAATAGGTCGACCACATGAAACTCTAAAGAGGACATTGTTAAAAGAGGCCAATTTAGTAGGCATAAAATCCCTTGATAAGGTTGAAAAACTCGCCGAAAACAGGAAAACTTGGCAAACTGCCATGCGAGCCATTTGTGACGTTAACGGCACAGGAAGGATGTAAGATGTAAGAAAACTACTCATGCATGAACATGACAAACGATGTGGAAAATGTAATCCTGCCGGACTCAAACCACTGACCTTCCTGTGAGAGGCTAGTGCGCCAGGTGGTAGCTACTCAGACCACCCAAGTTCGGGAGCGTGAGAGGAAATTCTGACAGAGGAAATAACTGCTCAACAGAAAAGCGTAAGTCAGACAAAAGTTCGTAAAAGTCTGATCTTATTTCAAAAGTTCATCATTCTTTGATCAGAGATCAGAAACTGGACTAATATTTATGACATCTGTATATAATACGAACACTGTTCTTTTAGCTACGCTGAAGGATTGTCTGTTCTGCTAAACGAACTTTAGATAGCCAGCAATAAATCAGTACTTCGTCTTACAGCCCTGGTTTCTATATGAACACTGCAATAAACCGATGTGATAATATACGAACGTACACTAAAGAATATTTTATGTTACAGCATATCAGAAACATCTCTGTCTACAAAAACCATATTCGCAGTGATCTATGTCTACAGTAACCATTGTCTCAATAACTTATATCCACAGTAACCATCCTGTCAGTGATCTATGTCTACAGTAACCATTGTCTCAATAACTTATATCCACAGTAACCATCCTGTCAGTGATCTATGTCTACAGTAACTATACTCTCAATGACTTATATCCACAGTATCCATCCTCTCAATGCCCTCCGTCTACAGTAACCATCCTGTAAATGACCTATGTCTACAGTAACCATCTTTGTCAGTGACCTATGTCTACATTAATCATCCTCTCAATGACCTATGTCTACAGTAACCATCTTCTCAATGACCAATGTCTACCATAACCATCCTGTCAGTGATCTAAGCTGACCCTATGACTGACAAAAGAGGACATAAAGGTTAAGACGCGTTTTTTTTTCTTCAAAATACTGTTAGACATCTCTCTGGAATGGACGAGAACTCATTTAAGTGACTCTCGGGAAGATACTGATGTCTGGTCCCAAGACACGATGACAATTAAGCTGTTTCGAGGTGCTTTTGTATCAGCTTAAGAGGGTGAGTGCTTTCCAGGACCAGAGTTTAGATTTCTCTGTCCGCTGTCTGTCATTGTTTGTGGAATACTTTATTTATACGGTTAATCTGTCCTATTTCAGTGTACCAGAGGCTGTTTATATGATCGGATATATGGCGTTCTCCTGAATAAGAAACACCACAAGAATGCGTGTCCCTTTGATGATGATGATGTAATAAAGTTTTACGACTTGCACATAGTGTAATAACAACTTGCAGCTACAGTATAATGCGTTAAGGTTTTGCTGCCTCCATAGAACAGAGCATTGCTTGCAACAAATCTTGGCCTGATCTTTGTTTCAATTGCATTTTTCTGTAAAATATTACCTGGAATGCAACATCATTATATAACCTATACACCAGCTACACTGTCCACAGGTGAGATAAATTAAATTTGCACCTTATTTCCATGAAATTCGTTTCACCTACAAAGTTCATGTTGACCAGTACTTGAGCCGTGAAAAGGTAAAAGATTAGTGCGATAGTAAGTGTGCTAAACTCGGAGCAGAGGTTGATGAAGGTGTAGGGATAGATTGTACAAAAGAAAGGATGTAAAGAGAAGAGAAAGAGACCCAAAAAAAAAGCAAATATTTCAGAAAAACATCTTTGTTAAGGGCAACGCAGAAGATAAAACAGCAGATACATATGAGGAAAAAAAACCCACAAACATCGACGGTGAGGAGTGATACTGATGAAAGGAGGTCATGGGGTCATATTAACACTGAGGGCTCCGTCAAGATGGCTGACGCTGAAGGCGCCGTCAAGATGGCTGACGCTGAGGGTGCCGTAAATTTGGCTGACGCTGAGGGCGCCGTCAAGATGGCTGACGCTGAGGGGGCTGTCAAGATGGCCAACACATGAGGGCTCCCACAAGAGGGCCGACAAAAACAAACATTTACTTAAAACAGACATAAAAGAGTAACTCGGTTACATCAGTAACGTGACACGAACTTCATTTCTTACCTGTAGCTCTTCCGAATTCCTCCTCCTACAAAAATCCGCGGCGGAAACAGAAGCTGGTTAGGTCTTTTGCTGGTCATCACGCCTGCATCACCTGAGCTGAGGTGGCGACGGTAGATTTTCCACGAAGGTCTCTCGCTTACGTCCAGATAACTTTGACAGGTAAGAGGCGCTAAACCTGGAGATTCCTGAGGATAATGAAAAACAACCAAGGCTTTTATCATGTTAGATTATTTAGACAACGGATGTTAAAGAAAATATATATATATTTTTTAAAGGGATGCCATTACTGAAGATCTACGCCAGTTACTGCTCCGGTCTCGTGTTGAAAGAAGGCTCTCTATATAGTGCATGTACTCTGTAGCAGTGATGAGAACCCCGACGAATGGAAACTAAGACGGCCACGGCATAGTCCAGTTCCTTCTGCCTCTGAAGCCACGAGGATATCAGCTTATCCATTTCCACTGTCTGTAAAAGGAAAGTATATATATGCTCTTTGGTACAGTGTTTAGAAGAGTAGCTGAAGGATGAAAAGAAGAGAAGCACCAACAGTGACAATTTTCGTTTTAGAAGTTGGTTCTTATCTCAGCTCTCCATGGCAGCAACCAAGCAACATGTAACTTAACAGCTTGCATGTGAGCAACCAAGCAACATGTAACTTAACCGCTTGCATGTGAGCAGCTAAGCAACATTCAGTTTAATAGCTTGCATGTGAGCAACTAAGCAACATTCAGTTTAATAGCTTGCATGTGAGCAACTAAGCAACATGTAACTTAACAGCTTATCTTATTACTCTTCTTGCTGTGCGATGTTAGGGACGATTAGCTATTTCAACAACAATCTCTTTATTCGTAAATGCTTCCAGTGTTCACATTCAGCACAAAGAGACTGCTTTTTATCGAAAGTCAACGGACTTGTGCCGTGGCCATTTGCCCAGTTCTTTGAAAGTCTTTCTTACTGTAGGAAAGAATCTCTCATGGAGGTCACGAAAATCTCATTTTTTAATATGTCTTATAAATATCCTAGTATCTCAGTTTTTAACACGTCTAAAATATCCTGGTATCTCAGTTTTTAACATGTCTAAAATATCCTGGTATCTCAGTTTTTAACATGTCTAAAATATCCTGGTATCTCAGTTTTTAACATGTCTAAAATATCCTGGTATCTCAGTTTTTAACATGTCTAAAATATCCTGGTATCTCAGTTTTTAACATGTCTAAAATATCCTGGTATCTCTGTTTTTAAACATGTCTAAAATATCCTGGTATCTCAGTTTTTAACATGTCTTATAAATATCCTGATATCTCAGTTTTTAACATGTCTTATAAATATCCTCAGGTCAACTACTCAGGTCATCAGAGAAATGGAGAGATACCACCAAGATGTACTGGGCATCAGTGAAATGCGATGGCCAGAAGCAGGTAAAAGATCGGCGGAAAACGGTAAGTTAATAATACACTCAAGCAGAGATGATGGGAAACATCATGAGGGGGTAGGTATAATTATGTCAAATATAGCAGCAAAGAGCCTTATAGAATGGGAACCAGTGAACAGTCGTATAATAAGAGCACGATACAACCTAAGACACGGAAAAATGACAATAATACAGTGTTATGCACCCACGAACGATGCAGATGATGAGGTGAACGACGATTTCTATCACCAATTACAACAAATCATTAACAAAATCTCTAAACACGACATCCTAATTGCTATGGTGGACTTCAACGCTAAGGTAGGGAAAGATAACACCGACGTCGAAAAAGTAATAGTGAAAGAAGGAACTGACACGGTAAATCAGAATGTAGAAAGATTAATTGAAATATGTCTAACAGAGGGCATGGTCATTGGTGGCATAATATTTCCACACAAAGAGATACATAAAAAAAACATGGATATCTTCCGATAATAGAACTAGAAACCAGATAGATCATTTTTGTATTAGAAAGCAATACAGAACATCTCTGATAGATGTAAGGGCGTATAGGGATGCAGATGTCAACAGTGATCACAATCTGTGTATAGGGAAAATAAAACTAAAACTAAAAAGCCAACTCAAGAAATCATTACCCAGAAAGATAAACAGCCACAGCCTAAAATAAGAAAATACTAACAATAATTTCAATCAGGAACTTGCCAATCATTTCACAACGCTCAATGAAGTAGAGGAGGAGGTATAGATGAATTCAGGAATTCTTACAGTGCAGCCATAATCATAGCAGCAAAAGCAAGCATTGGAATGAAAAAACCAAATAGGAAAGCATAGATATCAGAAAACACATGGAAGTACATACATGAAAGACGAGCTGTCAAATTAGACATGTTGAATGTAAAGACAGATCTTGAAAAATATTTAGCGAAAGCAACATACAAAGAAATAGACAAGAAAGTAAAAAGTCCAGCTAGAAGGGATAAAAGAGAATACATAGACAATATGTCGAAAGAGGCAGAGAAAGCAGCAAAAACAGGAGACAGCACAACTTTATATAACATACAAAAAAGACTAACATGTACTATTACATCTAAAGAAAGACCAGTCCTTAGCAAAACTAAAACTCTATTAACATCAAGTAAAGACTAAAAACAAAGATTGGTCGAACACTTCCAAAAAATATTTAATCGACCACACCCAAATGAATTGATAAACACTGAAACCGACTTACCAACGCCGCAATTAATTTAACCTAGATGAAATTACATTGCATGAAATTGAAACAGCAGTGAATTTAATAGCTAGCAACAAAGCTGCAGGTGAAGATGAAATAACACCGAAATGTTAAAAGCTATCAATAGTGATAACATGAGACAACTACAGAGAATGTTTAATAAGATTTGGAAAGAAGAAAAGATCCCTTCTAAATATGAAAAAAGGAATCATTGTTAAAATACCAAAACCAAAAGGCAACCATAGCAACTTAACAACTGGAGAGGAGTAACCTTAGTATCAGATGTGTCAAAAGTATTTTGCAAGGTCATTTTGAATATACCTAAAGATATAGTGGATACTGCAATGAGAGAAGAACAAGCAGGATTTCGAAAAGGGAGAAGCTGTCTCGACCAGATCTTTATTCTAAGAATAATACTTGAAGAACATATTGAAAAACAGAAACCATTAATCTTGAACTTCATAGACTTTAAAAAGGCATTTTATAGATTACACAAAGATTTATTGTGGAGAATTTTAAGTCTATATGGAATACCATCTAAAATTGTCAACATCATTAAGAACATCTACAAAAACTCTTATGAGTAACAATGTGAATTCCATGCAAGAAAAAACAGATAGCCTGTCTTCACTGGCTAGCAAATTAGGACTTGAAATTAACAAGGACAAAACAAAAATAATGAAACTTCCCATTAATCATAATGGAAAAATACACGTATAAAGGACAGATATTGAAGAAGTCAATCAGTTTGTATACCTTGGCAGCTACATAGACCAGGATGGTGACACTAGAAAGGAAGTTAGAATTAGAATTACAAAAGCAGCATTGACCTTCAAGAATCTTGATAACATATGGCATTCAAAGGTTATAAGCACAAAAACCAAGTTAAGATTATTCAATTCGAATGTAATATCCACCCTCATTTATGCATGCGAAATCTGGAAAACAACTACAGAAATTTTAAAAAGATACTCTTTTGAAAAGAACTGCCTAAGGAAAATACTCGGCATCATGTGGAACGAATTCAAGAAAAATACAGAGATGAGACTGAACACAGTCTTATGGGTGATCAGGAAAAGGAGATGGACATATGATGGTGACTTAATGAGAAGAAACGATTAGAGAATCCCAAAACAAGCTATCAGGTGGAACACAACAGACCGACGAAAAAGAGGCAGACCAAGTGAAACTCTAAAGAGGACACTATTAAGAGAGGCCAAATTAACAGGCATAAAATCCCTCGATGAGGTTGGAAAGCTCGCCGAAAAACGGAAAAAATTGGCGACCTACCTTGCGAGCCATATGTGACGTTTAATGGCACGGGAAGGATATATATAAGATAAATATCCTAGTATCTCAGTTTTTAACATGTCTTATAAATATCCCGGTATCTCAGGTTTTAACGCGTGACATACAAATTAGTAACTGCCTGTCCCAGATGTACACCGTGTAGTTTTTACCTGGGGATAAGATTGTTATCCATTTTAGCAACTTGCTCCGTGTATCTCGATCCTTTGGGTAACGAGCATTGTATTAGTGAATGAAAGCTTAGTCAGCTGAAAGAGGACACTGTTTCGAAGTCCACTATCGTATAGGTCTAGCATGCAATGCTTCAAACTGCATGAAAAGAGCCAACACCTCTGTAACAATGAATCAGTATTACTTTCTTGAATACTATACAGCACTATTAAAACAGTTATTGACTTGGCTGCAACACTCAGAACAATTTCATAGATATACCCCGTGTAAATGAAATAAGCAACGTTAACAACAACAACAGCAAATACAACAAGAACAACAGCAACAACAACAACCCAGGCGAGCAATAAGAAGACCACTATGTTGTCGATCAAACGAACATGACCAGTCTAAAGTGAATGACACTCAACCGCGAACATTAGATATGGTATAATTAACATCTTCTTCTTCGTTCGCTTCTACCACCAAGACCGCACTGTGATCCTACTGAATTTAACCCTGTGGTCCTCATTAAGTCCCGTGGTCCCCCGTGTGGTCCCCGAAAGGACCACACGAGATCCCCGAGAGGACCACAGAAGGTTCAGAGTATATCGGGGCTTGAGCCTTTATTCTTGGTGGGTTTCAGAAGCGGAATTGCGTGACACCGTGGTTTTCGTTGCACCAGTTTAAGAGTTGGACTTTCTCACTGGAAGACCTCAACATGTTTAGAATATCAGTATATCCCCGCTGGGTGAGAGGTGGTAGCCCACCCAGGCCAGATTTGGACTTTCTCACCGGAAAACATCGACGTGTTTTGAAATAGCCGTGCATCATCGCCAGGTGAGAGGTGGTTGCCCATCCAGTCCAGTGTTGGACTTTCTAACTGGAAAACCTCAGCGTGATTAGGATACGCTTACATCCCCGCCTGGTGAGAGGTGGTTGCCCATCTAGACTGAACTGGTCCAGTGTCTGCGATTTCAGCATTTTGTGGTCGTGGCCGCTACCTTTCCTAGTTGTGACCAGGATGGAGCTTTTGTCCAGAAGGACGAATCCTCACCACTAGTGACTTCCAACCCATGATTGAGCCGGATTTAGGCATATTATCCCAGTATGTGCGTGTTTGGGACATGACCGACCTCTAGAGCAGAGGTACCGCGATATGCGTAGCCTTCAAGTTTCACCCCTGGTATGAGCCGGTTTAGGCATATTTCACCAGTATGGGGTACAGTTAACATGGAGTCCACATATCACAGAAGTCAGAAATTGCAATAACAGCAAGAAAAGCTCTCATCATCGTCATCATCATCATCATCGTCATCATCATCATCATCATTGCCTTTCACTTTCTTGAGAGCATAGGCCGAGGATAAAGACTCTCCATTTATCCCTGTTCTTGGAATTATTCTCTGCTTCCTTCCCTTGTCTCTGAGCACTGTCATAATTTCTTTTTTCCAAGTAAGTCTAGGTCTTCCTCGTTTTCTATTTCCTTGAGAATAGAATTCCATGTCATGGCCTATCTTGCTATGCTGGTGTCGGGTTTCCTCAGAGTGTGACCAATCCACTTCCATTTCCTAGACATGATTTTTAAGTTCATAGGTTCTTGTCCTGCCCTTTCCCACACCTCCTCGTTCTGATCTTGTCCTGCTATTTAATGTTTAAAATCCTCCTCGAGCAGTAATTCATGAAAAGAAAAGCTTTAATTGAGGAAAAAAACCCTAACGTGTGTATGAACGGTTGTAAAATGGAAAACTGCGAATGTAGAGTGAGATGAATAAATCAAGAAAAGTACACAAACTTGTATACTCTTTCCGACTTCGCGATGATTGCACTCTGTGCCTGAGAAATTCAAGCAGCGATTGAACTCAGCGAGAGAGAGAAATAACATTTTTATAAAACATACAGCAGACTAAACGAAACAATCTGCGAGTTTGGATTAAACTTGTTCCCTTGTGATTCAAGACTAGGAGAACGCTTCTGTCTCAATGTGGGGAAACTAATTAATGCTCTTTAATTTTATTATTTTGTTTTGCATTGTTTCGTTTCTCTTGTCTTCAAGTCTGTTTTTTCCTTTTTTCTTTCAGAGATTAATATCAGCTTTCCTAGGAGGTTCCCCCCCCCCCCCCCAATTTCGAGATTTTCTCAAATGTATTTTCAGAAACAGCCTAAAACTTCAACCTCTGCAGTTTTTTTTTTCTGTAGCTCCTGTGGGACGACTTTGTGTTTGTTTGGCTTCCATCATCCCATAATGCTTTCGTGACATTTGAATATCTCCTGGGTTTCCCTTTCCGCGGTAGCTGTTTTGCTTCGCATTTTTATTTCCTTTTAGACTTTTTTTTGTTGGGAATCTGTGTCTAACAATTGTATTGTCATTATTCAGTATTCTTTCCTCTACTTCCTTATCGATCATTTCATCGTTGCTGTTTGTTCTGAATGAGCTTGTCCTCTCTCCTGCCCTGTTTCCGGCAAATCAGCCATCTACATCTGCGCTCTCTCCAGTTCCTGCATCCGGAAGAGAAGCTGGGGTGAGTACGTGAAAGCACAGGCACTCATCTGAACGTGAGTTTGGCGGAATGTTTCATTTGATCTGCCAGCATCAGGTAGTATTTAAAACATGAAAACAAATATTGGGCAAAAAAAAGAACGATTCGACTGAAGCGATGAAACATATATCAATCCGCCAGACCGCAGGAAAAGTCACTCCAAAATGTCACATTCTGGATCAATTTTCTGTCGCGCAAAGGGCATGACGTGTAAGTACCTATCACAGAACTTCAACAAATCTTTCATTATCTTTCATTATCTTATAATTATGTAAGGATCAATAAACACACACTGACACAAAATACATCAAATGAGTAAACACTCGTATCTGTTTACATACCCTACATATGCAATTAAACAAGTTTAAAAAAAAAGACATTTTCTTACTTATGTAAGCTTTTTATTAAATTAACGTTAAATGTTCTACGACATAACACCAAACTAATATATACAAAACACAGATTAGACCAGGTGTCTTGTATAAACGAGAAACATGAAGCACCACACACAAAAAAAAAGATTAATCACAACAACAAATCTTTGAAAATAGAATATTGAGAAGAATTTTTGGGCCCATTAATGCTCCAATATTACACGAATGGAAAATTAGAAATAACAAAGAAATGCATGCTCTATTCCAGTCTCCACTTATAACTAGCATTATGAAAAAACATTGAGATAGCTCGGGCATCTGGAAAGGATAGGCGAGAGTAGACACACAAAAAGGGGCTTACATAGAAGTAATAAACAGAGACAGACAAAAAGGGGCTTACATAGAAGTAATAAACAGAGACAGACAAAAAGGGGCTTACATAGAAGTAATAAACAGAGACAGACAAAAAGGGGCTTACATAGATGTAATAAACAGAGACAGACAAAAAGGGGCTTACATAGAAGTAATAAACAGAGACAGACGAAAAGGGGGCTTACATAGAAGTAATAAACAGAGACAGACAAAAGGCAGACCAAGACAATGGTGGTGTGACAGCCTGGAAGAAGACCTACGACTCCTCGGAGTGGACAATTGCCAGAAGAAAACAAGATGATAGGGGAGCAGAGAGGAATGGAGGCAAGCCTTATCTGCTGCAAAAAGCCGTAAATGGATCGGAAAGCTGAATAAATGGATGAATGAATATTGTTAAGTGTAATCTCTACCCAGCAACAAAGCAACCATATTAATATTTAGGCTGCCGCCTTGAACATGTACATACAATTAAAGTCTACCGAAACGGTGGAAGATTAGGAGTAAGAAAACAGATGAAGACTGGTATGCATTGTTTGAAGCAAATCATAAATGTTGTTGCTCTAACGCTTGACAGGAGGTTGAGAGCGGAAAAGCAAATATGTGAATTTGGCGTGGCAAGCACTCTAGGTCTTGTCTATGTCATGTGAAGATTACGTCTTTGTCATGTTTAGGTCATATCTAGGTTAAATCTGGGCGGTGTCTAAGTCATGTCGGGGTCATGTCTAAATATTGTCGTGTTTAGGTCATGACTAGGCTGTAATTAAGTCAAGCCTAGGTCAAAGTCTGGGCCGTGTCTAAGTCATGTCCAGGTCAAATCTGGGCCATAGCTATGTCTTTTCCCTGAATGGAATTAATAGCCTGAAAAAAAAAATGTTTGTCACGTACAGAAGAAGAAGAGGAAAGATAAACAAAGAAGTGCTGGAACGACGAGAAATCTGAGGAGAAAAGGGCAAGTGGACGACAGATATACACACTGGCGAACAATAAGCAGACAAAGAAGAAGTAGCTTTCTCGGGAGAATCGCGCTGGTAAAAGAGACTAAACAAATTGGGAGATCCGAGGTCCCCCCTGGGAACAACTGTGTTAAGAACACACATAGTCTTTGTGAAACAGTGAACATAGATCTGATTGTTTAAAAACTCGGACCTACTTCTGTAGCCCAGAAACCTGTAGCTGTCAGGACTAATTGTAATTGTTACAAGCCGATGGGTCTCTACAACAATGGCTATCAGAAACTAAACAGAGCCAGCAAACTATAGGTGGCGGGGAATGGATATCGTTGAAGCACTCGTTGGATTCCTCATCCCAAAGTCGAAGTGTCTCTGTGGAAATGTCTCAGAGACGTTGTGCCTGACGTGGAGAAGAGGCTTAAGTACAGCCATCAGAGGCTGGAAAACAAAGTTTTGGCCAGGCTAGCCTACACCACTGTCTTCATGGCAGTCCATGCAAGACCACAGTCTGCCCTAGCAAGGAAAGGTGCTGAAGTCGGAGGTATCCAGCCAGAAGGGGCATGGCAAAAATCAGGGTACTAGGCATTATCGCTAAATGCGTACGAAGAAAAAGAAGATCCGGGGTTGACGCAGTACTACAGCAGAGGTATACAAAGATTTCTTATCTCAGGTGAATTAGTATTATCAGAGATTGGATGAGAACAACAAACATGGTCTGCACTGAGGAGTTCGAAGAATTCTAGGTTGTGAAGCAATTAATAGACAATCTTCCAATATAAGATGTATATTGAAGATTCATAAAGATTCATAAAGAAACAAGTATACTGGGGATTCATAAAGAAACGAGTATTTTGGGGATTCATAAAGAAACAAGTATATTGGGGATTCACAAAGAAACGGACTGAAAGAAATGTGCTTCTTGAAAGCTCAAACTGAGGTTTAATCCAGCGTGCTCTGAAGTTCCAGCTGCGACTCTGTCAGAGTAAACTACAATACCTAAATTTAGCATCCAGACCCTATAAGACAGTGTTTAATGTGAATCTATATTTATCCTTTATAGACTACTCAAAGGCATTTGATTGTGTACATCACCAGAAACTTTGGGAAATAATGGAAAAAATGGGATTTCCAACACATTTAATACAATTACCATCACTGCTGTATCTAGACCAACAAACAGCAGTAAGAATAAATGGTGAAACAACTTGGTTTGACATAAAACAAGGGGTCTGTCAGGGGTGCATATTGTCGCTTTACTTATTTAATTTGTATACTGAAAATATAATGAGGAATGTTAGAGAAGATGTAGACAAAGAATATTACGATGCCATAACAATTGGAGGTTATGAAATACCAGAGATTAGATATGCTGATGACACAGTATTACTGTCCACAACACAAAGAGGAATGGAAAAACTAATTTTGTCTGTCCTAAGAACAGAGAAGAGCAAAACCTCTATCTTAATGCGAAGAAAACTAAATTGATGACAACTGACAAAACAAACAAGGCAGATAAAACATGTATTAGTGAGGAAAAACTGGAAGAAGTGGAGAGTTTTGAATATCTTGGATCACTACTAACTAATAATAGAGATACAATGAGGGAAATTAAAAGGAGGATATCTATCACTCTTCACAAAGTAAAACAACTAAAGAATCTGTAGAGAGGAGCAGACAGAACTAAAAAATAAGATTTTAAGGGCATGCATCTTTCCCATCACAACATACGCCTGTGAGACAGCGTTGATGATCTGCAAATGGATGCATCAGCAGCAGGCCATCTTGCTCACAATCGAGAGGCCTACAAGAGTGCTGTTAGGGAGGCAAATTTTGGCAAAGGACATGCAAATGAATGAATGAATGAATAAGACAGTGTTATATTGAAGACAACCCTTCTTGAGACACTCATACGAGACAATGATGATAATGATGAATGCACATGTGAGTATTTATCATTTCCCAACATTCACCACTGACAGTTAACAGCAATTACCGGTAATTTACCGTTAAAAAAGAGAAACACCAAAACTTTTCCAGGTAGTCGGTTTCCATAGCCGGTTCATCTTATCCAAAAACAGGTAGAAAGCAAAAGTCTAAATCGGTTGAAGGATAATCAGGTCAGTAAAATGACGATGCTAAATTTGCACGGAAGAAAATCAGTTAGTATTAGTTTGTCTATGATTCAGCAGGTAAACATTTCATAAAGATTACATCTCGCCACCAACACAGTAAGAAATATAAGGATTCACAAAAACATTTAATACTCGCTGATGTTTGTAAGTTGTCAAATTAAACACGATAGGCCGAAGAAAAAGTGGTCGACCACATGAAACTCTAAAGAGGACATTATTAAGAGAGGCCAATTTAGTAGGCATAAAATCCTTTGATGAGGTTGAAAAGCTCGCTGAAAACAGGAAAACTTGGCGAACTACCATGCAAGCCTTATATGATGTTTAACAGCACGGGAAGAATGTAAGAAGTAAGATATTTGTAAAATGTATTTAATTTTACATGAGAAAAAGTATAAACTATCTAATGTTGTATTGAATAAAAACCCAGTATTTTGGAAAGTAATTCGTGCAAGGTGCAAAACAAGTATAGTGCTCTCGGTTTGGAAGAATCGCTATGCGATCACTGCATGGACACGTTGTAATCATCATCTATTCAAAAACCACCAAACTGGCAGCCGATGGTACCAAATTTTCAGTTCATCCATACTGGATTTTATTGACCTGTATGTGATCGATACAACTGAACGTGTCTTTGACTGAGCTGCTCCAAGTAGTAAGACTTCGGAACTGTTATAACAAGGGCTATTTACAAAGTTCTGTTGATCACTGGAAGTCTTTCCATCACTCTCTGCTAACTCTTGTAATCATGACCTGGTAGGTAGCGGGCCTCAGTTCTCTGCTGGGAAGCTACTTAGCGATGCTGAAAACCAGAGACTAACTGCTGAATTTGTCAGGGACGTTGGCGTCGATGTCTGAGCAAGAAGGAGGAGGAGGAGATGGAGGAGGAGGAGATCTGGTTAGTGACCTCTCTTGAACTATGAGTCTGACTTACTTGCAGGTCTATAAGTTTAACTTACTTGCAGGTCTATAAGTCTAACTTACTTGCAGGTCAATGAGTCTGTCTTACTTGCAGGTCTATGAGTCTGTCTTACTTGCAGGTCTGTCTTACTTGCAGGTCTATGAGTCTGTCTTACTTGCAGGTCTATGAGTCTGTCTTACTTGCAGGTCTATGAGTCCGACTTCCTTTCAGGTCTATGAGTCTGTCTTACTTGCAGGTCTATGAGTCTGTCTTACCTGCAGGTCTGTCTTACTTGCAGGTCTATGAGTCTGACTTCCTTGCAGGTCTATGCGCCTGACTTCCTTGCAGGTCTATGAGCCTGACTTCCTTGCAGGTCTATGAGTCTGACTTCTTTGCAGGTCTATGAGCCTGACTTCCTTGCAGGTCTATGAGTCTGACTTACTTGCAGGTCTATGAGCCTGACTTCCTTGCAGGTCTATGAGTCTGACTTACTTGCAGGTCTATGAGTCTGTCTTACCTGCAGGTCTGTCTTACTTGCAGGTCTATGAGCCTGACTTCCTTGCAGGTCTATGAGTCTGACTTCCTTGCACGTCTATGAGCCTGACTTCCTTGCAGGTCTATGAGTCTGACTTACTTGCAGGTCTATGAGTCTGTCTTACTTACAGGTCTGTCTTACTTGCACGTCTATGAATCTGACTTCCTTGCAGGTCTATGAGCTTGACCTCCTTGCAGGTCGACGGTTGGTTACCAACAAAAAAAAAAAACTGAAGCGCTGACATAAAGTCATATGATGGCTTAAATTGCAACAGCTTTTTTTCTCTCCGGGTCGGACGGTTCACCACCAACAGAAGCGTGTCGATCCACACTTTTTTCCCCTACTAAACTAACGTAACAGTTTGCTTCCAAAGCGCAGGGGGCGCTATGATAATGCTTTTGTTTAGCTGCAGCTCGCAGGCATCATCACTGCAGCACGATCATCTTCCTGCAGTGGCTACAAACCTGGGGAAAGCGGTTGGTGGTTGTGAAATACGAACTTACTACGCTGAAACAGGGACGAAGCACATCCTGGCATCAGTCTAAACCAGCGACAACTTATCTGTCTCCGTATAATGAAACAGAAACTGAGTAGTAGACCGAATCATGACTGGCTCTTTCCTGAGAGCAGTGATGGTAATCATAATTAATTTAACTAACTAAAGAACCAGTAGTCCGTCAGCTAACAATTCATTCAAGAGACAGCCGGCTAATTAATCAACCAACAGACAACCAGATAACTCATCAACCAACAGACAACCTGCTAACTAATCAACCCAACAGATAACCGGCTAACAAAATTAAGAATAGAATTCTTAACCCTTTTCAAATAAAGATCAATCAATCAATCAATAGACAACCACCTAACTAATCAACCAATCGACAACCACTTAACTATTCAACTAATAAACAACCAGCTAAAAACTCAACCAACAGACAACCAGCTAAGAATTCAACCAACAGACAACCAGCTAAATAATCAACCAACAGTTAACTCATCAACATTCAGCCAGCCAACTAACTAATCAATCAGCAGACAAGCAGATAACTAATCAGCCAGCAGACAGCCCGGTATCTAATCAACCAACAGACAACCAGCTAAATAATCACCGAACAGATAACCAGCTAACTAATCAACCAATAGACAACCACCTAATTAATCAACCAATAGACAACCAGCTAACTCATCAACCAACAGACAACCAGCTAACAACTCAACCAAAAGACAGCCAACTAACTGTTCAACCAACAGACAACCAGCTAACTCATCAACCAACAGACAAACAGCTAACTAATCAACAATCAGCCAGCCAACCAACTAATCAATGAACAGACAACCATCTAACTAATCAACCAACAGACACCTTGTTAAAAAATCAACAAGCAGCCAGCCAGCCAACTAACCTACCAGCTGCCAATCAACTAACCAACGAATAACACAAACAGATCACCCAATGAACCAACAAAACATTTAACAGACTAACTAATCAACTGATTAACTAACTACTAATTACCTGATTAACAAAGAACCAGCTTACATAAGAATATACGTTTTTCACACGATATATCTTTCCATACACTTCTTTCTCCCACGATTAAAATTCCGACTGCCATTTTTGTTTCCCCCATTTCAAAGGCGTTTAAAAAATCCAGCAGTTAGCCGCCTCCAAAATAAATCAATGAAGGATATAAGTTCATTATGGAAATGACTCTGGGAATTTTATTGTGAGAAAATGTAAGGCGAAACTTTTGTAGAAAGAAGCAATGTATGAGAGTAGAATTCGATCCACAAAAAGTTAACTGTGAACGCTATATAGCAAGTAAGTGTAACAGGAACCATGCAATGATTACTCTTTATAGAAGAAATGATTAATGACTTCTTTATAATAACAATGATTTATGATTTCTAAGTGAGACACAGTCTTGAAACTGAACAGACAACGCTGGTTAGGCCAGCCATGCAGAAAGAATGGAAGAGAACAGACAAACGAAAATTATGTACGCACAAGAGATGAGGGAAACAAGACCAAGGGGTAGACCAAGACAGAGATGGAAAGACAACATAGAAGAGGATATAAAAGAAATTGGTGTCACCAACTGGAGAGAGAAGATTAGGAATAGAGAGGAATGGAGGTGAACTTTATCTGCAGCAATGAGCCTTAGTGGCTCGGAAAGCTGAAGAAGAAGAAGAAGAAGGAGGAGGATGAGGAGGAGGAGGAGGAGTAGTAGTAAAATAAAATAGCAGGGACTTCAGTAGACAAGGAGAAAGATAATTTATTTCAGGAAGGTAGGACAAAAATCGTTGGAAGCAACAGAAATGTGGTTTATTAGAAGAATGTTGCGAATCCCCTGGACAGCAAAAATAACTAATGAAGAATGTATGAGAAGAGCTGGAGAGACAAAAAAACCTTGTCAAAAAAGATAAGAGAGAGACAATGTACTTTCATAGGACATGCAATGAGAAGAGGGGGCATTGAAAATATTATAACAGGAAAAATAGAAGGAAGAAGATCAAGAGGAAGACCAAGAGAAATGATATTGGACAGTATGACGGGATGGTGTGAGAGGAGATCACCAACTGAGCTGATGGCCTGCATGAAGGATCGGATACTCTAGAGAAGCATAATAGCCAACGCCAGTCGGCACGGCACATGATGATGATGATGAAGGTAGGACGTTCGGCGCTGTATCAGTAAAGGCGATATGAGAACAGCGGTAAACTTAGGAGTTTATCCCAGCACATTATTATATATTTGATTAAATAGAACCAAATAATTAGAGAACAAGTGCATAGAATGACTGACTGATTGTCCTAGTCTAACATGCTCATTAAATACTCTAAGAACAGGAAACATAGTGGGGAAGAAGAGCTAGGGGAAGACCGAGAGAAATTATATTGGACTGTCTGAGGAGATGGTGTGAGAGGAGATCACCGAACTGAGCTAATGGCCTGCATGGAGGATCGGGTACTCTGGAGAAGCACAATAGCCAAGTCCAGTCGCCACGGCACATGATGATGATGATGATGATGATGATGATGATGATGATGATGATGATAGTCATTAAGAAGGAGCACTATATAAAAGAAAAGGCAGTCTCTTCACATGTAGACAAACAAGAGAATATTGTGGAGAACAAGAAGCGAGGGGGGGGGGGTATGTTTGATCAGGAAAAAAAACAAAGAAAGAAGTACAAGACAATGAAAATTTAAATAATAAAAAATTGAAAAACATAAAAACAATACAAGAAAAACAGCTTAGTCACACAAAAAAAGACAAATATATTTCGATTTTTTAAAATAAAAAAAAAACCAATCTGAATGAAAAAGCTGGAAGACAAAAAAAAAAAAACAAACCCGATACGCGTAGTGGGATCAGGAGATGGACAGCTGTCAGTGTGGTTAAAACACAGTTAAAACAAAAAGGAGAAAGAAACACGAGCAAAGCTGGAAATCCACTGCATCCAAACTTTCTTGAGGAAATAGCGTAAGATGATGACACGACAGTGTAAGGGTGAAATTTCGGTTCAAATCACATCCCTTAAACTTCAATTTTAAACTCTACGCTTGCAGTTCTCCTGGCATCTGTGGTTAAGAAGCTTCGGATATTTTTTCTGAAAACTTAGTAATTGCCAGGACCACTTGGGAATTAAAAGTAATATTCATCGGCAAAGCTGTTTGGGCAAGAGAAAAGGCTTATTTATGTGCCTGGGGCACTCGGAGACCTGCATTTTATGTTTCTTTTTTGCACTAATGTTATTTTACTACACCGAATAGAAACACGGTTGCCAGTTAAGCATTCGGTAGGAAAATATTTTTTAAGTTAAAATCCAGTCAGCACAAGTGCTCCTTGGTCTATGCGTGTCAATTATGGCCAGTTACGCTATCATTACTCCTCACTAAGCGTTGGTTCAAGGTCTGCATTGTTGCTGATATTGATGAAAGGAATAACGAATAACATTAATCACTCTTAACTGAAAGAATAAGGGCTGTTTTACTGGAGGGAAATAATGAAAGAAAAAGCTGTTTAAATTCATAGAAATTTGATTATTTATTTTTTGCCATTCATTTATTAAAAAAAAAAAAAGGATAGTAGAATCCAGTCTTGTCTTGTCTTCTATCTCCTTGAAACTGTGACCTGGTGTATTTTGTAGCCGATGCTGTGAAGGTGTTGTGGCACATCATCGTTTCGGCTTGGGAGTGTGTTATAACGGCTATTTCTTTCAGTCTGTGGATGAAGCTAAATGCAAAGGGTGTGCCATACTTCTTTAGCGGACTCTATTAACACGGGGACTACGGTGGTCACTGCCTCGCTAGCCTGGCTATGCTCGTTACTGGGGGTACAAACGAAGAGGTGGGACAGGGTCTTGATCAGCTATGGTTTGCCAACGCTGACGCTAGCATGTCAGCTAATGGTCGCTGATTCGGAGAGTCTTCACCTGCGTGGAATTCAATCTTACATTGTTGTTGCTACTAGAAACTTAATATAAACACAAAACTTAATACTCATTTAGTATTTGAACTGAAATGTAGTTTTCCCTGCACATTACAAATTTGGTTTAGAAATCTGTTACTTCCCCTTAACAAAATTAGCTGTCAGTCATTTACATGTCCCTTGCGGAACGTTGCCTCCCTAACAGCTCTTTTGTAGCCCTCTCGGTTGTAAGCAAGATGCTCTGCTGCTGATGCATCTATTTGCAGATCATCAACGATGCCTTGCAGTCATCTTCGCCTTGGTCTTCCTCTCTTTCTTTTCCCCACTCTGTACCCTTCCAAGACGGTCTTCTCTAAATTTTGTCAAATTTTTTTTTGTCTAAGAAATCTTTAGCAAAGAATGGAACTAACATAAAGCCAGTTCACAATACCAGGTCTCCAGGAAAGTTCTTACGATAGTTTATGCCTGGGACAGACCAAAGTCCATAAAAACAAAGTTAGCTCCCACTAAGACTAGCACAACGTACACTGTTCCTAATTTTAAAAAAAATAATCTTCACTATCCCCTCTACCGCCCTTGCATAATAAAAGAAGCTCCACGCCCTCCAGCAGTCATACCATATAATTAGACCAAGCTTCCACCAATAACTGCAGGAAATTCTGCCATTTTTAGGAAAAGCGACTCTTAAAACCAGTCAAACCCCCTTAAAGCACCAATTCTTCTACAACAGACTAGACAACCCTTTATCACTAACATATAATGTAACAGAATAATATCTTTGTAGGTTTGTTTCCCTTGATATTTTTTTTCCAGGTTTAAGCTGTGGAGCTGATTTCTCAGACTTAAACATCCGCAGAAGTTTTCTTGCACGAGCTGTGAGTGTGAACTCAGACTCACTGGTCATTGTAAGGGAAAGTTTTGGGGTTGTTTCTTTTTGTATGAAAGTATCAAACGAGTCTTGGTCAGGTTTTCGAAGCGAGCTGTAGTATTTGGATAATCATGACTTTACCAAAGACAGATTAGCCAGTGTCTCCTATTTTTTGCCAGTCGTCTTTGAACTATCTTACGTTTTTCTGTTCCCAATCTATATATCTCTTCATGTGTTCCAACAGTAACTTAAGATACTGGATGCTATCATCATCAACTGCCTTCATACAGATCCATCATTATCATCTTATATCTTATCTTATATCTTATATCCTTCCCGTGCCGTTAAACGTCACATAGTGCTCGCAAAGTAGTTCGCCAATTTTTCCTGTCTTCAGTGAGTCTTTCAATCCCATCAAAGGATTTTATGCCTGTTAATTTGGCCTCTCTTAACAATGTCCTCTTTAGAGTTTCACGTGGTCTGCCTCTTTTTCTTTGGCCTGTTGTGTTCCACTTGATAGCTTGTTTTGGGATTCTCTGATCATTTCTTCTCATCAAGTGACCAACATATCTCCATCTCCTTTTCCTGATCACCCATGAGACTGGTTGTTGTTCAGTCATCTGTCTTATCTCTGCATTGTTCTTGAATTCGTTCCACTTGATGCCGAGTATTTTCCTTAGGCATTTGTTTTCAAAAGAGTCTAATTTCTTTTCTATTTCTTTAGTTGTTTTCCAGCTTTCACATGCATAAATGAGAGCGGATGTTACATTTGAATTGAATAGTCTTAACTTGGTTTTGTACTTATTACTTTTGAATTCCATATGTTCTCAAGATTCTTGAAGATTGATGCTGCTTTTGAAATTCTGATCGTAACTTCCTTTCTAGTGTCACCATCCTGGTCTATGTAGCTGCCAAGGTATGCAAATTGATTAACTTCTTCAATATCTGTCCCTTCTATGTGTATTTTTTTCCATTTTGATTAAATGGATCATGCTCAGCATTAAACATTGTTTAATTTTCTAACGATGTGTTGAGAATCCTGCGTGTGGTACCATTGTAAACTTGTCGAATCTGGATTTTTCCCCCTGTGGGAGTATATTCTGCAGCCGTTTCTGTGGCTCGGTCCAAGTTGTGATATATTTGTGTGATTTATCCAGTCTGCAGTACTTTATCTGATCGTCACACTGTCTTACATTGGCGCTTCTATAAGGAGCAACCGCCTTCAGTTACTGTCGTATATTGGCGCCTCTATAAGGAGTAACCGTCTTCAGCTACTGTCTTACACTGGAGCTTGTATAAGGAGTAATCGTCTTCAGTTACTGTCTTACACTGGAGCCTCTATAAGGAGCAACCGTCTTCAGTTACTGTCTTACACTGGAGCTTCTATAACGAGCAGCCGACTTCAGTTACTGTCTTATATTGGACCCTCTATAAGGAGTAATCGTCTTCAGTTACTGTTTTATATTGGAGCCTCTATAAGGAGTAGTCGTCTTCAGTTATTGTCTAATACTGGAGCCTCTGTAAGTAGCAACCGTCTTCAGTTACTGTCTTACACTGGAGCCTCTATAAGGAGTAATCATCTTCAGTATCAGCTTGGGCTCCTTTCTCAAATTAGACTCTCCAAATGTCAAAGCTTTCTCCTTCATTTCTTGTACAAAAAAAGCCCCCGGAAAGGCAAGAAAGCCTTGCTTAAACTAACAGCTGAGGGGGAAAAGCAAGGAAGCTCAGACTAAGCTAAGGAAAGAGTCCCAAATAAACAACAATGCTTCCATTAACAAAGATCTCGCTACACCCACACTGTTTAGGAGCATTTGAAGGTGCAACAAATCAATTTTCTTTCTTTCTTTTCTTTCTTTCTTTCTTTTCTTTCTTTCTCTCTTTTTTCGTTCTGTCTTTAATTTATTTCTTTAAAAATCCCAACAGGATTAAGAAAGCAATAGCTCCAGCAAAAAACAAAACAAAAAAAAATCAAGTGTTTTCTATTGATGAACAGTCCAAGCTGTGATCCAAGCACACAATAAACCTTTATTACAATCCTCCAAAATGGGCATTTCGTGCAGTGTCCAAGGTCGCCCCCATATCGTGCCTCTCAGTTCTATACAGCCCCGGGCATCGTATAGATCTGTTATCATGACTTTTTTTCCCCTTTGCCACTTGGCAAACTAAGCTAGATTTTTTTCTCCCTTCATTTTCTCTCTCTCTCTCTCTCTCATCTCTCTTAAGATTTCCATTGATTGTCAGGCTTCCCAATTTCTTTCTTCCTCGTTACGTTTTGCACTGGTTATCAGACTCCCCGACTTTACGTTTTGCACTGGTTATCAGACTCCCTGACTTTATGTTTTGCACTGGTTATCAGACTCCCTGACTTTACGTTTTGCACTGGTTATCAGACTCCCTGACTTTATGTTTTGCACTGGTTATCAGACTCCCTGACTTTATGTTTTGCACTGGTTATCAGACTCCCCGACTTTACGTTTTGCACTGGTTATCAGACTCCCCGACTTTACGTTTTGCACTTGTTATCAGACTCCCTGACTTTACGTTTTTCACTTAGTATCAGATTCCTAAACTTTAAGTGTTGTGCTGATTATAAGACTCCCAAACTTTAAGTTACTGATTATAAGACTCCCAAACTTTAAGTTACTGATTATAAGACTCCCAAACTTTAAGTTTTATGCTGATTATAAGACTCCCAAACTTTAAGTTATGATTATAAGACTCCCGAACTTTAAGTTTTGTACTGACTCCCAAACTTTAAGTTTTGTACTGATTATAAGACTCCGGAATTTTAAGTTTTGCAATGATTATAAGACTCCCAAACTTTACGTTTTGTACTGATTATAAGACTCCCAAACTTTAGGTTTTGTACTGATTATAAGACTCCCAAAATTTAAGTTTACACTGATTATAAGACTCGCCAACATTAAGTTTTGCAATGATTATAAGACTCCCAAACATTAAGTTTTGTAATGATTATAAGACTCCCCAACTTTAATTTTTGCACTGATTATAAGACTCCCCAATTTTAAGTTTTGCACTGAATATAAGACGCCTCAACTTTTATCTTTGCACTGATTATCAGACTCCTCAGCTGTAAGTTTTGCACTGATTATAAAACTCCCCAAACTTCTTTCTTCTCCTTCAAGTTTTACAACGACTGTCCCTCTTCAACCTCTGTCTTCGCTCTTAACATTTCCACTGATTGCCAATTTCTGTCTTCTCATGGCGCGTCGTAAGAGTTTCTATTACTTTTCTAATCATGATTTTCTTTTTCAGTATTCCTGAGGTTCTCTGAGAAATTTCTCAGTGCACAGTGATGAAGGTTTACAACACTGAGCTTACAATATCCTCATAGAGCATGCAACGTTCCTAATTTTGTATTGCAAATTATAATCTTCTTGTACACAGACAAATGAATTAGTCTTACCTTTTTGTTCTATTCAGTCTGCTTTGTCTGCCTGTTTGAATGTTCCATGCATATTTCCAAGTCTTCCTGTCACTTACGTTCTTGACAAAAACATTTTTCTTCATCATAGTTTTAAAAGACCGGAAAAATTGCTCTATTCACTTAAAAAAAAACCACAACATGGAACACCCCTTTATCCACGTAGGTCGCTTATTCCACGTAGGTCGCTTATTCAGAATCACACACAGGAAACAATATCACACTAACACGAACATAATTCATTCACATTTGTCTTCACTTTCTGGGAGTAAACCAGGAATCTTTCACAGACTGACTAACTTATTATACTTATCTAAGAAAAGAAAAATGTGTTAGAGATTATCTGAAAAGGGGAGTCTCACATTTCTATAAAATTAATTCGACAATAAATCACATTTTTTATAGAGATTATGGAAGATTAATCACGTTTTTAGAAAGAATATTGGAGAATGAATCACATTTTTTTTAAAAAGATTATTGGAAAAGACATCACATTTTTGTAAAAAATATAGTAAAAACAGAATCACATTTTTATAAAGATTATTGGAGAATGAATAATATTTTTATAAACATTATTGGGGAAAGAAATCATACTTTTATAAAGATTGCTGGAAAAGGACTCGTATTTGTAGAAAGATTAATGGGGAAAGAATCACACTTTTGGAAAAAGAGACACATAACACTAGATGTGGGTGGGGGGGGGGGGCAATTAATTATCAAAGCGGCCCAGAGTGTGCCTACATACTGGCCTGCCCCAAGCAATGCTCTAGGAACTCTCAAATACTTAATTCAGACATTCTAATTAGGCATACATATAACGACGGAGTTAGCGATGAAAAAGGATTGTTAGATTTGTCTCTAGACGTCAGGATAAGTAGGAGAGGTGGACTGGCAAATATAATACAGGTATCATAAGTTCTACAGCATTAGAATCAGCTGTGAAGAACTCAAGATGTATACAGGGAAATCATTATTATTATAATCGTCAACATCAATCAATCATTTATCATCGTCACTGACTTCAAACGCTGGTATGTCTAGATAATGAAAGTGTAATCTACATGTCTCGATGTTTGATGCTTTCCATTTTGGTCTGTCGCTGATTTATGCACAAACAATAAGTCATGTTATGTTATGTTATGTTATGTTATGTTATGCTAATGTTATGTTATGTTATGTTATAGATATATCACCTTCATTTCACTCTGATCTCCTCCTCAACAATATATTCCTCAGCGTACAACGACTAAGTGTGATAGTTTGATGTTGACTGACCATTCCTCTCACGCGCCTGGGGATACCTCTCTGTCCTTGCTGTGCCATTCTTCACTCTCAACTCAGTACATACGAGACAGCGATGTCACAAATGTGTACGTCAGTCCTCCACAGCTCTCTGAGGACACCTCCAATTTTCAAAGCTCTCTGAAGACACCTCTACTCTTCCAAGCTTTCTGGAGACACCTCCACTCTTCCAAGCTCCCTGAGGACAAAGGCAATGTCAACATGATCCATCGGTTAGCATGACCTATGGTGGTCAAATCAAGTCTATCAGCTCTCCAACTGCCCCGGACCTGCATGACCTAGTACACAATTGAAGTTGACACTGAGAATCCTTGACCTTTGCAAGGATTCGAATTACTGTCAGAGCACTAAGCCTGTCTGAACCTTCTGGATCGTGCTCAGAGAGTCCCTCGGTGAGTCGCTCAGAGTCTCTCAGTGAGTCGTTCAGAGTCCCTCAGTGAGTCGCTCAGAGTACCTCAGTGAGTCGCTCAAAGAGTCGCTCAGAGAGTCGCACAGTGAGTCGCTCAAAGAATCGCACAGTGAGTCGCTCAGCACACAAATACGCCTGTAATCCTGTGATTCCGTCCAGACAAATGTTTTCGTCACTGCCAATATCTCCGTCGTCATTGAACAGGCACCGCTGGGTTGCTGGACTGTTCTGCCATCAGACCGTGCGATGAATGCCCAGGCGTTCCGCTAATGTCGCACAACAGACCTATCCGTGTTGACTGTAGCATCTGTTTCGTTGGGATTTCATTTATGGCAGTATTAAGCCCCTCGTCGAGGACAAGATTATGTGCTTAGGCTAATCGGTGTAGTTTTAAATGAGAAAGTTACCACGTTATTCATATATCTGACTTGACAGTGTCTGTAGTCTGATATGGTTAGAGAGAAATGGATGTGTTTGTTACATAGCACCAGTTATGAACAGACTAGAAATTAGAATACAATACTGACATTCTGAATGTCAGTATTGTATTCTAATTGCGTATCGTTTGCTCAGGTAAAGGACACAAGATCGTGGCACAGGTCACGCTAGGAAAGACATAGACGTTAAGAGTTTACATTTACCTCAGAACATAAGAATAGATCATGAATAGCAAAGAATGAAGGCTGCTGCTGCTGCTGCTGCCACTACTACTGCCGTAGTACTGTTTTTACTATTACTATCACTATTACTACTACCACTACTACTACCACTTGTACTACTACTACTACTACTACTACTTGTACTACTACTACTACTACTACTACTACTACTACTACTACTACTATCACCACCATCATTATTACCTCTACTATTACTTCTACGACTACTATCACTACAACTACTACTATTACTACCACTCGTAATACTGCTGATACTACCACCATCATCACTTTTGTTGCTGCTGCTACTACCACTACTACTATCACTACTATTACTATCACCACTACTACTACTACTACTACTACAACTACTACCACTCGTAATACTGCTACTACTACTAATACTAATCATCACCGTCACCTCTACTACTATCACCACCATCACTAACTACTACTATTACTACTATTATCACCACCGTCACTACTACTATTACTAGTACTACTACTGCTCCTGCTACTACTGTTCCATTTAAATTAGAATATAACAGCCATAATGAGAATGGAAATGACAGAATGTGAGTGAGAGAGCGAGAGAATGAGAGGAGAGGGAGAAATAGAGAGTTGAATGATAACTAGAAACAAAAGTATGAACCAAACTGTGTCAGAAATTCACTATCCCATATATTCTTCTTGCCTCTCTTCACATTTTCACTAAATTCTTTTCTTGTTCACGCATACACGGAGACAGACAATAATCGATGACAGTCAATAAACGATCAGTAAAAAGCGGTGATGATGATTTAGAATTACCTACAGACCAAAATGTTCGAATGTAAGAATTTAGAATTTTCCACAAGATCAAAAATTTCGATTGTAAGGATCTAGAATTCTCCACAGGATCAAACTTTCGATTGTAAGGATTTAGAATTCTCCTCAGACCAAAATTTTGTACTGTAAATATTTAGAATTCCCAGCAGTCCAAAATATTCAACTGTTAAGTATTTAGAATTCTCCACAGATCAAAATGTTCGACTGTAAGTATTTATAATTCTCCTCAGACCAAATGTTTGATGGAGAGGTTTTAAAATTGCTGTATATTCTCAGATGACATCAATATTTTTTTGATTATGTTGTTTTTCACACTTAAAACATTGATATCAGTTGTTGAAAATGTAACTGTGTGTGGTAACTGGTGTTATGTAACCTTTCAACAGTTTATTTCTTCGTTAAATAAAGTTTATTATGACATAATATTTTTGTTCAAACCAGAATATTCGTACATCATTTGCCCATTCTTCTTCCTCCATGCTGATCTTCCCGATATCCTGAACATTCTTCTTTTGCAGACTATGATGTCACGATCATGAACCGCATGTGTAGAAATAGGTGGGGGAGGGGGGGGGTGGGGGAGGGGGTTCATTGGTTTCATAAAAGTTCTCAAAGTAGACCCCACAAAAAAAAGGAAACTTCTCGGCACATTCCACTGCCGAACCACACATAGTCGAGCTATACATAGTTGAGCCACACATAGTCCAGACACATATAGTCGAGCCACATATAGTCGAGACACACATAGTCCAGACACATATAATCGAGCCGCACACAGACTAGCCGCACATAGTCGAGCCACACATAGTCGAGCCACACATAGTCGAGACACACATAGTCCAGACACATATAGTCGAGCCGCACACAGACTAGCTGCACATAGTCGAGACTCACATCCAGATCGAAGAATCTGTACAGACCGTAAATGAATTCTGAAGATGTAAAATATGATCTATGTGTGTTCAAAGTTCAGTACGGATCTAGATCTTTAGAGTTTTTCTATGAGCTCAACAATCTGTGCAGAGACCTTTAGGTAAATGCAACTTGAATTTGCTTGCTAACTCCAAATATATGTCGTTTCATAAAGGAAACTCGTCATGCTATTAAAAGCTTTACACTTCATTTGAAAAACACATACGTAAATGCCTTTCAATACAAATGCTACAGAAGAACCCTTCAAATATCATGGACAAAAAAAGAACAAATATATCCATACTACAAGAACTTATAATGAAGAAGGTTGGCTAGTAAAGAAGATTAAACAGAGAAAACTTAAATATTTTGGACATACTAAACGTCATGAGAATTTATGAAGACAGTCTTGGAAGGATACATAATGGAAAAAAGAAAGAGAAGAAAACCAAGGCAAAGATGACCGCAAGTCATCGTTGACGATCTGCGAATGGACGCATCAGCAGCAAGACATCTTGCTTACAACCGAGAGGCCTACAGGAGTGATGTTAGGGAGGCAAAGTTCCGCAATGAACATAAGAGGGTTTGATAAGTTCTTCGTATAAAGTACAACGGATTAATTATGGACAACTTTTGGGGGGTTATTTCTCAGCATAATCCCCTTGCAAGTTTATGCACTTAGTCCAGCTATCCTGGAGCATACGGATCCCTTCTTTGTAAAAGTCATCATCTTGTGCTAGTAGAAAGTGGTCTACAGCATGAATGACGTCATCATCTGAAGCAAATTTGCGACCACTGGGCTCCTTTTTGAGTTTGGTAAACAGGTAATAGTCCGAAGGGGCCAAATCTGGAGAATAAGGAGATTGTTCAAGAAGCTGGAAGCTGCATTCATGAATGGCAGCCATTGCCACCACCGACTTGTGAACTGTAGCATTGTCTTGCTGAAAGATGACTCCTCTCGTCAATTTCCCTGGACGCTTCTCCTTCAATTTGACCCGCAGTTGGCTTCACAAGATTAGCGTAATAGGCCCCGGTGACCGTTCTACCCTTTTGAAGATAGTCTACCAATAGCACACCTTCTGAATCCCTAAAGATGGAAGCCATCACTTTGCCTGCAGACAGAACCACCCTTGCTTTCTTTGGAGGTGGGGATCCATGATGTTTCCACTGCTTTGACTGTTCTTTGGGTTCTGGTTGAAAATGATGAACCCAAGTCTCATCCACACTCACAAATTGCTGAAGAAACTTTTCAGGATCTGCAAAAAAATGGCCAAGATTGTCTCTTGACATGTTGAGACGCTGTCGTTTGTGATCAGCTCACACAGACTCAATGAATGAATTATCTTTACTTTAAAGGTGTGAAGTATTGAGCATGCAGTCCCATCTTACATTCTTCCCTTCATTACTCCATCTTTCATTCTTCCCTTCATCACTCCATCTTTCATTCTTCCCTTCATCACTCCATCTTACATTCTTCCCTTCATCACTCCATCTTTCATTCTTCCCTTCATCACTCCATCTTTCATTCTTCCCTTCATCACTCCATCTTACATTCTTCCCTTCATCACTCCATCTTACATTCTTCCCTTCATCACTCCATCTTACATTCTTCCCTTCATCACTCCATCTTTCATTCTTCCCTTCATCACTCCATCTTTCATTCTTCCCTTCATCACTCCATCTTACATTCTTCCCTTCATCACTCCATCTTACATTCTTCCCTTCATCACTCCATCTTACATTCTTCCCACACATTCGATTGTAGTCCAAGTATAGAAATTACATGAGGGAGAAACACACCACATGAGTGCACAATGAAAGAATTACATTCACAAATATAAGAGGAAGAACTATGTGAGGGGTCATTCATCTAACAAGAGAGCTCCTCCACACACAGGCATATAAAAATAATATTTTCAATGCAGTTCTTTAAACGAAGAGAGAGAGACAAAGAGAGACAAAGAGAGAATGAGAGAGAAAGAGAGAGAAAAAAGGAGACAAATAGAGACAAAGAGAGAGACAAAGAGAGATAAAGAGATACAAAGAGAGAGAAAGAGAGGCAAAGAGAGACAAAGAGAAGGAGACAGAGAAAGAGAGAGCGGTTCTGATGATCATTCTTCCAAAGTGGACATGTTTCCTCTCGCTGTCTATAATGAAAGTTCAATCTATAGCAAAATGTATCCATAACGGTGGCTTAATCTACAGTAATATCTAATCTATTTAATCTACAGAAATATCTAATCTATCCATAATGGAAGTTTAAAATCGATGTTCAATTTATAACATCAGCTTTTCTCTGGAAGGTAGTTTTGAAGGAGGTACTGTAGATGTAGACACAACAAAAATAAGATTTTTAAGGGCATGCGTCTTTCCCATCGCAACATATGCCCATGAGACCTGGACATCTAACAAAACAGCCGAGAAACACATGTCACAGAGGCAAAGCTCCGCAGGGGACATGCAAATGACTGACTGACTGTAGATGTTGGTTGTGTGTTAAATAATTTTGCTAAACAGTTCTTGTCGTGGCTGATTCTACCAAATTTCAGTTTGAGCCCTGGGTATAAAAGAGAGAAATTTAATTTACAGCAGAGTCGAATTTACCTATAAGAGAGATTTAAGCTGTAGCGGTCGAATTTGTCTGTTAGGGAATTTTAAGCTATAGCAGAGTCGAATCTGTGTAGAACGCTGGTTATCCTGCAGCAACGTCCAATTTAATGCACAGTATGCTCCTGGCGACGTGAAACTCTAAACAAGACATTGTTAAGAGAGGCCAGTTTAGTGGACATAAAATCCCTTGTTGAGGTTGAAAAGCTCGCCGAAAGCAGGAAAACTTGGCGAACATTCGAGCCCTATGTGACGTTTAACAACACCGGAAGGATATAAGATGTAAGAATTCCCCTGACAGAAAGCTAAGGAGCAAATGTTTGAAGCTCAATAAAATGATAAAAGTACATAATGTAAAAATGAAATGAAGTAAAATATTTTTTTCAACAAATAATTTATCCAGGATTAATTAATTTAATAGCTGATCACAGTTTTGCTCTGTGATAATTTATCTAGAAATGAAGGTAAGTATTTAAAAATACGTTTTAACTGTCAAAAAATCTAATTTGATGATTAAAGAATTTCCGAATGACCTGTTGTTATAAACAGAGAGTGTGGCCTCTGTTAGCCTCGATACAAGTTTTAGCACGACTGGTACGTTAAGCTTGTTTAGGGTTCATTTTGTAGAGCTGCCACCCATTGAGGCTGTAGAGCCCCAAGGCAACAAGTGTCTGGTGTTGTTCAGGAATGTTATGAATCGCTCTTCCTAAGGCGTCCCAGGCTTGTTCAAACGGTCAGAAGAACGAGCAGGTCAAGGAAGAGCCATGATGATATTGACATCCAAACTGTCTACCTGGCAAGGTGCTTTGTCGTGCATAAAAATATATTGAGCACCAGGTTTGGCAGACAACGCGAGATCTGATGACCTTGTGCAAATACTTCTGGGCATTCCCAGCCTAACGATATATGTGTCAATATGTCCACCTGCCCAATCACTGGCCCAGACCGTCAAACTGCATCCCACCCACCCCCACCCCCACCCCCACTAGGTTATGTTCTACGTTATGTTCTGCAATAGCCTGGTCAGGGAACTTCTCTCCGTCCTGTCTCCAGATTCATTTAGGACCAAACAAGATTCTGGATTCGTCGCTAAAGACAACATGATGCCAGTTCTCTGCAGTCCGCCTGTTGTGTAATCTTGCCAGATTCAGACGAGTTCGACGAGTTGACGGAAACTGAGAGGAATTCGAGCTGCGGGTATTCTTAAAATGAAAGTCAATTTGATGACGAAGTTGATTCCTGGTGGTTTGACTGGGAATCTCATAACCTAGTGGCAGTTACAAAGCGTTGTCTTCTGGCAGAAGTCTCTCTCTCTCTCACTCACTCTCTCTCTCTCACTCACTCTCTCTCTCTCTCACACACAATATTCGTCTCTCCCGGTGATGGCACGAGATCGACCACTCCTTCGGAAAAAAAAACAGAATCATAGTTAGTTTCCTGAAACTGCCTGCAAACTGTGGATCACACCTTCTGTCGACTCCAAAGTGTCTAGCAGCATCACTCTGTGAAGTTTCAATCTGTAGCCATCCTATGACATGGGCAACTTCTTCATCAACTCACAATACCTCTGGCCATCTACAGTTAGCAAATCTTTACAGCGAAGTTGCCTACATTGCTATCTCAACTTGATTTGGTCGTAGGCATACTTTTCAGTACTGATCTGTATCAGAAAACTCAGTGAAAATTTTACAGTAGCACAACAGCCATGTTAAATACTTATTGTTTTCTACATGCAAGTTAGAAGCCGCTTATGTACAATGTGTTCAAGAAATAACAGACTTTCATTTGAGCTTAAAAGAAATTACATTTTGTAAACATTAAATTGAAAAATAAAAGCTTCAAATATATGATGCTACTGACATCCAACTGTCTGCTTGGCAAATTGCATTGTCGTGCATAAAAATAGATACAGCACTAAGTGTGAGGAGTTTATTGTAAAAGTTTAATCTGTAACAAATTCTAATCTGGTTATAAAAGAACTGTAATTTATAGCAACATTTTATCTACCAGCAGTTTTACAAACAAGGTAGGAACTCTGTTCTTATTTCTTACTGCTATTTGTTCCTCATTGTTGCTAGTTATTTCAACCTTGTTTGTAAAACTACAACACAAATCTACGTATACCAGAACCAGTTTCACCCAGCCATTATCACACGTATCTGTCATCAGTATGGCTACACTCCAAGGGTACCAGCCAAACTTATCTGCCAGTAGTATGACTACACTCAAAGGCTACCAGCCACTATCAGATTTATCTGTCGGTAGTTTGGCTACACTCAAAGGCTACCAGCCATTATCACACTTATCTGTCTTCTTCTTCTTCGTTCGCTTCTACCACCAAGATCGCCCTGTGATACTACTGAATTTACTCCTGTGGTCCTCAATATGTCCCGTGGTCCCCTTGTGGTCCCCGAAAGGACCGCATCATATTCAGAGTATCGCAGGGCTTGGGCTTGTATTCTCAGTGGGTCGCAGAATCGGGATTGCGTGACACGGTGGTTTTCGTTGCACCAGTTTAATCTAGAGTTAGTCTTTCTCACCGTAAAACCTCGACGTGTTTTGGGATACCCATGTATCCCCGCCGGGTGAGAGGTGGTTGCCCATCCAGTCCAGCGTTGGTTTGAGTAGTTCTGATCCCGAGACTACTGATCACTTCACTTAATCTTTTCCTTCACCTTTTCCACGACAGCGCTATGCAGCAACCCTAATCGCTTTTTTCTTCATTGGCTGGGAGGAGTTTCACCCCACGCAAGGCAGCTGAAGAATCTCGCCAGCAGCGGGTTTTATTAAATCAGAGTTTTCCTTCTCCTAGATGAGCTACCAAACAAAACTCTCATCTACCCGAAACGTCTGGTTTTCAGGCACCAGATATTCGCCTTCGCCCCTTCTCCTGTCAGTATGAACAGTTCTGTCAAGAGAAGGCCAGGAGCTGGACGTGGACTGTCAGAGGCTATGTGACACGCACGCCTTGAGGACATTTAGTTGGAGTGGAGAGCATATCCCCCACCGCACCTCCGGCTACAACAGTCCTTAGAACCACACTTATCTGTCAATAGTATCGCTATACTCAAAGGCTACCAGCCACTATCACAGTTATCTGTCAGTAGTATGGCTACATTCAAAGACTATATTTTTTAGATCTGTGTAAATGACTAATACAACCTACACATGTTCAAGTTGACCGTTAGATTTAATTAACATATAAAATTGGGAACATAATTTGAGTTACAAAAGAAGACAAACAACACAACACTGAAGTGTTGTTTTCTGGCATTCCTGTAAACTTCTGCCTCCTAGGCGACCGCATTAAGTAAGACACCAGCGCCTGTCTGAATCTTGCACCAGTACAGGAAGCGGAAAATTTGTTTAAAAATTGATTCAAAGACTTTAACGTCTGGCATGGTTATCTGTCACCTCCCCCCTGATAATTGTAAGTAATTTGACACCTTCGTGGCAATAAGTGTCTCTCTGGAATTGGAGGTTGTCAACGTTTCAATAAGGTGGTAGTGATCCCACGGGACATAACTGGCTGAGAATAATGCTGGAAATATCATTGAATCTATAGTAAAATCTCAAGCAGAGTCGAATATGTCTATAAGGGATGTTTACGCTATAGCAGAGTCATATCTGTCTATAAGTGAAGTTCATGCTATAGCAGAGTCAAATCTGTCTATAAGGGAAGTTCATGCTATAGCAGAGTTAAATCTGTCTATAAGGGAAGTTCATGCTTATCAGCTGCAGTAGGTTACAATCGTATCAACGTCTAGGTATGTCAGGGTCTAGGTATATCAGCGTCTAGGTATGTCAACGTCTGAGTATATCAAGGTCTAGGTATATCAGCGTCTAGGTATGTCAACGTCTAGGTACATCAGGGTCTTGGCATGTCAGTGTCTCGGTAAGTCAACGTTTAGGTATGTCAGGGTATAGGTATGTCAACGTCTATGTATCTTAGGGTCTAGGTATGTCAGTGTCTAGGTATGACAACGTCTAGGTATGTCAGGGTCTAGGTATGTCAGGCTCTAGGTATGTCAGTGTCTAGGTATGTCAGGCTCTAGGTATGTCAGGGTCTAGGTATGTCAGGCTCTAGGTATGTCAGGGTCTAGGTATGTCAGTGTCTAGGTATGACAACGTCTAGGTATGTCAGGGTCTAGTTATGATAACGTCTAGGTATGTCAGGGTCTAGTTATGATAACGTCTAGGTATGTCAGTGTCTAGTTATGATAACGTCTAGGTATGTCAGTGTCTAGGTATGACAACGTCTAGGTATGTCAGGGTCTAGGTATATCAGCGTCTAGGTATGTCAACGTCTGAGTATATCAAGGTCTAGGTATATCAGCGTCTAGGTATGTCAACGTCTAGGTACATCAGGGTCTTGGCATGTCAGTGTCTCGGTAAGTCAACGTTTAGGTATGTCAGGGTATAGGTATGTCAACGTCTATGTATCTTAGGGTCTAGGTATGTCAGTGTCTAGGTATGACAACGTCTAGGTATGTCAGGGTCTAGGTATGTCAGGCTCTAGGTATGTCAGTGTCTAGGTATGTCAGGCTCTAGGTATGTCAGGGTCTAGGTATGTCAGGCTCTAGGTATGTCAGGGTCTAGGTATGTCAGTGTCTAGGTATGACAACGTCTAGGTATGTCAGGGTCTAGTTATGATAACGTCTAGGTATGTCAGGGTCTAGTTATGATAACGTCTAGGTATGTCAGTGTCTAGTTATGATAACGTCTAGGTATGTCAGTGTCTAGGTATGACAACGTCTAGGTATGTCAGGGTCTAGGTATATCAGCGTCTAGGTATGTCAACGTCTGAGTATATCAAGGTCTAGGTATATCAGCGTCTAGGTATGTCAACGTCTAGGTACATCAGGGTCTTGGCATGTCAGTGTCTCGGTAAGTCAACGTTTAGGTATGTCAGGGTATAGGTATGTCAACGTCTATGTATCTTAGGGTCTAGGTATGTCAGTGTCTAGGTATGACAACGTCTAGGTATGTCAGGGTCTAGGTATGTCAGGCTCTAGGTATGTCAGTGTCTAGGTATGTCAGGCTCTAGGTATGTCAGGGTCTAGGTATGTCAGGCTCTAGGTATGTCAGGGTCTAGGTATGTCAGTGTCTAGGTATGACAACGTCTAGGTATGTCAGGGTCTAGTTATGATAACGTCTAGGTATGTCAGGGTCTAGTTATGATAACGTCTAGGTATGTCAGTGTCTAGTTATGATAACGTCTAGGTATGTCAGTGTCTAGGTATGACAACGTCTAGGTATGTCAGGGTCTAGGTATGACAACGTCTAGGTATGTCAGGGTCTAGTTATGATAACGTCTAGGTATGTCAGGGTCTAGTTATGATAACGTCTAGGTATGTCAGTGTCTAGGTATGACAACGTCTAGGTATGTCAGGGTCTAGTTATGATAACGTCTAGGTATGTCAGGGTCTAGGTATGTCAGGCTCTAGGTATGTCAACGTCTAGGTATATGCCAGGGTCTAGGTATGTCAGAGTCTAGGTATGTCAGTGTCTGTGCAAATCAGGGTCAAGGTATGTCAGGGTCTAGGTATGTCAGGTCTAGGTATGTCAGGGTCTATGTTTGTCAGGGTCTAGTATGTCAGGGTATGTTAGGGTCTAGGTATGTCAGGGGATGTCAGGGTCTAGGTATGTCAGATTATCGCAGAGTCTAGGTATGTCAGGGTATGTTAGGGTCTAGGTATGTCAGGGTATGTTAGGGTCTAGGTATGTCAGGGTATGTCAGGGTCTAGTTATGTTAGGGTTTAGGTATATCAACGTCTAGATATTTCAACGTCTGGGTATTTCAACGTCTAGGTATGTCAGGGTCTAGATATTGTCAGGGTCTAGATATGTCAGTGTCTCGGTATGTCAAAGTCTAAATATATCAGGGTCTAGGTATGTCAAAGTCTAGGTGTGTCATGGTCTAGGTATGTCAGGATCTAGCTATGTCAACGTCTAGGTATGTCAACGTCTAGGTATGTCAGTCTAGGTATGTCAGGGTATAGGTATGACAGCGTCTATGCATGTCAGAGTCTATGTATGTCAGAGTCCAGGTATGTCAGAGTCCAGGTATGTCAGGGTGTAAGTATATCAGGGTCTAGGTATGTCAGGGTCTAGGTATGTCAGGGTCTAGGTATGTCAGGGTCTAGGTATGTCAGGGTCTAGGTATGTCAGGGTCTAGGTATGTCAGGGTCTAGGTATGTCGGGGTCTATGTATGTCAGGGTCTAGGTATGTCAGGGCTAGGTATGTCAGGGTGTAAGTATGTCAGGGTCTAGGTATGTCAGGGTCTAGGTATGTCGGGGTCTATGTATGTCAGGGTCTAGGTATGTCAGGGCTATGTATGTCAGGGTGTAAGTATGTCAGGGTCTAGGTATGTCAGGGTCTAGGTATGTCGGGGTCTATGTATGTCAGGGTCTAGGTATGTCAGGGCTAGGTATGTCAGGGTGTAAGTATGTCAGGGTCTAGGTATGTCAGGGTCTAGGTATGTCAGGGTCTAGGTATGTCAGGGTCTAGGTATATCAGCGTCTGGGTGTCTTTAATGTTCCTATAGTAAATCATCCAACGAGGACAGAGTAATATATGTTACCAAGCCGCAGTAAAGTATGCAAGATAAAGTAATGTTACCAAATCATAGTAAATTATGCAAGAATTACACAGTAATCTTATCTTATATCTTATATCTTTCGCGTGGCGTTAAACGTCACATAGGGCTCGCAAAGTAGTTCGTCACTACACAGCAATGCTTGTTGCCAAACTGCAGTAAAATATTCAAAGAAGACAAAGTAATGTATGTTACCAAATTATGGTAAATGAAGCAAGAAAGATCAGCTATTATCTCCTGTTAAACAGCAGTAAATTATGCAAGGAAAACAAAGGAATGTGTTATCAAACCGCAGTAAATTATGCAAGGAAAACAAAGCAATGTGTTATCAAACCGCAGTAAATTATGCAAGGAAAACAAAGCAATGTGTTATCAAACCGCAGTAAATTATACAAGGAAAATAAGGCAATATATGTTATCAAACGGTAGTAAATTACACAAGCAGGACTGTGGCTAATTATATATATTTACGTATGAAATCTGTTAGCAGTAATGTACACGAAATCAAAGCCACGGTAATGTAATGTAATCACAGCCATAATTATATATATCTATGATCACATCACAGGATAATGTCAATAAACTCTTTGGTGGTAAATACGAGTCTACATGAAGATGCTTCCAGAAGGCGTAGTTTTGATATTGGTACAGCTATCCATGAACAGCGTGTAGAGACCACATAGAAAAAAGCGCAGACAACTGCGGCAGAAACGGCCACTGTGTTATGTTTTCTGTAAGAGATTTTGGAAGAGTCAGGGGAGGTAAGACAGCCAGATCAGACCAGGGGACGGAGAGAGCGAGGGTGGAGGGTTCTGGGAGGCCAGACGCTGGGTTATACGACGTGCATGACCTGGGAGCAAATGTTGATTTAAAACTTTGCTTCAGCGGGTGACAGGAAACATACAGAATGTCACAGAATGTCCTATGTCATATTATATATTTTGTCACATTATGGGTTTGTGCGTGACAAAAGTGGTTGCTGATATGTGGTAGCTAATGCTGGTAGCTACAGTCATGATTTGTACAAATAACAATCAGAAATAATACAGACATTTCTGTGCGTAGTTTCTGGAAAACATAGCATCGGTCTACCTCATTACAATGAGATTAAGCAAAACAGCACGAACATTTTAGAATTTTATTTTAAAAAAAAAGAATTAATTAACTCTTTTGCTACCAAATGAAAGTCACAATGGACTAGTATTTCAACAGATTATAATTTTTAAAATAGCCGCTATTTTTTAAAGAAACCTGGAAATTGTCATAAAACTATATTTAGCTTCTTCCCATTAATCAAAAAGGAAATTACACTTATAAGGGACAAATGTTGAAGAAGTCAATCATTTTGCATACCTTGGCTGCTACATAGACCAAGATGGTGACACCAGAAAGGAAGTGAGAATTAGAATTGTAAAAGCAGCATCGATCTTCAAGAATCTTGAGAACACATGGCATACAAAGGTTATAAGCATAAAAACCTATGTTTCGCCAACACTGACGCCAGCATGTCGCCTATGTCAGTCATCTATATCCTGTATATCATCTATGTCACCTATAACACCTATGGCATATATGTCATTTCTGTTATTTATATCGCTTATGTCAATATGTCGTATATGTCATCTATGTCATCTGTATCCTCTATGTTACATATGTCACTTGTGTCATCTACGTCACCTAAGTCACCTACGTCACTCTTGTCTCCTATGTCATCTACGTCACAGTGAAGAAATGTGCAGCTCATGTCTAACATGGAAGGGAGAGTCTGGAAGATGATCCCCGTCCAGGAAGACCGAAAACAGTAACCACCGATGAAACCGCCGGCAGAATCCATGACATGATAATGGAGGATCGACGACTAACTGAGCGGTACAATGATACTGAGTTGGGCATCTCCTAGGAACGTGTTCATGCGTGTCCATTCACAATGATCTTCAAATAACAAAGGTCTCTGCTCGATGGGCCCCGAAACTTCTTGGAGCTGATCACAAACGACAGTATCTCAACATGTCAAGAGACAATCTTGGCCATTTTTCTGCAGATCCTGAAAAGTTTCTTCAGCAATTTGTGACTATGGATGAAACTTGAGTTCATCATTTTCAACCAGAAACCAAAGAACAATCAAAGCAGTGGAAACATCATGGATCCCCACCTCCAAATAAAGCAAGGATGGTTCTGTCTGCAGGCAAAGTGATGGCTTCCATCTTTAGGGATTCAGAAGATGTGCTGTTGGTAGAGTATCTTCAAAAGGGCAGAACGGTCATCGGGCCCTATTACGCTAAACTTGTGAAGCAACTGTGGGTCAAATTGAAA
Source organism: Achatina immaculata (assembly GCA_009760885.1). Classification (NCBI taxonomy): domain Eukaryota; kingdom Metazoa; phylum Mollusca; class Gastropoda; order Stylommatophora; family Achatinidae; genus Lissachatina; species Lissachatina immaculata. Next base: position 64,102,515 of record CM019720.1, on the reverse strand, counting down.
GAAAAGCGTCGAGGGAAATTGACGAGAGGAGTCATCTTTCAACAAGACAATGCTCCAGTTCACAAGTCGGCTGTGGCATTCATGAATACAGCTTCCAGCTTCTTGAATATCCTTCGTATTCCCCAGATTTGGCCCCTTCGGACTATTACTTGCTTACCAAACTCAAGAAGGAGCTCAGTGGTCGCAAATTTGCTTAAGATGATGACGTCATTCATGATGTAGACCACTTTCTACTGGAACAAGATGCTGACTTTTATAAAGAAAGGATCCGTATGCTCCAGGATAGCTGGACTAAGTGCATAAACTTGCAAGGAAAATAATCCCAAAACGTTGTCCACAGATAATCAGTTGTACCTTATGCCGAGAACTTATCAATCACCTCTCGTATCTTCTAGAAATATACCAAGAAACCCAAACAGCAACGTGGAAGGTCAGCAACATGGAAACTCTGTCTAGTTGACAGAAACTAGACGATACAAGCGTCCTCGAAAAGTTGTTACAAACTAGGGAAGGGGAGACAAATGTGGAGCAACTAAGACCAGCTTGAAGCAGACGACACAATTTTCTATAGTCGATGTTGTAATCCTTTGGGATGACCTAGTAATCCATTTTGCTAGAAAGTCCGTAGATTTACACATCTCGAAAGTTTCAGCCACTGAAGCAGGGAATTAACTTTTTTTTTATCCTGGCAGTGTTAACTTCAGAGACGTGTGGATGATACATAACTACGCCAAGCAGAAAGATTGAGAGAGCTTGCTTCTGTAACGCGGTGAACAGATCTGAGAACATGGTGCTTTATGAGTTCCAAAAGCTACAAATGTGGATGGAGTTCATCACAGAGTCTCGCAGAATCTTCGTGTCTACGCGCTCGTTTTCAATAAACTAATCTGAGAAAAAAAATTTTTTTTTAATTAGTTCAATCTCAGTGACTCTAATAGTTAATTTAATATCAGTGACTCTAATAGTTTATCTATTATCTCAGTCAGTCAGTCTTCGGCATGTCTCTTGTGGAACTTTGCTTCCTTAACAGCTCTCTTGTATGCATCTATTATCTCACTGACTCTAATTGTTGATCTAACGTCTTAGTGGCTCTAAGTTTTGATCTAATATCTCAGTAACTCGAACTGTTTAGCTCAGTGACTCTAATATTTGATCTAATATCTCAGTGACTCCAATTGTTGATTAATGACTCAGTGAATCTAATAGTTGATCTAATATCATAGCGACTCTAACTGTTGATCTATTGTCTCAGAGACTGTTATAGTTTATCTAATATCTCAGTGACACTAATAACTGATCTAATATCTCTGTGATTCTAACAACTGATCTAATGTCTCAGTGACTCTAATAGTTTATCTAATGTTTTAGTGAACATAATAGTGCATCTGTTGTCTCAGTGACTCTAATAGTTTATCTAATGTTTTAGTGAATCTAATAGTTCATCTATTGTCTCAGTGACTCTAACAGTTGATCTAATGTCTCAATGACTCTAATAGTTATCTAACATAGCAAAGATCCCCCGGTAGCAGGGATCATAAGAAACAGCGCAACCTTTGGGAACAGTCTAAAGACAAAACGATGAAGCTAACAAGCATAATTTCCTTGATCTCTTGCTTTATCTTCTGTCTCCCTGCATCTACGAACTGGCTTTCTTTCCAGCCGTTGATGTGAACATGCTGATGATTAGCATCGTGATTGATTGATTGATTGATTGATTGATCCTTATTACAAAAGGGTTAAGAATTGGGCACTCAGGCCCGTCTGACATTCTGCCCTTTATCATACAACTTTCACTCTGTTCCAGACATTCTATAAATATGCTGCTCATATAACAAACATAATTAACAGTAAAGTAAATACATACACATAAAAATAACTAACTACATACACATATAAATAACTACCTATATATATATATGACTAACTACAGACACATATAAATGACTAACTACATACATATATAAATGACTAACTACATACACATATAAATGAATAGCTACATACACATATAAATGAATAGCTACATACACATATAAATGACTGACTACATACACATATAAATGACTAACTACAGACATATATAAATGACTAACTACAGACATATATAAATGACTAACTACAGACACATATAAATGAATAGCTACATACACATATAAAAGAATAGCTACATACACATATAAATGAATAGCTACATACACATATAAATGAATAGCTACATACACATATAAATGACTAACTACAGACACATATAAATGAATAGCTACAACACATATAAATGAATAGCTACATACACATATAAATGACTGACTACATACACATATAAATGACTAACTACAGACATATATAAATGACTAACTACAGACATATATAAATGACTAACTACAGACACATATAAATGAATAGCTACATACACATATAAATGACTAACTACAGACATATATAAATGACTAACTACAGACATATATAAATGACTAACTACATACACATATAAATGAATAGCTACATACACATATAAATGAATAGCTACATACACATATAAATGACTGACTACATACACATATAAATGACTAACTACAGACATATATAAATGACTAACTACAGACATATATAAATGACTAACTACATACACATATAAATGAATAGCTACATACACATATAAATGAATAGCTACATACACATATAAATGACTGACTACATACACATATAAATGACTAACTACAGACATATATAAATGACTAACTACAGACATATATAAATGAATAGCTACATACACATATAAATGAATAGCTACATACACATATAAATGACTGACTACATACACATATAAATGACTAACTACAGACATATATAAATGATTAACTACAGACATATATAAATGACTAACTACAGACACATATAAATGACTAACTACATACACATATAAATGACTGACTACATACACATATAAATGACAATCTACCAAACAAAAATGTCAGTACTATTCATAATAAATACTTAAACAACGGCGTGGGAGCGGGTTATGGCAGATATTTTTAGTCCCTGAGTACACCTAAAAAGCTGGGGGTGTGTAATACTTCTTTAGCAGAGTCCACTACCATGAGGACTATGGCGATTTCTGCCCAATTAGCCAGGCTAGGCCTTTTACTGAGTGTATCAACGGAGAGATGGGAGTAATGTCTTTGTTAACTATGGTTCGCCAAACCTTGACTCCAGCTTGTCAGCTATGGTTCGCTAACTCTGACGCCAGCTTGCCAGCTATGGTTCGCCAACCCTGAAGCCAATTTGACAGCTCTGTCAGAACGGACAGAGACTATCAGAACGGACAGCGACTATCAGAACGGACAGCGACTATCAGAACGGACATCTCTTGATCAGAGAAGCATAAATTCTTATTACAGTAAAAACAGCTTTGATTTTAAAATACTGGACTAAAGTTTACTGTAAAAATTGGCTCATATCTAAAATAATATTATTAATTAACTATATTTAAGAATTCTTGATTCTGAAAGAATAAAACAACTAAAGAAGCTGTGGAGAGGAACAGACAGAACTACAAAAATAATATTTTTAAGGGTATGCATCTTTCCCATCACAACATATGCCTGTGAGACCTGGACACTTAACAAAACAGCTGAGAAACACATAAATGCCTTTCAACGTAGAAGAGTATGGACACAAAAACAACAGCAAATATATCCATACTACAAGAACTGAATATTGAAGAAGGTTGGCTAGTAAAGAAGATTAAACAGAGAAAACTTAAATATTTTGGACACATTAAACGTCTTGAGAATTTAGAGAAGACAATATAGGCATAATAGGAAAAAAGAAAGAGAAAGACCAAGACGAAGATAGCTGCAAGACATCGTTGATGATCTGTGAATGGACGCATCAGCAGCAGGCCATCTTGCTTACAACCGAGAGGCCTACAGAAGTACTGTTAGGGAGGCAAAGTTCAGCAAATGACATGCAAATAACTGACTGATTCGCTGATTGACTGTTTGACTAATTCTAAAGCTTGAAGAATATTAACGGGTTTCTGTTTTGTTTTGTCTAACGCACAAAAAAAAAAGAAAAGAAAAATGAACCACATTCACTGATACTGAGACACATACGGCACATAATGATAGTGTTCATGTTGTTACTGACCCATCATTATACAAGAGAGTGATGTACAGCAACATGCTTGGCTGCCCCTTAAATCTAATGCGACTCTTGGAACAATTTTCACGTCTGTTCTGTCTGCAATTTCTTTGAAAATACAGAAGTTTTTTTTTTAGAATGCATTTTGTTGCGTGTAATAATCTCATCCGATGTAACAAAGGTTTGTTGTGCAGGAATAAAATGTAATAACAATTTGTAGTGCAGGAATAAAATGTAATAAAAGTTTGTAGTGCAGGAATAAATGTGACAAAAGTTTGTAGTGCAAGAATAAAATGTAACAAAAGTTCGTAGTGCAGAAATAAATGTGACAAAAGTTTGTAGTGCAAGAATAAAATGTAACAAAAGTTCGTAGCGCAGGAGTCTTAGTGTAGCAGGACATTATAGTTTAAATACATAACAATGGTTTTTGCTTTTTTTTCAGGTCATACTTTTCTTCTGAAATCAACACTCTCGTCAGAAAAATTTCAGCAAGTAAGACTGGCCTGTTTGTAGATGCTTATCTTGGTTTAATTTAGACCGCCAATCACAGTCAGAATGAAACATCGCTGGCTAGTGAGAGTAGACCATCATAAAGAATTGATGAACACCAGGTTAGTGAGAGTAGATTAACGTGGAGTGTTGTACATCAAACCAGTGAGAATAGATCATCATGGAGTGTTGAACATCAAGCTAGTGAGAGTAGACCATCATGGAGTGTTGAACATCAAGCTAGTGAGAGTAGATCATCATGGAGTGTTGAACATCAAGCTAGTGAGAGTAGATCATCATGGAGTGTTGAACATCAAGCTAGTGAGAATAGATCATCATGGAGTGTTAAATATTAAGCTAATGAGAGTGGATCATCATAAAGTGTTTATGAACACCAGGCTAGCGAGAGTGGATCATCATAAAGTGTCGATGAACACCAGGCTAGCGAGAGTATATCATCATACAAGTGTTGATGAACATCAAGCTAGCGAGAGTAGATAACCATAAAGTGTTTATGAACACCAGGCTAGTAAGAGTAGATCATCATGGAGTGTTGATAAACATCAGGTAAGTGAGTACAGCTAATCATGGGGTGCAAGTGAACATTTGAGTGTCAGGACGTAGGAAGACAACCTGTACAAATCACCTGTTTAATCAACAGAAGCACCTGTCAGCCAGAGTTCACGGGACGGGGTGTCAGCTTTCTGAGGAATACTATAAAAAAAAAAAAACTCCAAACAAAGAGCGAGGAAATATAAATTCTTACAGGACACATGGGTATTGTTCTTGACAATTTTAGAGCAAAACCCCATGAGATACATTTGGACGAACTGTCCCTGCTAAATTTACATATCAGTAATTTATAGGGCGCGTTTGAACCCATTACCATAACTAATTTTGCGTAAATAAAATACCACCCACTTTCAGCATCCTCTACGAGGCCAACTCAAAGGAAGGTTTGTAGCGTTCTTGTAATCGCGATTCACTACTTCTTATATTCCATCTTTATCCGACTGTCTATAAGGATTGCTCCAGTTAATCCTCTTCTTGTCTTTGAAGTGCCCCCCTTATGTGGAACTTACAAGAGCTCCTCCTTACTGGCTGTCGCAGATCGATGACAGTTTGTGTGGTAAGTGTGATCCTTTGACCTAGTACTTTAGTTACTTATACTCGTGGATCCATAAATGACAGAAATGATTGACTGACTTGTAGGCGTGGCTACGGATTATGTTCTGCGAAAGTGGTAGACAAATAAAGGCTGATTCTATAAGAGCAGGAGAGAGTGAAAAGCGATAATGAAGGAAGTTAGGGCCAAGAGGATTATGATAAGGAAGGAAAGCGAATGTGGATGGTCTAGAGTATCTGAAGTTAACATGAGCCAGTAGAAGACATGACGGCTACACTAGAGAGCGGCTTCGGATGAACTAGCACCACTCACAGCCGTATCCAACCTCCCATTGATGACACAGGAACGGATCGACGTGCCACTCATGTGGAAGAGTTAAGCAAGAAGATTCTCTACGCCTGGAACTAACTTCTGAATTAAAGCAAGTCTCAGTTTGGAGCCAAGTCCTGAGTTTCAAACACCGTGGCCATCTCCACCACTGTCTCTGCTTCAGAGAACTCACATTTACCATAGGCCCAGTTGGTTGAACCTTCCAACGGAGCAAAATTCACGGAACTATTTTTGTGCCAGGCTGCCTCAGTAGTGTAATGGTTAGTTCACTCGTCTCTCAATGAACAGGTAATTGGTTCAAATCCAGTTTAAGATCCCCAGTAAACTCCACTAACAGCTGCTGACAGAACAAGGTAAGTCATGGTACAGATCACACTGCTTTTTAGTGTGCTCACATATAATGAAGAAAAATGGCACCAAAGGTATCTTTCCCACGATTCAATGGCACGGAAAACACAACAGAAAATATAGGCACTAATGCCATATCCACTGAAAAGCTAATTACCACCAAACGTCTCTACATTTTTACCTTGGTCTTGCAGCCATCTTCGCCTTGGTCTTCCTCTCTTTATCTTTCTTTTTCCCATTTTGTACCTTTCCAAGACGGTCTTCTCTAAATTATCATGACGTTTAATAAGTCAAAAAATATTTCAGTTTTCTCTGCTTAATCTTCCTTACTAGCCAATCTTCTTTAACTTTAAGTTCTCGTAGTATGGATATATTTGTTCTTTTCTGTGTCCATGATATCTGAAGGACTCTTCTGTAGCATTTCCAGTGAAAGGCATTTATGTGTTTCTCGGCTGTTGTGTTAAGTGTCCGGGCGGCCAGTACAGAAGACAAAAACATGGAACTGTTAACTATGGTCTTTTCAGAAATGAAACGTTTTCTATGTGCTATAAGGGACGGTCGGTGAAGTGCAGGTAAACATGGCGTGTATTTGAAAAGAGGGAAATGAATGGCTTGACAAACTGATCTTCAGCCTCACTGAAAGCAAATGTTCAGTTCCACAGTCTTTCTTGGAGTATTGCCAGTTGTCTCAATTCATTCTGTCATGGTTTATATTCTCCTAGACTTTTCATTGATTTACTTTTCAATATTGATCTTGAATCACATTATTCGTTAATTCCGTTCATCAAAATTAACTCTTAATCTCCCCTGAGATTAAGAAAATCAACGGTAATGAAATGGCAGATATACTGGCAGACGAAGCAGTAATCTTTTGGGCAACCTACAAATGGACAAAACAGATATCATAACAGCCACCCTATCTTTATCCTATATCTTGTCACTATCTTTATCTTCTATCTTTATCCCCTATCTTTATCTCTATCTTTATCCTCTATCTTTATCCCCTATATTTATCTCTATCGTTATCCTCTATCTTTATCCTCTATCTTTGTCCTATATCTCTATATTATGGGGAGATGAAAAAAATGTTTTTTTTTAATACAGAACCTATCACCAAAGCCTATGCTAAAGAGTAATAACAAAGGGCAGAACTTTGCGGAAAAGATCGAGCTATATTCAGTCAATGGGTGTCTGAGTGGCGAGGTGAGTGGTTAGTGCACTGGTCTCTCATGGCGAAGGTCGGGGGTTCGACTCCGGCCGGAGGCACTCCAGTCACCCAGCTGTAGAAATGGGTACCCGACTTCTTCTGGAGTTGGGGAAGGAAAGGCGGACAGGCGTGATACTGACCATATCACCCTCTAGTGTGCTGACAGGTCAAGGAAAATATGGGCACTAACACCATATCCCTATGTGCCTCTAAGGCATGACAGGATTACCTTTACCTTTTTTTTTTACCTATATTCAGTCAATGTTCCAGCGGCACTGACACCCAACACACACTACGAACAACACTTAGGTTAAAGGCCCAGCACATGTGGGGGTGTCCAGCGTGCAAGGATGTAACTACAACGCACCCAGAATGTGAAGAAAGGAGTTTTAAATAGTGTTTCTCTCTATAAAACTACTTGCTACGAACTCAGTTATATATAGATACATATCTGTAACTGTAGCACATCTGTAACTGGATGGTGTAATATAATTACTGATGCGGAAAAAGGAGAAATTTGTAATATGGTGTAGAGAAAGGAGAAACTGCACTGAACGATAAAATGCACAGAGGTCTCTAGAGAATAAACACAGATGAATGTTTCACAAGATTCCATGCACTGGCAGGCCAGAAAGCGGCCAGCTAGAGTCAAGCACATGAAGATTGAAAAAACTTGAGAAATTTACGAGCACAGGGTTATAATGGGGCCTCTGTCATGAGTGGTATGGTAGAACTATGATGGGACCCTCTGTTATGAGTGGTATGGCAGAGCTATGATGGGACCCTTTGTCATGAGTGGTATGGCAGAACTATGATGGGACCCTCTGTCATGAGTGGTATGGCAGAGCTATAATGGGACCCTCTGTCATGAGTGGTATGGCAGAGCTATGATGGGACCTCTGTCATGAGTGGTATGGCAGAGCTATGATGGGACCCTCTGTCATGAGTGGTATGGCAGAGCTATAATGGGACCTCTGTCATGAGTGGTATGGCAGAGCTATGATGGGACCTCTGTCATGAGTGGTGGTGCAGGGCTGTGATGGGGCCTCTGTCATGAGCGGTGGCTGTGATGGGGCCTCTGTCATGAGAGGTGTGGCAGGACTATGATGGGGCCTCTGTCATGAGTGGTGGGTACAGCGATGTTCAAGCAAGAATAAAAGCTAAGCAACCTCTTGTCATATACGTGACCCTAGTTTAATGATACCAGAATCAGGTATTACACAAATTCGGTTTTTTTTGTTTAATGATAACACTGAACTGACATATTTGTTTTTCTTCCAAACAGTTAAGCGCTAGGTGGAAGTGAAGAAAGACGTTGGTACAGGATTTGTTTTCAAGAGACTTTCTACCATCAGATAATCTGGAAGAAACGATGCAGTTAATGAACTCAGTGGCAAGTACAACAAAGAAATGACGACCATCTTGGCTTCTTTCAGTGCTCAAGGAACAACTACAGGGGAGGGTACAGAAACAAAAACAAAACAAAACAAAATCTTCTAAAATACTTTGAAAATATGTTCTGAATTAACTGTCTCTATTACTGTGATCCAAGACGAACTTCTCAGAGACCTCAGTACAATCAGTAAAGCCCTACAAAATATCAACAATTACTTTTCCAGATGCTCAAAAATTCTAGGAACAGAATGAGTAAAATGCTGGGAACAGAATGAGTAAAATGCTGGGAACAGAATGAGTAAAATGCTGGGAACAGAATGAGTAAAATGCTGGGAACAGAATGAGTAAAATGCTAGGAACAGAAATAAGTAAAATGCTAGGAACAGAAAGAGTAAAATGCTAGGAACAGAAATAAGTAAAATGCTAGGAAAAGAAAGAGTAAAATACTGGGAACAGAAATAAGTAAAATGCTAGGAAAAGAAAGAGTAAAATGCTAGGAACAGAAATAAGTAAAATGCTAGGAACAGAAATAAGTAAAATGCTAGGAAAAGAAAGAGTAAAATGCTAGGAACAGAAATAAGTAAAATGCTAGGAAAAGAAAGAGTAAAATGCTAGGAACAGAAATAAGTAAAATGCTAGGAAAAGAAAGAGTAAAATGCTAGGAACAGAAATAAGTAAAATGCTAGGAACAGAAATAAGTAAAATGCTAGGAAAAGAAAGAGTAAAATGCTAGGAACAGAAATAAGTAAAATGCTAGGAAAAGAAAGAGTAAAATGCTAGGAACAGAAATAAGTAAAATGCTAGGAACAGAAATGAGTAAAATGCTAGGAAAAGAAAGAGTAAAATGCTAGGAACAGAAATAAGTAAAATGCTAGGAACAGAAAGAGTAAAATACTGGGAACAGAAATAAGTAAAATGCTAGGAATAGAACTAAATAAAATGCTGGGAACAAAACTGAATAAAATTCTGGGGAAAAAAATCAATAAAATACAGGGAACAGAAATGAATAAAATGAAACAAGTTTTAGTGAGAGACAAAGTGAAACAGATATTTTGGCAAACAAATGGAATATAACTAAAATATTTATGAAGAGAGAGCTCCCAGAACTCCATGATGAACTACTTGTTAATGAGAGACTCTGCACAATACCTTGAGGCCAAAATATTGAACACTTTCTTGACAGTGCTGTGAACACAGTTACAGCACAGACTTCAAGGTATGTCAGTCAATTTGTTGGTTTGTTTTCCTGTCCTGATCCTTTAACCCCATCCCCTCCCCCACTGCTTTCATGGCTGACAATCAGATGAGAGGAAACTGCTTAAAGATCCAACAAAAGTATAACTCTGGTATCAGTCTTGATCTCGTTCAGAAGATGATACAATTTATGGCATCATTTCCATCAGGTGAAATTGCTAGTCTCTGAAATGTGTATGATTTGCTGGCTTCAATATGGTAAAAACAAAACAAAATAGAAACCCACGTGATAGCAGCAAGCCTTCAAAACATGTGCACTGTGTGCAGTTTATTAATAGCAGTTCCAGCCACAGTGGCCACAGCTCAGAGCTCATTCAGCAAGCTTAGACTGATGAAAAATTAGAGAGGTCATTCAACAAGCTTAGACTGATGAAAAATTAGAGAGGTCATTCAGCAAGCTTAGACTGATGAAAAATTAGAGAGGTCATTCAACAAGCTTAGACTGATGAAAAATTAGAGAGGTCATTCAGCAAGCTTAGACTGATGAAAAATTAGAGAGGTCATTCAACAAGCTTAGACTGATGAAAAATTAGAGAGGTCATTCACCAAGCTTAGACAAGGATAAAAAATAAAGAAGTCATTCAACAAGCTTAGACTGATGAAAAATTAGAGAGGTCATTCACCAAGCTTAGACAAGGATAAAAAATAAAGAAGTCATTCAACAAGCTTAGACTGATGAAAAATTAGAGAGGTCATTCAACAAGCTTAGACTGATGAAAAATTAGAGAGGTCATTCACCAAGCTTAGACAAGGATGAAAAATAAAGAAGTCATTCAACAAGCTTAGACTGATGAAAAATTAGAGAGGTCATTCAGCAAGCTTAGACTGATAACAAAAATTAGAAAGGTCATTCAGCAAGCTTAGACTAGAAAAAAAAATTACAGAGGTCATTCAACAAGCTTAGACTGATTTTTTTTTAAGTTAGAGAGGTCATTCAGCAAGATTAGACTGATGAAAAATTTAGAGAGGTCATTCTCCAAGCTTATACTGACAAAAAAATTAGAGAGGTCATTCAACAAGCTTAAATAAGGATAAAAAATAAAGAAGTCATTCAGCAAACTGAAACTGATAATAAAAAAATTAGAAGTCATTCAGCAAGCTTAAACTGATAAAATTAAGAGAGGTCATTCAACAAGCTGAGACTGATGATAAAAAATTAGAGAGGTCTTTCAGCAAGCTTAGACTGATAACAAAAATAGAGAAGTCATTCAGCAAGCTTAGACTGATAAAAAATATTAAAGAGGTCATTCAGCAAGTTTAGACTAATAAAAAAAATTAGAGAGGTCATCCAGCAAGCTTAGACTGATAACAAAAAAATTAGAGGTCATTCAGCAGGCTTAGACTGATAACAAAAACTTAGAGGTCATTCAGCAAGCTTAGACTGATAATAAACAAATTATAGAGCCCATTCAGCAAGTTTAAACTGATAAAAACAAATTTATAGAGGTCATTCAGCAAGCTTAGACTGATAACAAAAATATTAGAGAAGTCATTCAGCAAGCTTAGACTGATAACAAAAAATATTAGAGAAGTCATTCAACAAGCTTAGACTGATAACAAAAAATATTAGAGAAGTCATTCAACAAGCTTAGACTGATAACAAAAAATATTAGAGAAGTCATTCAACAAGCTTAGACTGATAACAAAAAATATTAGAGAAGTCATTCAACAAGCTTAGACTGATAACGGAAACATTAGAGGTCATTCAACAAAAATTATCTGAGGTCAAGTATGTCTCAAACGAGACTTTCAAGTTTTCCTTTTCTGTCGGTCTAGAAGAAAAACATGGAAAGGATTGAATGTGAAGAAACTGGTTAAATATTTTGGCAAAATAAAAGCTCCATGGAGAAAAGCACTTGTAATTGGAATGATGACACAGTTAGATGCGTCTGAAAGAAAGTAACTTTCAGTAATTTGAAACTGATCCTACCACACGACCATGAGGATTATAAATATCCTGTGATTATTAATACTTTGAGTGAATACTTAATCACTCTTTGATTTCAATATAATCTATACAATAACCTACTGCGACAACTTTTTTTTTTCAGTTTTATAGGTGTGATTGCTACAAGCATTCTGTGATTGTTACAAGCGTTTTGTGGTTTAATGCAAAATGTGAAGAAAGTTACAAATAAATAGTTTCATCCAAACAGTGTGTAAGAGTCAAAGTTCAGGCATGAAAAGCTGTGAATGCACAAGAAGAGAAATTAGTATAAAACGTGAAGTAACAAAGCGTTTTAAAAAAGATAGAGAGGACATGTGATATTGTGAGAGCTGCAGGAGTTAACAACGCACTTTAATCACCCTTACCAAATACAGTTCCCCATAAACACTATATAAGCACCAACACCAACAACAGTGCCCTCATCACCACTATCATCACCATCACCAACAACAATGCCCTCATCACCACTGTAAACACCAACACAAACAATAATGTCCTCATCACCCTTATCATCACCATCACCAACAACAGTGCCCTATCACCACTGTAATTACCAACACTAACGATAGTGGTCTCATCAACACTATAATCATCCTTATCAAAAGTGCCTTCATCACAACTATAATCACCAACAACAACACTATCATCGCTACCATAATCATCCTTATCAACAAAAGTGCCCACATCACCGCTGTAATCACCAACAACAGTGCCCACATCACCACTATAATCTCCCTTACCAACAACAGTGCCCACATCACCACTGTAATCACCAACAACAGTGCCCACATCACCACTATAATCACCCTTACCAACAACAGTGCCCTCATCACCACTATAGTCATCCTTACAAGCAACAGTGCCCTCATCACCACTATAGTCATCCTTACCAACAACAGTGCCCACATCACCACTATAATCACCCTTACCAACAACAGTGCCCTCATCACCACTATAGTCATCCTTACAAGCAACAGTGCCCTCATCACCACTATAGTCATCCTTACCAACAACAGTGCCCACATCACCACTATAATCACCCTTACCAACAATAATGCGCTCATCACCACTATAATCATCCTTACCAAAAATAGTGTCCTCATCACCACTATAGTCATCCTTACCAACAACAGTGCCCTCATCACTACTATGATCATCCTTACCAACAACAGTGCCCTCATCACCACTATAATCATTTTTACCAACAACAGTGCCCTCATCACCAATATAATCATCCTTACCAACAACAGTGCCCTCAGAACCACTATAATCATCCTTACCAACAACAGTGCCCTCAGAACCACTATAATTATCCTTACCAACAACAGTGCCCTCATCACCACTATAGTCATCCTTACAAGCAACAGTGCCCTCATCACCACTATAGTCATCCTTACCAACAACAGTGCCCACATCACCACTATAATCACCCTTACCAACAATAATGCGCTCATCACCACTATAATCATCCTTACCAAAAATAGTGTCCTCATCACCACTATAGTCATCCTTACCAACAACAGTGCCCTCATCACTACTATGATCATCCTTACCAACAACAGTGCCCTCATCACCACTATAATCATTTTTACCAACAACAGTGCCCTCATCACCAATATAATCATCCTTACCAACAACAGTGCCCTCAGAACCACTATAATTATCCTTACCAACAACAGTGCCATCATCACTACTAGTATTACCAACAACAGTGCCCTCATCACTACTGTAATCACCAACAACAGTATCATCATCACCACTATAATCATCTTACCAACAACAGTGCTTTCATCACTACTAGAATCACCAACAACAGTGCCCTCATCACCAGAACAAAAACTGAGAAAACGAAGTAAAAGCTGTTACTGAAACAATGTCCAGTACTGCTACAGCAATGAGGACAAGATCCAAGGATACTGAAGAAATCAAGAAAAAAATTTCCCAGCGTGTGAACTGAAGACATAAGTCAGTAACTGTCCTCACAGTCAAGCAGAAAACATTTATTATATGTGATTACCTTAACAATCTTAAATAATCCTGCAGAAAGTTATCCCAGTCATCTTTAGTAGTGTTTGGTACATAATGGGGAAAAAGAAAGAGAGGAAGACCAAGGCGATGATGGCTGCAAGACATCTTTGATAATCTGCTAATGGATGCATCAGCATCAGGGCATCTTGCTTTACAACCGAGAGGCCGACAGGAGAACTGTTAGGGAGGCGAAGTTCCGTAAGGACGTGTATATAGATGACTGACTTGAGTAACCAATGCTATTGAAGGTGAACGCGCTGAATCGCAGGATTTTAGAAGAAATAATGTAGAAGTCTACGTTGTTGTCCAGTTTCGTGTCTTCACTACAGCTCTACACTGTCCAGTTTCGTGTCTTCACTACAGCTCTACACTGTCCAGTTACGTGTCTTCACTACAGCTCTACACATCATTTTCCTTTAGTTTTTGTAAAGTCGGAATATTTTCTACCAGTGCCTGTGATATGTGTTTTGTTGGCGTAGACTCTGTGCGTTTGACACGCGTTTAATCAGAGCCAACTTTAATAGCACAGCATTTGATACGTGTTTTATTAGCGCCAACTTTACTACCAGAAACTGTTATGCATGCGATGTTAGGGGCAGCTACGATTTAAGTTTGTGGTGCTAGAGCCATTTGTGAGAGCGCACGACTAACACTAAACGAATCAGTGCAAATATCATAAGAGACCATCACACAAAAAAAAAAAGAAAAGAAAAGAAATGGTTTCATAAATGAACGTAAATAGTACCACGAACACCAGAAATGACAACAACAACAACAACAAAATCTAGTAGACGCGAATAAATATAGTATCACAGAAGAGTTCTCCAAATATCGTGGACACAAAAAAGAACAAATATATCTATACTACAAGAACTTAATATTGAAGAAGTCTGGCTAGTAAAGAGGATTAAAGAGAGAAAACTGAAATATTTTGGACACATCAAACGTCATGAGAATTTAGAGAAGACCATATTGGAAGGATACATAATGGGAAAAAGAAAAAGAGGAAGACCAAGAAAAACTAAGTGACAAGTGACGAAACGAACTAACTAACCAAACCATATTTATGTTTAACGCGTGAAGAACTGGCCGTTCTGTGTTCTATTACACATCGTTCATTCTTACCTGCAGTTTTCTGTTTAGCGCAAGTATACAGACTACATAAAGAACATATCTAACAATGTAAAATAAGAATATTATATTCACAAAGGTAAAATAATAAACTAACTACATAGAAGTTAACTAATATAACAGGATTACACACACACACACACACACACACACACACACACAAACACACACACACACACACACAATGCAGTTTTTTTACGGCCGAATTCGTTCACTTACATTAATATAATTTCTAATAAACTGCGTATAGAGTAATTTCTAAATAAGCTAGGTATTGAATAATTTCTA
Source organism: Achatina immaculata (assembly GCA_009760885.1). Classification (NCBI taxonomy): domain Eukaryota; kingdom Metazoa; phylum Mollusca; class Gastropoda; order Stylommatophora; family Achatinidae; genus Lissachatina; species Lissachatina immaculata. The sequence continues at coordinate 64,086,828 of CM019720.1, read as the reverse complement.
AATAAGCTACGCATTGAATAATTTCTAAATAAGCTACGTATTGAATAATTTCTAAATAAGCTACCTACTGAATAATTTCTAAATAAGATACGTATTGAACAATTTCTAAATAAGTTATGTACTGAATCATTTCTAAATAAGCTACATATTGAACAACTCCTCTATAAGTTATGTATTGGATAATTTCTAAATAAGCTGCGTATTGATTACTTTCTAAATAAGCTGCGTATTGGACTATGATCTTCCAGAAAAGAACATGATGGCTGACGAGTCAACAGTGTGAGAGATAAATAGTAGAGAAAATCAACCTTTCGATGAGTATTTTTATCAACAGGACCGTTGAACGAACTTGTCAGCTGTCATGGAGTCCTCGTAATAAAAACTGTTATATCTACATTTCACACAATTTTCGAGTAATCAATGAGTTGTAGATTATCCAGTAATAATTCCAAATGCTCATTTGAGTGAAAAATAGGTTTTTCTATTGATCTGATCGTTTATACATATATTTTCTCGATATCTGGCGGAATTAGCTTGAAAAACCATAGTCTATTTTGAAGTTAAGAATGGAAAAGCTTGAGAAACACTGGTCTATTTTGGAGTCAAGAATGGAAATCCGCCAACTGATCTGATGGAAATTATCCAGAGTCTAGATCAGTTGAGAAGCATGAACGCAAACAGATGCCGCCATGGCACATGATGATGATGATGATGATGATGACTGGGGGTCAGTTTCGTGGGATTTTGTTAATAGTTGCGTTGTATCACTTATTTCATTTCTTTTTTTGGGAAAACTTTCGTTAAAGACAAAGAGTTTATCAACTAAATTAGTCGTTTTGGAAATTAGGCTAGTTAAAATCTGTCCGCTGGCCACAGACAACTGAAAATTGTTTTGTTTTTTTTAATGTCAGGTACCAGGACAGACGTTCCACCCATGCTTCAGGTGTTATCCATGTTTAAATACCTGGTCACGAGCATGAATGTTAATTGTAACTATCAGATGAAGCGCATGAACGGTCACTTAACAGATGTCAGATATGTGCGGGCAGGAAAAGTTTTACTTAAATGTCAAATAGCGAACATGAGATTTAAAGCATTACGTCACGTGACAACACGACCATTGCATGTAAACATCAATAGGGAGTACACACATTGCATCTAGGTACATGTGTTGACCACGAACATTACGTCAAAGCTCAGGTGTTGACCACGAACATTACATCAAAGTTCAGGTGTTGACCACGAACATTACATCAAAGTTCAGGTGTTGACCACGAACATTACATCAAAGTTCAGGTGTTGACCACGAACATTACATCAAAGTTCAGGTGTTGACCACGAACATTACATCAAAGCTCAGGTGTTGACCACGAACATTACATCAAAGTTCAGGTGTTGACCACGAACATTACATCAAAGTTCAGGTGGTGACCACGAACATTACATCAAAGTTCAGGTGTTGACCACGAACATTACATCAAAGTTCAGGTGGTGACCACGAACATTACATCAAAGTTCAGGTGGTGACCACGAACATTACATCAAAGTTCAGGTGGTGACCACGAACAATAAAGTACAGGTGATGATCACGAACATTAAAGTACAGGTGGTGATCACGAACATTAAAGTAGAGGTGGTAATCACGAACATTCCATCTAAATACAGGTGGTGATCACGAACATTGCATCAAAGTTCAGGTGGTGATCACGAACATTAAAGTAGAGGTGATGACCACGAACATTACATCTAAGTACAGGTAGTGACCACGAACATTACATTTAAGTACAGGTAGTGACCACGAACATTACATTTAAGTACAGGTAGTGACCACGAACATTACATCTAAGTAGAGGTAGTGACCACGAACATTACATCTAAGTACAGGTAGTGACCACGAACATTACATTTAAGTACAGGTAGTGACCACGAACATTACATCTAAGTACAGGTAGTGACCACGAACATTACATCTAAATACAGGTGGTGACCACGAACATTGCATCTAAGTGCAGGTGGTGATCACGAACATTCCTTCTAAATACAGGTGGTGATCACGAACATTCCATCTAAATACAGGTGGTGATCACGAACATTACATTTAAATACAGGTGGTGATCACGAACATTCCATCTAAATACAGGTGGTGATCACGAACATTACATCTAAATACAGGTGGTGATCACGAACATTACATATAAATTCACGTGGTGATCACGAACATTACATCTAAATACAGGTAATGACTCTGAGCATTATAACTGAACATTTTGGTATTCTGTGATACTGACTTTCTTTGCGAAGATCAAGCATTAAAATTTTGAAAGCAAAATCCATGATATACTTTACTTATCACTCTGGAAATTCACATTCCTTCTCTATATCCCTCACAGAATAAAGTTTAAGTTTATTCACAGAATCCCATCACAGCCTACATAAAATAAGAAATTAAGAGCTAAACAAATAAATTCAGCGTGCCGGGACGTCGTAACTTTGATAGTGGGCGTAAAGCGAAGAACAAAGCAGGAGTTTTGTTGCACTAAGCTCTTTGTACTGTACGCGCATCGATTGGTAAGCTACTCACTCTAGGGGCTTTCTAAACCAATACTTTTCCATTTCATTTTGTGGCTGAGAGCGCGGCTGAAACCGTAGACAGCCTCGGAGCTGTTGTTAATAAAGTGAAACTTGGGAGCAAAAATAACCCGCGGAAAGCAAATAGTGTTAAAATAAACGGGACTGGTTAGATGTAGTCGGTAGATCGCCAGGTCGAAAGATTAGGTCTTGTTTGTGTTTAGGAGCATGCGTTTGTACGGAGCCGAGATTGACTGTCGATTTGATTAATTTACTAGAAAATGTGTTATGGTAATAACGCAGGGAAGCCCATATGCTTCATACCCAACTTTTGAAGCACCAGGTAACTAATTTATTTAGAAGATTATCAAAATATAACCCACTGTTTTAACTGGGTCATACGATACTTATCTTCTATGCCATTTATCTCTCACACCGTTGACTCGCCAGTCATCAAGTTCTGTTCTGGAAGATCATAGTTCATATACGTAGCTTGTTTACAAATTTACATATTATATATGGCTGCATATTATATAAGACGGATGACTGAACAACAACCAGTATTATGGGTGGGTGATCAGGAAAAGGAGATGGACATATGTTGGTCACGTGATGAGAAGAAACAGTCAGAGAGTCCCAAAACAAGCTATAAAATGGAACACAACATGCCAAAGAAAAAGAGGCAGGCAGCGTGAAATTCTGAAGAGGACATTGTTAAGAGAAGCCAAATTAATAGACATAAAATCCCTTGATGAGGTTGAAAGACTCGTCGAAGACAGGAAAAATTAGCGAACTACCTTGCGAGCCCTATGTGACGTTTAACGACACGGGAAGGATATAAGATAAGATATGGCTATGAGATGATTCAAAATTATTGCTGGAGTTTTCCCGTGGCCTTTAATTTTCAAACCGGAAAGACCCAAAATAAAACGGGTTACAAAATATGAAAGTGTGATTCATAAAGTTTTGTCTGGACCTTCCTGTGATCATTTACAAAAGTCGGGGATTCGGAGTATGTGCACTGCGTAGAAAAATTCAAAATCTGCGAACAGATTTTAGATGAGGTGTAGGGCCAGTCTCAGCAGAGTATACGCGTGTAGTCTGATACAAAAATGTTGACTCCTCAGTCAAATATCACACAGTTTAATTTACTTCAGTATCGAACGCAAAACATTCAAGAGAAACACACTGTCCTAGCTGCCTCAGTCTTAAACAGGTTCTACTAATCAGTCCAAACAACTAACACTGCAGATAATCTTGATTCCCTTCAATACCCACTAAATCAAAATCTGTATGATGTTGCCCTTCCGTGTTAAACTAATATTTCTGACTGAAAAAACAACATACAACTGACTGTTCACTGCGACTCGTCCTAACTTGGACTGCCTGTCGCCGTTTTTGTTGCAACTAAAACTTATTGCAGGCGTCTTCTTGCCGATCTGAGTCTCAAGTTGGTCAATCGTATTTTGCTTAACAATCTTCAGAACTTCCTTTTCGAGAATGTACGGTATTTATATCACAGGTCTGGCCTCATCCTGTCCAACCGACACGAAATGATCATGGCCACCCTGACCTTTTTTCTATCTATCTATCTATCTATCTATCTATCTATCTATCTATCTATCTATCTATCTATCTATCTATCTATCTATCTATCTATCTATCCCATGACGCCATACTTCCCGCCAGTCGCTCGCAGTCACTCAACACCTTCATTCGTTCACCTTACAGAGGCTCGTCATTTTGCTAAAGTTTGTATCTTGATAATCTATACTTTGGGTCGGGGGGGGGGGGGGGGGGGTGCGAAGGCGCTGCCTGATTTGTCACTCAGCAATCCATAGCTGACATGCTAGTTTCAGGAATGGCAAACCACAGGCGATGAAAACCTTGTCCCATTTTTACACTAACAGGCCTAGTCTGGGTAACGCGGAAAAGATCATCATATTCGCCGTGGTGGTGGAGTCTGCTAAAGAAGTATTACATAGCCTCCCCACCCCACCGCGCGCTTTATAGCTCAACTCAGAGGCTAAAAAAACACCATAACCCACTCCCAATCCGATACGAAGCTGTGCTTCAACATGTTTACAGCATCGGCTGCAGAGGAGCACCAGCTCACAGTTCCAGGAAGAAGAACTTCTGCCACATAATCCCCCTCCCGCCAGCTCTTTTCTGACTATGTTTAGTAACACTGTGACATTACTCCACTCGCGTACACGCCAGAGTTAAACCATTTCTCTTGACAACCGCAGAGCAGGAACATGGTCCGTCAAATTCAGTGTCACATAACATTAGGAGAGATTAGGGTAAACCTATGAACCTTCTCATACTTAGGCCTAGTGCCTTGTTTCTCCCGCCATATCAGCGCTGATTGACAAAGTCAAGAACATGAAATAGATCAAAGAACAGTACCTGCCTTAGTCCGTGCTCCACTGATGAACTTCCCGAAACTTTTCAATACTTTTATTACATATAATTGGTGAACTATTTTCATTTATTTAAGGGATACTAATTATAAGCACTAGAAACGCGAACTAGTGTAACTCCAGGCTCTGTCCACGGAAACTAGTGTAACTCCAGGCTCTGTCCACGGGAACTAGTGTAACTCCAGGCGCTGTAGTTCTGTCACGTGAACACCGATACAAATACGAAAGGTTAGAAACAGGTTTGTACTTCATCGTGCCCTGGATAACAGGAATTCTCCTCTCTTAAGAAATTCCGCCACATATCCGGCACATACGCCTTGGAATCCGTCCTTAAATGATTACCTCCAGGGATGATTAAAAGGACACGAGGCTGGGAGGGAAGGAAGATACGGGTGAGGTGAAAGACACCAACGCGTGAGGAAAGAAACTGTTGGAGGATAATGCGCGTAAAAGACAAACGGGTTACTGATGAATGAGGATGGAGAGGAAAAATTGAGTTACAGCAACCTAGAGAGAGTTAATGGAATTTGGGGGGAATTCAAATGACAAGGGAGTTGACGGCACAAGAGAGGAAGTGAAACTAGAGAAATTGGAGGAATAGAAGAAAATCAGAAGAACAAGAATCTTGATAGCAGAATCTAGGAGAAAGAAAACAGAAGAAGGGAAACAAAAACAAGACACGTTCCATTTCCTTGAGATGGTTATAAGATAATGTTGCTGGACAAAACATGCAGACATTTATAAGATTCTTCATCTTTGGAAAAATGTGGGTAAGAGAAACTTCTGGGAGCTGAGACCAACATTGGCTAATGTAAAATGAATACTAGAAAATAAATGTGGATGAAAGTGTTTAACAGTTAGTAAGAATCGATGAGGAAGTAAAGAAAAAACGAGAGAAAAGATATGAACATCTTATTTTCATGTTCTTTCACCTGTCTCTTTCTTTTTCGTTTTTCCTTCACATATTTGTAGTAAAACTACATCTTTCCTTGCTATTTTTTTAGTAACAGTACATCTTTTCTTGCTATATTTAGTTGTTATTTTTTGTAACACTGTATCTTTTCTTCCCATTTTTTTAGTAATGGACCATCTTTTCTTGTTATTTTTATAGTAATACCACGTCTTTCTTTCCTATTTTTTGTAACAGTACATCTTTTCTTGCTATTTTAGTAATACTACATTTTTCTTTCCTATTTTTTTGTAACAGTACATCTTTTCTTGCTATTTTTTAACATTACATCTTTCCTTGCTATTTTTTGTAACAGTACATCTTTTCTTACTATTTTTAACACTACATTTTTACTTGATATTTTTAGTAACACTACATCTGCCTTATATTTTTCAGTAACACTATATCTTTCTTTATGTATAAACTAGGAAAAAATGTAAGAACACCTTTATTACTTAACGACTACAAAGTTGTGACGTTTCGGCGTGAGCCTTAATCATACAAAAACATACAGGATGAAGAAATAGACAGAGGAGATAAAGCATAGATTCACATGAATACTATTTTTTTTAATTTAAAAATTAAATAGAGTAGTTAGCTGTAAATTGTAAGATGTGGCTTGTCCGGCGGTGTGTGTCAGGAATGTATTTAGTAGAACGTGGAGACTGTTTAAATGGAGACCTGTGATATGTGATCGGTGGGTTGTAACTGGGAATGGTGGATGGGGAACCGGGGAGGGGAGAGAGAGTGATACAGTGTTGACCTAGCCAGGAGAAATTGAAATAGATGATTAGGGAAGAGGGGTTGTAAAGTGATGCTGTGAGGAGGTTTGACAAGTAAGAAGGGGTAGAGCTTAGTGGAGAGGTACTTTAATGATTCAAGAGAATGTTAAGTGTAGCTGAACAGCGAGTTTAACCCATGTGGCACCAGCGTCCCATAATTTTGAATACAGCAGTTCTCAAGCGCCAGACGGCTTGTGTCATCTGCGTGACATTGTTTGATGGCTGTTACAAAAAAATCAGATTTGCCTCTGTGGTTGGGGCCTTGAAATGATTTAGGACTGGTTTCGAAGCATGCTGGGCGATGTCGTACAGATGTTGTTGCATGCGGTCCCCTAATCTGAGGCCAGTCTCACCAATATAGGTTATCCTGCATCTTTTGCAAGACTACCAGGCAGGTAACGCAGCGGGGGCGGTTACATTTTCTGGTGCCAACATATGTAAGGCTCTGCTTCAAGTGGCTGTGGATGAGGATGTCCTTAAGGTTTGGCTCACGTTTGTATGCCAACAGAGGTGGATCAGAGAAAATGCCGTGAGTGTCGGGGTCGAGTTCGATTAGCGGCAGATGACGATAAAGAATTTTCTTAACCATCTGACCATGCGGGTGGAAAGGCAGTACTAACTTAACTCTGTCAGATGGAGTAACAGGCTTTTTCCTGAAAACTTCTTTGTGGCTCACTAGTTGGATACGGTTGAAGGCTTCACGAAAGACCTTTTCTGGGTAGTGGCGATGACGGAAAAATTCTAATAACATGTTGGACTGACCTATAAAGTCCAAATTATCCTGACATATGCGGCGAAGACGGATAAGTTGGGAGTATGGGATATAGATCTTACAGGCTTCAGGATGGGAAGAGGTGTAAAACAAATAGATGTGGCTGTCAGTGGGGTTGTAAAATACAGAGGTGACAAGCCTGTTTGTGCCAATAGAAATTTTAATGTCTAAAAATTTGACAGACTTGTCGGAAATTTCATAAGTGAATTTTATGTTATTATTGAGTGAGTTGGCAAATTCAATAAAGATTTTTAGCTCTTCCTGTGGCATAATGTGATTCAATTGCCATCATCGATGTACCTTTTATATAATTCTGGAAGTCTGCCAGTGTAGGTTTCCCATAATTTGACTTCCAGAAAGTCCATAAATAGACATGCCTAACTAGGACTCATCAAACAATGTTAAGTAGATGGCACCAGCCGCCTGGCGCTTGAGACCCGCTGTATTCAAAATTATGGGACGCTGGTGCCACATGGGTTAAACTCGCTGTTCAGCTACACTTAACATTCTCTTGAATCATTAAAGTACCTCTCCACTAAGCTCTACTCTATCTTACTTGTCAAACCTCCTCACAGCATCACTTTACAACCCCTTTTCCCTAATCATCTATTTCAATTTATCCTGGCTATGTTAATATTGTATCACTCTCTCTCCCCTCCCCGTTTCCCCATCCACCATGCCCAGTTACAACCCACCGACCACATATCACAGGTCTCCATTTAAACAGTCTCCACGTTCTACTAAATACATTCCTGACGCACACCGCCGGACAAGCCACATCTTACAATTTACAGCTAACTACTCTATTTAATTTTTAAATTAAAAAAAAATAGTATTCATGTGAATCTATGCTTTATCTCCTCTCTCTATTTCTTCGTCCTGTATGTTTTTGTATGATTAAGGCTCACGCCGAAACGTCACAACCTTGTAGTCGTTAAGTAATAAAGCTGTTACTATATTTTTCCTAGTTTATACATTCTGGTATCACATCTTTACTGCAGTGCTTCGTGTATAGTTATATACTTATACACTAATTATCGTGTATATCTTCTTTACTGTTTTTAGTAACACCACATCTTTCCTTGTTATTTTTTTGTAACACTACATCTTTCCTTGTTATTTTTTGTATCACTACATCTTTCTTTGATTTTTTTGTAACACTACATCTTTCCTTGCTATTTTTTGTAACCACATCTCACCTCTTTATCCAGTTATATTCGCATCTCTATGACACTAGAATGTTCGTTGTTTATCTCAGCATTTGTTTCAGAAACATTGTACACCCACGAAGTTGTCCACGAAATTGGATGGATCTTTAAAAATAAAACTGTGCCGTACAAGTTCAGAACAGAGAAGATACAATCTGTAGGAAGCGAAACCTGAGACAATCTCTGGTCTCATCTCTGGCGACCTCGACAAAATCTCTGGCGATCTCTAGTGAAATTCCTACTGATCTCTAGCAAATTCCTGTTGACTTCTGACAAAATTCCTACTGATCTATTATTCCTACTGGCATTAAGGATAATTGATACTGCCTCTGGTAAAATTCCTACTGACATCTGGCACAATTTATACTGCCCTAGTAAAATTTCTACTGACCTCTGGTAAAACTAGTAGTGACCTCTAAGAAAATTCTTACTGACCTCTAGCAAATTCCTACTGACCTCTAGCAAAATTCCTACTAATTATATCTTATATCATTCCCGTGCCGTTAACGTCACATAGGGCTCACAATTTTCCCTGTTTTCTGCGAGCTTTTCAACCTCATCAAGGGATTTTATGCCTATTAATTTGGCTTCTCTTAACAATGTCCTCTTCAGAGTTTCACGTGGTCTGCTTCTTTTTCTTTGGCCTGTTGTGTTTCACTTGATAGCTTGTTTTGGGATTCTCTGATCGTTTTTTTCTCATCACGTGACCAACATATGTCTATCTCCTTTTCCTGATCACCCATGAGACTGGTTGTGGTTCAGTCATCTGTCTTATCTCTGCACTGTTCTTGAATTCGTTCCACTTTATACCGAGTATTTTCCTTATGCATTTGTTTTCAAAGGAGTCTAATTTCTTGTCTATTTCTTTAGTTGTTTTCCAGCTTTCGCATACATAAATGAGGGTGGATATTACATTTGAATTGAATAGTCTTAACTTTGTTTTTCTGATTATAACTTTTGAATGCCATATGTTCTCAAGATTCTTGAAGGTCACTGGTGCTTTTTCAATTCTAATTCTAACTTCCTCTCTGGTGTCACCATCCTGGTGTATGTAGCAGCCAAAGTATGCAAATTGATTGACTTCTTCAATATTTGTCCCTTCTACGAGTATTTTCCCATTTTGATTAATGGGAAGTTTCATTATTTTTGTTTTGTCCTTGTTAATTTCAAGTCCTATTTTGCTAACCAGTGAAGACAGGCTATCTGTTTTTCTTACATGGGATTCACATTGTTACTGATAAGAGTTATGCCGCCAGCAAAATCAAGATCTTCTAGTTGGGTCCCATGTACCCAGTCAATACCTGTGTTACCTGTGCAGCACTGTTTCATTATGAAGTCTATGGCAATTCCAAAAAAAGCAAATTCCTACTGATCTCTAGAAGAAAAAAAAAGAAACACAAGCGATCTCTGGTGGAACTGCTAGCGACCTATACTAAACCCCTAGCGATCTCTAGCGGAACTACCAGCGACCTCGCTAAACCCCAATAGATCTTCAGCTGAACTACTACCGACGTCTGCTAAATCTCTAGTGATCTCTGACGGAACTCTTGAATCTCCTGGCGAGCTCTGTAAACCCCCAGTGACTTCTGTGCAAAATCCAGCTGAGAAATCCTTGCCTTGGACGCCAACAAAAATGACCGCTGGAATGGATAGGTGAAACAGTGGAGACAGAACATTTGCCTCTGAATCTGAATAATATATACTTTGCAGGGTGAAGCACATCGGGCCCCAAAAGAGTACACAAGTCTGTCGGTGGGTTAAAGAATCAAGTAACGATCAGTTATAAACCAGCTGTATTTATGTTTGAAGGACTAGACATTAAGTGACAACTTTTGGGTTCAGCGCTAGAAAATGTATGTTTCTCTATACTCTGTGCTGAGAAAGAGAGAGAGACGGGGGAGAGGAGAGGAGAGAAGGGGGGAGGAGGAGGAGAGAGGACGTGAGAAAGGAGAGCAATGAGAGAGAGGAGAGATGAGAGAAGTAGGAGAGAGAAGAAGGAGATGAGGAGGAGAGAGAAAAAGAGAGAGAGAGGAGAGAGAGAGAGAGAGAACAAACTTTTACTACTAAATTATTATAAATATTCCTGTAAATTGGATCAGATTTGGGGGGTGGAGGGCGGGGGCGGGGATAAACCAGCCCTGCTGAGAGTGCTTTCACCACTCTATACTAAGAATTCATAACCGATGGCATGGAAACCCAATGATCGAGGTATGGGAATCCAATGATGGGGGTAATGGAATCCAATGATGGGGTATGGGAACCCAATGATGGGGTTATGGGAACCCAACTATAAATGTAAGGGAATTCAATGATGAGAGTATGGAAACTCAGTAACGGGGATACTGTGAACTCGGTGATGGGGTTATGAGGACCCAACCATTGGAGAGGAGGGTGGGAATGAGACTCGATCTATGGAGAATATTTTGAACAATTACTTTTTGCAAAATTAGAATTCTCTTTCAGTTTTTCTGTTCCAAAGTATCATGTAAAGTAAAAAACCAATCTATTTACACTAAATGTAAAGTAAACACCAACCTATTTACATTAAATGTAAAGTAAAAACATACATACACACTAAGTGTTGTCAGCCGTGCCGAGCTGCACAGCGCGGGCTGCTGTTGCGCAGGCCGACCGTTCTTTTGGCGATACAGCGCTCTCAAGTTCCGTGCGTGGGGAGAAAGGCGTTCGCTCCCTTCCGGGACGGCGAGAGTTAAGGTGTTTCGATGCAGAAGAGAGTGGTTTGTCCGTCGAGCGAAGCCTATAAACGGCTAGCCAGCCAGGTTCGTTCTAATGCGTGTGTGGTGTACTACAGTTTTGTCGACCGAAGGCCCATCTCTCGCAAAGAATATCAGGTCTGCAGTATGTAATGTGCGTTGGTTGTGGGTGCCGGGCTTTCTTCTCGTTCGTTAGAGCAGAGAGAGCCGGCCGCCGCCGGTTAAAGGAAACGAAATGCTTCCGGGTCGAAAGGGATCCGCTCAGAGCAGAGCGCTGCCTCCCTTGCCCCGCGTCGGTCTGTCGGCAAATATCCAACTAAGATTCGGCGAAAATGGCTATCTGGTTGGTTCTGCCAGTAGTCATGTGATCGTTTCAAAGATTAAGCCACGCATGTCTAAGTTCACACTGTCTCATGGTGAAACCGCGAATGGCTCGTTAAATCAGTCGAGGTTCCTTAGATGACACGATCCTACTTGGATAACTGTGGCAATTCTAGAGCTAATACATGCTTACCAAGCTCCGACCCTCCTAGAAAGAGCGCTTTTATTAGTTCAAAACCCAGCGGGGATGTATGCGTATCCTAAGCACGCTGAGGTTTACCGGTGAGAAATTCCAATGCTGTACTGAATGGACAACCACCTCTCACCCGGCGGGGATACACGGGTATCTCAAAACACGTCGAGGTTTTCCTGTGAGAAAGTCCAACTCTAGATTAAACTGGTGCAATGAAAACCACGGTGTCACGCAATCCCGCTTCTGAGACCCACCAAGAATACAGGCTCAAGCCCTGCGATATTCGAAACCTCTTGTGATCCTCTCTAGGATCTCGTGTGGTCCTTTCGGGGACCACGCGGCGCCACGGGATCTATTGAGGAGGACCACATGAGTAAATTCCGTAGGATCACGGGCAGTCTTGGTGGTGGAAGCGAACAAAGAAGAAGAATAAGAAGACACTAAATGTAAAGTAAAAACCAGCCTTTTACACTAATGTAAAGTAAAAACCAACCTATTTACACTAAATGTAAAGTAAAAACCAACATACTAGCATGAAATGTAAAGTAAAAGCCAACCTATTGACACCAAATGTAAAGTAAAAATCAACCTATTGACACCAAATGTAAAGAAAAAAACCAACCTGTTAACACCAAATGTAAAGTAAAAGCCAACCTATTGACACCAAATGTAAAGTAAAAGCCAACTTATTGACACCAAATGTAAAGTAAAAGCCAACCTATTGATACTAAATGTAAAGTAAAAGCCAACCTATTGACACCAAATGTAAAGTAAAAGCCAACCTATTGACACCAAATGTAAAGTAAAAGCCAACCTATTGACACCAAATATAAAGTAAAAGCCAACCTATTGACACCAAATGTAAAGTAAAAGCCAACCTAATGACACCTGGTCAAGTCATACAAGTCCTTAACAAATAGGGAGGCCACCCCCCCCCCCCCACCCGCGATAGAAGCTTTGGAAGTCAGTGCAAAACCTCTCCTTCCCCCCACCCCCCATCGCTTATATATCTTCATCAACCACGAGGCCTCTGTAGGTCTCCAGGCCCACCCTTAAAACCTCGGAGCCCTGGTGCGGTGTTCTGGCTAGACCCCCAACCCTCAGACAGAGCCTGATAGTACTGATAACATTAACAGTCTGCAGAGCAAGCCAATGGAACATACTGGGCAATCCAGTGAGGGTCTGTAACCATTAAAAGATTTTAGAACGCGTATATATGAAAAAAGAAAACAAAACAAAACGGAGAGTAGGGAAACTGGTGTCATAAAGTAGGAAAGTCGATGAAAAAGACAAATGTAAAAGGAAAAGGAAATAAAATGAAAATGAGAAACTACAAAAAAAAGCAGCCAATATTGAGGTTTATTCCTTTCTTTTCCCTCAAGGGCTGCACAAATGGATAAGATGACAAATAAGCCAAAACAGAACAAAAAAAAAAAAACAAACAAATCAGACATAGCTCCAGACAGAGGGCCGTGTGTCTCCATTAGTTTTGAGGGTGTTTTTTTTTCTCCCAGTTTTATTGGGTTTTTCTGTTTGCTTCTTTCGGCCGAATTTCCTGTGGCTTTTATAGATTTTCTGTCAGTTTCCAGGAATCTGAGTTTTGCCAGTTTCTTGAAATTTCAGGCATATCATTTTCCAGGAATGTGCAGTTTATATCAGTTTCCAAGAATTCTGGAGAGGGGTTGGGGGGGGGGGGGAGGGGTGTGCGTCTGTTTCGTGAAATTTAGTGTGTGTCAGTTTCCAAGAATTTGAAGTGTTTCTGTTTCTCTATACTCGAATTCCGTGCGTGGGGAAGGTTTAGAATATGTGTGTTCGGTATGGAATATAACAATAATACATCTCCCTGCGTGTCACTAGTATACTTATGTTGACCAATTGTGGCAGCATTCTCCCAAACATCTAAAGAGATTTTGTTTCTTTATATCTCGATCATTTCTGCTATCCTCTTGCATCTAACGAAGACGTGCCACGTATAAAAATTGTCTGTCAACAGAGATTCGGTTGGTGAAGTTTAGATATAGTTGAAAGGCTGTCATATAAATACACGCTGAATGGTCAGAGCCTAGATGCAAGGCGGAATCTTGATACAAGGGGAGTCTAGATATAAGGCAGAGTCTGGGTCCTAGACAGAGTCTAGATACAAGGCGGAGTCTAGATAAAGGGCGGAGATTGGATACAAGGTGACGACTAGATACAAGGTGGAGTGTAGATAAGTTAATGTTGGACGACTACCACATCAACGTACAATGAATAAAGGAGTCTAGACACGAGGCAGAATCAAGAAATAAGAGCGAGATTTTTTTTAAAATTTGACATTAAATATACTAATATGCCCGAAAACTCTTTATCGCCTTTCGGCATAGTCCCCACCACGTTCATTGCAGGTCTGCCATTCTTGACTAATTTCTGGATTACTCGAGGAAAACAAATCATGTAACTGTCTATAAGAAGCATTTTTTATCTTATAGTCCATACTGAATTTCGTTCCCACTTGGCGCCTCCGTGAGTGGTGCATGCAGATGAAAATCACATAGTGCGAGGTCGGTGAATATGTAGAATGTTGAAGACACTCAAGACGTGACATGCTGTATGAGGTCGCGCGTTCTCATGCTGTATCAACAGACCAGAACTGAGCACAGCTTAACGTTTCAACCTGATTTCAAGTTTGAAGCGGTTCTCAAAAGACCACAGTGTGCCCTGTTTTTTTTAAACAGTGGTTCGTCTGGACGAGTGCGAGTCTTTACAGTCCCAGAAGAGCATAAGCATTCATTTTCTGGCCGACCAAGTTTCTACGGAACTTTATTCCCTTTAGGATGGAAGAATGTCGCAAAGCCTTTCTCGTCTACTTTTTTCTCTGGTTGGAAGTAATGTATCCAGCATTCGCTTCCAGTGACAACACGTCGTAGAAATATCAAACGGCAGCCATATTCAGCGAATACGCGGAGTCTAAATACAAGGCGGAGTCTAGATACAAGGCAGAGTCTGGTTACAATGTGGAGTCTAGATATAATTAATGCCGATGAACTTTTATTTCAGAAAAAGCACAGAAAGAGGTAAAACTGTTTTTCTTCATATTCAGAGCGTGGAAGTTTAGTACATAACATTTACTTTGTCGAGGCCGCCTGTTAATTCACATGAGCACGGCACATAATGAATGAATGTGTCATTATAATTTCATATATTAACGAAAGCGGAAGTATCACCTTTGTGGTACATTCTGACAAATAAAGCTGATTGTATGTCTGTCATTAAGGTAGGGCGATTATCCTTGTCTGTCACTAAAGAAGGACGATTATTCTTGTCTGTCACTAAAGTAGGACGTTTATTCTGTCACTAAGGTAAGGCGATTATCCTTGTCTGACAGTTGTGAACTGCCTTTCGAAGCCCAGAATAGTGTACGGATCCTGAACGGAGAGATGCAGTTCACGTGATGCGGGGGTGGAAGACCAATATAAAGGAAAAAGCGTGCAGGAAAGGTCACACCGAGCATAGCCAGTGAGCAAATGGCGGGGCAAGTTCGATCTCGTCCATAGTGTTTGATATGGAAATACTTAGCCTCAATCGCCCAAAATATTGTGTTATATATATATATATTGGTGATTCATTATGATGTGAACTTCATGAAGCTGAGAGGAGGAGAGCAGAAATCCAGAGGATATAGCAGGAAACAAATTTCGTTTCGTCTGGTTAGTCCTGCCGATCTCACAATGTTTGATTCAAATGTACTGTGGATTATATGATATGTCGTAATCATACTGTCCTGTTGAATTATCGTCACTTTCGTCGCACGTGAAGATTTCACTGATTCTGTTGAGTCTTGTCATATTTGGATGGGCACACTTAAGTCCGTCATATGTTATTCAGTGCGTTGGCACAAAGTGAAATATGTTATTCAGTGCATGGGTGCAAAAATTGAAATATGTTATTCAGCTCATTGGCACACAAGTGGAAATAGGTATTCAGTGCATTTTGCACAAGTGGAAATATGTTATTCAATGCATTGACACAGTAAAGTTTTATGTGAGATAGGGGATGAGGAGTTCATGGCAGCAGCGGCTGAAATGTATACAGTGGACTGACACAATATTGAGATATATGTATACTTGCTTAGTAGGGCCAGAGGACCCAGGCCAATATGGTCCACCGATTTAGTTGTTCTTAGTTATAGGTAATACACTATATGTCCTGCCTTGTTATTATCATGATGATACATGTTGATGTCCTCTGTATGTAATGCCTGTAATGGTGCCACTATGATATATGTAGAGAGTGTTAATAAATGGATGTAAATCGATTTGCTGATTTGGTGACATGTATTTCATGTTGATGTGATGTATGAATGTGTAAGAGATGCTGAATTAACTGGCATGCAGTGTCCTTGGAGGGGAGAGTCTGGGTTGGAGGTCATGGGAGTCGCGAGATCTTGGCCACGCAGTACGGTAGTACATGCCAAGGCAATGCCTGAAACAGCTGGGTCGATCTATTTCTTCCCAATCTATCCACAAAATGTAGATTTAGCGCCAGCTAAGTTTACACAGTAAGGTAGGGCGATCATCCTTGTCTGTCACTAAAGTAGGGCGATTATCCTTGTCTATCAGTAAGGTAGGGCGATTATCTTTGTCTGTCACTAAAGTAGGGCGATTATCCTTGTCTATCAGTAAGGTAGGGCGATTATGCTTGTCTGTCACTAAAGTACGGCGATTATCCTTGTCTGTCAGTAAGGTAGGGCGATTATCCTTGTCTGCCAGTAAAGTAGGGCGATTATCATTATCTGCCAGTAAGGTAGGCCGATTATCATTATGTGTCAGTAAGGTAGGGCAATTATCCTTGTCTGTCACTAAAGTACGGCGATTATCCTTGTCTGTCTGTAAAATAGGGCGATTATCATTATCTGTCAGTAAGGTAGGGCGATTATCCTTGTCTGTCAGTAAAGTAGGGCGATTATCATTATCTGTCAGTAAGGTAGGGTGATTATCATTGTCTGTCACTAAAGTAGGGCGATATACTTGTCTGTCACTAAAGTAGGGCGATATACTTGCCTATTACTAAAGTAGGACGATATATTTTTCTGCCACTAAAGCAGGGCGATTATCTTTGCCTGTCACTAAAGTAGGGCGATTATCCTTGCCTGTCACTAAAGTAAGCCGATTATCAATAACCTGTTTACACAAACTCTTCAACAAAGTTCATCGGCTTCCAGACATGTCTCGGTTTCATTTGTCCTTCTGAAATCAACAGTGCACTTTAACATACATCTAATGATGATAAGGTGCAATGAGAAGGGGGGGGGGGGAGGTTAGTCGGGCTTTGCCTCGGGGCTCAAGGGATTCCTCTGTTTTAATGGAGGGTCTGGAGGACTTCCCCTGGTTTAATGGGAGGGGGAACCCGTAATTGATTTAAAACAAAATGGCGGAGACAGAGAGGAGGAGTAAGAGGAGTGGTATGATGTTTTGTACTGGCTTAAAGAATTCCTCTAACAGACCTGGATGATGATGATGATGATGATGATGATGATGATAGAAGTTTTTTACTTCTTTCACAGAACCTGTAGAAGAAGATACAGCGATACTCCCCTTCTCCCACCCCATCCCCCACCTACCCCCTCCACACCCCACCATCAGATTCTGTAATCTTTGCTACTTTAGAGCCCACAAGGTCTCATAAATCGCACGTCAAGATGCTGTGCCATACCGTGTTTCCATGAGGCAGTGAAGATCGTATCTTTCTTTGGCACGGTTTACTTTGTCTAGCACTCACATGTAACACAGACATACACACAAGTAACGCGCACATATACACGAGCAACACACACATACACACGTGATATCGTCAGTGAGATTGTCGAACCTAAAAAAAAAAAAGCATCGTATAAGGGAGTGAATACCTCTGAGGCAATTGTGAAAATACATCAGTTCCCTCCCTTGAGATCTGGCAACTACAAAGAGTTTGAGACAAAATCTGTGGGGACTTAAGGATCTCATCTCTGGTCTTGTTTTATAGCGTATTAACACTGAGATGAGAAGATGAACGTAGACGGCGTCCTACGTCAGTGAGTTCGACAGAAAGTTCACTTTCCTTTATTAAAGATTCCTTACACATTAATTTTCGTTACCTGTTTCTTTACAGCCAACTCATTTCAAAAATGTTAATGAGAGCATTTCCCGCTATATAAGACGCACAGGTTTATAAGACGCACCGGTTTATAAGACGCACAGGTTTATAAGACGCACCTGCCTGTAAGATTTATAACACGCGTCGACATATAAGATTATTATTTGACTAGTAATGTTTTAGAACAAATAATGTTCTTGTGTTGAACTCCTTAACTGGACGCGCCAAATATCGTCCAACTGGGTGTAGAAAGGGTTAACCCAACATGGGAGATTGTGTTAGTTTAGTCCGGGTAACCCCAGGGCCTGCCAAACATAACCATGGGGGTACACGACGAGCGGTTACTTTTGGGAGTGTGAGTGTGTGGGTGTGGGTGGGTGTGGAAAAAAGTACATCTCATAATGGTAAATTTTAGACAATATTTATCATAAACTATCAGTTACTTTTAGATATTTAGTTGTCATTTAAAATGACGACAGAGAAGAAATAAAGTGATAAGACAAAATTAAACTTTAGAAAAAAAAGTGGCTTAAAAAAGAAATATGGGTTTTTTTACAAAAGATTTTTTCACTTCAAGTTGTTTTTTTAAGGTAGCCGCCATGTTTATCTCTCCCAGGAGAAGGACATCTATATCTATGTTCAAGATATTATCAGGTTAAAAAAAAAGGTTAAATTCCCGTTTCCATGCCATTAAGGCATATTGGTGAATACGGTGTTAGGCCTGTATTTTCCATGACCTTCGGCACATGAAAGTCTGGTGTGGTCAGTATCACGCCTAGCCGCTTTACCTTCCCAGATTTCACTGGTACCCATTTTTGGAGGCTGGGTCGACCCTGGGGCCTTTTTGGTGTGTGAACAAATCCCACCTCCGGGACTTAATACATGATTTATTCCTCAGAGTGTGGCCAATCCACTTCCACTTCCTAGATATGATTTGTAGGTTCATCAAACCCGACACAACGATAGCAAGACAGGCACTGACATGGAGTCCTAAAGGAAATAGAAAACGAGGAAGACCTAGACTTACTTGGAGAAGAGAAATTATGATAGTGCTCAGAGACAAGGGATACACATGGAAGGAAGCAGAGAATAATTCCAAGAAAAGGAATGGCAGGAGAGCCTTTATCCGTGGCCTATGCTCTCACGGGAGTGAAAGGCGATGATGATGATGATGATGATGATGATGATGATGATGATCTTCTTCTTCTTCTTATTCTTCTTCTTCGTTCGCTTCTACAACCAAGAACGCCCTGTGATTCTACTGAATTTACATCTGTGGTCCTTTATAGGTCCTGTGGTCCCCCGTGTGGTCCCCAAAAGGACCACATGATATTCCCGAGAGGACCATAAGAGGTTCAGAGTATCGCACGGCTTGAGCTTGTATTCTTGGTGGGTCTCAGAGGCGGGATTGCGTGACACCGTGGTTTTCGTTGCACCAGTTTAATCTAGAGTTGGACTTTCTCACCGGAAAACCTCGACGTGTTTTGAGATACCCGTGTATCCCTGCCGGGTGAGAGATGGTTGCCCTTCCATTCCGGCGTTGGAATTTCTCACTGGAAAACCTCAGCGTGATTAGGATACGCATACATCCCCGTCGGGTGAGAGGTGGTTGCCTGTCTAGACTGCCCTGGTCCAGTGTCTCCGACTTCAGCATTTTGTGGTCGTGGACGCTATCCTTCCTAGTTGTGACCAGGACGGAGCTTTTGTCCAGGAGGACGAATCCTCGCCACTGGTGACTTCCAGCCCTGGGTTGAGCCGGTTTAAGCATGTTATCCCAGTATGGGCGTGTTTAGGACATGACCGACCTCTAGAGCGGAGGTACCGTGACATGCGTAGCCATAAAGTTTCACCCTTTTGTAAACCAGTTTACGTATATTTCACCAGTATGGGTGTATATCGGACGTGACCGACCTTTAGAGTAGAGGTACCGTGACACGCGTAGCCATCAAATTTTACCCCTGGTATAAGCCGGTTTAGGCACATTTCACAAGCATGGATGTATTTCGGACGTCTCCGGTCTCTAAAGCAGAGGCGCCGTGTTATGAGTAGCTCTCGCAGTGATACTACTGGACATACCGATTAAGCTTCATTTTATCCTTCCCATCAAATTTTCACATCGACACCACACAGCAACCCTGATTGCTTTTCCGCATTTTATCCCTTGGCCGGGAGGAGTTTCACTCCACGTGCGGCATCCGAAGAATCTCGCCAGTAGTGTCTTAACATCTTGGTTAAGACGGTTCAGGCATTTAGCCCGATATGAGTGTACTTAGGACGTGGCCGACCTCCAGACCAAAGGTGCCATGATCTGACAACTGTTTACTTCACTTATTACTTTCTTTCACATTTTCCACAGTGGTGCCGCACGTAAACCCATAATCGCACCTTTCTTCATTGGCCAGGAGGAGGCACACTCCACGCACGACAGCTAAAGAATCTCGCCAGCAGCGGGACTGGCAGGATCAACCAGATAGCTTTCTTCACAGAACCTTAGTCAGATATCTGCCGACAGACCAACGCTAGGCAATGGAGACAGCGCTATGTTCAGAGCGGATCCCTTTCGATCCCGGCAGCATTTCATTTTCTTTAATCGGCGCCTGCCGGCTCTCTCTGCTCTAACGAACGAGAAAAAAGCCCGGCACCGACAACCAACGCACATTACATATTGCAGACCCGATACTCTTTGCGAGAGATGGGCCAATTTCGAGACCATCGGTCGACAAAACCGTAGTACACCTCTAGCACAAACCTGGCTGGCTAGCCGTTTATAGGCTTCGCTCGACGGACAAACCATTCACTTCTGCATCGAAACACCTTAACTCTCGCCGTCCGGGAAGGGTGCGAAAGCCTTTCTCCCTACGCACGGAACTCGAGCGCTTTTTCACCAAAATAACGGTAGGCCTGCCTAACAGCAGCCCGCATTGTGCAGATCGGCGCGGCTGACATGATTATTGATGATGATGATGATGATGATTACAATGATGATAATGAATTCAAAATGCTCTATTTTGTCCATTGCGTAGAATTCATTTTTCAGTTGCATTGAGGGGCTGAAAAAAAAATTAGTTGGTATGACCTTCTCCAAAATCGACACAAAGATTTACCTCAACCCCCTTCACTCCATCAGCTGCAAAGAACACCAGCTCACAGCTTCAAGAAGAAGAAGAAGAAGAAGAAGAAGAATGAAGGCACAATAACAATCTTATAAATGACCGATCGATGCTCGAACCTTGGTAAGTTACTGGTGCTTGTGTAGAGTCAGCATCATGCTCAACAGACCTATGTACTTGCGGGCAAGATCAACTTTCTTGTAATTGTAACTGCGAGCTGGTGTTCTTTGCAGCCGATGCTGTGAAGGTGCTGAAGTACAGCATTGTATCGGCGTGGGAGCGGGTTATGGCAGTTATTTTTTTTATCAGTCCAGGAGTACAGCTAAAAAGCAGGGGGTGTGCAATGCTTCTTTAGCAGACTCCACTACCATGGGGACTATGGCGATCCCTGCCCCGTTAGCCAGGCTGTGCCTGTTACTGGGGGTAGAAACGGAGAGGTGGGACAGGGTCTTGATCAGCTATGGGTCGCTAACCCTAACGCTAGCATATCAGCTTTGGGTCGCTGTTTGCCTAGTCGAACAGCGTCCTCACCCCCTACAGATACCACATCACATACTCCAGAGTTGCCAGCTACCCAGGCAAAGGACCTGACCAGACCCTAGACCCCAGCCCCTTCTCCCCCCCCCCCCCCCCCCAAAAAAAAAACCCAATAGGAGAAACTCTACAGCAGTGCTGAAACCGGGGATGAACTACCGCAATTGTAAGAGAGATCAGTATCGATGTCTGAGCAAACGACGAAGAAGAATAAAAACATCATCAGTATCACCTTCATCATCTTGTGTTGTCTCCCCCAGAAAAAGAATAACTAAGGATTCTATAGCATATTTTTGTCTCTTGATACAATGAAACCTCAGACAGCCCTGCTCATTCCTAACATTTTTTTAAACATTAACATTAACATATTTTCCTAACATCTACATCGTTATTATCCTCCTTCCTCCTGAACATATCCTGGCCTTGGAGGTTTATCAACGGTTATCTTAGAACTCTGTAAAGGTAAAGGTAAAGATAGTCCCGTAGCACAATGCCGTAGGAGATGAAATGTTAGAGACCTCATTATGCTGGACCATCAGCGTATGAGGTAGGGTGGCCAGTTCCTTTTCTCGCTGCCTTTCCTTCCTAGATTTTCTCTGGTACCAATTTTACGAGGCTGGGTCGATCTCGGGGCCGTATTGGTCGGAAAAAAAATCCAGTTCGGTTGGGAATTTTAATCCTCTACTATTCGGTTGCTAGACGCGTTCTTTAACCACTGCGCCAGCCGTACAACTGTACATCGCCATTAAAAAGATACCTTGCCTGTAAGTCGACACTGCCAGATTTCCCTTTCTTTCACCGTTACAAAGTACACATCTCATGTAATAGAATGCCGTGGGAGAAGTTTATGAACAGCACTAACTGAAATAGTATTCTTTTCAGCCGAGTCTGAATTCCAGCTGAAAGGTGAAATGCTGAAGAAGGTTCCTTACGCTGCTGTTAGGAGGTGTTATGTGGAGTAAGATGTATCATTTTGAATGTTATCAGAAAGTATTATCACTGGTTTCTATGATATTCACAGAGAAACTAATACAACCGAGGCATTCGACTCCACCTAACGACAGCAACATAACATGAGAACCTCTGACACTCTCTCAACAGTACCAACACATAACAGTGTGGAGTAACTTGTAAAGTTGTAGAGAATATAAAACAACTTTTTATTAATGAGACCTGGTGATATGTGAATGATGACGTGACGTAGGTTGACAAAATACTACTCTTAGGCTCCACCACCACCACCACCTCCCCACCCCCGGCGAGAACTCAGTTCGCCACATGGGGAGTGAGTGGTTAACTTTCCCACCCAAAGAAAACATCAAACGTGCATCTTGAATAACAAAATGTTGCGACTTAAGATTCACGAACATACCTCACTGAATTTCACAAAACTCACATCACAAACTTTTAGGCCCACTGGTCTTAACAAGAAGAGCTAGTTCTATATGTTTAGTTCTACAATTCTCACTTCACAGAAAACATGAGGCAATCCAGTAACGTCACAATGAAACTACAGAAAACATCTAGCTCACATCCTAGCCAATTTTAACAAGACAACTACATCATGATGTTCCTTTCTCTCTGACTTCTATCACAATAATAATCCGAAACTCTCTTAAAAACAGTGAACAAGTTATGAACTCACTCCACTAGACACCAAAGTCTCGTGTAAAAACCCATATTTTACAACTTTCCTTGACTTAAGAAAACATGTCACTCACATTTGGTCTCAAGCCTTTTTTTTTTTTATTACTCTCCTACGTCAGTAAAGACTGGCTAACTACAACATTTCCCTTGTTTCTTGACCAAATCTTTCCATGAGCGTTTCACCCTTACAAAAACACCGTGCCCAGGTAAGACTAATCAGGCACCTAACACCTGAGACATGGCCATAAGACGCAATCTTGGGGCAAAAGCTTTGCAGAAGAAGAAGAACAAGGGGCTTAACTCTGCCTAACTTTACAACAATTCCGATTATATCCCTTACTATCTAAGCTCATTCATTCATTTGCATGTTCCTTGCGGAACTTTGCCTCCCAAACAGCACTCCTGTAGGCATCTCGGTTGTGAGCAAGATGGCCTGCTGCTGCTGCATCCATTTGCAGATCATCAACGATGTCTTGCAGCCATCTTCGTTTTGGTCTTCCTCTCTTTCTTTTTCCCATTGTGTATCCTTCCAATACAGTCTTATCTAAATTATCATGACGTTTAATGTGTCCAAAATATTTAAGTTTTCTCTCTTTAATCCTCTTTACTAGCCAACCTTCTTCAATATTGAGCTCTTGTAGTACAGATATATCTAAGCTAACAAACGAAATAAACCCTATACTGTTTATACTCATTATAAATTACACATAAAAGAATTGTATGGCTAGACCTTCTTCTGCGTTCGAGGTTATTGGTCACACCAGATCCTGATCCCTGTTGACATGGCAAAGCCCACAGTCCTCTACAAATCCTGATAGGAGCCCCAAAGCTTTTCCCCAAGCTTGTGTCCTCTGGCCATGTCTCACGCCTCAGGTCTGCACGGTTTGGGCACTCTTGAAGGGTATGTTCTGGAGTCTGGACTCTACTGCCACATGGACACTCGTCTGTGTGAGACATTTTAAGTCGATGCAGGTGGCTTAGTAGTCTGCAGTGGCCTGTCCTTAGGTGGAAGAGGATGGTTTGCTGATGTCTTTGTAGTTGATGTATTGGATCTGGTTAGTTGTTACATTTCAGTTGCTTTTTCTATTCAGATCTGCATTGGTTCAGATTATAGTTTTCGCCTCTTGGTAGTTTAATGGTTAGACCTGAAACTAGCTTTATGTTAAAAGCATTTGCTTGTTTGTTGTTAGTGTTCCCCGTTGTGCACTGGAAATTTGCAGAACTATATGTATAAACTAGGGAAAAAGTAGGAACAGCTTTATTACTCAAGGAGCAGACAGTTGTGACGTTTCAGTCTGAACCTTAATCATACAAAAACACGCAGGACGAAAAAAAAATTGAGAGAGAAGTTAAAATATAATTTCATGTGAATGCTATGTAAAAAAATAGAAATGGAAAAAATAGAATAAAATTAAAATGAATGTAGCATTTAGCTGTGACTTGTAAGAAGCTGTGGCTCTCTTACTTTAGTGTGCTCTCTTTTTTTACTGCGCTCTCTTACTTTACTGTGCTCTCTTACTTTACCGTTCTCTCTTACTTTACTGTGCTCTCTTACTTTACTGTTCTCTCTTACTCTATTGCGCTCTCATACTTTATTGTTCTCTCTTACTTTACCGTTCTTTCTTACTCTACTGCGCTCTCATACTTTATTGTTCTCTCTTACTTTACTGTGCTCTCTTACTTTACTGTTCTCTCTTACTCTATTGCGCTCTCATACTTTACTGTTCTCTTTTACTTTACTGCGCTCTCATACTTTACTGTTCTCCCTTACTTTACTGCTCTCTCTCTCTCTCTCTTACTTTACTGCTCTCTCTCTCTTAATTTACCCTTCTCTCTTACTTTACCCTTCTCTCTTACTTTACCCTTCTCTCTTGCTTTATTGTTCTCTCTTACTTTACTGTTCTCAGTTACAACAGGGACGGTCTCTGGCTCATAATGGCAAAATTTGGATGCCCAGCCTGGTTCATAGAAATAGTTCATCAGTTTCATGAGGGCATAAAACTATGTGTTCTTGATGATGGTGAGGTCTCCGAATCCTTTCCCATTACCTGTGGGGTAAAGCAGGGATGTGTCCTTGCACGAACACTGGGGTAAAGCATGGATGTGTCCTTGCACCAACACCGGGGTAAAGCATGGATGTGTCCTTGCACCAACACCGGGGTAAAGCATGGATGTGTCCTTGCACCAACACCGGGGTAAAGCAAGGATGTGTCCTTGCACCAACACCGGGGTAAAGCAGGGATGTGTCCATGCACCAACATTGGGGTAAAGCAGGGATGTGTCCTTGCACCAACACCGGGGTAAAGCAGGGATGTGTCCATGCACCAACACTGGGGTAAAGCAGGGATGTGTCCTTGCACCAACACCGGGGTAAGGCATGGATGTGTCCTTGCATCCACACTGGGGTAAAGCAGAGATGTGTCCTTGCACCCACACTCTTCAGCATGGTGTTCTCGGCCATGCTCATGGACGCTTCCGGAAGCTCTAGCGAAAATTGTATTTCGTTAAAGTATAGAACAGATGGAAAGCTCTTCAATTTAAGGCGATTAAAAGCTGCCTCAAAAGTTAAGAATGCGAAAATCAAAGTCTTTCTGTTTGCCGATGATTGTGCACTAAATGCTAACTCAATATCTAACATGCAAACTATTACTGACAACTTCTCGGGGGCATGTGACAACTTTGGCCTCACGATCAACATCGGGAAACAGAAGTCGTATATCAACCCGCTTCCAACAAAGAATATACTGACCCGGAAATCGTGATGAATGGACAAAAGCTAAAATCCGTAGAAAATTTCGCTTATCTTGGCAGTACCCTTTATTGGGCAGTCAGTCTTGATGCTGAAATCAGCAACAGAATAGCTAAAGCCAGCGCAGCATTTGGGAGGCTAGGAAAAAATGTATGGGAAAGAAGAGGACTCAGCATTACCACCAAGTTAAAGGTCTATAAAGCTGTTGTTCTGACCACACTAATGTATGCAGGCACCAAGTTAAAGGTCTATAAAGCTGTTGTTCTGACCACACTAATGTATGCAGCCACCAAGTTAAAGGTCTATAAAGCTGTTGTTCTGACCACACTAATGTATGCAGCCACCAAGTTAAAGGTCTATAAAGCTGTTGTTCTGACCACACTAATGTATGCAGCCACCAAGTTAAAGGTCTATAAAGCTGTTGTTCTGACCACACTAATGTATGCAGCCACCAAGTTAAAGGTCTATAAAGCTGTCGTTCTGACCACACTAATGTATGCAGCCACCAAGTTAAAGGTCTATAAAGCTGTTGTTCTGACCGCACTAATGTATGCAGCCACCAAGTTAAAGGTCTATAAAGCTGTCGTTCTGACCACACTAATGTATGCAGCCACCAAGTTAAAGGTCTATAAAGCTGTTGTTCTGACCGCACTAATGTATGCAGCCACCAAGTTAAAGGTCTATAAAGCTGTCGTTCTGACCACACTAATGTATGCAGCCACCAAGTTAAAGGTCTATAAAGCTGTCGTTCTGACCACACTAATGTATGCAGCCACCAAGTTAAAGGTCTATAAAGCTGTTGTTCTGACCGCACTAATGTATGCAGCCGAAACATGGACAGTCTATAGTAGGCATGTAAGACAACTAAATAACTTCCATCTTGGCTGTCTCAGGAAAATACTAAACATCAAATGGCAGCAACTGATTCCTGATAATGAAGTCCTCACAAGAGCTAAAATTCCAAGCATCTACACAATGCTTCAAAAGACGCAAATCCGTTGGGCAGGGCATATGGTCAGAATGAGTAACACTCGACTGCCACTCCTATATGAGGAACTTCTGAAAGGAAAACGGAAAGCAGGAGGACAAAAAAAAAAAAAATACAAGGATACGCTCAAAACCTCACTCAAAGTCTTCAGGATAGACACAAACTTTTGGGAGTCCAAAGCACAAGTCCGTCCATCATAGAGGGCTTTAACAACCCTGGGTTCTCAGAGAGCAGAGCGCTCAAGAACTGAAAGTGCCCAGCACAAACGCGCATTGCGAAAAGCCAAGGCTGCACGAGCACCTACAACTGAATCTGGACATATATGTTCCGTGTGTGGCAAAACTTTTAGAGCTCGTATAGGGGTGGCTGGTCACGCACGGACACACCTCACATCTCACCCTAGACTATGATGAAGCTGTGGTCATCATTGAAGACGATGAACGAACGACAACAACTTTACTGTGCTCTCTTACTTTACTGCTCTCTCTTACTTTACTGCTCTCTCTTACTTTACCTCTCTCTCTTACTTTACTGCTCTCTCTCTCTTACTTTACTGGCCTCTCTCTTACTTTACTGTTCTCTCTTACTTTCCTGTTCTCTCTGTTCTCTCTTACTTTACTGGTCTCTCTCTTACTTTACTGTTCTCTCTTACTTTACTGTTCTCTTTTACTTTCCTGTTCTCTCTTAATTTACTGTTCTCTCTTACTTTCCTGTTCTCTCTTAATTTACTGTTCACTCTTATTTTACTGTTCTCTCTTACTTTACTGCTCTCTCTCTCTCTCTCTCTTATTTTATTGTTCTTTCTTACTTTACTGCTCTCTCTCTTATTTTACTGTTTTCTCTTAATTACTTTACTGCTCTCTCTCTTATTTTACTGTTCTCTCTTACTTTACTGCTCTCTCTCTCTCTTATTTTACTGTTCTCTCTTACTTTACTCTTCTCTCTTATTTTACTGTGCTGAAACTTTGTCGTTTTCTATTTGTGAAAACGTATACCTGAATGTATATATACATATAGCATGGCAGGAAAGATATTTTCCGAGCTTCTAACTTGTCGCTAATATCAACCTCTCTACACATTACTAATATTGCTATCTGACATATAAAACAACTGTAATGTTGCATGTCTGATGAGTTGTGTTTTAGAAGTATTGCCGTGAATAAGATTTCCCTCAAACTCCGAATCTGATGTGGGGGGGGGGGGGGGGGGGGGGGTGGTGGTGGTGGTGGTGGTGGTGTGTGTGTGTGTGTGTCCCCAGCATCTTAGTCTACAAAAGCAGTCAGCTGTCATCATCATCATCATCATCATGTGCCATGCCGATTGGCGTTGGCTATTATGCTTCTCCAGAGTACACGATCCTTCATGCAGGCCATCAGCTCAGTTAGTGATCTCCTCTCACACCATCCCGTCAGACTATCCAGTATCATTTCTCTTGGTCTTCCTCTTGATCTTCTTCCTTCTGTTTTTCCTGTTGTTATAATATTTTCAATGCCCCCTCTTCTCATTGCATGTCCTATGAAAGTACATTGTCTCTCTCTTATTTTTTTTGACAAGGTTTTTTGTCTCGCCAGGTCTTCTCATACATTCTTCATTAGTTATTTTTGCTGTCCAGGTGATTCGCAACATTCTTTTAATAAACCACATTTCTGCTGCTTCCAATGATTTTTGTGCAGACCTGCCTATTGTCCATGATTCATTTCCATATAACAAGATAGGTTCAATATAGCATTTTAGGAGTTGTTTTCTAACGTTCATTGACAAGGATGTGTTGGCTAATATGTTTCTCATTCTCTGAAATGCAGTCTTTGCTTGGCCTATTCTGTTCCTAATTTCTGTTCTGCATTTCCCATCTGAAGTTATTACTGCTCCAAGGTATCTGAATTTCTGCACCTGCTTTAGAATAGTTCTGTTTAATTTAATACTGCATGTTGGTGGATTCTGTTTTGTAGATATAACCCTAGTCTCTGTCTTTTTGGTGTTCAAAGTAAGGTCTTTCTGTTCACTTTCTTTGGCGACTTTATCCAAGAGATTTTGCAGGTCATGTTGGTTCTCAGCTATCAGTACTGTGTTGTCAGCATACCGAAGGTTGTTAATATTGTATCCTCCAATTTTTATGCCTGGTTCTGTGATGATTGTTCTTAGAATATTCTCGCTGTACAGAGAAAAAAGGTCTGGAGATAGTACACATCCTTGTTGCACCCCTTGTTTTATTGGTTGATATTTTCAAATTCTATTTTCACCTCGAATTGCTGCTTCTTGCTGCCAGTATAGATGTTTTACAATCCTCACCTGTGCTATTGTTTTATCTGGCTTAGAAAACTTCTCAGCACGATCTACACCCTGTGGGAAACATACATGCAGACATAATACAACAGCCTGTTTATGGTCGTATTACCGGAGTTAAAAAATCAAGTTTCAGTAACAAAATATATGTGCGAAAGGGGAAATAATCGTCGATATGTTCACTGCTATATTGTCAAAAACTATTGCGTCCCTTCGAACCAGCTTTTGGACCACCGGTTATTAACAGAATAATATTACATTGACAGGGATACTTTCATAAATTAAAAGATAAAGATACATCGTCTGTTTAATATCATCAGAAACAGAGTCAAACATAAGAAACAGAACTAAACATCAGAAACAAAGAATTGCTCATCAGAAAGAGAGAACTAAACATCAGAAACCAAAGACCTAAATATTAGAAACAGAGAACCAAACATCAGAAACAAAGAAATGAACATTAAAACAGAAAACTAAATATCACAAACAGAGAACTAAACATAAGAACCTGAATAATCATATGTGTTGCTAATAAACAGGGAAAAAGAAACAGGGGAAAAAACAGAGAAAAAATGAAAAAAAGCTCGTGTACAGATATATTTAAGTCCAAGGACAAGTATCCACATATATTTAAGTCCAAGGACAAGTATCCACATATATTTAAGTCCAAGGACAAGTATCCACATATATTTAAGTCCAAGGACAAGTATCCACACATATTCAGGTCCATGGACAAGTACCCACATGTGGTTAGGTCCAAGGAGAGTATCCACGTATATTTAGGATAAATGAACAAGTATCCACATATAGTTAAGACCTAGGACAAGTATCTACATATAGTTAGGACCTAGGACAAGTATCCACATATACTTAAGTCCAAGGACAAGTATCCACGTATATTTCGGTCAATCTGACCACAGATTGTAGTAAAATCCTTGTGATATATAGTATATATATATATGTCACGTTAAACCGATGTCATATGTCACGAGATAGACCGAAGTTGTGAAATAAAGTCATTTACAAAAGAAATTAAAGCAAACTAAGTTACAGGACTTTTGTGACCTACATAATGAAGCACGCGTAAACAGGTGGGGATATTTTTCATACTGGCTTACCTACGTCTACCTGGACGCATTTTGTGGCTGTATTTTGTATGAGGAAGATGCCAAAGAGTTTTGTGTGTAATTTTTCATTTGTTTTTCGAGTTCTATTTATTGTCTTGTTTTGTTTTTTTTTTTTGCTCCTTGATAAAGGCAGTTGCCGAAATATTGGATTGCTGTATTGTTCTCCATTTATACGTGCTCATTTAACTTCCTGTCTCTCTCCTTCCTGCCAACTTTCTGTCTACACTTCACTTATCCTTCATTACTAGGGCTAGTTTTACCGCAGTCATCATTTCTCTTATCTCTCATCAAAATCAATTTCACATCAAGGAAAATAAGAAAAAATGCTAGTAACAACAGACACAAAGTGGGGCGCCAGTACATTGAAATTAACCATACAAAGATCTCAGATACAGTGAAAGTAATCATACACAGATCTCTGATACAGTGAAACTAACCATACAAAGATCTCTGATACAATGAAACTAAGCATGCAAAGGTCTCTGATACAGTGAAACTAACCATACAAAGATCTCTGACACAATGAAAGTAACCATAAAAAGATCTCTGATACAGTGAAACTAACCATACAAAGATCTCTGATACAGTGAAACTAATCATACACAGATCTCTGATACAGTGAAACTAACCATACAAAGATCTCTGATACAATGAAACTAAGCATGCAAAGGTCTCTGATACAGTGAAACTAATCATACAAAGATCTCTGATACAATGAAACTAAGCATGCAAAGGTCTCTGATACAGTGAAACTAATCATACAAAGATCTCTGATACAATGAAACTAAGCATGCAAAGGTCTCTGATACAGATGAAACCTTTCCGTTAACAGTCGAACGATAGAAATGTTTGTCCGATTAATTTCTTTCAAATAATCAAATGGTTTACTGAAAGCTTTGAAAGGGGACGTAACAAATGAATATCCAGACAATGAGATAGAAGCCTGAGTGGCCAAGTGGTATGTGCACTACTCTCTCATGACGAAGATCAGAGGTTCGAATCTGCCGGAGGCGCCCCAGTCACGCGGCTTTAGTAAAGGGATATCTGGCCGCTTCGGGAGCTGGATTAGGAAAGGTCTTAATTCTGAAATACCGTCCTCTTCTGTGTGGACAGATATAGGAAAATATGGGCTATATGTCCTAGATGATGAAAACAAGAGCAAAGGGTGGAGCAAGACATATGGAAAAACAATATAGAAGAGGATGTAAAAGAAATTGGTCTCGCGAATTAGAGAGAAAAGTTTAGGAATAGAGAGGAATGGAGGCGAACTTTATCTGCAGCAATGAACCTTAATGGCTTGGAAAGCTGAAGAAGAAGAAAAAGAAGAAGAAGAAGATTAATTGATTGATCTTTATTTCAAAAGGGTTAAGAATTGGGCACTCAGGCCCGTCTGACATTCTGCTCTTTATCATACAACTTTCACTCTGTTCTAGACATTCTACAAATATGCTACTCATATAGCAAACATAATAAACAATAAAGTAACTACACACACATAAATATGACTAACTGAGACCTGGACACTTAACAAAACAGCTGAGAAACACATAAATGCCTTTGAATGTAAATGCTACAGAAGAGTTCTCCAAATATCGTGGACACAAAAAAGAACAAATATATCTATACTACAAGAGCTTAATATTGAAGAAGACTGGCTAGTAAAGAGGATTAAAGAGAGAAAACTGAAATATTTTGGGCACATTAAACGTCATGATAATTTAGAGAAGACCATATTGGAAGGATACATAATGGGAAAAAGAAAAAGAGGAAGACCAAGACGAAGATGGCTGCAAGAAATCGTTGACGATCTGGAAACGGATGCAACAGCAGCAGGCCATCTTGCTCACAACCGAGAGGCCTACAGGAGTGCTGTTTGGGAGGCAAAGTTCCGCAAGGGACATGCAAATGAATGAATGACATACAATAAAAATGACTAACTACGTACACATAAAAATGACAAACTACATACACATAAAAATGACAAACTACATACACATAAAAATGACAAACTACATACACATAAAAATGACAAACTACATACACATAAAAATGACAAACTACATACACATAAAAATGACAAACTACATACACATAAAAATGACAAACTACATACACATAAAAATGACAAACTACATACACATAAAAATGACAAACTACATACACATAAAAATGACAAACTACATACACATAAAAATGACAAACTACATACACATAAAAATGACAAACTACATACACATAAAAATGACTATCTGTTAAACAAAAATTTCATTACTATTCAGAATAATGAATTCGATGTCTGTAAGAGCAGACTAAAATAACTTTTTTTTAAGTTTTACAATTCATGGAGGCATGTAGTCGACATCAAATAGATAATGGAAAAGTTTGTAGTTGTAGGAAGGAGTATAGTTTATATTTTTTGTACAGGATGGGAGGGTACTCCAAAGATGAGCAGTAGAATAACTAAAGCTTTTCTTGTAAAGGTCAAGTCTAGGTTTTGGAAGACTTACGTTGTTCAAGCGTTGGCTGCACTTTGGGCTAAATTTAAGAAGAAGATGATGAAGAAGAAGAAGACGACGAAGAAGAACTATATGATCTAGATGCCTCCATGACATAACAGCCCTACTGTGACCTTGACCAGACAACGAGCACAGGAAAATAAATTATGAGAGATGTATATGACCAACCTGTGAGAGGGTATCCTCTATCTCATCCCTGAGAGCACCCTCAGAGACAGTCGAGGAGGAGTCGGTGGAGTCAGAGAACAGCCTCCCTGCTGCCACCTCCTCCAGTGACTGCAGCCTCAAGAACCGCCTCCTCATCTTTCTTCTCTGGTACAATCCCAATGTCGGAAACGGTGAAGCATTATAGTCATCATTTAAAATACTCGGGGAGATAACTTTCTGGAAATCTGGAATTTTTAAAGAAGAGTTATCTCCACTGTCCTGGCATTTCAATGGCGGAGATGCCATGGAGTTGTACAGAGAAGAATCTTTCTCTGGTCCAGAATCATTAACGAGAGACTCAGGCCTAGGTACGGATATATGTAGCGTTTTATCCTGAGAATGATGATCCACAAATCTCCGTCTGGACAGGAAGAAAGGGTTAGGGGTTGTCGGTGGAGTTTCAAAATTGTCCAGATTTTCTTCTAAAATGGGCTCCATATTCTCAAACAGCCGAGGAAGTGGGTGGTCACCGTCTTCCACGGTCTCTGGCCCGCGTAGCTTGTCATCAGCCGATGACATTCCCTGAGATTGGTCTATGTCCATCCGCTCGTCCTCTCGACTCTGACCGGCTAGGGACAGGTGGTTGTGCCAGTTTTCTTCAAAACTTTGGCTGTAATTCCACTCAGGACCTGCAGGCGTTGCCTGAAACTGCTCGAGAGAACAGGCAGTCGTTTTAGTCCAGGTATGGGAATGTAGGTCAACAGCTGGCGGCAGGTGGAGATAATCTTCTGTTACACTGCGTTCAGGGTTATCTCCTTTGTCTGAGTTGTTCATTTGTTGTATATGCGTGAGCGTTACATCTGACATCACGTCAAATGTCATCAAGAACAGGCTGTTCAGCTAAGCCTTCTAGATGAGACAGTCCGCAACATGTACATCCGAAACAGCCGCTGGGAGATGACAGTACAGCCTGGAATGATATTTCATAAAAATAAGAAGAAATCACTCATATTACATCGCGTAGTAAAGTCAGAATATAAAATAGCACATCAAACAAAATTATTTATAAAATTATAAAGTACGATAGGAGTGCATTAATTTTAGCAATAAATTCTCATATTCAAAATGTCATGACGGGTCAGATGGCTTCTCTTAGCTGGGAGTGAGTGCTTTCACCAAAGGAGACTCAACAATTTTTAACACTTAACATAACCCATTTATTAATCAGCAACTAGCGAACATTTAACGCTGCAGAGATTCCGAAGGCGGAATTTGTGGACGGAGCCAGAAAGCGATCTTTTGAACTCTGATAAAACCTTGTCACCGAAAGCTAGTGTAGTTTAAATTACCTAGTATTACCTCATGTGGGTTGATCAGAATTTAAGCAGATAATTTGACTGACTAGGTTCTAAAACCGGAGCAGTGTGAAGTGTAGCTGGTGACAACATTTGTCAGTTTATATAGCGATGGGCAAAGAATAAACAAAACTTCCAAAACTGAACAAGGAGCTAAGAAAAACCTCTCTCAGACAGATCAGTCAAGACATCTCAGTTTACAGATCAGCATGTGACTGCTAAGTTTTGATTTGGAATCAGCGCATGGATGTAATGGATTAACAACGTCTTGTGAAAATGAGTTTGAATATAGTTGATGATTTATAAGGATAATCTTGATGTCGCACAAATCTCCGTTGCTGCATATTGCTATGTGACAGAATGAGTGGAATTCAACAAACAGCTCATATATAGAGTAATGTCACCACTGAAATAAGATCATTGAACAATAAAGTTTCATGAACAATAAAAAAAATTAGCAAAAAATTAATCTGACATAGCATCTTTTAAATCTTCCTATGGCACAGAGAAAACGATAAAACAGCTAAGGTAAACTGTGTAAAGATAAAGGAAAACTGACACTGACATAGAACCGATGGAAAAAGGAAATCTTATCTTGTCTTGTCTTGTCTTGTCTTGTGCTATCTCTCTGTAACTGCGAGCTGGTGTTCTTTGTAGCCGATGCTGTGAAGGTGGTGAGGTACAGCATCGTATCGGCGTGGGAGCGGGTTATGGCAGCTACTTTTTCAGTCCAGAGTACAGCTAAAAAGCAGGGGGGGGGGGGTGTGCAATGCTTCTTTAGCAGACTCCACCACCTTGGGACTATAGATATCCCTGCCCCGTTAGCTAAGCTAGGCCTGTTACTGGGGGTCTTAACAGAGAGGTGGGACAGGGTCTTGGTCAGCTGTGGTTCGCTACCCCTGACGCTAGCATATCAGCTATGGGTGGCTGATTGCCTACATCAGACATCCTCTTCACCCTCAACAAGGAGATAATGAACCTCTTAGTTTTGATCCTCCTTGTCACGCAGAGGAAATGAGGAAACAAAAAAATTCTTTAGCCATGGATTAAATCTTTAGCCCTGGATTAAATCTTTAGCCATGGATTAAATCTTTAGCCCTGGAAAAACCAGAAGATTAGGCAGTCGCAGCAACAAATGAGTAGAGAAAAACATAAAAACTGAAACTTCGGAACAAGATTAATTTTGCAACGAAACAAAACTATGGTAATCTGCAATATGGTGGCTTGATACAAAGAATCTGTGAAAAAAAAAAAGGGGGGGGGGGGGAATCGAGAGGGTGAGAATATTGTTGCCAATTTTTCTCAAAACTAGAAAATACGAGGGGTGATTGATACGTTCTCGGCATAAGGTACAAATACTTGAAACGCACAGTTGATATTAGGTGCATTTGTAGATCAGGTTAATGTAAGATTACGCACCAAATTTACAGAAATTAACTGTAATCAATTTTTTTACAGGCTGCTGAAGTGGTAAAGGGTGGCAGAAATTGAGAAAATGGATAACATTTCTCATCGAGCAGTCATTAGCTACCTCTGCATCACGGGCTTATCATCTAAAGAGATGCGTAAAGATATGGTAGAGACTCTAGGGGAGAGTGCCCCTTCTTACAACACAGTGAAAAAATGGGGAGCTTAATTCAAATATGGAAGGGAGAGTCTGGAACATGATCCCCGTCCAGGAAGATCAAGAACGGTAACCACCGATGAAACCACCGGCAGAATCCATGACGTGATAATGGAGGATCGACGACTAACTGAGCGGTACATTGCTACTGAGTTGGACATCTCCCAGGAACGTGTTCATGTCATTATTCACAATGATCTTCAAATGACAAAAATCTCTGCTCGATGGGTCCCGAAACTTCTTGGAGCTGATCACAAACGACAGTGTCTCAACATGTCAAGAGACAATCTTGGCCATTTTTCTGCAGATCCTGAAAAGTTTCTTCAGCAATTTGTGACTATGTATGAGACTTGGGTTCATCGTTTTCAACCAGAAACCAAAGAACAGTCAAAGTAGTGGAAACATGATGGATCCCCACCTCCAAAGAAAGCAAGAGTGGTTCTGTCTGCAGGCAAAGTGACGGCTTCCATCTTTTGGGATTCAGAAGTTGTGCTTTTGGTAGACTATCTTCAAAAGAGCAGAACGGTCACCGGGGCCTATTACGCTAATCTTGTGAAGCAACTGCGGGTCAAATTGAAGGAAGAGCATGGAGAGAAATTGACGAGAGGAGTCATCTTTCAGCAAGATAATACTCCATTTCACAAGTCGGCGGTGGCAATGGCTGCCATTCAAGAATGCGGCTTCCAGCTTCTTGAACATCCTCCTTATTCCCCAGATTTGTCCCCTTCGGACTATCACCTGTTTACCACACTCAGAAAAGGAGCTCAGTGGTCGTAAATTTGCTTCAGATGATGACGTGATTCATGCTGTAGACCACTTTCTGCTGGCACAATATGCTGACTTTTACAGGATAGCTAGAATAGATGCATAAACTTGCAAGGGAGCTATGTTGAGAAATAACTCAAAAAAGTTGTCCACAAGTAATCCGTTGTACCTTATGCCGAGAACTTATCAGTCACTCCTCGTAATGTCCATGTTTTCACTAAAATACTCCGTACTATGTTGGCTAGTAAATAGGATTAATCAGAAAAAAACTTAAATATTTTGGACGTATTAAACGTCATGAGAATTTAGAGAAGACCGTCTTGAAAGGGTACATAATGGGAAAAAGATGGCTGCAAGACATCGTTGATTATCTGCGAATGGATGCATCAGCAGCAGGGCATCTTGCTTACAACCGAAAGTCCTACAGGAGAGCTGTTAGGGAGGCAAAGTTCCGCAAGGGTCGTGCAAATGACTGACTGACTTTCACCTTCATAAAAATGGGATACGCTGAATCTTTACTAACTATAGTTACAAAGCCTGAAAAGTGTACAGTGACTGGTGGCAGTAGTAGAATACTTGGCAAGCAGGGCAGTGAAGTGATCTCTTGAAGTCTGGATACTTGTACCATCAGGCAGGATCTTCATAATACATATAAGATATAGCCAACTGACATTCCGGTATTAGGTAAACTGCCTCTTAAAAAGGAAAGTGTAGTCCTGCAGAATAATGTAGTGTTACACTTGGCACATGACTGTCAGGGAAGTGAATAGGTTACACGAATATAGGGGCTTGGTCAGTGGCTGTCAGTGGGAGAACAATAGGCGAACAGTGAGTGAACAGTTAGTGAACAGTGGGTGAACAGTTAGAGAACAGTAATTAGTGAACAGTGGGTGAACAGTTAGAGAACAGTGGGTGAACAGTTAGAGAGCAGTAGGTGAACAGTTAGAGAACAGTGGGTGAACAGTTAGAGAACAGTGGGTGAACAGTTAGAGAACAGTAGGTGAACAGTTAGAGAACAGTGGGTGAACAGTTAGAGAACAGTAGGTGAACAGTGTGTGAGTAGTATGTGAACAATTCGTGAACAGTGTTTGAACAGTTAGTGAACAGTGGGTGAACAATTGATGAACAATATATGAATTGCACAAAAAGGATGATAGGAAGGATTATATCATCGTTTTAAAACTGCATCTTTTTATGATTCCCCATTAGTAAGTGACAGCGGTGTGTCCTCCCAGAAGACTCTCATGGATGACTAGAAGTCTAGCTCAGAGAGGCCACCGCTCATACTGGCAGACGTCTCCACATAAAACCCAGTTCTAGTTTATGGAGATGACGCAATAAAATTCGCTTGGACTGATAAATCATTTCTCTAGCGTTTATCATTTATTTCGGGAAGCTAAATCTTCGGCTTGTTCAGTAGTCCTATTCTTATTGGCCTGTTCAGATCATGTGATGAGAAGAGAAGCCAAATTTCCTTCTCACGTGATATGGCTATTTTGGGTAAGATATAAAAGCCTCGAAGAATGAGCATATTGAAAAAACAATGGGAGGAAAGTTATTGTCTGCGGCGATTATCAACGTAGGCATACCAGGACTGGTCAATACATTCTGCCACCATTTTTATGGTACTGCAAGTATGGGCGGAGGTACTTCTTCAGTCTTGGTGGTGGAACGGGGCTTCTTGTGACAAAATATCGTGATCTGGGAAATTAGACTGGTAAAACAGAACATTTATAAGTTAAAAATATTCACCCACTTGGAACATGAACGCAGCTGCTCTGATCTCATCTTTAGTACGAGGGGAAGTCACTAAGTTACTTGCAAATGCCTGTTATAAAAGAAAAACTAAATGCAACAGTAATTTGAAAACTTTTAATTTCTGAACCTACATTATTCCCCTATTTCTCAACGTAATCGTCGCCAACATTGATACATTTGACCCATCGTGTAATCAGCGATGCAATACCCACGGCGTAAAAATCGGGAGTCCGATTTCTGAACCATTTTCTTTACTTCTGTTTCTACCTCTTCGTCACTCGAGAATCTTCTCCTGCCAAGGTGGTTTTTCAATGGACCAAACAGGTGAAAATCATTTGGAGCTAAGTCAAGACTACAGGGTGGATGTTCAAGAACTTCCCAACCCAACTGGCTAATTTTCTCTTGGGTTAACCGAGCCGTATGTGGTCTGGCATTGTCATGAAGGAGAAGCACACCTCTAGTCAGCAGACCAGGACGTTTTCTTCGAATTACATCCCGTAGCATCGACAGAACTTCACAGTATGATACAGAATTCACACTGTCACCATACTTCTGGAACTTGGTTAACAACACTCCTTGATGATCACAGAACACTGTCAGCATAACCTTCCCCGCAGAAGGCGTAATCTTGAATTTTTTTTTTTTTTTTGCGCATGGCGATGACGGGTGTTTCCACTGCATTGAGGTACGTTTTGATTCGGGTTGGTAGTGGTGCACCCAATATTTGTCTCCAGTAAAAATTCTTTGGAGCATGTCTTCACCTTCATATGCGTAATGACAGAGATGCTGCAATGACAAACCAAATCGGTTCATTTTGTGTTCATCATTCAGATCTCTGGGTACCCAACGTGAGCAAACTTTCCGAAAATTCTATTGCTCATGTATTATTCTGTAGACTAAGCCATGTGAGCATCCGATTGCACTTGCTACACTGTCTATCGTTACTCGTCTATCAGCTCTGATAATCTCATTCACACATTGCACAGTCACTTCTGTTGCAATCTGAACAGGACGGCCAGGTCGGACTTTGTCAACAATTTCGGTGCGTCCTTGAGAAAATTATAGACCGCTACCCGATAAACACTTTTCAGCATAAACTGTAATAATTTCCTTATGAATGTCCTCAAGTGAATGTCCTTTACCCCACAAAAATCGCACTACAATTCTCTGTTCTTCTTTGGTACACACTAACAGTTGGGTAGCCATTTTGTTATGGCTTTGAGATGCGCACGTAGCTCCCAGCGCCCACTACATACAACTATTATAAAGTTGGATGATGGTACTATCTAAGGGTATATTTAAATACTACCTGATAACTGCCACTGATAGAATATTTCAATTTGCGAGCTACTTATTGACTTCCCCTCTTATCTCCAGACGCGTACATTGACTACATACACGAAGAAATTTTAGTTATAAGTATTAAGAAAACTAAATATATAAATACACGCAGAGTCATTGCAGTAAAGTTGTGATAACGAAATGTTAAACAAAAGTAATTAACGCGCACACAGTTATGACCTTTCGGTTTAAAATACAAAAACATACAAGACAAAAGAGATAGGGAAAAAAAGAGAAAATGTAAATTCACAAGTGATTCATAACAAATTAGAATTATAAAAAAAAAACAACAACAAAATAGAAAAATTAATAGAAAAAAGGGAACATTTAACTGTGACTTGTAAAAGCTGAGAGTGACGTGTGAAATATTGTGAATGTTTAAGTGAAGCCTTGCGAGGTATGATACCAGTCTGAATGGTTGGTAGTAAAAAGGAGATAGAGAGGATGAAGAGGGAAAGATAGAGAGGGATAGAATGGTAATCAAAAAGAGAAAAGGGTGGACGGAATAGATTAATATGGTGGAGTAGAACGTTTTGCAATGTAGTGCGGTGAATGTACTAATAGAATATACATTTGCAGATGACGAAAGAATAGACGAGAACTTAATAAGGACGGAATATAACTGTGAATAAAAGAGAGGTCAATTATAGCTTAATTTAGAGTTCAAACCATGTAGCTCAGCGTCCCATACTCCTGCATTTTCTATTCTGATCCTATTTCTTTATCTTGTATGTTTTTGTATGATTAAAGGGTAAGCCAAAACTTTACAAGTGAGGGGTCGTTAACTAATAAAGCTGTTCCTTTTTTTTTAAAGTATCTAATATTTCTTTCAATGACTGACAACACCGGTGTCATGTTGACTGACCATCTCCTGGTAATCCTTGACAAGCCATGAATGAAGAGAAAGTACTACAACACAAAATAGCCAGGAAGTGAAGTAAGTTTAAAAGAAAATGTGATCCATGTACAGAACAGAGAGATAATTTTAAAAAAGATCACGTGATGGCAGCATCCTCTGTGTTTACAACTAATACCTTTATGTGGTGCTTCCTATGATAATGTGGCGGGGCGGGTTGTGACAGGAAGAGAGTGGGACGTGTGTCGTTGATGAGTGGCGCAGGAATTTATAGATAATTGTCAGTGGTAAGAGGGCGGGAGACTTTGTAGATAGAGTGGGTGGTAAGAGAGCGGGTGACTTTGTAGATATAGTGGGTGGTAAGAGAGTAGGAGACTTTGTAGACAGAGTGGGTGGTAAGAGGGGGGGGGGGGAGATTTTGTAAAGTCAGTGGTAAGAGGGCGGGAGAGTTTTTAGATAGAGTGGGTGGTAAGAGAGCGGGTGACTTTGTAGATAGAGTGGGTGGTAAGAGAGTAGGAGACTTTGTAGACAGAGTGGGTGATAAGAGGGGGGGAGATTTTGTAAAGTCAGTGGTAAGAGGACGGGAGACTTTGTAAATAAGAGTCACTGGTAAGAGGGCAGGAGACTTTGTAGCTAGAGTGGATGGTAAGAGGGCGGGAGACTTTGTAGATATGAGTCGGTGGTAAGAGGGCGGGAGACTTTGTAATGTCGGTGGTAAGAGGGCGGGAGACTTTGTAAAGTCGGTGCTAAGAGGGCGGGAGACTTTGTAAAGTCGGTGCTAAGAGGGCGGGAGACTTTGTAAAGTCGGTGTTAAGAGGGCGGGAGACTTTGTAAAGTCGGTGGTAAGAGGGCGGGAGACTAGTGACTCCAAAGGGAATCCGAGGGGTCAGACTCATGACCGGGGCTTATACAAACACATGCTCAAAGTATAAGGTTAAAACTTAAAAAAGGTTAGTCCCATTAGCAAATGCCGTAGGGGATGAAGCGTTAGAGACCTCATTATGCTGGGCCATCAGACTATGAGATAGGGTGGCCAGTTCCTTTCCTCGCTGCCTTTCCTTCCCAGATTTTCTCTGGTACCCATTTTACGAGGCAGGGTCGACGTTGTGATCGTACTGGTCAGGAAAAAGAACCCATCAAACAACAACTCGAGGAACAACCACAAAGTAGTTTACTTCAAAGCACCTGTCACGAACGACCCACTGTGTTATATGTAGCCAAGGACAGTGCGTGCAGATCACAACCAAATGCTAGATCACATGCAGTACACAGCCAACACAACATTGCACTCTTTTCTCTAGACACATTGAAGGGCATCCTGTTGTTAAAGGCCGAACACGTACGGGCATGCCCCAGGTATAATGACCCAGCTCTCCGGGACTAGAAAATAGAGTTAGAACCTTTACAGACCCTTTACCTGCATGGATATTCTAGAGGAAGTTGGAGTTGTGAAATATTAAAATGTGTGAAAGTTCACAAAAATTCAAGTGGATGACGCTTGCACCTCGCTTCCCATTTCGACATTTTATCTGAAAAGATGAGTCGACGTCGATTGCAAAATCTTACCTCGTATTGCAGAATGAAGATTTATTTATTATCTCTTTGACTTCGAAAAACAGCACTGGCAGTGTTTGTAAGATCATGCACTTCTATGTGAATCAACATTCTGTGTGAATGTACAAT
This sequence comes from Achatina immaculata, assembly GCA_009760885.1. Classification (NCBI taxonomy): domain Eukaryota; kingdom Metazoa; phylum Mollusca; class Gastropoda; order Stylommatophora; family Achatinidae; genus Lissachatina; species Lissachatina immaculata. Next base: position 64,044,304 of record CM019720.1, on the reverse strand, counting down.
GCTTATGTAAAGTCTAAACAAAATGAAAACCAGCACATTTCTAGTTTAAACCATATTTTTAAATTATAGAGATTTAAAACCCAACTCTGACTGGCTTCTGCCAACTGACCGCAAGTTCTGACAGCAATCCCTCTAATTGTGGCCCAGCGTTGTTGGCCAAAGCGACCGACAGACTAATCAGATGCTTCCCTTAGGTCACGTTGTCTAACCTGACAGGTAGCCCCCTGGAGGTAGATCCAATCTGAGATCAAAATACATGGGAGGGCGGCTTGACTCTGATTACCCTCCGAACCTTCCACAATAACCCCCCCCCCCCAGTAATGTTACACTCTCTTTGTTGTCACACAAGTGCCTGCATGGATGGCTGAATGGTTAGTCGCCCGGCCTACTAATTCGGTAGTTCCGGGTTCAAGCCCCAACAGTGGGGATTTTTTTCTGGTACTGCCACACCAAAAAGACTCCGGGGTCCACTCAGCCTCTAAAAACTGGTAGCAGAGAAATCCGGAAAGATAAATGCGGCCAAGTGTGATACAGACCACATCAGACTTTCATGTGTCGACGGTCTTGATAATATAGGCTTAACAACGTATCCCAAGTATACTTTAATAGCCTTGGAAACGGGGACTTTACCATACCTTGCCATCATCATCATCAGGTGCCGTGCCGACTGGCGTTGGCTATTATGCTTCTCCCCAGTACACGATCCTTCATGCAGGCCATCAGCTCAGTTGGTGATCTCCTCTCACACCATCCCGTCAGACTGTCCAGTATCATTTCTCTTGGTCTTCCTCTTGATCTTCTTCCTTCTATTTTTCCTGTTGTTAAATATTTTCAATGCCCCCTCTTCTCATTGCATGTCCTATGAAAGTACATTGTCTCTCTCTTATCTTTTTGACAAGGTTTTTTTGAGTCTCCAGCTCTTCTCATTCATTCTTCATTAGTTATTTTTGCTGTCCAGGGAATTCGCTACATTCTTCTAATAAACCACATTTCTGCTGCTTCCAATGATTTTTGCGCACACCTGCCTATTGTCCATGATTCACTTCCATATAACAAGATAGGTTCAATATAGCATTTTAGGACTCGTTTTCTAACATTCATTGATAAAGATGTGTTAGCTAATATGTTTCTCATTCTCTGAAATGCAGTCTTTGCTTGGCCTATTCTGTTCCTAATTTCTGTTCTGTATTTCCCATCTGAAGTTATTACTGCTCCAAGGTATTTGAATTTCTGCACATGCTTTAGAATAGTTCAGTTTAATTTAATACTGCATGCTGGTGGATTCTGTTTCTTAGATATAACCATAGTCTCTGTCTTTTTGATGTTCAAAGTAAGGCCTTTCTGTTCACTTTCTTTGGCGACTTTATCCAAGAGATTTTACAGGTCTTGTTGGTTCTCAGCTATCAGTGCTGTGTCGTCAGCATACCGAAGGTTGTTAATATTGTATCCTCCAATTTTAGTTGGAGCCACACAAGGCTAATATTATACTGACACGGTGTAACAGTATTCCTCTAACTGGCGCCAACTAAAGTAGTGTTGCGCCGTTCTAAAACAGTTTCTTCTTATACATTTTTTTCTTGTTGTTGGTGTTCTAAAACCACCTAATTTTCTATATTATACACTAAGAAAATACAACAAGACACCCAGGCTTCCAACCCCACAGAATAATACAGATACAACAACTTAACATAACTTGGCAGTCTTCCAACCAAAACAAACTGGTCAACAATGAGAATTCCAACAAAGCCAATTGATGTAGTTATATCTTCAGTCAACACACATTTATTGATGGACAAAATGAGGGGTGAAATTATGAGGATGGAAGCGTAGCCATCAGGCTGAACAGAAATCACAATGACAATGCCCGGCGTGAGAGAAGTCTACGCCATATGGGCGAAAACCTTACAATGTCCTATACACATAAATTCATACTTACAACGTTCCACCCAAAACCTCAGCCATCACACGAAAAACTAAATCCTCCAACTAACTACCAACAAATTGCCACTGCTAGAAACTCTTCCTAAACGAGATTCCATCTACATCAAAACTACTAAGGTTCTTCCTACCACACAAACAAGTAAGGCTGCTGCTACAACAAACAAGTAAGGCACTTCCTACACACAAACAAGTAAGGCTTTTTTTTTAGACTAATCATGAGTGGTATTTATACCATCCCTACCCTCTCAGTTTTCTCCATGCTGCACGCTTTTCCCAAGACCCCCGTTCAATGGTCTCAACCAACCTACCATTCAAACAAGGGTACTCACTCTATTAATTATTTCCTAAATACCAATCCTGCTTATAACTCCTAGCCAAGAGCAATACTGCTATAACGGACTTTATCCTACCTTGCCACACAAGGCTGATATTAAACTGATAGCGGATTCTTGGACTGAAAGTAGCAAGTTCTGCCCCCTCCCGCACTTACCGGCGTTTAAATTCATCGGCGCTACGGAGTACATAAACCATGCCGAGATTCTCTTTCACAGGACAACATTGGAGCATTTCAGGAACGGCTCTAATGACAACCCTTACAATGGATCCTCTTTCGATGTGTCCGGCTTAAGTGCTCTCTGGTCTGAAACTGAATTAACAGTTACACAGCAGGGTTTACTTCCCTTGAATTCCTGTTTCATAACAGATATCTGATACCTTGTCTAGTACCATTTCAAGCCAAATTTCCCACGTGTACAGACCCATGTTTACATACATACATGACGCCACTGTCTGGCCTGTTTTTGACCTTATTAAGAGGAAGAAAACGCGTTTCATGTTTAAATGAATTATGAGCTACCAGCTCCATCTACGTTTGAATTTACGTAGAAACTTCACCGATGTCAGAACGACCGTTCTTGGGCCACATCTCCCTCCCTCCCTACCTTGTGTCTCCCATAAAAATGTGTAGCAGTATCCGACAGTTTAATTTGTTACAGCTTCCCTGAATACGTCAAACGTCCTCTCCACCCCCGAAAGTAGCTGGGTCCCAAGCCTTCTGTCCTACACAGTGAGACAAGAACGAGGACACGTAACAACTGTACGTTCTAGTGACCTTTGGCTTATAAGTTTGTAACTTAGTTACAACTGGTTCACCCTTCAGCGCTGTGTATGTTACACGCAGCTGTTTAGGATGTGGAAAGTTTCTTTTTCTGATACAAGAGTGAGGATTTTCACATCAAATTTTTATTTATATTATAGATTTCAGACAATTCTAAACTAGAAAAAATCCAAAACAATGCTAAGCTAGAATTACTGGATCTTAGAAAACAAGAATAATTAGTGCATACACTAAGTAATACGCGAAGCCACTGCAGTGAATCTATGATAACGAAAAAGGAGGGGAAAAGTTGGAACAGCTTTTTTAATTAACCAGCACACAGTTGTGACGTTTCAGTGTGAACCTTAATCACTCAAAAACACACAGGACGAAGAAACAGAGACAGAAGATAAAATATAAATTCACATGAATGCTGTGTACAAAATATATACCTTCGATATGTTGGCCCTAGAAAATGTAACCGCCCTAGTCGTGTTACCTGCCCTGTAGACTGGGAAACGAAATCGATCACCTTTCCCAAAACTATCCTCGCATGCAAGTCACGTAATGTGATATATGCCAGTGTTTGCAAAAAGATGCAGGATAACTTATATTGGTGAAACTGGTCTCAGCTTAGGTGACTGCATGTAGAAACATCACCCAGCATGCTTCTAAACCAGTTTCTAATCATTTCAATGGCCCCCAACTAGAGAGTCAAATCTGATTTTCTGGTAACAGCCATCAAACAATGGCACGCTGATAACAGAAGCCGTCTAGCGCTTGAGAACCGCTTCATTCGAGAATGCTGAACGCTGGAGCCACATGGTTTGAACTCGCTATTTAGCTACACCTAACATTCCCATAGTCCACAATCATAATACCTCTGTACTAAGTTCTACTTCTTTCTCACTCATAACACATAGTTCAGAACCTCCTCACAGCATCAGATTACAACCCCTCTACCTCAACTACAATCACTTATTCCACCCTCTCCCGGCTAGATTACCATGTATCACTCTCTCCCCTTTCCACTGTTTTCTTCGCCCTCCCCCTCCTTATTTACGACCCTCCTATCACACATTAGAAGTCTCCATTTAAACATTCTCAACACTCCACCATGCTCACTTCTGAACATAGCCTCTTACAAGTCACAGCTGAGTGCTCCATTCATTTTATTTTATTTTATTGTAATTGTTTCTATTCCTATTTTTTTACACGGCATTCGTGCGAATTTATATTTTATTCTCTCTCTCTCTCTCTCTGAAGTCCTAATTTTCCTCCAACAGGTAAATATAGTTTATGGAAACATTTTCACTAAAAATGAACACACAACAACAACAACAACTACCAATCTCTCAATTTCCGTAACATTCTTCTGACAGGAGAAGCTGCACGTCCAGATGAGAAGGCTGAAAAGAATATCTTCAGTGGGAAAGAAAATACTGGTAGAAGGAGATTATCCTTAAAATAAAATTTCAGTTCATCAATTCTGGTGAAGCAGGTCTGTGTATTAAGCGTGTGTCTTCATGGATAACCAAGGTTGAAAAAAAAAATGTGTGCTCCTGGATTTGAAGTTGCCAAGACCGAGAAACAACGATGCTTGGTAGCTGCCCCAGCGGAGACTTTAAAATTAAGCTTCTGATGATTTATCAACTCGGTGGTTTTAAAGGGAACTGTACAAACTAACCGTGAATGTTTACTACAGGCATAGCGGAAAAGGATGTATGACAGGTCAAATTTGCCGTGAAATATTTGTCCAAGCTTATTTTGGGGAAAGTAGAAAGTTATTACAGAAAGAAGAAAAACTCAACTTTTAAAGTTTTGATAACTGTGAATACTGCAACCAGGCCACCCACCCGATAATAGATGAGTTTAATCAGAACGTGAAATTTATCCTTTTTATCTCCTAAAACACCGTCAATATTACAGTCACTAGCTCAAGATGAGACTGCAACTTCTAAATCTTATTACTTAAGTTGAACATTTCAGATGCTAGCCAGTATTACTGAAAGGGGAAGGCGACGAAACTATAACAGAAGTAGTGTGTTTGGCGAAAACTTACTTACTACTTTTTTTAGGCTTGGTTGACCGCGATGCCGGTCTGTCCGAAAAACAATTCTGCCTGAGTTCGAAAACGAACCAGGGACCTTCTGGTCGACACGCGAGTGCATTGATTACTACACCACAGCGGCAATAGAAAATAAAAACTCATAAAATATAGTTCATTTTAGTAATAATATTACAAGAATCAGCCATGTCTGTGATTTTGAAGGTTTCAAACATTTAAGACAAAACAGCAAAAAATCACTGGCAGCTGCGTTCTGAATTGGCAAAGCAGGCGCAGGATTTGAAGAAGCTGAACATGAAGACGGTCAAGACGGTCTAGATGTTCTGTCTGAATATCTTGCTGCTCCTTATTCTAGGTGATCATGCTGAAGACGCAGTCGAAGACGGCGACGACGACGAAGAAAACGAATGAAGGTGTTCCCATGTCAGCTAAACACAGCACAGCTACCAGCTATCAGACATTTTTGGTCATAAAGGAGAAGCAGTTGTAGTGTCTTAAATGTAATAACCATAATGCTGAAAGAAGAAAGCCAGCCACGTATGTAACCATTTATTAGTTACACGCGCTACCATTAACGTAGACTTGGACCTTTTATTAGTTACACGCGCTATCATTAACATGGACTTAGGAAGTTTATTAGTTACATGCGCTATTATTAACTTTAGAAAGTTTATTAGCTACACGGGCTATAGTTAACGTAGACTTAGAAAGTTTATTAGTTACACGGGCTATAGTTAATGTAGACTTAGAAAGTTTATTAGTTACACGCCCTATAGTTAACGTAGACATAGAAAGTTTATTAGTTACACGGGCTATAGTTAATGTAGACTTAGAAAGTTTATTAGTTACACGGGCTATAGTTAACGTAGACTTAGAAAGTTTATTAGTTACACGCCCTACAGTTAACGTAGACTTAGAAAGTTTATTAGTTACACGCGCTATAGTTAACGTAGACTTGGACCATTTATTAGTTATACATTACTGAAAATATAGTGATAGTTTTGTTTTCATTTTATCTCTGCCTTTTCTGTTTAACTTATAAAGTTTGTGTGTTTTCACCTTAACTCCATTTTCCCCTTAAGACTTTTTTTTCTGTAAGGAATATAGCACACATTTGTACAACAGGCGCTATTCTCAGAACACAATATGGACTATAATAAATGGACATTAGATAGAGTATAATAAACAACACCAGACTACGTTCATTATTAACATAAACTTTCTTAGACCAGAGAAACCATAAAAAAGCAACATGGCCATCTTGTGTCGTACAATCAGCTAGTGATAACCTGTTTCTGCTTATATTTTCCTTGGCCTGTTGGAAAAAACACTGAATAGTGGTTCTCAGACAATTTCTAGCGCGATCCTAATACCAGAAACAGTACATGACTCGCGGCTCATGAAAACGATTTTTATCAAATATTAAGATACATCAAAAAAGTATTTCAGTGGACAATAACGGGTGCGGATCAGTGCATCAAGTCTCCGGTGTGATTCAATGCATCAAGTCTCGCGTGTGGTTCACTACATCAAGTCTAGAGTGTGATTCAATGCATCAAGTTTCGGGTGTGGTTCAGTGCATCAAGTCTTGGGTGTGGTTCAATGCATCAAGTCTCGAGTGTGGTTCAATGCATCAAGTCTCGGGTGTGGTTCAATGCATCAAGTCTAGGATGTGATTCAATGCATCAAGTCTAGGATGTGGTTCAATGCATCAAGTCTCGGGTGTGGTTCAATGCATCAAGTCCCTCTGTTTTCTATCTGCTAAATTTAGAGCGATAAAGATGTGCTGGACAACTGAATTTAACAACAGACGGAAGAAGCTCTAGGAATAGATCAACGAACATATTTTGATGTGACCTCAAGAGACTTAACATTATGATACGATAACCGGAGACGAGAAATTTGTAGAGAAATGATATAAAAGACGATAATGATCCAAAGCCATCGTCAAGTGGTGAACAGAAACCAGGTTATGAAAGGCGCACTATGGTGCACTCTCTGCAGGCACCAAACTGAATTGGTATCGGTGTTGCTATTAACTGCAGCCACATTCATTCATTTTCACTGCAGCTACAACTAATCTCAAATTAGTCCAAATTATTCTGAACATCTTCCACCTGAAAGTTGACAAGAAGTAGATAAACACTTCCTTCAGCTCTCAGACATAACCCAAGCTCTACAGCAACTATTATTCGGCACAAAATACCTTGTAACAACTCAACAACTTGGCGTAAACATTTTTACTAAAACGTTTAATGGGTGGACTGGATGAAAATGAAAATAATGACTCACAAAAGTCAATGATGATATGCCGGCAGGTTGCTCTGCCATATGGCAATCCAACATACAACCAAGACGCATACCAATTACCAAAAAACACCACGCCGACAATTTCCGCAGAAAATACCACCCAGATTACATTTTGACGATAATGGCTAAACACAACCACATTGGACCACAGTCAGACGAACATTCACTCACTCAGCCCAAAACCCAAGCCGTCATGAGACCCCAAAATCACGTGACCTTTTCTCGAAGCTTCTGTAGACTCGTTCCCCGCCCCGGAAGTACAAAGATGCCTGCAAACTAAGGGCGCTATTTGCCCCCTAACAATAATATACACGATTGCCTCCCATACTACTTTAACTATGCTCTGCAACAGTTAGAGAAAAATAGAGATTCATTATGCCAAACCATGGCTGCGGTACATCGCCGAACATGTTCATACACATACATTCGACGATATCAGACAGGTGCTACGCAGTTCTACCAATTATTTGCCGGGTTTTAGAGACCCTAAAGAGAATGCTGACAAGACATCCAAAGATGGTAGGCTTGATGAGACTGAGATACACGCCGAGGATAGAGACGCATGGCAAGGCACATCCTACCCGTGTCGTAATAAAGCTCTCTTATGTAACGTCCGACGACACGGGACGGATGTAAGATTTAGATTCCAGAGCTGATAATAATAAATCTCAGAGTTACAAAATTTGTATTTTCAGTCAGTCATTTGCATGTCCCATGCAGAACTTCGCCTCCGTAACAGCTCTCCTGTAGGCCTCTCGGCTGTAAGCAAGATACCCTGCTGCTGATGCGTCCATTTTGCAGATTATCAAAGATGTCTTGCAGCCATCTTCGCTGTGGTCTTCCTCTCTTTCTTTTTCCCATTATGTACACTTTCAAGACTGTCTTCTCTAAATTCTCATGACGTTTAATATGGCCAAAATATTTATATTTTAACAGTTGGATACATGATTTGCAAACCTTCACTACCACAGAGTCACTAAACATCGTATGTTTAGTGATATATTCACTTGCATCGTAAAAATCCGGCAATAATTTCTAAAACTCAGTTAAAACTAATCAGAGCGACGTAGTTTCTCTCCCGCCAAATGAAAAATTCACTCGCAAGAAACAATGTTTGTCTTCTTATTCATAAAATAAATATATAGGACAATAGAAGAAAGGGAGACAATGCGTTACAGAGAAGAAAATTGTTACTGAACTAATGAGCCCTGAGAAGGAAGAACTCAGCCGGTAACTTGACCGCTTCTCTTTGTCGAAACATCTTATTTTCTGATAGAAGTTTCCGTCTTTTTCTAATAAGAAGTGTCTTTTTTTCTTCCAATAGAATTGTCCGACTTTCTCTATAATGTAGTGTCCTGATCTATCTAGTACAGTTGTCCCTCGTTTTCAAGAAGACATGTACGACTTAAATAGAAAGATTATGGGTTTATTTGGTTTCTGATTTCGGCAGTGAAGAGGAGATTAGTTCTTTTCAATTGCTAAAACACAGAAGAAAAGGATACAAGTGAAATATCTCAAACTGATTACAAGGGAGGAAATAGCAGAGAAACATGACGCGACAGAAAGACAGATGAACAGACAGGCTAGCAGGCAGATAGATGGATAGATGGATCTAGCGGGTGGGTGGATGTGTGGTGGGGGGGGCGAGTAAGTGTGTCAGTGCGGAGACGGACGGATGAATAGGTAGGCAGCCAGACTGACTGACAGACAGACAAGTAGGTAGGTGAGTGAACAGACAGACAGGTAGGTAGGTGAATGAACAGACAGATAGGTAGGTAAGTGAGTGAACAGACAGACGGTAAGTGAGTGAACAGACAGACAGGTAGGTAGGTGAGTGAACAGACAGACAAGTAGGTAGGTGAGTGAACAGACAGACAGGTAGGTAGGTGAGTGAATAGACAGACAGGTAGGTAAGTGAGTGAACAGACAGACAGGTAGGTAGGTGAGTGAACAGACAGACATGACAAACAGATAGACAGAAAGGCAGGCGTGTAGGTTGATGTGGGTTTCGATATATCGACAGACAGTCAAAATGACAGACAGACGGACAGACAGACAGGCAGACAGGCAGGTAGGTTGATGTGGTTTTCAATATATCGACAGACAGACAGACAGACAGACAGATAGATAGATAGATAGATAGATAGATAGATAGATATAGATAGATAGATAGATAGATAGATAGATAGATAGATAGATAGATAGATAGATAGATAGCCGTTGTCTTTTGCTGTATGCATACGGTTAATGTTTGTTAACAAATACTGTGAGAGGCAACAGAGCGAAATAAGGTAGGAATGTTACACAGTTCTGGTTGACTGATTTTTATCAAAATCCTCATCCTGTTCTGTCTTCTCAGTTAAAACAGCATATAAAAGATCTGCAGCAGTGACGCTTACAGTGAGACTACGTATGCTGGATCTTACATTGAGAGTACATAAGCTAGGTCTTACATTAAGACAATATACACTGAGTCTTACACTGTGAGTACACACGCTGACTCGTATACTGTGAGTACACACGCTGACTCTTACACTGAGTATACACGCTGACTCTTACACTGAAAACACACACGCTGATTCTAACGTTCACTCATACACTGAAAGTACAACTGCAAACGAGGTGTCCTATCTGTCTGCCCACGTTGTATAACTGTATCATCCTGTTCAGTTTAGCGTCCCATCAGAAGACTGGCAGCCATGGGTCGTGAAACTGACCCTGTTGCAGGTTTTAACAGTACATCCTGTAGGTCTGAATCTAGTCCACCTCTTGACATTATCCGCTTCTCTGTGATGTTGTCCCCTTGCTCTATATCCCTCAAGATCTCCCTTTAGTACAGGATTCATTATTGTCCCTTGATATGACCGAAATATTTGAATTGTCTGGTTCTTTTTTCACGATTTCTCATTTTAATATCAGCTTACTTGATACTTTTATATTTTAAAATATCCATGGACTTTTCCTTACTCTTCTGTACATCAACATTCGATTTGGCTAGATTTTCTTCCTTCTTCTATTATTTAAAGCTCCACTAGCCTAGTCTGGCCGTTATTTCATTGTTTACTTTTAGTTTCATGTATTCCTCAATATTTTAGATACAAGTGTTTACAAACAGGAAACAATGAGGCTTTCGTAGAGTAAAGTAACTGAACACGGCGGTGCTGTACGGTTGGACCTCGAAAGAAAAATCATAGACAAAGCACTTTCAGGCGTGAAAGAAAGAAAAATGACAAGAGAATTACCTGGGACTTGAAACATTGACTCCGCTAGGACGTACAGCCCGCCTCTAGCCACAAGGGAACAACGCGTTAATAAACTTCGCTATCTTGCACCCCTTACATACTTACCGATATTTTATACTTGCATTCAAATTTATGTATAAAAATATGCTCCATTATTCTACATTTTCTCATTAATGTTACCTCAGTTTTCTATCTTTAATGTATCTTATAATCAGAGTAAATGAAGAATAATTTCTACTCGACTATTCCCGGCGCATAACTTATCATAATTTTATCTAAACTGTCCGTATACTGGACCAGAAGGCTTGAGAGTTCAATGAAATCCAAGTGGTTGTGTGAAAGTTTATTTCTTGAACAAACAAACGTTATTTACAAAGTGTGAAGAATTGAGCATGAAGATGTTATGGCATGAAGAGGTTATTAGTGATGGTTGGTTTACATGTTTACGTGAGGCTCATGAAGACATTATAATTATGATGACATTCGACAAAGACACAACATTACATAAAAACATTGCTGGGTGAAAAGATTCTTACAAAAAAGACGAAATTATATGACATCATTACGTAAAGACATCACTACGATAAGGACATCGTTAAATAAAGACATCATTGCGATAAAGAATCGCTACGTTAAAAACATATCTACATAAAAATATCACTACGATAAAGACATCACTACGATTAAGACATCATTACGATAAAAACATCACTATGATAAAGACATCATTACATAAAGACATCACTACGATAAAGACATCATTACATAAATATATCACTACGATAAAGACATGATTACGATAAAGATATCACTACGAAAAAGACATCATTACATAATGACATCACTACGATAAAGATTTCATTACATAAAGACATCACTACGATAAAGCCATCATTACGATAGACATCACTACGATTAAGACATCATTACGATAAAGCCATCACTACATTAAGATAGATAGAGGTGTATGGTTCAGTTTTACACACACACAAAGATAGAAAGAGTGAGGAAAGTGGCAGAAATAAGAATGGCAGAAAGTAAGATGAAGAAATATTAATGAAGGACATAAAATAGCGCATTTTGTGCCCATATCCCTTACAAGGACGATAAAAAAAGCATAAGTGTTTAATTTGTCATCTGTTTTTGGTGGATTTTTTTATCTGTTGTGTTTGTTGTTTCTGTACGTGATCTTTGAAATGGCTTTGCCGAAATATTGGATTGTTGTATGTTCTTCATTTATACGTCCTCAAATTACTTTCTGCTCACTTTCCTCACTCTTTCTATCTTTTTTTTTTTTGTAAAATAGAATCATACACCATCCACTTCATTTCATTCTCTCTCCCACTGTAGACTATTGTGTGTATAGCAAATATATATTACACAACAGTACACGCAACTACAAGCACTTGATACTTACACTTTTTTGTATGCTTTATTGCACATGTAATATCCACATTAAACCACCCCCAAAGCGTTTGTATAATCCAAGAAATAAAGATATCACTGTGTCCGAGAATGGGATAAATCCACCGTAATACTACAGTGTAATACTTTGGACCGGTTCATACAAGAACCGTCACAAAAGGTTGGCGAGTTGTAGCCTTCGGCAGTTGGGTCTAGTCTGACGTCGAGGGCATTTATTAGCCTGAGTGTACGCCATGAAATGTCACGGCGTGGATCCTGCACAATTTCTTATACCTGTGAGAGCGATCATTGACTTTGTCAGGAAGATAACAAAGATGTCTCTGATTACGTGGTCCTTTCTGTCAAGTCGACGGAGGTGTACAACAAAGTAGCACTCTATTTAACTAGGTTAAGTGTATTTCCTCATGACCGAAGAGTCAATGTGTAAATAATGTGATAGTTCTTTTTTTTTGTTTTTTTTTATCTTCCTCTTCTTCAATCTCCCTGGAACTGTACGAGCTGATGTTCTTTTCGGCCGGTGCTGCGAAGGTATTGAGGCACAGCATCGAGTCGGATTGTGAGCGGGCCATGGCGGATATTTTTTCACTCCTTGAGTACAGCTAAAAAAGCAGGGGGTGTGCAATACTTCTTTAGCAGACTCCACCACCATGGGGACTGTGGTGACCACTGCCCCGTCAGTTAGGCTAGGCTTGTTACTGGGGGTAACAACGGAGTGGTGGGACAGGGTTTTGGTTAGCTATGGCTCGCCAACTCTGACACATGCATGTCAGCTATCTATAGGTCGCTCTGATTACCACGACCGACAGTGTCTCCCCCCACCCCTTTTTTCAATAAACCACGTGGACTTACATGAAGATGAGTGGATTATTGTGAAACACCACATTTTGTCCTAGATATACCGACAGCCATGTGTGCCTGTATGCTGATGTATCACACCTTGCATGTATGTATTATCTCTTCTTAGAAGCCAGCCATTTTTCTCAAATATAAGAAATAAGTATCTATACCATACTCAGTCACCTTACTTATTTAATTTGTATACTGAAAATATAATGAGGAATGTTAGAGAAGATGTAGACAAAGAATATTACGATGCCATAACAATTGGAGGTTATGAAATACCAGAGATTAGATATGCTGATAGCACAGTGTTACTGTCCACAACACAAAAAGGAATGGAAAAACTAATTATGTCAGTCCGTAAGAACAGCGAAGAGCAGAACCTCTATCTTAATGCAAAGAAAACTAAATTGATGACAAGTGAAAAAACAAACAAGGCAGCTGAAATATATACCTTATCTTATATCCTTCCCGTGCCGTTAAACGTCACATAGGGCTCGCAAAGTAGTTCGCCAATTTTTCCTGTCTTCGGCGAGTCTTTCAACCTCATCAAAGGATTTTATGCCTGTTAATTTGGCCTCCCTTAATAATGTCCTCTTCAGAGTTTCACGCAGTCTGCCTCTTTTTCTTCGGCCTGTTGTGTTCCACTTGATAGCTTGTTTTGGGATTCTCTTATCATTTCTTCTCATCAAGTGACCAGCATATGTCCATCTCCTTTTCCTGATCCACCATGAGACTGGTTGTTGTTCAGTCATCTGTCTTATCTCTGCATTGTTCTTGAATTCATTCCACTTGATGCCGAGTATTTTCATTAGGCATTTGTTTTCAAAAGAGTCTAATTTCTTTTCTATTTCTTTAGTTGTTTTCCAGCTTTCGCATGCATAAATGAGGGTGGATATTACATTTGAATTGAATAGTCTTAACTTGGTTATTGTGCTTATAACTTTTGAATTCCATTCCAAACTTTTTTTTGGAAATATATATAAATGAGAAAAAATTGGAAGAAGTGGAGAGTTTTTAATATCTTGAATCACTACTAACTAATAATGGAGATACAATGAGGGAAATTAAAAGGAGGACATCTGTCGCTCTTCAGAAAGTAAAACAAATAAAGAATCTGTGGAGAGGAGCAGACAGAACTACAAAAATAAGATTTTTAAGGGCCTGCATCTTTCCATCGCAACATATGCCTGTGAGACCCGGACACTTAACAAAACAGCTGAGAAACACATAAATGCCTTTGATTGTAAATGCTACAGAAGAGTTCTCCAAATATCATGGACACATAAAAGAACAAATATATCTATACTACAAGAGCTTAATATTGAAGAAGGTTGGCTAGTAAATAGGATTAAAGAGAGAAAACTTAAATATTTTGAACACATTAAACGTCATGATAATTTAGAGAAGACCGTATTGGAAGGATACATAATGGGAAAAAGAAAAAGAGGAAGACCAAAACGAAGATGGTTGCAAGACATCGTTGGCGATCTGCAAATGGATGCATCAGCAGCAGGCCATCTTGCTCACAACCAAGAGGCCTACAGGAGTGCTGTTTGGGAGGCAAAGTTCCGCAAGGGACATGCATTGAAATGAATGAATGAATGAACCATACTCAATCAATCAATCAAGTGCCGTGCCGCGTGGTGTAGGCGATCATTTCTGTCCACAATTCCCTGTCTTTAGACCTGATTATGAGATCCGCCAGTGACTTTATTCCTCGAATCCGTCCGGAGGCACCTCAGTCACCCAGCTGTAGAAAAGGGTACCCGACTTCTTCTGGAGTTGGGGAAGGAAAGGCGGCCAGGCGTGATACTGACCATATCACCCTCTAGTGTGCTGACTTGTCAAGGAAAATATGGGCACTAGCACCATATCCCTATGTGCCTCTAAGGCATGACAGAATTACCTTTACCTTTACTTTTTATACTGACACCCCATCCAGTAACCTCTCTCTCTCTCCCCCCCCCCTCTCTCTCTCTCTCTCTCTCTCTGTCTTCCTCTTCTCTTCTTCCCTCAATTTTTTCAGTTGCCACAATGTGTTCTAATTTTCCTCTTCTCAGAAAATGTCCTACAAATCTCGCTTGTCTGCCTTTGATCTTTGCTGTAATTTGCCTTTTAACTCCAGCCTCTCTTAAAACTTCTTCGCTGATTTTCTTAGCTGTCCATGGTACCTTCAACATCCTTATTATGAACCTCATTTCTATGGCCTCCATTTCTTGCTGTACTCTCTTAATCATGGGCCATGCTTCACATCCATAAAACAAAATAGGCTCGATATAACATGTAACTCGGAATCTTGTTTCCATTGATATGGATCTGTTGCATAAGATGTTTCTCATTTTCTGGAATGCTGACTGGGCCTGAGCACATCTGCTTATACTACACTACAAGAGCTTAATACTGAAGAAGGCTGGGTAATAAAGAGGATTAAACAGAAGAAATTTAAATATTTTGGACACATTAAACGTCATGATAATTTAGAGAAGACCATATTGGAAGGGTGCATAATAGGAAAAAGAAAGAGAGGAAGACCAAGGCGAAGGTGGCTGGCAAGACGTCGTTGATAACCTGCAAATGGATGCATCAGCAACATGGTATCTTGCTTACAACCGAGAGGCCTACAGGAAAGCTGTTACGGAGGCAGAGTTCCGCAAGGGACATGCAAATGACTGACTGGCTGAGTATCTACTTACATTACTAGGTTGACCGCAGCAAAAACGAAATCGATCACAAATTTCAGAATCAATTCACTATTGACTGCTGTACTCATCAGCTCAGTGTCTCTATATCACATATTTCTAGGAATATGTCCTACAATTTCACTTCTGTGAGTAACGATTTATACGTAAACGTCGTGCGCCCAAAGAAATGGGAAATATTGGGAATAACTTGGAAAGGAAGAGGGGGAAATCAAAATTGTTTTGGAGATTTAAGTAAAAGGTCAAGATGCTCTAGTCATGGACTGGGAGTCAAAGAAAAAAGACGGACGGCCACGAGAAGCTAAAAAAAGTGGAGAAGAGAGAAAGAAGGGTGGGTACAAATGAATACGAAGAGGAAAGAAAAAAAAAGTTAGAAAGGATAGACAGAAAATAAGATATAGATGTGTTTTACTTGTCTTATGTGTCTTAGATGTCTTATGTGTCTTATTTGTCTTATGCGTCTTATTTGCACTTAAATGTTTCATGTAGCTCAATTGTCTTATATATCTTACGTGTCTTCACTGTCTTTTTTGTCTCATGTGTCTTATGTGCCTTAACTGTTTTATGTATTTTATGCGACTTACCTGTCGTATGTATCTTATATGTCTTACTTCTCTTGTGTGTCTTACTTGCCTTATGTATCTTATGTGTCTTACTTGGCATATGTATCTTATGTGTTTTATGTGCCTTTCTTGTCTTATGTGTCTTAAATGTCTTTCTTGTGTCTTAGTTGTCTCATGTATCATGTGTTTGATGTGCTTTAGCTGTTTTTTGTAACTGATATGTCATGGGTGCGTGCTTCGGTTGTTTTATGTGTCTCAAGTGAGTTAGATGTTTTATCTAACTTATGTGTCTCGTATAGGTCAGCTGTCTTGTGTGCCTCAAGTGCCTTAGCTGTTTTATCTGTCTTATGTGTCTCGTATAGGTCAGCTGTCTTATGTACCTCAAGCGCCTTAGCTGTTTTATCTATCTTACGTGTCTCGTGTAGGTCAGCTGTCTTATGTTTCTCATGCGTCTTATGTGTCTCGTGTTCATATGTCTTGTATATCTTATGTCTTATGTGTCTCATGATCGCATGTGTCTCATTTGCCTGGTGTGTTTTATATACTTAATTTTCTTTCACGACAACTGAAAAATAAAGATGATATATGTGTCACATTATCAGATATGCAAAATGATAGGAAATCTGTGTGTGTGTGAAAGAGTAAAGGAGAGAGACAGAGACAGAGAGTGGAATGACAAAATGGGATGGAAAAAATTATATATATATATATATATATATATATATATATATATATATATATATATATATATATATATATATATATTTAAATGAGAAACATCAAGGATCGTACAAGACTGAAAATCATGATTGATTGAATAGATTTTATGTTGACCTCTTCGTAAACATTACAGCTTTACTATTTCTGCTACACTGCACAGCAGAGAAAGTAGATGTACACACACGAATGCCCTTGGGCACTGTCAGCAAAATGAGTTACAGGTTTTGATAACAAACGATGACAGTAGCCGAGATAACCTTCGCTCTCTTGTATCATGGGAACACAAATGACAAGTGTCTCCCAATGTGGGTAAGTCTAACAAGCGCGAAGGAGTAGTGCAGTTTATTGGAAGAATGATTACATGTTTCATCATTATCATCAATAACATCATCATCTTCGCCTTTCACTCTCTTGGGAGCAAAGATCACAGATAAAGGCTCTCCAGTCATCCTTGTTCTTGGAATTATTCTCTGCTTCCTTTCATGTGTATCCCTTGTCTCTGAGCACTGTCATAATTTTTCTTCTCCAAGTAAGTCTAGGTCTTCATCATTTTATATTTCCTTGAGGGTTCTATATCAGTGACTTACGTGTTTGGGAAGTGGAAAAATGGACGATCCGTCAAGAGCTCAAGAAGGATGGTCAGCCAAGAAAGAACGGGTGTCTTCTGCTACTGTATGCTGAGGAAAATCTGATTTTCTGGTAACAGCCATCAAACAATGTCATGCATATGACACAAGCCGCCTGGCGCTTATGAACCGCTGCATTCAAAATTATGGAACGCTGGAGCCACATGGGTTAAACTCGCTGTTCAGCTACACTTTACATTCTCTTCAATCATTATAAGCTCCACCCTTTTTTACTTGTCAAACCTTCTCACGGCATCACTTTGCAACCCCTCTTCCCTAATCATCTATTTCACCTTCTCCTGGCTAGGTCACTATTTTATCACTCTCTCTCACCTACCCGGTTCCCCATCCACCACCCCCAGTTACAACCCATCGACAACATATTACAAGTCTCCATTTAAACAGTCTCCACGTTCTACTAAATCCATTCCTAACACAAACCCCCGGACAAGCCACATCTTACAATTTACAGCTAAGTACTCTATTTAATTTTTAAAATTTATTTAGTAGTATTCATGTGAATCTATACTTTATCTCCTCTCTCTATTTCTTCGTCCTGTATGTTTTTGTATGGTTAAGGCTCTCGCCGAAACGTCACAATTTTGTAGTCGTTAAGTAATAAAGCTGTTTCTACATTTTTCCTAGTTTATAGATTCCTGTATACTGACTCGGACACTGAAGAGGAGGTTGGAGTACTTATAGATGTCTAGAGTGCTTAAATGGTGGAAACTTATAGATGTTCGGAGTGCTTGAATGGTGGAACTTGTAGATGTTCGGAGTGCTTGAATGATGGAGCTTATAGATGTCCGGAGTGCTTAAATGGTGGAACTTATAAATGTTCGGAGTGCTTGAATGATGGAGCTTATAGATGTCCGGAGTGCTTAAATGGTGGAAACTTATAGATGTTCGGAGTGCTTGAATGGTGGAACTTGTAGATGTTCGGAGTGCTTGAATGATGGAACTTATGGATGTCTGGAGTGCTTGAATGGTGGAACTTGTAGATGTTCGGAGTGCTTGAATGATGGCCCTGTCCAACTCACTCCTACAAGTAAATGCTGAAAATAAGCCACTTTCAGTTTGTACAGCGAAGATGTTTGACTTGGCAATCAGCAATTCATAACTGACATGCTAGCTTCAGGGTTAACAAGTCATATCTTACAAAAAACCCCGTCCCACTTCTCTGATGATATAGGTCTTTGGGGGAAGGGAGCAGGGATCACCATAGTCTCCATAGTAGTGGAGTCTGTTAAAGAAGTACTGCACGCCCTCTGGTTTTTTTTATCTCCACTCAAGGACTGTAAAAGTAGACGTCGTAACCTGCTCCACATCCGACACAATCCTATGCCTTAATATCTTCACCAAATCGCCTCAAAGAACACCAGCTTGCAGTTCCATGAAGAAGAAGAAGAAGAAGTTTGCGTGGCAACATTCTGAAATGAAGCTACATAGCAGAGACGGTCTGGGAGCGAATAACAGCAACACAAGGATGGAACATAAAACCATGGGCAGATTACTGGAGCTCGGCAGGACCTTACATCGCCTCCCCTTGTCGCTACTAGTAATAGCTTGTTACTAACTTTAACCTTCTTCCACTTGGACAATGTTGGACGTGGCCCTCAGGTGGTTGGGTATGTTGTCCAGAAACCTGCTTCTTGAGTTTACTCTTGATGAAGCAGACCACCAGGTCCCATTTCTTCAAATGACAAGGTTCATGAAGATGATCTGGGTAAGCGCCATCAAAATTAGAAAGCTGAGATACTTCGGCCACATCAAGAGACACAGTGGTTTGGTGAGGTTGGTAGTAGAAGGCAAAAGAGAAAAGGGACGGCCTAGCCGCAGGTGGACACAGGACATCACTGAAAGTCTGAATATGTCACTCAGGACATCACTGAAAGTCTGAATATGTCACTCAGGACATCACTGAAAGTCTGAATATGTCACTCAGGACATCACTGAAAGTCTGAATATGTCACTGTGAGACGCTCAAGACCCCATTGTATTCAGGCTGGCAGTGAGAGCGACTACGTTCTGGAAAGGACATGTCACACGAAGAAGATGGAACAGGACGTCTGTTGCAGAAAATGAGAGCATAGGATATCCACAAATGGACTAAACAAATGTACACAGTCACTGTCGTGAACCTAAGGGAGGTAACTGAAACATAAAATACGACAGAAACCAGTTTTGCTTATAAAAATAATCAGATAACATCGTGATATTTCTCCTTCCTGTTTCTTCTTCATTTCAAATACCCAGGTGGTATAATATCATCCTCGGGAACGACTGATTCTGAGATTGAGAATAGATGCGTTAAAGCAAATCAGGTTACTGGACAAATGACTCCTTTACTGAAAAACAAATACATCACAGCTGAAACAAAAAGGGCACTGTACAATACACTTTTCCTCCCCAAGTCTATGCTATCATTGTTAAACATGGACACTAACAGCCAAGAACAAAATAAAAATCATTACGACAGAAATGAGATGTTTAAGGAGAATACTAAATGTGACAAGAACAGACCAAATAAGAAATGACACCATCAGGGCAAAGGTTGGAGTAACACCAGTATTGCACTATATCCAGAAACAACAAGTCAAATGGTTTGGCCATGTTACACTCTTACCACCAGACAGTATATCACAGACAACATTCACACTAAGATTTGAAGGTAACAGAGGAAGAGGCCGCCCACGCAGGAGATGGAGAGAAGCATTAAATATCCCATTATATGAAGCAAATCTTGGGCCCTATCGAGACGTCTGTTTGCTCCCTCAACACCGAAAGGTATATGAGGAAGAAGACAAGACAAGATCAATTTCTTCTTCAGGCAAAAAAAAGGAAAGAAGAACCAAGATTTCGTGCTAAAAATGAAGAAGAATTGTGCTATAAGGGAAGGGGGGGGGAGGACATAAACATAAAGAAAAGAGAATCACATACCTGACAATTATATTGTCTCACACATAACTTGACCTTGCGATTGGTTACTTTCATATCGGACACTCGAGTCTGTTCCTTAATTATTCAAAGCTGACAACGATATTTTGGACACATTAAACGTCATGATAATCTAGAGAAGACCGTTTTGAAGGGTACATAATGGGAAAAAGAAAGAGAGGAAAACCAAGACGAAGATGGCTGCAAGACATAGTTGATGATCTGCTTCTTCTTCTTCTTCTTCTTCGTTCGCACTGTCTGTCTATATCTGCAGTCCTGTCTCTTGGATAAATTTCACTGTTTTTTGTAACTCATGTATGGAACCGTAGAGCTTATCTTCTTTAGTGGTTTCACTGGGCCAGTAATTATTTCTCAGTGTCTCGTAGTTGATGCAGTTCTGGAGGATATGTTCCACGGTTTGGGGCACCTGGGCACATGTACATAGATTAGTAGTACCAACCTTAAACTTTGTATACATATGACTTCGGAGTCTGCTGTGTCCTGTTCGGAGACGGAAGATGGTGACTTGTTCCTTTCTGTTTAGCATGTGATAGTCATCATGTGGTGGTGCTTGTGGCTTCCTGTAGGTTTTTATCATGCTTTTCTTCTGATTATAGGTGACTGGTATGTCTGGTTGCTCCATTTCAGTGCCCTCTTTGGCCAGATGGTCAGCTTTCTCATTGCCTGGTATCCCACAGTGGGAGGGAATCCATTGCAAAGTGACTCCATGTTGTAAGCCAATTTTTGACAAGGCATCCTTAAGGTCTGGTAGTTTGTTGCACTGAAGAGCCTCCAGTACTGATCTTGCATCTGTGAGAATTACTACAGGACATGTATCAATTCTGGAGTCTGATAGTTTTTCAACTGCAGCAATAATTGCCCTAACTTCTGCATCAAAGTTGTTGCAGTATTTACCAGTGGGTATGGAAATCTTGTCAATGGTGTTGTTTGGATATTCAATATATGCTCCTGCCCCACCATTTTTTATGGCATTGTGTGCAGATCCATCTGTATACACATGTATCCAGGTGTCACATGGATATTTGTCATCTAGAACACTAAGTGTGGCTATTGATCTTACAAGACTGCTCTGCATCTCACCATTCTGCACATCTTTCACTTCAGTCTGAATAGTTATTTGTGTATAATCTGCTTCTTTCCATGGTGTATGCTCTGGTACAGATGATAATGGAGTGACTACAGTTGGAAGGTCAGGTATCAGCTTACGCATACGCTTGGCCTGATGAATGAAGCTGCTTCTTTTAAGCCGTCCTAATGCCAAGTTATTGAATCTCTCCTTCAGGGGATGGCTTACAGAGCTAAGGAATTTTTCTCCCATGGTCATGACCTTTGTGTCTCTACGTTCCTTTAGCGGTTGAACACCAACTATTTTCTGCATTTCTACTATTGGTGTGGACCTCATGGCACCTGTGATAATCCGTAGTGACTGATTTTGAACCTTGTCTAGATTATGCAGCGTAGTGTTTGATGCTGTGCACCAAGATGTTGAGCCATATTCTAAATGTGGTAGAATACTTTGCTGATATACGTTCTTGAGGATTCTTTCACTAGCTCCCCATGTAGTCCCACTCAATTTTCTTAATATGGCTAGTTTTCTTCTGGCTTTTGCTTCTGCACTGTTGATGTGTTGCTTCCAAGTCAGTTTTGAGTCAAGAGTCACTCCTAAGTAAGTGGGTTGGTTGTCCATCCTTAAGGGTATTTCATTTACAAAGATCTTACCTGCTTTCTGTTTAGATGAGAGGGTGAACAGAGTGGTACTTGATTTCTCTGTGTTGATACTTACACACCATTTGTTTGTCCATGATGTCAAGATGTCTGCTGCTCTTTGGAGTCTCTGTGTAGCAACTGTCGCATATTCATCTGTACACCACATGACCAGATCATCTGCATACAATGCTGCTTTGATTCCATAGGGAAGTTCCTTGACCAGGTCATTAATGAATACAAGGAATAATGTAGGCGAAAGGACTCCTCCTTGTGGTACACCGTGTCGCAGAAGTACTTTCTGGCTTTTGTGTCCATCCATTACTACTCTAGCTCTTCTATTGTGTAAATAGGACTTTATCCAGTTGTACAGTCTTCCATTCACACTGCAGTTTCTTAGTTTCCACAACAGACCTTTTTTCCATACTTTATCAAAGGCTTTCTTCAGGTCTATCCACGCTGCTAGTACAAGGTTTTTCTCTTGGAATGCATCCTCAATCTCTTGAGAGAGATAGGTCACTTGATCTTCCGTACTGTAGTACTGCCTAAATCCTGCTTGTTGTGGAACGAGAAGGTTTTCACTTTCTAGGTACCATTTTAGCCTCAGGTCAATGATGCGTTCCATCGTTTTGCATAGGCAGCTAGTGAGACTGATTGGCCTGTAGCTGGAGGCAGTATCACTGTTTTTCCCTGGTTTTAGCAGTGGTACCATGCTTGCTTCCTTCCAGATTTGAGGTAACTTACCTGTGCTCCAGCACATATTGAAACTATCCAACAGCTTTCCCATTGCTGCCATTCCCAGGTTCTTGATCATTTCATTGGACACTCCATCTGGTCCTGGTGATTTCCTTGGTTTCAGTTTACTAACTGCTAGGTCTAACTCACTGCGTGTGATTGGTGCATCCATGACCTCCACTTTTCTGACTTGTTCCTCCTCTTTCTGTGGCTCGATGCGCACTGTACGCTCCTTCTCTGGATGGATATCAATGTTGCAGTCCTGTGCAAACATGCGAGCAAAGTGATCTGCTACCTGCTTACCTGTAAGAGTTTTCCCATCCTCTATTAGTGTAATCTTTGTACTTCTTCCAGTACTCTCATCATTTAACTGTTTGATTAGTTTCCACAGTTTCCTTCCATCCTTTTCAAAGTTTAGGGACTCTGTTTTCTCTCTCCAACTTTCCCGTCTGGCTTGCAGCTTTGCTCTCTGAAATTTGGCCTTAGAATGTTGGTAATTATTGTGGTGTTCTTGGCATGGTCTATTTTCTGCTTGCTTTCGAGCTGCTTCCACGTCATCATGGAGTTTTCCCAGCTCACTAGACCAGTATGGTTTATAGTCCCTGCGAGCTCCTCTGGGAATGGTTTCACGAGCGGCCTGAAGGATACAAGCATTGAACTCCTTCACTATGCTGTTAATATCCTTACCTTCTATGGACAGCTGTCCCACCAGGATACCTGTACGATGTCTGTACATTGTCCAGTTTGCTTTTTTATAGTTCCATCTGGGGAGAGGGTTACTGGTGTTAAGGAGTTCATTTTCTATTGTCAGGAAGACTGGTCGATGGTCGCTACCTCCAAGTTGTTTTCCAACTTCACGTGTAATGTTCCACTTCAGATCTGGAGAGTGGAATGCCAGATCTGGTGTTGATTTTGTATGCCAAGCCCTTGAGTAAAATGTTGGGGCATCCATTGGCTGGTTGATCAGGAGAAGTCCATTATCATCCTGCCAGCTCTCAACTTCCTCTCCTCTCTTGTCTATGTGGTCATAGCCCCAGCTCTGGGAATGACTGTTAAAATCACCACAGACCATCAGTCTCTCTTTGTGTGGGATTGTTCCTAAAGCAAGTGGGCGGTCATTAGGACAATAATAGTTAAGGAGGTGGAAATCTGTATTACTACTTTTTAGATGGATCATCTGGTATTCGGCTCCTTCCATGTACACTCCCACCTGACATGCGCTGATGTTATTCTTAACAAGTGTGAGTACTCCTCCTTTTCTTCTGTCCTGTCGGTCTGATCTAAAACACTGGTAGCCTCTGATTTTAAAGGCGGCATCTTTGGTTAGGTGTGTCTCCTGTATGCAGCATATACTTACCTGCTCTGCAAAAAGTATGTTCTCTAGTTCAACCTTTTTGCTATAGCCATCTCTAACACTGCTGACACCCTCAGCATTCCACTGCATTATTTTAAGTTCTTGCTTTTTGGCTGTTTTCTTCTGTTGTATTTTTTGGCCAGTAGCTCTACTCTCATGTCTCCTGACTCCACAAGACGAACTGAGAGGACCTCCAGTAGCATTGGGTGGACCCTTTCGAGGCAGGGGGCCCGGCACTGCACCTGCCTGGTTAGTCTTCACAGGGCGAGCACCATGTTTGAAAACTGCAGATAGAGACATTTCATTAGCGATAATGCGTGTTACCCTGATTTTTGCGATGCGCCTTTTGGCTGGGTAACTCCGACTTCAGCACCTTTCCTTGCTAGGGCAGACTGTGGTCTTGCTCGGACTGCCATATAGACAGTGTGGCTGGCCTGGCCAAAACTTTGTTTTCCAGCCTCTGGTGGCTGTACTTAAACCCCTTCTCCATGTCAGATGGTTTGAGACAGTTCCACAAAGACACTCTGACTCTGAGATGAGGAATCTGATGAGTGCTTCAACGATATCCATTCCCCGCCACCTATAGTCTACTGGCTCTGTTTTGTTCACATCATTCTGATAGCCATTGTTGTAAAGACCCATAGGCTTGTCACGTCCTGGATTCATTGGTTTCACACCAGACTTCCCTCATCCCCGCCAGAGATCTCCATGTCCCCATCCGTCCACCAACCTGACATTACATTTTGCAAAAATAACAATTACAATTAGTGTTGATTGCTACAAGTTTCTGGGCTACAGAGGTAGGTCAGAGTTTTTAAGCAAACAGATCTATGTTCCCTGTCTCACAAACACTGTGTTAAGATAAGTGTGCTCTTAACACAGTTGTTCCCAGGGGGGTTGATGATCTGCAAATGGATGCATCAGCAACAGGCCATCTTGCTCACAACCGAGAGGCCTACAGGAGTGCTGTTAGGGAGGCAAAGTTCCGCAAGGGACATGCAAATGAATGAATGAATGAATGACAACGATAAACACGTTTATTGCTCCTACCAAAAGTTCTCAGAGACAGAAATCTGAGCAACTACACGACGTAGCCAACGTCCAGGGGCACTGAATTTACCGATGACTGCGAGTAAGATATTCATCCTCAGACAAACAACACCAGGTGCATACTAGTCCAATATGCTTTCTTTGTTCTATGTAATGTTGGTTGTCATCATGTTTAATATTCTCTGCTCCATCACTTCACATCCTTATCACACATTTCGTAATGTTATCCATATATATATATATATATATATATATATATATATAATAAAAGAATCATTATATATATATATATATATATATATATATATATATATTTCCTATTACTAGTTTCTGTTAACGTTTCTCTCTTGTCTGCTGTCTGAGTATATTATTTTATTCATTTATTTATTTATTTATTATTACCATCATCCTTTTTAAAAGGCTTGTATTGCCTAGTTATTAGGTCTGAGTTATCTATTTCATTTAGTTTTCAGATATATTATTTACCATTTTATTTCCTTTCTTTTCTGTCCATGAACCGCATTCATTTCTTCTCAGAATTGGTATTTCAAAACTTTTTTTTTATTTTCTCACTTGTGTATTTAATACCCGTGCCTGCACAGCATAGAAAGTAATGTGAAGTATTCCTTCATGTTACAGCTCCCAGTGTTCTTTCATGTTACAGCTCCCAGTATTGCTTCATGTTACAGTTCCCAGTATTCCTTCATGTTACAGCTCCCAGTATTCCTTCTGTTGTATTTTTTGGCCAGTAGCTCTACTCTCATGTCTCCTGACTCCACAAGACGAACTGAGAGGACCTCCAGTAGCATTGGGTGGACCCTTTCGAGGCAGGGGGCCCGGCACTGCACCTGCCTGGTTAGTCTTCACAGGGCGAGCACCATGTTTGAAAACTGCAGATAGAGACATTTCATTAGCGATAATGCGTGTTACCCTGATTTTTGCGATGCGCCTTTTGGCTGGGTAACTCCGACTTCAGCACCTTTCCTTGCTAGGGCAGACTGTGGTCTTGCTCGGACTGCCATATAGACAGTGTGGCTGGCCTGGCCAAAACTTTGTTTTCCAGCCTCTGGTGGCTGTACTTAAACCCCTTCTCCATGTCAGATGGTTTGAGACAGTTCCACAAAGACACTCTGACTCTGAGATGAGGAATCTGATGAGTGCTTCAACGATATCCATTCCCCGCCACCTATAGTCTACTGGCTCTGTTTTGTTCACATCATTCTGATAGCCATTGTTGTAAAGACCCATAGGCTTGTCACGTCCTGGATTCATTGGTTTCACACCAGACTTCCCTCATCCCCGCCAGAGATCTCCATGTCCCCATCCGTCCACCAACCTGACATTACATTTTGCAAAAATAACAATTACAATTAGTGTTGATTGCTACAAGTTTCTGGGCTACAGAGGTAGGTCAGAGTTTTTAAGCAAACAGATCTATGTTCCCTGTCTCACAAACACTGTGTTAAGATAAGTGTGCTCTTAACACAGTTGTTCCCAGGGGGGTTGATGATCTGCAAATGGATGCATCAGCAACAGGCCATCTTGCTCACAACCGAGAGGCCTACAGGAGTGCTGTTAGGGAGGCAAAGTTCCGCAAGGGACATGCAAATGAATGAATGAATGAATGACAACGATAAACACGTTTATTGCTCCTACCAAAAGTTCTCAGAGACAGAAATCTGAGCAACTACACGACGTAGCCAACGTCCAGGGGCACTGAATTTACCGATGACTGCGAGTAAGATATTCATCCTCAGACAAACAACACCAGGTGCATACTAGTCCAATATGCTTTCTTTGTTCTATGTAATGTTGGTTGTCATCATGTTTAATATTCTCTGCTCCATCACTTCACATCCTTATCACACATTTCGTAATGTTATCCATATATATATATATATATATATATATATATATATATATATAATA
This sequence comes from Achatina immaculata, assembly GCA_009760885.1. NCBI lineage: Eukaryota > Metazoa > Mollusca > Gastropoda > Stylommatophora > Achatinidae > Lissachatina > Lissachatina immaculata. Next base: position 64,017,041 of record CM019720.1, on the reverse strand, counting down.
AAAGAATCATTATATATATATATATATATATATATATATATATATATTTCCTATTACTAGTTTCTGTTAACGTTTCTCTCTTGTCTGCTGTCTGAGTATATTATTTTATTCATTTATTTATTTATTTATTTATTATTACCATCATCCTTTTTAAAAGGCTTGTATTGCCTAGTTATTAGGTCTGAGTTATCTATTTCATTTAGTTTTCAGATATATTATTTACCATTTTATTTCCTTTCTTTTCTGTCCATGAACCGCATTCATTTCTTCTCAGAATTGGTATTTCAAAACTTTTTTTTTATTTTCTCACTTGTGTATTTAATACCCGTGCCTGCACAGCATAGAAAGTAATGTGAAGTATTCCTTCATGTTACAGCTCCCAGTGTTCTTTCATGTTACAGCTCCCAGTATTGCTTCATGTTACAGTTCCCAGTATTCCTTCATGTTACAGCTCCCAGTATTCCTTCATGTTACAGCTCCCAGTATTTCTTTATGTTACAGCTCCCAGTATTTCTTCATGTTACAACTCCCTGTATTTCTTCATGTTACAGCTCCCAGTATTTCTTCATGTTACAGCCCCCGGTATTCTTTCATGTTACAGCTCCCAGTATTCTTTCATGTTACAGCTCCCAGTATTCTTTCATGTTACAGCTCCCAGTATTCTTTCATGTTACAGCTCCCAGTATTCCTTCAAGTTACAGCTCCCAGTATTCCTTCATGTTACAGCTCCCAGTGTTCTTTCATGTTACAGCTCCCAGTATTGCTTCATGTTACAGTTCCCAGTATTCCTTCATGTTACAGCTCCCAGTATTCCTTCATGTTACAGCTCCCAGTATTTCTTTATGTTACAGCTCCCAGTATTTCTTCATGTTACAACTCCCTGTATTTCTTCATGTTACAGCTCCCAGTATTTCTTCATGTTACAGCCCCCGGTATTCTTTCATGTTACAGCTCCCAGTACTCTTTCATGTTACAGCTCCCAGTATTCTTTCATGTTACAGCTCCCAGTATTCTTTCATGTTACAGCTCCCAGTATTCTTTCATGTTACAGCTCCCAGTATTCCTTCAAGTTACAGCTCCCAGTATTCCTTCATATTACAGCTGCCACTATTCTTTCATGTTACAGCTGCCACTATTCCTTAAGGTTACAGCTCCCAGTATTCCTTAATGTTACAGCTCCCAGTATTCCTTCATTTTACAGCTCCCAGTATTCCTTCATGTTACAGCTCCCAGTATTCCTTAATGTTACAGCTCCCAGTATTCCTTCATTTTACAGCTCCCAGTATTCCTTCATGTTACAGCTCCCAGTATTCCTTAATGTTACAGCTCTAAGTATTCCTTCATTTTACAGCTCCCAGTATTCCTTAATGTTACAGCTCCCAGTATTCCTTCCTATCCAGATGGAGCAAAGGTTGCCTCTGTCGACAGGAATCTACCGTTATCCGATATTCCGCTGTATTTTCATCCTTCGAAAGGTGCGTTTTTAAGTCGGTGTGCCTCACCATACAGGCATTTTCCTTTAACACTAGCGTGCCACGCACTTGTCTTTGCAGATAGGTCATCCTGGAGAACGACAGTAAGGAGTCACTTCGGATAAGAAGACAGTTTCCTATTGACTGTATTTCTGGCACGTCCTTAGACCGAATATTTCAGACACAGGAAGGTAGTATTACTATTCAAATATTTCTCGACTTTGCTACATGACATGTTACATTCTATCCCTGTTACCCCATAAGACATAAAAAGGAATATAATGTACTATATTCCATTGTTATTTATTTTGTAGTTTATGTGTCTATAGTTATCTTTCTTGTGTCTCCCTGATTGTCACTCTCTGTGGCACACACTCATGAAATAGTAACTGGATAAAGAATTCCTGCTGAAATGCTTCGGTCAAAAGAATTAGACCTTCGGTTAGAGAAGTCAGAGGGAATTATATTCACCATTCCCGATATAGAACTACGCATGTAAAACTACACATAAGGTAGTAGGTTAACATGTAAAACTACACATAGGGTAGTAGGTTAACATGTAAAACTACACATAGGGTAGTAGGTTAACATGTAAAACTACACATAGGGTAGTAGGTTAACATGTAAAACTACACATAGGGTAGTAGGTTAACATGTAAAACTACACATAGGGTAGTAGGTTAACATGTAAAACTACACATAGGGTAGTAGGTTAACATGTAAAACTACACATAGGGTAGTAGGTTAACATGTAAAACTACACATAGGGTAGTAGGTTAACATGTAAAACTACACATAGGGTAGTAGGTTAACATGTAAAACTACACATAGGGTAGTAGGTTAACATGTAAAACTACACATAGGGTAGTAGGTTAACAGTGTCCGTTAACAATGAGTACAGATTTACTCACAACACGGTGCGCTTCTTGATACGTCCATCCCCTGACAAACAGCTGGACGATAATCTGACTGCACAAAACTTCCTCGTTCCGCCAGCAGCCATTTTGAGACATATTTATCGACAAAACTTTCCTCTCTCTCTCTCTCTCTCTCTCTCTCTCTTCCAGCCAGAGTTCTCTGGTTAATCGGAGCGAGACTTTTTGCATATCATCATCACAAACTCATTATAATCTAAACCTTCATTAGCAACATTAGGATAATTGGATACTTTAAAAAAAAATTTGTTTAAACAACAAAGGAAATCAAAGAGGCTTTTGTTTATGCCGATATTGTTTAAAGCTTTTCGTTTAAGAGCTTATATATAGCGAATGCGATGTTAATTAGGGCAGTACTTTCCATGACCTTCGGCACTTGAAAGTCTGATGTGGTCAGTATCACGCCTGGTCGCTTTACCTTCCCAGAATTCTCTGGTACCTATTTTTAGAGACTGGGTGAACCCTGGGGCCTTTCTGGTGTGTACCAGAAAAAAATCCCACAGCTGGGACTGAACCCGGTACCATCGGATATATATATGTATGTCTTTCTCAGGAGCTGTTCATTCAAAAAGCATGAAATTTATACACAATGTACATGGATATGTCACGTAAACATCAGTATTATTCAACATAATCCCCATCAACCTGTACGGCTTTATGCCAGCGCAAAAACAAGTGCAGGTATTCCTAGCCCGTACCAGATTTTCTCTTGATTATGTAGCCGTTTCCTCGCTGCATGAATCATTCCTTCATCATCTTCAAATCTTACCCCTCGGAGTGCATCTTTAAGTGGACCTAACAGATGGAAATCAGAGGGTGCCAAATCGGGACTATAGGGTGGATGGTGTAGTACAGTCCAACCCATTTTGGTGATTGCTTCCCGTGGTGCCAGACATGTGTGAGGGCGCGCATTGCCGTGAAGGAGAAGCAGGCCTGGTGGATTCTTGTGCGGCCGAACTCTGCGAAAACGTTGATTGAGTTTTTTCAATGTCTTAATGTAAGCTTACGAAGTGGTTATCTCTCCTCTTGGCATAAGATCACCAAGAGTCACACCTTCAATGTCCCAAAAGACAGTGATCATGACTTTTCTAACTGAAGGAGTTGTCTTGACTTTCTTTCTTCGTGGTGGTGCGGATGATGTCATCATTGACTGTCTTTTTGTCTCAGGTTCAAAATGACGTGGCCAGGTTTCGTCACCTGTTACGATCTTACCCAAAAAGTTCTCTCCCTCGGCATTTAAACGCTCCAACAATTCAGAAGAAAATGCTTTCTTTTGCAATAGATGATCATTTGTGAGACTTCGAGGAACCAATCTTGCGCAAACCTTAGAAAATCCGAGAGCTTTTATAACTGCATTTGCACTACCATTGCTGACTGACAGCTTTAATGCCACTTGTTGAGTAGTGATAAGCCTATCAGTAAAAATAATGCTCTCAGCGCATTTCAACATTTCTGCATTGTTGGCTGTGGCAGGACGTCCACAGCTCAGGCGATCATACAACTCCTTATCTCTACTTATTGATTCTTTGATTCTCTGAATCCAGCGACTGACTGTACTTCTGTCGACTGCAAAACTTCCATATATAACACATAGACGCTTGTGAATGTTCACAACAGTATTAGATTCCATTCTACATACCCCTTGTTCCCCTTGTTTTTTCTTCTCATCTTCCTCATATCCTTTCAGTTCTGAGAGCACAAATAGACAAACAACGGAATATTTAAGGTTTATGTTAATTTCCTTCTTCCATCTCATTCGTGGACATCCTGTTATCTTTATTTTCCTACAGTTCTTAGCATGAATGTTGTGCTGTGGTATACTGTCTGTCAGTAGTTGCTCCCTCTAATCTCTAATTATATATCGCAGCATCTTTGTTACACACTATCCGACTCCATTCTACACATTTGTTGTTTCCCCCTACTCTCTAATCACAACAACTATGTGACTCTCAAACAAAGATGAACATTTCCGCATCAGTCACTAACACAAAGATCTTATCTTACCTCCACATGACACATCCTGAAACAAATCATTGTGTTCCTTTCGGAAAAAAAATCCCATTACGGATGGGCATGTTTCACGAAATGGTGAAGCCTTCAAAGATGGCTTTATAATATTACAATATACAATAACTCTCTCTCTCTCTCTCTCTCTCTCTCTCTCTCTCTCTCTCTCTCTGAACCTTAAGTGCCCAGGGCACATGGGGCTTCTGCAAGGGTTTTCCACAAATCTCTGTCCTTCGCTTTTTTTTCTGCTCTTGCCCAGGTGAGCCCTCTATTGCTCAACATCCTTTCTGTTGTTCTTCTCCATGTCTCTTTTGGTATTGTTACAGCTCCCAGTAATCTTTCATGTTACAGCTCCCAGTATTCCTTCATGTTACAGCTCCCAGTATTCCTTCATGTTACAGCTCCCAGTATTCCATAATGTTACAGCTCCCAGTATTCCTTCCTGTTACAGCTCCCAGTATTTTTTAATGTTACAGCTCCCAGTATTCTTTCATGTTACAGCTCCAAGTATTCCTTCACGGTGCAGCTCCCAGTATTCCTTCATGTTACAGCTCCCAGTATTCTTTCATGTTACAGCTCCCAGTATTCCTTCGAGTTGCAGTTCCCAGTATTCTTTCCTATTCAAATGGAGCAAAGGTTGCCTCTGTTGACAGGAATCTACCGTTATCCGATATTCCGCTGTATTTTCATCCTTCGAGAGGTGCGGTGCGTTTTAAGTCAGTGTTGTAAGATACAATAACTACCATGTTTTAAATAACAACCCATTTATGCAAATTCTGACGCTCAATGTGTCTCAATCACATGAATAAAAATAATAAATTCAGTTAAGCGTGACACTTCAGAAATGATATATATATGAGTGACAATGTAGCCGAGTTACATTTTGCAATTAATAGACTTTCAATGAGTGTGCACGACATGTGGTTTGTCTTTACAGTTTCGTCTGTGCATTACATCTTAAAAATGACCAAGAATTACGAGAACAACACACAGTTATTATAACAAATAGATACAATGCAATAGCAAAGATAAACAGTATAGATGAACAATGGGAAATGTTAAGAGATTCTATCCACGAAACTGTTAAGGAGATAATACCACCGAAAAATAGAAGCCCCTAAAAATAAATGGATCACAGACGACATTTTAGGACTGATGGACAAGAGGAGGGGGAGTAAAAATAACCAAGAAAAATATAGCAAGATAAATAAAGAAATAAGATGCAAATGCAGAGAAGAAAAGGAAGTGTGGTTAAATGAACAGTGCTGACAAATAGAGGACTCCCATAATAAAGACAGCAAAAACATGCACAAACGAATTAGTGAACTCACAGGCAGGAAGAAAAAATATTCCACAGGATGCCTGAAATCAAAATAAGGTAAAATATTAATAGGAAAAGAAGACATTGTGAACAGGTGAACAGAGTACATCAGTGAGCTATATGGAGGAGAAAGACCAGAATTAACACCAGATACTGAAAACTGTGATGGACCACCAATACTTGAAGACGAAATCATAAATCCTATCAAACATATGAAGTAATGAAAAGCGACTGGGGCTGATAATATAATAATAGAAGAAATAGAGGCGCTAGAGGAGATAGGAATAAAAATAAAAACCAAGTTACTGAATGACATTTACAACAGTGGTTATATTCCCAGTGACTTGCTTAAATCCACGTTTATAGCACTACCAAAGAAACCAGGTGCAAAGGAATGTGATGACCAGCGGACTATCAGCCTCTCATGTCACATAACGAAGCTACTTCTGAGAATTATTATGAGAAGAACAAGGAAAAAGATAAAAATGGAAATAGCAGATGAACAGTTTGGATTTGTTGAAGGAAAGGGAACACACAATGCCATTTATGCTTTACGAACACTAACAGAAAGAGCTTTAGAAGTACAGAAAGATCTCTACTTATGGTTCATTGATTACACCAAGGCATTCGACAAGGTGAAACATAATGAAATTATTAAAATGCTTGAAGACATCAATATAGATGGCAAAGACCTGAGGACTGTAAAACATCTATACTGGCAGAAAGAAGCAGCAATTCGAGGTGAAAATAGAACTGGAAAATATCAACCTATAAAACAAGGGGTGCGACAAGGATGTGTACTATCTCCAGACCTTTTTTCTCTGTATAGCGAGAATATTCTAAGAACGATCATCACAGAACCAGGCATAAAAATTGGAGGATACAATATTAACAACCTTCAGTATACTGATGACACAGCACTGATAGCTGAGAACCAACAAGACCTGCAAAATCTCTTGGATAAAGTCGCCAAAGAATGTGAACAGAAAGGCCTTACTTTGAATATCAAAAAGACAGAGACTATGGTTATATCTAAGAAACAGAATACACCAACATGAAGTATAAAATTAAACGGAACTATTCTAAAGCAGGTGCAGAAATTCAAATACCTTGGAGCAGTAATAACTTCAGATGGGAAATACAGAACAGAAATTAGGAACAGAATAGGCCAAGCAAAGAATGCATTTCAGAGAATGAGAAACGTATTATCCAACACATCCTTATCAATGAATGTTAGAAAACGAGTCCTAAAATGCTATATTGAACCTATCTTGTTATATAGAAGTGAATCATGACAATAGGCAGGTGTGCACAAAAATCATTGGAAGATGCAGAAATGTGGTTTATTAAAAGAATGTTGCGAATCCCCTGGACAACAAAAATAACTAATGAAGAATGCTGTAAGAGAAGAGCTGGAGAGACAAAAAAAATCTTGTCAAAAAATAAGAGAGAGACAATGTACTTTTATATGACATGCAATGAGAAGAGGAGGCATTGAAAATATTATAACAGGAAAAATAGAAGGAATAAGACCAAGAGAAATGATACTGGACTGTCTGACGTGATGGTGTGAGAGGAGATCACCAACTGAGCTGATGGCCTGCATGAAGGATTGTGTACTCTGAGAAGCATAATAGCCAACGCCAGTCGGCACGGCACCTGATGATGATGATGTGCATTACATAATTCCTATCATTAACACGACTTCGGTAATCATCGCACTCATTTCTTTGCATACAAGATACATCTAGGTCCTGCAAGTGGAGAACAAGCAAGACTTTCCAAACTGTTGTCATTGTACTTCATTCAATTACAAACCAGGAAATGAAGCAATAAATCATATGCAGAAGACGGAATTAATCGTAATCCAAACATATCTTTCATTATGGCTATGGTTTTTTTTTTATTATGTTCGCCCTGTTACACTTCAGATGGATGAAATAAAGCATGCGGATGTCAAGATACCTTTTTTTACGGCACATGATGGCTCCCGTTTTTTGGGGGGAAAATTTGAACAAAATCCTGTCTCACGGATATCAGAAAAAGGCGACGGACATATGTCGGTCACGTGATGAGAAGAAACCGTCATAATATCCCAAAACAAGCTGTCAAGTGGAGCACAACAGGCTGAAGAAAAAGAGGTAGACCACGTGAAATTCTAAAGAGGACATTGTTAAGAGAGGCCAGTTTAGTGGGCACAACATCCCTTGATGAGGTTGAAAAGCTAGCCGAAAACAGAAACTACCATGCGAGCGCTATGTGACGTTCAAAGGCACGAGAAAGAATGTAAGATGCAGTAAAACAGTTCCCATTAAACTAATCATTAACTTGAGATACGCTACGCTTTCGCATTAAAATCTGTATTAAATTTCGTGATTTTTAGTTCATAAGATTCTTCGTGGCGAAAAGCAACAAAGGTTGTTTTTTTTTTAAACTGGCAGAATGTCTACAAGACATCGTTGATAATCTGCAAATGGACAAATCAGCAGCAGGCCATCTTGCTTACAACCGAGGCCTACAGGAAAGCTGTCAGAGAGGCAAAGTTTCGCAAGGGACATGCAAACGACTGTCAGAAATATTAACCAGTACAATATATATGAGAAATAGAACAGGTATGCCTAGATATAAAAGTATATTTACTAACGAATAATATATTTTAATAAAACATGAGTTACACTGTGTTATATAGAAATAAGTTGGGGGGGGATAACGACTGAGATTCGATGAAATGAGAAAGATTATGAAAGGGAAAAAAAGACGACATTTATTACCGCGCTTCTTTTCCAGTTTGCGGCGATAAATTAAATAGTGCTCCATAGTCAATAAAATGCACCAACCTGCCATTGTCTTACAATCTTAATGTGCTTTTATGAGGTCTCTGCAGTCTCTTAATGTCTGTAACTGTAGTGTAAGCTCTCATTCTCCCCCATCCGTGGACACACATCGAATGTTTGTCATTATCAGAGGATATTTCGATTAACGAGGCTGGATATTTATATCACGATATACAGAGTCTTCTAGACACAATAAACAGAGATCTCCATAAAAGATATCTGATCGACACACTTGATCTTACAGTCTGTGTGTTTACACTTGCCTGTTTGTATGCTTTTCTTTACGATGGGAATATCACATTTTTAGGACTTCATGTTAAGATTCGACCTTGACCTCTGATGTGAAAGTCACACTGACAGGTATTATGACTGTGTCAGTGTTATCGGTTATACAGATCAGCATTTCTCAACCTTTCAAACCCCGTGGAACCTGGATTTAAACTACCGCCGGGCTTCGTTTCCACGCACCTCCAGCCCTCATCTTTCATCCCCATAGCCGCATCTCCCATCAAAAAAATTATCATCATCATCATCATGTGTCATATCTCCGCATAGTTTCCGATCTTTCATATTATTCGTCATTTCTGTTGTTGTGTATCTCTCATGCCAGATTATTACAGCTTGCTTCAAAGAACTGTAAAACTTGTCTTACGCAATAATATTTCTTCCATATAAAGAATGTCTACAAATGTCCTTAAAACCTGATTCATTTCTTTTTTTTTCTGCGATATGATATCGATTAGTATCAGTCGCCTAACACCCATCTTGAAAGAAAATTAAAATGGAATTTGTATAAAATCCCTGTAACTGTGAGCTGGTGTTCTTTGCAGCCGATGCTGTGAAGGTGTTGAGGTACGTCATCGTATCGGCGTGGGAGTGGGCTATGGCAACCACTTTTTCAGTCCAAGAGTACAGCTAAAAAGCAGGGGGTCTGCAATGCTTTTTTAGCAGACTCCACCACCATGGGGACTATGGCGATCCCTGCCCCGTTAGTCAGGCTAGGCCTGTTACTGGGGGTACCAAGGGAGAGGTGGGACAGGGTCTTGGTCAGCTATGGTTTGCTAACCCTGACGCTAGCATATCAGATGTGGGTCGCTGATTGCCTCATTGGACAGCGTCTTCACTCCCGTTAAAAGATTTAAAAAAACAAGAGAACAACAACGATATAGACTGGTGTAAAATATATAGAAAAAAAAAAGAGAACAACAACAATACAGACTGGTGTAAAATATATGGAAAAAAAACCAAGAGAAAACAATACAAACATATGGAAAATATAGGGAAAAAAAGCAAGAGAACAACAGCGATATAGGCTGATGGAAAATATAGGGAAAAAACAAGAGAACACCAACAATACAGATTGATGGAAAATATATGGAAAAAAACACGAAAAGAACAACAATACAGGCTGGTGGAAAATATAGGGGAAAAAGTGCTTAATTTAGTTCTACCGGGTTCTCTGTGAAAACAAACACAGAGCAGGGTAGAGTGTTTACTGTAACCAGTCTCCCCAGAGGAGATTACACAGAATGTCAGATGTCAGATGTCAATCCAATTTTGCTCCTTCATTCGCCGTAATTTCTTCTCTGCGGTCATTTTCTTGCAATTAAGTCTCAATGTTGTCAATATCCCCCCCCCCAAAAAAAAAAAAACTAAAAAACGTTGGGGGTTCGAATCTCTCGGAGGTAAATCACCAGTCGCTGACTCTGTTGACTATACTAATTGTCTTGTCTTTCAGATTTAAGAAAGTCAATTCAAGTCCCCGCTTAGAGGCACGTTGACAATACTTTGTGTGCACGATTGTAAGCGCATTAAGAGAAAAAGAACTAAAACGCAGAAACCTTCGTTGATGCCTTATGGTCCTTTGAGAACAGAACTACAGACAGACAGACAGACAGACAGGCAGGCAGGCAGGCAGATAGATAGATAGATAGATAGATAGATAGATAGATAGATAGATAGATAGATAGATAGATAGATAGATAGATAGATAGATAGATAGATAGATAGATAGATAGATAGATAGATAGATAGATAGATAGATAGATAGATAGATAGATAGATTTGCCTTTTTCCGCTCTTGCCCAGGTGAGGCCTCTATTGCTCAACATCCTTTCTGTTGTTCTTCTCCATGTCTCCTTTGGTCTACCTTTACTTCTGTTCCCCTGTGGTGTCCATCTTAGTGCTATTTTTGGTAGTGATCTGTCAGTCATTCGGAGCACATGTCCCAACAATCGCCAACATCTTTCCTCAGTAATTTCTATCAGTGGCTTCATCTGCATTTCTGCCAAGAAGATGTTATTTCTTACGGTGTTTGGGCAAAATATTCTTCTAATTCTTCATAAGCATTTGGTCTGGAAAGAATTCAGCTTGTTTTATACAGCTTTGGTGATTTTCCAGTACTTACTTCATAGAGTAACACACTTAGGACATTACTCTTAAGTGCCCTGTTTTTCATTTTCATGTTCAGCTTTTTGGATTTCCATATGTTCTGCATGATTGTAGAAAGCCTGGTTTGCTCTAGTTAGCCTGTTGTTGATGTCCTCTATGTTAAACCATCTTCTACTGCTCTACTGCCAAGATGTACAAATTCGTTGACCTTCTCCACTAACTTGCTATCTACTCTGAGTACATTTCTGTTATTCACATTTTGCTTTATTAACTTTCCTACATTGATCTTTAATCCTATGTATAGAATTATCTTGTTTGTTTTATCTTGCATATCTTTGTGTCTGCTTGACAGTTGACAAATGTCGTCGGTAAAACCAAGGTCCGCCAGCACTGTGTCGAGGATCCATTGTAATCCTCTTCGTTTGTCTGATGTTGCCTCCTTCATTAATCAGTCTACTGCTAAAATAAATAATGTTGGTTATAGTACACGACCCTGCTTCACTCTTGTTTATGCCCTAAAGCTGTTGGAGGTGTGTTCTCCACTGATCACTTTGCACTGAAATCCCTTGTATAGGGCTTTGATGACATTCACTATCTTATGAGGGAGGCATTCTTAGAATTTTCCACAGTAATTACCTGTTGATACTTTGACTGTTTTTAAGATAAAATGTTAATGAAAGCTTTTGCTGTACTGAATAACCAGTGCAAATTATTTTATCGCAGCTTTAACCAGTGTGGCTAGCCAGGGCAGGTTCCTCTGTCCCAGCAGGAAGCCATACAACCGCTCACTGCCAGACAACGGCCTTCCGACTGACCAAAGAAGTAAAAATCTACAAGAGTAAACCATGACTGGTAAATAAACTACAAGAGTAAAACCATGACTGGTAAATAACATACGAGAGTAAAACAATGAGGGATAAATAAACTACAAGAGTAAACCATGATGGATAAATCGGAGTGATGACGCTAAGGTTTTTCATTTTATCCAACCCACTTTCTAACATACCTTTGCTGCTCTGCCTGGTTTTCAGTTCCATGGAACTTGTCCTTTCTCTGGGACTGAGTGTCGGAGTTAAAAGAGGGAGAGTACAAGTTGTGCATGGAACTTCTCCTTTCTCTGGGACTGAGTGTCGGAGTTAAAAGAGGGAGAGTACAAGTTGTGCATGGAACTTGTCCTTTCTCTGGTGCTGAGTGGTGGAGTTAAAAGAGGGAGAGTACAAGTTATGCATGGAACTTGTCCTTTCTCTGGTGCTGAGTGGTGGAGTTAAAAGAGGGAGAGTACAAGTTGTGCATGGAACTTGTCCTTTCTCTGGTGCTGAGTGGTGGAGTTAAAAGAGGGAGAGTACAAGTTGTGCATGGAACTTGTCCTTTCTCTGTTGCTGAGTGTCGGAGTTAAAAGAGGGAGAGTACAAGTTGTGCATGGAACTTGTCCTTTCTCTGTTGCTGAGTGGTGGAGTTAAAAGAGGGAGAGTACAAGTTGTGCATGGAACTTGTCCTTTCTCTGGTGCTGGATGTCGGAGTTAAAAGGCGGAGAGTACACGTTGTGAACGGAACTATTTCTATACCACTTACCCAAGTCAAGTAAAAAAAAAACCACAATACCCATCATATTCCACAAACTTCACAGCACATGCAATATTCCACAAACTTCACAGCACCCACCATATTTCACAAACTTCACAGCACCCATCGCAAAACAAAAGCTTGACAGCACATACTACAATCCATAAGTATCACAACACCTACCACATTCCCCAAGTTTCACAACACCTACCACATTCCACAAGTTTAACAAGACCTATCACACTCCACAAGTTTCACAACACCTACCACATTCCACAAGTTTCACAAGACCTACCACATTCCCCAAGTTTCACAACACCTACCACATTCCCCAAGTTTCACAAGACCTACCACATTTCCCAAGTTTCACAAGACCTACCACATTCCACAAGTTTCACAACAGCTAACATACGTGTATCCTTGCTTCAGATCCGTCTTATGACACGAAAAAAAGGCTTTTGTAATCTGTCAAAAGTGACAAGAAAAAAAAACATGCAGAGCTCGTATTGGTTAGTTCTTCCAACAAATGTTTAAGAGAAATTGTTAATTAAATTAACCAGAGATTTTGAACTTTGCTTTAACTTACATCATTTTGTGTGGGGTTTCTAGAAATAAAACCTGCTGAGCTTTTATCAAGTTGCATCCTCGCTGATTTATATGTTTTACAAAGTGTGAAAATCACATCGTTGTGTGGCACCATAGCTTTCAGTCACATATCTGTGTTGTACCATAGCTTTTTCAGTCACATATCTGTGTTGTACCATAGCTTTTTCAGTCACATATCTGTGTTGTACCATAGCTTTTTCAGTCACATATCTGTGTTGTACCATAGCTTTTTCAGTCACATATCTGTGTTGTACCATAGCTTTCAGTCACATATCTGTGTTGTACCATAGCTTTCAGTCACATATTAGAGCTGTACCACAGCTTTCAGTCACATATATGCGCTTTACCACAGCTTTCAGTCACATATATGTGCTGTACTACAGCTTTCAGTCACATATCTGTGATGTACCACGGCTTTCAGTTACATATCTATGCTGTACCACAACTTTCAGTGAGACCATTCACAACCTCTTTACGACGTAGCTACAAACATTGCTGAATCCTGGTCCACAATGTTAAAATATTTCAAGGCTAAATTTTGCTTATCCGGCCTCTGTTTAAAAAAAAACAACAACATTTCTACACAATTTAAGAGATATTAAAATGCCTAGGGTTCCATGGCCAGTACGAGAAACTTTGCTTTAGCAACCCCCTAGGGTAGAGTTCCATGGCGCCAGTGTGAGAAACTCTGTTTTAGCAACCTCCTAGGCTTTCATGCCGCCTGTATGAGAAACTTTGCTGTAGCAACCCCCTAGAGTTCCATGGCGCCCATATGAGAAACTTTGCTGTAGCAACTCCCTAGGGTTCCATGGCGCCAGTATGAGAAACCCTGCTTTAACAACATCCCAATAAAACTGCGGTCAAGTTTTCGAGTACAGGTTATAGCTGTAGCAACTGTTCATAAAAACAGGACACGGTGGTTGTTTTTACATCAACGCCAAGCCCAAAGGCCTGTGGGCGCTGTTTGTGTAGCGAAGAGTGGCGCTAACTAATGCGCGTGTCACACAATAAAAACAGCAGAGACATAAAGAGAGAGTAAACTAAAGTTTGGATTGTTTCGTTTATTAAAAAGACATACACTTTTGTTTTAATCCGGTCAATATTTCAGTAATAAAGACGGTGGGAACTACAGTCTATGGTGGCGCGTACAAATACTCGGCTATATCCCGAGTACAAACAAAGCGTGCTACGCGTCTTGATATGTTTGTTACACAAGTACGGTATAACAATGCGTTGTTTATTCGTATCTGCTCCTTTGGTTTTTTCTCGTTTCGTCTTCTTATCTGTCTCTTTTTTCTTCTCTTTCTTTCTCTTCTCTTTCTTCTTTCTCTCTCTGAATTCTCCTCTTTCTCTCTGTCTTCTTCTCTCTCTTCCTCTCTGTCTTCTTCTCTCTCTTTCTGTCTTCTTCTCTCTCTTTCTCTCTGTCTTCTTCTCTCTCTTTCTCTCTGTCTTCTTCTCTCTCTCTTCCCTTCTTCTTTCTCTCTCTTAATTCTCCTCTTTCTCTGTCTTCTTCTTTCTCTTCCTCTTTGTCTTCTTCTCTCTCTGTCTTCTTCTCTCTCTGTCTTCTTCTCTCTTTCTCTCTGTCTTCTTCTCTCTCTCTCTCTCTCTTCCCTTTCTTCTTTCTCTCTCTTAATTCTCCTCTTTCTCTGTCTTCTTCTTTCTCTTTCTCTCTGTCTTCTTCTCTCTCTTCTCTGTCTTTTTCTCTCTTTCTATCTGTCTTTTCTGTCTTCTCCCTCTTAAATAAACATGCAGATTCTTTCTCTCAAATATACTCTATATTTCTCTCTGTCTTCTCTAATCTCTCTCTCTTCTTTCTCTCTATGTCTTCTCTTCTCAAATGCGCAAATCTAAAGCAACCCAGTATTCTTTTCATGTCAGTTAGTGACGTTTATAATTATCTTTCATCTTTAAAGAACAACACAGCAGGACTTGATGAAATCAGCAACAAGATATTACGCTATTCAGCCCCAATAATTACAGATACATTAACATACATTTACAATCAGTGCATTGCACATTGTCATTTTCCTCAGGCTTTTAAAATTGCAAAAATATATCCCCTATTTAAATCTGGTTCGGAGAAAAATCCTTCAAACTATAGACCAATTTCCATTCTATCGACTTTGTCAAAACCATTAGAAAATCACATACAAAAAACAACCTTACAGCACATGCAAGAAAATGACTTGATTGTTGACTGTCAGTCAGGTTTTAGGCCGAAACATTCCTGCCACACAGCTCTCACAAAAATGACAGAATGTTGGTTATCTAATATAAATTATGATAAATTATGCGATGCTGTCTGTGTTGATTTTAAAAAAAAGCATATGACATGATTGATCATGAAATCCTAGTTAAAAAGCTTGAGACTTATAAATTACACTCTGACGACAAAATTTATTACATCTTTTCTTTCCAACAGACAACAGGTAGTTTGCCTCAAAAAAGTCAAGTTCATCTGTGGTTGATAATGGCGTTCCACGGGGATCTACTCTTGGTCCTCTCCTGTTTACCATCTACATCAGTGATCTTCCACTTCATCTCAAAAAATCATCTTGTGACCTCTTTGCTGATGACTGCACAGTTTACACCAGTGACAATGACTGTATTAACCTTGAGTCAGCTCTTCAAATTGAAATACAAGGGGTGATTTATAAGTTCTCGGCATAAGGTAGAACGGATTATTTATTTTTAAAAATGGTAAAGGTAATCTTGTCATGCCTTAGAGGCACATAGGGATAAGGTGTTGGTGCCAATATTTTCTTGGACAACTTTTTTTTAGTTATTTCTCAACATAATCCCCTTGCAAGCGTATGCACTTAGTCCGGCCATCCTGGAGCATACGGATCCCTTCTTTGTAAAAGTCAGCATCTTGTGCCAGTAGAATGTGGTATACAGCATAAATGACGTCAACATCTGAAGCAAATTTGCGACCACTGAGCTCCTTTTTGAGTTTGGTAAACAGGTAATAGTCCGAAGGGGCCAAATCTGGGGATTAAGGAGATTGTTCAAGAAGCTGGAAGCCGCATTCATGAATGGCAGCCATTGCCACCACCGACTGGAGCATTGTCTTGCTGAAAGATGACGCCTCTCGTCAATTTCCCTCCACGCTTCTCCTTCAATTTGATCTGCAGTTGCTTCACAAGATTAGCGTAATAGGCCCCAGTGACCGTTCTGCCCTTTTGAAGATAATCTACCAATAGCACACTTTCTGAATCCCAAAAGATGGAAGCCATCACTTTGCCTGCAGAGAGAACCACCCTTGCTTTCTTTGGAGGCGGGGATCCATGATGTTTCCACTGCTTTGACTGTTATTTGGTTTCTGGTTGAAAACGATTAACCCAAGTCTCATACATAGTCACAAATTGCTGAAGAAACTTTTCAAGATGTGCAGAAAAATGGCCAAGATTGCCTCTTGACATGTTGAGACGCTGTCGTTTGTGATCAGCTCCAAGAAGTTTCGGGACTCACCGAACAGAGACCTTTGTCATTTGAAGATCATTGTGAATAATGGCATGAACACATTCACGGGAGATGCTCAACTCAGTAGCAATGTACCGCTCTGTTAATCGTCCATCCTCCATTCTCATGTCATGGATTCTGCCGGTGGTTTCATCGATGGTTACCGTTCTTGGTCTTCCTGGACGGGGATCATCTTCCAGACTCTCCCTTCCATGTTTGAATTGAGATGCCCATTTCTTCACTGTGCTGTAAGAAGGGACACTCTCCGCTAGAGTCTCTACCATATCCTCATTGACCTCTTTCGATGATAAGGCCTTGATGCAGAAGTAGCGAATGACCACTCGATGAGAAATGTTATCCATTTTCTCAATTTTTGCCACCCCTTACCACTTCAGTAACCTGTTAAAAAATTGATTGCAGTTAATTTCTTGAAACGTTTTGTTTAATCTTACATTAACATGATCTACAAATGCACCTAATATCAACTGTGTGTTTTAAGTATTTGTACCTTATGCCGCGAACTTATCAATCAACTTTCGTAAACAGCCTAATTAACTGGATCAACAACAACAGAATGCTAATAAATACCAGCAAAACAAAATCAGTGCTCATTACAACAAGACAGAAATTAACAAATTCGCCAACAACAACACTACAGCTCCACGCTGAAACTTCACAGATAGAGAATGTTAGTGAACATAAAACTCTAGGTCTCATGATTGACCACCACCTTAGCTGGAATCATCATGTAGATAATCTAACCAAACTCATTGCACAAAAAATTTACCAATTCACTAAAATTAAACATTTTCTTGACATAGACACCAGAAAAATATACTACATATCGCAGATACAAACACACTTGGACTACTGTTCCACAGTCTGGGATGGTTGTTCCATGTCAAACATGAAAAGACTTTACTCACTTCAAAAACGAGCAGTAAAGCTTATAGATCACAAACATGAAGCACATATTACAAATAAGAACAAACATCTTGATACTATATCCCTCAAGAAGAGATTTCTTTTCAGCAAGGCCAAGTTATTTCATAAAATTCTATCGCACATTGTTCCACCCTATCTATGGTGGTTACTCAAATCCAACCCAAAACACAGTCAACGCTTATGCATTTGTATTCCCCCCAAAACAAGGTTTGATATGTTTAAACCAAAATGATATAAACAGTTTGATTAAATGGAGTAATAAAAATGGTATGTTGATAAACACCAACAAAACAAAGTGTTTTTCTTGGAAAAATTATCAGAGCAATGAGAACTAACCACAGTGAGAAGAGAGCAATAGTAATTAACCACAGTGAGAAGAGAGCAACGAGAACTAACCACGGCGAGAAGAGGGCAATGATAACTAACCACGGCGAGAAGAGAGCAATAATAACTAACCATGGTGAGAAGAGAGCAATGAGAACTAACCACCGTCAGAAGATAGGAATGAGAACTAACCACCGTCAGAACAGAGCAATGAGAACTAACCACCGTCAGAACAGAGGAATGAGAACTAACCACTGTTAGAAGAGAGGAACGAGAACTAATCACTGTAAGAAGAGAGTAATGAGAACTAACTATGGAGAGAAGACGGGAACTAAAGCTCAGGGGGGAAAAAAGAAAAGGATACATGGTAAAAAAACTGTTAAACAGATCGACCAAGTGAACGGAGCATAATAAGGCAAGCAATATAATTCCTCATACAAATGACCGTGGAATAATAATAGTGCAAAATGTGCTGCTTAGTGTTAAGCCTCATATGTCTATGTTTTATGTATAATCGATGTTTGACATAATCACTTCAGTTTTCCGTTGTCCCAGGCAGCAGATGTCTAAGGGTTATGAACGAGAGAAAAGATCTCTCCCATGTATATGTCTCCAGGTTTTGTGAAAACTATGATCGTTTTTGTATGTCTCTATTCATCATTTTGTGCAAGTCTCTGTGTTCTTATAAGACATTTGATCGTTTGTGTATGTCTCTATTCATCATTTTGTGCAAGTCTCTGTGTTCTTATAAGACATTTGATCGTTTTGTTCATGTCTCTAGGTTCTGTCATACATATAATGTTTTTATTCATGTCTGTGGGTTCTGTGAGATATAAGATTATGTGTGTGTGTGTGTGTATGTATGTCTCTGGATTCTGTCAAAGAGATGTTTGTTTTCATGTATATTTCTGGGTTTGTGAGAGAGAAAATGTAGAGACCTACAGTCACTCAGTCAGTCATTTGCATGTCCCTTG
The DNA here is from genome assembly GCA_009760885.1 of Achatina immaculata. Lineage (NCBI taxonomy): Eukaryota > Metazoa > Mollusca > Gastropoda > Stylommatophora > Achatinidae > Lissachatina > Lissachatina immaculata. The sequence goes on along the minus strand of CM019720.1, from coordinate 63,998,207 downwards.
CGGAAATTTGCCTCCCTAACAGCTCTCCTGTAGGCCTCTCGGTTGTAAGCAAGATGCCCTGCTGCTGATGCAGCAGCAATCATCTTGCAACGATGTCTTGCAACCATCTTCGCCTTGGTCTTCCTCTCTTTCTTTTTCCTATTATGTACCCTTCCAAGACTGTCTTCTCTAGATTATCATGACGTTTAATGTGTCCAAAATGTTTAAGTTTTCTTTCTTTAATCCTCTTTACTAGTCAGCCTTCTTCAATAATAAGTTCTTGGAGCATGGATATATTTGTTCTTTTATGTGGAGATCTACAGTCCACTATATTTATCCAGAAAATGTGCAGACCTACAGTTCAATACATCTGTAGCGACTAGGGTGATATCGTTTTATAAAGAGCTATTTTATATAGAAATTTTTATCTTCTGGTTCTCATGTTACATGAACTTGGCAGGGAAGTCTGGTTCCTGCAACATCTTCGCTCTGGCACTACAACATTATTTTCTAAGAGGCCCCAGTCAAAAACAAACAAACAAAAACTAGAATCAAACCTCCTCCCCCTGCAGTGCCTCATCCGCCATACTGGACACGACAGCTTCAGTTCAGACCCGATGGTATCTGGCTCAGATACCAGAGGATGGTAATATAAGTAACTGCTGGAGCCAGTTTTCGACACCGCATCGACGGTAAAAGTTTTCAGAGCTTACATGTGATGCGGAGTTGAATGTGTTGTCATGGTGTACTTCTGTATCTTTTTTTTTTGCTTCTGTAGTCAAAATTATGTATTGAATTAGTCTTGATGAGCGTTTTTGAGTGCTAAGTGATATTACTCTATATTAACTTTTTTTTTTGTTGTCTTTTACAGTTTTCAGATATGAGACCCGACATTTAAGAAAAATCTGTATATTCTTGATTCTCTAGATTTTCAGTTTTACATGATGGTGTGTGGTTTGTAAACCAAAAAAAAAAACATGACCAAAAAAAAAAAAACAACTACATCTTCAAGATTTTGCCCAAAGATTGCCGGTCTTTGACATAAATCTGGAGGGAAAAGAACTCAACTTCTGCTAGCTTCCATGTCTGTGGTAAATGGGGGCTAAGTAGGTTGAAGCATTGGGCCTGAGATCCCATCCCCATTCCAAAAACAAAACAAAACCAGCAGTTTCAGAAGATAAATCCAAAACATCTGTGAGGGAGGCCAGGAAGCTGGATCCATGAGGGAGGCCAGGAAGCTGGATCCATGAGGGAGGCCAGGAAGCTGGATCCATGAGGGAGGCCAGGAAGCTGGATCCATGAGGGAGGCCAGGAAGCTGGATCCATGAGGGAGGCCAGGAAGCTGGATCCATGAGGGAGGCCAGGAAGCTGGATCCATGAGGGAAGTGAATGGAAGGAACTGACGTGGGAGACAGCCAAGAAGTTGACTGAGGACCGACAGAGGTTGTAATCTCTTGCTACCAGCAGCCCCGTATGTCTTGGACGTTGAAGGGACGAGAGAGAGAGAGAGAGAGAGAGAGAGAGAGAATGAATGAATAATCTTTATTTAAAGGGTAAAGAATTGGACACGCAAGCCCGTCTTACATTCTGCCCTTCATCATTCCATCTTTCATCTTTCCCACACACTCAGTTTAATACAAGTATACAAATTACATAAGGAAAAAACATATCAAAAGAGTCTAAAATTAAACTATTACATTCACAGTATAAGAGAAGAAGTAATTAATCTAACAAAATAGCTCTCGCACACACATGCACGCATACACACCCAGACATGTACATAAACAAAAATACATGTTCAGTACAGTTCTTCTAACACATATTTTGACATTCATTAAAATAATTTCTAACAATATCTAACAAGTTACTTTTTGAACTATGTCATTTTATAACTTGTCGGTTGACGAGTCATGGGTTGAGAGACAGAGAGAGAGACAGAGAGAGAGAGGAAGAGAGACACACAGAGAGTGACAGAGAGAGACTGAGAGAGATACAGAGAGACAGATAGAGAGAGATACAAGGATAGAGAGAGAGACAGAGACGCAGATAGAGACAGAAATAGACAGGGATATACAGAGAGACAGAGACACAGAGATAGAGAGATTACATAGATAGGGAGTTAGAGAGAGAGACAGAGACAGAGAGAGGGAACTCCAATATTTAAAACCAGCTAAATAACGCGGCCGATTAGTTCACATTCTCCTCCATTTTCCCTTCATACCTAAACGTTCGCATGACAGATTTCACAAATCACTCAATCAAGATGGAAAACTTAACATTCACGTCTCATCATTCTGTTTTTCTCAGAAACCGACAGAAATATTTCATTTGTTTCACATTATTCAATGACATTCAGTATAATAAAGTACATGTAATCCAGGATAGCAAGTAAAACCTTCCTCGACCTCTAGATCAATACAAATTATTGAGTGATATATTTCAAGTGGGCTTTGCTTAATATGGTGAATGTTAAAACTGGTACGTTGTGAATGTAAAGAGCAGGGAAAGTATACTGGATGACCTGCAGAGAGAGGGAGACAAACTAGGAGCAATTACAATACGGAATTACGTATTAAAAAAAATTACCTGAAGGTGCATACGGGACACTAGCAAATTTGAAACGCAGACAAAATATGCCAATGTCGGCAGCTCTAATAATCGAGTCATTTTCTATCAGGCGGTTTCCCATGTGCGGAGCAGTTACTGTTAAGTTCGTACATGTATTTTCTTGTGTGATGGCTCATCAATCCCTCTCGCATATATGATTGTATCGGCTAGATATTTCTAATTTTACCAGAAATTATCATTTGTTAATTTAAGATCAATGAAAAAGACATGGATTGAAAGCTAATTAATTTGAGATCAATTTTTTTAAAAAAAACTAATGGACTAAAAGTTAATTAATTGGAGATCAGTAAAAAAAAAAGTAATGGACTAAAAGTTAATTAATTTGAGATCAGTAAAAAAAACTAATGGACTGAAAGCTAATTAATTTACATGAGGAAAAAAAAAACATCAAAAGAGTGTAAAATTAAACTATTACATTCACAGTATAAAATATGAAGTAATTAAAGTAACAAAATAGCTCTCGAGAGAGAGATTGAGATCAATAAAGAAAAAAACTAATGCACTGAAAGCTAATTAACTTGAGATCAATAAAAAACTAATGGACTGAATGCTAATTAATTTAAGATCAATAAAAAACTACTGGACTGAAAGCTAATTAATTTGAGATCAGTAAAAAAGAACTAATTGACTGAACGCTAATTAATTTGAGATCAATAGAAAACTAATGGACTGAAATCTAATTAGTTTAAGATCAATTAAAAAACTACTGGAATGAAAGTTAATTAATTTGATATCAATAAAAACAATTAATGAACTGAAAGCTAATTAATTTGAGATCATTAAAAAAAAACTACTGGACTGAAAGCTAATTAATTTGAGGTCAATAAAAAAACTAATGGACTAAAAGCTAATTAATCTGATATCACCGAAAAGCACGTAGAGTGAGACACCAAGAAATGTTTTCATTCATTACGTGGCCGTGCTGGCGGACACCAGCAACCAATAATATCTTCATATTTTTGTGAGATCTTTGATAGATTCTGACTGGTCGGCTCTCTCTCTCTCTCTCTCTCTCTCTCTCTCTCTCTCTCTGTGTGTCTTGGTCAGTCACGTTCAAGTATGCTGTTATGATTATTCCTTGTCTTATCTTTAAGTTTTCCTAATGATTACTTGTCTCTCTTGACTCGTCTCTCGTGTTGATTACGTTTAAAGGGAAAAAGCGTACATGATAGAACGGCCTTGCTTTAAAGTGCGCGCCAAACAATGGCGAGATATGACTGAACCAAACTACCAGCCATCTCACAAGGGCTTCTGTTTTGACTAGGGTTTCTATATAATTTTCCCTTTCTGGGAAAACCAGTAGAAAGTCTCTAGAGCGTCATAACTAGGGAAGTCAGGGTTTACCTCTCTTAATTACAATGTAACGAATTGTATAGTTGCCCTTTTTTTCAGTAGTCTCCCCTTGACTATGCGAAGCGATATATGCAGTACATAGTTAAAACTTATTAACCGGACCATCTTTTCTAAGTTCAAATACGGGACTGTTGGTCAACCGAGGGTGGGGGGGGGGGGGGGGAACTAGTGGTAAAGTTAAATTTAAATTTTAACCAAAAATGTTAATCATTAGGTCAGTTTTATAGCTGTATCTACAAATGTACAGATCAAGCCTACGTGTACTTCTGTAAAGAGTGAATTTTCTTCAAAATACCAACTTTTTGACTAGGAGAATTAAACAGTTCTGGATATTTTCGAACATATGGCAGTCAAAGATTAGAACATTGAACACTATGGGAGACATGAAAGGATATTCAGGCATGTAGGCGTCCCGACTGAAGTATTGCAAATCCTGGAACAATCCACACAATAAAGGACGGTATACGTCACATAGGACTCGCAAGGTAGTTCGCCAATTTTTCCTGTTTTCCGCGAGCTTTTCAACCTCATCAAGGGATTTAATGCCTATTAATCTGGCATCACTTAACAATGTCCTCTTTAGAGTTTCATGTGGTCTGCCTTTTTTTCTTTGGCCTGTTGTATTCCACTTGATAGCTTGTTTTAGAATTATCTGATCGTTTTTTCTCATCACGTGACCAACGTGTCCATCTCCTTTTCCTGATCACCCATGAGACTGGTTGTTGTTCGCTCATCTGTCTTATCTCTGCAGTGTTCTTGAATTCGTTCCATTAGATGCTGAGTATTTTCCTTAGGCATTTGTTTTCAAAAGAGTCTAATTTATTCTGTTTCTTTAGTTTTCCAGCTTTCGCATGCATAAATGAGGGTGGATATTACATTTGAATTGAATAGTTTTAATTTTTTTTTGTGCTTATAACTTTTGAATGCCATATATTCTCAAGATTCTTGAAGATTGATGCTGCTTTTGCAATTCTAACTTTTCTGGTGTCACCATCCTAGTCTATGTAGCTGCCAAGGTACGCAAACTGATTGACTTCTTCGTCATCTGTCCCTTCTATGTGTATTTTTCCATTCTGATTAATTATTATAAATATTATGATTAATTACTTTTGTTTTGTCCTTGTTAATTTCAAGTCTTATTTTGCTAGCCAGTGAAGACAGGATAACTGTTTTTTTTTCTTTCATGGAATTCACATTGTTACTGATAAGAGTTATATCATCTGCAAAATCAAGATCTTCTAGTTGGGTCCTATGTACCCAATCAATACCTGTGTTTCCTGTGCAGCATTTTTTCATTATGAAGTCTATTTCAATTCCAAAAAGCAAAGTAGACAGTATACAACATTGTTTCACGCCTGTTTCAATCTGGAACCATTCACTCATCCCTTCTTCTGTTTTGACTGCACGAACATATCCATTGTAGAGGTCCTTAATGATGTTGACAATTTTAGATGGTATTCCATGTAGACTTAGGCCGGTATACAATGACTCAAAATGGATATGCTGGCGAACCTTAGTTGGTTAACACCCTGCCCCATCACTCCGATGGTACCCCCATTAACAGGCTTAGCCTGGTTAACGTGACATGGATCACCATAGTCCTCGTGGGGAGGGGGTGGAGTCTGCTAAAGAAGCATTATCCACTCCTGCTTTTAAGCTCCACTCAAGGTCTGGAAAAGTAGAAGCTATGACCCGCTCATAATCCGACACGACGCTGTGCCTCAACATCTTCGCCACTTCGGCTGCAAAGAAGACCACGCTCAAGTCCAGAGCGCTTGAAAGGAAGATATGTGTATGTGAAGAGCGATACAGCGTAGGGACTTCGCGACCCCAATTAAAAGTAAAACATGGGCCAGAAATGATAACGGAAGGCAAACACAACGAGGCTAGACACTGACTGCAACACAAACACGGCTGGTTGTAACTTTGTCCAATTATGGCAATCAAATATTGGGAGAGGCAGATCCAGGAGAAGCTGCTTAATATGGTTTTGGACGATCAACATTTCTCTGCTTCATAACTGTACAAAAAAAATTGGTCCTTAAAGAGACACAAAAAAAATGTCTTGAAAATCAAATGGAAAGAAGAGGTCAAAGGTGAATTAGTAAGCGAACAAAAATAGAGAAGAAATGTTGAAACACTGACTGATTCTTTGACAACACTTCATCCGTGGGTATTGTCAAAAGTTCCAGAGATAAATCATTCCTGGGCATTGTCAAATGTTCTAGAGATAAATCATTCCTGGGTATTATCAAATGTTCTAGAGATAAATCATTCCTGGGTATTGTCAAATGTTCCAGAGATAAATCATTCCTGTGTATTGTCAAATGTTCTAGAGATAAATCATTCCTGGGTATTGTCAAATGTTCTAGAGATAAATCATTCCTGTGTATTGTCAAATGTTCTAGAGATAAATCATTCCTGTGTATTGTCAAATGTTCTAGAGATAAATCGTCGCTGGGTATTGCCAAATGCTTTAACAACAAACCATCTCTGTATATTGCCAAATGCTCTAACAACAAACAATCTCTGTATGTTTCAAATGGTCTAAGACAAACCATCTCTGGATATTGCCAAATGCTCTAACAACAAACCATCTCTGAATATTGCCATATGCTCTAACAACAAACCATCTCTGTATATTGGCAAATGCTCTAATGACAAACATCTCTGTATATTGCCAAATGCTCTAACAACAAACCATCTTTGAATATTGCCAAATGCTCTAACAACAAACCATCTCTGCATGTTTCAAATGGTCTAAGACAAACCATCTCTGTATATTGCCAAATGCTCTAACAGCAAACCATCTCTGAATATTGCATATGCTCTAACAACAAACCGTCTCTGTATATTGCCAAATGCTCTAACGTCAACCATCTCTGTATATTGCCAAATGGTCTAACGACAAACCATCTCTGTATATATTGCCAAATGGTCTAAGACAAACCACCTCTGTATATTGCTAAATGCTCTAATGACAAACCATCTCTGTATATTCCTAAATGCTCTAACGACAAACCATCTCTGGATATTGCCAAATGCTCTAACGACAAACCATCTCTGGATATTGCCAAATGCTCTAAGACAAACCATCTCTGTATATTGCCAAATGCTCTAACAACAAACCATCTCTGTAAATTGTCAAATGGTCTAAGGACAAACCATCTCTGTATATTGCCAAATGGTCTACCGACAAACCTTTTCTGTATAATGCCAAATGCTCTAACAACAAACCATCTCTGTATATTGCCAAATGCTCTAACAACAAATCATCTCTGTATATTGTCAAATGGTCTAAGACAAACCACCTCTGTATATTGCCAAATGCTCTGATGACAAACCATCTCTGTATATTGCCAAATGGTCTAAGACAAACCATCTCTGTATATTGTCAAATGGTCTAAGACAAACCATCTCTGTATATTGCCAAATGCTCTAATGATAAATTAAACTCAAGCATTGTCCAAGCGAGAGAAGAAAAGTGACTGTTTTAGAAGCCATCGTGATTTGACACTGAGATTTTGCACTCTGATTTGGCACTCAGAATTGGCACCGTGATTTGGCACTGAGATTTGGCACTTTCCTTTGGCACTGAGATTTGGCACCGTGATTTGGCACTGAGATTTGGCACTGTGATTCGGCACTGAGATTCGGCACTGTGATTTGGCACCGTGATTTGGCACTGAGATTTGTCACTGAAATTTGACACCGTGATTTGGCACTGTGATTTGGAACTGAGATTTTTCAATGTGATTTGGCCCTGAGATTTGGCTCTGAGGTTTGGCACTGAGATTTGGCTCTGATATTTAGCACTGGGATTTGGCACTGAGATGCACGGCTTGCGTTCGACCACATAACACTGTGATTAATTACTTTACTGTGCAAAAGTTCCATTATTTTTTCATTCCAGGAATCTGTGTTAGAAGTTAGATGCATTTCTCAGTCCGGCCAGCTAGAATTGGCCAAGAATCTATAGCCCCTCCTTCTGGTGCTCTTAATGCCAGGCTGAAGCTGTCCCTGAGATATTCAAGAAGAAGAAGAAGAAAAAGCGAGAGACAATGCAAGAATGGACAACCGAGTACACCAACATATTCTTGACACAAAAACTCATCCAGCAACTACATCACCACATTGTTAGTATAACAGCTCATACAGCAACTACATCATCACATTCTTGATACAACAACTCATCCAGCAACTACACCATCACATTGTTAGTACAAAAGCCCATACAACAACTACACTAGCACATTATTGATAGAACTACTCGTCCAAGGGACTGCACTACCACATTATTGATAGAACTACTCGTCCAAGGGACTGCACTACCACATTATTGATAAAACTACTCGTCCAAGGGACTGCACTACCACATTACTGATAGAACTACTCATCCAAAGGACAACACTACCACATTATTGATAGAACTACTCGTCTCTGTTCTCTCTGATTTATTTGCCGCTGTCTGGACTACGTGGAGCCACCGGTAAAATAAGAACGATAACTCGTCTCGGGTTTCCTCAAGTATGTCTCGCTTCTCTCCCCGCGGTCTTTTCTCTGTTAATAACAAACGATTGCGCTATCGGATATCTCTTTTGCTGTTAACAATAATCATTTCTTGCAGAATGTCTTCATCTCTCGTTACAGCAGTCATTTCTCTTCTCTGTGGCATTTGTTGAAAAACTACAAGAAAAGTAATGATAACGCTGGGTCCTGGAAAACCTGGCGGGCGTAGAAAGGTTGCCAACTCGTGCAGAGAATGAAAGGTAGCTATATAATCAGAAAGTTGGTAGTTCATAAATATCGGGTTAAATATTAAATGTGTGTTGTTTTCTTATAGTCCTCTTTCAGTAGACAGACAGACACAGGACGGACTTTGTTGTAAAAGGGTGAAGAACTGGGTAAGATGGCGAGTCCCACATTTCTACTATTTATCACGTGACATTCTATTATTGGCGTTCTGCCGCAGTTATTACAAAAATAGGTAGATAAGTGGGTGGGTATAAGTGTGTCAGCAGAGAGACGGACGGATGAATAGGTAGGCAGTCAGGCTGACTGACAGACAGACAGGTAGGAGGTTAGTGAAGAGACAGACAGACAGGCACGTAGGTGAGTGGACAGAAGGAGAGACAGACAGGCGTAGATGCATGTAGATGCGTGTTTCGATACATAGACAGACAGACAAACAGGTAGATAGATAGATAGATAGATAGATAGATAGATAGATAGATAGATAGATAGATAGATAGATAGATAGATAGATAGATAGATAGATAGATAGATAGATAGATAGATAGATAGATAGATAGATAGATAGATAGATAGATAGATAGATAGATAGATAGATAGACAGCACTGTACACGCATGAGACGTGGACATTCTAAACTGAAGATAATTTGCTACCAAGCTCCTAAATGTTAACTAATTTCATGTTTTCTAGAAGTCTGGTAGAATTCTCTGTTCTCGTTCACTGTTACTTTGATTGTAAATGCTACAGAAGAGTTCTTCAAATATGACGGACACAAAAAAGAACAAATATATCCATACTACAAGAATTTAATATTGAAGAAGGCTGGCTAGCAACAAGAATTAAACAGAGAAAACTTAAATATTTCGGACACATTAAACGTCATGATAATTTAGTCTTAGAAAGGTACATAATGGGAAAAGAGAGGAAGACCAATGCGAAGATGACTGCAAGACATCGTTGATGACCTGCAAATGGATGCATCAGCAGCAGGGCATCTTGCTTACACCCGAGAGGCCTACAGGCGAACTGTTAGGGAGGCAAAGTTCCGCAAACCTCCTTGGTTGACTTATGTTATTGATCAGGTGTATTCTGCTCTTTATGCGATAATATTAGATTGAAGACTTTACCGGCTTACTCCTGCCTGCCTGTCATTCTATCGTGCTGTAACTTGTATTGCTCCATCAGTTTCTCATGAATCTTTTCCTCCGTTTTCGTTTGCCGTCTTCAAGTTTGTCTTTGTTGCCCGAAGTCACACAAGATATGTCACAACCTGAAGTCGTGCGTGACTTCATCGGAATCAGTGTATCCAGACTTTCTAAGTGCTTGGTACAGACTTTAATAAATGTAACAGCGTGAGCGTTGACAGATGAAGGACACATTTTCAGAGTGAGTGGTTCCATTCTCAGGTCATTTTCTGAAAGAAATATATGTTCCTTCGTTCATTTTATCTGCTGAATCTCTACATCCCAGAAAACATGTTCCTTCGTTCGGTTTATCTGCTGAATCTCTACATCGCAGAAAGCAGATTGCTGTCACTATCTCTCTCTCTCACTCTCTCTCTCTCTCTCTCTCTCTCTCTCACTCGCTTCAGGGATATATTTGACAGGCATGTTCCTATTAAAGAGGTGAGAGTTAAACATCAAGTGAAGTCCCCCTGAGTAACATCTGAGATATTGCAAGTCATGAGGGAAAGGGATCAGGCCCACAAAATATAGAATTCACTAGCTACTGATTACTTAGAAATAGAGTTTAATATTTAATTAGGCACGAAAAGAGAAATTACTTTAGGAACCTAGTTCAGAATAAATCAGAAAGTAAGTCTGCCTGGAAGGCAATTAACATTCTAACAAACAAGTGAAAACAGTTTGACTTGTAGAGTTATAATCATATGCCCGCTTGTGAAGAGTTCAGCAATCACTTCAGAGAAGAAGTCAGTATCTTACAATCTTCAATACTAACTCCTACTTTTGAATTAAGCGAATTAAATACGTTTATAGGTAGCAAATGTGCAAATCTAAAGCAACCCAGTATTCCTTTCATGTCAGTTTGTGAAGTTTACAGTTATCTTTAAAGAACAACAACACAGCAGGACTTGATGAAATCAGCAACAAGATATTAGGCTATTCAGCCTCACTAATTACAGATACAATAACATACATTTACAATCAGTGCATTGCACATTGCCATTTTCCTCAGGCTTTTAAAATTGCAAAAATATATCCCCTTTTAAAATCTGGTTCAGAGAAAAATCCCTCAAACTATAGACCAATTTCTATTCTATCGACTTTGTCAAAACCATTAGAAAATCACATACAAAAAACAACCTTACAGCACATGAAAGAAAATGACTTGATTGTTGACTGTCAGTCAGGTTTTAGGCCGAAACATTCTTGCCACACAGCTCTCACAAAAATGACAGAATGTTGGTTATCTAATATAAACTATGATAAATTATGTGCTGCTGTCTTTGTTGACTTTAAAAAAGCATTTGACATGATTGATCATGAAATCCTAGTTAAAAAGCTTGAGATTTATAAATTACACTCTGACGACAAAATTTATTACATCTTTTCTTTCCAACAGACAACAGGTAGTTTGCCTCAAAAAAGTCAAGTTCATCTGTGGTTGATAATGGCGTTCCACGGGGATCTATTCTTGGTCCTCTTCTATTTACCATCTACACCAGAGATCTTCCACTTCATCTAAAAAAAATCATCTTATGCCCTCTTTGCTGATGACTTGCACAGTTTACACTAGTGACAATGACTATATTAACCTTGAGTCAACTGTTCAAATCGAAATAAACAGCCCAATTAACTGGAACAACAACAACAGAATGGTAATAAACACCAGCAAAACAAAATCTAGGCTCATTACAACAAGACAGAAATTAACAAATTCACCAACAGCACTACAGCTCCACGCTGAAACTTCATAGACAGAGAATGTTAATGAACATAAAACTCTAGGTTTCGTGACTGCCCACCACCTTAGCTGGAATCATCATGTAGATAATCTAACCAAACTCATTGTACAAAAAGTTTACCAATTCACTAAAATTAAACATTTTCTTGACATAGGCACCAGAAAAATATACTACATATCACAAATACACTTGGACTACTGTTCCACATGGTTGTACCATGTTAAAGATGAAAAGACTTTACTCACTTCAAAAACGAGCACGTATTACAAATAAGGACAAATATCTTGATACTATATCCCTCAAGAAGAGATTTCTTTTCAACAAGGCCAAGTTAATTCATAAAATTCTATCGGCACAATGCTCCACCCTATCTGTGGCCGTTGTTCAAATCCTACCCAAAACACAGTCAACGCTTAAGCAATTATATTCTCCCAAAACCAAGGCTTGACATGTTTAAAGAAAAGCTTCTCTTACTCATCTGCCCACCTTTGGAATGCCCTACCAATTCATGTAAAACTTATAAGTAATATTCGTTCTTATAACTTTAAACTTTGTCAACATCTGTTTGATATGGGCTATAAGTCTCCTTAAGCATAGTCTAAAGTAGTTTAAAGTATGACCTCATTGTCGTAATTTTTTACACTGCTTTTCTATAAATTTGTTAGTTTTTAATGAATGTAAGAATGCAAGTTTATTTCATGTTGTTTCATAAATCAGAATGTAGAGTGTATGGACATGACATAAGTTTATTATTTATTTATGCAATCATTTAAATCTTCATGATTATTATGCCCATTAATAATTGCTGAATGACTGTGACTGAGTGAAAGCTGTATGATGACGGGCAAAATGTCAGACGAGCCTGCTGCCCAATTCTTAACCCTTTGAAAATAAAGTATGTTCGTTCGTTCGTTTACTCTCTCAATCTCTCTCAATCTCTCTCTCACTCTCTCTCTCTCTCTCTCTCTCTTACACCATCAACATTAGTCCACTGATTTCTCTCTCTCCTTCTCTCTCACCCTCAGTTAACCTTAAGTGCCCAAGGCACATGGGGCTTCCGCAAGGGTTTTCTACCTACGTCTGTCTATGCCTTTTTTCTGCTCTTACCAAAGAGCCATTATATAACTCCACTTAATGTCCAAGGTTTGCCGCTGCTGGTAAACAAATGTTACTATCAACAGCTGAATTGTATCTTTTGTACTTAATGATTTTTTTGTTTAAAAAAATCTGGAAAACTGAAGAGAACTTTCCATATTTTAATCAGGAAAATAAATTCACGTATTGGAGAAAAGTTTCTTGCGTTCCTTGGCTTCTTTTGTCTCTTATTTTGCTGTCGTGACAAATTTGACATGGTACACATCACTGAAACGTTGCAGACAATGAAGTCTTTTATTGGCTGTGTAATTGTATGCTTGGTTTATCAGAAATTTCAAAAGTCGCATTCTAAAAACATCTGAAAAGCTAAAACTGTCAACACTCACTTGATGACTTCAAATTAACACTAACCAATCGCGTACATTCATTACCATGTCCCTTGTGGAACTTCTGTCTTCCTAACATTTCCCGTGAAGACCTCCCTGTTGTAAGCAAGATACCCTGCTGCTGACGCACCCATTCGCAATTCATCAGCAATGTCTTGCTGGTGTAGGGAATAGATACGCAATAGTTACCTGGGTTGGTTGGCAACCCTAGAGCATAGGAATAATGGTGGGAGGCAGGCTAGTACCGGAAGTGCGCAATTCTAGGAGGTCCATCTCTGGCCAGGCGTATAAAGAAAAGATGAATTTTAAATGGTCGGGATTTTGTAAGCCGAGCACATATGAGACCAACCATCGGGGAAGTCATGTTATTATTCAAACACGAATGGGAAATGTTCGTCGTCCGATGAGAACCGATATGTTCTGGGTTAATGTAGGTTGTTATTATATGATATGGATGAATGCAAAGTGTGCTGTGGGCTCCCTTGATCAATCCCGATCCACTTAGGTAAATATTTTGTTATAGTGATTGTGTCATGAAGGGCGATGAATAGTCATAACTCAGTCAATATATAATTGTTCTATGTACAGATCTGGTTTTTTTATTGTTAATGGTAACATGGAAGTGATGATTATTAGGTGCGTTTAATTTTTATATTACGGATTATTTTTATGCATATGCTTGTGAATATATTCTCGCCAATTAGTTACGTTTGTTACAAGCTGAATCGAACCTAAATATTTATAAAATTGTTATAGTGACTTATGTTGATAACAATATAAGCTGATAATTAATATCATATATAGGATTCTTGCTTGATTTTGCTAACTGTGTAAACTGATGATTTATGCCAATATAAGTTGTATGATTATTTGAAGAAGCATTATTGACTGCGTCTGTTTTCCTTTATTGGTGTAGCTGTGAATATGTATGCATTTGTAACCTCCAATCATACATAAAAATACAATATAATATCACATAAGTAACCAACATAATTGCCCCCATTTTAAAAAAAATGGTTCCAACACTGCCATCTTCGCCTTGGTCTTCCTCTCTTTCCCATTGTGTACTTTTTCCAAGACCGTCTTCTTTAAATTCTCGTGACGTTTAATATATCCAAAATACTTAAGTTTTCTCTACTTAATCTTCTCAATTTGAAGGGCAGAATGTAAGACGGGCCTGCGTGCCCAATTCTTTACCCTTTAAAAATAAAGATTATTCATTCATTAATTCTCTACTAATTAACCTTCTTCAATATTAAATTCTTGTAGTATGGGTATATGTATTCTTTTCTGAGTCCATTTTTTAAAGACCTCTTCAATAGCATTTACACTCAAAGGCACTTACGTGTTTCTCAGCTGTTTTGTTAAGTGTCCAGTACGAAAGTCAGGTGCTGTCTGGGTGTCGTCGATATATGGGAGGCAACTTTTTCTCCAATACGAAATTCGAAGCCATCGGGCAACCCGCCCACACACCTCAGTTGGGCCACATGGTGCTAAGGCCCGCAGCGGTGACGGTTGGACGACGTGCACCTCATAGATCTGCCAGCTTGGCTGGGGGTTGTTTTTGTACCATTATCATGTTTATGGTGACCCCAATCGGGGCTAGCTCCGGACAAAAATACGCTGTAGTAAATGCACCAGTAAATGTGCCAGGTCTGCTATCGTATATTCTACTATCTTATTTACTACAACCGAGTATAAATGTAAAAATGAGTATTTTCAATAATAAACTGTTATACTTTCTTGACATCATCATCATCAGGTGCCGTGCCGACTGGCGTTGGTTAGTATGCTTCTCCAGAGTACCCGATCCTTCATGCAGGCCATCAGCTCAGTTGGGGATCTCCTCTCACACCATCCCGTCAGGCTGTCCAGTATCATTTCTCTCGGTCTTCCCCTGACTCTTCTTTCCTCTATTTTTCCTGTTGTTATATTTTCAATGCCCGCTCTTCTAATTGCATCTCTCTCTCTCTCTCTCTCTCTCTCTCTCTCTCTCTCTCTCTCTCTCTCTCTCTTTTTGGACAAGATTTTTTTTTGGTCTCTCCAGCTCTTCTCATACATCCTCCATTAGTTATTTTTGCTGTCCAGGGAATTCGCAACATTCTTCTAATAAACCATTTCTCTGCTGCTTCCAATGATTTTCGTGCAGACTTGCCTATTGTTGACGCCGAACATGTTTGTGTATTCAAGATTGCATATGTTTATCTGTGAGAATGTAATAACAGTTACAATTGAGCAACTCATGCACAATATATATATATATATATGATGCATATCTGTATTAGAAAGACTTATGAATATAACATATTATGTGTAATACTTTACCAAGGAATATCGACACAAAATCTGCCTAAATGTAATAAGTTTTATTATATCTTTCTAAAACATGGTAGGAGATCTGTATGTTTTAATGACACATGTATGTCCTCCTCCTGAAAGTGTGTGATTATACAGAATCTTAAAAGTATTTTATCGATGCTAGCAATTTAAAAATCATGCCGGGTATTAAACTGATAACCTGTAACAGAAGATGATAACATCCTGCAGCAGAAGATGATAATGTCCTGTAGTAGAACTTGATAACATCCTGTAGTAGAAGATGATAACATCCTGTAGTAGAAGATAACTTGTGTAAACAGAACAGTGTTGGTTTATATCATGATAATACAGTGCTAGGTTTATTTCATGATAATACAGTGCTAGGTTTATATAATGATAATACAGTGCTAGGTTTATATCATAATAATATAGTACTATGTGAAGAACGGTACAGCTCTGATTGCACCAGAAAAACACGAATTTTTCAGCCACATTTTAACTTCCGCATTGTGAGACTTGCTGACAGAACTGGGACATATGTATGATGGAGCACGTGGCTCTTCTACTTCCTCTTTCTCTTCTTGATTGGTTTCCGCTTCCGACTCATATTCCAACACTGACTCTAACTCTTCTGGTTCGGGAGACACAAAGGTGGGCTCCATTTTGTCCCTTCGTACGGACACTTGCTTCACTTTGCCCTCCAAAATTCTGCTCGAGCCTCTCTCGACTGCCGCCATGCCCCTTTCGGTGCCAGAGATTCTGCTTAAAGGTCTGACAAAAAACTGTTCTACATCCATTTCCTCCATGAGACCACCAATACCCCCAATCTCTTCTTCGTCTACAACTTGTGAAATCGGGTCAAGGCTGAATGAACTTGATACGGTCGCATCATCCACCCAACAGTGCCGGTCTTCCTCGGCAGTGATTGTGGTTTCAGAGTGTGACCTGCTGAGATAAGACATTTTATTTACGGGTTGTCTTTAAGACATCCAGCAGGAAATTTCTACTTCTAGAGATTTCAACTAAAAATATACGTAAAGAGAGTTTTATGAGTATCAGCTCACTAGTTAATAGTATCAGCTCACTAGTTAATAGTATCAGCTCACTAGTTAATAGTATCAGCTCACTAGTTAATAGTATCAGCTCACTAGTTAATAGTAGCAGCTCACTAGTTAATAGTATCAGCTCACTAGTTAATAGTATCAGCTCACTAGTTAATAGTATCAGCTCACTAGTTAATAGTATCAGCTCACTAGTTATAGTATCAGCTCACTAGTTAATAGTATCAGCTCACTAGTTAATAGTAGCAGCTCACTAGTTAATAGTATCAGCTCACTAGTTAATAGTATCAGCTCACTAGTTAATAGTATCAGCTCACTAGTTAATAGTATCAGCTCACTAGTTAATAGTATCAGCTCACTAGTTAATAGTAGCAGCTCACTAGTTAATAGTAGCAGCTCACTAGTTAATAGTATCAGCTCACTAGTTAATAGTATGAGCTCACTAGTTAAGAGTATCAGCTCACTAGTTAATAGTATGAGCTCACTAGTTAAGAGTATGAGCTCACTAGTTAATAGTATCAGCTCACTAATTAAGAGTATCAGCTCACTAGTTAAGAGTATGAGCTCACTAGTTAATAGTATCAGCTCACTAGTTAAGAGTATGAGCTCACTAGTTAAGAGTATGAGCTCACTAGTTAAGAGTATCAGCTCACTAGTTAAGAGTATCAGCTCACTAGTTAAGAGTATGAGCTCACTAGTTAAGAGTATGAGCTCACTAGTTAAGAGTATGAGCTCACTAGTTAAGAGTATGAGCTCACTAGTTAAGAATATCAGCTCACTAGTTAAGAGTATGAGCTCACTAGTTAAGAATATCAGCTCACTAGTTAAGAGTATGAGCTCACTAGTTAAGAGTATGAGCTCACTAGTTAAGAGTATGAGCTCACTAGTTAAGAGTATGAGCTCACTAGTTAAGAGTATCAGCTCACTAGTTAAGAGTATGAGCTCACTAGTTAAGAGTATGAGCTCACTAGTTAAGAGTATCAGCTCACTAGTTAAGAGTATGAGCTCACTAGTTAAGAGCATCAGCTCACTAGTTAAGAGTATGAGCTCACTAGTTAAGAGTATGAGCTCACTAGTTAAGAGTATGAGCTCACTAGTTAAGAGTATGAGCTCACTAGTTAATAGTATCAGCTCACTAGTTAAGAGTATCAGCTCACTAGTTAAGAGTATGAGCTCACTAGTTAAGAGTATCAGCTCACAAGTTAAGAGTATCAGCTCACTAGTTAAGAGTATCAGCTCACAAGTTAAGAGTATCAGCTCACTAGTTAAGAGTATCAGCTCACTAGTTAAGAGTATGAGCTCACTAGTTAAGAGTATCAGCTCACTAGTTAAGAGTATGAGCTCACTAGTTAAGAGTATGAGCTCACTAGTTAAGAGTATCAGCTCACTAGTTAAGAGTATGAGCTCACTAGTTAAGAGCATCAGCTCACTAGTTAAGAGTATGAGCTCACTAGTTAAGAGTATGAGCTCACTAGTTAAGAGTATGAGCTCACTAGTTAAGAGTATGAGCTCACTAGTTAAGAGCATCAGCTCACTAGTTAAGAGTATCAGCTCATTCGTTAAATCATGTGAGCGCTCCGTTCTCAGCGCATGACACGTCGTTCATCCTAGCTACAGGTACCTGGGCAATTCTAGTCAATCAATCAAGTGCCGTGCCGTGTGGCGAAGACGATCATTCTCTACACAAATCTCTGTCTTTAGACTTGATTATGAGATCCGCCAGTGACTTTTTTCCTAGGCACATTAACAGCTCTCTCTCTCTCTCTCTCTCTCTCTCTCTCTCTCTCTCTCTCTCTCTCTCTCTCTCTCTCTCTCTGTGTCTTCCTCTGTCTCTTCTTCCCTCAATTTTTTCCAGTTGCCACAATGAGTTTCAATTTTCCTCTTCTCAGAAAATGTCCTACAAATCTCGATTGTCTGCCTCTGATCTTTGCTGTAATTTACCTTTTAACTCCAGCCTCTCTTAAGACTTCTTCGTCGGTTTTCTTAGCTGTCCATGGTACCTTCAGCATCCTTCTTACGAACCACATTTCCATGTCCTCCATTTCTCGTTGTACTCTCTTATTCACAGGCAATGCTTCACGTCCATGAAACATAATTGACTCACTGTAACATTTAAGTACTCGGAATCTTGTTTCCATTGATATGGATCTGTTGCACAAGATGTTTCTCATTTTCTGGAATGCTGACTGGCCTGAGCACGTCTGCTTTTTATTTCGTTGTGACATTTCCCATCAGCTGTTATAACTGTTCCTAAGTACTTGTTTCAGTTCTGTGCCATCGATGGTAATGCTACATTTTGGTGGTATTCCTTTCTTTGAGATGATCTTCACTTCAGTCTTCTTTTTATTCAGGCTGAGACCTTTATTTTTACTTTCACGAACCATGATGTCAGGAAGAGCCTGTAAGCGCCCCTTCACTTTTAGCAATCAGAACTGTGTCGTCTGTATATCGTTGTTACGGTTTTTTCCCGCCAATTGATATTCCTGGCAAGCTCTCTATATTTCTCATTATGTTTCCATGTACAAGGAGAAGAGGTCAGGAGATAGAACACATCCTTGTTTCACTCCCAGTTTTATGTCTTGGAATGTTCCTATTTGGTTCTCAACTTTCATTGCTGCTGATTGCTGCCAGTATATGTTTTTGATGAGTTTCAGATCTTTCCCATTTATGTTGATGTCTTCCAGCATTCTTATTTCTGTGTGTCTCACTTTATCGAATGTTTTACAGTAGTCTATGAAGCATAAGTATAGGGCCGTCTTTACTTCTGTTGACCTTTCCATCAAATTTTCTCAATATATATGGCATTACTTGTGCCTTTTCCTTCAATGATTTCTGCTTTTATTTTGCCCCTGACTCTTCTCATGACAATACGAAGCATGATTTTAGTAACATGGCTCATAAGACTATTGGTTCGAAGGTCTTTACATTCAACTGCACCTTTTTTTTTTTGGTAGGGCAATGAAAACTGATTTCAAAAGGTCTGATGGGACATAGTTACTGTTATAGATGTAATTCAGCAATCTGGTAATTATTTTTATGCCAAGCTCTCCTAATGCTTTCAATTCTTCCTTGGTAGTTTTATCTAGTCCTGGTGCTTTGTTGTTCTTCGTGTGTTTGATGGCTTCTTCCACTTCTGCTTTTAATATGGGAGGCCCTTCATTATTATTTCGTATATCTATTTCGCTTCTATTATCCTCATAGAGTTCTCTATTGTATTCGCTCCATCGCGCCATTATTTCTTCTCTGTCTTTGACTTCAGGCAAACAGTCTTGTGGTATGCCCTTTTGTTTGTTAACTCCTTTATTTGTTTGTACATATCTCTTGTGTTTCCATGATGGTGTGTCTCTATATCATTACATTTCTTATTTACCCACTCTTTTTCGCTTTATTTTGACATATTCATCTTTATCTTCCTTGAGACTTCTTCTCCGATCCATTATTTGCAAAATTCCCGTTTCCATGCCGTTACGACATATTAGGCAACACGGTGTTAAGCACGTATTTTCCATGAGAAGCGGTTACCAAACTTTTCCAGCGCGACCATAAAACAGCGTTGGTAAGTCTGTGGTAATTTTGCCTCCAATCACAAATATGATATAGTTCCGTTTCCTAAACGATCCTAGATTTTATGAAATACTCAAAATATTTAGAAAAACAACTACAATTTAAAAAAAACTACTTCAATTAATAGTATCTAGAGAGGTTGTTGTCGTTGTATTATTATGTTTGAGAATATAAGTGGTATGATATACTTAATTAGCTGGGGAGGGGGGGGGGGGTTCCACTTGTAACTTCTTATTTTTCTTTTTCTTCTTTTGTTACCATCAGACACACCGCTACCTCTATCTCAGACTCCCCGTTACTCTACCTCAGACACCCCACTACCCTGCCTCAGACATGCTGCTACCCTACCTCAGACATTCCGCTATCTCAGACACACACTCCGCTACTCCTACCTCAGACTCCCCGCTACCCTACCTCAGACTCCCCACTACCCTACCTCAGACTCCCCACTACCCTACCTCAGACTCCCCATTACTCTACCTCAGACTCCCCGTTACTCTACCTCAGACACCCCACTACCCTGCCTCAGACTCCCCATTACTCTACCTCAGACTCCCCGTTACTCTACCTCAGACACCCCACTACCCTGCCTCAGACATGCTGCTACCCTACCTCAGACACCCCACAGCCGTACCTCAGGCACCCCGCTACTCTATCTAAGACACCCTTCTACCCGACCTCAGACATCCCGCTACTCTGCCTCCCACACTTCCCTACCTCAGACACCCCACCATCCTACCTCAGACACCCCACCATCCTACCTTAGACACCACACTACCCTACCTCAGACACCCCACCATCCTACCTCAAACACCACACTACCCTACCTCAGACACCCCACCATCCTACCTCAAACACCACACTACCCTACCTCAGACACCCCACCATCCTACCTCAAACACCACACTACCCTACCTCAGACACCCCACCATCCTACCTCAAACACCACACTACCCTACCTCAGACACCCCACCATCCTACCTCAAACACCACACTACCCTACCTCAGACACCCCACCATCCTACCTCAAACACCACACTACCCTACCCCAGACACACCACCATCCTACCTCAAACACCACACTACCCTACCCCAGACACACCACCATCCTACCTCAAACACCACACTACCCTACCTCAGACACCCCACCATCCTACCTCAAACACCACACTACCCTACCTCAGACACCCCACCATCCTACCTCAAACACCACACTACCCTACCCCAGACACACCACCATCCTACCTCAAACACCACACTACCCTACCCCAGACACACCACCATCCTACCTCAAACACCACACTACCCTACCTCAGACACCCCGCTATCCTATCATAGACACCCCTTTACCCTACCTCAAACATCCCGCGGCTCTGATTTGGATCATGACCTGAGATGAGGAACCACTACTATAATGTTAGGGAATAAAGCAGGCAGCCAGGTCTGTGTCAGGACACATCACTCTCTTATGTGAAGGCAGGACAAAGGCGAATACAACTCTAAAGCTTTTAACACTCATTTGTCTCAGTCTACGGGACAGATATACCTTGTATCTCAGTCTATGGGACAGGTATACCTTATATCTCAGTCTACGGGACAAGTATACCTTGTATCTCAGTCTACGGGACAAGTATACCTTATATCTCAGTTTATGGGAGAGGTATACCTTATATCTCAGTCTATGGGAGAGGTATACCTTACATTTCAATCTATGGGACATGTATATGTTATATCTCAGTCTACGGGACAAGTATACCTTATATCTCAGTTTATGGGAGAGGTATACCTTATATCTCAGTCTATGGGAGAGGTATACCTTATATCTCAGTCTATGGAAGATGTATACCTTACATTTCAATCTATGGGACATGTATATGTTATATCTCAGTCTATCGGACAGGTGTACTTTATATCTCAATAGCAAAGAACACTATATGGGCCCCAGTGCCATAAAACCTATATGCTTCAATGATATCTTACATCTTACATCCTTCCGTGCTGTTAAACATTACATAGGGTTCGCATGGTAGTTCGCAAATCTTCCTGTTTTCGGCGGACCTTTCAGCCTCATCAAGGGATTTTATCCCTACTAATTTGGTCTCTCTTAACAATGTCCTCTTTAGAATTTAGTGTGGTCGACCTCTTTTTCTTCGGCCTGTTATGTTCCGCTTGATAGTTTGTTTTGGAATTCAGAGAATATTTCTTCTCATCACATAACCGACATATGTCCGCATCCTTTTTCTGATCGCCCATGATCTGCCTTATCTCTGTGTTGTTCTTGAATTCGCTCCACTTTATACCGAGTATTTTCTTCAGTGATATAGAGTAGAAACTAACGCTATATCCCATATATAATGCAGTGACACAGAGTAGATAAAAATGTAGACACTAACGCTATATCCCATATATGCTTCAGTACTCGAAGTACTCGAAGGATAACAAAGATCTAATGGGAGGAAATCCTTACATCATAAACACGTTAGAGCTCTCATAGGATTAGCGGAACCAATGCACGCTCTAATAGGATAATAGATCTCATAATCTCAGCCTCCACGTAGTTGAGCCTAAGCCACTATATTTGTCAAATTAAACTATCATAACACTGGGTTATACAATCTTCGCTAAACTCGCTAGAGAATTTATTACAGATAATGTTTAAACTGCTTAAAGTATTTAAATACATAGAAGGAACAGCTGTTGAAGAAGTGAACCAATTTGCATACCTCAGCAGCTACATAGACCAGGATGGCGACACCAGGAAGGAAGTTTGAATTAGAATTGCAAAAGCAGCATTTAAGAACCTTGAGAACATATGGCATTCAAAAGTTATAAGCACAAAAACCAAGCTAAGATTATTCAATTAAGATTTCATTTATGCATGCGAAAGCTGGAAAACAACTAAAGAAACAGACAAGAAATTAGACTCTTTTGAAAACAAATGCCTAAAGAAAACACTCGCTATAAAGTCAACTAATTCAAGAACAACTCAGAGATAAGGCAGATGAGTTAACAACAATCTATCTCATGGGTGATCAGGAAAAGGAGATGGACATGTGTCGGTCACGTGATGAGAAGAAACAATCAGAGAATCCCATAACAAGCTATCAAGTGGAACACAACAGGCTGAAGGAAAAGAGGTAGACACGTGAAACTTTAAAGATGACACCGTTATTTATAATCAGTAGGCATAAAACCCCTTGATGATGTTGAAAAGCTTGCCGAAAACAGGAAAACTTGGCAAATTACCATGCGAGCCCTGTGCGATGCTTAACGGCACAGGAAGGATGAAAGATGTACGATTGTTTAGTATAAGATGTTGAAGATTTAAAACTTCACAAAAGTTTGTGAAAACTCAACCCACCTGGTGTATTTGAATCCAAGATCAGATTACCACAGAGAAGCTAGTCTCACCTGGAGATTACCACAGAGAAGCTAGTCTCACCTGGAGATTACCACAGAGAAGCTAGTCTCACCTGGAGATTACCATAGAAAAGCTAGTTTCCTAGTCTCATCTGAAGATTGCCATTGAAAAGCTAATCTAACCTGAAGATTACCATAGAAAAGCTAGTCTCACCCGGAGATTACCACAGAAAAGCTAGTTTCACCTGGAGATTTTAATCACAAAATAACTAGCCTGTACAATGCAATAAAAAATAAGAAGAATGTAAACTGGAAGACAGATATGCCTTACATGTCAGCTTACTTATTAATGAATCAAGCTTCTTCTTCTTCTTCCTCTTCTTCTTCTTCTTCTTCAGCTTTCTGAGCCATTTCTGCAGATAAAGTTCGCCTCCATTCCTCTCTATTCCTAATCTTCTCTCTCCAGCTGGTGACACCAATTTCCTTATATCCTCTTCTATGGTGTCTTTCCATCTCTGTCTTGATCTACCCCTTGGTCTTGTTTCCCTCATCTGTTGTAATGAAGCAAGCTGAAATGGTTTATATTCTGACTACAGCGAACAGCATGTCCAGTTTCAGTCTCCTCGTAAGTTTATCCCGGTCCACGCGATCAAAATGCAAAAAACTCAGTGGACGAAAGTAATTTTGTCCGCTTTCTAAATGGAATTTAGTTTTGTCCGCTTTCTAAATGGAATTTAGTTTTGTCCACTTTCTAAATGGAAGAATCATGTCTAATTTCTGAGTTCATCGCCTTCGTCATTAATGTTACCCGACCAAATACGACAGGTTCAGAACTTCGTATGCATAAAACATTCTATTCATGTCGTCTCGTAGATGAAAAGAAATTCTTAAGTGCTACAGGTGATCATATCTTACCTAGCTTTCATCAGCTCCTGGTCGCTGATGCTCTCGGCTCCGTGGTCCGACTCCAACGATGTCTCCACCACGTCCATCTCCAGCTGGTCCTGGGATTTCACGACCTGGCTGAGTAGCGATTCTTCTTTCAAAGGAACGAGATAAACTTCTCTGTCGACGGAGTATTTGTTTAAAAGCCCTTCCTCTGCCATTACTTTTGCTGGATTAGGGCAGACCACGTGGTACTGGCTACTGACCTTCTGGATGTGTCTGCATATTCTGGGATTGAACTTACACCTGCCCCGGATATGATTTAAACTTCTTCCAGGCCCTAGTGAGCATGGCTGTGAACCGGGGAGCTGAAATGATTTCGAGGTTTCCTTAGCACGTTCTGGCGTCGACTCGGAAAAGCCGAGGCGTGATGCTCGGGATGAGCGATCAAAGACCATCCACGAGGCGGGTGGATGCTCCAAGGCTCCACGAGGCGGGTGGTGCTCTTTTTCTTTCGCGCGAAGAAGGGATTCGAACTTCTGCTTGCTGGAGGCCTGAAGCTTTTTTAGTTCATCCGTATCTGCTGCTACTTTAAGCTTCTGCTGCTCTGTGAAGTCATGGAGTGCCTTGTACATTGCAACGGTCTCTGGGCAGGTGTGTTTCATCGGGTAGTCACTAGAGCTCAACTTGCTCTGAAAAAAAAAGAAACAAAAGGCTACAGCTTGAGAGCACGAGCGATTAAAATATAATAAGAGTTGCTGACTGTGACAAGCTTAACGTGGCTTTACTGTCCAGGGCATGTGGGAATACATGGCATTGATGTGACAGACAGACATGCTGGACAGGCTAAAATATATGGAAGGCTGAAAATGGACAAGGGTGACGTTGCTAAAGCCTTATTGGAAAGACTGCGGGAAAATGAAGAGCAGGAATGGAAGAATAATGCAACTGTGAAGAGACTGCTGGAGCTAGGACAAGTTAAATGTGCTGGTAGGAAATCCGAATTGTGTGGCAGAAAACGCGTCGTAAACAACCAACACTTGACGGGAACTGTTAGCAAACATGCTCTTGGATGGAGGCTGCGGCAAGTGACGGAGCATATATGTGGTTGTCCCGAATGCAGTGAAGCCGGAGTCTGAATTTTGAACCTTGAACCTTGAAGAGTTGCTTCTTCCAGTCCTCAGCTATGTCTCGTTTCCTCCTTTTATTCTTGTTCTGAAAGCTCAAGGAGTGTCAACACTCCCACATAAAGAGATGTCGTCCTTGATGTATACCGTGGTCACACTGAGATCAGTTGCTCTCATGATGGATCTATATCCTTCACTCAAGCTGCTCTGCTAACTCCACCACTGTGTCGATTACTTTGATCCCTGGCTCTTTCCTCACACTTTATTTTGTCCGGAGCTCAGTTACAGTGATGTAAGATTCTTGGCTGGATAAGTGTGGCCAGCCTTGCAGGCAGAACGAACATCTACGATCATCTACCTCCTTACCCCACATCAACACTTTTACGTCGAATCTAAACGCAAAATTAAATCTTGTCCTTATTTTTTATCTAAAATTGAAACAAATTTATCTCATTTAAATTTTATTATAAATTCCTAAAGTGAAATAATAATAGCTAATATTAAAATAGTTAATGAAAATAACGGTAATCCTCAACAGTTGCCTTCTCACAACTTAAGAAATAAGTAACTGAACCATTATTAGAAAGAAATGGTACACCGAGGTCTACCCAACAATGTTATCAGGAACCAGCCACTGTATGCAAATAAAGAGGTCATACTATATAAACTGCAGATTATAGGCATTGATCTGAAATATACACGCAAAAACGACAAATCGTTTGAGAGATATACGGCTTCTCCTGGCACGAGATTTATAGTCTGGTCCTAGCAGTGAAAGCCATAAAGCCGTCTTGTGCCCGCGCCATACGGCTCCAAGATATCTCTCTCACTAAATATACATATAAAACTTGTAATCTTTTCCAAGTCTCGACTGTAGATCAGACCTCAATTGAAAATACGTTATCTGAGTGAAAGAAAATAATTGTAGCTCTTGACAGCCCAGACGTTCAGGAGAGTTCATTTGTGAAACAATTATGTTACACATGAAATTCAGGGTTTTTTTATGAATGTTATATCGACTGGCTATCAGCAACCAGAAGACAGGTTGGCACATTAAGCAGCGAAAATATATGGCTTATGCTTTAGCCAGGCTTGAAAATCTCTTATCGCAGAGAGCGAAGCAGCCACACGACTGATCTATGAGGGATCCAAAATTTAAGCCTTTATGGTACTTTTAAAGACTGAGACCCCCTTGGATCGTGAATCCCATGGGACTGTGAATTGCTGTGTTTGTCTATGGCTCTAAATGTTGGGTCGTTTTAATTGTTGGGTTTGGTGTTTAGCCACGGCTAAATGTTGGGTCTATGAATTGCTGTGTCTGGTGTTTGTCCATGACTAGAAATGTTAGGTCTATGAATTGCTGGGTTAGGTTTTTGTCCATGGGTTGAAATGTTGGGTTTGTGAATTGCTGGGTTTGGTTTTTGTCGATGGCTTGAAATGTTGGGTCTGTGAATTGCTGGGTTTGGTTTTTGTCCATGGGTTGAAATGTTGGGTCTGTGAATTGCTGGGTTTGGTTTTGTTCATGGCTTTGAAATGTTGGGTCATTTCAATTGTTGGGTTTGGTGTTTGTCCATGGCTTGAAATGTTGGGTCTTTTTAATTGTTGGATTTGGTGCTTGTCCACGGCTAGAAATGTTGGGTCTTTTTAATTGTTGGATTTGGTGCTTGTCCACGGCTAGAAATGTTGGGTCTTTTTAATTGTTGGATTTGGTGCTTGTCCACGGCTAGAAATGTTGGGTCTTTTTAATTGTTGGATTTGGTGCTTGTCCACGGCTAGAAATGTTGGGTCTTTTTAATTGTTGGATTTGGTGCTTGTCCACGGCTAGAAATGTTAGGTCTTTTTAATTGTTGGATTTGGTGCTTGTCCACGGCTGGAAAAAATGAACATGGCTCATGTGGCTTCTTTTCTTGCTCTACAGGCTGCCTTGCTCTGTTTCTGGCGAGGTCCTATTTTTTAGTCGCTGTCGCTGTAAATAAGATAACTGCTGCACGTGAAGACAAGCCCAGACTTGACTTTTACAGCTGGGCACGTTCCCTGCAAAATTATCATTTACTTATGTAGTTTTCTCGTTCTGGCGGTGACGGCGCAGTCGGGGAGTGATTGGTTACGTAGAAGTTGATCACTGTTAATCAGAATATGTTAAAACGACTTTTGTTGATGTCTTTGTCACCCCAATATAATGACCGACGGTACGTTTTGAATTAAAATGCCGTGTAATTTATATTAAAATGAGTGGATGAAAGGCGGAAGAACAAATGTTTTTCTTTCTAAGTGCAAAATATGAATTTTAAATGTGTAAATAAATGTACATGGAGAACTGCTACAGAAAATTTGAGGAAAATCAGCTACCTACGAGTATAAATGGTGGGGGAAATAACTATAACAAAACAACCACTATGTTGTTGTTGTTGTTGTTCGTCCATCGTCTTCGATGATGACCACAGATTCATCTTAGTCAAAGTAAGGAGAGGTGTGTCCGTGCTTGACCAGCTAGCCCTACACGAGCTCTAAAAGTTCTGCCACACACGAAACATATATGTCCAGATTCAGGATAACAAGACAACCACTATAGAGGTTGACGCTTAAGTTAAGTTAAAGAAACTTCCATTCATAACTTAGTGGGGACAATAACTTCAACTTTATACGACAGTACTGAAACATATTCATGTTAAAAGTTATTTAGTTTTTTTTTCTCTCTTCAGTGGAACTTTCTACCAACCCCCAGGACCTGGAATTATCCTCCCTTTAATAGAACGTAATCTCAAGGTTGCCATGGCAGCGGTAGATACATTATTACAGTTCTTCTCTCTTTTATTGCACTATTATACAACTTTGGTTGGACAACACGTACACATATGAAATAGCAGTCTGTATCTGTTTCCCATTTTTAAGGGCATGCATCTTTCCCATCGCAACATATGCCCGTGAGACCTGGACACTTAACAAAACAGATGAGAAACACATAAATGCCTTTGAACGTAAATGCTATAGAAAAGTTCTTCAAATATCATGGACACGAAAAAGAACAAATATATCTATACTACAAGAGCTTAATATTGAAGAAGGCTGGCTAGTAAAGAGGATTAAAGAGAGAAAACTTAAATATTTTGGACACATTAAACGTCATGATAATTTAGAGAAGACCGTATCGGAAAGATATATATAATGGGAAAAAGAAAGAGAGGAAGACCAAAACGAAGATGGCTGCAAAATATCGTTGATGATCTGCAAATGGATGCAGCAGCGGCAGGCCATCTTGCTCACAACCGAGAGGCCTACAGGAGTGCTGTTTGGGAGGCAAAGTTCCGCAAGGGACATGCAAATGAATGAATGAATGAATGATCTGTTTCCCTCCCGTGACGTTAAACAACACATAGGGGTCGCGTAATAATTCGCCAAGTTTTTCTGTTTTCGGCGAGCTTTTCAACCTCATCAAGGGATTTTATGTCTACTATTTTGGCCCCTCTTAGCATTGTCCTCTTTGAGTTTCACGTGGTGGATCTCTTTTTCTTCGGCCTGTTGAGTTCCACTTGATAGCTTGTTTTGGGATTCTCTGACTGTTTCTTCTCATCATGTGACTGACATATGTCCATCTCCTTTTTCTGATCACCCATGAGACAGGTTCGCTCATCTGCCTTATCTCTGAGTTGTTCTTGAATTCGTTGCACTTCATATCGAGTGTTTTCCTTAGGGCAATATACTATAACAAGACACCCCCGATAACAAGACAACCATGTAATATTTCAGCTCTCGGTTTCATAAGATGATGTACACGTTTGTCCCTCATTCGTGATCTAGTGATGGTTGAGTGTATGTGTGATGAGTCATGTTGTGAGCAGTGACGGCTCAACATACAAGAACATCCAAACAAAAGATCACTTCACCATGACTACGACCACGGCTCAGGAACGACGAATAAAGAACAGGCCCAAGCACAAGTCCAACTCCGCGATCTCACACAACGCTCCTTAGTTAATACTCTCTCGGCACTCATCATCATCATCATCATGTGCCGTGCCGACTGGCGTTGGCTATTATGCTTCTCCAGAGTATCCGATCCTTCATGCAGGCCATCAGCTCAGTTGGTGATCTCCTCTCACACCATCCCGTCAGACTGTCCAGTATCATTTCTCTTGGTCTTCCTCTTGATCTTCTTCCTTTTATATTTCCTGTTGTTATAACATTTTCAATGCCCCCTCTTCTCATTGCATGTCCTATGAAAGTACATTGTCTCTCTCTTATCTTTTTGACAAGGTTTTTTTGTCTCTCCAGCTCTTCTCATACATTCTTCATTAGTTATTTTTGCTGTCCAGGGGATTCGTAACATTCTTCTAATAAACCACATTTCTGCTGCTTCCAATGATTTTTGTGCAGACTTGCCTATTGTCCATGATTCACTTCCATATAACAAGATAGGTTCAATATAGCATTTTAGGACTCGTTTTCTAACATTCATTGATAAAGATGCGTTAGCTAATATGTTTATCATTCTCTGAAATGCAGTCTTTGCTTGGCCTATTCTGTTCCTAATTTCTGTTTTGCATTTCCCATCTGAAGTTATTACTGCTCCAAGGTATTTGAATTTCTGCACGTGCTTTAGAATAGTTCCGTTTAATTTAATACTGCATGGTTGTGGATTCTGTTTCTTAAATATAACTATAGTAGACAGATGTAGACAGATAAAGACCTCTCATATTTCCACACCTCCATCCTCTACCTTCCACGTCGCTGTTATCTCCTAAAGCCTCGCCTAAAAACCTCATACCATTGTCAAGTTCTATAACAACTCAGTAAAATGACAAATGTTCACATCGTCACGTGCTTAAACATATGTTGTTAGTAAGGTCTGAACGACACACTTAGTAACCCGAACAGCGCTTTATTTTCCAGGCCGGCTGTCTCCGCCCAGCTGGAATTAACAATATATTTAGCTTCCTTTAAACTTCTTTAAATTTCAACCTGTTTCTGTTATTTAAACTCTACTTTCTTGTCTTAGCCCGTCCCCACCCACATTTCGCTGCTTTTCATCAGTTTCACATTATCTCACAGCTTCCCTCCCTCCCCCACCACCACCACCTTCTCTAGCGGCCTAGAGGTGTGTATTGCCTCCTGGTCTCTTTTCTGCCCCCGCCCCATCCCTATCTTTCTCTCCCTTTCACCGCCGCTAACATCTGACTGGTTCAATTTGTTTTCCCTTATGGTCTCTCAGCCTTGTCGTTAGGACGCATTCTGTTGTATTGTGTACAAGGAGGGATGTCACAAAGCTAAGTTTTTCATTTTCATTTTTCTTCTTTTATTATATGTTGTGTTTGGTTCTGTCATAGCCAGAGGTGGGTTGGAGGATACGCTCTACACTCCAACTAAATGTCTCCAAGGCGTGCATCTCAAATAGCCTCTGACAGTCAAGTCTAGCTCCTGGCCTTCTCGTGGCGGAACTGTTCAAATTGACAGGAGAAGGGGCAAAGGCGAATATCCGGCGCCTGAAAACCAGACGTCTCCGGTAGATGGGAGTCTTGTTTGGTAGCTCATCTGAGAGAAAGAAAGCTCTGATTTAAAACCCGCTGCTGGCGAGATTCTTCAGCTGCCGTGCGTGGAGAGAGGCTCCTCCCGCCCAGTGAAGAAAGGTGCGAATAGGGTTGCCGTGCGGCGCCATTGTGGAAAAGGTGAAAGAATGGATTAAGTGAAGTAATCAGTAGTCTCGAGGTCAGGACTACTCAAATCACGGCACCTCTGCTCTGGAGGTCGGTAAAGTCCTATGTGCACCCACACCGAGAGAATTGCCTGAACCGGCTTAACTCATGGCTTAACTAAGACATTGCTGGCGAGGTTCTTCGTCTGCCGCGCGTGGGGTTAAACTCCTCCCGGCCAATGAAGAAAATGCCAAAAGGTTTGCCGTGCGGCGCCGCTTTGAAAAGGTGATGGAAAAAATAAAGTGATGATTAATCGGTATGTCCAGTAGTCTCACGACGAGAGCTACTCATACCACGGCACATCTGCCCTGGAGGCCGGCCACGTCCGATATACACCCATACTGGTGAAATATGCCTAAACCGGCTTAACCCAGGGTTGAAACTTGATGACTATTCATGTCATGGAACCTCTGCTTTAGAGGTCGAACACATCCTAACCGCACCCATACTAGGATAATACGCCTAAACCGGCTTAACCCAGGGGTGAAACCTACTAGTGTCCAGGATTCGTCCTCCTGGACAAAAGCTCCATCCTGGTCGCAATTAGGAAGAGTAGCGGCCACGACCACAAACTGCTGAAGTCGGAGACACTGGACCAGGGCAGTCTAGATAGGCAACCACTTCTCACCCGACGGGGATATATACGTATCCTAATCACGCTGAGGTTTTCCGGTGAGAAAGTCCAACGCTGGACTAGATGGGCAACCACCTCTCACCCGGCGGGGATATACGGATATCCAAAACACGGCGAGGTTTTCCGGTGAGTTGATTCAACTGGTGCAACGAAAACCACGGTGTCACGCAATTCAGCTTCTGCCACCCACCGAGAATACAGGTCCAAGCCCCGCGATATTCTGAACCTCATGTGGTCCTCTCGGGGATCTCTTGTAGCCCTCACGGGGACCACAGGGGGACCACAGGACCAACCAAGCACCACAGGAGTAAATTCAGTAGGATCAGGGGCGATCTTGGTGGTAGAAGCGAACGAAGAAGAAGAAGATATGTTGTGTTTGTTTCTGTATGTAATCCTTGAAAAGGGCTCATACTGGATTTTGAATGTTTTTCATTATTTATGTTTTTTCTCACTTTTCTCACTCCCTCTATCGCTTTGTAAAACTGTACCATACACATCTATCTACCTGTATTACTAGAATCAATGTTACTGCAGTCGTTATCTCTTTTATCTCTTTTATTAGTAACCCGTACACTGATATAGTACTAATAAAGTAAAGCATGTAACATTTAACAAGTTAGTCTCTTTTGTATGAACGAAGCAGATTCGCATTTCAGACAGGGATTTGCCTAGATTCTTAGAGGCACAAGATTTCATACATTCTGTGCGTGGGTGCCGACACAAGTTGGGGATCATGCTTTCTGGTTCTGTGGAAGTCACAGCCCGTGCGTGCTTCAGGTTACCGGCATTATATCTTCCTGTTTTCATTCCTTTTCAAATATTTCATGCCTTCTCTTATGTTTTCATAGTACAGAGAGACGAATTCACGTGACAGGATACACCCTTGTCTTCTATCTAAGTCCCCTAGCATTCACATGCCACTGGGGGGGGGGGGGGTGTGAAGTGTCAGTTCCTTCACATTTCTAGGCCACTACAGTATTTGAGTAGAACCTGTCCTCGCTGCCTTTGTTTTCCAAATGAAACCAAGGCATCCATATTTTAGTGTCACTTGGTCGGAAAAAAAAATGTCCACTTATCTGGAATCGAACCACGGGCCATCTAATCGGCAAGTGAGTGCACTAACCACTACCATTACCGTGACAACCATGCCTTGCTCCTCGCTGTTATCTCTTGATCTCAATGATCTATGTAACTTTTCTCTATTACTCACATCTTACATTCTTCCCGTGCCGTTAAACGTCACATAGGGCTGGCAAGTTAGTTCGCCAAGTTTCCTGTCCTCTGCGAGCTTTTCAACCTCATCAAGGGGTTTTATGCTTACTAACTTGTCCTCTCTTAACAATGTCCTCTTTATAGTTTCACGTGGTCGATCTCTTTTTCTTCGGCTTTGTGTGTTTCACTTGATAGCTTGTTTCTGGAACTCTCTGGCATATTCTGTACATAATCTGAATAATGTAACAGAATAACATTCTGTACAGATTGTTTTGTGTGTAACCCTGTGGTTGTGGTCTGGTAGACCACAGCTCATCACTGTATGCCAAGCACGGAGAAAATATCTCGTGTTTCGAGAGAATTATGAGTCACGTGGTTTAGGTTAGGCGGGAGGTGTAAATGAGCTGAGAGGGGAGTTTTTCGTCAGAATGTTGTAGCGAGAGGTTGTGTGTTTGATTCTAGGAAGGGATAGAGATTCTGTAGTTAAATTGTTGTAGTTGATGGATTGCTTTTCTTAGGACAAATTGTTGTAGTAGTCATGTAGATTTGTGTGTCGATTTGTCCACGTTTTTTGGACAAAGGTTGAATGTCTGACCTAGTCCCATGGCGATGTTAGTCGCCCGGACTTATGTTTTTTGGATGATCACTTGTAATTATATCCATCAAGTTTACACTCTACATCGTTACAATACTCATCGTACAAATGGATCTCATCATTAAACATATACAGTGTGTCTGATGAATCCTGTGATGTTTGGATTCATGCTAAGTGTTAATTGTGGTGTAGAGTTGTTGATTCACATGTAACTGGTCATGTCGTGTATGGATGAGTAGTGGAGTCATTGTTACCTGGGTTGTCCTGTTACAGAGTGAATATCACTGTAACATATGTTGGGTGTCTCTGAGCCTAATGCTCATTGTCAGAATGTAATAGTCACGGTACATAACACTATATGTACAAACAAGTTTATTGCTCAGTAATATAAACAAGTCACATCACACAGCAAGAAATGACTCCCTGTTTAGAAGAGATTCTGTTTTAGTAGTACTGTGTTACGGCTTTAGGCAGTGCCGAGAGAGGAAAACTGTTTTAATAATTTTAATATCAGCTTTGTCTCAAACACTTAGTGTACTGTGTCTTTGTGTCTCTGCCACAAGCTTGGGTGTAATCGATGAAACTCAAGAAAAAAAGTCTTTGTTTACTTTCATAGGTCATTTTATTACTTTAAATCATCGATTGATTTTATGTATTTTCATCGTTGCTCGTTTTGGCAATCAACAACCTAGAGCTGACATGCTGACATCAGGCCTGGCGAACTGACCAAGAGCCTGTTCCAGCTCTCTCTTGGTACCCCCAAGTAATAGACAGATCTATCCTGGCTAACGCAGCAGGGATCGTCGTAGTCCCCCAGGGTGGTGGAGACTGCTAAAGAAGTATCGCAACACTCAGGAACTAAACAAAAATCTTCCATGACTCGCTCTCAAGCCGACACGCTGCTGTGGCTCAACAACTCCACAGCATCAGCTGCAAAGAACAGCAGCTCGCAGCTATATGACAGTGCCAAACAGTACTGAGCACGATTATTATAAATTTCTATCCGACATGTTTCGTTCAGTACAAATGTCATCATATACAAGGCTTCAAACACAACTGAATGTACTAACTAGAACTGCGCACAATAATATTATTACTTAGTGTAGCAACACTAGCAACAGCAGCGGTGGAAGTTGCGGTAGAAGTCACAGAAGTAATTATATTAGTAGTAGCAGTAGCAGCAGTAGTAGTAGTAGTAGTAGTAGTAGTAGTAGTAGTGATGGTAGTACTGGCAGCCAGAAGTAGTAATAATTGTGGAACTAACAGCATTACTTTTAGTATTTGATGTGTAAGGTCTCCGAGATGACTATGACATCAAACTCACCGAAGGTTTCTTAGCCATTGTCCCAGACGCAGGTCTTGGCTTCTTCCGACAGATGCATTTCTGTTCCAGACTTGAGTTCTTTGGAGAAAATCAGTTTAAGGCGCATGTTACACGAAACCCCGAGCCAAAATAAGCATATCATCATAAACAAATTCACTGTGTTCCTTTACTCTCAAACATAAGACATCCTAGAGGCTATCTTTGATGTAGAAATGTTATGACCTGGATGTGTTTGGATGCCCCCTAATGTAGTTTTGAAGAATACTGTAGAAGTGTCGCAAAGAGACACCTGATGTGGCTTAACTGCTGTGTGGCAGTTTGTGTCAAGACAAGCAGTAATAGAATGACCTAGTTCAGAATTCTCTTGCTTCCACAAACATCGAATATCCATTAGTCAGTTTTCTACAACAAAGAGTCACGGATATCGCTAATTTCTACAACAAAGAGTCACGGATATCGCTACTTTGTCTCAGTAGAGTGTCGGTTGAATGATAGGATATTTGGTTTCTTGGATAGATCTATGACACATGGAGCTTACTGACTGATTAGCTGAGTAAATGGTTGAGTGATTAGTCGACTTTCTGGCTGATTAGTTGCTTTTTTTTATTTTGGTTGTCTGATCAGGTTCTGGCTTGATCAGGTGTTGATTGGTTGGTTTACTGATTGAGCATGTTGATTGATTGGTTTACTGATTGACCATGTTGATTGGTTGGTATTGATTGAGCATGTTGATTGGTTGGTTTACTGATTGAGCATGTTGATTGGTTGGTTTACTGATTGACCATGTTGATTGTTTGGTTTACTGATTGACCATGTTGATTGGTTGGTTTACTGATTGAGCATGTTGATTGGTTGGTTTACTGATTGACCATGTTGATTGTTTGGTTTACTGATTGACCATGTTGATTGGTTGGTTTACTGATTGACCATGTTGATTGGTTGGTTTACTGATTGACCATGTTGATTGGTTGGTTTACTGATTGACCATGTTGATTGATTGGTTTACTGATTGACCATGTTGATTGGTTGGCATTGATTGAACATGTTGATTGGTTGGTTTACTGATTGAGCATGCTGATTGTTTGGTTTACTGATTGAGCATGTTAATTAGCTGAATGACTGGTTGGGAGCTTGAATGGTTGGCTGTTTATTTGCTTATTGGAGGGTTGGTTGATTACCTTACTGATTGTTTATTTCATTAGGTTATTATTTGGTTAATTTGTTAACGACATTTTTATTTAACCTGGCGCTGGAGTTTTTGGCAGACGCTTGCTGTAAAGGGCGTATACAAAACTATCACGTCAGACAGCAAGAGATCTATGGCGGATTTTTACAAAATCTTCAACCACAACTAACAAACAAAGTCCACCATCTTATAAAATGCTTATGTCTAGTTGACGAGGCTTACATAGTCCCAGTTTAGGCTTACATAGTCCCAGTTTAGGCTTACATAGTCCCAGTTTAGGTTTACATAGTCCCAGTTTAGGCTTACATAGTCCCGGTTTAGGCTTACATAGTCCCGGTTTAGGTTTACATAGTTACAGTTTAGGCTTACATAGTGCCATTTAGGCTTACATACTGTTATTTAGGCTTACATAGTCCCAGTTTAGTCTTACATAGTCCCAGTTTAGGCTTACATAGTCCCAGTTTAGGCTTACATAGTCCCAGTTTAGGCTTACATAGTCCCGGTTTAGGTTTACATAGTTACAGTTTAGGCTTACATAGTGCCATTTAGGCTTACATACTGTTATTTAGGCTTACATAGTCCCAGTTTAGTCTTACATAGTCCCAGTTTAGTCTTACTTAGTGTCAGTTTATAGTCTTACGTAGTACAAGTTTAGGCTTACATAGTGCCAGTTTAGTTTTACATAGTGCCAGTTTAGTCTTACATAGTACAAGTTTAGGTTTACATAGTGCCAGTTTAGGCTTACATAGTACAAGTTTAGGTTTACATAGTGCCAGTTTAGTCTTACATAGTACAAGTTTAGGTTTACATAGTGCCAGTTTAGTCTTACATAGTACAAGTTTAGACTTACATAGTGCCAGTTTAGACTTACATAGTACAAGTTTAGGTTTACATAGTGCCAGTTTAGTCTTACATAGTACAAGTTTAGGTTTACATAGTGCCAGTTTAGGCTTACATAGTACAAGTTTAGGTTTACATAGTGCCAGTTTAGTCTTACATAGTACAAGTTTAGGTTTACATAGTGCCAGTTTAGGCTTACATAGTACAAGTTTAGGTTTACATAGTGCCAGTTTAGGCTTACATAGTACAAGTTTAGGTTTACATAGTGCCAGTTTAGTCTTACATAGTACAAGTTTAGGTTTACATAGTGCCAGTTTAGTCTTACATAGTACAAGTTTAGGTTTACATAGTGCCAGTTTAGGCTTACATAGTACAAGTTTAGGTTTACATAGTGCCAGTTTAGTCTTACATAGTACAAGTTTAGGTTTACATAGTGCCAGTTTAGTCTTACATAGTACAAGTTTAGGTTTACATAGTGCCAGTTTAGTCTTACATAGTACAAGTTTAGGTTTACATAGTGCCAGTTTAGGCTTACATAGTACAAGTTTAGGTTTACATAGTGCCAGTTTAGTCTTACATAGTACAAGTTTAGGTTTACATAGTGCCAGTTTAGTCTTACATAGTACAAGTTTAGATTTACATAGTGCCAGTTTAGGCTTACATAGTACAAGTTTAGACTTACATAGTGCCAGTTTAGACTTACATAGTCCCAGTTTAATCTTACGTAGAGCGAGTTTAGACTTACATAGTGCCAGTTTAGACTTACATAGTGCCAGTTTAGGCTTACATAGTCCCAGTTTAGGCTTACATAGTGCCAGTTTAGGCTTACATAGTCCAAGTTTAATCTTACGTAGTGTCAGTTTAGGCTATCAGATAATTACATCTCAGCACGGTCCTACAACACATTCATTTAAGCCAATCAATGAACTAACAGCACTAGAAAATATGTTGGCACTAAATGTAAGTTGACACCTTAAATATCAAGTTTAAAAAATAGTCCATGTAGTCCATGGGCTCCAGGTAAGTCACTAATTCGTGGAATTTATAATCCTGTGATATCACATTTTCTATCAGTTCACTATCAATTCGTGTGTGGTTGCTGTGCCATGGCACCTCACCGTGCAAGCAGACACCTACGTATCTTCGGTGACTGTTTTCCCGAACCTATATAATGTGTAGAAAGAGAGGAAGACCAAGGCGAAGATGGCTGCAAGACATCGTTGATGATCTGCGAATGGACGCATCAGCGGCAGGCCATCTTTCTTACAACCGAGAGGCCTACAGGAGACCTGTTAGGGAGGCAAAGTTTCACAAGGACATACAAATGACTGACTGACTGATATAACCTGTTTGGTATCCATTTCTTTAGAGTGGCCCAGTAGAGGGTTGTGTATTCATTTATGACAGGTAACTATCGACTAGACTTTGTGTGCCTCAGTTGTTAATGTACGTATATAAAGAGGTAAATCTTTCACTTTCTAACACTGAAACCTATGCCTCGCACGACTACACAACTCAGTCATTTTTATGTTTTACTACCTTTCAATTAACATAAAACAAGGGTAAAACAGTATTTTACAAAACAAAACAATAATATTTTACGATTTTAGAACCACAGCATTTTACGACATTAAAATAAAATTATTTTGCAACTTTAGAAAAGAGACAGTATTTTACAACATTAAAGCAACATTTTGCGACAAGAAGACAATGACGTTGTAAGAATATTATAGAGGCTGAGATCTCGGAAATAACCTGTCAGTGTTGACCTTTCTTACCGGAGGAATCATGTCCTGCAAACTTTTTTTCAGACCTGGCTCCTGCTGTAGGCTAAGCAGAGAAGTAGGACATGTCTGGAGGGTGAACCATCTCTGTTCTGGACTGAGCTCGTTTGTCCATCTTCCATAGTCCAAGCCTATGGTTACTGGGCTGGAAAGAAGAGCGAATGGAAGAGTGAATGAAAGAGTGAATGGAAAAGTGAATGAAAGAGTGAATGAAAGAGTGGATGGAAGAGTGAATGAATGAGTGAATGAAAGAGAGAATGAAAGAATGGATGAAAGAGTGAATGAAAGAGTGGATGGAAGAGTGAATGGAAGAGTGAATGAAAAAGTGAATGGAAGAGTGAATGAAAGAGTGACTGAAAGAGTGAATGGAAGCGTGAATGAAAGAGTGAATGGAAGAGTGAATGGAAGAGTGGATGAAAGAGTGAAAGGAAGAGTGAAAGAAAGAGTGAATGAAAGAGTGAATGGAAGAGTGAATGAAAGAGTGAATGGAAGAGCGAATGGAAGAGTGGATGAAAGAGTGGATGGAAAAGTGGATGAAAGAGTGGAGGAAGAGCGGATGAGAGATTGGATGGAATAGTGGATGAAAAAAAGTGAACGGAAGAGTGGATGAAAGAATGAATAGAAGAGTGGATGGAAGAGAGGATTGAAGTCTGGATGGAAGAGTGTATGAAAGAGAGGAAGGAAGAATGGACGAAAGAGTGGATGGAAGAGTTGATGAAAAGTGAATGGAAGGGCGTATGGAAGATTGGATGAAAGAGTGAATAGAAGAGTGGATGAAAGAGCGAATAGAAGAGTGGATGGAAGAGTGAATAGAAAAGTGAATAGAAGAGTGTATGGAAGAGTGGATGGATAGAAGAGTGGATGAAGGAATGGATAGATGGAAGAGTTAATGGATGGAAGATTGGATGAAGGAGTGGATGAAAGAGTAGCAGTTGATAAAATGGGTGAAGCTAATATAACATTTTCTTTTCATTTCTATACATACAGACTAGGATATGTCAAAACTGACGAAAGAAGAAATGAAAATATAATGTTTACTTAACACTGTGTAAGCTACACGGTTTTTTTCAACGCAGTTTTTTTTCGGTAAACTCTCTTCTCCTAATAGTTTTCCTCCTATCTGAAATATACACAATTTAATAGATAAAAACAGAGCTCTTGCAGATAACACGCGGCGTTGAAGATGGCGGGCGAGTGAGCAGTCTATTCGTGATACAGATGTGTATTGACCTCACGGGACCGCTCAGTGTAAGGAAATCAGTGCAGGAATTCACAATGAGTAAGTACATTACCTGATTCAATAGAGAAACGTATTATTATTATTATTATTATTATTATTAGTAGTAGTAGTAGTAGTAGTAGTAGTAGTAGTAGTAGTAGTAGTATGTGCTACGCTGGATAGTGCTAGTGATTATGCTTCGATATCCTGTAACATTCTTGATCGTATGCTTTTCTTTCTTTTACCATTTGGTCACGCCCACTGAGACATTTTTCTCTTGGCCCTCTCTTACTTTTCCCTTTTGAATTTTCCATTCATTAAGTATAAAATTTTCTAACTTCTGTCTTCTCGTGAAGTTTTTGACCGTCTTTTTCTCTTAATTTGAACTAGTTTCTGTTGTTTGGAAACTTCTTAATTAATAGAACTTACAAATATACGTATTTATAACTACATTCGTGTATCATCTCATTCATGAGACAGTTTATATTTCCGCACTAAAGCGAGGCAGTGTATGTGGGGAAAGCGCCTGGCCTGCTTGTACTAACACCTCAGATCAGCTCACAAAGGAAGCGCAAACGTCTGTAGGTCCGGGAAACTTGCAGAGCTGTAGAAGAAGTCAGAAGATGGCCAAGACTGAATTTCTCTGGGAATTTTCTCCCACGTCTAATCTTTTAGCACGCTGATAGTAAATGATAAAGACTGGGAAATGGTTTTTAAATTTACGTAAAAAAATGAATAGAACAACATAGGTTGTCGGGCACTCATTTATTAAAAGATAAAACGGTTGTCGAGTGGATTTTTGCCTAAGGTTGACAACCCTATCGAAATCTTTATTTAGCTGGCAACTGAGACATCCATGAAGTAAGGCCTTTATGCTTTCCCTCCATGAACGAATATCCTGTTCATGAACTGTCCGTGAAATCTGTAAAGTACTCTGAGTTTAGATTCTGGCTGTACATAAATATACATTCAGTTTCATTCTTACCTGCTGGAACCTGGTGAGCCCATCACTCCTGAGCCAGACTTTTACAGATCAGGGACTTGAGGAGATGGATGGATGGTCACTGGCCGTCAGATCAGCTTTCCCAGGTCCAGAAGACTGGAGTATACATGATAAAGGTAACTCCCTCTGAAATATTCCCTTATGAAATGTAAAATCATATCTTGTTTCTGGCCTTGTTACTGCCTTCCTATGTTTTTTTTAATGTAGTCGCTTTTACGGTTAATTAAACTACAAGAACTTTTAGTAAGACTAGGAAGATGGGCCAAATAAGTGAAAGTTCCGTAAAAACTTCCAAACGAAAATGTTCTACTCGTAAATCTGCACTATCTTGCCATTTTTGGAAGTGACGTCACATTTCTCGACCGGAAGTATAAAATAATGAAAATGTTTCTATCAGAATGGATACACTACATGAAGCCTAGAGGAACAGCAAGCAAAGAAATGAAACAAAGCGAATGAAGAAATCACAGCTGAGAAAAAGAAATAAAAACTCTCTTTAGGAAAAAAAAACATGCACAGAAGTTTTTGACCTGATATTTTGAGAGAGAGAGAGAGAGAGAGATAGATGAATGACTGAACCGCTTGCCCGCAGTTAGCAAGCAACCGTCGTTAGTACAGAAATTAGCAGAATTGAAAGCTAAGCATAAACAAAGAAATCAGACTAATTCTTCCAGCAAGTAATAAAAAACCGACAGGTTGTCCTGTTTGTAACAAACAAAGTAACACACAGTAATTAGTGTATACGTATACAACTATACACGAAGCACTACAGTAAAGCTGTGATACCAAAATGTATAAACTTGGAAAAAAGTAGGAACAGCTTTAGTACTTAACGACTACAACATTGTGACGTTTTGGCGTGAGCCTTAATCATACAAAAACAGACAGGACGAAGAATTAGAGAGAGGAGGTAAACTATAGATTCACATAAATCCTATGTTAAAGAAAAATAATAGGATTCATGTGAATCTCTACTTTATCTCCTCTCTCTCTCTTTATTTCTTCATCCCGTATGTTTTTGTATGATTAAGGCTCATACCGAAACGTCACAACTTTGTAGTCGTTAAGTAATAAGGCTGTTCCTACTTTTTTCTTAGTTTAACTTTGTAGTCGTTAAGTAATAAGGCTGTTCCTACTTTTTTCTTAGTTTAACTTTGTAGTCGTTAAGTAATAAGGCTGTTCCTACTTTTTTCTTAGTTTATACATTTTGTTTGTAACAAAGACTGGTCACCATAGCCTACCTGTTCACTTACAGAATTTCAGTCAGTCAGTCATTTGCATGTCCCTTGCAAATGTTTGCCTCTCTAACAGCTCTCCTGTATGCCTCTCGGTTGTAAGCAAGATGCCCAGCTGCCGTATTTGTTATAAAGAATATCACAAAAAAATATTGGGGAAATGGCAGCCAGACTTCAGCACATATACCACAAGAATTTTTTAGCCAACGGATGTGTGTCTCCAGCTGTGGTTTAGGAGGAGCTAAACCAAAGGGATTTAAATCATATTTTTTAAAATCATATTTTTAGGGGGAGCAGATGTTAAGCTCTGTTATAGGACTGCTATAAGACTACTGTAATGATGTTGCTGTACTGTATAGGACAGCTCAAGGGCTGCTACAAAGCTGATGAAGAGATACCATAAGACTGAGACGGGACTGCTATAGGAGTGCTATAATGTTTCTGTAGAACTACTGCAGTGCTGTCATAGGAACGTTGTAGTTTTGCTATAGGACTGCTACATGGATATTATAGTGTTGCTATAGGACTGCTACACGGATATTTGTAGTGTTGCTAAATGTCTGCTGTAC
Source organism: Achatina immaculata (assembly GCA_009760885.1). Classification (NCBI taxonomy): domain Eukaryota; kingdom Metazoa; phylum Mollusca; class Gastropoda; order Stylommatophora; family Achatinidae; genus Lissachatina; species Lissachatina immaculata. The sequence goes on along the minus strand of CM019720.1, from coordinate 63,955,479 downwards.
AGATGCTATAGGACTCCTACACGGAAATTTGTAGTGTTCCTAAATGTCTGCTGTACAGATGCTATAGGACTGTTACACGGATACTGTAGCGTTGCTATAGGTCTGCTGTACAGATCCTATAGAACATCCCCGAAATGTTTGCTAATTTTCCTATAGAGGACAGGGTTCTGAGTTTAGCAAAGCCCTGCAGAGCACATTAATACGAGGGGCAGCTGAAAAGTAATGTACAATCTAAAGTATGATTGTAGTTGTAATTCCATGCTGTGTATATTTGAATTATTGTAGTTGTAATACTGTGCTGTGTATATCTAGATGATTGAAACTGTAATTCCGCGCTGTGTATATGTGGATGATAGGAAAATTATTAGAAATAATCAAACACTGAAACCAAAACAGAATCTTTCTGTTCTCCTCTTGTCCTGTACTCATGCTAAATCCCTTATTAATGGGACTTTAGTTTAAGTGATAACCAATTTTCCCTGCATTAGTTGACAGCAGAAAATGACGTGGAATTTACCGTGCCTTGCTACGCTGGCTGACAGTCTATGATTTCTGGCGCTGCTCTTTCCAACGCGAATGACTGAGTACCTATTTCTACAGCAGGCAGTGGGAACCTGTAGGCAGGACACAAACTAACAGACTTCTGCCTGAGAACATTGGACATTAACAATCAGCTACCCAACCACCCTATTTTTTCTTCTTAAACCAGATTAGTGGTGTCTATTTTAGCTTTGACTGTCCAGCTTTATTACGTTGTATAGGGTTTATGTCCATCCGGATGTGCTATATAGAACTAACTCTGATGTTTGGTCACCAGATTTGCTCGCTTAACACTTAAATTCTAATTTTTTCACACCAGCAAAGCCCTGCTAAAAATCCACTTCCACTATTAACACGCCAGCAGTGAATCTAAATACTTTCACTATTTACACGCCAGCAGTGATTCTAAATACTTTCACTATTTACACGCCAGCAGTGATTCTAAATATTTTCACTATTTACACGTCAGCAGTGATTCTAAATACTTTCACTATTTACACCCCAGCAGTGATTCTAAATACTTTCACTATTTACACCCCAGCAGTGATTCTAAATACTTTCACTATTTACACCCCAGCAGTGATTCTAAATACTTTCACTATTTACACCCCAGCAGTGATTCTAAATATTTTCACTATTTACACCCCAGCAGTGCACGTCAAACACTTTCACAGTCTGTATTCCAGTGATGCCAACTCTGAGCTTCATTTCCGCTGTTACGAAAGATAGCAAGGAAAAGTTTAGCTCTGTCAAAATCCTCACATTTCATGGGATATGTTTTCATGGCACTTTTTTTTCACGAACACATAATGCATTGTTAGTGTTTGTTTATATGACAGAACACATGACAACTGCCATAAAAAAGTAAGAAGTGCGAGAGAGGAACTGCTCTGTATTGCCATATTATTTAGATGATACAAAAGTTGTAATGAAAACAGTGAATCATTGACTGAAGTTAATGCAACAAACATGCGAGTATGTCATAAAATTAGCAACTGTCCCTCGATCTTGTCCTTGCCAGTGTTGGTGCCAATATCAGACAGTCGTCAGACAGTCATCAGACATCCATAAAACATGAGGTGATGGAAGTCTAGCACAGTCACTCGTCTTAGCCAACGATTGCTGTATCAGCTGTGGTGATGCAAACAGAGCAGAGAAGTCGTTTTATTGGACAGATATTGTCTATTACAAGTGTCTAATGAAAGAGAATATGAGACATAAAAGAGTATATTTCGACCTACCTACCTACCTACCTACCTACCTATCTATCTATCTATCTATCTATCTATCTATCTATCTATCTATCTATCTATCTATCTATCTCATACACTCACTCATACACACTTATAGAAGCTATCAACCATTTGTAAATAAAGCAATCAAGAAAAGAGGGTGGGCATAACTGGGTCATGAGATGAGAAAGAAACAATCAGAAACAACAAATCAGAAACATCTGGGAAACAGAAAAAAGCCAACCTCGCGAGACCCTAAAGAGAACACTGACAAGAGAGCCAAAGATGGTAGACATCAGATCCCTTGAAGAGACTGGGATGCTCGCCGAGAATATGGATTCATGGCGAGACACACTTCGACCCCTGTGTGACGTCTGACGGTATGGGAAGGATGTAAGATATAACTAATGATCAGTATTACAAACTAATATAAACTGTATAAACTAGAACAGAAGTAGGAACAGCTTTATTACTTAACGAGCACACAGTTGTGATGTTTCCGTGTGAACCTTAATCATAAAAAAACCACACAGGACGAAGAAATAGAGAGAGGAGATAAAATATAAATTCATGTGAATGCTATGTACAAAAATATGAATGAAAAAAATAGAATAAAATAAAATGAATGGAACACTTAGCTGTGACTTGTCTTCTTCTTCTTCTTCTTCTTCGTTCACTTATACTATCAAGATCGTAGTTGCCTGTCTAGACTGCACTGGTCCAGTGTCTCCGACTTCAGCATTTTGTGGTCGTGGCCGCTACCCTTCCTAGTTGTGACCAGGACGGAGCTTTTGTCCAGAAGGACGAACCCTCGCCACTAGTAGGCCGGTTTAGGCATATTATCCCAGTATGGGCGTGTTTAGAGCGGAGGTACCGTGACATAGTAGCTCTCGCCGCGAGACTACTGGACATACCGATTAATTAATCTTCACTTTATCCTTTCCATCACCTTTTGACATCGGCGCTGCACGGCAACCCTAATTGCTTTTTCGCATTTTCTTCCTTGGCCGGGAGGAGTTTCACCCCACACGCACATCCGAAGAATCTCGCCAGCAGTGTCTAACCCATGGGTTAAGCCGATTTAGGCAATCTGCCCCGGTATGGGTGTGTATAGGAGGTGGCAGGCCTCTAGAGCAGAGGTTCCGTGATTTGAGTAGTACTGACCTCGATACTACTAGTTACTTCACTTAATCCTTTCCTTCACCATTTCCAAGGTCGCTCTGCGCGGCAACCCTAGTCACATTTTTCTTCATTGGCCGGGAGGAGTTTCCCCCAGGCACGGCAGATGAAGAATCTCGCCAGCAGCGGGTTTTCTGAGTCTTCCTTCTCCTAGATGAGCTACAAAACAAGACTCATCTACCCGAAACGTCTGGTTTTCAGGCGCCAGATACTCGCATTTGCTCCTTCTCCTGTCAGTTTGAACAGTTCCGCCACGAGAAGGCCAGGAGCTGGACGTGGACTGTCAGAGGCTATTTGAGATGCACGCCTTGGAGACATTTAGTTGGAGTGTAGAGCGTATCTTCCACCCCACCTCCGGCTATGACAGTCCTTAGAACCGCTGTGACTTGTAAGAAGCTGTTACTTGTAAGAGGCTGTGTTCAGAAGTGCGCGCATGGTGGAGTGTAGAGAAAGTTTAAATGGGACGTGTGATGTGGGATAGATGGGTCGTAAATAAGGAAGGGGATGGGGGAAAACCGAGGAAAGGGGAGAGAGTGATACAATGGTAATCAAGCTGGGAGAGGGTGGTATAAGTGATTATAGCTGGGTTAAAGGGGTTGTAATCTGATGCTGTGAAGAGGTTCTGAACTTTGTGCTACAAGTGAGAAGGGAGTGGAACTTAGTGGTCTTTTAAATAAATAAACTTGGCACAATTTAAATATGTCATAATATAAAGTATTGATTGCTCAGAAAAATATATAATGCAGCAAGAGAACAGGTCATAAAATAAATATTGATTGGTTGTCTATAGCAGTGTCAATGTAATAATGTGTCTAACATTCTAACATATAATATGTATGCATTACATTATGATATACATACATTATGTACATGTCTAACTGCTGAACAGTTTCGTCTAATTTAACGCTGCAAAGAAGATGACGATGGAGATGATAAATGTAAGCTCGGTTGTTAGAAAGGATAAACAAAACATACCTTCACAGGTGACCACGACACCACGTGTCACGTTATGCCAGCCAGTGCGGCACGTGGTGCCTTGCACGCACAAGTACCGGGCCTCGGTGCTGTTAGAAAGTTGTCTATTTGCTTTAAGTCCATCAAAATTACTGACTGAATGTTGATTATTTTCTACTGTCCACATTTACTACTACTGATAAATGTAAGGTATCTGCTACTGTTAACAATTAGTAATAAATAAGCATCATTCTGCAATACGTCCCGGGGAAGAAAAGACTGGCTAAAGTGAAACTCCAGCTCATTCTGCCTCCACCTATCCCATGATTCCTGCCAATCACTCGATGTTGTTCATCTGTCTGTGTTCTTGATCGCCAGTTTTCCTTGAGTAAGGATGTTTTGTTTGTTTGTTTGTTTGTTTTTTGCAATGATAATTTTCTTAATATACTTCAATTATCAAGGAATCTACATAAATAATTTTAATTGTTACATCTTACATAAATATAATAATTCTAAAATTATGTTTACTGTTAGAAAACATTAACATAAATGAAAAGCTGTTCGTTCTTAACCTGTCAATACCTGGAATAATACACGTATTTGTGACATGTAACTGTAAGTAACTACATGTCAGTATTTAACATAAATATTTTAGTTATTTTTACAGAAAATAATCGATAAATCTTGGTTTGAGAGAGAGAGAGAGAGAGAGAGAGAGAGGGAGAGAGAGAGATGCACAAAATGAGCAATAAAACTCACATATTTTATGAAATGAGTAAGTGATAAATCTCTATCATCATCAAAAATCGTTTAAACTCGTTATTCAGCTACACCTAACATTCTCCTCTTCCACAATCCCTCTCACTCCCTTTTCATTTATTCATAACCTCCTCACAGCATCACATTACAACCCCTCTACCATAACTATAATCACATATTTCACCTTCTCCTGGCTAGGTTAACACTGTATCACTATCTCCACCCTCCACGGTTTCCCCATCCACCACCCTCAGTTATGACCCACCTATCACACATCCTAAGTCTCCATGTAAACACTCTCTACACTCCACTGTGCGCATTTCTGACATAGCGTCGGACAAGCCACAGCTTCTTACAAGTTACAGCTAAGCGCTCTATTCATTTTATTTGATTTTTTAAAATACATTATTCATGTGAATTTATACTTTATCTCCTCTCTATATTTCTTCGTCCTGTGTGTTTTTGTATGATTAAGGCTCACACCAAAACGTCACAACTGTGTACTCGTTAAATAATAAGCTATTCCTACTTTTTTCCTAGTTTATACTCGTACAATGAGGGAGAAAGTATGTAGCACTTGAACGGATGAACATGTAGTCTCCTCCTGTACTGAGTGCAAGAATTCTTGGGCTTTGTATTGTCTGATGAACATGTGGTCTTCTCCTGTACTGGGTGCAAGAATCCTCGGACTTTGTATTGTCTGATGAACATGTAGTCTTCTCCTGTACTGGGTGCAAGAATCCCTGGACTTTGTATTGTCTGATGAACATGTAGTGTTCTCCTGTACTGGGTGCAAGAATCCTCGGAAATGTCTTCATCTAGTGAAGTTTTGACTTCTGATTGCTCTGGTGGTCAGTGGTAGATTCAGCCATCAAGATGTGTATGGATGAGGTCGTTCCGATCATTTTGACATGCTGCGTGGCATGTCCATCATCATCATCATGCGCATATTAAATGTTTCAGGGGCGCCTTAATTGGTTACTCCAACGTTTATTGTTCTTTGTATTGATGTGAGAAGTCGATCAAGGGGCTTGAAAAGAGTTTATCGATCAAGAATGTTATTGTTGTTATTGTAACATTTGTGTTACATGGATTAAAGCCATCTCACTGTATCGTCCGTAGCTAAAACAGCCTAAAAAGGGACCAAAACTTAACAGATCTCGATCTTTGATTTATTTTTTTTCCCATGAACTCAGGTGGTGATATTTTTTGTGTCATCACGTTAGACTGTCCATGATTGTTTTTTCCTCTTGGTATTCCCCTAAACTTCCTCCCATTTATCTTCCTTTGTGGTTGTTTTGTTTTCAAGCCCTCTTCTTCTTGTATGTCCCGTGAATGATGACTGTTACTGACAATAAATCTTGGTCGAAGTACTTTAACTAAAACACTAAGAATGACTTCTCTGGGGGGCGGGCGTTCCAGTACAAAGTTTTGTGATGTCATGAGTTTTATCTAATTTTGGAGGAGAACCATACAGTTTTCTCTAATTTTTGGTGAGAACCATACAATTTTCTCTAATTTTTATGAGAACCATACAATTTCTCTAATTTTTGGTGAGAACCATACAGTTTTCTCTAATTTTTGGTGAGAACCATACAATTTAATTTTTTCTAATGTTTGGTGAGAACCATACAATGGTCTCTACTTTTTGGTGAGAACCATACAGTTTTCTTTAATTTTTGGTGAGAACCATACAGTTTTCTCTAATTTTTGGTGAGAACCATACAGTTTTCTCTAATTTTTGGTGAGAACCATACAGTTTTCTCTAATTTTTGGTGAGAACCATACAGTTTTCTCTAATTTTTGGTGAGAACCATAAAGTTTCTGTCCGGTTTGCACAAGTAAGGATATTACTGAGGATGCAGCCGCTGAGCCTGACCCAGGTTATCTGCTACAGATTCAGAAGAAGGCCATCATGTTACAGCAGCCAACTAGTCTGTGCTGACATTTATGTCAAGTGTACAGAGTGACTATCCCACTTAAAGCTATGCCATGCAGGAAAGGAGTTCAGTTCTCTATAATATATACTCTACAATGTCAAGTTTTTTTTCTGTCTTGGACAATTGTTTTGAAGAAAGCAGATGTTGGTGGTTGTGGGTTTTTTCCGAGCATGAGTTTGTTGAAAAGCTCCACCCATGACCGATTCTACCAATGTAGGATTTACATATCTGGCAGTGTCTGTGTTGCAAGACTAGGTCTCCTTGCGCTTTGACAATGTATCTTCAAATATGGCCCTCGTTAGACCTTCAAATATTGCTGCAGCTTTCCACAAAGACGATCTCTCTCCTTGATTCGACCTATGGCAAGTTCTGCCTAGTCGTCGTAGGTAGGTAAGCTAAGCATATCACGCCTCAGGGGCTCATAGGGGATAAGGTGTTAGTGCCCATATTTTCTTTGACCTGTCACCATACTAGAGGGTGGTATGGTCGGCATCACGTCTGACCGCTTTTTCTTCTCCAACTCCTGATTAAATCGGGTACCCATTTCTAGAGCTGGGTGACTGGAGGGGGGGGGGGGGGGGCGCGCGTCCCTCCAGCCAGATTCGAACCCCCGACCTTCGCCATGAGAGACAGTGTACTAACCACTTGCCACTCAGACGCCCCCAGTCCTCGTTGCTAGCTGAAACATCTCTCACGGATGACTTACGGATCTCTCTCTACCTCAGCTTTGTTCTACTAAACGGCCTCCTTCTCTCCACAGGTTCATCCTATACATTTTGCTCGTCATTGCGGCTGTCGACCAGTCTTGTTACGTGTCCCATCCATAAGAATCTTCTGCTGCTAGTCTTCGCCGCCTTGGATGCTTATCATGTTGCAGAGATTTAAAGCTGACGACTAAGTAAGCTTAGAGAGACAATATGTGTTCTATTTCATTAAATTTACTGGGCTGATTTATGATCACTTTTATGTCAAATGTGAAAAAAATATCAACAAAGTAAGTCGTTAAACCTTACATGACAATAATAATTCTAAAATTATATTGCCTGTATTGTTAGAAAACCTACATTTCTATATGGCCGGAAATACGCAGTCCCATATAATCGTACGTCCCGGTTACGTTCTCGGGGGCACGTCGGTAGCGGGGATTTGATGTTGGTAGGTAACCATCGTCACAGATGACACACCCGGAGCAACCTAAAGTAGCGCTGACATACACCTGGTGCTTGCAGTGCCATCCGTCTACTGGCTCTGGACAAAGAACTGTGGAGATACAAGTACTGTTCTTAGTGTTCACCCCCCAAAAAGGGCTTTGGTTGCCCCGACTTGACACGGCTTGTTTTTAGAACCTAGTTTTACCTCCCATTTCGACCTACTTTCGCTGCCATAGGCGCCTCGTGGGGGGCAGAACAGGGTCTTGGACAGCTACTGTTAGCTAACTCTGCCGCAACTATTCTGCCATGGATGGCTGACCGTTATCTCTACTACAGATAGCTTGAGTACTTCGTCTCTTGGCTTTAAACAAGAACTTATGTATATGTTGGCCCACATTTGTGCGTGGCGAATAGCAGCAAGTATAACTGTGCTAGATAGGTCGGTGATGTTGCCATTTGTATTGCAACAGATCTGGTCTTGACCTTCACCCCACAACCTCTCATTTCTCTTGAATCAGACAAAGTCATGACCTTCCCCCATCTCTCTGTATTTTTCTTGGGTGGAATATTATTGAAAATTTATATTAAGTATTTATATTAAGTTATATAAAGTATTTTGCAAGGTCATTTTGAATAGACTTAAAGATATAATGGATACAGCAGTGAGAGAAGAACAAGCAGGATGTCGAAAAGGGAGAAGCTGTCTCGACCAGATCTTTACTCTGAGAATAATACTTGAAGAACATATTGAAAAGCAGAAACCTTTAATACTAAACTTCATAGACTTTAAAAAGGCATTTGATAGCATACACAGAGATTCATTATGGAAAATGTTAAGTCTATATGGAATACTATCTAAAACTGTCAACATCATTAAGGATCTCTACAATGGATATGTTTGTGCAGCCAAAACAGAAGAAGAGATGAGTGAATGGTTCCAGATTGAAACAGGTGTGAAACAAGGATGTACACTGTCTCCTTTACTTTTTGGAATTGCAGTAGACTGCATAATGAAAAAATGCTGCACAGGTAACACAGGCATTGATTGGGTAAAGGGGACCCATCTAGAAGATCTTGATTTGGCTGATGACATAACTCTTATCAGTAACAATGTGAATTCCATGCAAGAAAAAAAAACAGATATCCTGTCTTCACTGGCTAGCAAAATAGGACTTGAAATTAACAAGGATAAAACAAAAATAATGAAAATTCCCATCAATCAAAATGGAAAAATATACGTAGAAAGGACAGATGTTGAAGAAGTAAATCAATCTGCATACCTTGGCAGCTATATAGACCAGAATGGTGACACCAGAAAGGAAGTTAGAATTAGAATTGCAAAAGCAGCACCAATCTTCAAGAATCTTGAGAACATATGGCATTCAAAAGTTATAAGCACAAAAACCAAGTTAAGACTATTCAATTCAAATGTAATATCCACCCTCATTTAAGCATGCGAAAGATAGAAAACAACTAAAGAAATAGACAATAAACTAGACTCGTTTGAAAACAAATGCCTAAGGAAAATACTCGGCATCAAGTGGAACGAATTCAAGAACAACGCAGAGATAAGACAGATGAGTGAACAACAACCAGTCTCATGGGTGATCAGGAAAAGGAGATGGACACATGTTGGTCACGTGATGAGAAGAAACGATCAGAGAATCCCAAAACAAGCTATCAAGTGAAACACAACAGGCTGAAGAAAAAGAGGCAGACCACGTGAACCTCTAAAGTGGACATTGTTAAGAGAGGCCAAATTAATAGGTATAAAATCCCTTGATGATGTTGAAAAGCTCGCCGAAAACAGGAAAAGTTGGCGAATATGTGACGTTTAACAGCACGGGAAGGATATAAGATATAAGATATTATTGACTCACTTCAACCTAGCTACAACACTCTGTGGATTCAGTGACAAAGAGTACACTTCTTTAGTCTGCTCTGATACTTCGAGTATTTCACTGCAACCCACTCCTTATCCAATAGAAATCCTAGATTCAAATCCCCCTCCCCTCTTATTCAGGAGACTGCGGTGAGTGGGGGAGGGGAGAATGTAGAAAGAATGGAAGAGAGTAGTCAGAACAAACTAGAATATATATACATTAGATAGAAAGGAAGAGACCAAGCTAAGAACAGAAAGATAAGGTGAAAGAAGACCGGAGAAAGCTTAGAATAAACAAATGGAGAGAGGAAGAAAAAAACAAGATCAGAAATGACTGGAGGGAGTCTGTTATCTGTAACAGCGATAATCCTAAAGTGCTTGGGAACAGAAGAGAAGAGAAATGTCTAATCACACGAGGTCGAAGTTTTCAAGGGGCGATTTCTTGTTTTCTTTATTGTTCTTCACTATAGCCTGGTGCTCCTCTTCTCTGTCAGGTTGGAGCACAGCATATTCATCGCGGTTGAGGAGTATGTCCGGAAACCTTTCTGTTACCCTCATTTTCATTAATTCAAACAAGAGATGAGAGCAAACAAATTTACCGGACTCAGAACTGGCCAAGATCTTTCCTAACTTTCCGTTGGCGCTCCGAGTAATTATCTGGCTTAAATACCACAAGGTGGAGCTCGCCAAGATGACCATGGTGGGTGGGATTTGGTAGAATTTTTTTTTCTTTTAGGAATCCACTCAGGATGTTAAAGAAAGCTATCTTAATCAACTCCCAATCCGACACGACAGCCATGTTCTAACATCTTCACAACGTCAGCTGCTTAGAATATCTTACTCGTAGTTCCAAAGACATAAAAAAAACATCAAGATATTGATGTAACTAACTCTGCGATTCGATACATGCTCGAATCTTCATTACTATAGCTCTATGAAGAACTAAAAGACATGTCAAAATGCACTGAAAGTAACCAAACAAAGGTACCGATCATCTACACTTAGCTAAAGAAAAAAAAAATTGAGGTCACGTACCTCCAGAGCTGTCACACGACCTTGTCTTCTCTCCGCTCCCAATTGTATTGGTTGTTAATCGATATCCCACGAGACAGTCGCTGCAGTTGCCGTAACTTTCGCAAGTTCCGCAGCCATCACCACAGTCTACACAAGATAGGATTTATGGTAAGTGCCTTATTTATTCAGATTTACTTTCATGCAATAAATTACAGCTAGATTACAGATTTAACATTTGACTGCGTCTGTATATGTTTTTGGCGCATACATTGTTGATAAAATGGCAGATTAATGGCTTCAAGTACTACATGTATTGCCTGTACTTGTACGAACTCCCTGTAACTGCGAGCTGGTGTTCTTTGCAGCCGATGATGTAGAGGTGTTGAGGCACAGCATCGTATCGGCTTGGGAGGGGGCTATGGCAGCTATGTTTTCTGTCCTGGAGTACAGCTAAAAGGCAGGGGATGTGGAATGCTTCTTTAGCAGACTCCACCACCATGGGGACTATGGCGATCCCTGCCCCGTTAGCCAGGCTAGGCCTATTACTGGTGGTACCACAGAGAGGTGGGACTGGGTCTTGGTCAGCTATGGTTCGCTAACCCTGACGCTAGCATATCACCTATGGATCGCTATTACCTCATCGGACAGCGTATTCACCCCCCGTACTATATGAATATAAGACAGTTATTTTCTAGTGGGGAAAACGGGCTAGAATACATAAATATGTGCTAAGGTTGTCAAGATCTATTTTTTTTCTGAAGACTTCTCATATCTAATTCTGTTATAGTTTGACTGGCATGAAAGTCAATAGTACCAACAAACCATTTTTATTTAAATTTTAGGTTCTTATCTGGTTGCTTGGCAACTTTCATATTCAATTTTAACCCGATTTTCTCCTCACATAATGCAGCGCCGTTACTCAGTGTCGCTGCCCACATGACCCGGTCCTTAGCCAGTTCTTCTTATGCTCCTGAACTGATTCAAAACTGTTTGGAAGCTTAGCACGTTGTAACAAATCAAAAGTAGTTGGAATCTTAGTAAGTTGTAGCAACACAAAAGTAGATGGAAGCTTAGCACGTTATAACAACTCAAAAGTAGCTGGAATCTTAGCACGTTGTAACAACACAAAAGTAGATGGAAGCTTAACACGTTGTAACAATACAAAAGTAGACAGAAGCTTAGCACGTTGTAACAACTCAAAGGTAGTTGGAAGCTTGGCACGAGTACATGGAAGCTTGGCACGATGTTACAACCCAAAAGTAGATAGAAGCTTAGGACGTTGTAACAACAACAAAAAAGTAGATGGAAGCTTGGCACGTTGTAACAACTGACGGTAGTTGAAAACTTGGCACATTGTAACAACAAAAAAGTAGATAGAAGCTTGGCACGTTGTAACAACAAAAAGTAGATTAAACCTTGGCACGTTGTAACAACAAAAAGTAGATAGAAGCTTGGCACGTTGTAACGACAAAAAAGTAGATGGACGCTTGGCACGAGTAGATGGAAGCTTGACACGATATTACAACCCAAAAATAGTTGGAAGCTTGAAACGATGTTACAACCCAAAAGTTGATGGAAGCTTGACACGATGTTACAACCCAAAATACTTGTAAGCTAGGCATGAGTAGTTGGAAGCTTGACACGATGTTACAACCCAAAAGTAGATGGAAGTTTGGCACATTGTAACAATTCAAAAGTAAATAGAAGTTTAGCACGTTGTAACAACTCAAAAGTAGTTGGAAGGTTAGCACGTTGTAACAATTCAAAAGTAGCTGAAAGTTTGGCACGTTGTAACAACCAAAAGTAGTTGGAAGCTTGACACGTTGTAACAACCCAAAAGTAGCTGGAAGCTTGGCACATTGTAAAAACTCAAAAGTAGTTGGAAAGTTGGCACGTTGTAGCATCTCAAAGGTAGATGGAAGCTTGGCACGTTGTAACAACTCAAAGGTAGATGGAAGTTTAACACACTGTAACAACATAAGTGTAGCTGGAAGCTTGACACGTTGTAACAACTAAAAAGTACATGGAAGCTGGACACGTTGTAGCAACTCAAAGGTAGATGGAACCTTGGCATGTTGTAACAACTCAAAGGTAGATGGAACCTTGGCATGTTGTAACAACTCAAAGGTAGATGGAAGCTTGGCTCGTTGTAGCAACTCAAAGGTAGATGGAAGTTTAACACGTTGTAACAACTCAAAGGTAAGATGGAAGCTTGGCATATTGTAACAACTCAAAAGTAGACTGAAGCTTAACAACTCAGATATGGTTGTGCTGGTCCTTCTATTTGATGTCCATCTTCTGCCAAATGCAGCTAAAATTGAAACTTGTTTTTCCACATCTTGAAAACGCCGATGTTTCAGTTTCACACAGAAATCTAAGCATATAGATCTGATAAATCACAACCGTTATCGTCAGAATTTATCTTCTCTTGATTCGTGCGTTTCTAAACAAATTGCCACATGAAATAACTGTCTATCCTGTTTGGCTGTAGACTTCTTCTTCTCCGTGAAATGTAGATGAAATATACTCAACGTCTGTGCTCTCTCTCTCTCTCTCTCTCTCTCTATTCACTTACAAAATTCACTCGGTGAATGTAATACCCTCAGATAAAGATCGGTTCGTGATAACAACTATGTAGATGACATTGCCCTGGAATATGTGAACTAACTTAAGAAGAAAACATTTCTGTGATGACTTACAGGCGCAAGAATCCAGGACGTCGATTTTTACGTGAAAATATTGCAAAGGGCAGGTGTCTCCTTTAATACACAGCCACTGGGGCTCTGATCTGTGAAATCAAGATAATATATAAGTATTATACACCGGTGGAGATATTAAAGACAAATAGAGCACCAACGGGCCCTTGCATATATATGTATGTATGTATGTATGTATGTATATATAAATGTATACAGAAGTTATTAACAGAGACAGACCAAGAGGCAGACCAAGACAAAGGTAACGTAACAACCTGGAAAAAGACATACGCACCCTCGGAGTGGACATTTGGCACGATAACCCTAAGAAGAGAGAAGAATGGAGACAAGTCTTGTCTGCAACAGTGAACCGCAATAGCTAGGAAAACTGACTGAATGAATGAATGAATGGGCACTAACATAATACCCCTATGTGCCTCTAAGGCATGACAACTATGCAAGTTAATGCAGACTCAACAATACCCGACGATAAGAAAAATGGCAAGTTTTTGAATTTCAAATTGATATCCAGCTATTCCACACCGCCATAGCAAGCCAAGAGCTTGGAGACGCCTACAAGCAAACATCCTGATTTTGTGTGTGAATTTGCTTTTCATTAATTCACTGTCATCCTTATTTATAGTGAGTTATAAAGTGCCTCACCCTCAGCTAGATATTCTCTAGTTTCAGATGGCTCACTAGTTGGAGTGTTGCTGTACGGAGAAGAAGGAATCGTGACTCCAGGTAAATGAATTTGAAAGTTAACTACCAGGTACCAGAGAGTACGCCTGTGACGTCAAAGTTAGTGAAACATAGAAGCTAATGCCTCGGTTTGTTTCTGTTTCCTTGCGTTCCTTAAACAGCCTGTTTCACAACCTTCCTGGAAACCGACGTAGATGGACCCCTGTATAAGTGGACTGCCAGAAAATCCTGACAAATGAATGCTGCTGGGAGGACATTGTTCAGCCTACTCATGTATTCTCCTGGATATTAGGATAGAAATAAGAACTTGCTGTCCTCATCACATATCACAGAGAGTGTCTAAGTAATCTTCGTTATGGAGCAAAAGAAAGCATTTTATCTCAAAGAAGTCAGTGTAACAACGGAAACAACCCGAAACTTACAACGGATTTCGTGGTTTTTGTAGAGTGCCATAGAAACATCAGAGAAAGACACACACATATACAGGGTGTTGATTAGTGCTTCCCAAACTATATCGAGATATATGCCCCTTACCTCTCAAGCCCAATCCCTAGCACTTCCCCCCCCCCCACACACACAATTTGTTTCCTTTCAATTGGTTTTGATACCCCCCCCCCGTCACTCCCTCTTCCCTCATCGTCTCTCCTTTGGATCGTCCCAGCGCCTTGAAACTGTGCTGGTGCATAAGTTACATTTTTATGGATAAATTGGGAGGAATATGTTATCCAGCTTTTCCCACAGTCTCTACAGTACTACTGTACTGTGCGGTCAATATCTAGCTCTCCTTCATGACCGCCAACGCTTTCCTCGATATAAATAGATTCTTCAACCCCTCATCACGTGAACGATGACGCTCTGCCCAAAGTCGTACACACCCTTGAATCTCGAGTGGTCGTTCACACTCTCCCCCACCTTGACAAAAAAATATTTGTCCTATCATAAATTTTGTCAACGTTTATCAAATTCAGGACCTACTCATCCAACACTACACAATAAATTTACTACAGCACGAAAATTAAGTTAATATAATGAATCAAGTCTGACTGGATGTGCCAGCCACATGTCCATTTTTTTCATATTAGACATAATGTTCCACGACCGATAATAGAATTGTTCATTGTCTGAAACGAAAACATTGTGGGGGTTTGTCTTGATTATTCCTCATTGAGTAGCTGACCGGTGTGGTGATGTGCCCTGTGGACATCTGCTGAACTGTGCTGAATTTGTGCTATTTTGTGCACTCTTTCGTGGGAATCTTGTCGAGCTGGATACTTCTCTCTACATAAAATAGAATGATTTGTACAACTGCCTCCTGAATAGGCAGTGATATGTTCATTGTCTGAAACGTTTCTGCTAGTTGGTGAAGAAACGCACTATCCATGGCATTTGAGTGTGTCTGGGAGTCTTCGTTAGAGTTTGAATTGTTTGAAATTGTCACAGATTTACATCATGTTCCATTTCTATTTTCACCTGCTTATCTTCCATGCAGATAGTAAGTAATATTTTTTTCACAGATTCGAAATATCAGCTCGTATTCTAACTAAAATTATCCATCTTCTTTTTTTCGAATATCCTTCACTTCCCCCCCCCCCCCCCCCACATCCGAGCACTCCTACCCTGTTCTTATTTCGTCATTCTTCCGCTTCCTCTTTCCGGTCACACCACCCACGCAGCGCGCCGTCTCATCGACGTCACAACTCCGGTTTTCCCACAAATCTCACCCACTGTGTTTGTGCCACTGATCTGATGCTTATTAAATTGTAACTTTCACGACATTTGTCAGTTTTAGAAAACACACATGATACAAAATGGTCTAGCATACAGTATTACTACGTGGGGGGTAAAATTTTCACGGCACCAACTGTAAACTTTGTTGGTGCATAAGTTACATTTTTATGAATAAATTAGGAGGAATATGTTATCCAGCTGTTACCACAGTCCCTTTGCCACTGTACTATTGTACTGTGCGGCCAATATCTAGCTCCCCCTCATGACCGCTAATGCTTTCCTTGATTTATATAGATCCTTCCACCCCCGGATCACGTGAACGATAACGCTCTGTCAAAGATCGTACACACCCTTGAGCCCCGAGTGATCGTTCACAGATGGCGGTACCGCCACATTTTGGGAACTAATGCCATAAATTAATTAGAATTAAGGATTACACATGTTCAAAATTTCTCACACATTCTTGGAGATGGGGATCTTAATTCCTTGATAAACATATACTCCAGCCGTGTTGTTTCCTGTGATGAAGTATCTAGGGTTGGCCGTCATAATGTATCCTGGCTGGCAACCAGACTGACAGCCAAGACAACCAAGGTTCTCGATCACTCTGTTGTATGTCTCTTCCAGGCAGTTGAGAGCAGGGTGCGGGCAGTCGACATTAATTAGAATTAAGGATTACACATGTTCAAAATTTCTCACACATTCTTGGAGATGGGGATCTTAATTCCTTGATAAACATATACTCCAGCCGTGTTGTTTCCTGTGATGAAGTATCTAGGGTTGGCCGTCATAATGTATCCTGGCTGGCAACCAGACTGACAGCCAAGACAACCAAGGTTCTCGATCACTCTGTTGTATGTCTCTTCCAGGCAGTTGAGAGCAGGGTGCGGGCAGTCGACTAGGAACAGAAGAGAAATCCTGTGACTCATACAAAAGATAAACAATCGAATGATCATACAAAAGATAAACAATCGAATGATCATACAAAAGATAAACAATCGAAGGACCATATAAAAGATAAACAATCGAATGATCATCAACTACTTTACTCCCTTCTCACCTCCTTCATAATGTGAATTTTTGTTTTCTCAGCAGTCTGCGCCACTATAACGTTGAAATAAAAACATAGTGTCGGATGTAGAGTGGATTACAGTGGCTTTTCTGAAGCCAATGCACAAAAAAAAAAGATGTCTCTAACAAAGTTTTGTGATGTAACATAGATATACATAACAAAGTTTCTACGACAAGCAACAAAGATGGATCTAAGGAATAATTCGGTTCGGTTATGACCCTTCATTGTGATGCAGGAAGAAAGAAAATGTCGCAGGAATGCGTCTAGCCTGTAGGAACAAATTCTGAGAAACTGTGCTTTGTGTTATCGCAAATTCTGAGAACTTGTCTACGCAACAGATTTTGTTCGAGCTACAGCCTCACAAGTTTCTAAAGCTAGGTCTGTGACGTCGTTAACAGTGTCCAGAGTATATGACAGTGTCCAGAGTATATGACAGTGTCCAGAGTATGACAATGTCCAGAGTATTACAGTGTCCAGAGTATATGACAGTGCCAAGAGTATATGACAGTGTCCAGAGTATTACAGTGTCCAGAATATATGAAAGTGTCCAGAGTATGATAGTGTCCAGAGTGTATGAAAGTGTCCAGAGTATGACAGTGTCCAGAATATATGAAAATGTCCAGAGTATAACAGTGCCCAGAATATATGAAAGTGTCCAGAGTATAACAGTGTCCAGAATATATGAAAATGTCCAGAGTATAACAGTGTCCAGAATATATGAAAGTGTCCAGAGTATAACAGTGTCCAGAATATATGAAAATGTCCAGAGTATGATAGTGTCCAAAATATATGAAAGTGTCCAGAGTATGATAGTGTCCAAAATATATGAAAGTGTCCAGAGTATGACAGTAAAATGTATACACTAGGAAAAAAGGTAGGAACAGCTTTATTATTTAACGATAATACACTCGTGACTCTTCGGCGCCGAAACGTCACAAAATGTTTTATAGTTAAGTAATAAAGCTGTTCCTACTTGTTTCTTAGTTCTTATACATTTTAGTTCTTATACATTTTAGTATCACAGCTTTACTGCATTGCTTTGTGTGTAGTTGTATAATTATACACTAATTACTGTGTGCTAGTAAGAGTATGAAGGTGTCCAGAGTATGACAGTGTCCAGAGTATGACAATGTCCAGAGTATGACAATGTCCAGATTATGAAGGTGTCCAGAGTATGACAATGTCCAGAGTATGACAATGTCCAGAGTATGAAGGTTCCAGAGTATGACAGTGTCCAGAGTATGACAGTGTCCAGAGTATGACATGTCCAGAGTATGACAGTGTCCAGAGTATGACAGTGTCCAGAGTATGACAGTGTCCAGAGTATGACAGTGTCCAGGAGTGACAGATAAAATAGAAGTGAACGTCTTAACACGTTGTTAGCCCCCTCCCACCCCCCCCCCCCCCCACTGACAGAAAATATGGGACGTCCAAACACGTCCACGGTAGTAACACGATTTCAAAATGTAGAAATTACATTATTGCTCATTTGTAAGGTTAATGTTAATGTCAAGAAGTTAATTTGACATAAGATTTGGATGGAGCTTGCAGACGTTAGAGAGCAAAATAATTATATGAGAATGGCGGAAAGTAAACTATGGCAAGTATGCAAGCCACTAGACCACGAAACTCCGAAATGTTACTGTGTTGCTGGCCCCAAGAAATTATGTGAAGCATTATCTGCGATATGTGATGTACTGACTGACTGACTGCCCATGAAGATTTCCATTATTTGCGTATTTCAAATATTTTATCTCTTTTCTTCCAGCCTTGACTCTTGACTACTGTGATCAGCATTTACCACACAGACATGATGTACAAGAAAACCTTTTTTTTTAAACATTGCATGGTGCTGCAAGATAATTGTACCGCAGTGAAGTGGTGAGGGTTTTTAGATTAAAATCTTAGCCTGGACGGGAAGGACCACTTTTTTTTTAAACGACGAAAACAACAGGCCGTGACCTGGTGGTACTGCAAACCGGGCCCACCCGTAACGAGATGTGGACCTTACCCCCGGCATTCAATGTGCAGGTCAGGCCTCGAGCATCTCGTTTGTTCCAAAATAACAAAGTGTACATTCTACAGAGCGAAGAACTACACTTTGATCTTAGCCAAAAGGCCGAGAAGCGGTGTGATCCCATCTGGCTACCCATTGTTTCCTGCACAACAAATTTCTGGTATTTCCAGCTTAGATATATTCTACATTACATCGCACAGTTCTAACCTTTAAACCAGGGAAATATTTTAGAAGTAAAAGTATGTGTGCGTCGAAGGCTACAGTTTTTATTATTATTTAATCTCTAGAGTATGCGACTGGATATTGTAGTGTACTCCACAGAAAAACAGAAATTAATAATGATCGAGCTTACGGTCCCATACGAAACTAGAATAGAGGAACAGCATTTATTCAGATTGGAGAAGTACAATGATCTGGTCAAGCAACTGAGGCAGGGGGCAGGAATCAGGGCAAAAGTGATAGCTGTAGAAGTGGGAGCAAGAGGATTCGTAGCAACATCAGCATATGACCTATGTAAGCAACTGGGCATAAAGGGACAAGCAAGAGCAAGGGCATTGAGAAGCCTTTCAGAAACAGCAGAAAAGGGCTCATGCTGGCTGTGGAGTATGCGAAACAAGCATTGGGAACATAAGTAATTTCATTTGCCACAAACCAATACCAGTCCTCCGTGGCTGGATCGCTAAAGACAAAATGCAGTGGCAACTGGAAGATCATGGGTTCAATCCCGGGACTGGAAAAAAAAAGCAACAACTCACAAGACCTCTGGGAGTCATGACCCAGAGGGGCCCACGCCCCTTAGAGTGTCAGGAGTTTAAAGGGCCGAAACACTTGTCTGGAGGGGGGGGGGGGTACTTCCTCTGATGATCTGAAGAAGCTGTGTTGTTGTTCCGCTCTCTACGGTAGAGAGTTTCCTGCATATAGCATAAGAAACAGGCTTCTTCATAGACTCCACCACCCAAAGGAACATTCTGGGCCTTACCCAGCCAGGCTAAGTGAAGAAATGACTTTTTTAAAATTATTTTTTTCTGACCATCATTTCAGGTTGGTTATGGCCCTTGGGCAGCTCTAGTTTGCATCCATTGAAAGATGTACCGCCCATCTGTCACTCTCGTCTTTGATCTTTCTTTTGAAGTCGTGTACCACGAGCACACCAAGACATAAACAGTTCAAATATTTCAACAAGTTTTCATTATTACATACTATGGATTAAAGTTCTCATTACCTTTCGGGCCGTCAAGCAAAAAAGAATGTACCCTAATTCGCAAAACAGAGACCACAATGTAGAATAGCAAAGCGAATGAAATGGTTCCTACAGGAGACATCTTGTCGGTCATTCAGACTTGAACAACAACTGTCTGTCTCCAAATAACTACTTAATTATACCACTGAATGTTCGTTCCCATACAGTTAAGGCTAGGTACTGTCTCTTATCTTTTACAAAAAAAAGGACTGCAGTATACTTTAATCTACATCGATGCATGTTTTGTTCATTTTAGTATATTTTTTGTGTCTTTTATTTCTGTTATCTACGGCTAGCAGTGTATGACGGGCATTTATGTCCTTGAGACCATGACAGCCATATTTTGTGTTTTCACAATGAGGGTAAAATCATTCACAAAAAATTGGCGTGAATGACTCACAACTCCATGTACACGTTTATGTGAAGACGCTGACCGTTGATTTTGCATACACATGTTAGACTTGACTGTCATATTTCATTATGGTTTATTGTCTGAGTCATCATCATTGGGCTCCGGACATGTCCTTAGATGCTCAGACCCCACCCCCCTCTTTTTACCTTAACATATCCATCAGCATCCTGTGGCTGATAGTGCTTGTCCTGTGTTGGTTGACAAGTCCCCTCGCACGCCCAGTATTCCTCTCGTTCCCGACTGTGCCAGTAAGTACTCCCAGCTCTCTCAGTCTAAGCAGCAACGTGATACTCTGCCATCCAAGTCCTCCACTCTGCCTATCTCTCTGAGCATATTAACAACATCAGCTCGTGAAAAATATATGGTGGATATTTTTTGTCGCATTGATTGATACAGAGGCTGTTGATTGAAACTTACGATAATTGATTTGATTATTAATGCACTTGAATAATACTAATGTATACTAATAATACTTCTCTGCCTCACTTGTACTACTGTACTTCAGTAGAAGGTGATTATATATATATATATATATATATATATATATATAATGGATTCAGTTTTCACTGCTCCATGGTTCACTTCTGATTTGTGGCCAGTTTCGTATATAACTCCTTTAACTGATGACAAACTGCCGACCCAGGAATTCACTCAACAATAACGCTGAATCAATCAACTAAGTGTATCCAGTGCCGATAACATAACGTTTAATGACGACACATGATGATGATGTTGGCCCATGAATTATGTTAGTGAAATATATCATGTCATACCTCAAACTGATCAGCAAAACAAGAACAAGAAATCCAGACGTCTTGCATCTCAATATAAGACAGCCGCCACAAGATACTAAATGAAATATGACACTATTCCTACACAGGGAAACTCTTGATCACAAACGTTCTAACCGACGCTGACAATCACTAGTTTTACAGTTACAGAATTTTCTCCACTGTAAAATTATTAGTACTCAGGAGGAGTTAAGACTAATTTCATTTCACTCAAAAGATTTACGTGAGTCGCACTTCTTTAGCCATGAGCAATATTCCTTACACTCTATCCAGTGGTTGTCCATTTGCGATGATGGCACAGGCAGCCAGCCTAACAGCTCTCTCATTTCTCTGTATGCCCACATGCCCAGGGACATAGGTGATGATTTCTACAATGACTCAAGTCATTGCATGCGTAGAGAACCTGCCTCGACCTTCCGGATCATTCAAGTCATGTACTCCTTTCCTTATCTGATAAGGTGCCTTATCTTCAATGCATCTGCTGCAAAGAGCAACAATTCAGAGTTCCAGGGAAATCAGAAGACGATGAAGAAGAAGATCTAACTCGTGAAATGTTTCTTTTTTTGTTTTTATTGAATCATGAAAGTAAATAAAACATTCTTTTTATGTAGTCTAAGAGTATTTCTCTTAAATGATGACCATACCTGCCATTGTTTTCCATTATTATTATTATTATTACTGAATTTACGAGGAAAAAAACATACGAAGAAGACTATTATTACTTCTATCACAAAGGCCGTATTAACAAATATTCACATCCGATGTCCTGTATTCACAATTTAAATATTACCTTATTTACCGTCTTGTATGTAGTTATTCCTGTACTGATGTCATGGGTAAGAATTAAACGTAATTGTTTCGTTATTTGCTTAGCGGGGTATGGGAGCAGGTGGTTGGATGGAATGGGAGAGCAGCCGACAGATAATGTTGTTTATGGTCACCATTCTATGATAATAGGCAGATGATCTCAATGTAGGGACAAAAGCTACGATCACTGACTAGCACAGTCATTGCACAGAAGGAAAGCAATGGTAAACTATCTTCTGGAAATATATCAAGAAACCCAAACAGCATCATGGAAGGTCAGATAGGAAAAAGATCTGGAGGCGAGTCCCTCAGGCCCGATAGATCTAATTTTAACACTGGGGAAGAGTGTGAGACAGAGGTCAGTACTAGTAATTGTGATGACGTACAAAATCCTGACGGTGTTATTAAGAAAAATCCCAGCATCAAGGTAAAAAGAAAAAAATAAGAGTAGGAACATGGAATGTAAGAAGTGTGTATGAGGGAAAGTATCAAATAATAAGTGACGAGATGAAAAGAACGGGAATACACATTGTGGGAATCTGCAAACATCGATGGAAATGATCAGGACACTTTAAAGCGAGAATGATAATATCTTTATATACTCTGGTGGAGAAGTAGGAGGAAAGAATGGAGTGGCTTTTTACTTGGACAAAACAACATCAAAAGCATTACTAGGGTACAATCCAGTAAGTGATAGAATCCTCACTATCAGACTTAAGGGCACTCCTAGAAATGTAACATTCATCCAGATATATGCATCTACATCAGCAGCAGAAGAAGAGGTAGTAGAAGACTTTTAAAACACACTGCAAACGACGATAGACTAAGTACGGAAAAAAATGATATCGTATTAATAATGGGGGATTTTAATGCAAAGATTCATACAGAAAGAACAGAAGATGAAGGATATGTTGTGGTGAAATTTAGCATAGGACATAGAAATGAGGCAGGTGACAATCTAATGGTGTTTTGCATGGAAAATCAGCTAATGATCGCTAACACACTTTTTAAACAACATCCAAGAAGACTTTACACGTGGGCATCACCTGATGGGAAAAGCAAGAATCAAATAGATTACATTTTAATGCAAAGAAGGTGGAGATCAAGTATAACATCAACAAAAACTTTACCAGGTGCTGACTGTGACATGGACCATGAGTTATTAATAGCAGACATGAAGATAAAGATAAAAAAGACAGTTACGGGATCAAGACCACTTCGCTTTGATCTTACAAAAATACCAGAACAATACAGTATAGATGTGAAGAACCGTTTTGAAATCCTGATGGCTGTACAGGAGGAGATGACACCAGATGAACTGGCTACGCAGGCCAGAGATATATTAATAACAACAGCTAAGGACATGGTTCCAGTAAAGAAAACACAAAAGAATGGATGGATTACAGCAGGCACACTAGAAATGATAAAACAACGTTGAGAAATTAAGACGCAATGGAAAATGACAAACAACAACAAAGAGGAATAAAATCTGTAACAAAAGAAGTACGAAAAAACATAAAAAAGACAGAAACAATACACACAAGATACAAGAAGGACGTCAGAAGTGCGAAAGAGGTAGTGAAATGTTTAAAGAAATGAAGACACTGATGAGAAATGTCACACCTAAGCTAAATGTAATTTCTGATGAGATGGGGAGTACCTTAACAGAGACAGAGGAAATTCTAGAAAGATTAAAGGAATAGTGCAGTGAAATATATGAAACAACCGACTGTGAAAGCAGAAATCAACAGTGTGAATTATTATTGGAGGAGAAAGAACCCGAACCGACAACAGAAGAAGTTTTATGGGCAATAAAAAATGTGAAAAATGGTAAATCACCAGGATGTTATGAGATAACAGCTGAACTTATTAAAGCAGGAGGAAAGGAATGTGCAACAATCTATCATGCACAATGTAGAAAGATATGGCATTCAGGTATTTGGCCAAAAGAATGGAAAAGAACAGTATTCATACCACTGCCAAAAAAGGGTAACCTGAAATAATGCACAAACTACAGAACTGTTGCCCTGATTAGTCATGCCAGTAAAATTCTGTTAAAAATCATAATGGGTGGACTTCATAAGAAAACAGAAGAAGAAGTCAATATGATCCAAGCTGGTTTCAGGCAAGGAAGAGATCAAGAGATCATATACTCAATATAAGATTAATAATAGAGAAATGCAGAGAGTTTAATGTGAATCTATATTTATCTTTTATAGACTACTCAAAGGCATTTGATTGTGTACAACACCAGAAACTTTGGGAAATAATGGGGAAAAAATGGGATTTCCAACACATTTGATACAATTAACATCACTGCTGTATCTAGACCAACAAGCAGCATTGAGAATAAATGGTGAAACAAAAACTTGGTTTGACATAAAACAAGGGGTCCGTCAGGGGTGTATATTGTCGCCTTACTTATTTAACTTGTATACTGAAAATATAATGAAGAATGTTAGAGAAGATGTAGACAAAGAATATAACGATACCATAACAATTGGAGGTTATGAAATACCAGAGATTAGATATGCTGATGACACAGTGTTACTGTCCACAACACAAAGAGGAATGGAAAAACTAATTATGTCAGTCCGTAAGAATAGTAAAGAGCAAAACCTCTATCTTAATGTGAAGAAAACTAAATTGATAACAACTGACAAAACAAACAAGGCAGCCGAAATATGTATTAATGAATAAAAATTGGAAGAAGTGGAGAGTTTTGAATATCTTGGATCACTACTAACTAATAATGGAGATACAATGAGGAAAATTAAAAGGAGGACATCTATCGCTCTTCAGAAAGTAAAACAACTAAAGAAGCTGTGGAGTGGAACAGACAGAACTACAAAAATAAGATTTTTAAGGGTATGCATCTTTCCCATTGCGACAAGTGCCTGTGAGACCTGGACACTTAACAAAACAGCTGAGAAACACATAAATGCCTTTAAATTTAAATGCTACAGAAGTTTTCTTCAAATATCTCTCTCTCTCTCTGAACCTTAAGTGCCCAGGGCACATGGGGCTTCCGCAAGGGTTTTCCACAAATGCCTGTCTTTCGCCTTTTTTTCTGCTCTTGCCCAGGTGAGCCCTCTATTGCTCAACATCCTTTCTGTTGTTCTTCTCCATGTCTCTTTTGGTCTACCCTTACTTCTGCTCCCCTGTGGTGTCCATCTTAGTGCTATTTTTGGTAGTGAGTTGTCAGTCATTCGGAGCACATGTCCCAACCATCGCCAGCGTCTTTCCTCAATAATTGTTGTCAGTGGTTTCATCTGCATTTCTGCCAATAAGATGTTATTTCTTATGGTGTTTGGCCAAAATATTTTTTTTTTTTTTTTAGTAGTAGTACACTTAGAACATTACTCTTAAATATCCTGATTTTCATATTTATGCTTAGTTTATTTGATTTCCATATATTCTGTAGCATTGCAAAAGCCTGGTTTGCTCTAGTAAGTCTGCTGTTGATGTCCTCTGTGCTGTCTCCATTTTCTACTACTCTGCTGCCAAGGTATACAAATTCGTTGACCTCCTCCACTAACTTGTTATCTACTCTGAGTACATTTCTGTTGTTCACATTTTGCTTCATTAACTTTGTCTTTCCTACGTTGATCTTTAGTCCTATGTTGTTTGCATTCTGGGTTAACTTGTTTATTTTATCTTGCATATCTTTGTGACTGCTTGATAATAGACAAATGTCGTCCGCAAAGTCAAGGTCCTCCAGCACTGTGTTAAGGGTCCATTGTAATCCTCTGCGTTTGTCTGATGTTGCCTCCTTCATTAACCAGTCTACTGCCAAGATAAATAATGTTGGTGATAGTACACATCCCTGTTTCACTCCTGTTTGTACCCTAAAGCTGCTGGAGGTATGTTCTCCACAGATAACTTTGCACTGAAAACCCTCGTATAGGGCTTTGATTACATTAACTATTTTATGGGGGAGGCCATGCCATCTTAGGATTTTCCACAGTGCATCTCTGTTGATCTTCAAATATCATTGACACAAAAACAGAACAAATATATCCACACTACAAGAACTTAACACTGAAGAAGGCTGGCTAGTAAACAGGATTAAAGAGAGAAAACTTAAATATTTTGGACACATTAAATGTCATGATAATCTAGAGAAGACCGTCTTGGAAGGGTACATAATGGGAAAAAGAAAGAGAGGAAGACCAAGGCGAAGATGGCTGCAAGACATCGCTGACGACCTGCAAATGGACGCATCAGCAGCAGGGCATCTTGCTCACAACCGAGAGACCTACAGGAGTGCTGTTAGGATGGCAAAGTTCCGCAAGCGACATGCAAATGAATGTTTCGTTATTTCATTTTTGTTATTTCAATTTGTTTGATATATGTATAACACAGTTGTCTAATCCTACAAAACTGTTCTGTTACTTTACAACACATTTGTTTTAAGTGATTTAGGATGTCTGGTACAGCATGAACATTGTGTGATAAAAGGAAGAATCTTAGACAGGTCTGTATGCCCAAGTCTTGACTCTTTTACAAATACAGCTTTTTTTTTCCTTCTATGAATTCAATTTTCCATCTTTATTTTCTGCTCAGATGATTGTTTGTGAAAGAGCTACAGCTTTTGTCTGCTTCTTATCTTCTCTTCTTCTTATCTTGTCTGCTTCTTACTCTACCTGCTTCTTATCCTGTCTGTGTCTTGCCTTAACAGGACCTTGAGACAAAATGTCTCCTGTATGTAAAACTCATGTCATTCATCTGCATGCACTCCTAATACTTTCTTTTACATTCTCACTCTAGCATGTTTTTCACTCTAGTATGGTTTCTCACTCTAGTATGGCTTCTCACTCTCACTCTAGTATAGTTTCTCACTCTAGTACAGTTTCTCACTCTAGTATGGCTTCTCAGTCTCACTCTAGTATGGTTTCTCACTCTAGTACAGTTTCTACTACTCTGCTGCCAAGGTATACAAATTCGTTGACCTCCTCCACTAACTTGTTATCTACTCTGAGTACATTTCTGTTGTTCACATTTTGCTTCATTAACTTTGTCTTTCCTACGTTGATCTTTAGTCCTATGTTGTTTGCATTCTGGGTTAACTTGTTTATTTTATCTTGCATATCTTTGTGACTGCTTGATAATAGACAAATGTCGTCCGCAAAGTCAAGGTCCTCCAGCACTGTGTTAAGGGTCCATTGTAATCCTCTGCGTTTGTCTGATGTTGCCTCCTTCATTAACCAGTCTACTGCCAAGATAAATAATGTTGGTGATAGTACACATCCCTGTTTCACTCCTGTTTGTACCCTAAAGCTGCTGGAGGTATGTTCTCCACAGATAACTTTGCACTGAAAACCCTCGTATAGGGCTTTGATTACATTAACTATTTTATGGGGGAGGCCATGCCATCTTAGGATTTTCCACAGTGCATCTCTGTTGATCTTCAAATATCATTGACACAAAAACAGAACAAATATATCCACACTACAAGAACTTAACACTGAAGAAGGCTGGCTAGTAAACAGGATTAAAGAGAGAAAACTTAAATATTTTGGACACATTAAATGTCATGATAATCTAGAGAAGACCGTCTTGGAAGGGTACATAATGGGAAAAAGAAAGAGAGGAAGACCAAGGCGAAGATGGCTGCAAGACATCGCTGACGACCTGCAAATGGACGCATCAGCAGCAGGGCATCTTGCTCACAACCGAGAGACCTACAGGAGTGCTGTTAGGATGGCAAAGTTCCGCAAGCGACATGCAAATGAATGTTTCGTTATTTCATTTTTGTTATTTCAATTTGTTTGATATATGTATAACACAGTTGTCTAATCCTACAAAACTGTTCTGTTACTTTACAACACATTTGTTTTAAGTGATTTAGGATGTCTGGTACAGCATGAACATTGTGTGATAAAAGGAAGAATCTTAGACAGGTCTGTATGCCCAAGTCTTGACTCTTTTACAAATACAGCTTTTTTTTTCCTTCTATGAATTCAATTTTCCATCTTTATTTTCTGCTCAGATGATTGTTTGTGAAAGAGCTACAGCTTTTGTCTGCTTCTTATCTTCTCTTCTTCTTATCTTGTCTGCTTCTTACTCTACCTGCTTCTTATCCTGTCTGTGTCTTGCCTTAACAGGACCTTGAGACAAAATGTCTCCTGTATGTAAAACTCATGTCATTCATCTGCATGCACTCCTAATACTTTCTTTTACATTCTCACTCTAGCATGTTTTTCACTCTAGTATGGTTTCTCACTCTAGTATGGCTTCTCACTCTCACTCTAGTATAGTTTCTCACTCTAGTACAGTTTCTCACTCTAGTATGGCTTCTCAGTCTCACTCTAGTATGGTTTCTCACTCTAGTACAGTTTCTCACTCTAGTATGGCTTCTCAGTCTCACTCTAGTATGGTTTCTCACTCTAGTACAGTTTCTCACTCTAGTATGGCTTCTCAGTCTCATATTTATGCTTAGTTTATTTGATTTCCATATATTCTGTAGCATTGCAAAAGCCTGGTTTGCTCTAGTAAGTCTGCTGTTGATGTCCTCTGTGCTGTCTCCATTTTCTACTACTCTGCTGCCAAGGTATACAAATTCGTTGACCTCCTCCACTAACTTGTTATCTACTCTGAGTACATTTCTGTTGTTCACATTTTGCTTCATTAACTTTGTCTTTCCTACGTTGATCTTTAGTCCTATGTTGTTTGCATTCTGGGTTAACTTGTTTATTTTATCTTGCATATCTTTGTGACTGCTTGATAATAGACAAATGTCGTCCGCAAAGTCAAGGTCCTCCAGCACTGTGTTAAGGGTCCATTGTAATCCTCTGCGTTTGTCTGATGTTGCCTCCTTCATTAACCAGTCTACTGCCAAGATAAATAATGTTGGTGATAGTACACATCCCTGTTTCACTCCTGTTTGTACCCTAAAGCTGCTGGAGGTATGTTCTCCACAGATAACTTTGCACTGAAAACCCTCGTATAGGGCTTTGATTACATTAACTATTTTATGGGGGAGGCCATGCCATCTTAGGATTTTCCACAGTGCATCTCTGTTGATCTTCAAATATCATTGACACAAAAACAGAACAAATATATCCACACTACAAGAACTTAACACTGAAGAAGGCTGGCTAGTAAACAGGATTAAAGAGAGAAAACTTAAATATTTTGGACACATTAAATGTCATGATAATCTAGAGAAGACCGTCTTGGAAGGGTACATAATGGGAAAAAGAAAGAGAGGAAGACCAAGGCGAAGATGGCTGCAAGACATCGCTGACGACCTGCAAATGGACGCATCAGCAGCAGGGCATCTTGCTCACAACCGAGAGACCTACAGGAGTGCTGTTAGGATGGCAAAGTTCCGCAAGCGACATGCAAATGAATGTTTCGTTATTTCATTTTTGTTATTTCAATTTGTTTGATATATGTATAACACAGTTGTCTAATCCTACAAAACTGTTCTGTTACTTTACAACACAT
Source organism: Achatina immaculata (assembly GCA_009760885.1). Taxonomy (NCBI): domain Eukaryota; kingdom Metazoa; phylum Mollusca; class Gastropoda; order Stylommatophora; family Achatinidae; genus Lissachatina; species Lissachatina immaculata. Next base: position 63,925,911 of record CM019720.1, on the reverse strand, counting down.
TTGTTTTAAGTGATTTAGGATGTCTGGTACAGCATGAACATTGTGTGATAAAAGGAAGAATCTTAGACAGGTCTGTATGCCCAAGTCTTGACTCTTTTACAAATACAGCTTTTTTTTTCCTTCTATGAATTCAATTTTCCATCTTTATTTTCTGCTCAGATGATTGTTTGTGAAAGAGCTACAGCTTTTGTCTGCTTCTTATCTTCTCTTCTTCTTATCTTGTCTGCTTCTTACTCTACCTGCTTCTTATCCTGTCTGTGTCTTGCCTTAACAGGACCTTGAGACAAAATGTCTCCTGTATGTAAAACTCATGTCATTCATCTGCATGCACTCCTAATACTTTCTTTTACATTCTCACTCTAGCATGTTTTTCACTCTAGTATGGTTTCTCACTCTAGTATGGCTTCTCACTCTCACTCTAGTATAGTTTCTCACTCTAGTACAGTTTCTCACTCTAGTATGGCTTCTCAGTCTCACTCTAGTATGGCTTCTTAGTCTCACTCTAGTATGGTTTCTCACTCTAGTACAGTTTCTCACCCTAGTATGGCTTCTCAGTCTCACTCTAGTATGGTTTCTCACTCTAGTACAGTTTCTCACCCTAGTATGGCTTCTCAGTCTCACTCTAGTATGGCTTCTCAGTCTCACTCTAGTATGGTTTCTTAGTCTCACTCTAGTATAGTTTCTCACTCTAGTACAGTTTCTCACTCTAGTATGGCTTCTCAGTCTCACTCTAGTATGGCTTCTTAGTCTCACTCTAGTATGGCTTCTTAGTCTCACTCTAGTATGGTTTCTTAGTCTCACTCTAGTATGGTTTCTCACTCTAGTACAGTTTCTCACTCTAGTATGGCTTCTCAGTCTCACTCTAGTATGGCTTCTCAGTCTCACTCTAGTATGGCTTCTTAGTCTCACTCTAGTATGGTTTCTCACTCTAGTACAGTTTCTCACTCTAGTATGGCTTCTCAGTCTCACTCTAGTATGGCTTCTTAGTCTCACTCTAGTATGGCTTCTTAGTCTCACTCTAGTATGGCTTCTCAGTCTCACTCTAGTATGGCTTCTCAGTCTAGTATGGCTTCTCAGTCTCACTCTAGTATGGCTTCTTAGTCTCACTCTAGTATGGCTTCTTAGTCTCACTCTAGTATGGTTTCTTAGTCTCACTCTAGTATGGCTTCTCAGTCTCACTCTAGTATGGCTTCTCAGTCTCACTCTAGTATGGCTTCTCAGTCTCACTCTAGTATGGTTTCTCACTCTAGTATGGCTTCTCAGTCTCACTCTAGTATGGCTTCTTAGTCTCACTCTAGTATGGCTTCTTAGTCTCACTCTAGTATGGTTTCTCACTCTAGTATGGCTTCTCAGTCTCACTCTAGTATGGCTTCTCAGTCTCACTCTAGTATGGCTTCTTAGTCTCACTCTAGTATGGCTTCTCAGTCTCACTCTAGTATGGCTTCTCAGTCTCACTCTAGTATGGCTTCTCAGTCTAGTATGGCTTCTCAGTTTCACTCTAGTATGGATTCTCACTCTAGTACAGTTTCTCACTCTAGTATGGCTTCTCAGTCTCTTTCTAGTACGGTTTATTACTCTAGTATGGTTTCTCACTTTGCATGATTTGTCACTCTAGTATGGCTTCTCAATCTAGCATAGTTTCTCACTCTATCATGGTTTCTCGGGTGTCTGAGTGGCGAAGTGGTTAGTGCACTGGTCTCTCATGGCGAAGGTCAGGGGTTCGTTTCCGGCCGGAGACACCCCAGTCACCCAGCTGTAGAAATGGGTACCCGACTTCTTCTGGAGTTGTGGAAGGAAAGGCGGCCAGGCGTGATACTGACCATATCACCCTCTAGTGTGCTGACAGGTCAAGGAAAATATGGGCACTAACACCATATCCCTATGTGCCTCTAAGGCATGACAGGATTACCGTTACCTTTTTTTTTTTACCTCATGGTTTCTCATTCTAGTATGGTTTCTCACTCTATCATGGTTTCTCAGTCTAGTAAGGTTTCTCATTTTGCATGGTTTCCCACTCTAGTATGGCTTCTCAATCTAGCATAGTTTCTCACTCTAGTATGGTTTCTCACTCTGGTATGGCTTCTCAATCTAGCATAGTTTCTCACTCTATCATGATTTTTCACTCTAGTATGGTTTCTCACTTTGCATGGTTTCTCACTTTAGTATGGCTTCTCAGTCTAGAATAGTTTCTCACTCTATCATGGTTTCTCACTCTGTCATTATATCTCACTCCAGCATGGTTTCTCGCTCCAGTGTGGCTTTCAAAATTTTATTATTACCTTGGTATTATTTAAACTGACAATTTTTGTCTAACTACATGGTTCTGGAGTGGGCAGATATCTGCTGTGGCTTTGTTAAGCTTGATTCTGCTGAGCAGCCCCACCAACAGCTGACTCTACCAACACTACATTTACATAACTGGTAATGGTAACAGTAAATAGTACTTGTTCTGCAAATATACTGATTATTATTATTATAAATGATAATAGTATAAATGATATTAGCATATTAGCTCTGTTTTATAATTAATGAAAATGGCTGACAAACAGAAAAAAATTTCAGTGGTTACTGGACTAGATAAATGATTTATATTGATCTCATGAATCACTGGAGTTAATTCTAAGTACCTCATTGATTTGCTGACATCCTAGTGTCAGAGTTGGTGAACCATATCTGAATAAGACCCTGTGTTCCACCTCTCCTTTGGTGCCCCCAGTAACAGGCCCAGCCTGGCTAATGAGGCAGAGGCTGCTAGTCCCCATGGTTGTGAAGCCTGAAGATGGAACTGCTCACACTTCCACTCTGGGATTGAAAAATAATAGCCACCATAACTCACTCCCAAGCCAACATGATGCTGTGCCTCAACACTTTCACAGCATCGGCTGCAAAGAACACCAGCTCATAGTTCCAGGGAGAGAGAAGAGTAAAAAAGAAAATAGCTCATAATTTCTGTTGTTAATTCAAGGTACCTCATTGATCAAATGACTTCCATTGTTAATTCTAGGTACCTCATTGATCAAACGATTTCTATTGTAATTCTAAAAACCTCAATGATCAAATGATTTCTATTGTTAATTTTAAGTACCTCATTGATCAAATGATTTCCACTGTTAATTCCAAGTACCTCATTGATCAAATGATTTCCATTGTTAATTCTAATTACTTCACTGATTTCTGTCATTATATTCTAAGTATCTCATTGTTCAGATTTCTGTTGTTAATTCCCAGTCTTGATATAATGGTTGTGTCACAAAATTTTCATCACAGCTTTAGCTATAACAAACCTAACCTGTAGTAACAAAGAGATACAACACCAGAAGCAAATAAACAGCAAACAACTGATGATTATTAATTTTCATTTTCCATAATGTCACATTACAGATTTATTTCCCTTATGTAGTTAGCGTATAATTAAGATGATTATGATTTTAAAATATGAAGTAGGAGAAATATTAAAATATTACATGCCAACAATTCAGATTATAAAAATGAAAGTACTTTTTATATACTTAAAAGTATTTTAAACATAAAAGTACATGAAATTGAAGAAGCGTGGTTCCAGCAAGATGGTGCAACTGCACACACAGCTAGAGCAACACACAGCTTTTTGGAAGAAATTTTCACAAATCGCATAATATTTCAAGAAATATGGCCTGCTTGTTCTCCAGATCTAAATCCATTAGATTATTATCTATGAGGCTTCTTGAAAGGAAATGTTTACAAAAATAATGTACAAACAATTGAGGACCTGAAAGAAGCTATCAGAATTACCATTCAAGAAATAACAACAGACACATTGCACAAGGATTTGACAATATGAAGAGACATGTACAGTCATGTCTTGAAGCCCATGGTGGACATTTCCAACATTTGTTATAATTAATATTTCAGTGGTACATTCCAGCTAACCCAAAACAGCGTTGTATCATTGCAGTCACTATTGTAACTAATTAAATTACTTTTTTTAGCACATTTTGTGATGATGTCATTTACTTCATTTTTCATTTTTTTTTTCATAGAAAGTGTAGTGAGACTTTAAAAACACACTGTGCAATGAATTTCAGACATTCTTTTTCAAAAATATGTGCCAAAAATAAAATCAGTTTATAAACTTGTAAAAATTCTTCAGCAATCTAATATATGCAAACAGATCTTAAGACTGAAGTAAACAAATGTTTTTACAAGACTGCTCACTTCTTACAAAACCACATTTCAGGAAAATGTTGCCAATACGCATGAGTTTCTCACATCCAATGGCAAATGTAACATGTGGTCACAAACGATCCTTGTGGACTTTCATACTAATAGAATTCTGTGGTCCTTCAACACAAGGAAAGTTAACTGCAGTAGAAAAAAAGGCAATTCATTAAGTACTGGAGCAAGATTTCTTCTCTACATCTATTTCCATTGATATACAGTTTAATTGTTCATTACAAATTACCCTTTTCATTCTTCAAGGTTTTTAAGCGGGCAGATGTTTGATTCATTGTACTCTTATTCACATGTAGGAGTGTGAGTACTGCTTTTCATGCAAAGGTGATGGCCTGCAGGCCACCACTGGTCATTCCCCATCAATCCTTTATATAAACTAGGTACTTGATATACTATTTCTGGAAAATACATCTCTAAAATTTAGAGAATGTCTGGCAAAATGATGAGAAACATCAGAGGACAATGTAGACATGACTGTCAGTGCATTCAAAGAGAATGTTCATGAGTTCACACGAGAGAACTTTTTTAAAAAATCTCATTCCTGTTACTTCTCTTTGTCATTTGGCCAAGACTTGGCTGTCAGCTTCTTGATTTTACATCCTTCCAGAGCTATTAAATGTCATATAGACCTCACATGGTAGTTCGCCAAGTTTTCCTGGTTTTAGCAAGCTTTTCAACCTCATCAAGTGATTTTATGCCTACTAAACTAGTCTCTCTTAACACTGTCCTCTTTAGAGTTTCACATGGTCAATTTCTTTTGATCTGCTGGTAGAGAATTCAAGCAAAATTAACATCACTCACAATTCGGTCACAGCCTGTGGAGAATGTTTTCAAAAACTGCATTTCCTTAAATTAATACATATTGGTACAATGAAGGTCATCTCATTTTATCAATGACATCATCTGATTATTACAGTGCTGTTTAGAGCAAATGTTTCTGCATTGGTGTGACATTTGGACAATTAACAAACAGATGATTAAGAAACTGGAACCAATAGACATAGAGAAAGATATAGAAAAAGATATAGAGAAAGATGCAACAAATACTTTGGAAGGCCAGGAAAACAAATCACGATGTCCTCAGAGAAGTTTCCAAAAGCTAGTTAAAAGAATAATTTTTTAAAATGCAGTCAAAATTTCTTGGACTTGACATGAGGAGACAGAAGTTAGAGATCTTGATGATATCTTGGGGAAAAAAAAGAGACGGAAGGTCAACAGAAAAATATCTGAGCAGACTGGCCAACTATCATGGAAAATAAAAGCATATGAACTGAATGGAAACACCAAACATCATACAAGATGGAGAAGCACAACTGATAACATCATCCGGCACAGCAGGCAATGAAAGAATCCTCTGTTGCTACTTACAGTTATAAACTCTTCTCTTCTCCTCACAGAAATACTGGAAGCCTCCTGTGGAATAGAATTCCTCAAAGGCCACATTCCACCAGGAGGGCAGATGACTGCCCTTTCTTGTCATGATGCTGCTACCAACATGTTCACAATGCAGCCGCTGAGGTAACTGTTCCAGTTCACTAATCCCAACTTCCTTCGTAAACCAGGTATCAGCCTGCCAAGAGATTACATCCACTATGCATTAATTCTTTGCTCTTTTGTACAGTTGCTCATTCCCATTTTCTTCAAGAAAATCATTTTTATTATTCACCTATCAGTTTTTTTTTAAACTGACGATCTGCTGTGGGACCCCATGTACTGACCATGGCTGTGGAATTAGTACACTGAACATTCAACTTTGATTCCTCAAATTTTCCCCTATACTTCAACTTCAACAACAGTACATTTCTAGAAGCTTTAGCTTCATCCTAAACTGCTTCCAATTTTATCTCCAAACCCAACCCCATGACCATGGTATTTGCAGATAAATTTGACTATTTTCTTCTGTTTATAAGCTATATTTCACACATTTGATATAATTATTTCTGCTTAAAATTTTGAAAGAATCTTTAATAATAAGCCAGAAATTAACCAGAATCAATTTCTTTTTATTGTTAATAATTAAAAATCAAATTTGTTTTGATATGAACTATTTTATCTAAGAAAACTTCTTTGACACATGTTGTGAAAGGATTAATACCTTAACTCCTACTGTCCGGAACAACACGTCAGTGGTTGGTGATATTTTTGTATGGGGCGTTTCTAAAACAAAATTGTCACATTTTTTATTCTGTATTCAGTTATCTTTCTTCATATATATGATATATTTATGTTTAACTTATTGGTAAATGTAAATGCTACAGAAGAGTTCTTCAAATATCATGGACACAAAAAAAAACAAATACATCCATACTACAAGAACTTAATGTTGAAGAAGACTGGCTAGTAAAGAGGATTAAACAGAGGAAAATTAAATATTTTGGACACATTAAACGTCATGATAATCTAGAGAAGACAGTCTTGGAAGGGTACATAATGGGAAAAAGAAAGAGAGGAAGACCAAGACGAAGATGGTTGAAGGACATCACTGATGATCTGCAAATGGATGCATCAGCAGCAGGGCATCTAGCAAGCGAGAAGCCTGCAGGAGAGCTGTTTGGGAGGCAAAGTTCCGCAAGGGACATGCAAACGAACTGACTGACTGACTTATTGGGTACATGAAATATTTCACACAAAGCTCACTCACTCTGTGCTGAAAAAAAAATCCGGCACAGATGGAAAATAGTTCCAGACAGTAAGAGTTAATTTAATTTACAATAGGTTAGTGAATTTACTATAAATAAGTGAATTTACTTATGTAAAAAAATTTACTTATATTTTACTTATATAAAAAAATAAATAAGTGAATTAATCAGTGAAATTACTATAAATAAATAAAGGCATAAATGCCTTTGAATGTAAGTGCTACAGAAGAGTTCTTCAAATATCATGGACACAAAAAAGAACAAATATATCCATACTACAAGAACTTAATATTGAAGAAGGCTGGCTAGTGAAGAGGATTAGGGAGAGAAAACTTAAAGATTTTGGACACATTAAACGTCATGATAGTCTAGAGAAGACTGTCTTGGAGGGGTACATAATGGGAAAAAGAAAGAGAGGAAGACCAAGGCAAAGATGGCTGCAAGACATCATTGAGGATCTGCAAATGGATGCATCAGCAGCAGGCCATCTTGCTCACAACCGAGAGGCCTACAGGAGTGCTGTTTGGGAGGCAAAGTTCCGCAAGGGACACGCAGATGAATGAATGAATGAAAGAGTTAACTTTAGGCATGTTAATATTTAATGCCTAATTGAGAAAAATATCATGCTAACATAGTACTGCCATGTGTGCCATGGTGCTGTAGTAATTAATGCACTTGCCTGCCTATAAGATGGCCTCTGGTTACACACTTGGGAAAAAAATTTTTTTTTTGGAACCGACTGGCACCATGTCTGTAGTGGTCTAGAAATGTGAAAGCACTCACAAGACTATGGCATACAAATGCTACAAGACATAGATAGATAATACTGCCATATTCTGCATGCTATATATGTACTTCTACTTCTTATTCTTCTGCGTTCAAGGTTGTTGGCACATCAGATCATGATCCCTGTTGACATGGCAAACCCCACAGTTGTCTCTATATCCTGATAGGAGACCCAAAGCTTTTGCTTTAAGCTTGTTTCCTCTGGCCATGTCTGATGCCTCAGGTTTGCATGGTTTGGGCACTCTTGAAGGATATGTTCTGGAGTCTGGACCACACTGCCACATGGACACTACTGAATTGTTTTAAAAGACTGAATGTCATCTGACAGACATCACACTCCTGTAGCAGTTTCTGCACAACTTCAGTCCATGCGCTGTCAAATGTTTTGGGGCTCAGAAACAGACTTGGCTTGTCTTGTGCTATCTCCCTGTAAATGTGAAATATTCTTTGCAGCCGATGCTGTGAAGATGTTGAGGCACAACATTGTATCGGCGTGGAAGTGGGTTATGGCAGCTATTTTTTCAGTCCTGTATTATAGCTAAAAAGCAGGGAATGTGCAGTGCTTCTTTAGCAGACTCCACCACCATGGGGACTATAGTGATCCCTGCCCCATTAGCCAGGCTAGACCTGTTACTGGGGGTACCATCAGAGAGGTGGGGCAGGGTCTTGGCCAGCTCCATCTGTCAGAAACAGACTGAACTGCATGTCCTGGCTAGACAAAAGGACATTTTCAGACTGGATATCAAAAGAGCAACATTGTGCAAAAAAGCAGTCATCACAAGTAATAAAAGCAAATTATGATATCTTACATCTTATATCATTCTCATGCCATTAAATGTCACATAGGGCTTGCATTGTCATTTGCAGTGTTTTTAATGTTAACATAGAGAATTAAAATTGATCTCAGATTTGTACGCACTGTCTGAATGACACAATGTGTATATACATACTGTGCCATTTAGAACATAGGATATAGCAGCTTCCTTGTTCTCCACAATGAGGATTTTACCAAATTTCTTTTGAAGTCTGTTCAGGCAATGCCTGTTAGTAATGGCTGTAGCTTGGTACACTGATGAATAAAGAAAAAAAAATGAAGGCAAAATTTTAAAAGCAAAAAGAAAAGGAACAAATAACTTACTTGCAAGTCACTTACTTCTATACGTATTCTATACATAATGTGTATTATTACTTGTATGGCTTGCCTATTTCTGTGAAATATTCATCAGCTGCTTGGCTTCTTATCATTGGCAAATAAGCCATTAGGCTGTACAGTTTTAAGCCAATAAGTGCAAGGGGGCCATATTGCCAAATGTCTTTGTCAAGGAGCACAAACAAAAATGACAAAACAGACAAAGACATGAAAATTAAAGGAGCAGTTAACACTTCGTTCTTTTATATCCTTCTCATAAGAAAGATGGGCACAAAATGCACCTTAATAGATGTTGGTGAGCACAAAGTAGAAGCAGGTTTTCAGATTGTGCTAATATTTTCTTATATCACCATAAACGACTGGTATATTGGTTGTATCTGGTTTGTGTAACACAAAGTCATACAGTAATCATATAGTAATAGCAGAGGCAATAACTAGAGGAGGATTACACACTATATCAGAGATAAACGGTATGGATCAGAGGGGACACTAAGTTTGGCTTATGACGCTTACGACATCCATCTCCACTCCTCATTATTTCACAACACCAACCATGAAAGTCTTGCAGCATTCTATAATCATGAAAAAAAACTGAAAAAAACTAAACTCATATCACTAAAATTCACTAACCTATTGTAAAGTGGGAGTAGTCATCAGAATCTGGATCGAACCCAGTTGGATTGCCCGGAAAGACATAGAAAGATGCGTTGGACACCAGATATGGAGATGTGAAGTCCCAGCTGTTCTCTCGATCCTGTGTGTTGAAGTAGCCGGTGCAAGCATCGAACCAACCCTCCATCAGACCTGGTCAAAGAGAAAGTGCATCAGTCAGAAACTTTCAGTCAAATTTTCTGAAATACAGTGTTCCCATTTAAGAAGACAAAGTAGTAGTTGAGAGTTTTTCAGTATGTTACTTATATAGACACAAAGACCATGATATAATTTACATGGCAAGCAAGCAGGTTAATTCCCTTTATAATGCATTGGAACTGGATGTGTCGAAGAATGGTCCAGATTTGGTACAAGCTGTGACCTGGAGTTAATTTGTACACTCTTTGGGGACTAATAAGCCACGATCTTTTGAGTCCACTTAGATCTGTGTGTCAGGATCTTTATTACATTCATTCAATCATTTATTTTCATGTCCCTTGCGGAACTTTGCCTTCCTAATAGCACTCCTGTAGGCCTCTTGGTTGTGAGCAAGATAGCCTGCTGCTGATGCATCCATTTGCAGATCATCAACGATGTCTTGCCGCCATCATCTCTCTCTTTTTCCCAAGACGGTTTTCTCTAGATTATGACGTTTAATGTATCCAAAATATTTAAGTTTTCTTTCTTTAGTTCTCTTTACTAGCCAGCCTTCTTCAATATTAAGTTCTTGTAGTATTTTACTACTTTACTGTCTGCAAAAAACTCCACAAAGTAGCTGTTGGGAGCTTTTCAGCATTTGACTTAGACACAATGAGATTGATTGCTTTGTCATCAACTTTATAGTGCACTGTCTTCTTATGACTTGGCAGCTGCTCACCCTAACAATGTCTTTAGTTAAAGGCCTAGTCATGTTCATACTAATTTTTCTTTCTTATATCTAAAGAGTTTTGTCTACAGTTTTTGATCTGAACCTATCTACTTTGCACTAAACCTATCTACTTTGAACTAAACCTATCTACTTTGTACTGAACCTATCTACTTTGCACTAACACTTTATGAAACATTGAATCACAAAACTAAGGGAATTCCGTGTAGAACATTTTAGAGAAATAAACATTTTTAGATCTAGAATTATTACTGATCAGAATACTCTAGTAAAAGATGTTTTTTTTTTCGTTTTTTTTAGTTTAAGAAATCACTGTTCTGGAAAGAGTTTGTTAATTTGGAACTGCTTTGTTTTAAAATTGTTTATTTGAAAAGTCTCAGGGAGTTATATGATCTTTGTTATCTTTAAGACATTCAAGATCACTTGCTCTAAATTTTTTAACATCTTCCAGTGTTGTCATAATGAGCCCACTGGTTTCTATACAAGTGGAAATCATATGTATCTTGGTTTAATGATCATTATTTACATCATCATCATTAATCATCAATAAATGCATGCCACTTAGTGTGAGCAATGTCAACCTTTGTTACTTTCCATCAGTCTGGTAGAATATGCCATCCTGTCAGTTGTTTGACCGTCACGTAACTGTAAATTTGAATTCTTTACAGATGTTGCTGCCATAAAGATCTTGAAGTACAAACACAGAGTCCGATGGAAACTGAACTTAAAGTGGTGGATGATTTGGATGAAGGGTGGAAGTGAACACCTCCGCTTGCAAATACCAAGGGGTAAAAAAAGATACAATGTATTTGCTCATCCAGTTGATATACAAAACAATGAAAGTGGAAGATAACAAACTCACCCCTTCCCGGATACAGTAGCTCACCCCTTCTGACTGAGCACTCTGGAACTGGTGCCACCAGCAGGACACAGCTTTTTCCAGCTAAAGCACAAACTAGGACAAACATGAATCAAGGGTTTTAACAGTAGAATAAAAACATTAAAAATCTAGAAAATCATGTGTCTGCTGCTTGTGACTAATAGCTGAAGGGATGATTAGCATTCATTTACAGTTTTGGGTACCCAAAATCCAAAATATCCACAGAACATAGTGGTCTTCCTTTTCTTACTCTACAGTCAAATGAAGATCCAGCTAAACTTGAATCCTGCCATCAGTGAGAAGTTACCAAGCATATATGGCTGATGGTAGCTGCACAGATTTTTCTCCAGAACCTCTCATGATTTCTGGTTGTACAGGTGTGAAAAGTAACAAATGTTTATTTTGTTGTTGAACAAAGATCTTTGCTTTATTTTTTTTTAATTAAACAGTTATCACGGTTTTACTAATGTGGCCTGATGTATTTTTAGATGTAGATATATATATATATAATATGATTATGAGTGATGTGTATTTATATGTTTAGATGTGTACATACAAGTATAATATGGCTATGAGTGATGTGTTCAAATATTTGTTGTAGCAAACTCACCTACATCCAGCATGTCTTTTGTAAAGCCCATCAATCGCCCTTCATTATTCCTGGAATACATGTATGTTAGTTACTTGACTGGAAAGTGATCTCTCTTTGATTGTGTGTGGAGGGGTGGGCGGTCAGGAGGTTAAGGAATGTCTAAAAGCGAAAATTTCTCTACAAGGTAACACACATTTTCTCCATGTAGCTGCAACTATCTACCTACACTGGCCTCTGGAAAGTGTTTACAACTTCTAGAGCGCGTTGTTATAATAACTTAATAATGACCAACTAAATTTAACACACTTATAAAATAACCGGTTAGAGAGATAGGGGTATCCCCTATCAAAGTAAGATGCCTCTGTCAGTCTATGGGACACCCTTAGGCATGGTGGAGTACCCGTATAGGCCCCCAGATCATGGTGATGTGAAGCCATGGGAGCAGGTGGTGGATGGAATGGGAGAGCACCCAACAGATAATGTTGGTTATGGTCACCATTCTAAGATAATAGGCAGATGATCTCAATGTAGGGACAAAAGCTACGATCACTGACTAGTACAGTCACTGCCCAGAAGGAAAGCAATGGTAAACTACCTTCTGGAAATATACCAAGAAACCCCAACATGGAAGGTCAGATAGGAAAAAGATCTGGTGGTGAGCCTTCAGGCCAGATAGATCTAATGTTAACACTGGGGAAGAGTGTGAGACAGATGTCAGTACTAGTAATTGTGATGACGGACAAAATCCTGATTGTGTTACTAAGGAAAGCCCCAGCATCAAGGTAAAAAGAAAAATAAGAGTAGGAACATGGAATGTGAGAAGTATGTATGACGGAAAGTATCAAATAATAAATGACGAGATGAAAAGAACGGGGATACACATTTTGGGAATCTGTGAACATCGATGGAAAGGATCAGGACACTTCAACAGTGAGAATGATAATATCTTTATATACTCTGGTGGAGAATTAGGAGGAAAGAATGGAGTGGCTTTTTTACTTGGACAAATTAACATTAAAAACATTACTAAGTTACAATACAAGTGATAGAATCCTCACTATCAGACTTAAGGGCACTCCTAGAAATGTAACAATTATCCAGATATATGCATTTACATCAGCAGAAGAAGAAGAGGAAGTAGAAGACTTTTATAACACACTGCAAACGATGATAGACTAGGTACAGAAAAAATGATATCGTATTAATAATGGGAGATTTTAATGCAAAGATTGGTAGAGTAGAAGATGAAGGACATGTTGTAGGGAAATTTAGAATAGGACAAAGAAATGCGGCAGGTGACAATCTAATGGCGTTTTGCGTGGAAAATGAGCTAATGATCGCTAACACACTTTTTAAACATCCAAGAAGACTTTACACATGGACATCACCTTTTAGTGCAAAGAAGGTGGAGATCAAGTATAACATCAGCAAAAACTTTAATCGGTGTTGATTGTGACATGGACCATGAGTTATTAATAGCAGACATGAAGATAAAGATAAAAAAGATAGTTATGGGATCAAGACCACTCCACTTTGATCTTACAAACACCAGAACAATACAGTATAGATGTCAAGAACTATTTTGAAATCCTGATGGCTGTATAGGAGGAGATGACACCAGATGAACCGGCTATGCAAGCCAGAGATATCTTAATAACAACAGCTAAAGACGTGGTTCCAGTAAAGAAAACGCAAAAGAATGGATGAATTACAGCAGGCACACTAGAACTGATAAAACAACGTAGAGAAATTAAGATGCAATGGAAAGTGACAACCAACAACAAAGAGGAATACAAATCTTTAACAAAAGAAGTATGAAGAAACATAAGAAAAGACAAAAACAATATATACAAGATTGTTGTAAAAGAATAGAAGGACATCAGAAGTGTGGAAGAGGTAGTGAAATGTTTAAAGAAATGAAGACATTGATGAGAAATGTCACACCTAAGCTAAATGTAATTTGTGACAAGACAGGGAAGACCTTGGAAATTCTAGAAAGTTGGAAGGAATATTGCAGAGGAATGAATGAAACAACCAACTGTGAAAGCAGAAATCAACAGTGTGAATTATTACTGGAGGAGAAAGAACCCGAACCGACAACAGAAGAAGTTTTATGGGCAATAAAGAATATGAAAAATGGTAAATCAAAGGCATGTATTGAGATAATAGCTGAACTTACTAAAGCAGGAGGAAGGAAATGTGCAACAATCTATCATGCACTATGTAAAAAGATATGGCATTCAGGTATCTGACCAAAAGAATGGAGAAGAACTGTATTCATACCACTGCCAAAATATGATAACTTGAAATTATGCACAAACTACAGAACTGTTGCCCTGATTAGTCATGCCAGTAAAATTCTGTTAAAAATCATAATGGGTAGACTTCGTAAGAAAACAGAAGAAGTCAATATGATCCAAGCTGGTTTTAGGCAAGGAAGAGGATCAAGAGATCATATACTCAATATAAGATTAACTCTTCCCGTGCCATAGTCGCTATAGTGAGAATTTCTTGTTACTGAGTTGCGTGCCATAGTCGTTATAGTGACAATTCATTTGTTTCAATAAAACCAACCGGTGTAACATTTAGAGTGTACATATTTCATTCGCGTTTCCGGTGACACTTTTCAAAATGGTGAAAGAGTCCTTAGTTACGAGCGATGCCGAGCGAGAAAAAGGAAGAGAAACATCGAAATTTTAAAATTTTTGACGATGTAGATAGGGGTACGGACATGATTTAGACATATTAGACGGCTGTAGAAATAGTTAGTATGTTATTTCAGATATTAATTTAGTGAGAATGCAACATAGAATCACAAAACGAGATCGACAAGTAGATCTAGACATCTCAGATGGTAAGTAGTGCATATCTAGACCTAGCCGATGGTGAGTTGGGTACAATCATTGTCTAAAACACCACATTACTTCTTTTTTCCTAAAACAATTCTGCATTTATGAAATTTTCATACATTTAGTTATACTCTGAAACATAATAAGTACACGGAAGTACATGTAAATACTGTTTTCCATTCCATTTTAAAACTATACCCACTATACAGATCAGGACCCGCGCTTTTTGTGTGGCACGAACGGGAACGTCCACGTTTTTTTCTTGGGCATGGGAAGAGTTAATAACAGAGAAATGCAGAAGATTTAATGTGAATCTATATTTACCTTTTACAGACTATTCAAAGGCATCTGATTGTGTACAACACCAGAAACTTTGGGAAACAGTGGGAAAAAAATGGGATTTCCAACACATTTGATACAATTAATATCATTGGTCTATCTAAACCAAGAAGCAACAGTAAGAATAAAAGGTGAAACAACAAGTCGGTTTTACATAAAACAAGGGGTCCGTCAGAGGTGTATATTGTCGCCTTACTTATTTAACTTGTATACTGAAAATATAGTGAGGAATGTTAAAGATGTAGACAAAGAACATTACAATGCCATAACAATTGGAGGTTATGAAATACCAGAAATGAGATATGCTGATGACACAGTATTACTATCCACAACACAAAAAGGAACGGAAAAACTAATTATGTCAGTCCATAAGAACAGTGAACAGCAAAACCTCTATCTTAATGAGAAGAAAACTAAATTGATTACAAATGACAAAACAAACAAGACATCTGAAATATATATCAATGAGGAAAAATTGGAAGAAGTGGAGAGTTTTAAATATGTTGGATCATTACTAATAATGGAGATTCAATGAGGGACATTAAAAGGATGACACCTATCGCTCTTCAAAAAGTAAAACAACTAAAGAAGCTGTGGAAAGGAACAGACAGAAGTACAAAAATTAGATTTTTAAGGGCATGCATCTCTCCCATCACAACATATGCCTGTGAGACCTGAACATTTAACAAAACAGCTGAGAAACACATAAATGCCTTCGAATGTAAATGCTACACAAGAGTTCTTCAAATATCATAGACACAAGAAAGAACAAATATATCCATACTACAAGAACTTAATATCAAAGAAGGCTGGCTAGTAAAGAGGATTAAACAAAGAAAACTTAAATATTTTGGACACATTAAATGTCATGATAATCTAGATCTTGGAAGGCTACATAATGGGAAAAGAAAGGAGAGGAAGACCAAGGCAATAATGGTTGCAAGACATTGTTGATGATCTGCAACTGGTTGCATCAACAACAGGGCATCTTGCTTATAACAGGGAGGCAAAGTTTCGCAAGGGACATGCAAATGACTGACCGATAAAATAACCCTTATTTGTCCTGAGAGAATTACAGTAGAAAACCAGTCAAGTTATTCAAATCTTCATGAAAAGAAAAAAAAAACAAAACCATCTCAAATACTCACAAGAAACTATAAGGTACAATTCTTCCACTCACGACAAATTTCCACAGTTTCTCTGGTACCTTGAGTTGGACAATAAAATGAAACTATAAACTAGCTGTAAATACACCAGTATGTGTTACACTTTCAGTATCAAATGTACATTTACTAATGAAATGATACCACAAAATTAGATGTTAAATCAAAGTAAAATATTCAGAATGAAATTTCTAAAATTATATCCACATACTGTGGTAAGTAAATTATACCCATGTATTGTGGTAAGTAAATTATACCCACATACTGTGGTAAGTAAATTATATCTACATACTGTGGGAAGTAAATTATACCCATATACTGTGGGAAGTAAATTATACCCACATACCGTGGTAAGTAAAGTTTACTTCTTGAAACATTGCCCTATGGTCGAGTCAGTAAAAAAAACATTTTAAAAAGGTCAGGGTCATCTTTATTTAGCAGTGTAATGTGACACTTCAAATTTCATCTTATTCACGCAAAAAATGAGGACTTCTTCTTCTTCATACGCAGATTGGCGATGATGTGTGGTACCCTGATATTTGCGATGCACCTTTTGACTGGATACCTCCAACTTCAGCACCTTTCCTTGCTAGAGCATACTGTGGTCTTGCTCGGACTGCCACGAAGACAGTGGTGTAGGCTGGCCTGGCCAAAACTTTTTTCCAGCCTCTGGTGGCTGTACTTAAGCCCCTTCTCTGTGTCAGATCCAGTATGCAACACTGGCTGGCCAGACGGCTTTGAGACAGTTCCACAGAGACATTCCAACTTTGGGATGAGGAATCTGATGACTGCCTCAACAATATCCATTCCCGGCCACCTATAGTCTGCTGGCTCTGTTTTGTTTACATCAATCTGATACTCACTGTTGTAAAGACCCATAAGCTTGTCACGTCCTGGATTCATTGGTTTCACTCCAGATTTTCCTCATCCCTGCTGCTGATCTCCATATCCCCATCCATCCACCAACCCAACATTACATTTTACGAAAATAACAATTACAATTAGTGTTGACTGCTACAGGTTTCTGGGCTATAGAAGTAGGTCAGAGTTTTTAAGCAAACAGATCTATGTTCCCTATCTAAAAAGACTATGTTAAGATAAGCATGTTCTTAACACACTTGCTCCCAGGGGAAAATGAGGACTAAAATCTAAATCTAAATATGGTGCTGTGGTGGTGTAGGGGTTACTGCACTCATTTGCCAGTCAGAAAGTCCCTGGTTTGATTTTGCAATTGGGCAGAATTTTTTTGGATCAACCAGCGCTGGGGTCAACCCAGCCTCAAAAAAAAAAAGAGGGTGCCTGGGAAGTAAAACGGAGGCAGCAAGAACAGGTGCTGGTATCCCTAACTCTAGGCTGTAGTGGCCTAGAAATGTGAAGGCACCGACACTACACACACCTTTGGCATGCAAATGCCAAAGAACATAGATCGTTGACAATCTAAATATAGATAACATGTCAGGTAAAAGACACAGCAAATACACCTAACACACATATAAAGTTGTTTCTATAGTCTCAGGATTTTTAATCTGGTTCTTCCAAATAGTACGTTCAGCCAATAGTAAAACGTATAAACTAGGAAAAAAATATGAACAGCTTTATTGCTTAATGAGTACACAGTTGTGACATTTCGGCATGAGCCCTAATCATGCAAAAACACACAGGACAAAGAAATAGAGAGAGGAAATAAAGTATAAATTCACATGAATGCTGTGTTAAAAAAAAAATAATAAAATAAAATGAATAGAGCACTTAGCTGTAACTTGTAAGAAGCTGTGGCTTGTCTGATGCTATGTGTCAGAAATGTGCATAGTGGAGTGTATAGAGTATTTAAATGGAGACTTGGGATGTGTGATAGATGGGTCATAAATGAGGGTAGTGGGTGGGTAAACCGTGGAGGGGAGAGAGAGTGATACAATGGTCAGCCAATAGTACTGTTCCACATTTCTCTGGCTCAGAGAATAAGCTTGACCTGTCTCACCTGATCCTCTCTTCCACCAAGTAAATCGTAATACAAACAACAAATTGATTTTCTCACGTATAAACATAAGTTTGCTAGCCTATAAACTGCATCATCATCAGGTGCGGTGCTAACTGGCATTGGCTATTATGCTTCTCATATTATTCTTCTGAATACCTGATCCTTCATGCAGGCCATTAGCTCAGTTGGTGATCTCCTCTCACACCATCTCGTCAGACTGTCTAGTCTTGGTCTTCCCCTGGTTCCTCTTCCCTCTATTTTTCCTGTTATAATATTTTCAATGCATCGCTGCATACAACAGGTCTCTTTTTCCACAAACATTTTGGGGGAAAAAAATTTTAGTACGTCTCACCATAGATTTGCTCGAAGAAAACTTTCCACAAAATTGATAAGTAAAAATATCAAAGAAAAAAACATCTTGAGTTATATTAACAGTTTTAATCATCATCCTTAATAACCAAAAAAAAAAATCATCTCTTCAGAGCTATATATACACACTCTTGTAATCTCAAGTGCATCAACAACTGAATCATCATGGGCTTCAAACAGTAAGTTATCCTCTCTGCAGTCGAGGGGTATTAATAATGCAGCTGGCAGCAGCAGCGATAGATGATTTAACATCTTTCTCCAGTCTGGTCAAAGTACTTGCATCAATACAAACTAGCAGACTAAAAGTGAACAAACTCCTGTATCAATACAAACTAGCAGACTAAAAGTAAACAAACTCTTGTAGCAATACAAACTAGCAGACTAAAAGTAAACAAACTACTGCAACAATACAAACTAGAACACTAAAAGTAAACAAACTCCTGTATCAATACAAACTAGCAGACTAAAAGTAAACAAACTCTTGTAGCAATACAAACTAGCAGACTAAAAGTGAACAAACTCCTGTATCAATACAAACTAGAACACTAAAAGTAAACAAACTCCTGTATCAATACAAACTAGCAGACTGTAATATAAGACACAATTCATTTTTTAGACAAATTTCTATGGAAAAACATGACTTTTAGGCCAGCAAATATGGCATATATCAGCATACATGTGTGTTACAGGAGAAGAGAGAGTGAAAGAGATATCTTTTCTTTCTCTAATACATTATTCACTTTTTTTTTAATGAACAAAGACAAAATATCTCAAATAATCATGACAAAAAAGAAGAAATGAAAAAAGCAGGAAAAAGATGAAGAAACTATTAATGCTGTATATCATTTATCATTTATGATACTCTCTTAAAATTTCACTACGTAAAAGAAAAGGAAAAAAAAAACAATAAAATATGAACTTACAGGATTCAGTGGTTTGTTCATGAGTGCTGAAATGTCAGATGGGATTTCTTCTGGTGGTGGCAGACACTGAATCTTGCCTGGAACAAGGCATATTTTCCTCACTGTTTTGAACATTTCTCTCACTTTTTCTCTGAATGCTACTTTTATTGTACAAGTATTGTACAAGTTTTATTGTACTTGTATGTATTATTTCTTCAACTTACTGTCAGCTGGTAAACAAATATCCACCATTCTCTACACAATGAAATGCCACAGAAGGAAATACCCAAACAATGCATGAAAGCAAATGTCCTAAAGGTATAGCAAACCACAGCTGACAATACCCGGTCTCCCACCAGCTGTTCTAGACAATGACTGATGCCTTAATTCAGCCTGAGCACCAGAGTAGCAAAGCTGTCAATGCACCCTCTTCTCATGATGAGGTCAGTGGTTTGAACTGGGATGAAAGCTCCCACTTCACTCAGTTGTAGAAATAAATTTTGCTCTTTCAAGATCTGTGGAAGGAAGAATGGTCAGGCATGATCCTGACCACATCACTCTATAGTATGCTGATGGGTCAAGGACTATATGGGTACTAATATTGTATCTCCTATGGTGTCTTTACGTCATGTTAGGGATACTGTTTCTTTTATTTCAATCTACTCAACAAGGATCAGCAGATGTAATGGAAAATGATAGGAAGGGAGATTTTTAGTACCACTATCCTAAACAATGAATGCTCTTACCGCAAAAATGGAAAATGCCTGTAATTTAGTATATTCACCACAACATCATTTGTGTCTGTTTGTATGTATACCAAATTTAATTAGAAACTTACAATTTATAAAATTAAAACTGGAAGTGTTTTTTTCATGACTTGAATATATAATGAAGAAAATATCACTTCTAAAACAAATATGTTTACAAACTTATGATGGAAATTGACATATTTTACTTATTTTTTTAATATGAAGAAAAGTTGACTATGTGATAATCTTTAGTGTTACATAAAAAGGTTACTGACCTCCATACTTCAGTGATGCTTCGTTACACAGCCTTGTGTACTCTCCAGAGAAATAGTATGTCTTGAAGGCAGGATTCCACCATGAAGGCACAGTGCTACCTTTCTTCAGCATAATCCCAGCACCGCTATTATCACAACGCACTCGCTGAGGTAGCACAACCAAACCATCAATTTGATTTCTTGGAGAGAAGAGGACGTCTGCCTGATAATTTGAAACGTGGTAATATTTACTACAGATCAGTTCTATCACCATCATGATCATGTGCCTTTTGCCATTAGGTGATGGTGATCATGCTTCTGAATTTTTTTCAGTCCAACATATTTATAATTATGATGATAAATATGTAACCCATGTTCAGTATATGAGGGCTGTTCACAAAGTTCCAGAATTTAATTTGTTTCCTGGAAACTATAACACACATCAGAGTGATGCCGAGGCATGAGTTGTAGTAACCATTCTTGAGTAACACACAATAATTATTGTAAAAGTATACAACTATACACAAAGCACTGCAGTAAAGCTGTGATACCAGAATGTATAAACTAGTAAAAAGTAGGAACAGCTTTATTACTTAACGATTACAAAGTTGTGACGTTTTGGCGTGAGCCTTAATCATACAAAAACATATAGGATGAAGAAATAGAGAGAGGAGATAAAGTATAGACTCACATGAATACTATTTGTAAAAAGAATTTTTTTTTTAAAAGGTACTTAGCTGTAAATTATAACGTGTGACTTGTCCGGTGGTGTGTGTTAGGAATGGATTTAGTAGAACGCGGAGACTGGTTAAATAGAGACCTGTGACATGTGGTCGGTGGGTTTAACTGGGGGTAGTGGATGGGGAACTGGGGAGGAGAGAGAGAGTGATACAATGTTGACCTAGCCAGGAGAAGTTGAAATAGATGATTGGGGAAGAGGGGTTGCAAAGTGATGCTGTGAGGAGGTTTGAAAAGTAAGAAGGGGTGGAGCTTAGTGGAGAGGTACTATAATGATTGAAGAGAATGTTAAGTGTAGCTAAACAGCGAGTTTAACCCATGTGGCTCCATCAACCCATAATTTTTAATGCAGCGGTTCTCAAGCACCAGGCGGCTTGTGTCATCTGCGTGACATTGTTTGATGGCTGTTACCAGAAAATCAGATTTGAGTGCACATGCAAAATCTGAACCCATTATCTTCAGTCATTCACAATGCACAATCCTCCAAGTTCATGCATTCCTGCAGGTTCTGGCATTATCTATATGGATAAGAAAATTCAGCAGCATGTGTGCACTGATTTCTGCACTCACCTTGGGAAAACTGGTGCTGAAACTCATGAAATGCTTCATTCAGTTTCAGGTGAGTCCCGATTAAGTTAACTGAAGACATCTGAGTGGTTTTTCCCACTTAAAAAAGGTGGATGTTGATCACTTGAAGACAACCACCACCTTGGCAGACCATCCACCTCATGCACCAATGTGGCATGTGTGCAAGAAATCATTCAATGTCTAACAGTCAGAGAGATAGCAGAGGATCTAGGAGTAGCAGTTGCTATTTGTCATAAAATTGTAAGTGAAGCGAATTTTCAGTTTAGAACTCAGTACATACATGATTTGTTTTGTTTTGTTCATTTTTATAATGTCATTTATGTCAAACTGAAATGTTTTCATGTTTTGAAGTCAAGTTTCAGAATTGGATGGTTTTCTTTTCTTTTTTTTTTTTCCTAACAATTTTACTCCGAGTGTTGACAATCTAAAAACCTTGTCACTTCATTAATATTGGTCAGATTGACTTCACATTTCAGTATGTTATTAGAAAAAGTTATATTTTAATAAAATAATCAATTTGTTCTCTTACATGTTTTCTTACATGCATTACTTTTTCCCCTTCCATGTGAAAGTGTACTGTCAATATTTTTGCTACAATTTTATTCTGCACTTTATTCACATTTTGTGAGCCTACAGTCACATAGATTTGAAAATGTCATTTTAACCTTTAGAATATCAAACTACATACAATTTCAAACAAAATGATATATAATAAAGAGCAGCACCTTGTGTAAGGAGTTCAAGACCTGTAACAAAAATTCATGTCCGTTAGGGTAATAAAATTGCTGAAAAGCTTGTATTCTGAGGGTTAACTCTTACAGAGCAATTGATCGGATTTTTGACACTTTCGGTTCTCCCGTTTCGTGCCATGGTCGAAAATCCGACCAATTTTATTGTTTCAATAAAACAAATGGTGTAACATTTAGATTATACATATTTCATCCACATTTCTGGTGACACTTTTCAAAATGGTGGAAGAGTCCTTAGTTACAAGCGATGCCGAGCAAGAAAAAGAAAGAGAAACATAAAAAATTTTCAATTTTTGATGATGTAGATAGGAGTATGGACATGGCCTGTGACCACCCCACTGCTCTTGAATGTATCCTAAGTAGATTTAGACATATTAGACGACTGGAGAAATAGTTAGTAGGTTATTTCAGACATTAATTTAGTGAGAATGCACCATAGAATCACAATACGAGATCGACAAGTAGATCTAGACATCTCAGATGGTAAGTAGTGCATATCTAGACCTAGCCGATGGTGAGCTGGGCACAGTCATTGTCTAAAAACATCACATTACTTCTTTTTTCCTAAAAAACTCTGCATTTATGAAAGTTTCACATTTAGTTATACTTTGAAACATAATAAGTACACAGAAGTACACGTAAATACTGTTTTCCATTCATTTTACAACTATACCCCATATACAGATCAGGACCCGCACTTTTATCCCGGCACCCATCTGAACGTCCGTGTTTCTTCTTCTGGCACGGGAAGAGTTAATTTCAGATACCATGTATTTTTTATTATTATGACCAAGTCATTAACTTCACTGTACACTTTGTACAACAAAGGTCAAAACTTTAGCTTCACTTCAGCTCAGTCTCAAACATTAAACTGATTTTCACATGAATAATCCTGATTCCTTAATACTTTAGTAGTAACATATACATATACTCTAGTATGTCTCTTCTTGCAGGCAGATATACCATTAAAGTTTCAGTAAACATTGCTATAACCACCTCCACTTGAGCAGACTGAAAACAGATTAGAATCCACTTCCTCAGACTTGAGAATTCAGATCACTAACCACCATGTTACTCCTATGCTCTCATAATCTAGTAATCTGTATTAAAAATATAAATGTAAACAAAAAAAAAGACCTACACTTCCATTAAGTAGCAATGACTTGGCTTCAGGTAAATTCTGAGCAACGAGAACAGTACCAAACTTCTTGTGAAGTCTCCTAAGACACTGTATATTGGTTGGCGCTCCAGTTAAATGCACTGAAGAGAAGGAAGAATTGTAGACTCAATGTAAACCATAGAAAAGTATAGAAGATAAATAATAACTACAATGACTTCTTCCCAAGGCTGTAGGACCACAAGTGTTTGTAACTTACATCTTACATCCTTCCTGTGCTGCTAAATGTCACATAGTTCATCAAGATTTCCTGCACTCAGCAAGCTTTTCAACCTCATCAAGGGATTTTATGCCCACTGAACTGGTTTCTCTTAACAATGTCCTCTTTAGAGCTTCACATGGTCGACCTCTTTTTCTTTGGTCTGTTGTGTTCCACTTGATAGCTTGTTTGGGAATTCTCTGATTGTTTCTTCTCATCACATGCTGACATATGTCCATCTTCTTTTTCTGACCACCCATGAGACAGGTTGTTGTTTGCTCATCTCTCTTATCACTGCGTTGTTCTTGAATTCATTCCACTTTATATCAAGTATTTTCCTTAGGCATTTGTTTTTGAAAGAGTCTAATTTCTTGTTTATTTCTTTAGTTGTTTTCCAGCTTTCACATGCATAAATAAGGGTATTTCTAAGTAGCAATGTTATAATTATGACATTAGATGACGATTATAGCACTGTCATTAACTTCCCTGGGAATATATAAGAAAATGATATAATGCCATCTCAGTTAATGCCAGTGAGCTCCACTTTGTTGGAACTATATCAGTTCTTACCTCCAAGGCTGCTGTAGCAAGCAATTTTTTTTATATATAAAAAACATTTCGTGCAAATTATTTTGAGTCTTCAAATTGTAGGATTTTCCAAATCTGGGCATCAAACGAGATGCCTCTGCCCCCTCACTTTCAATATATAAATAGAATTTGTACTGTAAAACATTCATTTTTTATTTGTAAGATTTTTTTAAAAATTCATATATTTATTAATACTACAACAAAGACGACTATTTCATTTACTGGACCACCTGTTAACTAAGCAATTTCTTCTTCCTCTGTTTCTTCTTCTTTTTCTGCTGCTGCTGCTTCTTATTCTTAAATCTCCCTGGAACTGTGAGCTGATGTTCTCTGCAGCCAATGTTGTGAGAATGTTGAGGCACAGCATCATGTCAGCTTGGAAGCGGTTTATGGTGGCTATTTTTTCAGTCCGAGAACTAAAATGATGGGAGTGTGCAATACTTCTTTAGCGGACTCCATCACCATAGTGACTATGGCAATCCACGCTCCTTGTGCCAGACTAGGTCTTTCACTGAGGGTACCAATGGAGAGGTGGGACAGGGTCTTGGTCAGCTATGGTTTGCTAACTCTGCTGCCAGCATGTCAGCTATGGGTTGCTGATTGCCAAATATGGCAGTATCTTGACCCCTGCAACTAGATAATGAAGAACAATAAACTAAAAAACATCAGCTACCACTGAACCCTCATGACACAATTCACAATTCATAACTGTTGAACAAAACCTAGATATTTCATTACCTACAACAAGGGAGGAGGAGAAATATTCAGGAACTTGGGGATAGGAAAATGAAAATGAAACATGTGAACTGAAAAATTAATTATTAATTAAAGTATCAACATTTATCAATGAAATTATTTTGCACTGAATGACTTCATCACTACAATTGAAATGTTTCACATCAACCAAAACATATGGTGGATGCAGGAGGCTGTTCCAGAAAAAGCGGTTTACTCCTTTGAAATTCAGTTATTCCTGGGAAGTTTAATTGTTTCATGAATGTTTCAGTTACTCTTTTTTATTACGTATTTAGTTAGTCCTAGGATTTTTTTTATGTCACTATGTACCTCCAGGATGTTAAAGATACCTACATTAACACATTTTAAACAAGCACATATACTTGCCAGTATATTACTTACGTTAAATGGCAACTTGTTCTCCAACTTGTTTCTTAACATGCATGAGATTCAATTATTTTTTAATATTAATAATATTTCATTAGCACTATTGCTTATCCTGTTATGTGTTCTGCTTACAGATTTTAAATTCTGAGTAGTCACTCAAATCAGGATTGAATCTGGAGGGATTTCCTGGTGCAACAGCAAAGGAGGCACTACTAGTCAGATATGGCAGTGTGAAGTCAAACTCATTTTGTCTGTCATTTGTAATCTGGTATCCTGGACAGCCATCAAACCAGCCTGCCATGAGTCCTGAAAGACAAAGTGTTATTATAATTAAAGAAGCATCATATACTATGTTAATTAAAGGAGTAAAAATGATTGTCCTACATCAAGAACACAGGAATGCAAATGGACATTGCAGTGTACTCCATAGAAAAACAGGAACTAATAATGATCGAGCTTACAGTTCCATATGGAACAAGAATAGAAGAGCAACATCTATTCAAATAATACAATGATCTGGTCAAGCAACTGAGGAAGGGGGCAGGAGTAGGGCAAAAGTGATAGCTGTAGAAGAGGGAGCGAGGGGATTCGTAGCAACATCAGCATACGACCTATGTAAGCAACTGGGCATAAAGGGGCAAGCACGAGCAAGGGCATTGAAAAGCCTTTCAGAAACAGTAGAAAAGGCCTCATGCTGGCTGTGGAGTATGCGAAACAAGCATTGGGAACATAAGTAATTTCATTTGCCACAACCAATGCCAGTCCTCCGTAGCTAAATCATTAAAGATGCACTTCAAAGTGCAGTGCCAACTCAATCCCGGGATGAAAAAAAGCAACAACTCATAAGACCTCTGGGAGTCATGACCCAGAGGGGCCCACCCCACTCCCTTTGAGTGTCATGAATTTAACAGGGCCGAAACACTTGTCTGGGGGGTGGGTACTTCCTCTGATGATCTGAAGGAGTTGTGTTGTTGTTCCACTCTCTACAGTAGAGAGTTTCCTGCATGCATACATGTACAGTACTGGGAAACAGAGTCAGGCAATGCCTTGTGCTATATTGGAAACAGGACAGCTGCATAAAATTGATACTGGACATCCATATACTGATATATACTAGGTAATGGAGCTGTCCAAGAAATCTACTTCTTGGGTGAACTAATGGGGGCCTCTGTTGTTCTCAAATATAATGAAAACTGTGGTTTACAGAGAAGTTGTAGGAGAAGGGATGACAGTGATGCAGATGAGTGGATAACATCAGAGGGCAGACAGGAACCTGGTTGGTTGGCTGCATCATGGAAGCATGAGACAGAGCACCAGCAGATCTAATGGAGCAGGCCTATTCTTGTGTGGATGCTACCAATGATAACTGCAGCCAATGTCTGCTTCTGTCTCAATTCTTCAGGATCTCACTGTCTTCCAGACAGCTCAAGTTCACATTGACAGATCATTAACAAACCAAAATCATGTGAATAAAATTGATGGTGGATACTGCACTGGAGTTGCTGCAACAGAACATCACCTTTATGTTCTTGTTATAACCAAAAGGACAAATTATGCTTTGTATGGTGGTAGTGTTGATAAAATGAATGTGGTAGCACTGATACCTGTTGATGATAGTTTTGTAGGAAAGTGTGACAGTGACACTGGTCAGACATCACATAATAAGCTTACATAACTTTAGATAGAGTGAAGAAGTCTAGTGCAAGAGAGGACTAGTCAGACATCACATAATAAGCTTACATAACGTTAGACAGAGTGAAGACGTCTAGTGCAAGAGAGGACTAACTACCATATAACGCAATGTGATACTAATGCCGGGGACTGCTAAACTGATGGATTTACACACATCACAACCATAATCATATTATCTCACACATCTTATAAAGAGACAGCATAACTGCATTTGTGATTAAGGCTGCATTTGTGCAACAACTTTCAAAACAAACGAGAGGTGCTCACATAATCCAGTCCAGAGTTACTAAATTAGTTTAGCAAAAATCTATAATATATGTCAAATTTATAAAAGGGTCCAACAATTCATGGAGTAATTGTATGATACTTTTCTTTTCTGTTGTAAACCAAAACAAAATTATGAAATATAAAGCTTGGAAAATGCTGACAAGAATTATGCAAAAAATAAAAAAAAATCAGAAATTAAATTGAGGATTAATAATTAATATAAGTTCCTAACAGGTTTCAATGCTGCGAAATATCAAAATAACTGCTGAGATACTTGATGATGTGATAAATAAAGTATGTCATGTGTGTTACTTTTATCTATTTCACTATATTTTTCTTCATTTTCACAGCTCCCAAGCCCTTGTAAGTTATCTCAGACTAGACATGAGAGTTCCCATGAAGGATGTGAATGTAAAACTGGCAAGAATGACTGAAGAAAATTTGAGCCATTACCTCTCCCAGCGTAGTCAATGTTCTGGTCAGTGAAGATGCACTCTGTGAACTCAGCTAGGATGGTGTGACACCTTTTTCCCACAAGTGCACATACTAAAAATAATTTTAAGACACAATGATCATCAATTCTCCCTGTCATATTGAAAGAAAGAAAGAAAGAAAGAAAGAAAGAAATTTTCTGTTTACGCTCACGGAGTTTAAATTTTCTTTGAAACTTCCGTAACGAGATTGAGCACAAAAAAATGTAATTTTATCCATGCAAACTTTACCATGCACAGAATTTTTTTTCTTCTGTTCTTCCACATTTTGAATTTGACCATTATTTGAAAATATTAAATGGGAGTTGGTATATCCACATAATGTGATTATAATGTTTTTTATATGCTAGAAACTAGAAACTGATGTGGTTATCAAACCAAGAAACCAGAGCTGGCCAGAATCATACACCACCTCTGAGGCTAATGTGTTATTTCAGCCTGACTAATGGGGGTGGGGGCCTGTTGATGGGGTGGAGCTTGCTGAGAAGCCTGGATCTGAGATCCAGTCCAGGTCTTTGAGCAAGTCACCATAATCTGTTCTGAACTGTAGGCATTTTGCCTAAACTTCAATATCATCACAGAAAAAAAAAAAAAAGATCAAGAGTTTCATGTCCATATGAAGTCAGAATAAGAACTTGTTCTAAATATTGGTTTTCCTCGTCCAGACCATCTTCTGATTTCTGAAACATCTAGCAGAAAGTTTATTCTCACTTTCCAGGAAATTTTGGGTGAATTTCATCACAATTTAGTTTTTCATTCAGGTATTATTTTCCGTAAGTTTCTTATACTTTTAATGCTTTAATATGGAAGCAGAGATGCCCAAGCTTACACTGGGACAATGTGTTGTCAATAGCTGGCCATAACATTCTATGATCTTCTTCTTCAGATCCTTTAAGTGTTCCCTGGAAACAAGGTAGGAATCAACAATAGTCCCTGCCATTATGGAGCTCATTGGGAAGCCAAGAACTTAATACTGAAGAAGGCTGGCTAGTAAAGAAGATTAAAGATAGAAAACTTAGATATTCTGGACACATTAAACGTCAAGATAATCTAGAGAAAACCGTCTTGGACGGGTACATAATGGGAAAAAGAAAGAGAGGAAGACGGCTGCAAGACATTGTTGATGATCTGCAAATGGATGCATCAGCAGCAGGCCATCTTGCTCACAATCGAGAGGTCTACAGGAGTGCTGTTAGGGAGGCAAAGTTCCGCAAGGGACATGCAAATGAATGAACGAGGGAAGCCAGGCTTTGCAGCTGCAGGACAGAAATCATTCCATCCTCTTATGTATGCACTATGAAATGAGGAAAGCCATGATAAATCCATCACTGACATCTATCACTGCCATGGTCAGTTGCATTTGAAACGGCAAATATACTTCTACTAAGATAGAATTTATTTTAAAAAACTAAACACTATCATATTTATCAAATTATGCCTTCTCATATTATATCAAAAGCTATTTCATATGTTACATTCAAAACTGTTCCTCCTAATATTATGCCACAAATTATGTATCTTTTTTTATACTATTTCTTTCATGTCTAGGTAAAGTTCTCTTCACATTCTGCAGAAGATTCCTCTTTTGAGTAGTCTAACATTCATAAAACAACAAACTTTCCATCTGAGATCACATTCTGATGATGTTTGCTCTTTGAAAGTGACTATTCTTTTATTTATCTGTTCACATACTCTCACATGAAAATTTAGTAACAAAACATTCAACACTCTATGGGTTACCTTCACTGACAATATCTACATCAAAGCCAACCAACTTGCCAAAATCATCCCTAGAAAATATATAATTTGCAAAAAAATATCAGAAAGTCTGTACAAGTTCAGTTTTTATGCTCATGACGATATCTTTATATGTGGTTGCAGAAAAATTTTATCTAGAGCACATATAAATGTTGGTAATTCGTACATCTTACATCCTTCCAGTGCTATCAAGCATCACACAGAACTCACAATATCTCGCCATGAGTTTCTTACTCTTGGGAAGCTTCTCAGCCTCATCAACAGATCTCATGCCAATCATCTTACCCTCTTTGTCAGTGTTCTCTTTAGGGTCTCTCAAGATCAGCCTCTTTTGTCTTTTTCCAGATATTTCCCATTTGATGACTTGCTTTGGGATTCTCTGACTGTTTCTTCTCAATCACGAATGGAGTGAAATAAGGTGGCTTTACATGTATTTAACGATCTCAGTGGACTTAAGAGTGCTTCACATATGCCCACCTTTTTTCCTTGATTACTGCTGAGACTGTTTCATTCATGATCATTTCTCTTATCTCTGCTTTAGTCTTGGTAATTAGTGATCATATAATTTTGATGTCTAGTGCACATATAATTGTGGTAATTAGTTTCTGGAATTGATTTTTGTAATATGGATATCTAAAAAAAAAGTAAGCATGAAGATGAAAATCAGGATATTTATGAGCAATGTTCTAATTTTACTACTCTAATGAAGTAAAAGCTGGAAAATCACTAAAACCATAGAAAACAATCTGAAGTATTTCCTGACTAAATGTTTATGAAGAATTAGAAGAATATTTTGGCCAAACACCGTAAGAAATAATATCTTGTTGGCAGAAATACAAATGAAGTCACTGACAGCAATTACTGAGAAAAGGTGCCGGTGATGGCTGGGATGTGCTCCAGATGACTGATGACTCACCAACAAAAATAGCACTAAGATGAACACCACAGGTGAACAGAAGTAAGGGTAGACAAAAGGAGATGTGGAGAAGAACAACAGAGAAGATGTTGAGCAACAGAGTGCTCACCTAGGCAAAGAGTGGGAAAAAAAAGGCAAAGGACAGGCATTTGTGGAAAACCATTGTGGAAGCCCATGTGCCTTTGACTCTTAATGTTGAGAGAGAGAGACAGCAGTTCCTGGAATTAAACTGATACTCATTTGCTAGAAAGTTCTGTTAAAACTAAGTAGAGTCAGACTCACACATAACTGTAGGGCCTCTTTCTGCCATCAGACACAAAAAGATGAACATGATGGAGCTTGTCAGTACCCTGCTGCCAAGGCACTGTTTTCTCCACCTGGTGAAGATAAACAAATAACATGATTGAGACAGTTACAGAAGGATAAAAATAACAAAATAATAACAGATGATGTTTTGATTTCCTTTTTCCCCCACTTCTTTGATAGTTGTCACTGATATCTGAGATGAAAGATGACTCAGCTCAACAGACAACTCTGAAGTCAAAGCCACTGAGCTATAGCTGAACCATCTTACATGGCGCCAGGCAGCTGTATTACTTCAGCATAATCAATGTGGAAATGTTTGTGTGCCCCATACTGGTGGAGCTTGTAGAGAAGCTTACCTCTTCTTCTTCTTCCTCTTCTTCGTCAATCTCCCTGGAATTGTGAGCTGGTGTTCTTTGCAGCTGATGCTGTGAAGATGATGAGACATGGCATTGTATCAGCATGGGTCCAGATTATGTCAGCTATTTTTTCTTTAGTCCCAGAATGCAGCTAAAAAGTTGGGGGTTTGCAATTCTTCTGTAGCAGACTCCACTGCCATGGGAACAATGGTGATACCTGGCCTATAAGCCAGGCTAGCCCTGTTTCTGGAAGTAC
The DNA here is from genome assembly GCA_009760885.1 of Achatina immaculata. Taxonomy (NCBI): domain Eukaryota; kingdom Metazoa; phylum Mollusca; class Gastropoda; order Stylommatophora; family Achatinidae; genus Lissachatina; species Lissachatina immaculata. The sequence goes on along the minus strand of CM019720.1, from coordinate 63,894,309 downwards.
CAACAGAGAATTGGAACAGGGTCTTGGTCAGCTATGGTTCGCTAATCCTGATGCTAGCATATCACCTATGGGTTGCAGATTGCCAAAATGGACAGCATCTTCGCCCCCAAAGTTTACCTCTTCGATCCATTTTGAACTAGCTTACTTCAGCAATGTTTACTGGATGACATACTGGCCTTGTCATTTCACAGGCTTGTATTTATTTATTCACTGACTTATGGATGGCTTGAGAGAGTCAAAGATATGGGAGTAAATACTGAAGAAAAAAAATTGAAGGAAACCAAAACTAAACAGACCATATATTCAAATTAGACATATCTTATAGAACACAGGGGAATGGTGCCACTGAAGCATGCAGTACTTTACTAACACTGCGCTGAGGTAAGATCAGTTAGTCAACTGACTAAAAAGTATCAAATGACAAACTGAGTCTGAAATGCTTATTCTTCATGTTCAGTTCAGTCCAAGTTTGAGTCCTTAAAGTGATCTGAGCTGCACTTGAGTTCAAGACAATCGACTCAAGTTTACATATCTGGCGAGAAGTGTGGCATTTTCATGTTTACAGCAACGAAAAACCAAAATAATTGCCTGTAACTGTGATCTTTTAGACTTGAGTGTCAAGCATCCATTTCTAGAACAATCAGAACAAGACCAACAACACTGTTGCTGCTAGTTTCATACTTCAGTCATGGAAAACACCACCACTGTATTCATTTAGTTCATTATATGCCATGTTGGATAGTACTGGTGATTGTGCTTCTCTGTCTGGTGCTATTCTTAGTGTTTCTGATTGTGCTTCTCCATCTGGTGCTATTCTTAGTGTTTCTGATTGTGCTTCTCCATCTGGTGCTAAACTTATTGTTGTGCTTATCCATCTGGTGCTATTCTTAGTGTTTCTGATTGTGCTTCTCCATCTGGTGCTAAACTTATTGTTTCTGATTGTGCTTATCCATCTGGTGCTATTCTTATTGTTTCTGATTGTGCTTCTCCATCTGGTGCTATTCTTATTGTTTCTGATTGTGCTTATCCATCTGGTGCTATTCTTAGTGTTTCTGATTGTGCTTCTCCATCTGGTGCTATTCTTATTGTTTCTGATTGTGCTTATCCATCTGGTGCTATTCTTAGTGTTTCTGATTGTGCTTATCCATCTGGTGCTATTCTTATTGTTTCTGATTGTGCTTCCCCATCTGGTGCTATTCTTAAGTGTTTCTGAACATTTGAAATATTTTTCGTTTCCATGTCACCTGGTCAGTCCACTGAGACAGTTTTTCCTTGGCTTCTCTCTTGCTCTTTTTCTCTTGAATTTTCCAGTCTAACTTCAGTCTTCTCATGACATGTCCAAGAAATTTTGACTTGTTTTTTTCTTACAAATTTAAATAGTTTTCACTGTTCTGAAACTTCTGTGAGGATTATTCATTTGTTTTTCTGGCTATCCCTGAATTCTACTGCACTTTCTTCAAAAACCACATCTCTTCTGCTTTCAGTTTATTTTTCATCTGTTTGTCAAGTGTTCATATTTCACATCTTCACATCACATGTCCTTCCTTGACTGTTGTTCCTCTCACTGCCTCTCTGAATGCAATATGGTCTTGAGCAAGATGACCAGCATCTCCATTGACATATTCAGAGCTTCTGTGATATTCCTAAGTCCACCTGTGGTGAGATCATCTCTTTTCTCTTTTGCTGGGCACTGTGCTTTCTATATCAACCTTTTCAAACTATTATGTCTCTTGATGTGGCTGAAGTATCTCGGCTTTTTAATTCTGATGGTGTTTACAAGCCAATTCTCTGTGACATCTAATCCCATCAATATCTCTTTATTTGATTTTCCGTCTAGGTGCTCTTCTATAACATTTCAAGTGCTGCTGTTCTCTTTTCTAGTGTTCAAATTTCACATATGTACATTGCCACTGGGAATATGTAAGCTCTTTGTAAACATAGCTTTGTTTTCTTGTTGGTACTTTGCCACATATTCTTCATTCGCGCTAGTTTCTGTGATGCAAGTGATACTTCTTTTGATTTCCACTGTGCAGTTTCACAAAATGATACCACTGACTAAAGCACTATACTTCTATTTTCTAACTTACAATTTTCCACTTTCTTATATCTCCTCTCTGTGAATTATCTACATATGAACATATGCTTGATCTTGTATACAATGTTATAACGAATATACTAACCTGAAACTCCTGGTGCTCTGAGCTGTAGTACAGAGTTGCTGAACCCACGAGAACAACAAAGTGAGACAGGAGACCCACAGTTAAGAACTGACAGAGCAACATCTTCTGTGGATGAAAGACAAATGTTATGGAGTCTTGCTGATTAATAAAATGTTTGTTACTTTTAAACGGTTGTCAAATGATTGTTGAATTAAATCTTAAAATTCCTAATGTTATTCTTGAAAATGTTATGTAGAAGAATGTCACAAAATAATCGCAAATCAGGGGACATAACCACTGAAAATATATGAAGACTTGAAACCGAGTCAAAAACTCTCTTCATATTTTTGTCATTGGTTATGTCCCTTGGTTTGTGGTTACTTTTTGGCTCACGTCCATAACTGTGAACTTCAGGTATTAAGCCATTACTGCTACTACTACTACTGCTGCTGCTGCTGCTGTTGTTGGTGCTAGTACAACCACTCTCACTACTATTATTCCTACTACTACTACTACTTCTACTATCATCATCATCATCAGCATGTGCCATGCCGACTGGCGTTGGCTAATATGCTTCTCCAGAGTACCCGATCCTTCATGCAGGCCATCAGTTCAGTTGGTGATCTCCTCTCACACCATCCCGTCAGACTGTCCAGTATCATTTCTCTTGGTCTTCCTCTTGATCTTCTTCCTTCTATTTTTCCTGTTGTTATAATATTTTCAATGCCCCCTCTTCTCATTGCATGTCCTATGAAAGTACATTGTCTCTCCCTTATCTTTTTGACAAGGTTTTTTGTCTCTCCAGCTCTTCTACTACAATTACTATTACTACTACTAGTACTAACCACTACTACAATAACCACTATTGCCACTACTACTACTATTACCACTACTACGATTACCACGACTACGATTACCATTACTACGATTACCAGTACTGCTACTACTACTACTACTACTATTACTACCACCACTGATACTTCTACTGCTGCTGCTGTTACTACTACTGCTGATAATACCACTATTACTACCACTACTACTCTTCCTACTACTACTGCTACAGCTGCTGCCGCTACTAACTACTACTGCTACTACTACTAATAATAATAATACAGTACCATAATCACTATTGCTATCATCAATTCAGCTTGGGACAAAAGCTTTGGGGCTGCTATCAGAATCTGGAGAGGACTGCGGGCTTTGCCATGTCGACAGGGATCAAGATCTGGTGTGACCAACAACCTCGACCGCAGAATAAAAAGAATGCAGCTACTAGTGTGGTCTTCTACTACATCTCTAAGCCAGTTTCTAATCATCTACTATATCTCCTACTCCTGCTACTATAACTACTACACTATACTGATATTAGGCTGTCATTATCACTACTATTACCACTGTTTCTACTACTGCGCTGCTGCTGCTGCTGCTGCTGCTGCTGCTACTATATTGCTGCTAATTATACTATCAATGTTAATGCCACTATGTAAACTGCTATTACCACCAGACCGTTTCTGTTATCTCTTTCTACTACTACTACTACTACTACTACTACTACTACTACTACTACATTACAACTACACACTCAGTGTTTATTAACCATAAAAATGTAGTTTCTCACTTCTGTGGCCCACAAGCAGAATTTGTAGATGGAGTGTTCTAGTGCTTGCTTTCTAGCAAACACACACACACACACAACTGTTTAGTTGGAAGAAAACACTCAGAAGAAAACGAAATGTTTCTCTTCCACGACGAAATGAAGTGGTCGCGCTATAAACCTGTTTTTTTTTTTTATATTCATAAACGAACAGTTAGCCTTGGGGGGAGGAGGTGAGGATCAGTCAGCAACTAGTAGTGTTGTCAACTCCGAGTGATATAAAAATTGTTGTAAAAGGGAGTTTAAAGACTCAGATATACACTATAAGGAAAGACATAAATAAAGAACATCGAGAGAGAGAGAGAGAGAGAGAGAGAGAGAGAGAGAGGAAGGGAGAGAGGGAAAGATTATTAGAGGCCTGAATTAGCTATGCAAGGAAGAGAAGGACACTTCCTTTGACTTGACATACTCATAGCCGCACAAAATGGTGAATCATAATCGCTAACGCTAGCAGTAACAGCGCTAAAGTAAGCGAATAAATGAAAACAGAGTCCCATCAAAGTTGGAGTTAGGACCGCTAGGTTATTTAAGCTGCAATTTAGGCAAAAAAGAAAAATTACTCCGTCATATTCCCTTTCCAAATCATTCACTCGATCAGCAAACGATTATTTTACTCACACATTTACCATAAGTGACGAAGGAGAAATACGGACAAATGGTATAATTGTTGAAGTCGAAATACGTGCAACTGATATAATTGATGAAGGTGAATTACGGACATATTAAATAATTTATAAAAGCGAAATACGGACAAAGTATGTAAATAATCAATGCAAAATAGGACAAATTAGGATTACAAATTGTGACGTAACGAGGCACCCCATTCTGAGTAACAAAACAAAAGGAAACAAGCGAGAAAAATCCAAGTCTCACCTCTTAACAAATGAACGATGACACTTGTCAGACATTTTTTTAATATACTCACTAACATTTAAGGCGTATAAATAAAACTAAATTTTATTGTACCCTGTATCAGCAGACACAAAAATTATTTTACGTTTTCTACTCTTACAGTAATATATATCAAAAACCACCCTTTAACACCATTTTATACATAAATGTGAACAATCTGAGCGTAGCAACCAGTATATAAAAGTTTCCTGCTCATATCTTCTTGTAACTTTGTATGAACGTTGATGTTGTCCTGTCTTCTCAATCCACCAAACATTGGGTTATTAGCACGTTATGAATCTATGATGTTACTTAATGTTTTTTTAGACTAAATTCGTTAACCCATTTTCGTTACATGGATTAAAAGTCTATGTTTTCCAAGTACGCTAAAGACACGGGTAGAGCTTTTAAAATAGCGACTGACGGTACTAAATATGGGCGCTTGGTAACCGTAACATTTAGACACATGGTATGTTTGGTGACGTTGGCAACCCTGGCGAGTCCCGCGGCGGTGAGATTGTAAGTCTCGTTTGTTTTTATTGTCCATGTTGTGTAAATTATGTAACATATAACCCCCGCCCACACCCTAAACCACCCTCAATCCCCACTCCATCTAACCTAAAGGTTACAGTTTAGTTTGATACTGACAATTTTTTTCCTGTTATGTCGATTTTTTTTTTCTAAGCGTCACCAGAAAAAAAAAAAAGTTTGTCTCAGAAGCCGGTAGTTGTTAGCTGTTTGTGAAGCGTACATAAAATCATTTTGTTGAGTAGTTTCTCCGGTGGCGTATTCTATAAAACTGCAGCAAAGACAACTATTCTAGAAGGCGGCATAGTTGTTAGGGCTAGCGAATCAGGGGCAAGATTCTGGTTTCTCTGATGTGTAGCTTACACTTGCAGGCCTACCCTGGCCAACGTTACAATGATCGCAAGGTCACCAAGGTGGTGGAGTGTACTGAAAAGGCACTGTAACTTCTCTTCTTTTTTTAGCTTCACCCCTGGTCGGCAGTCAAGTCCCCTAACCCACTTTCCATTAGCAAAACGTACTTCAAGACCCTCACCACGATTACTGCAGATAAAATCCAGCTTGTAGTTCCAGCGTCAGTCAGTCTATTAGTCATTTGCATGTCCCTTACAGAGCTTTGCCTCCCTGACAGCTCACCTGTAGGCCTCTCGGTTGTAAACAAGATGCTCTGCTGCTAACGCCTCTATTCGCAGATCATCAATGATGTCTTGCAGCCATCTTCGCCTTGGTCTTCCTCTCTTTCTTTTTTTCCCATTATGTACCCTTCCAAGACTATCTTCTCTAAATTCTCATGAAGTTTAATATGTCCAAAATATTTCAGTTGTCTCTGTTTAATCTTCTTTCCTGTCCAACCTTCTTCAATATTAAGTTCTTGTAGTATGGATATATATGTTCCAGTGGGAAAGAATAAAAACAGAATTCTAATATTTGACTGGCAAGATCAGTCAGAGATCGTGTTTGTGCTCTGAAATACGGCGTCGTTGAGCTTGGGTTTTCTGTCATCAAAGTTTATCTGTTCTCCTCATCAAATGAGAAAGAGTTTGCTCTTCGAATAGCACGGTGTTTGCCATTTCTTCCAAATCCTTGAAAATGAAAATGTTATTTCACGATTGTCTCGCACTTTTTGGTTTGCTTCGTGATGTTCTTCCTACAAGGCTTCACTATAAGGACCTTGTTAGACGATTCTTTTGGAACATGTTAACAATAATCAGAAACAAGGACGAACCTAGAAGTAACTTTCAGTTCTCCTCTAAAACATTTAAATCGAGTAGTGGACAATTGTAACACAGCCATGTTATGTCGTTTCTCTCAAGATGTTTGCGTGCACATGCACGTCCGCCATATTAGAAATATGACGACAGCAGATCAGATTAAAGATGGTCGGTCGCTCCCTTCGAAGCATGTACGAGAGAAGAACAGCGCAAAGCTTTTCGTTTCTTTGGCGTTTGACGTTTCGAAGGTGAAGGAGATGCTGGCACATTAGTTCCAGCCAAAGACAAGCAAGGAGTGATGACATTCTTCCTCCTCGAAGCCGGAGAAGTTATGTATAACTGAGTATGTCGGAAAATTGATGTTCACATGTAACTGGATATGTCGGAAAATTGATGCTCACATGTATAACTGGGTATGTCGGAAAACTGATGCTCACGAGTATAAATGGGTATGTCGGAAAATTGATTCTCACGTGTATAACTGGGTATGTCGGACAAATGATGCCCTCTTTCTTTTGGAGCTGTAGATGCCCAAATCCTGGAACATCACATGCCCAAAGGAGTCAATATTAACAGGAAACATATTTAGCCGTTTACGTATAATCACGCCTAACACATGCACTCAAAATATTGTGTAGTAATAAGCTAAGGTGTATCTGCCTGGCGTGCTCAGTCGTATAGTTCGCCTGTCCATTTAGTTGGCAGACAAGACCCGTCTGAAATGATTATTCATCGCTAAGGCCAATGTCCAGGTTCTAAAACATTCTTTCATTCTTGAAAGAATAAGAAGACAAACTACAGGGTTCCTAAACAAATGCATGAGAATCTTTAATGAAGAATGAAAACAGTTGGGATGTCATAATTTTCTTCCACTGAACGATATAGTATTAGTTCAATAACAGGACATCCATATGACTTGATATAATAGTTATATCCATAAGAGGACAGCCATAGGACTTGATATACTAGTTTTATCCATAACAGGACTTGATATACTAGTTATATCCATAACAGGACAGCCACATGACTTGATATACTAGTTTTATCCATAACAAGACAGCCACAGGACTTGATATAGTAGTTTTATCCATAACAGGACAGCCACAGGACTTGACGACGATTTCTTATTCTTCCACTTTATGAAAATATAATTTCATGACGGAGTCGACAAGGAGACAAGCTGACATCTCAAGCATCCATCTTGCTCTACGGTTACACCTTCCTTATCTTCCACGTTCAATCCAGGTATTATCTCGTGCTATTCTTACATCTTAGATGCATCAACAGCAGGCCATCTTGCTCACAACCGAGAGGTCTACAGGGGTGCTGTTAGGAAGGCAAAGTCCCGCAAGGGACATGCAAATGAATGAATGAATGAATGAATGAATGAATGAATTCTTACATCTTACATCCTTCCTGTGCCGTTAAACGTCACATAGGGCTCGCATGGTAGTTTGCCAAGTTTTCCTGTTTTCGGCGAGCTTTTCAACCTCATCAAGGGATTTTATTGCCTACTAAATTGGCTTCTCTTAACAATGTCTTCTTTAGAGTTTTTCTTGTGGTCGACCTCTTTTTCTTCGGCCTGTTGTATTCCACTTGACAGCTTGTTTTTGGATTGTTGACTCCTATGTTGAAAAATTATACGGAGTTTTCAATCATATTTGTACATTTTATTCTAACTGAAAAAAGTTACTTTTTTATTCACTCTAGCATACTGTCCATCTTTCAGTTCCATATAAGAGTGCTAACCAGGCAGATTAACTTTCAGTTTGTATTGTTGTATACCCTTTATCTTCTTCTTTATTAGTTTGTCAAATTTGTACATTGACATCTTTGTCCACGGAGAAGGTGGAGGTAACTGTAGATCCAAGTCATTTGAAAAAAAAAGTGTCCTCTTTTCCTGGGACTTTTAAATGGATGATTCTTGGTGCAAAGCTGGGGTAGATGAATCTTGCTAAATGTGCAGAATGTTACGAGTAGTTACTGTTTTAAAGTGAATGAATGTGTACCTTTACGTTAATTAAGAGAGGAATTCTGGAAATAGGCCCAAAACTATTACCCTCCATACCCCCCCTCCAACATTGATTAGCCATTCTGTTTTCATCAACTACGGGCCCCCCGAGCCCTTCCTTAAAACTGGGGAAACCGCAGGCCCCAGAACATTGCATTGCCTGAACACTCTGTGCGTGTGTGTAAGGTGTATGTATGTACACATATGAGGCGTATGTGTATACACATATGAGGCTTGTGTGTATATATGTGAGGTATATGTCTGTATACATGTGAACTGTATATATGTATACATGCGAGGTGTATGTATGTATACATGTGATATATTCGTGTATACATGTGATATATTCGTGTATACATGTGATATATTCGTGTATACATGTGAGGTATATTCGTGTATACATGTGAACTGTATATATGTATACATGCGAGGTGTATGTATGTATACATGTGAGGTATATTCGTGTATACATGTGATATATTCGTGTATACATGTGATATATTCGTATATACATGTGAACTGTATATATGTATACATGCGAGGTGTATGTATGTATACATGTGATATATTCGTGTATACATGTGAACTGTATATATGTATACATGCGAGGTGTATGTATGTATACATGTGATATATTCGTGTATACATGTGATGTGTATGTATGTATACATGTGAGATATACTCATGTATATATATGAGATATATTCGTGCATACATGTGAAATGTATGTATGTACACATGTGAGGTACATTCGTGTATACATGTGAGGTGTATGTATGTATATATGTAAGATGTATGTTTGGATACATGTGAGGTGTATGTATGTATATATGTAAGATGTATGTTTGGATACATGTGAGGTGTATGTATGTATATATGTGAGATGTATGTTTGGATACATATGAGGTGTATGTGTGTACACATGTGAGGTGTATTCGTGTACACTTATGAAGTTTATATGTGTATGTAAACACGTACAAACCCCCAGCTATAAAATGAGTGAAGTGCCGAGACCAAGGTGGTGGACCGTCTTAGCAGTAAAGAATACAAGGACTGAAAAATGACTGAGGACGGTAGAGAAAAATACGATAGCAGACAACTGTTCTTTTTCCAGTGCCCGTGTGCCACTCCAAAGTTTTTCTACAGTCACGTGAACTAGTATGGCGCCATTGGCGTGGCGGGTGGGCATGGGAAATGTGATATGCCGGTTTAAGAGGCGCCAAACCATAATATTTGTTGTTGTTGTTGTTGGTTAGAATTCGTTTTTCTTGTAATCAGACATAAATAATTAGTGCCGGTCGTCTGTGTGACGTTTACTTGTGTTCATACAGCAAGATAGAACGTATATAAAATAAAATATGTCGTCTAACATGGGTTTTCCCTAATCAGCCCGTCAGCTGTAGACACTGAGAAACTCGGCAGTCGTACTTTTTATTTTGTTTTGTTTCATTCATTCGTTCTTTCATTTATATTTCTTACTATAAAACTAGCGCTTTCTTGTACTATTAATAGTATAATAAATTCGCAATAGTTCTTGATACCACAGATTTAATGTTTGTTTAAATGAACGTTTTGCTAATTTTTTTTTCCTGATCATTACCAGGCGCGGTTTGGGGGAGGGGGGAGCTTTAATCTGAGCATGTGGCCCGAAAGGTAAGGGTGCCCATTCATTACAAAAACAACAAAAATCAGTTGCAGGCTATTTTTGAATGTAACAGTCATTTATAACTGTTATTAATTGGACTAGCACTCCATGTTATTCAACAGACATTGACGTCGAAGTTGTGTTTGATCTGTATATTAAAAAATCAAAGCAGAGATCACAACCAGAGCGGATTCAGGTCGTATACCTGGAGACAGACGGAATACGCCCGGGGGTGGGGAGGACCTCCAAAGTTTAGCCTGGGGAGGGGGGGGGGGTCTGTGTAGTAGTTACCTCGTCATTGACCAAGGAAATATTTTGTCAGGATAACCCCGGTTTCTAAAAAAATCCTCGTTACGTCCCTTGTAGGGCATATCGGCTTGGAGTTTCTTCTGTCACACTCGATTATTATTAAGGTCTTTGTTAAACTGACGACCTGGAAACTATCCCCCACACAGAAAAGTAGGTCAGGGGTTGTGTATAACAAATGTTATGATCTCTTGTGTCAGTCAGTCACTCAATAATTTGCATGTCCCTTGTGGAACTTTGCCTCAATAACAGCTCTCCTGTAGGCCTCTTGATTGTAAGCAAGATGTCCTGCTGCTGATGCCTCCATTCGCAGATTATCAACGATGTCTTACAGCCATCTTCGCCTTGGTCTTCCTCTCTCTCTTTTTCTCATTATGTACCCTTCGAAGACTGTCTTCTCTAGATTCTCATGACGTTTAATATGTCCAAAATATTTAAGTTTTTGCTGTATAATCCTCTTTACTAGCCAGCCTTCAACATTAAGTTCTTATAGTATGGATATGTTTGTTCTTTTGTGTGTGTCCATGATATTTGAAGGACTCTTCTGTAGCATTTACATTCAGAGGCATTTATGTGTTTCTCAGCTGTTTTGTGAAGTGTCCAGGTCTCACAGGTGTATGTTGCGATGGGAAAGATGCATGCCCTTAGAAATCTTATTTTTGTAGTTCTGTCTGCTCCTCTCCGCGGCTTCCTTTGTTGTTTTATTCTCTGAAGAGCGATAGATGTTCTCTTTTTAATATCCCTCGTTGAATCTCCTATTCAATTCAAATGTAGTATCCACCCTCATTTATGCATGCGAAAGCTGGAAAACAACTAAAGAAATAGACAAGAAATTAGATTCTTTTGAAAACTAAATGCCTAAGGAAAATATTCAGCATAAAGTGGAACGAATTCAAGAACAATGCAGAGATAAGACAGATGACTGAACAACAACCAGTCTCATGGGTGATCAGGAAAAGGAGGTATGCATATGTTGGTCACTTGATGAGAAGAAATGATCAGAGAATCCCAAAACAAGCTATCAAGTGGAACACAACAGGCCAAAGTAAAAGAGGTAGACCGCGTGAAACTCTGAAGAGGACACTGTTAAGAGAGGCCAAATTAACAGGCATAAAATCCCTTGATGAGGTTGAAAGACTCGCCAAAGACAGGAAAAATTGGCGAACTACTTTGCGAGCCCTATGTGACGTTTAACGGCACGGGAAGGATATAAGATATATAAGATAAGTTCACATCGGCATGCTTCTATAATCATATACGAAACCAGTATATGTTATCAACTATAATTTTCTATTCGCTAATTCAGCAATGTTCGTCAGTACCGATTGTCGCTGTTGGTTCTTAGAGCCAGGCTGTGAACAGTACTGCCAATTCTAAGCTGAAAGCATACATTTTCCGTCACTATCCCCCTTCCCTTGTTGTTATTTGGGTTTCTTGGTATATTTCCGGAAGATATTTACCATTGCTTTCATTCCGGGCAGTGACTGTACTACTCAGTGATCGTAGCCATTGTCCCTACATTGAGATCATCTGCCTACCATCATAGAATGGTGACCATAACCAACATTATCTGTCGGCGAAGATGACTGCAGAACATCGTTGATGGATGCATCAGCAGCAGGGCATCTTGCTCACAACCGAGAGACCTACAGGAGAGCTGTTAGGGACGCAAAGTTCCGCATGGGACATGCAAATGACTGAATGAATGAATCCCCCTTCCCACTCCCCCAGCTGAAAGGGATATGAAAGTGATAAATCAACTGATCTGCGAGATGCCAAAGGACTACAGGCAGTCTCCGATTATGAAAGAGTTTAAATCAGTTTTTATGTCCAATGTCTACTGAGAGCAATTGATAGCCAACGTCAGTTAGTTAAATGTTTCTCCCAGTATAAACTATATAGTGTAAACTTCAAAACAGTGTATAAAAACAATAAAGAAACCAAAGAAAGGGTGGAGACAGGTAATGTTTGGATGAGCTCTGTAAAGCTGCACAATTTATCCGGACAATAGATGTCTGAGGGTAGAACCATAGAACGCAGAAGACGAAGAAGAGCTCACTGTGCCAGCCCACGTTTGATATATTATGAACCATTGTATGTAACTAGAATTCATAATATAGCAGGTACTGAAAGGGGAGGATGGAAATGGGATGGCGTAAGTCTGACGTTCGTAACCTGGGGATTGATTGTTTTGTTTTGACGAAAGATCCCAATAAAGCAGATTGTTCCCAGAATGTGCCGTTGTTTAAACTCTCGTTAAAAGTAGAACCACGTGGAAGATATGCGAATTCGGGCGAAAGAGCGAACCACACAGTTGAATACTTGGGTTCTATTATAATTGAAAATGGATGAAAGACAGGACTTAGGTAGGAAGTATTTTAAAAGTATAATAGATGGTATTTTGTAGCTTGTTTGTAGTAAGGATATTCCTCTAGTTTTCACACTAGCTCTTTTGCCTTTTTTGAATACTGGGATCAGTAATGATTCTCTCCATCCACTAGGGAGTTTATCTTCTATCTACATTTGTTGTATTAGTGCACATATTTATTCATGTAGAGTTAGACCTTCCTTAATCAGTTCTGCAACAATTCCATCTGAACATGTTGCTTTTTTGTTTCATAGAAATATGATACTGTAGATGACTTCTTCTAAGTCTGGTTCTTCTATTTCAGGTTCACAAGTCTGTATTTCTTCACATGGTCATGTATTTACAGCTTATGGAAAATTATAAAAGAATTTGAGATATTTAATAAATTAATCAATCTAACCAGAATATGTAAGGAGGATACACAAAATATAGTAATATGTAAAGAAGGAAAGTTAGAACCATTCTATATAACTGGTTTTAAACAAGGTGATGCATTATCTCCATTGCTATTCAACCTAGTGCTAGAAAAGGTAATCAGAAAAGTGAAAGAAGAAAGCAATACAGAAGAACAAGCTAAAATACTAGGATACACTAACATCAACCTGGGGGGGGGGGGGGGGAATATGCAACAAGTCATCAATTCCTGCTGTAACAGAATTTACTGGTTCTCTGTTCAAAGGGGACCACTGAAATAGTATGACTACTGGTTTGATTAAATCTTCTTGTGGAGTACAGTTTCAACTTATAAATTTCTTCTTGTTGTTGGTGTTCTAAAACCACCTAATTTTCTATGTTACCCACTGAGAAAATACAACAAGATACCCAGGCTACCAACTCCACAGAATAATACAGATACAACAACTTAAACATAACTTGGCAGTCTTCCAACCAAAACAAACTGGTCAACAATGAGAATTCCAACAAAGCCAATTGGTGTAGTTTATCATCAGACAACATACATTTATTAATGGACAAAATGAGGGGTGAAATCATGATGATGGGAATGTAGCCATCAGGCTGAACAAAATTCACAGTAACAAATGCCCGACGTGAGAGAACTCTACGCCATATGGGCGAAAACCTTACAATGTCCTATACACATAAATTCATACTTACAACGTTCCACCCAAAACCTCAGCCATCACAAGAAAAACTAAATCCTCCAACTAACTACCAACAAACTGCCACTGCTAGAAACTCTTCCTAAACGAGATTCCATCTACATCAAAACTACTAAGGTTCTTCCTACCACACAAAACAAGTAAGGCTCTCTCTTTACTAAATCGTGAGTGGTTTTTATACTATCCCTATCCACTCAGTTTTCTCCATGCTGCACGCTTTTCCCAAGACCCCCGCTCAATGGTCTCAACCAACCTACCTCTCAAACAAGGGTACTCACTCTATTATTTCCTAAATACCAATCCTGGTTATAACCCCTAGCCTATACTGCATACACCTGAGAGATGTGGCACTAAAAGTGGGCTTGACCATTAACCAAGATAAGACAGAGTATATGAAGATATCAAGAGACCAGGGGCAGAATGATCCAGATTATATAAATGTTGGAGATATGATCATTAGGAAAGCAGAAACATACAAATATCTAGGCACAACCTTCAACAGAATTAACACAGTAAGCGAGGAAATTAAAAGCAGAGTACAGATAGGGAATAAAATAATCTTCACTTTGTAACACCTGTTCTTCTTTTTCTTCGTAAGCATTTCCTGTCTATATCTGCAGTGCCGTCTCATGGATAAATTTCAGTTTTTTTTTTTTTGTAATTCATGTATCTTCTTCTTCTCCTTCGTTCACTTCTACCACCAAAAACCACACTGTGAACCTACTGAATTCACGCCTGTGGTCCTCGTTAGGTCCCGTGGTCCCCTGTGTGGTCCAAAATAGACCACACGAGATCCACGAGAAGACCACAAGGGGTTCAGAGTATCACAGTGCTTTAGCCTGTATTCTTGGTGGGTCTCGGAAGCGGGATTGCGTGACATCGTGGTTTTCGTTGCACCAGTTTAGTCTAGGGTTGGACTTTCTCACCGGAAGACCTCGGCGTGTTTAGGATATCAGTGCATCCCCGCTGGGTGAGAGGCGGTAGCCCACCCAGGCCAGAGTTGGACTTTCTCACCGGAAAACCTCGACGTGTTTTGAGATACCCGTGTATCATCGCCGGGTGAGAGGTGGTTGCCCATCCAGTCCAGGGTTGGACTTTCTCACCGGAAAACCTCAGCGTGATTAGGATACGCAAACATCCCCGCCGGGTGAGAGGTGGTTGCCTATCTAGACTTCCCTGGTCCAGTGTCTCCGACTTCAGCATTTTGCGGTCGTGGCCGCTACCCTTCCTAGTTGTGACCAGGATGGAGCTTTTGTCCAGGAGGACGAATCCTCGCCACTAGTGACTTCTACCCCTGGGTTGAGCCGGTTTAGGCATTATCCCAGTATGGGCGTGTTTGGGACGGGACCGACCTCTAGGGCAGAGGTACTGTGACATGCATAGCCTTCAAGATTCACCCCTGGTATGAGCCGGTTCAGGCAAAATTCACCAGTATGGGTGTTTATCAGGCGTTACCGACCTCTAGAGCGGAGGTGGCATGACATGTCTAGCCATCAAGTTCCACCCCTGGTGTGTGCCGGTTTAGGCATATTTCACCAGTGTAGGTGTATTTCGGACGTGGGCGGCCTCTAGAGCAGAGGTGCCGTGGTATAGCTCTCGTAGCGATACTACTGGACATACCGGTTAAACTTCACTTTCCACCACCTTTTCCCATCGGCTCCGCACAGCAACCTTTATTTCTTTTCCGCATTTACTTCCTTAACCGGGAGGAGCTTCACTCCACGCGCAGCATTTGAAGAGTCTCGCCAGCAGTGTCTTAACCTCTGGGACAAGCCGGTTCATGCATTTCACCCGATATGACTGCACTCAGGACGTGGCCGACCTCCAGACCAGAGGTGCCGTGATTTGACTGTTTGCTTCGCTTTATCCTTTCAACCACCTTTTCCGCAGTGATGCTGCGCGGCAACCTCATTTGCAAATTTCTTCATTGGCCGGGAAGAGCACCGCTCCACGCACGGCAGCTGAAGATCTCGCCAACAGCGCAATTCATGTATGGAACCTATTTCACTGGTCCAGTAATTGCTTCTCAGTGTCTCATAAGTCGGTGCAGTTTTGGAGGATATATTCCACAGTTTGAGGCACCTGGGCACATGTACAAAGAGTGGTAGTACCAACTTTAAACGTTGTATATATGTGACTTCGGAGTCGGCCATGTCCTGTTTGGAGATGGAATATGACAGTCATTATGTGGCGGCGTTTGTGGCTTCCTGTAGGTTTTTATCATGCTTTTCTTTTCTGATTGTAGGTGATCGGTATGTCTGATTGCAACACAAGGTTTAAATGCTTTTGACTTTTTTTTTTCCATGCTTTTATTCAAGAATGTTTTATATCTCTTTTCCGTTTTGATGCCAAGCAAACATCAGACTCATGTTTTGTATGTTCCATGTTCTCATTTATGTTTTGATCACCTAATTTCCGTAATGTTTATTCTATTTGTTGGTTATATTTTGTTTTTCTCTGTTATCTTTTCTATCGTATTGAAATGTTTATTCTCAGTGTAACTATCACTTTATAACCAAGTCTTGTTTGTTTCTTAGTTATATATATAATAGGACCCAGGGACAACAGTGTTAAGAACACACTTATCTTAACATAGTCTTTGTGAGACAGGAAACAGATTTGTTTGCTTAAAAACTCTGACCTACTTCTGTAGCCCAGAAACCTGTAGCAATCAACATTAATTGTAATTGTTATTTTTGTAAAATGTAATGTCAGGCTGGTGGATGGATGGGGACATGGAGATTGCCGGCGGGAATGAGGAAAATCTGGTGTGAAACCAATGAATCCAGGACGTGACAAGTTTATGGGTCTTTACAGCAATGGCTATCAGAATGAGGTAAACAAAACAGAGCCAGCAGACTATAAGTGGTGAGAAATGGATATTACTGAAGCACACACCGGGTTTCTCATCCCAAAGTCGAAGTGTCTCTGTGGAATTGTCTCAAAGCCGTCTGCCCAGCCAGCACTGCACGCTGGATCTGACATGGAGAAGAGGTTTAAGTACAGCCACCACAGGCTGGAAAACAAAGTTTTGGCCAGGCCAGCCTACACCACTGTCTTCAAGGCAGTCTGAGCAAGACCACTGTCTTCTCTAGCATAGAAAGGTGCTGAAGTCAGAGGTACCCAGCCAAAGGGCACATCGCAAAATTCAGGGTACCATGCATTATCCGCAGTTTTTAAACATGGTGCTTGCCCTGTGAAGACTAACATGCAGATGCAGTGCCAGGCCCCATTCCTCGAAAGGGTCCACCCTATGCTACTGGAGGTCCTCTCAGTTCATCTTGTGAAGCCAGAAGACATGAGAGTAGAGCTACTGGCCAAAAAATACAACAGCAGCAAACTGCCAAAAAGCAAGAACTTAAACTAATGCAACAGAATGCTAAGAGCGTCAGCAGAATTGGAGATGGCTATAGTAAAACAGTGGAACTAGAGAACATACTCTTTGCAGAGCAGGTAAGTATATGCTGCATACAGGAGACACACCTAACCAAAGATGCCGCCTTTAAAATCAGAGCCTACCAGAGTTTTAGATCAGACCGACAGGACAGAAGAAAAGAAGGAATACTCACACTTGTTAAGAATAACATTAGCACTTATCATGAAGAAGTGTACATGGAAGGAGCTGAATACTAGATTTAAAAAAAACAGTAATATAAAATTCCATCTCCATAACTATTACTGTCCTAATGACCGCCCACTTGCTCTGGAAACAATCTCGCATAAAAAGTGACTGATGGTCTATGGATATTTTAACAGCCATTCCCAGAGCTGGGGCTATGACCACATAGACAAGAGAGGAGAGGAAATTGAGAGCTGGCATGATGATAATGGACTTCTCTTGATCAACCAGCCAATGGATTCCCCCAACATTTTACTCAAGAGCTTGGCATGCAACCTCAGCACCAGATCTGGCATTCCACTATCCAGACCTGAAGTGGAACATTATATGTAAAGTTGGAAAACAACTTGGAGGTAGCGACCATCAACCAGTCTTCCTGTCAATAGAAAATGAACTCATTAACACCAGTAGCCCTCTCTCCAGATGGAGCTATAAAAAAACTAAACTGGACAATGACAGACATCATACAGGTATCCTGGTGGGACAGCTGTCCATAGAAGGTAAGTATATTAAAAACAGTGAAGGAATTCAATGCTTGTATCCTTCAGGATACCATTTGAAACCATTCCCTGAGGAGCTCATAGGGACTATAAACCATACTGATCTAGTGAGCTGGGAAAACTCCATGATGACGTGGAAGCAGCTCGAAAGCAAGCAAAGCACACCACAATAATTACCAATATGCTAAGGCCAAATTTCAGAGAGCCAAGCTGCAAGCCAGACAGGAAAGTTGAAGAGAGAAAACAGAGTCCCTAAACTTTGAAAAGGATGGAAGGAGACTGTGGAAACTAATCAAACAGTTAAACGACGAGAGCAACGGAAGAAGTACAAAGATTACACTAATAGAGGATGGGAAAACTCTTACAGGTAAGCAGGTGTCAGATCACTTTGATCGCATGTTTACACAAGACTGCAACACTGATAACATCCAGAGAAAGAGTGTATAGTGCACTCTGACCCACAGAAAGAAGAGGAACAAGGCAGAAAAGTGGAAGTCATGGATGCACCAATCACATGCAGCAAGTTAGACCTACCAGTCAGTAAACTGAAACCAAGGAAATCACCAGGATCATATGAAGTGTCCAATGAAATGATCAAGAACCTAAGAATGACAGTAATGGAGAAGATGTTGGACATTTTCAATATGTGTTGGAGCACAGGTAAGTCACCTCAAATCTAGAAAGAAGCAAGCATGGTACCACTGCTAAAGCCAGGGAAAAACAGCGATACAGCCTCCAGCTACATCCCAATCAGTCTCATCAGCTGCCTCTGCAAAACGATGAAACGCATCATTGACCTGAGGCTAAAATGGTACCTAGAAAGTGAAAAGCTTCTCATTTTACAACAAGCAAGATTTAGGCAGTACTACAGTACAGAAGATCAAGTGTCTTATCTCTCAAGAGATAGAGGACACATTTCAAGACAAAAACCTTGTACTAGCAGCATGGATAGACCCGAAGAAAGCCTTTGATAAAGTATGGAAAAAATGTCTTCTGTGGAAACTGCAATGTGAATGGAAGAAAAAGTCCTATTTACACAACAGAAGCGCAAGATTAGTAATGGATGGACACAAAACCCAGAAAGTACTGCTGTGACATGGTGTACCACAAGAAGTCATTTCACCTACATTATTCTTGGTATTCATTAATGACCTGGTCAAGGAACTTCCCTATGGAATCAATGCAGCACTGTATGCAGATGATCTGGTCATGTGGTGTACAGATGAACACGCGACAGTTGCTATACAGAGACTCCAAAGAGCAGCAGACATCTTGACACCATGGACAAACAAATGGTGTGTAAGTATCAACACTGAGAAATCAAGTACCACTCTGTTCACTCTCTCATCTAAACAGAAAGTAGGTAAGAACTTTGTAAATGAAATATCCTTAAGGATGGACAACCAACCCACTTACTTAGGAGTGACTCTTGACTCAAAACTGACCTGGAAGCAACACATCAGCAATGCAGAATCAAAACCCAGAAGAAATCTGGTCATATTAAGAAAATTGAGTGGAATCACATGATGAGCTAGTGAAAGAATCCTCAGGAATGTCTATCAGCAAAGTATTCTACCACATTTAGAATATGGCTCAACAGCTTGGTGCATCAAACACTACGCTGCATAATCTAGACAAGGTACAAAATCAGTCACTACAGATTATCACAGGTGCTGTGAGGTCCACCAGTAGTAGAAATGCAGAAAATGGTGTTCAAGTGCTAAAAGAACATAGAGACACAAAGGTCATGACCTTGGGAGAGAAATTCCTCAGATCTGTAAGCCATCCCCTGAAGAAGAGATTCAATAACTTAACACTAAGACAGCTTAAAAGAAGCAGCTTCATTCATCAGGCCAAGCGTATGATTCTGTATCTCAGAACTGTGTAGTGATGATGGTGTGGTAACAGACATTTCTGATTTACTTGTATAATTCCCCCTTTCAATTTTACCACTATTTACTCTGCCACAGTATTTTTTGTTCCTGATTCAATGAACTGCTCCTAAACAAAGTTTTAGCAAAGAAAACAGTGGAAAAGTTGGAGGACCATTGCAGCCAACCTTCCATGCAGAGACGGCACAGGATGATGAGCAGGTATTAAAATATATAGTCAGAAATCTTCCAGCACAGGGATAGTTTCATCATTTCACTTGAAGCACCTACAGTTATGTATATTGTGCACATGCATGGTGTTATTCTTTCCCAATATCTATTATACCTTTCTCACAGTCACCACAAATACACAGTATCACATAGTACATGTAAGATAATATAAACACATTTTTAAAAAATCATTAATGATTTTTAACTTTTAATAGTTCATTAAATTTTATGAAAATAAATCACATACAGGCCATGTATAATTCATATTATAGAACAAACATTGGTTCATGATATTAAAAAAAAAAAATTACAACATTTTTATTACATTACTATCTTTTATACTTTAAACATTTTTTAAACAAAATAATCCAGACAGACAACACGCATATTGGAGTCCCATCAATAATTTTTTCAGTTTGTGCTACAAAAGTCCACTTTCCAGTCTGTGTGCAAGAAGATAATGCACCGTGAGTCTGTCTTTTTTATCTTGACACAAGGGTCTCTGTTGATTTCTTCAAGGGCTCTATCTTCCTTTATGTGCTCAGGACTGCCATCAATTTGTAGAACTTGATACCTGGAAGGGAATTCATTCTCAACTATAGTATTATAACATATTATTCAGTTACCTTTCCTTACCTAAATTGCATAACCATTTGCAAACCTGGTTATACAGGGTGTTCCATAAGTAATTGTGCACTAGCCCAGTATCGATTCTGGTATCGTAGTGATATCTTAATATCTGCGATATCTAGCCACATCTACATGCCACAATCATTAACATATCACTACGATACCAGAACTGATACTGGGTTAGTGCAGTTCTTTTCTGGACACACTGTATTACCTAACACAATATTTGGCCCATATAACACTGATAGGTACATGAGGAAGGAGTTAAGACTTTTTTATTTTCTTATGCCAAGTAATGAAAGGAACATATTACAGAAAGATTTGTCATTTCTCTGAAGTCCATGTCTATGATGGAGAGAGAAAGTTTCTGGTCAACTTCTATAATGCAGGACAGTCCAGTAGATGGCGAAGCACATTCTATTATTATTCTTGGTTGCTAGTGTACATGCAATGTGATCACTTACCACTAGACCAGCTAGGCAGCCAAATAGGTCTCAGAGGGATGCAGTGTTGACTTGTGACAGGCAAGATTTTATGAGTAAGCTGTGCAAAGAGTGTTACGCAGGCTGGCATAATGGAATATGAGGCCCAGCCCTTTCACGCACTGAAAATGCAAGAAGCTCATGATGTGAACACAAAAACAATGATCTTACATTTTTCCTAGCATAGGATTTCAAATAACCAAAAATGTTGTGATAGCTATTACCTTAAACGTTTAAACAGACTTTCTCTCTAACTGGTCAGACACTCATATTACTGTTGCCAAGCACAAACAAAACACTGAAATCAGACATCTCCAACTTGAGGGTGTCTCTATTACTATCTTCAAATCTGACAAAGTGAACTGGAGTTTAGTCCTGAAGAAAAGGCAGTCCTTTCTCTTTTCTCCACTTTTCTTCTCACCCTCACTTTTTCCCTTGTCCACCCGAATGTTTATACTTATCTTCTCACTTTTTAGGGTTATGCTTAGTCCATTATGCTCTATACATTTTAACAAAATCTATAAACTAGGAAAAACTTAGCAACGACTTTATTAATTAATGAGGAAACAGTTGTGACATTTCAGTTTGCAACTTAATCATACAAAAACACAAAGGACGAAGAAACAGAGCAAGAAGATAAAATATCAATTCACATGAATCCTATGTAAAAAAAAATAGGAAAGGTTAAAATAGAATAAAGTAAATGGAGCACTTAGCTGTGACTTGTAAGAGGCTGTGTCCAGAAGTGCATACGATGGAGTGTAGAGGATGTTTAAATGTAGACTATGTATATATGTGTGTGTGTGTGTGGTTGTGAGTCTCATAAAAACATTATCAAATATGTTTATACTGACCTTATTCTGTGGATCATACATATATATTTTCTGCTTCATCATTTAATTAATCATTATTATTTAATGTTATGTTCTGAAGGAGACCTTGGCTGAACTGTCTCAGTTCTACATGCCACAGAAACACTACAGGAAATGGTGATTGTGCCTATATTTTCCTTCACTTGATAATCCCAACAGAAGGTGATGTGGTCTGCATGTTTGCCTGCCTTCTTTCCTCAGCTGTAGAAGACAGATACCCATTTCTACAGCTGAATGAGCAGGGTGCCTCTAGCTAGGCTAGGTTGAAACCTCTGATACTAATGAAATATGATTCTGTTATTTTTTATTATTATTATTTTTTAATAAATTTTTTTCTGATTTTTTTTTTTTGGGGGGGGGGGGTGTTCCTAGAGCAGCAGAAATCAGAACTTTTTTTTTTTTAATTTTTCACTGAAAATTTAAAGTAACATTTGCCACACAGACAGGAAGAGCAGGGAGAGGGGGAAGATAGAAAAAGGGAGGAGGAGGAGATGCAGAGTGAGAAACTGAGAAAGAGTGAAAGAGAGAAAAACATAGTGAGAAAGGCAGAAAGGAGGGAGAGACAAAGAAAAAGAGAACAGGACCGATATGCTCTTACCTGAAAACTGCTGTGTTCTACGAGGTCAATGATGACATCAATGTCTGTTGTCTCTGTGTAGTCTGAGAACATCTTTAATACTTAGCTCAGCTAGCTTCAACTTTTTTGTCGCCTGAGAAAGTTATTATGTCTATTATTTTAAAAAAATAATAAAAGCAATGAATAAAACAAAAATATCAGATAATATGGATGTGTATATATATAATTATTTTTTAGCATTATCTTTCATTCTTATAAAAACATCTTCCAAATTTCAGTGACAAATGTACAGTTTACATAAGATTTTTTTTTTCATCTGAAAGAAAGGTATCTATACTGAGAATGAGAATATTCTTTGTTATTTGTGAGTAGATCATTCCTGCAGCAAAAAGCACTGACTTGTCAGTTTTGGGTTGCACAGAAGTGACTTTCTATAAAATTTTCCAATTTTGTGCAGTCTTCAGAAGTACATGATTTGGGGAGGGGGCACATATCATGAGTGACACTAGTGCTAATTATGCTATCTATGGTCCCATATTGTATAAAGACAGTCCCATCCCTACCAGAGGAAAAAAAAAAATGCAGATATTCCATTTCTGCCAAATTCTTTGGACGGGTGTTGTGACATTTTTGGGGACTCATTGTAAAACTCAATGTAACAAATCAGTTACATCCTCATAGTATGTCCATTAATATTAAAGTAATTGTAAATAATAAGGGGGGGGGGGGTGGTCAGGAAAAAGCACTGGTGTCAAAATAATGAAACAGTTTTGAGCACTAAAAACATCTGTTTTGGTTCATAAATAAAATTATGCTCTACTTACCATCAGCGTCCCACGAATCCACATTTTCTTCATTTTGATGACATTTATAATTACTCACAATAATTATAAACACTTTTTGGCAACATTTACAACACTTTTATGCATTTATTTACATTCTCTGCAGCAGGCAGCCAATTTCACACAAACCAAGAGTGTACAGTTATTATCTCAGCCCCATAAAACTAAAAATTACCCTGAAGAACAGCATGTAGAGAAAGATGTCAAGGGTGGCTAAAAACACTAGTCTTCTGTCATCCCAAGTCCAAGAATCAGTCACCCCAAAACTAAAAATAACCCTAAAGAACAGTATGAAGATAAAGATGTCACGGGCGGCTCAAAGAGTAAATGCAGCAGGAAATATCAATGATACACTAGCATTATACTCAAAGTGGCTCATGATATTTACGAAAACAATCTCTTGGACACAGGTGAGGTCTGTCTGAGCACTTAGTGCAGTAGAACTTCGTGCGGACCTTTCTGTCAGGCCTTGAACAGTATACACACGATCTTAGGGCACCTTCAAAGTCCACGAGGTGATTACCTCTGTAGCGTTCTGTTGCAGGACCAGGTGCTCTCCTCCTTTCCTTTGGCCTTGGAAATGGCATGCTAACACCAGGAATCATGCTGCTGTCTGCCAAGGATATCAAGCCTTCAATAAGCTGATGCTTGAAACAAGCCAAGGATCTCTTGTCCTTGGCAGGCTGCTCAGATAACAAATATAATGTGTGAGCATTCACCTGTGTAACCTCCAAAATCCATGTGAATATTTTCTTCCACCACTTCACAGTTTTCCTAACATGAAATCCATAATAGGAAACCTTTTGGTCAGCTCTGTCACACCCATTCACGCACATGTTGTATAAATTAATGATGTCTGGTTTTTCAACCTCCTGCTGTCCCTCAATATGAGGAACTGTGATAGCTTTCCCATATGTTGTGAGCACATGGTGAGGATTCTTTGCGCTCCTATCTCTCCAGGAGACACACAGAATTTTCTCATCATCTTTCACATGATAAATGTCTACTTTTGGACCCATTTTCACTCTCGAGGAGACACAGAGAATTTTATTCTCACCATCTTTCACATGATAAATGGCTTCTTTTGGGGCCATTTTCATAGTTTTTAATTGTGGTGGAAAATCATGGTGATTCACATCCAATGTACCGGTATAGTTGTGGCCTTTGGACTGGAGATATTCAATGACAGACAGACTGGTGTAAAACCTGTTTGCGTAAATATGATGTGAAGTTTTCACTGGCTGCAAAAGGGTATGAAACACTTTTACACCTTGACTAGAACTGTCAGCACCAGTATGGTTATATGAGGTATCTGCCCCAAAATCTATCAACAGGTTGAAAACATAACCTGTGATGGAATCACAAAGGCCAAACACCTTTATGTGATATCTGGATGGCTTGCTTGCATTATACTGCTTGCGATTCCAACGTCCCTTGTAGCCAATGACCATTTCACCAATACTCAGTTCAGTGAATGGGTAGAAGGCTGTCTGAAAGGATGACAACAGTTGATTGACAAAAGGTTCAATTTCTGACTTGTCCTGTCTATCAGATTTACTGACATGCAACATGGTGTTGTATATCAGTTGAAATTGATTCCTAGAAAACATATGCTTAAAAAATGGAGATTGCATGTGAAATGTGGTAGTCCAATAATCACTGATTTCGGGTTTAGGCTGCATGCCCATGGATATGATTGTGGCCAGAAATTTGTACATTTCATAGCGCCCAATCGGTGTCCATTCATGTAATCTACTGCATTCTTTTATATCTTGGCTAAGTTTCATATCAGCATAACCATTTATGCTTTGAATGAGACTGTCCAAAATGTCAGTCGTCAAAAGTGCCAGAAAAAAAGACATCGGTGTCCGGTCATGACCAAGATTCAGCAGAATACCACTGCCATCAAAACTGCTAGTGGGACGACCCACTTCCTCATTTACCTGTGCTGATCTCCAATTCGAGATTGATTCTGCATCTGCTTTCTGAGCCTCAGAACAACTTTCCTTACCCCGTTTGGCAGGTGGAGAAGCGTCACGTTCTCGAGCCACAGCACTTGTTGCAGGCAGACTCAAGTCATGGTCACTGTTGCTGTCAAAAGTCGAATCGTCTGAACTGCTATGGCCGAAAACCTGTTCGTCAGATAATGTCATAAAATACCTCCTAGCTGCTTCTGCTGTTTGTCTCGTCGATTTGGAGTTATCTGGAATACATACAGTGATATTTCTGGAGTCGATGGGTGTGTCCATTTCTCGCTACTTGTCTCACAAAACGATAACAAAGTGGACAAAAAAAATACAAATTTCACAATGGCCGCCTTTTTGCAATGAGAAAGGAAGTTGTACTTAAAATGTCATGCGCGTTGATATGTTACAATAAACATTAGCATCATTTATTAACGAAACGAAACATCTAATCCATAAATGGAACAGAGGCAGAACTGGGAAAACAGAACTATCCAATAATAGATCCACGACAGGGGAAAAAAGAAGTGTCAAAAACAATGAGAGGAGAAATGAAAATGATTTTTATTTGAATTATTATTACTGTACGGAATTATTTTCTGGCATGTGTCGGAATAAGTTAAAAATAAACACACACACACACGCACGCACACACATACACGCACACACACACATTTATATATATATATATATAAATTTTCAGTTAGACGGGATAAAAGAGAATAAATGGACAATATGGCGAAAGAAGCAGAGAAGGCAGCAAAAACAGGAGACAGCAAAACTCTATGTAACATACAAAAGAGGTTAACAGGTACTATTACATCCGAAGAAAGAACAATTCTTAGCAAATCTGGCACACTACTGACATCAAGTCCCCCGTGTGGTACCCGGGATCTGATAAGAATAGGACCACTGTACCCTACCACGCATGATCGTAAAAGGCGAGTAAGGAGGGTTCAGCATAGGGCCAGCAACCCTATCTGGTAAAAAAACTATCAGACTGCTACAGAAACGGAAGCAAGGGAAAAAACAAATGCAGGTAGAAGGAGAAATGCTTATCAGGAAACTGAGCCTATGAAGATTGTGGATGAAAGCCAGCCACTGAAAGTCCCCAGCCCGACTGCAGACCTCCTGGAACCTAAACACAAGATGCAAATAGGCAGCTGGAATGTAAGAGCACTTAACCAGACTGGAAAACTAGCACAAACCATCAAGGAAATGCACAGATACAAACTAGACATACTAGGAATACAAGAAGCAAGATGGACAGGACAAGGCAGAAGGAAATTAACAACACAGCACACAGAAGATACAATAATATGGTCAGGTAAAGAAGATCTTCATGAAGGAGGAGTAGCATTGATTATAACAAAAGAAGCATCAAGAGCATTGCTGAAATGGACCCCAATAAATGAGAGATTATTATATGTACGGTTCAACTCAAGATTTATGAAGCTGTCTATTATAGTTTGTTATGCACCAACAGAAGCAGCTGAAGAGGAATTAAAAGAAGATTTTTACAACAGCCTCCAAGCCACAGTAGAAACAATACCCAAGCATGATATGCTACTCATCTTGGGCGACTTCAGTGCAAAAGTAGGTGAAGGAAATGAAGATAGAAGAAGAATAATGGGTAGAGAAGGAATCGGAGAAATAAATGAAAATGGAGAAAGACTGTGCAGTTTCTGCGAAGAAAACATGATGACCATCGGAGGGACAATTTTCCAACATAAAAACATCCATAAGGTGACTTGGAGGTCACCAGATAAAACCACAGAAAACCAAATCGATCACATACTAATAAACAACAAGTGGAAACGGTCACTACAAGATGTGCGAGCAAGGAAAGGAGCAGATGTAGGAAGTGATAACAACCTTCTGGTAGCAAAAATAAAACTAAAATTAAGGAAAGCCAAAATCAGAGAACACAGAAAGTTACGTTTTGATACAAGAAAGCTGAAAGACCAGCAAACAAGAAATGAATTCTCAATAGTACTTAAGAACCGCTTCAGTGTCCTACAAGACGAACCAGAAATGTCCATACTAGAGTTCAATAAAACACTACAGGAAACAGCAGAAGAGGTGTTGGGATATCGGAAACGGAGAAAAGAGGAATGGATAAGCAAGACCACATGGGAAAAGATAGAGCAAAGAAAAGAAATCAAGAAAAAATTACTGAACACCAAATCACAACGTCTTAAAGAACAAGTTTTAAGTAATTATGCAGAAAAAGACAAAGAAGTGAAGGAATCATGCCGTCAAGATAAACATCAATACTATGACAACTTAGCAGAAGCAGCAGAGAAAGCAGCATATACAAATGATATGAAAACCATATATAAAATCACAAAGCAGATGACAGGTAACTTCAACACAAGATGTGAAAGTGCAGTAAGGACACAAAATGGACAACTGGTCAGTGGAGAAAGAGAAAAAATTGAAAGATGGAGGGAACACTTTAACACCCTACTAAACAGAACACAAGCAGCACAAACAATAGATATACCTGAAGCAAAAACGAAACTAAACATCAATACAGGACCAATAACAATAAGTGATGTAAAGGAGGCGATAAAGAAGCTAAAATCAGACAGGGCACCAGGTGAAGATGAAGTGACTGCTGAGATGTTGAAAGCAGAAGAAACAGAAACACCAAAACAACTTTGCCGGATATTACAACAAATTTGGGATCTAGAAAAAGCCCCAGAGGAGTGGAAAACTGGGCTTATAGTAAAATTACAAAAGAAGGGTGACCTCAGAGATTGCGGGAACTGGAGAGGCATTACCCTACTGCCACTCACCAGTAAAGTATTTTGCAGAGTAATCATCAATAGAATTGTACTAACACTTGAGGAAAAACTTCGGAAAGAGCAGGCAGGATTTAGGAAAGGAAGATCATGCATAGACCACATATTTGTACTTAGACAAATATTAGAACAGGCAAATGAGTGGCATAGCACAACATATGCATTGTTCATAGATTTTAAGAAAGCCCTTGACAGTGTCAACAGAGATGCACTGTGGAAAATCCTAAGAAGGCATGGCCTCCCCCATAAGGTAGTAAATGTAATCAAAGCCCTATATGAGGGTTTTCAATGCAAAGTGATCTGTGGAGAACATACCTCCAGCAGCTTTAGGGTATAAACAGGAGTGAAACAGGGATGTGTACTATCACCAACATTATTTATCTTGGCAGTAGACTGGTTAATGAAGGAGGCAACATCAGACAAACGCAGAGGATTACAATGGACCCTTGACACAGTGCTGGAGGACCTTGCCTTTGCGGAAGACATTTGTCTATTATCAAGCAGTCACAAAGATATGCAAGATAAAAATAAACAAGCTAACTCAGAATGCAAACAACATAGGACTAAAGATCAACGTAGGAAAGACAAAGTTAATGAAGCAAAATGTGAACAACAGTAATGTACTCAGAGTAGATAGCAAGTTAGTGGAGGAGGTCAACGAATTTGTATACCTTGGCAGTACAGTAGTAGAAAATGGAGACAGTACAGAGGACATCAACAGCAGACTTACTAGAGCAAACCAGGCTTTTGCAGTGCTGCAGACTCTATGGAAATAAAAAAAAAAAACTAAGCATAAATATGAAAATCAGGATATTTAAGAAATGCTGGAAAATCACCAAAACCATAGAAAACAAGTTGAATTCTTTCCAGACTAAATGTTTACGAAGAATTAGAAAAATATTAATAAGAAATAACATCTTATTGGCAGAAATGCAGATGAAGCTACTGACAACAATTATTGAGGAAAGACGCTGGCGATGGTTGGGACATATGCTCCGAATGACTGACAACTCACTACCAAAAATAGCACTAAGATGGACACCACAGGGGAACAGAAGTAAGGGTAGACCAAAAGAGACATGGAGAAGAACAACAGAAAGGATGCTGAGTAATAGAGGGCTCACCTGGACAAGAGTAGAAAAAAAGGCGAAGGACAGGCATTTGTGGAAAACCCTTGCGGAAGCCCCAGGTTCAGAGAGAGATTGACATCAAGTAAAGACCACAATCACAGATGGGTCGAACACTGCCAAGAAATACTTAATCGACCACACTCAAAAGGATTGATGGACCTTGAAACTGACTTACCAATCCCACAACTAAATATCAACCTAGATGAAACTGAAACATCTGTGAATCTAATGGCTAACAAGAAAGCTGCAGGTGAAGGTGAAATAACAGCCGAAATGTTTAAATCTATTGACAGTGACAACATGAACCAACTACAGAGAATGTTTAATAACGTTTGGAAAGATGAAAAGATTCCTTCTAAATGGAAAAAAGGAATTATTATTAAAATACCAACAACAACAACAAAAAAAGGCAACCTTAGCGATTGCTATAACTGGAGAGGAGTAACCTTACTATCAGTTGTGTCAAAAGTATTTTGCAAAGTTATTCTGAATAGAATTCAAGATATAGTGGATGCTGCAATGAGAGAACAACATGCATGATTTTGAAACGGGAGAAGCTGTCTCGACTAGATCTTTACTCTAAGAATGGAGAACATATTGAAAAACAAAAAACCATTAATCCCGAACTTCATAGACTTTAAAAAGGCATTTGATATCATACACAGAGAATCATTGAGAATATATGGAATACATCTAATATTGTCAACATCATTAGAGACTTCTACAATGGATATTTGTGTGCAGTCAAGACAGAAGAAGGAAAGAGCGAATTATTCCATATTGGAACAGGCGTGAAACATCATGTATATTACGAGGGTGATACCGAAAGTCGTGAGCAAATTTTAAAAAAAATCAGAATATATAGATATATAAAATATAAATGTATCACCTTATCTGTATACTTTTTTTTCACTTTTCAACATAATCTCCATTTCTCTGAACACATTTCCCCCCATCTCTCTGCAAGTTTGAAAATACCCTCCTGGTAGAATTCCGTTCCAGCCTGACTGAAGGCACAGACGCTCTGCTCTCCTGTGTTGTAGTGATGGCTTCGCATTTGTTCTTTCACAAAACTGAAAAGATGGTAATCACTGGGTGCCAGGCCATGGCTATAGGCCGGGTGTAGAAGAATTTCCCATTCTATTTTCTGAATTTCCTCACTTGAGTGATGGTTTTTCTCACAGCTTTGTGATCTTCAGTCAAAAAAACCTGGGACCCAGCGGGCACAAACTTTTCCATAGCCTAGGGTTTCAATCATTTCCTGTACTGCATTGTGTCCTATTCCAAGGTTTACTGCGATTTCAGATACTGTTACACGTCTGTCTTGTTTAATGATGTCGTCAGTCCTTTCCACGTTGCGTTCAGTGGAAGCAGTTCGAGGGCGACCTCTGCGAAGCATATCTTGGATGCTCGTGTTTCCATCTTTGAAATGTTTCACCCACTTCCTAACACTGCTAGCACCCATTCACAGATAAGCAAGATGAAGTCTTTGGTGAATTTCAGCAGCGGGGATTTCCTCAATAATAACACGTTGACGAAATGAAACTTCAGCACCCGCCATTCTGTTTCTGCTGCGGTTGGTCACATGATGATAGTGATGATGATGATGATGAAAAAGAAGCTCTGCAAATGTGTCCAGGCTTGATATTATGAAGCATTGTATGTAACTCAAGTTCTTAATATAGCAGGTACTGAAAGGGGAGTGATTGGGGGGGGGGGGGGGGGATATTGTTCATAATTACAACTTGTACGTAAGTCTGATGTTCATAACTATGAGATGTATCTAAGTCTGATGTTCATAACTACGAGATTTATCTAAGTCTAGCCTGGAACTGACTCTATTTTATTTTGATTAAATACCCCGACAAAGCAGATCGTGCCCAGAATGTGACGTTGTTTAAACTCTCGTTAATAAGTATGTGCGCAGGGCATCCAACACCGATGCGTTCATTTAGTTCACTCTTCAATTTTATGTGCACATTGTTCGTACCAGTTTGTCGTAATCCACCAAAATTTGTATATGCAATTTGTCACAGAACGCAACCGGAATGCATTTACGTTTATCAATATTGTTTTCTTCTAATACATTAACGCAGTAAATTGCTTATTTTCTTTAATTTGCAAGGAAAAACAAAAACCGGGAAACACTGATGTGCCGAAAACGTTATTCCGAAGTGATTTTTTAAAAACTGGACTGTCCTCGACAACAGGGACGTCTGGCAACCTTTGCTAATCAGACCAAATCTGGAATGTAGCTCAACAGCCTGGTGCACAGATCAAGCACCACATATACAATCTTTACAAGGATCATAATCAGTCACCCCGGGTCATCATAGGTGCAGTGAGATCCACACCAGTAGAAATGCTGAAAATAGTTGGTGTACAATGCTTAAAAACAGCCACAAAGGCCATAACGCTGGCAGAGAAGTTCCTCGGCTCAGTAAGCCATATATTGAAGGAGAGACTCAATAACTTGACACAAGGGCAACTTCATCCGTTAGGCCAGGTGTTTACATAAGCCGATACCTGACCTTCTTGATGTAGCTGCTAAGTTGTCATCTGTCCCAAAGCATATATTCGGGAAAGAATCAGACTACGCACAAATATTCAAAGTAAAGCAAAAAGTGTACATAATAGTGAAACGGAAGTCAATCCTATAAAATCAACAGCTACACTTAGCTTATTAGATGACAGATATCCATATGGCACCTGGATACATGTGTATACAGATGGATCTACACACAATGCCATAACAAAGGAGGGGCTGGAGCACATATAGAATATCTGAGATAAATGCTGGAAACAAAACAAAAATTGCGTACACTTGACCATCAATAATTCAGCTTCATCGGGACCTGTTGGATGCTGCATAAGTGATTTTGGCATTAGAACACACTTAACCCAACAGCTGACCACTTCATTCTATCTTTAAAATATCCTGTAGGTCAGCTTAGTAACAGACCACATTTCTGTAGGATTAGACCTCGAAAAAATCGCAGACAAAGCACTTTTGTGAGATATGAGAGAAAGAAAAATCAGAAGAGAAGTACCTGGGATTTGAACCACGTGTAGTTCATTGGTACGCTGTTCTCTCATGGCTAGATGGCTGCCTGTCCTACGGGAGTCTGTGGGAAGTTGTAGAAATAAGTATAAAATTTTTGATGGACAAAGGTGTAGAAGTTTACGATATTAAATGTTTTGGTCAAGCCTTTAATCTGAAGAAATATATTGCCACATATGATAATGCAGAGTTAGTCTGAAGTTCCAAGAAATGGTGTAAAGTGCAAATATATTGAATGCTGTAGAAGTGAAAAACAACACAATGAGACTGTGAAGATAGTGCTGTTCTTCTGTGCGATACAAGCTCACAAACTTACATCCTTCCCATGCCGCTAAACATCACATAGGTAGTTCATATAGATAGCATGGTAGTTTGCCAAGATTTCCTGTCTTTGGCGAGTTTTTCAATCTCATCAAGGGATGTTATGATTACTGAAGTGGCCTCTCTTAACAATGTCCTCTTTAGAGTTTCACGTGGTCGACCTTCTTTTAAATAATATAATAATACCTGTGTGAAAAAATTCTTTTCAGTCATACAAGAAAAATAGACCAAAGAGAAAAAGACTAACATCAGTTCTGTAAAACAAATTGCTTTTGTGAAATTTTATATCAGACACTTTCCAGAAGTAAAGATTCATCACAGTGTATTACTGAACTCCCATAGACAGAACGTTTCTTTTTGGGACTTCAAGCTGAATTCTGGGATATGAATGATTGTATGTGCTGGATGGGGGAGGATGAGGATGATAGGTAGTGGAGAGTGTCCTCATTTTTTAAGTTTCACAGTTTGGTAACATATGAGCAGTTAATGTAACCCTGAAAAATTAATACAAAATGGAAAAAAGGACTTATCTCAGCCTCTGGATCAACACAGCACCAAAATCGCCTGTATGTCCTTGACAGAAGCATGAACAAGAACACTACCTTCAACAGAAGCAACACAGTAAGCGAGGAAATTGAAAGCAGAGTACAGATAGGAAATAAAATATACTTAGCTTTGCAAATCCGTTAAAATCCAAAATCCTGTCCCAAAATACCAACATAACAATCTACAAAACTATAATATATATATATATATATATATATATTGGACAAGGTGAACCATAATGAAGTTATTAAAACGCTTGAAGACATCAACATAGATGGCAAAGACATGAGGTTTGTAAAACATCTATACTGGCACCAAGAAGCAGTAATTCGAGTTGAAAATAAAACTGGAAAATATCAACCTATAAACAAGGGATGCAACAAGGATGTGTACTATCTCCAGACCTTTTTTCTCTGTATAGTGAGAATATTCTAAGAACGATCATCACAGAACCAGGCATAAAAATTGGAGGATACAATATTAACAACCTTTGGTATGCTGACGACACAGTACTGATAGCTTAGAACCAACAAGACCTGCAAAATCTCTTAGATAAAGTCGCTAAGGGAAGTGAACAGAAAGGCCTTACTTTGAACATCAAAAAGACAGAGACTATGGTTATATCTAAGAAACAGAATCCACCAACATGCATTCTAAAGCAGGTGCAGATATTCAAACACCTTGTAGCAGTAATAACTTCAGATGGGAAATGCAGAATAGAAATTAGGAACATAATAGGCCAAGCAAAGATTGCATTTCAGAGCATAAAGAAACTTATTATACAACACATCCTTATCAATGAATGTTAGAAAACGAGTCCTCAAATGCTATATTGAACATATCTTGTTATATGGAAGTGAATCATGGACAATAGACAGGACTGCACAAAAATCACTGGAAGCAGCAGAAATGTGGTTTATTAGAAGAGTGTTGCGAATCCCCTGGACAGCAAAAATAACTAATGAAGAATGTATGAGAAGAGCAAAAACATCCTGTAAAAAAATAAGGGAGAGACAATGTACTTTCATAGGACATGCAATGAGAAGAGGGGACATTGAAAATATTATAACAACAGGAAAATAGAAGGAAGAAGATTCAGAGGAAGACCAAGATAAATGATACTGGACAGTCTGACGGGATAGTGTGAGAGGAGATCACCAACTGAGCTGATGGCCTGCATGAAGGATCGTGTAATAATAATTCATAATGGCCAGTCGGCACGGCACCTGATGATAATATCTTTGTGAGGAAAATAAAGGAAAAAAAATTGTTTCGATGTATGAGAAAACTGGTAAATGTATACAAAGCAGAAAAAGCGGAAGCAGTTTCATCGTGAAGAATTGTTTTAGAAACTGGATAGAGAAAAGAATCCCTTAAAAAATTTAATGGTAAAGATCTTGACACAATACAAGATGGCGAATTGTAGTGAATACGATTACAAACGATTACTCTCCTGTCGGAAGGGAGTGTGTTGACTTGAATGTTGTGAGGATGCTCTGCAAATACGCTGTGTTAAAAACTTACGTAGCCAGTGTGGTATTTACTTTCTTATTGAAAGGCGTGTAAATTCGCACAAAGGGGGTCAGGCTGTAAAATGAGTGACACAAGCGAAAGTAACAGCCCAACAACGGAAGAATCATTAACGGCTGCGTGTAGATCGGTGGTCAAAGGTGGCAGAAGAAACCACGAAGACAGCCGTGGTCCGTTGATAACGGTCTTTCCCAATGACAAATACCCGAAGTTACGGACAGAAATTGTCACAAACGATATAGACTGTAGTGAATCAATTGATCGTACTGAAACCAGTGATGATTCCAAAAGGGGAACTGAACCAGTTGATTATGTAGAAACTGGAATGTCGCGAAGATCAATAACGCAAATTTATCACAAACCTCCACTTCCAGGCATGAATGATTCATATGCGGGAGAGGACTATACGTTCGGATGGTTTGATAAGCTTACGGGTGTGATCTCAATTTCGTTATTTTTTATTGATCATGGAACTGATATTAATCTGATTGTTACATATTTTAGATTGAACAAATGGATATGGGGTATTGGAACAACTGTGGTTGTTGTGATGCCATCTCTAGTTGTATGTGGTCTTGGATTGCACTGGTACATTATAGATTATCGGAAGGAGAGGTCGAGACAGTCCAGGCACTGCATATGGTTTTTGAGGTTTTTCTTCACAGTGCTGCAGTGTGGACCTGTTATACGGTAAGACTGCACATTAGACCTGTTATATGGTAAGACTGCACATTAGACCTGTTATATGGTAAGACTGCACATTAGACCTGTTATACGGTAAGACTGCACATTAAACCTGTTATATGGTAAGACTGCACATTAGACCTGTTATACGGTAAGACTGCACATTAAACCTTTTATATGGTAAGACTGCACATTAGATCTTTTATATGGTAAGACTGCACATTAAACCTTTTATACGGTAAGACTGCACATTAAACCTTTTATATGGTAAGATTGCACATTAGACCTTTTATATGATAAGACTGCACATTAAACCTGTTATACGGTAAGACTGCACATTAGACCTGTTATACGGTAAGACTGCACATTAGACCTGTTATACGGTAAGACTGCACATTAGACCTGTTATACGGTAAGACTGCACATTAGACCTGTTATACAGTAAGACTGCACATTAGACCAGGGTCACATTTCTTCAGCAGATTTTGTTTGCAGATTCAAATAATTTTTTTTAAATATAAAAAGACGTAACCAAAGAAAAATGAGTAGAAACTGAAAATTTGAAATTTTGTGCACAAGTTACATCTAACAAAAACAAAAAAAACAAACAAAATAATAATAAACCCCTTGTACTTTCTCCCTGTAACTGCAAGCTATTGTTCTTTGTAGCCGATGCTGTAGAGGTGTTGAAGCACAACATTGTATCAGCGTGGGAGCGGGTTATGGCAGCTACTTTTTCAGTCCCAGAGTGCAGCTAAAAAACAGGAGATGTGCAGTACTTCTTTAGCAGACTCCACCACCATGGGGACTATGACGATCCCTGGCCCATTATCCAGGGCAGCCTAGGGGTACCAATGGAGAGGTGGGACAGGGTCTTGGTCAGCTATGGTTTGCTAACCCTGATGCTATCATATCAGCTGTGGGTCGCAGATTGCCTCATTGGACAACGTCATCAACCCCCATCTAGGTCAAACTTTCATTTTGCTGTTTGTATACTTTATGACTTCATCAAGTACTTCACACATATTTTTAAATTAAGAATTTTAATTTTAAAAAATAAAATCACTTAAAGAACACCAAGTGAAAGAATTACATAGTCCACAATCTAGAACCAGAGAAGAGCATACCTGATGTGTGATAAAGGGTAGTACTGCAGTTCAGAAATTATGAATACACCATTTTTAGTTATCATCCTTCAACTATAAGTTGATTCATGGTGATGTACAGGCGGTGTGGACCAAGGAAATTATACAGGATGAGCATGAACTCATTCCCTGATTTCATATATGTATTACACTAAAAATCTGTTACTCTTCAGAAAGTAAAACAACTAAAGAAGCTGTGGAGAGGAACAGACAGAACTACAAAAATAAGATTTTTAAAGGCATGCATCTTTCCCATTGCAACATATGACTGTGAGACCTGGACACTTAACAAAACAGCTGAGAAACACATAAATGGCTTTGAATGTAAATGCTACAGAAGAGTTCTTCAGATAACATGGACACAAAAAAGAACAAATACATCCATACTACAAGAACTTAATATTGAAGAAGGCTGGCTAGTAAAGAGAATTAAACAAAGAAAACTTAAATATTTTGGACACATTAAATGTCATGATAATCTAGAGAAGATTGTATTGGAAGGGTACATAACTGGAAAAAAGAAAGAGGAAGACCAAGGCAAAGATGGTTGCAAGACATCTTTGGTGATCTGCAAATGAATGCATCAGCAGCTGGGCATCTTGCTTACAACTGAGAGGCCTACAGGAGAGCTGTTAGGGAGGCAAAGTTCCGCAAGGGACACGCAAATGACCGACTGATTACACTAAAACCGTGCCAGGTACAGACATGCTTTTTCTGCAAATTTTACCGTGGCTGAAGTTTTTTTACTTTATTCATGCACTTCAGCATGTGCTCAATTTGTTGGCCAAAGGATATTTAAGCAGTACTTGATTTCTTGCCATGTGTTCACCAGCATCTCTATAGTCACTATTGCTAAAGTACCAGCTATCCTCGCTTTCAGAATTTCAATATTAGGAACTGATGACCTGAAAACATTGTCCTTTGTATATAAAAAAGATTCAGTGAACATGGTGGGCATGGTGTTGGACAGTCCTTCCCAGCTTTCCATTGGTTTGAAAAGTTTGAATTCAAAAACTGCAGTGTGGTGATGCTGAAAAAAAACCCCCCAGAAACTCTAAGAATCAGCCTGTGTAATGCCACAGAATAAAGTATGCTCAGGTAAAAGCATACTTCAGGGTTGCTGGCATTAAGGACCATCCTCTCCATAATGAGCTGGGGTTCATAAAGGGAAGACGTATCAAACGAAACTGATCCTGGATGGTTGAGGCTGAGGATATAATGTCAGATAAGGTGTCTAAAGGCAATGATTGTTTACTGGTAGAGGACCGACCTCAGTTAACAAGGGTTATTAAATACAGAAGGGTCTTGAGTATCGAGGTGCCATGTCCAGGGCATGCTGGAGTACATGGCAGTGAAGTGGCAGTTAGACTTGTTGGACAGGCTAAAATAATTGACAGGCTGAGAATGGACAAGGGTGACATCACTAAAGCCACCATACATGAATTACAAAAAACAGTGAAATTTATCCACGAGCCAGGACTGCAGATATAGACAGACAATGCAAACGAAGAAGAAGAAGAAGACTAAAGCCATATTGGAAAGACCATGAGAAAGTGAAGAGCAGGAATGGAAGAACAATGTATCTGTGAAGATATTGCTGGAGCTAGGACAAAATTAAAGGTGCTGGCAGGAAATCCAAACTGTGTGGCAGAAAACACATTGTAAACAACCGACACTTGATGGGAACTGTTAGCAAACATATCTTGGATGGATGCTGCGGAGCATATATGAGGCTGTCCTGAATGCAGTGAAGCAGGGGTCTGAATTTTGAACCTTAAACTCTCTGATATTTGATAATGAGGCTTGTTTCTGTTTACCCTAGTGCTAGAAACTTGAGAATGTCAGCATGTAAACAGTATGGAACATTATCAGCAAGTTATCTTAGGAACACCGTGTAATGACAACAGGATGCAGGATATCATGGGCTTCTGGCAAGGAGGTTAAAGAAATAATTCTGTCATAAAATAAAATGTACTGAGGAATAAATTAGGAAGATGGTTACTAGGTGAAATGCATAAAGCAAAAAAAAAAGGAGGGGAAAAAAATCAATTCTTTATGTGAATCACTGTCTCAGCTGTACTGTAATATGATGTCACATTATTCTTACATTTAGCAGTCTGGTGCCATGTCTGCACTCATAACTGACTAGGTCTTGGGAACTACGAAGTTTTTCTTTTTGCTGAGCTTAATCTCTTAATCTTCCTCCTGTTTCTCCAAGAAATGATATTTCTTCAGATAATGTTTTGCTGACCCAGTTCCAGCAGTTTTGTAATGCGTGGAAGGATCTCAAATGCCAGCATAAATATTTTCACTTTATGTTTCAATAGCTAAACTTCACAATCTTATGAGGTGTCCCTTTGGAAGAGCATCACTATTTTCTGCAGTCTCTATAAAAGACTAAAATTTGAAAGTGAAGGCATTTTTTTTTTTTTTGGTGGTCCAGTTCATGCACTATTTTGACATATGCCATACAGCCATGGTGCCTTACAAATATATGTCTGGTAAGCCAAAGTTAAATCTTGTATGTAAACATGGGGGGCATGTAGTCCTCAATTTCCTGATTCCTGATATGAGGAAGTAAATATTGACCTGTTGCTGTCTTTTCCAGTAGACTTTAGATAACATGCAGTAGTAATGTGAGTGACTTCCTGTTAGTGTTATATTAATTTTCTTCCTTCTGGTAATAGATAACTGGGACACTGTATTACAATATCTGGAATAATTTATTTGACTACACATTACGACATAAGTTTGAGAC
Organism: Achatina immaculata; assembly: GCA_009760885.1. Lineage (NCBI taxonomy): Eukaryota > Metazoa > Mollusca > Gastropoda > Stylommatophora > Achatinidae > Lissachatina > Lissachatina immaculata. The sequence continues at coordinate 63,854,848 of CM019720.1, read as the reverse complement.
AGGGCTCCTAGAATTTTTTTATGCAGTCTTTGGGGTTTAATGGTTTGGCTCTTACATTCAAAGAGCAGTTTTACACCACTGGTTCTTTTTTGTCAATCTTCATTGTTTATCTGATACCACAGAAATGCTTATTTTATACCCATTGTTTCTGGTTTTTTTTTTTTTTTCCTTTCTTTCTGCAAGTTAGAGCTTCCCATATCCATGAAATTTTCCTTGTACACTGGATTTTAGAGTAGAAAGGCTGAGAAGAATTCATATGGGTATTTAACATGGACAAGTCTGCTATTATTACACTGTGCATTCATAATAGTGTTTTTTGATGAAGTCTTTTTTTTTTTTCTTTTAGAACAATAGAATATTTATACTGTGGCTATAAAAGTCGAAGTAAGGACTTACAACCAGAGACACATTACATGTACTATAGATACATGCTTCGTCAGAGTGTGGACATCTGCTTGCTGCATCTGTTTGAGAGTTTCTTTGAGGCTGCCCCACAGCTCATCCTTCAGATCTACATAATGATATCTCTGAAGCCAAGTGAGGATTTCTTGCACAGTGAGTTTTTTTTTTCTTCCCAGCTTTTGTTTTATATATTTAAAACCTGCCCTTTTTTTTATGCTCTATCATTCTTCTTCCACTTAATGTTTTTTTTTTCTATGTACTTTCCACCTGCACTACCCACCCCTGCCTGAAAGCTGTATGATGAAGGGCAGAATCTCAGACTGGCCTGCGTGCCCAATTCTTAACCCTTTGAAAATAAAGTATGTTCATTCGTTCAGTATCTTTCTGTTGTTTTGTTATCTTACTGTTTGTATTCTTACTCTGTTGTTTTTTTTTCCCCGCTGTTTTCTCATTCTTCTTAACTTTGATCGCATCTTCTTTCGTTCTTTCTTCACTTATGTCTTTTTATACTTAATTTCTTGCTTTCGTATTTTTTCTTGTCATAATCTTGAGTCTGATTTTCTTTTTTTTTTTTAAAATAAAATTTGTACATGCTTTATCATTTTGTATACTTCTTTCCCTTCATCCGTATGTGTTTTTTTCACCTTCTTCCTCAGCATCTGCCTCATTTTGCTTATTCTTGTTATCCTTCCCCCCCCCCCATTATCTGAGTTCACATTTTTTTGCACACTTTTTAGCACTTTCCCCTGCCGGATACTTCTGGGATAAGACAGAATATTCCCATCTCCCACCCTTTACTCCCATTACCATGTAAAAATTGACTAACTTGTATGAACTCCCTGTAACTGCGAGCTATTGTTCTTTGCAGCCAATGCTGTAGAGATGTTGAGGCACAGCATCATATCAGCATGGGAATGGGTTATGGTGGCTACTTTTTCAGTCCCAGAGTACAGCTAAAAAGCAAGGGGGTGTGCAGTGCTTCTTTAGCAGACTCCACCACCATGGGGGGGCCTGTTACTGGGGGTACCACGGAGAGGTGGGACAGTGTCTTGTTCAGCTATGGGTTGCTGATTGTTTCATCGGATAGCACCTTCACCCCTGAAAATTGACTAAAAGTTTAGCGTTGACCTAGGTATCGTATTTGTAACAATGGAAGAAAAGCCACACACACACAAAAAATAGACAATTTGACATATAAACTGGGGAGGGGAGTAACAGAAATAGCTTCTATAAAGGTTGTTGTAGTTTCTTCAAGAAATGTGGTTCACTGTTGAAGGTGCCTAGAGTGATCAAATAATAATAGAATGGATGTCCTGAGAAATAGAAAAATTAGATAAAATGATTTTAGAGTGGAGAAACAGAATGAAAGAAAAGTGAATAGAAGAGGTGATGACTAGCATCTGAGGAAAGTCTGCTTACACTTTGTAGGATTGATGGTCTGAAGCATTGCATATTTATATAAAAGAAGGAGAATTGGTGTTATTACAGGACAAGTTTTAGAAATGTAAAAAAAAAAACTATTTACATAATTAATAATTGGCCCAACATCATCAATAACTTTCAATGTTTTTGTTTTTTTTTAGCATCAATAGTTGCCTTGACCTTGCTGACATCATGGAGCAGTTTGGCCATTTCTTTGACCTCATACAATAAATCATTAAGGATTAATGATGCACGCAAAGCAAAAATGTCATTGATAAGTGTTGTATTTTACTTTATCTGGAGAGCAAGTGAAGTGGGTGGCAGAATACTGTGTATTGCTATGTTCTCATCCACTTTCAAGTATTGGGTGTTTATGGTCTTGACACTGCACTGGCTGGTTATGTTTGTGTGGCTGGTTCAACAAAAGACAACATTTTACAAAAACAGATGTTTAGAGAGAGCCTTTAACCTTTTATGTAGTTATATCATGATTTTCTGCTTTCTAAATATGCGAGAGGGCCATACAAGGTTCCGTTTCCTGGCATTTTACTGTGTTATGTATATAGAAAACTTTATCATGTTAGCATTTTGGTTCCGTTTCACAGAAGACTTAGGAGTCTGGTTTCATATATGGGGCTTTGCTGGAGTTATGTGTCTTTTTGTTCTTCATGTAGCTTTTCAGCTTCTGTACTACATGTTCTTTCACCCAACAAAGAAGGTAGAAGTATGCCTTCCATGTGACCGCTACAGCGTCTACAGCAGCATGTGCTCAGATGTGACACCTAGTGCAGAATTTAAAAGTAAAATTTTGCACAGTTTTAGACTAGATGTTGAGTACACCACAAGCAATGAATCAGTCAGTACTAAAATCTGAGATAATATTTTATTCCCTGAGGGTTCATATTGTCCATGTTAACAATTTCCTAAATTTGCACAAGAATCATCACCATCACCATCACCACCACTGTACCACCATCATCAGCATCAAAGCTTTCAAGAACATGAATCATTCACAAATACCAGCCCCTTTTATACGTCACAGGTCACCATACCAAGGTCCTGCTTGGAGTGAACTTTTTAATTTCCTTTGTCAGTTAAGAACAATGTTGGTGCATAAAAAACTTTGTTACCTCAAGGCCGATGAATTGAATGTTAAGTGCTTGCCATAATGCTGCGCCATCAAATTTTGATGCAGCTTTCAGTGATATATTGAACATGTAAGTTTTATTTTGTATGGAATGACAGACATGAAATAGAATGGTTTCCTCATTGAAATTATCTTTCTGTTTTGAGCTATCATGTAAAAAGTAAAGGTAGACTTTATTATGGCATGGAGGAACCTAGAGGATACAACATCATGAAAGAACCTAGAGGATACAGTATCATGGAAGAACCTAGAGTATCATGGAAGAACCTAGAGTATACAGCATTCTGGAAAAACCTAGTGGATACACATCATGGAGGAACCTAGAGGATACAACATCATGGAAGAACCTAGAGGAATCAGTATCATGGAAGAACCTAGAGGATACAGCATCATGGAAAAACCTAGTGGATACACATCATGGAGGAACCTAGAGGATACAGCATCATGGAAAAACCTAGTGGATACAGCATCATGGAGGAACCTAGAGGATACAGCATCATGGAAGAACCTAGAGGATACAGCACCATAGAAGAAGCTAGAGGATACAGCATCAGTGTCCATATTCTTAACCTATTAGCGCACTAGAGGGTGATGTGATCAGCATCTCTCTGGGGATGCCTTTCCTTTTCCAAGCTCCAGTAACTTGTTTATGAGGGAGAATAAAAAAAGTAAAGACAGTGTGAAAATTATACAGTAACCACAGCAGATAAAAACTGATGTGATACAGCATGTTCTGCCCTTAGTCTAGGGAAAGCCAAGATCAAATAAACATGGATGCTCCACTGTTGGATTGCACCATTGTTGAGAAGTGTGTTATGAGATTGCTTTGGGCAGAGGAAGTGAAATCTGCTGAAATCCACCCAAGGATGTTGTCCAGGTTTGGAAGTGAAAATGGTATAACTCAGTGAAAAGTTTATGAATGGATAGAAAGGTTAAAGCCAGAAGAACAAATGTAACTAATGAAGCTTATATGGTCATGCAGTGAAACAGCTGAAGTTGGAAAAAAAAAGAATAATGTGAAAAGTTTATGTAGGCAGACAATTAGGGTTCTGTGGTCATACCAAAAGGGGAAAATAATGCTGGAGAGAAGTGGAGCAAGAGGGCATGATGAATGGGCTTGACTAGATGCACTGTGAGAGCAAGAGATAGAATCATCTCCATCACCTTCCTTGGGAGGATGGCACAGTGTGATGAGGAGTCAACGTCCCTTGTGTGGACAACCATCAGAGTGATAGCCACTGATGATAACATTAATAACAACAATCTCACTGATGATAACATTAATAACAATCTAATCCCCCTTCCCCCTGCCCAGCGTCTTGTTGAGCTGTTTTCCATTCTGAGTTGTTTCATACTACACATTGACATTGTATTACCTTGTAGTCCTTCTGTGCTAGACATTCTTTGGTCATGCAAGTTCATTCAAAGTGTTAGACTATCAACATTTCACCGTTAGTGCTGAGATATATTTTTGATGCAGCAATAAAGAAACAATGTTCATTTTTTGCAACACATCAATTTCATCTCCCTCTGTCTTAGTTAACCAGGCTAAGATTATTCAATTCAAATGTAATATCCACCATCATTTATGCATGAGAAAGCTGAGAAACAACTAAAGAAATAGACAAGAAATTAGACTCTTTTGAAAACAGATGCCAAAGGAAAATACTCTGTATAAAATGGAACAAATTCAGGAACAATGCAGATGAGCGAACAACAACCTGTCTCATGGGTGATCAAAAAAAGATGGGCATATATCGGTCACGTAATGAGAATGAACAGTCAGAGAATCCCAAAACAAGCTATCTAGTGGAACACAACAGCCTGAAGAAAAAGAGGTCGACCACATGAAACTCTGAAGAGGACATTGTTAAGAGAGGCCAAATTAGTAGGCATAAAATCCCCTGATGAAGTTGAAAAGCTCACCAAAAACAAGAAAAGTTGGCGAATTACCATGTGATCCCTATGTGACGTTTAACGGCACAGGAAAGATGTTAGATAACATCTTATAGTTATTTCTAAAATGGCAGACACAGATCTCACATTTATCATTTAGGATCTCTAGTTTGTACCTTATATTACTTCAGCTTCTGATTTACGGTTTGAGTCGTCATCATCATCAAATCATCATCGCACTCCTGACATGTCCATGGGTGCTCAGATTTCCAGCATATCCATCAGCATCTTGTGGCTGATAGTGCCCATCCTGTTGTTTTAGTTTTTCATTTTACCAGATGAAACTCTAATTTGGCTTTTCCTTTCATTGTTTCTCGGACTCCAGGCTGCAGTACATCATAGTGGGAGGGAAAGAGAAAGCTGGAAGATTGTTGGGTTTCATTTCCTCAGGTGTAAGCTTCCAATGGAAGTATGCTGTGCATGGTTTACAAATGTTACAGGATTTTCATTTGTGATTGTCACTTGCATGATATGATCAGTTGGTGAAGATGTTCTTTGGAGACGATAAACTTTTTAAACCTGAAGTCATGTTTTCTTTTCTTCTGTTATGGATTTGCTGTTTTTTTTTTTTTTTTACTTGTTTCAACTTGAACAACAATGCTGTCTTGAAACTGTTAATTTATAGAAAACGGGCATTATACCATTGCAAATGAAATGCAGCATGTTATGGGCAGTTTGTGAGTAATGCAATATAGAATATTTTAAAAACATTTTTATAAATGCATAGTTTTTACCCTACATTGTAACATAAACATTTACATTAAGCCGTGCTTTTTTGTTATTTTAAGTTACAATAAATTTGTTAAGTAGGTGCTACAATAAACTTGTTAAGTAGGTGTAATATAGAATATTTTTTAAACATTTTTATAAATGCATAGTTTTTAATTGTGCATTGTAAAATAAACATTTATATTACATTGTTGTTGTTGTTGTTATTTTAAGTTACAATTAACTTGTTAAGTAGGTGACCAATTATTTTTAAGTTACAATAAACTTGTTAAGTAGGTAACCAATTCTTGTTATTTTAAGTTACAATAAACTTGTTAAGTAGGTAACCAATTCTTGTTATTTTAAGTTACAATAAACTTGTTAAGTAGGTGTCCCATTCTTGTGTAGTTTTGAATTTCAGTGGCTGCACAAGAACAGCATGTTGTTTTCATGTTTGTGAGCTTGTTAGTATATATGCTTTTGAATATCTTTAATTGATAGCAGTTAACATCTGAGAAAATTGTCTAATTTGTACATCACAAGTAGATAGTTGATGGAGTATAAAATATAGCTAGGGATTGTACCAATTATGAGATTGTACCAGTTATGAGATTGTAATGCTTGGCTGCAAACAAAATATTCAAGTTTTGGGATTGTGGAATACAAATAGTACATTGGTGGAAACAAAGGGGTATGCCCACCAGTATTGTGTTTCATTGTTCCAGTATTACCAAAATTTAGTTAAACCAACTGTATGACACAGTTTTGTGAAAATATTTGAATTTCTCAGCAAGTACAATAAATTCAGAATGACTAAGTTCACACAGCTAGTAAACATGTCAGTCTTGTTATTAATTGAACAGCTGACCTGATGGTCCACATGCTATATAGGAGATAATTGTTTAGTCCCACGCCAAAACTAAACAGAATAGGTACCACATGGTTTTACCAAATGTTATCTAAAGTTTTATCTTTGGTGGTATGTATTCCTACTTTGTATTATGGAAGAAAGGACATATTAGTAGCTTTTGACTCTAGCAACAAGCTTAACATTGAATCATATATATATATATATATAATATAGATAGCCACAGTTACTAGATATATCCTGGAGAATGGGGCATTCAAGCAACAACAAAAAAATGTGTAATTATTCTAAATTTTACTTTTTGAATGTTTTTTTTTTCAAAGAATGACCAAATAGAAATTAAAATTGAATATTCAGTACATTGTTAACAGTAACAGGTACTAGGAGAATGTAAGAATTCCACATTTGTCATATCCCTTTCCTGTTGTAATAACTTTCAGTAATTGTGAACTTGATATAACATAGCCCATACACAAGGTCAATGACAGAAAAGAAATACAGAGGTCAGTTGTCTCTGGTAACCATGTTCTGCATGATTTGATACCAGATTTGAGCAGATGTGCAGAGAGAGGGATACTATCAGGAACACACAAGAAAACAATTTAGAACTGAAACAAGTTTTTAATAAGTCTTTTGCCAACCATATGTTCACATTCATTCATTTGCATGTCCCTTGCGGAACTTTGCCTCCCTAACAGCACTCCTGTAGGCCTCTCGGTTGTGAGTAAGATGGCCTGCTGCTGATGCATCCATTTGCAGATCATCAGCGATGTCTTGCGGCCATCTTCGCATTGGTCTTCCTCTCTTTCTTTTTCCCATCATGACATTTAATGTGTCCAAAATAAATCTCACTTTAACTCTTCCCGTGCCATCCTCGCTATAGTGAGAACTTCTGGTTACTGAGTTGCATGCCATCCACGTTATAGTGATTTTTCATTTGTTTCAGATTAAAACATGATTCAAATTTTGGCTTGCATGTTATCTGCGCATGTCAAAATTACCTGGCATCCTTTTCACTTCGCATCACCAGCTGGTAGCCATTTTTTCTTTACGTTTCTGTTCAATTTGGTGCATATTTTTGTAACTTTAGTCGAGAATGGACATGCCCTCAGACAAGACAAATGTTACTAGATGTTCCCTAGTTAGGTCTCAACCAGAAAGAAGGGCTAAAACAGGTGCTAGGCAGTTTTTTATGGCATTTTGTGGTAAGAAATCTGACATTGTTTCTAACTATGCTTTTGACCGGCGATCTGACAATGGTTCTGATAGTTTGCCTGACAATGTCTCAGACAGTGGTTCTGATAGTTCATCTGACAGTGTCTCAGACAATAGTTCTGATAGTTCATCTGACAGTGTCTCAGACAATGATTCTGATAGTTTGCCTGACAGTGTCTCAGACAGTGGTTCTGATAGTTCATCTGACAGTGTCTCAGACAATAGTTCTGATAGTTCATCTGACAGTGTCTCAGACAATGATTCTGATAGTTTACCTGACAATGTCTCAGACAGTGGTTCTGATAGTTCATCTGACAATGTCTCAGACAATAGTTCTGATAATTCATCTGACAATGATTCTGATAGTTCGTCTGACAGTGTTTCAGACTGTGAATCTGACTGTGTTTCTGACCATGAAAATGATTCAGACAAATCTTCTGACGGTACAGATTTGCCTGCAATTAGTGATAGTGACAGTGACTGTCGTCCCTCGACAGGTACTGTTGCTCCTGTCACTTCTGCTCCTCCACCTGCCAAATGGGCAAAGAGGAATGTTTCTGTGGCTCGAACAGCGAATGCAGAACCAGATTCGACATGGAGAGCAACACAGACAGAAGAATTAGGTAATGCTACTGATGATGATGGTGGCAGTGGTATCTTGCTGAATGTTGGAAATGATAGGACACCTATGGCTTTTTTCCTGGCACTGTTCACAGAAACTATTTTGGACAGTCTCATTAGCAGCATAAATGATTATGCTGCTAAGAAACTTAGCCAAACTGCAAGTCTCTAAAAAGCACAGTAGACTACATAAGTAGGTACCTGTTGGTTGCTATGAAATGTACAAATTTCTGTCAACACTCATAGCCATGAGCATTCAGCCTAAACCCAAAGTCAGTGATTACTGGAGCACCATACTTGTTTTACACACTCTATTTTTTAGCCAGATGTTTTCAAGGAATCAGTTTCAACTGCTATACAACACTATGTTGCATGTCAGTGAAGCTGATAGTGAAGGCAAGTCCAAAATTGAGCCATTTGTCAATCAGTTGTTGTCAACATTTCAGGCAGCCTTTTACCCGTTCAGTGATCCGAGTCTTGATGAAATGGTAGTCAGCTACAAGGGACGCTAGAGACAAGGCAGTATAATGCCAGCAAGCCATCTAAATATCACATCAAGACCTATTGCCTTTGTTACTCCCTCATAGGTTGTGTTTTCCACCTGTTGGTTTATTTTGGGGAAAGAACCTCTTACACCTCTACCAGTGGTGACACTTCCACTCATGCTGAGAAAATGTTTGAGACTGCTGCAGCCAATCAGATCTTCACATCACATTTTTGCAGACAGGCATTACACCAGTCTTCCACTTATTGAATATTTGCAGTCCAAAGGCCACAACTACACTGGCACAGTGAATATCAACCGTAAAGGTTTTCCTCCTGAGCTAAAAAATAAGAATATAGCTACAAAAAAACCAATCTACTATGTGAAAGATGATGGTGAGAATAAAATTCTCTGTTTCTGCTGGAAGGAAAAGCCTACAAAGAAACCTGACCATGTTGTGACAACATGTGGACAAGCCACCGCAACTCATGTTGTCCAAGAACAGGAACAGGAGGAGTTTGAAAAGCCCACCATCATTCACACTTATCATAAGTCTATGAATGGATGCAACAGGATTGACCAAATGGTGTCATATTATGGCTTGCATTCAAGAAAAACAGTGAAGTGGTGGAAGACGATATTCACTTGGCCTTTGGAAGTTGTACAGGTGAATGCGCAAATATTATATATATTATCTCAAGAGGAGATTCTTGGCAGGGAACAGTCATCTCTAGCCTGGTTCAAGATACAACTTATTGAAGGCCTGAGAGCCCTGGCAACCAGCAGCAGCAGCATTCCTGGTGTTAGTATGTTAGCTCCCAGGTCACTGGGAAGGAGAGCTAACGCTCCAGTAGATCTTAGGTTCCAAGGTGCTCACCTTGTGAACATGGAAAAGAGCTTGAAGAACTGTGTCCACTGTTCCAGATGTGATAAGATCGTCCACTCGAAGTACTACTGCACAACATGCCTGGATAGACCCCATCTGTGTCCCAAAGAATGTTTCGAGAAATATCATAAGCAATCTTCAGCATGATGCTACTGCTTCAACTTCATTTGTCTGTGCTGTCTTATTTTCTGTTTGGGCCAACTCTTGCATCTTTGTATTTACACCATTCTTGTTCATTATCTTTATTTCTTATTTACACTTCTTGCACTGGAGACAGTAGATGACAGTGTGTTGTACAGTGTTCATGTGTTTGTACATATATTCTGTACATAACATTTTTTCCTTTTTTTTTCACTTTTCATGTCATGTATATATTTTCTGTAGATGTTTTTATGCCTGTTTTGTACATAGCAAATGTATACTGCTTTGTGGTTTTTGTTGTGTTTTTTTGGCTGGCTGGCAGATGAAAAGTTTGCTAAAGTTCAGGAAAAGTTGTGAGAATATTTTATATGAGGAATTCAATTTACCACCACAGTCACTGAGTTGTGTTTGCAAGAACAGGAAAAGTGCTGATTTCAAGCTCATGATATGGAACTTTGCAATATTCAGTTTATTTTGGTGATCATGCTCCACAGTTTATGGAATATTTATGAAAAGTTGTGCCAAAATTTTGAACATTCTGTAAGAGGAATTCCATTTACCATCAACAACATTTTGGACAGTTTCTGCAATAGAGCCTTCACCCTAGCCAAAAGCAGTTCTTTCACAGCCCTTTTCAAGGCCACCCAAAATTTCAGGAAGGTCATCCACTGGGTTGATCTGCAAGCAGAGAGTTCTAAATGTTTTCTGTTGCGTTTGAATTTGTTTGTTTGTTTCTGCAAATTTGTGCACATTTCATGTGAGAATTTCCATTTATCATCGATTTATGATTTACAAGTGGATATTTACAGCTCCAATGGCCAGTAGAAACCAATTTTATTTTATTTTATTTGTATGTCATAAACATTTTTTTTTTTGGGGGGGGGGGGGCCTGAAAATGTTTTCTTCTAAAAAAATCTCTGCATTTATGGAATCTTCATTCATTTATATTTTTTTATGTATAAGTATACTTGTATAAGATGGAAATAATTTGTTAATTCACTTTTTCAACTCATTCATTCATTTGCATGTTCCTTGCGGAACTTTGCCTCCCAAACAGCACTCCTGTAGGCCTCTCAGTTGTGAGCAGGATGTGTCATCAGCATATCTAATCTCTGGTATTTCATAACCTCCAATTGTTATGGCATCATAATATTCTTTGCCTACATCTTCTCTAACATTCCTCATTATATTTTCAGTAAACAAGTTAAATAAATAGGGTGACAATATGCACCCCTAACGGACCCCTTGTTTTGTGTCAAACCAACTTGTTGTTTCACCATTTATTCTTACTGCTGCTTGTTGGTCTGGATACAGTAGTGATGTTAATTGTATCAAATGTGTTGGAAATCCCATTTTTTCCATTATTTCCCAAAGTTTCTGGTGTCGTACACAATCAAATGCCTTTCAACTATACCCCAAAAATATCACAATACCCACACATTTTTCTTGGCACCAACGTGATGTCCTCGTTTGTCCCTGCCAGCACGGGAAGAATTAATCCTCTTTACTAGCCAGCCTTCTTCAATATTAAGTTCTTGTAGTATGGATATATTTGTTGTGTCCATGATATTTGAAGAACTCTTCTGTAGCATTTACATTCAAAAGGCAATTATGTGTTTCTCAGCTGTTTTGTTAAATGTCCAGGTCTCACAGGCATATGTTGCGATGGGAAAGATGCATGCCCTTAAAAATCTTATTTTTGTGGTTCTGTCCGTTCCTCCCCACAGATTCTTTAGTTGTTTTACTTTCTGAAGTAAACATAAATATAAATATAACTGTGTATAGTGCACACATATTTGTAACATGCAAATGTGTGAAAGAGAAAGAACAGAATCATGATTATTTGAAGATTTTGCATATGGTCTTGATCATAAACTCACAAACTAAAAAAATTAAGTGATGAAATTTTGAAATGAGCTATTAATAATCAGGTAACTGCGTCTGTTTCTGATCAGTTCATATGCTTTTCTTTTTCCATGCCAGTTGGTCAGTTCACTGAGATATTTTCGTTTGCACCTTCCTTTTTCACTTTACTTTTCCAGCCATTATTAAGTTCTATAATGACTGTCTTCTCATGACACGTCCAAGAAATTTTGCCTGCCATTTTCTTATAATTTTACTTTCTATTTTTTTGTTGTTGGTCTGTCCAGAGTATTTGTTGCATCTTTCTCCAAAAAGAAAAATGTGACCATTGGTTCCAGTTTATCACATTTTTATTAACTGTCCAAGTTTCACAACTATAGAACATACTGGTTCTACAAAGTACTGTAATTCTCTTTTTTTTTTTCACTTTTACAGACATCTTACTTGTTAGTATCTTCTTCATGTCATGAAAAGCTGCTTTTGCCTCACCTATCCAAGACTTTATTTAATTTGTGCACGTGATAAAAACTGTTATTCTTGTTGAGAGACAAGTTAAGTTTATTTACTTATCATTGTCTTCCTGTAGGATGTTTTTAGTATATTTTAGTATTTGCATTTTAGTATATTTATTCTTTTTTGATATTATCATTGTTTCTGTCTTGTGCTGTTTCACTGTACTATTACTGTTCTCTACAATAATCTTGTTCACTAGTTTTGGCAAACTGTTTTCACTTTCTATTATTACAATAGTATCATCTGTATAACTCTAGTTAAGAACACTCTTATCTTAACATAGCCAACATAGTCTTTGTGAGACAAAGAACATCAGATGTGAAGTTAACATAGTCTTGAACATCAGAACTGAAGACTCTAACCTACTCCTTTAGCCCAGAAACCTGCAGCAACCAACATTGATTGTAACTGTTATTGTTATAAAGCATAATGTTACCATTTTAGGGAACAGAACTTTATGTACAAGAAAGAGGGAACACAGAACTGAGAAATCTTCTAGTAGCCTCTTGTTTATTACAGGTATGTCAGATAACTCCAACAAATGATCTGTACACTAACTTGCCTGCACTCCAGCTCCTGCTACTGCTCACTCATCAACAGATGGAGCTGAGACCTTGGCTGGCCAGGACGCTGGGGATCACCGGCAGGGATGAGGAAAATCTGATGTGAAACTAGCGAGTCCAGGACGTGACAAGCCTATGGGTATTTACAACAGTGCCTATCAAAACAAGGCAAAATAAAGCCAGTAGACCAAAACAGGGAAAGGACATCACTGAAGCGCACATCAGATTCCTCATCTGAAAGTCTCCATGCAACTGCTTCAAAGTTGTCTACAGGCCGGTGTGTGCAACATCTGAAAGTCTCCATGGCCTTGTATTCATTAATGACCTGGTCAAGGAACTTCCCTATGGAATCAAAGCGGCACTGTATGCAGATGATCTGGTCATGTGGTGTACAGATGAATATGCGACAGTTGCTACACAGAGACTCCAAAGAGCAGCAGACATCTTGACATCATGGACAAACAAATGGTGTGTAAGTATCAACACAGAGAAATCAAGTACCACTCTGTTCACCCTCTCATCTAAACAGAAAGCAGGTAAGATCTTTGTAAATGAAATACCCTTAAGGATGGACAACCAACCCACTTATTTAGGAGTGACTCTTGACTCAAAACTGATGTGGAAGCAACACATCAACAGTGCAGAAGCAAAAGCCAGAAGAAAACTAGCCATATTAAGAAAATTGAGTGGAACCACAGGGGGAGCTAGTGAAAGAATCCTCAAGAATGTATATCAGCAAAGTATTCTACCACATTTAGAATATGGCTCAACATCTTGGTGCACAGCATCAACCACTATGCTGCATAATCTAGACAAGGTTCAAAATCAGTCACTATGGATTATCACAGGTGCCATGAGGTCCACACCAATAGTAGAAATGCAGAAAATAGTTGGTGTTCAACCGCTAAAGGAACGTAGAGACACAAAGGTCATGACCATGGGAGAAAAATTCCTTAGCTCTGTAAGCCATCCCCTGAAGGAGAGATTCAATAACTTGGCATTAGGACGGCTTAAAAGAAGCAGCTTCATTCATCAGGCCAAGCGTATGCGTAAGCTGATACCTGACCTTCCAACTGTAGTCGCTCCATTATCATCTGTACCAGAGCATACATCATGGAAAGAAGCAGATTATACACAAATAACTATTCAGACTGAAGTGAAAGGTGTGCAGAATGGTGAGATGCAGAGCAGTCTTGTAAGATCAACAGCCACACTTAGTGTTCTAGATGACAAATATCCATGTGACACCTGGATACGTGTGTATACAGATGGATCTGCACATAATGCCATAAAGAATGGAGGGGCAGGAGCATATATTGAATATCCAAACAACACCATTGACAAGATTTCCATACCCACTGGTAAATACTGCAACAACTTTGATGCAGAAGTTAGGGCAATTATTGCTGCAGTTGAAAAACAGACTCCAGAATTGATACATGTCCTGTAGTAATTCTCACAGATGCGAGATCAGTACTGGAAGCTCTTCAGTGCAACAAACTACCAGACCTTAAAGATGCCTTGTCAAAAACTGGCTTACAACATGGAGTCACTTTGCAATGGATTCCCTCCCACTGTGGGATACCAGGCAATGAGAAAGCTGACCATCTGGCCAAAGAGGGCACTGAAATGGAGCAACCAGACATACCAATCACCTATAATCAGAAGAAAAGCATGATAAAAACCTACAGGAAGCCACAAACACCACCACATGATGACTATCACATACTAAACAGAAAGGAACAAGTCACCATCTTCCGTCTCCGAACAGGACACAGCCGACTCCGAAGTCATATGTATACAAAGTTTAAGATTGGTACTACTAATCTATGTACATGTGCCCAGGTGCCCCAAACTGTGGAACATATCCTCCAGAACTGCATCAACTATGAGACACTGAGAAATAATTACTGGCCCAGTGAAACCACTAAAGAAGATAAGCTGTACGGTTCCATACATGAATTACAAAAAACTGTGAAATTTATCCAAGAGACAGGACTGCAGATATAGACAGACAATGCGAACGAAGAAGAAGCCAAAGGTGTCAGAATTAAGCAAATGGTCGGAAAAAGTCAACATCCATATTGTGATCATACAAGAAACTCTTCTATGTGAAAAAGATCACCCTATATCTGGATATGCCACGTACAAATGTGAATGTGGTAAGTGCAGGGGTATCTCCACACTCTTTGAGAAATGACATCCAAGGAAAGTTAAAAACAGAAAATGCAGCGAGAATGACATAACAGTATGGCATGATGGACTGCGGCACACTCTGTATAATGTTTGTCTCTCAAATTGTAAAAGTCAAATCAACATACACAGCACAGGCATGCAGAAGACTATCATTGCAGGAGACTTTAATGCACATTTACCATCACTTGGATACAAAGACCAAAACCCTATGCAACATTAGCAACATGATAATATTGCAAGACTCCTCCCAACCAACACTCCTCCATAGATCCTGTTTATACATACAGACCTGACCTCACCAATGCCTCAGTAGAAAACCACAATGATTTCATTCTGAGTGTGCCTGATATAGGAAGTAACCATCACCCCAATATATATATGTATGTATATATACATATATATAAAGCTATGTATAAAAATACTTAGTCTTTCAAACAACTGAGCATGTCCACAACAAGGCATAACAGTTCATGTCTTTCATTTGCAAAACACCAAGTTTTTAATTAAAATAACATTTTATAAAACCCATGATAGTGCATTAGTTTGTGATTCCAATATTAAAATAATTTTTCTTCTTTTCTGTTTGTTTGTGAATGATGAAATTAACGTTTATTATGGACAAGTGGCAGTCTGTGCATAATCTCCTATTTCCAGAATATCCTAAGTCCCCAAGTCTGTCTACTCCCTTTTTTTTCTGAAGGAATAAATCTCTCAAAGCCAAGAGCCACCTTTCACTTACTGGATTCTTATTTCAGACAAAAATACACTTTAAATAAAACCATCAACTTCCAGCAAAATGATGTAATAATAACAAATAATGAACTAAGGCTAATATGAATTGAATTCAGGTAATTCACGCAAAATTTCCTGGATGTAGGCAATTAATCTCACTTCATGTAAACCTCAAGTTTTATTAAGTGCTCACTTCATTAGTTACCTGGAAAATGAAAAAGAAAATTTTAGTAAAAAAAAAAAAAAATCACTAAAACCTTTCTGAAAAAAAAAAAACCCCACTGACTCTTAAATTCATGCCAGTTTACTAGCATCAGAGACAGGATAGTGAAGCATCTTGGACTGAGCCAACATCATCAATGTTATAAGAGAATCCGGCCAAACAAAGGACAACTGCAAATCAGCATCGTTGTCAAGAATGTAGGAGCTGAGGATGAAACTGTGTGGCGAAAAATGAGCGATTCATCACGAGCTCCAGACGGCTGGTCAATCAACAAAGAACATCCATATGTGTTCTGAGTGCATAGATGACGGTCCTTCCTAACATCTTAAATGGTTTGACAAATGAAGTTAGTCACTGCGATATAGGACAAATGAGAGTACTCCATCTGAGGTGTAACCAATAAAATCCTGAAAGATTTTCTTAATCTTCCATAAAAAGTAAAGATAGTCCCATAGCAAATGCCGTAGGGGGTGAAGCGTTAGAGACCTCATTATGCTGGGTCATCAGCGTATGAGGTAGGGTGACCAGTTCCTTTCCTCGCTGCCTTTACTTCCCAGATTTTCTCTGGTACCCATTTTACGAGGCTGGGTCGACCTCGGGGCCGTATTGGTCGGAAAAAAAATCCCGCTCAGCTGGGGATTCGAACCCTCGACCATTTGGTTGCTTGACTGAAATATGAAGAGGAAGGCCACATGTTAGGCTGAGGCACACATTTAAAAGCAGGAATTGGAGAGATGTCAGCTGAACAATACAAGCCAAAGTAACAATAATGCATTCTTGAAACGAGAATATATGTGCCAGAAGACAGACAAGCATAAAGTTTCTGTTGAATTGGGAAAAAAATGACTAGATCTGATAGAAGAAAACTGCTGAAATGAAATAGAATGAATTAAATTACAGCTTTGATACTGCTAAATGCTCCCTCCAAGTATCAATTGTCTGTATGTAATTAAGAACTTAAAAAAAAAATTGCTGCAATCACACTATACGGTAACAAAGCAGATGTTTGTGAACTATTACAGTGCTGCATAAAGTGTCCTTTATATGGACACTATCCAAAACTGGACAGATATCACTATGTCATTTATAATAATACTTCAAAGTTATTGCTGAAAGAGCTCCATTAATAAAAACAAGCTGAAGATAAATAGGTTGATATCTATTGGCAGCTTTCCCATCGATGGTATATATATATATATGTGTGTATATATATATATATATATATATATATATATACACACACACATCATCCATGAGTAACCCAATCTCTCTGTGGCAATTAAAAACAGATTAGTCTTCAAAATTTGAGGAAATTCTCCAGAAAGATATGAAGTCATTGAATGCTTTTTATGTATGATTTGGCTGACTTTTTAAACAAGTTCATTAGTCACAACTGGGTTTTGTCCCTCCACCCTTATTGTGTGCATCTGTGCACCCATACTTGAATTTCCTGCATCCAGTTCTACAGAGAAATGTCATTCATAATGTTATCACTGTACACATGACCCAACTGGCAATGAGTCTCACTGATGCTGTATCCTGTTTATAGAAAACAAATCACACCATAGACCTTGCAGTTGGTGAGAATAGCAATTTACAGGCTCCATGCTACTCAACTGCCACTTGTGCTCAACCAAACAAAATGGGCTGTGGGTTGACATTTAGTGAGATAGCACTTTACTGGTAGTTACAGGAGCAGCATCAAGCTGCTATGGCAACTAGTTTATTTTTACCAATCAATCAGAGATTCAAACTACCCACATATGTACATAACACCTCATATTTGAAAATAATTCTTGCCACTCATTTCAGCTTATTTTATATCGTAAGACTTATTAAAATCCTGCACCCAATACGAAATTGACATTATGCATTATTTATATAATATGTAAGAGTTACTCTGAATTACACATGTAAACAATTCTGAATGATATAATTAATTAAGACAAAAATGATGTGTATCCCACAGAAAGAGGCAACATGTGTAAAGATATAAAAAGATATATACCTCCTAGCAAGTAATAAAAACAAAATAAGTATTCACTGAACAAGGTACATTCAAAACAAAGATAAGAATACTGGTAATGTTAATCCATAAGGGACAGGACATACAGCTTCAGATATCTATGGCACTTAGCTAAAACTTGTGTGCATAAAACTGTACTCCACAATTATATATATATGTACAAATGGGGCATGAGAAAAATAGCAACAAAGATGAGACCTGATGCACACACACATACCCTTTCTTCACTGTTCCCAAAATAATTAATAAATTAAAAACACACACACACACACTCAGCCAAATGGGACACTGTTTTAGAATTCCTCTTGCTCTCCATCAAATTCAGGTTCATCTTCTGGTGGAGCAAACCCTTCCTGCAGAAGAAAATATAAAAAGTAAGTAAGTTCAAGCAGCTCTCCAGTGCTGAAAGATATAAAAAAAAATGAACGCTGAATCATCTTGCTGCTGAGGAATGTGGGCCAACAGGAATGTGGGCCAACAGGAATGTGGGCCAACAGGAATGCAAATTACGGATATGGCCAGTTATGTGTCCAAAAAGTGTTGGAATGAGTGTGATGAAAATTTTCCACCGAGTCCAACTGGATCTGTAGTTTAAAAAGGTAATCCTGTCATGCCCTAGAGGCACATAGGGATATGGTGTTAGTGCCCATTAAGCACTAACATAATTAAAGGAATACTTGCTGGAAAATTCTTTTGTTTTGGTCACCAGTGTTAGTGGAATTATGCCCCAGGTCAGTTTTCTTTTTTTTTTTGTGTTAATTAGGAGAAAGTGGCACTGATGTATGCGGTGATCAACTTTTCAGTCATTCCCCATCAAGGTTAAAATATATATGTATGTCAAAGACAGTGAAAGTTTAAAACAATGAGATAAAACTGACAACATTCATGGCAATTATGATGCTTAAGGTTTTTTTTTTTGAGAAGGGACAAAAGCAATAAAATTTATTTCATGTCTTGATAGAAACTTAAAACAGTAAATTCTCTCATTATAATGGACTTCAAGGGGATTGGCAAACTAGTCCGTTATATCCACAGTCCGCTATTTCCAGAACAAAATATATACACAGGATTGTCGTTGGGACCTGTGGACCTGGCTGTTATTACCAAGGCACTGTTATAACGGGATTTTACTGTATTCTTGTGGAGAAGTAACGTTATAAAGTACAATTTTGTCATTAAAGAGCTGTCAGGTAAAGAAGAGGAGAAAGCCCCATATTAACTTTCTGGCATGGAACAATCATTTACCTTCAGTGCTGAATGTTGTTCTTATCTGTCAAAATTCTGCGGTGTCGTGGTGGACCTTCACTTTGATCTGAGAATCAACTAACAAGAAGAAGGAATTTTTGGATATCCCAGTCTCGGCATTATAATTTGCTAGACTTGGCACCCAAACCACTAGCAGTGATAACATGATTCTTTCCCGCATCATGTCAGAGCATTTAAATATGAAATTTAAAATTATCATAAAATTACTGTTCTCAAAATCTTTGCCAAGTTATATCATCTCTGAAATAACAAATAAAAATACATACCTTAGTTGCATAAATAACAAATAAAATAAATACCTCAGTTGCATAAAGGATGTTCTCAATTTCCTTGAAGTGAGAAACTCCTTCATTGTTTTGGCAGATAAATTCAATCTCTCTCAGCTTATTGAAGTAAAAATCTCTTTCTTTCTCCAAACCTTCTTTGTCAAGGTTTAGCTGTTCAATCTGTCAGAAAGTCTAAACTTTATATCTCATAAAGAAACATTTTTACATGAGACCTATGATAATCAATGACACTGAAAAACTTGCAAATACATCATACATTTTCAGTTTGTGAATTACTTCAGTTTCCATAACTGGACTGAATTTAAGTGCAGTCATGCTAATTTGAATCTGTTACAATGAAATATATAATCCTAAAACTTTTCTTACATTCGCTGGAATACTACAACAGAGAAATTATCTCTCTCTCTCTCTGAACCTTAAGTGCCCAGGGCACATGGGGCTTCCGCAAGGGTTTTCCACAAATGCCTGTCTTTCGCCTTTTTTTCTGCTCTTGCCCAGGTGAGCCCTCTATTGCTCAACATCCTTTCTGTTGTTCTTCTCCATGTCTCTTTTGGTCTACCCTTACTTCTGCTCCCCTGTGGTGTCCATCTTAGTGCTATTTTTGGTAGTGAGTTGTCAGTCATTCGGAGCACATGTCCCAACCATCGCCAGCGTCTTTCCTCAATAATTGTTGTCAGTGGTTTCATCTGCATTTCTGCCAATAAAATGTTATTTCTTATGGTGTTTGGCCAAAATATTTTTTTAATTCTACGTAAACATTTAGTCTGGAAAGAATTCAACTTGTTTTCTATGGTTTTGGTGATTTTCCAGCATTCACTTCCATAGAGTAGTACACTTAGAACATTACTCTTAAATATCCTGATTTTCATATTTATGCTTAGTTTATTTGATTTCCATATATTCTGTAGCATTGCAAAAGCCTGGTTTGCTCTAGTAAGTCTGCTGTTGATGTCCTCTCTGCTGTCTCCATTTTCTACTACTCTGCTGCCAAGGTATACAAATTCGTTGACCTCCTCCACTAACTTGTTATCTACTCTGAGTACATTTCTGTTGATCACATTTTGCTTCATTAACTTTGTCTTTCCTACATTGATCTTTAGTCCTATGTTGTTTGCATTCTGGGTTAACTTGTTTATTTTATCTTGCATATCTTTGTGACTGCTTGATAATAGACAAATGTCGTCCGCAAAGTCAAGGTCCTCCAGCACTGTGTCAAGGGTCCATTGTAATCCTCTGCGTTTGTCTGATGTTGCCTCCTTCATTAACCAGTCTACTGCCAAGATAAATAATGTTGGTGATAGTACACATCCCTGTTTCACTCCTGTTTGTACCCTAAAGCTGCTGGAGGTATGTTCTCCACAGATAACTTTGCACTGAAAACCCTCGTATAGGGCTTTGATTACATTAACTATTTTATGGGGGAGGCCATGCCATCATAGGATTTTCCACAGTGCATCTCTGTTGACACTGTCAAAGGCTTTCTCAAAATCTATGAATAATGCATATGTTGTGCTATGCCACTCATTTGCCTGTTCTAATATTTGTCTAAGTACAAATATATGGTCTATGCATGATCTTCCTTTCCTAAATCCTGCCTGCTCTTTCCGAAGTTTTTCCTCAAGTGTTGGTACAATTCTGTTGATGATTATTCTGCAAAATACTTTACTAGTGAGTGGCAGTAGGGTAATGCCTCTCCAGTTCCCGCAATCTCTGAGGTCACCCTTCTTTGGTAGTTTTACTATAAGACCAGTTTTCCACTCCTCTGGGGCTTTTTCTAAATCCCAAATTTGTTGTAATATCCGGCAAAGTTGTTTTGGTGTTTCTGTTTCTTCTGCTTTCAACATCTCAGCAGTCACTTCATCTTCACCTGGTGCCCTGTCTGATTTTAGCATCTTTATCGCCTCTTTTACTTCATTTATTGTTATTGGTCCTGTATTGATGTTTAGTTCCGCTTTGGCTTCAGGTATATCTATTGCTTGTGCTGCTTGTGTTCTGTTTAGTAGGGTGTTAAAGTGTTCCCTCCATCTTTCAATTTTTTCTCTTTCTCCACTGACCAGTTGTCCATTTTGTGTTCTTACTGCACTTTCACATCTTGTATTGAAGTTACCTGTCATCTGCTTTGTGATTTTATATATGGTTTTCATGTCATTTGTATATGCTGCTTTCTCTGCTGTTTCTGCTAAGTTGTCATAATATTGACGTTTATCTTGACGGCATGATTCCTTCACTTCTTTGTCTTTTTGTGCATAATTACTTAAAACTCGTTCTTTAAGCCGTTGTGATTTGGTGTTCAGTAATTTTTTCTTGATTTCTTTTCTTTGCTCTATCTTTTCCCATGTGGTCTCACTTATCCATTCCTCTTTTCTCCTTTTCCGATATCCCAGCACCTCTCTTGCTGTTTCCTGTAGTGTTTTATTGAACTCTAATATGGACATTTCTGCTTCATCTTGTAGGACACTGAAGCGGTTCTTAAGTATTATTGAGAATTCATTTCTTGTTTGCTGGTCTATCAGTTTTCTTGTATCAAAATGTATCTTTCTGTGTTCTCCGATTCTGGCTTTCCTTAATTTTAGTTTTATTTTGGTTACCAGAAGGTTGTGATCACTTCCTATATCTGCTCCTTTCCTTGCTCGCACATCTTGTAGTGACCGTTTCCACTTGTTGTTTATTAGTATGTGATCGATTTGGTTTTCTGTGGTTTTATCTGGTGACCTCCAAGTCACCTTATGGATGTTTTTGTGTTGGAAAATTGTCCCTCCGATGGTCATCATGTTTTCTTCACAGAAACTGCACAGTCTTTCTCCATTTTCATTTATTTCTCCGATTCCTTCTCTTCCCATGATTCTTCTTCTATCTTCATTTCCTTCACCTACTTTTGCATTGAAGTCGCCCAAGATGAGTAGCATATCATGCTTGGGTATTGTTTCTACTGTGGCTTGGAGGCTGTTGTAAAAATCTTCTTTTAATTCCTCTTCAGCTGCTTCTGTTGGTGCATAACAAACTATAATAGACAGCTTCGTGAATCTTGAGTTGAACCGTGCATATAATAATCTCTCATTTATTGGGGTCCATTTCAGCAATGCTCTTGATGCTTCTTTTGTTATAATCAATGCTACTCCTCCTTCATGAAGATCTTCTTTACCTGACCATATTATTGTATCTTCTGTGTGCTGTGTTGTTAATTTCCTTCTGCCTTGTCCTGTCCATCTTGCTTCTTGTATTCCTAGTATGTCTAGTTTGTATCTGTGCATTTTCTTGATGGTTTGTGCTAGTTTTCCAGTCTGGTTTAGTGTTCTTACATTCCAGCTGCCTATTTGCATCTTTTGTTTAGGTTCCAGGAGGTCTGCAGTCGGGCTGGGGACTTCTAGTGGCTGGCTTTCATCCACAACCTTCATGGGCTCAGTTTCCTGATAAGCATTTCTCCTTCCACCTGCATTTGCTTTTTCCCTTGCTTCTGTTTCTGTAGCAGTCTGATAGTTTTTTACCAGATAGGGTTGCTGGCCCTATGCTGAACCCTCCTTAGTCGCCTTTTACGATCATGCATGGTAGGGTACAGTGGTCCTATTCTTTGCAGATCCCGGGTACCACACGGGGGAGAGAAATTATACTAATCTCATATTTTAATAGAACAAGTGCCACTCTTCGCACATTAAAAATGTATTTCTAAAGTAATGCCGATAATAGATATTTCATTAAGAATCAAATTTTTTATGTGGGAAGTAACTCCAGATAATCATGTAAGAATCACAAAATCTGGATAGAATGCTGACAACAAAAGCCATTATCTTAACCCTGAAAGAGTTAGTAGCATTCTAGTCGTGATCATCATCAATGTATGGATGAAATTATTTTTCAATAAAGATCTTCCACATACCAGGCACTTGAGTTCCTCTACAGCATGGCTGTCCCCTCCTGCGCTGTTTGTGGACACTGCTGGAGACTTCTTTGCAATGCTGGAAGCAGCACTCTTGTTTGGCTGCTTCACTAAGAAGGTACAATTAAGAATATCAATACAGC
Source organism: Achatina immaculata (assembly GCA_009760885.1). Classification (NCBI taxonomy): domain Eukaryota; kingdom Metazoa; phylum Mollusca; class Gastropoda; order Stylommatophora; family Achatinidae; genus Lissachatina; species Lissachatina immaculata. Next base: position 63,831,312 of record CM019720.1, on the reverse strand, counting down.
AAGATGGCATTAGCTAGATAAGTAAAAAAAAAAACTATACATGTAAACTACTTGTACAAGATCACATTTTGATTAAGTGCTTGTACAAGATCACGTTTTGATTAAGTGAGGTATTTCAACAAATATTATACCATGCTCACTGAAAACCAGTAAGTGTGCAGCACTATACATGGCACTATGTAGTGCTCTTGGGTAAACTCAAATAAAAGTTGGTGCACAGTTGTGTGTGAGAGTTGTTCACTTACCTATGCAGTTGCAATTGGATCACAATATTCACAGGGAGATAACACAGTTCAAGAGAAATCATATGCAAAGCAAAGATACACTGGAAAGGGGGAGGGGGGTAGTGAGCGCAGATAAAAGGAAGATAAATGTGCAGCTCTAATTACAACCATCTGAGAACGTAACTGTTGAAAGAGAGTACTACAATTCCACCTTTTTTTTTTTTCTTTCCATAATGCCAACATTGAACCAACAACAGTGAGCAATAAGGATGTTAGCTGCTGGATCGACTGTATCAGCCGCATCTCAACACTTCAATGTTCACCGGAACACAATATCACATCTTCAAGCCCATTTCAACTAAAATGGACCCACTGCTGATTGTCACAGAAGTGACTGACCATAAGTTAATACCCATGCACAACACTATTACATCCACCTCGCACATCTCCATAACAGGTTTCTCTGGGCTGCATGAACTGTCAGGAACATTCCAGATTTAAGATGATAGTGTGGAAGAGAATCAGAGAAGCAAATCTCTTATTTCACAGACCTACAGTAGACTAGTACTGACAGTCTGCTATTGACAAGCCCACACAGCTTGGGCCAGACAGCACATGGACTGGCCTCATTGATGATGGAGATGGATTATGTTCTCTGATGAGATCAGATTCTGTTTACAAGGCAATGATGATCATGGTCTGGGATTAAGGTGTCAAGGAGAATATTCTGTGGATGACTGTGTGCTAGAGGGTGGCAAGATGAGAGGAAGCAGTGTCATGGTATGGGGCAGAATTTCATATACAGCCAGAACAAACCTCATCATCATCAATGAAAGATTTATGATACGCTGAGGAAATGTGACAAATTGGAGCATAGGCTGCAAAGAAGACAAAATCTTCCTGAAAACCACCACCAGTTAGCCCATGCACAGCAAGAAAAATGGAAATAAATGCCCCAGCAATGGTTCCAGTGTGTCACTGGCTTGATGAGAAAGCAATGCCAAGCAGTAAAGTGGACATACATGGTACTGAAATCAAGATTTTCTTTCTTTGCAGGGGTGCCATGCTGACTTGATTTTTTCTCTTTGTTTTATGACACTTTCACTGATATCAAACTGATCACTTTGTTATTCAATACTCAACCATACAGGGCACACATTTTTGCCAGAGTTCACTCAAGAACATGTGCAGTGTCCTATATAGTGATGCGCACTTACATTTTTCCGTGAGTATATTAATACCCTCATGCTGAAAATGGCTTTCTTCCATTTATTTAAAGAAAAAAAAAATTAAATCCAAGCTTTTCTTGACAGTCACAATCATTTACTTTGCTGTTAATTATTTCCTGTCAGTTGAGCTTATTTTCATCACCTGATATTATTATTTCTAAATAAATTATTATTCTAAAGTCATCAGATTCACATGTGATCCTGCAAAAAATGTATTGTGCACTCTAGAAACATGAAATGCATTAGAACAAATAAAAATACATACTTTTCTGAGGGGGTGGCTGAGCTGTTCTAGAACCAGGCTGCTTGGCAACGGCTGTCTTCAGTGACCCTTTTGGTGCACTCGTAAGCTCACTTCCTCTTGCAGATACTGGGTCATAGTCCTGACCACCACAGTTTACATCAAAGAACCGCTTGAACCACTGGACAAACTCAAAGTTATCCTGAAATTTGCCCTTGACCAACTTCTCTACTGGAACTATCTAGTGGGTGGAAAAGGACACCAGAAATTGCAAGATGCCAATAATTTCTTGTTTAGAAGCATTCTAGAATATATGTAAAATGTGTTCTTTTCAGCCATAAATGTGATCATCTTGAAACAGAAACCTGAAGCTGGATGGGATGTGAGTTACTGCTGTTAGCTTCAAGAAAAGATCTACTCCACCACTGTGGGGAATATGTCAGGCCCTACTCCATTATCTAGGCTAAGCGACACAGTGACATATGTCTGGGAGCGCCAAGAAGCGCCCTGATGGGATCCTGTCCATTTATGGTTTGCTGGCCTGATAAATGCATTTTGCACAATCATCTCTGAGAAACAATGTTAAACATAGAAATGTCTACAGTTTTCTCAAGCAATAGTGCCTTACAACAGAAGTGTACTGAAAATTCAAGTAGCAGTCACAAAGCAATAGATAATTCTGTGTGTCAGAATTCTGAAACTGTAAGACTTACACCTCAAAGAAAAGGGTTATAAACTCACCTTATCCACACCTACCTTCTGGAAACAGGCCTGGAGTTGTTTGAAATTCTGTATGTACTCATGCTCTAATTTTGTATTAAATTTTAATTTCTTAAGGATGATACAGCCTGTAAATAGAAGCATATCACAATTATTTGTCATACACATTTTTCTTTCTACAAACAATACAACAAGAATTAAGCATGCCTTTCATAGATTCATTCATTCAAGTATATAAGGTATTCATAAGATATTCATGTCCCTTCCAGAATGTTGTCCCCCATCACAGCCTCCCTGAACGCAATATAGTCTTGCGCAGGTTGACCAGCATATTGTAGTGACACATTCAGACATTCTGTGACGTCCTGGATTCATCCGCAGCAAAGTCGCCCCTTTTCTCTTTTGCCGGGCATGATGCCTTTTACTATCAATCTCTCCAAGTTATCGTGTCTCTTGATGTGGCTGAAGTATCTCAGCTCTCTAATTTTCATGGTGTCAACAAGCCAGTTTTCTGCAACACCTAATCCCATCAATATCTCTCCTTGATTTTTGTTCTATCCATGATATTCAAGTGCCCCTCTGTAACATTTAATTTCAAATGCTGTTACTCTCTTTTCTAGTGATCTGGTAAGTGTCCATGTTTCACATACGTATGTTGCCACTGGGAATATGTAAGCTCTTAGTAAACATAACTTTATTTTATTGTTGGTACCTTGCCACATATTCTTCATTTGTGCTAGTTCCTGTTGTGCAACTGCAATTCTTCTTTTGATTTTCACTGCACAGTAGCCATTGGTGATGACTGAACCTAGCTATTTGAATTTATTTTTGTTTTCAAGCTCTTGATGGTCCAATGTAATTCTGAGTATGCTTCTCATTTTGCCAACTGTCATTACTTTGGTTTTGTTGGTGTTTAAAAAAAAGGTTCTGAGCTTCATTTTCTTCTGGATGAAAGAATCAACTGTTGCAGTCCTTCTGAGCTGTTTGATAAAAGGACAATATCATCGGTGTATATAATTTATGGAATCTGGTGGCCCATGAAGCTGAAAGAGTCAAATTTAGTTATTTTCTGTTCCTCTCTTACATTCCTCATGATGTTAAATGATAGATGTTAAACAGGTATGGAGAAACGATACATCCCTGTATATCATATCATAGATTATGACGCCGATTATACACTGCCTTTTAGTAATGTAATGATACTATTCAAATGTAAGCATACATTTAAAGAATCGGCTAAACAAAATATTAACACAAACGCCATGGAAGTCCATGAGAAGAAAGAGTCTTTCATAACAAAATTTATGTCTATGTGGAAAAGTTGAATGATGAAGGTTAGATGATATCTGGAACATATCAATACTGAACACCTGTGATTGTGCAATCTTCTTTCAGCCAAAAGAAATTCTACAGCAAAGATTGGATTGAAGAAAATGCTGAAGAAAAAAAAAAAAAAGCAGCAGCAGACCTTACTAGATTACAGAAAGAATCCTTCACAGGGCTCAAAGGACCACATGAAATATGTGAAAGCAAAAGTACAACAGGCATCTAGAACCTGTTTGAATGAACACTGGACTAAATTTTGCTCATCAGTCCAAAAAAAAAAGCTGCTGATTTGTGGGATGTCAAAACAATGTATGACGGATGTCAAAACAACGTATGACAGCATCAGTTTTAGCTTAAGAACAAAGCATCATCAAACTGATCCACTAAAATCTGAAGATGAGTGAGCAATCAGAGATAGAAACAAACAGCTGGAAAGAGGGTCGAAGACCACTCAAAGTTCTACTCTGAGAAGAAAGCTATGCAACAGATATCTGTCTCTTTCAAAACTATCTTCTTAGATTAAAAGTGCCAATATTTTATGTATATCTATATGAAGATCTTAGATTCAGATATGAATGCTTTGTATTTCAAAACACTGCCTTTCCAGATTAGCTTGTATGCTTCTTTGGAATTATGTTTTCCATGTTGATTGGACTGAAAATTTTACAAGATAAATATGAAAATGGTCTACTCACCTGGGAACAATAAATCCATGAACTGACAATAGGCAGCACCTGTAAAATCGTGCACTATATGATGATGCTGATTGTGACTATACCAATAATCTGATCACGATTATACCAATATGATCACAATTATTATGATCATGACTATACCAATATATATATTAGTGTATACACTAATTACAATGACAGAAATGAAAGTCACAACATATTAAAAACTATAATATGGCCTATAAAGTAAACACCAAACAAAGACCACCAATTACACAGCAACAATATGAAAACAATGATGAATGGTGAGCATTCCAAATGCCAAATTCATGTGAACTGGAACGCCCTGAGACAAGTGAATCATTCAGCTTGTGCAATGGTGTCAGCTAATTATACATGCACAGCTGAAATCAAATCAAGAACAACCACAAAAACATTTTTTATAACAAACAGATGATCCATAAGCATACATATATTACATACAATACTGAAGAATAGAGTGCTCTGGAGCTATACTGACCCCCATATATCTACTTCTTTTTCTTCAGCTTTCCGAGCCATTAAGGCTCATTGCTGCAGATAAAGGTTCGCCTCCATTCCTCTTTATTCCTAATCTTCTCTCCAGTTGGTGACACCAATTTCTTTTATATCCTCTTCTATGTTGTCTTTCCATCTCTGTCTTGGTCTACCCCTTGGTCTTGTTTCCCTCATCTCTTGTGCATACATCATTTTTGTTTGTCTGTTCTCTTCCATTCTTTTTACATGCCTCAGCCAGCGTAGTCTGTTCAGTTTCAAGACATTTATAATACATTGGGATTTAAATAAATTGTTCAGTTCAGTGGTCTTTCTAGCTCTCCATTCTCCACTGTTGGTATCCTTTATCGGCCTAAAGATTCTTCTTAGGATCTTGTTCTCAAGGATCTGCAATTGTTCATCTTTCTTTGTTGTACTCCATGTTTCTTCTTCTTCGTTCACTTCTACCACCAAGACCACCCTGTGATCCTCCTGAATTTATGCCTGTGGTCCTCTATAGGTCCCGTGGTCCCCAAAAGGACCACATGAGATCCCCAAGAGGTTCAGAGTATTGCACAAGGCTTGAGCCTGTATTCTTGGTGGGTCTCAGAAGCGGGATTGTGTGACACCGTTGTTTTCGTTGCACCAGCTTGATCTAGAGTCTCCATGTTTCTGATCCATACATGATGCCTAGTCTTATTATAGTTTTAAACATTGTTATTTTGGTGTTTTGGAACAGGATTTTGGATTTTAACAATGAATAATGAGTATACAAACACAAAAATTAAAAGCAAAGCCAAGTTCTAAATACGACTGATCTTATGAAAATATACCACATGAAACTAAAATAGAGCAGTAGCATATGTTCAAGAGTATGACCTCTTTGGCTGTATGATGATCTGATCAAGCAATTACAATAAGTGGTAGGAGGAAAGGCTCAGGTGGCAGTTGTAGAAGCTGGAGCTAGAGGATTTTCTGCAGCAGCAGCTCACAACTTATGTAAGCATCTGGACATAAAATAGCACTAGAGAGTGTTTCAGAAACAGCAGAAAAAAGATTCATGCTTGATGTGAAGCATGTAGAATAATAATAAACTCTAACAGACTAATTTCAAATCATGAGAGGGACCATCCCTCTAGAATGTTGGGAATTTAAAGTGCAGAAACATTTGTCTGGTGGGATAGGGTGGCTACTTCCTCTGATGATTTAAGGGGCTGTGTAGTTGTTTTGCTCTCTATGGTAGAGTTTCCTGCAGTGAACAAAGTTACACAACATTTAGCCTCAGCAACCAGATAATGAAAACCAAAAACTACCAAAAGAAGTTGCTGAATATTTCAAAATTTATTAAAACCATGATAAAAAGATAAAAAAAAAAAAAAAACGAAGTTCAATTAGAAACTGAGAATCACTCGAAAATTCAAAGCATATGAAAATGAAATCCAAGTTCATTTACATGACATCTATTAACAATACCATTCCAGCTGTATCACAACTTAAAATATGCACAGCCCCTTCCAAATCATATACGTACTGAGATATCTCCTCAGTGCACTGAACCACCAATCCCAGTCAAGAAGTCTATCTGCTCACTCAGGCACTTGGAGGTACGGAAAGACGAGGACAAGACAAGACTAGTCTAATATTAATGCTGGAAGTTCATTACCTGAACAGAGCTCTTCAATTTTAGTGTAATTTGTGTGCAGTGTGTCATTGATCCAGGCTAGCATATCATGTCGACTGAGGTTGTTTTCTGAAGCATTTGTGCTGTGTACATTCACAGCAGCCATGGTCTTGCCAAAATCTCTTAAAACTATCTAAAATGGAAACATAACATATTTAACAAAATACTTTTCTGAGTTATTGCTTTAGGACTGTGGTTCTTAACCTTATTTTGGCTGTGGACCCCTTACTGACCTGAGAACAGCTATGTACCCCTCAGTACAATATGAAGCAATAAATAGAACTCGCATGATGACAGGATTTTTTAAGTCCAGGCCATACACTTAAAATGTTAAAGTACAGTTATGAGAACATGTTTAAGATGTAAGCAAAGATTTTTTTAAAAGAAATACTAGGACAATGAATATTAAAATGAATCAAAAAGTTTAATCAAAATGGCATTTAAAACAATCATAAAATCAACTGAGGAAACTAAGCATTTTGTTCAATCATAAAATTTAGTAGTCTCCACATGAATCAAAAACACAAACATGCTGAAACAATTTTTAAAAACTGTTGCTGCTGTTTGTGCCATTCAATGTGAATGCTGCTGTTTCTCTTGTTCAACTTATCTCCGGATCTGCAAGTTCCACTCTGACAATGCAAGTCACATTACATTTTTAAAGTGTCAATAATGCAGAGAAGCCTACTTTGCCGAGGTGTGTTGTGAGGAAGAGACAAAAAATAGTATTGTCTTTACAAAGTGAAGATATGGTACTAGCTGCATGAGCCAGAAGTCATACAGAGGTAGGGCTTCAAATGCTGTTATGACTCCTAAACTGGCTTGAAGTTCAATATGCTCTTAGGTGAACAAATCTTCCTCGTCTTGTTTTGAAAGAAATGACTGCACTATCCAAGGGGTAAAGTGTTTTGTCTCAACCAAATAATTTTGTAAAGAAATGGTCAGAGAGGTCGCCAATGGTGCTCTCAGTTATGTCATCTGAGGGATTTATCCCATTCAACTTTTCATCAAACAGAGGAAAGTTTGACAAGAAACTGTTCCACAATGGCAACTTTTTTTCACAGGCGCAAAGACTTTTTCAACGCAAACAATTCAAGTGGTACTTGCTCTCTGAAGAGACAAGTTCAACTCACTGAGATGTGCAAAAATGTCAACAAGATAGGAGAGTACAAGCAGCACTTTCATCTTCAAAATCTTCTCTTTTGTAGCCAGTTTCTCACAAAAATGCAGCAGATTCATGTGACTACTCCACCATCCAATTCAACACATGTCCTCTGGTGAGAGCTAGTTAAACTATGTATACAACAACACCACACTGTGTTCTGTTCCTACTTCCTTACAAGCTGCTTGGTACAACCTATGTCAAAGTGCATTTTTACATATGAAGTTCATAGCTTATACAGCCTCAGAAGGAACTTGCTTGAAGGGCTCAGACAGGGTTTTAGAGGCAAGAGCATGACAGTGAAGAATACAATGTATGTCTACAACATCAGAAACCACTGCCCCGACAAAACTCACAAATCCTGATCGGTGTCCTTGTGGTGAAGAAGCAGTTTCAGCACACTCTTAACCACTTTTGTCCACTCAATTCCGAAGCTAAAAGGGGAGGTGGGGGAATCTCTGAAAAGAGATAACCAGTTATCCCAAATATAAAAGCTGAACTGTTTCATCTTGCTTATATTTAGTTAAATGGGTTTACTGTGCAAAATTAAAAGACGCCCTATCACAAAATGTGTACTAATGTATGAAATATTTCACATCAGATCGCTCTGAATATTTATACACCTAAACTATTTTATCACATGAATGAATGAACCATTTAAGGAAGGGGTAAATCTCATGTGCGAATACGTTTTTTTATAATTGAGAAACCTCTCCCGAAACTACCAACATGGACAAAAATGACGGAGCATGACTCATACTTCTGTAATAACAAGATGCAAAACTCATTTTACAAGAAAAAAAAATGATAAAGCATAATACCTAAAATACAGATATTGACTTGTCACTGACTTTTAATCAGAAAGAGATAAAGCTTAGCAGCAAAGTTTCCACACCCCCCTCCTCTTTCTATGCGCGTATGATACTTCATGAGGTGACAGAACTAACCATTTCTAACCGTCTGCTTTTCATAAATGAAGGGGATTTTTAAAATGCGAAAGCAGGCAGAACTTCCGCTGTTATATACAAAACAAATTTTTAGTATAGTAGAAACTTATTTTTTCTTAACTAAGTTAATTTACATTAAATATACGCAGTTGTATACATTCAATATAATGTTTATATTTAACTATATTTTGTTATTATCTTTTGAAATAAAATTTTATTCTACAATTGCGATTTGTTTATTTCCATGTGGTTGACTTTTGTTGCATGTTCCGGTGATACTGCAGAAAAGGACTGAAAACGACTGTGCTTGCTGCAAGTTAAATCAGAATGGAATGCTTGATAGGAATTCAGGGAAAGGATTTTGTTCTTCTGGCCTCAGATACAAAATCAGCACGTAGTGTTGTTTCAATGAAAGATGGTGAGTAAAGTGAGAGTTAAAGTTAGGGAATAGCATACACGTTCTTTCATCGTAAACTCTGTAAATAGATCCTGAGTTTGACTCATAAGATAAAGCGTTACATTTTGTTAGGTTTTTAGCGTTACATTTTGTTAGGTTAATGATCAAATAGAAAGTCTTAGTTTACACACTGACTTGTTGTTGTTAAATTTAATGACAAGAAATTTAGAAGACAAGCACAGGTCATGTAACCTTTTGGCTGCTACCCGTTACTTCGCGCGCTGTGACCCGCTGTGCTATATATCTTCGTTTTACGTCTGCTGAATACATTTTTGTGTCGTCTGAAAATTTTAAAGTCACTGTAGATGCATGGTTGTGTGCAGTCTTGCGACTTCAGCCAGTTCAGAGCTATTGTGACAGCCATAGTGTGAGCCATTGTGAGTCTGCTTGTTGTTACAGCAGAAGCAACACTAGCTTCATCAACTGGTTTGCCATTTGAGAATAGACTGCCCTGAATCACTGATCCATCCGTATACATAATGGCATCACCATCTCTAGTGTTTTCATACTCTTTCCGTGCCACAGGAAGAAACGTGGATGTTCAGTTGGGTGCCAGATTAAAAGCGCAGGTATTGATCTGTATAGGGGGTATAGTTGTAAAATTGAATGGAAAACAGTATTTCCATGTACTTCCGTGTACTTATTATGTTTCAGAATATAACTAAATGTATAAAGATTTCATAAATGCAGAGTTTTTTTGGGAAAAAGAAGTAATGTGATGTTTATAGACAATAATTATATCCTACTTACCACCGAGTATCTCTAGATCTAGAGTGCTTACCATCTGAGATGCCTAGAACTACCTGTCAAAGTCGTTTTGTTTTGATACATTGCATTCTCACTAAAATAATGTCTGAAATAACCTTCCAACTACTTCTCCAGTCATCTAATATGTCTAGATCTACTTGGGGTACATTCAAGAACAGTGGTCTGGTCACAGGGCATGTCCATACCCCTATCTACATCACCAAAAATTGAAATTTCTCACTCACAAACTTCGTTTTTCACACTCGAATAGGTCATAACTATGCACTCTTCCACCATTTTGAAAAAGGTCATGGAGCATGTAACGTGCTAACCAAAATGAGAATTACAGTTATACAAAATGAAACATGTGGGACTATAGGAACCAAAAGCATGAAAGTCAAAATCGATTTTGGGTTTTACATGAGCCAAAGGCACGGAAAGAGTATTTAATGCTTTGACTTTATCACCTACTGCAGCAGGAATATGTTCTCTGCATCTTAAGTTGAGTGTAATATGAACAGGCAGAGATGAAAGAACAGACAGAGCCAGTTTGAGGTTTGGTGGTATGAGTACCCATTCCTGTCCAAGATATATATTCTCATGGACTACATCTTCTGCATGGCCCATCCATAGTTGTGTCTCAAAAAGGTTGGTTTATAGGGGACTGAAAGTGGCAGAATTTCTGGGTCATGACCTTTTTCCTTTCTGATTGTCATGATTTTTGACAAGACAGGCATTGATGACTTCGCTATCAGACCCCTTTTTTTTGGGGGGGGGGGTGCAGGATAGCTGAGTTGATAAATGCACTGTTCTCTTGTGATTAGTGGCTGCTTTTCCTACCAGAGCCCGTAATTCAAGTGCCGGTAATTCTCTTGTCATTTTTCTTTCTCTCACGTCTAAAAGTGCTTTTTTCCCATGATTTGTTTCAAGATGTAACCATAACAATACTATGTTCTGTTACTTTACCATGTGAAAGCCTTGTCGTTTCCTGTTTGTAGAAATTTATATTTCAGTGACCAGGTATCAGATTTTTTTTTTTTTCTGAAAGGGTTAAAGAAACTGAGAAATGATGTGCTAAGTGTGCCAAACTTTTGGTTGAATATATGAAATAATATGCAGGTTTCATGGGTCAAGGCCATTCTCTTTGGGGCTGGGCCAAAAACTTTTTAGCACCACCTCATATAGCTATTTATGCAGCAGTCACATGTTATATATCTTTTAAATAGTCTTCTATCTGCCCACCCAGATCATGACAAAATGTTCAGACTGAGTGATAACCTTGTGATGGCTGTCTGCGGAGAGGCAGGAGATAGTATTCAGTTTTCCGAGTACATAGCCAAAAATATACAGTTGTACAAGATGAGAAATGGTAAGAGAGGCCTCATTTTGTTGTTCTTTATTTATTTTTTTTGTTGCTTTCTTCTGTTATGTAGTATTTTGCCATTAATGTTGTCTTTGTCCTTAGGTTTATAGTTTATAGTTACCTAGTTTGGTTATTTCATTTCAGTTGCTTGTCATCCTTCTGTGACACATATGCCCTTTTCATATATCTGTTAACATATATATATATATATATATGAAAAGGAGATGGACATATGTTGGTCACTTGATGAGAAGAAATGATCAGAGAATCCCAAAACAAGCTATCAAGTGGAACACAACAGGCCAAAGAAAAAGAGGCAGACCGCATGAAACTCTGAAGAGGACATTGTTGAGAGAGGACAAATTAACCTCGATGAGATTGAAAGACTCGCTGAAGACAGGAAAAATTGGCGAACTACTTTGCGAGCCCTATGTGACGTTTAACGGCACGGGAAGGATATAAGATAAGATACATGTTCAGAGATGGTAATATTAGTAAATATTAATTACAAATTAGCACATTTCAATTTCTAGTTAGATCTAAACACATGAAATATTAATATGATGGTCTCATAGACACTGGGTAGCTCCAGAGAAATATGTAAGCGTTCAAATTTTTACTGTTGGACTTTTGTTTCAGATACGTTAAGTTCTGTGGTCCCCAAATTAACCACACGGGATCCCCGAGAGAACCATATGGGGTTCAGAGTATCGCAGGGGTTGAGCCTGTATTCTTGGTGGGTCCCGGAAGCGGGATTGCGTGACACCGTGGTTTTCATTGCACCAGTTTAGTCTAGAGTTGGACTATCTCACCGGAAGACCTCAACGTGTTTTAGATATCAGCATATCCCCGCTGAGTGAGAGGTGTTAGCCCACCTAGGCCAGAGTTGGACCTTCTCACCGGAAAACCTCGACATGTTTTAGGATACCCATGTATCATCACCGGGTGAGAGGTGGTTGCCTATCTAGACTGCCCTGGTCCAGTGTCTCTGACTTCAGCATTTTGTGGTCGTGGCCACTACCCTTCCTAGTTGTGACCAGGATGGAGCTTTTGTCCAGGAGGACGGATCCTCGCCACTAGTGACTTCCACTCCTGGGTTGAGCCGGTTTAGGCATATTCTCCCAGTATGGGCGTGTTTGGGACGTGACCGACCTCTAGAGCAGAGGTACCATGACATGCGTAGCCTTCAAGTTTCACCCCTGGTATTAGCCAGTTTAGGCATATTTCACCAGTATGGGTGTATATCAGGCATGACCTACCTCTAGAGCGGAGTTGGTGTGACATGCCTGGCCATCAAGTTTCACCTCTGGTATGTGTTGGTTTAGGCATATTTCACCAGTGTAGGTGTGTTTCGGATGTGGCTGGCCTCTAGAGCAGAGGCGGCGTGGTATGTGTAGCTCTCGCAGTGATACTACTGGACATACCGATTAAATTTCACTTTATTTTTTCCTTCACCTTTTCACATCAGTACCGCACAGCAACCTTTATTCCTTTTCCGCATTTTCTTCCTTGACCGGGAGGAGCTTCACTCCACGCACGGCATTCGAAGAGTCTCGCCAGCAGTGTCTTAACCTCTGGGTTAAGCTGGTTCATGCATTCCACTCGATATGACTGCACTCAGGACGTGACATATCTCCAGATGAGAGGTGCCTTGATTTGACCGTTTGCTTCGCCTTATCTTTTCTACCACTTTTTCCGCAGTGGTGCCGCGCGGCAACCCCTTTTCACCTTTCTTCATTGGCCGGGAGGAGCACTGCTCCACGCATGGCAGCTGAAGAATCTCGCCAGCAGCGGTATGAATATTCAAATGACACTATTATTTGGTAAATATGAATTAAATATTCTATACATTTCCAGATATTGCTTCAGGTCTCACATATTTTATTATAAAAACATTAAGTTATTATTTTAAACCTTATCTAAATAACTTTTTTTTGTTTTTTTACTTCTTTAACATATTTTGTATTCCACTGTAAGTGATAGCTTTAAACTTTCTTTTTTTTTTTAACAGGTTATGAACTTTCAACTCATGCAGCGGCCAATTTTACACGCAGAAACATGGCAGAAAGTTTGCGTTCTTCGGTAAGCCATTTCTAAAGTTTCACCTCTGGATTTGGATTATTCAGTTTCTACTAAGAATGGTCTCCCATGGTGAAGATCGGGGGTTTGAATCCGGCTGGAGGCGCCCCAGTCACCCAGATGTAGAAATGGGTACCCGACTTCTTCTGGAGTTGGGGAAGGAAAGGTGGCCAGGCGTGATACTGACCATATCACCCTCTAGTGTGCTGACAGGTCAAGGAAAATATGGGCACTAACACCATATCCCTATGTGCCTCTAAGGCATGACAGGATTAGCTTTACCTTTACCTTACCTTTACTAAGAATAGGTTTTTTTTTGTTAAGTGTATTAACTATCTTTCTTTGCAAAATCTTCCCAAACTAAACTGTTTAGTATAGAGCTTGATCTAGCAAACATATAGAGTTAAAAAGTATTTAGATATTGCATCTATCCAGTATCAGATTACTAGTATGAATCGTGGACATGGAACTAAGACATCAGAAAAGAGAGTCCACATCTTTTGAGATGGGATGTCATAGAAGAGTCCTTATAATGTCTTGAAAGGATAAGAGGAGTAGTAGAAGCATGTTAGAAGAACTGGATGTTGATGAAACTGGCTCTGCAGCTCTGTTAGGGAATTACTTACTTAGTTGATCCCCTTGGGCCAAAGGCAGCACATAGGGCGGAGGACAAGGCTCTCCATGTCTGGTGATTCTTTGCTACATGCTTTAGATCTTTGGTGTTTCTGATGAGCATTGTTGAATTGGTGATAACTCTTCTTAGTGTGTCTTTGGGTCTTCTCCGCTTTCTTTTACCTCCTGGTGATGACATAAATGCTTGGTGTGGGAGTCGTTTTTCGTCCATTCTAAGTACGTGGCTAGTGTAGTTCCAGTGACGTCTTCCAATAAAGTTTGATATGTAGTCTTGTTTAGTTTCTTGTCTTACTGATGTAACTGATCTGAAATCGTGCCAACAGATATTTAGCAGTCTTCAAAGACACTTATTTTCAAAAGCATCTAGTCTTTTTTCTGTTGCTGGGGATGTTCTCCAACTAAAGTTCTTGATCTCACCAACAAACCGGTCAACATTAAACTTAATGGCCATGCTCTTGAAAAGTCACTAGTTTTACATACCTAGGAAGCAAGTTAATGCCCACGGGAGACATATCAACAGAAATTATGGCCCGAATTGCTTTAACGTCAAACGCTATCAACATTCTGACTAACATCTGGAAATCAAAACAACTCAGTAGGCACACGAAACTTAAGATCTTCAACTCCTGTTAGGGAATGCTTCTCGATAAAAACACTTGCCTGGCCTGCAAAACTAAAGGGATAAAAATGGCAGGTTTCAAGCAGATGACACTGCTTTTTTTTTCTTTTCATATGAACAAAATGGGTTCACACAAACTGAAGTTAGTCTGCCTTGGTAAATCAAAATTGCCACCAGTCTACAGCATTGAAAATTGTTGGATGACTAATGTATTTAAACAAAAATGTTGTTATTGTTGTCCAGACTTGCTGCATATGGCTTAAGTTTTCTTATATTTTTTTTTTTTTATTTGTAAGGCGTAATTTTGATTGAATGAATGAGGTTATTATTGCAAAATAGCATACATGCTTGCTAGTTAAAAATTCAAAAGTAGTTCATTGTAGTTAACTTTAATTCAAAAGAGAAAATAATTAAATACTGAAAAAGTAAGTTTGATTGATCACATGTACATGCCATGAAGCAGAGTAATAAGTAAGTTCATAAACCATGGTTGCCATGTGACATGGCAGAAAGAATAATTTACAACACGGTCAAATTCCCTGTACTCTAAAAACTGTGCTATACAGTGCATTAACCCTTTTAACATTACTTTTTTTTAAAAAAAATGGGGTTACCTTATCCGTGATGAATTATTTTCACAATAAAAAACCACCCAAGTAGAACACACAAAACTTAACAAAGCAAATATTTATTATGCTAAAATGATGATGATAGTGAAAGTGGTGGCAATAATGGTGATGGTTATAGTGGTATAATGATGTTGAGAGTAAAATGTGATCACAAATGATAATGATTATGCTCCCTGTAATGATGATTATAATGTCGTGACATGGACTTACAATAATAATGATGATGATGATGATGAAATAGTGACAGTGATGGTATTATGATGCTGATGTCCAAATGAGTAGTTTTGGGTTTTTTTATTTGATAAACCACAAAGCAACAACATGTTACACTTCTTGTAGAAATATGTTCCCTGCAAATCTGAATGCCAGCCTGGAATTGACCATTCTCAGAACACACAAATTCATGTGCATTTTCAACAATTTCACTGTGTCATCATTATCATAAACATCACTCTCACTCAAAGAATCTAAATTGTCTGCTGTCCATAGAAGCAGAAACAATGGTACCATCAGGCAGCAAATCTTCATCATCTCTGAAACAAACACATCTAGTGCTACTGGTCATTGTTCTCAAAGTGTGTAGCATAAAACATCAGAACATGGCTATATTAAACATGACGTGCTTGTTGAATTTGCTGTTCCAGCAGCCTCCCCTATGTTATCTTATAACTAGGTCAGCCAGTATTTGTGATAGAGCAAGAAAATCTGGGGATAAAACTACAAAGTGCGTCTGGGCATAATTGGTGAGTTAACTTTGGGGAGAACACTGTAAGAGCGACTAGTAAGTGAACTCATGGAAAATGTTAAGGAGTGTATGAAAGCAAAATGAATCATCAAGGCTGTGTTGGGATCAGATTTGAAATGTTTCATGAACTTATAGAAGTAGATATAGAAACTATAGAACAAAGCTACAGGACAAAATGGTTCTGGTAATGGATAAAACCATATTTCCCACCATATAAGAAGTTCTGGCACAAATTTGGCAAGTAATATTTTGGAACAAAACTGAAAACCTCACATTTTCCACGAACTTTTGTAGCCCCCATCCCCTGATTAGTGGTTTGGACCACTGACCTTATAAATACTGATATATCTGCAATCATGGCTAACCTGTAACTACAGTATTGTCAGAATGATACAGGACTATGCATCTATCACTCATGGAGTCTCATAACCTGATACTTGTATTACCTGGTATGTTTTTATGACCAGCTGCATACCAGTGGTTGTTAGTGCACTGAGTAAGTCAGATTTCTTTATTGCAGGCAGTAACAACAGCAACATTCACTGAATTCCAGTATGTTGTTTCTAACTTGCCACTTTAAACAGAATATTATGGTAAATACAGTAAGCTTCAACAAGCTACGATGAATAAACAGTATCATCTACCTGGATCTTTAAACATATATTTATGTGTTAGTCTAGTACCGGTAATCTCTAAGACGTAAGTCTAAACCTAATCATCGAGGTTTAGGACACAGTGACTTTTATAGTTTTTTTTTTTTTTTTAAGTGCATCATACATAGTGGAAAATACAGTACTTGCTTTCAAGGCAAGGAAAACTAGGATACACTGTAAATGCAGTAGTCTATTATAAATAAAAATAAATAGGTTTAAAACTTAATTTTATATTTCTTGCCCCCTTTTTTTTTGTTTTTGATTTCAGCGAAGTCATGTGGTGAACCTGCTGATTGCAGGCTATGACAAGGATGGGCCTTCTTTGTTCTTTCTTGATTACCTGGCATCGCTGAATAAATTGCCATTTGCTATACATGGTTATGGTAGTCTATTTGGTCTCAGCGTAATGGACAGGTATTACAAGAAAGGTAGGCTGTATTTGAAGGGTTACATTGAGAGTTCCCTCCCACTTTTTAAAGGTCTGCGTGTGTGGAAAAAATTTCGGTAACTGACAAAAAAAAATTAGTGTGCACTTAAATCTGAAGCTTACGAAAATCTGGAGTGGGTTCTGTGTGATATTTGTGCTTATATCACTGCTATTATTTGTGTTTATGTCACTGTTGCTGATGATTAACTGGTAATTTTAAAATAATAGCAGCACTTATTTTCACAGAATATGCAACATCCACAATAAATTAAGAACACCAACCACTTTCACAGATATTTATAGTTCATGTAGAAGATCAGAACCCTTACAGTTGCATAATTTTGGGCAAAAAGAAAGAATATTTAATTTGAAATCCTTTATTCTGAGAGCACAAATAACCTCATAAAGTTTGCTAGTTTTTGTACACATTAAACTGAAATTAAACAGTAGAATACAATCCATATATGTATTTAACAACAACAAAAAAAAACTTTTTTTCTGTGGCTACCAGAAAAATAATGCTTACTACCAACTCAGCAGAGAAGACCAAGTGATCATTTTTTTTGGCTCTGTGCTGGCCACAAACAGACAGAGGTACTACTTTTTAAACAAGCTGAAGATCCGCAGATCTGCCTAGCCTATGTGTGCACATGTGACACTGGTAAGATGATGGGAGAACATTCTGCAGGAGTGCCCAGAATATGAGGTGCAAAGAAAACAAATTTGGCAGACATCTCTGTCGGTTGAAAAGAAGCTTCGTGGATAAGTACACCAACTCCAGCTGGACCACTGAAGTGTACAGGTTGACATCTGAGAATGATTGAAGAAGTTCACAGTATTGAACAATAAAATATCAGAAACCCTCCTCCATGTGCATGCACACACTCAAAATTTGGTGTTATAGACACATAAAAGGCATTTGATTGTGTACAACACCAGAAACTTTGGGAAATAATGGGAAAAATGGGATTTCCAACACATTTGATACAATTAACATCACTGCTGTATTTAGACCAACAAGCAGCAGTAAGAATAAATGGTGAAACAACAAGTTGGTTTGACATAAAACAAGGGGTCCGTCAGGGATGCATATTGTCACCCTACTTATTTAACTTGTATACTGAAAATATAATGAGGAATGTTAGAGAAGATGTAGACAAAGAATATTACGATGCCATAACAGTTGGAGGTTATGAAATACCTGAGATTAGATATGCTGATGACACAGTATTGCTGTCCACAACACAAGAAGGAATGGAAAAACTCATTATGTCAGTCCGCAAGAACAGCAAAGAGCAGAACCTCTATCTTAATGCAAAGAAAACTAAAGTGATGACAACTGACAAAACAAACAAGGCAACTGAAATATGTATCAATGAGGAAAAACTGGAAGAAGTGGAGAGTTTTGAATATCTTGGATCACTACTAACTAATAATGGAGATACAATGAGGGAAATTAAAAGGAGGACATCTATTGCTCTTCAGAAAGTAAAACAAATAAAGAATCTGTGGAGAGGAGCAGACAGAACCACAAAAATAAGATTTTTAAGGACATGCATCTTTCCTATCGCAACATATGCCTGTGAGACCTGGACACTTAACAAAACAGCTGAGAAGCACATAAATGCCTTTGAATGTAAATGCTATAGAAGAGTTCTCCAAATATCGTGGACACAAAAAAGAACAAATATATCTATACTACAAGAGCTTAATATTGAAGAAGGCTGGCTAGTAAAGAGGATTAAAGAGAGAAAACTTAAATATTTTGGACACATTAAACGTCATGATAATTTAGAGAAGACCGTATTGGAAGGATACATAATGGGAAAAAGAAAAAGAGGAAGACCGAAACGAAGATGGCTGCAAGACATCGTTGATGATCTGGAAATGGATGCAGCAGCAGCAGGCCATCTTGCTCACAACCGAGAGGCCTACAGGAGTGCTGTTTGGGAGGCAAAGTTCCGCAAGGGACATGCAAAGGAATGAAAAAGACACATAAAAAAGCAAAAACAAAATGCATTTGAGTTTTACAGAATTTTTTTTTTTTAATGAGAGCATTTAATTATTTTTAAAATTTATTTTACTCCTAATTGATTTAAGTGTGTCATTTAAAGTAAAAAGTTTTTAATGTATGATCAATTTTTTTCACATTTCTATTTTAGACCTGGACGTGGCTGGAGCTAAAGATCTGCTCATGAAATGTATTAGTGAGGTAACTACAGCACATATTTTCATTAATTCTAACCCTAACCCTAACATATGAACATTTTTTTTGTGTAATAAAAAATTACAGCCACCATATTCTTCCAGGAAGTAACATAATACCTGTTTTTATAATTCGCAGCAGTTTTCAAGTTACATGCACCCAAATGCAGAGAAACCCACATAATTGAGGTTGTTTTTAATATTTAAAAAAACAAATAGTTGATTAAAGGCTGATATAGACATTATTTACCACCATGCTTCATTTGTATGTTATTTTGCAAGGCTGTGAGACTTAATCCTACAGAGAGATTGTAACAAAAATCTCCAAGTATATGTATATGTCATTTTTGCAGCTTTTCAGTTAAAATTGGCAGAAACTGTCTAGTTTATTTGTCGGTTAAGTCTGAGGATCCAGCTTATTACTGCAGGCCATTTCCTAGTGCATGTATGTGTGAAGCCAAACTAGTAGGCCTTTGATGAGGTTGAAAAGCTCGGCGAAAACAGGAAAACGTGGCGAACTACCATGCAAGCAGTATGTGACTTTTAATGGCACAGGAAAGATGTAAGAAGATGTATGTGTGTACAGTTCAGCCATAAGAATGGCAAGGGAAGATTACAACAAACACAGGGGAAATCATCTACAGCTTAGGCAGAGCAGATGATCAGCCTTATGAAGGTGTGGCTATAATGATGGACAAAATGCCAAGAAGGGGCCTACTAGAATGAGAACCTGTCAACTCATGAATAATATGAGCCACATTTTATTCTAAACTCATTAAGAGCACCAACTTGCAGTGCTGTACACCCACCAAACAGGCAGAAGGAGAAGAAGAGTTTTACAGATGTCTCCAAGATCAGATAAATAAGATACCAACACATGATATTCTCCTGGTAATGGGAGATTTCAATGCAGATATAAGAATGAACAATGCATGAGGAAGCATGTCATAGGATCAAGGAATAATAAAGGAGAACGAATGGCAGACCCATGCAGGTGCTGTCTTTCAGTACAAGAGAGTTCACATAACTGTTTGGATTTCGCCAGATGGTGAAACCAGCAACCAGATTGATCATATATGATACACTAATACTGCTTTTTTTTAGCTCTCCCTGTATTCCCCAATGGCCAGCCCCACTTTCTGTTCCCTTGAAGTGTCCATGTCAAGGCATATATCACCTTCTTGCAAACTATATCTGTGCCATATCTGGCTAGTCACATGATCATCTCAGCAGTTGACTGTGTATATTATGTAGAATGTTCACATACATGCACATATATATTATTGTCAGTTAACTGTTATTACATTTTTCTCATCTGTCAAGATTCAGAAAAGATTCATTGTCAACTTGGGAACATTTCGACTGCGCATAATTGACAAAAGTGGCATTCATGACAATGGCATTGTTCAAGCAGAGCCACTCCACACAGCTTAACAGCAAACAGTTCAGGAGTTGTTGCATTCAATTTAACAAATGTCAGCCGTGAAAAATCAAGTGTGCACATCTGATGGGTTGTATGTTTTCTTGTGATGTCTTTTTTTTTTTCCATTACATTAAAATAAAAGACGTGTGTTTTCATGTGTATTGAAAAATATGATGGGTGTCATCCTATTCATTAATGCAGAAATGTTATTTAAGGTGTTTTCTTTTTTTATGGCTTCTTCAGTTTTTTCCAGAACCAATTGTGGCCAGCTAAACCACTTATTTTGCCAGTCCTGCTTTGGTACTTGTACTTGTGCGAACTCCCTGTAACTGCGAGCTGTTGTTCTTTGCAGCCGATGCTGTAGAGATATTGAGGCACAGCATTGTATCGGCGTGGGATTGGGTTATGGTGGCTACTTTTTCAGTCCCGGCATACAGCTAAAAAGCAGGGTGCGTGTGCAATACTTCTTTAGCAGACTTCACCACCATGGGGAAAATGGCGATCCATGCCTCATTAGCCAGGCTATGCCTGTTATTGGGGGTACCATGGAGGGGTGGGAAGGGTCTTGGTCAGCCATAGGTCACTAACCCTGATGCTAGCATATCAGCTATGGGTCGCTGATTATCTTATTGGGCATCTTCACACCCCTTCCCCCACTAAGAGAGATTGGCCTGTAAAATAATGTACCATCCACCTGTTTATAAGACAAAACTAACTCATTTTTGGCAATGACTAAGAAAGTGTAGCCACAGCAGAGAAGGACATATAATAGAACATGAATAACTATGTAAATGCCACAATATGAAAATCAGTGCTGAAAAAAAGAGTGAAGTTATGGCCATTACCGTTGAAGAAATACCAGTGAAGATCTTTGAAACAAACTGAAGCATTTCAAGTACCCAGGGACTACAATATCATCCTGAGGAAAAACATACTGAAATTGTGAACAAATACGATAAAGCAAATCAGGTCATTGTACAAATGACTCCTTTACTGAAGAACAAATACATCACAACTAATGGCAAAAGAACACTGTACAGCACAGTGTTCCTCCCAGTTCTGTGCTATCAATATCAGACATTAACAACTAAATATCAGCATGACAACAGTTTTTCATGATTTGTGTGTGTGTGTACTGAAGGGTTAAAGTGGAGACTGGCTGCCAGCAGACAGTACAGGAGGGTAGGAAGAGGCTGCCCACACAGGAGGTGGACACATAACAGATGGCTTAAATATGCCCATTATGAAGTGAACTGCGCAGCCCTGTCAAGAAGTCTGTTAGCCCCAAACAACACTGAAAGGTATATGAGGCAAAAGAAAACTGCCTGTATTGTTGATCATCTTTGGTTTGCTGAAGTTACAGCAACTTAGAACAGTGATGTAGCAGATCAACAACAGAACTGATAGGAAGCACCCGAAACTAAAATCTCTGGAATAACTTGGCCAGCTTTGTGTGATGTAAGGGATGAAGTCCCTGAAATCATCTTGTCTGGCTTTGATAAGTGCAGAATTGTAGTAGCAACAACTTTAAAACATTAGTTGAACATTTAAAAGACAAAAGATAATACGCTCTGAGAATCAAATATGGAAGGTCTCAGGCGAATAAAATAACAATCAGTGAAAGTAGGCACATATTACTTGGATTTTTAAAAATAAGAACACTTGGGTAACATGGTAACATCAGAAAAACTCTGGAAATAAAGCTGAAAAAAAAACAATATTGTTTTAAAAATTTACCATATAGGATAAGGAGATACCAACTTCCAAACCAAATGATATAACAGAATTGAGACTTTCGGTTGCTAACGGTTTTTTTTTTCAGGAAATGATCAATTATTAGTCTCTTCAGTTGATATAGATCTCCATTTGATACATGTAACCTGCGCTTAGTAGGATCATTCTTACCAATACATAAGAGCCATTGACTGTTTGATTCATCTGTTTGCTTAATATTGTTACTATTTCATATATTGTAGAATGACTGAAAATGTGAAAGGAGCAAACAAATAAAATTTCTGTATGTTTTCACTTTTATTCCATTTTTAACTGTTTCAGTTACAGAAAAACATTAGCAAGAAATAAAAACATGAAATCACCTGCAAAAAGTTGTATGTTCAATTTTTTGTTTGTTTTTGTTTTTCATTAAGCACTCTCACTGCATCATTTACTAATTATTCAGTTGTTTTTTTCCTGCCAAAATGGTAGCTAATCAATGAAAACCACGATGTCACACAATCCCGCTTCTGCGACCCACCAAGAATTCAGGCCCAAGTCCCACGATACTCTGAACCTCTTGTGATCCTCTTGAGGATCTCTTGTAGGCCTCTCGGGGACCACGGGACGCATCGAGGACCACAGGTGTAAATTCAGCAGGGTCACGGGGCGATCTTGGTGGTAGAAGCAAACAAAGAAGAAGAAGGTGGCTAATCTTTAGAAACACAAACTGAAAGTATCTTATTATTATGATTTTTTTATGTGTGTGTGTATATGTATGTATGTGTATATATATATACATACATGTATATGTGTATATATATACATACATACATATATATATATACACAGGGTGTTTTTAAAGTCTCACTACACTTTCTATGTAAAAATGAAGAAAATGACGTCATAAAAAATGTGCTGCACAGTCAGTCGTGAAGAAAAATGCAGTGAATGGTTGCCATCTGCTGGCGTAATTTCTTGCATTCAAAACAGAATGGTGTTATCAACGGAAGAAAGAATTTGTTTGGTTGAACAAGTGTTTCAAAATGGTAGTTGATACATACAGATGGTTGTTCAAAGATTTATAGCAAAATTTCCTGATAGACAACCTCCTCATCACACTACAGTTAGAAATTTGTTGAATAAGTTTCGTGATACAGGAACTAGAAGATGCTCTGCAATCTGGTAGGCAAGCTGTGTCTGAAGAAAAATGTCTAGATATCCAAGACAGAATCCTGAATAGTCCATGCAAGTCCTTAAGTAAAATGTCGCAAGAAGTGAACGTATCACAAAATTCTTAAACATCAGTTAAATTTTCATCCATACAAGATTTCTGTTGTGTCTGAACTAAAAGAGTGTGACAATCAATCCAAAGTCAACTACTCCACGTGGTTTCAAGCATTTTTAGCTGAAGAAGACGAGTCAGTTCTCGATTTAACACTCTTCTCTGATGAGGCATGGTTTCATCTATGTGGATACGTTAATAGCCAAAATAATCGTATTTGGAGCTGTGTTAATCCCAATGCATTTCATGAAACGTTGCTACCCTATGTGAAAATTGGGGTATGGTGTGCCGTCAGTAGAAAACGTATTGGACCAATTTTCTTCAACAACACATTCTGGAACCTTTTTTAGAACAGCTGAATGAATGTGAAATTGAAGAAGCGTGATTCCAGCAAGATGGTGCAACTGCACACACAGCTAGAGCAACACCGTTTTTTTGGAAGAAATTTTCTCAAATCGCATAATAGTTCATTCTCCAGATCTAAATCCATTAGATTATTATCCATGGGGTTTCTTGAAAGGAAGTGTTTACAAAAATAATGTACAAACAATTGAGGACCTGAAAGAAGCAATCAGAATTACCATTCAAGAAATAACAACAGACACGTTGCACAAAGTATTTGTCAAAATGAAGAGACGTGTACAGTCATGTCTTGAAGCCCATGGTGGACATATCCAACACCTGTTATAATGAATATTTCAGTGGCACATTCCAGCTAACTCAAAATAGCGTTGTATCATTGCAGTCACTATTGTAATTAAATGACTTTTTTAGCACATTTTGTGATGACGTCATTTGCTTCATTTTTCTTTTTTCTTTTACATAGTGTAGTGAGACTTTAAAAACACCCTGTATATGTGAAAGCTGGAAAACAACTAAAGAAATTAGACTCTTGAAAACAAATGCTCAGCATCAAGTGGAATGAATTTAAGAGCAATGCTGAGATAAGACAGATGACTGAACAGCAACCAGTCTCATGGGTGAACAGGAAAAGGAGATGGACATATGGGCATGTGATGAGAAGAAACAGTCAGAGAATCCCAAAACAAGCTATAAAGTGGAACACAACAGACCAAAGAAAAAGAGGCAGACCACGTGAAACTCTGAAGAGGACATTGTCAAGAAAGGCCAAATTAACAGGCATAAAATCCGTTGATGAAGTTGAAAGGCTCGCCGAAGACAGGAAAAATTGGCTAACTACCTTACGAGCCCTATGTGACGTTTAACAGCACAGGAAGGATATAAGATATAATCTTATCTTATACATCTTATCTTATCTTATAAGAGATATAAGAAGAGTGTTAATGCATTAGAATAAAATGAACATAAACACAATGTGCTTTGTGGAAACAACACAAATATGAATTTTGGTGGAGTATAACAAACTGTTTCACATGACAGACCTCATTTTCTTTGGCCTGTTATGATCCACTTTATAGCTTGTTTTGGGATTATCTAATTGTTTCTTCTCATAACATGACCAGTACCTGTCCATCTCCTTTCTCTGATCACCCACGAGATAGGTTGTTTTTCACTCATCTGCCTTTTCTCTGCATTGTTCTTGTTAAGAGAGGCCAAATTAGTAGGCATAAAATCCTTTGATGAGATTGAAAAAGTCGATGAAAACAGGAAAACTTGGTGAACTACCATGTGAGCCCTATGTGACATTTAATGGCACGAGAATGATGTAAGATAACAAACTGTTATGTATAAAGTGTTCACAAAATTGAAGAGTGAACCAGATGAAAACCACCATGGTGCTAATGCCCTGCTTACATACTCCATAATGCAATAAAGGCAGCAGCTGATATTACAACTAATGATGTGGAAACTATAATAATTAAACTGTTCAGTTATTATCCTTCAGTGCCTGAAAGAATTCTGCAAATTTCTGGGTGTAGAATATCGCAAACTGTGGCACCTACAAAAACAAGGTGTTTATCTTTGCTTCCTGCAGTGGAAGGAGTACTACAACTTTATGAAGCATTCAAATCATTTTTTCCTATTGGAAGGATAAGCAGAAAATTGGTGCATTTTTGAAGCCTGTGTGATTACCATGTTTGAAAATCCACCTATCTTTGGTTTGTTCAAAGCCAGATGAGTGTTTTTTTAAATTATACTGGAGAAGACAGTAGCATCTTATAAGCAGGTGTAATTTTAGATGAAACCCTTACACTAATAAATCACTGGAAAGAAGAAAGATTTCTTCTAAAAGTGAAATCTATTGTGAAACAAGCAAGAAGATAAAGTAGGTCTATCAGATTTAGATATAAATAAATCTGTGTTGAGATGGAAGAGTTTTATGAAACATTTTATGCTTTTGTACAGATCTCTCTCTCTCTGAACCTTAAGTGCCCAGGGCACATGGGGCTTCCGCAAGGGTTTTCCACAAATGCCTGTCTTTCGCCTTTTTTTCTGCTCTTGCCCAGGTGAGCCCTCTATTGCTCAACATCCTTTCTGTTGTTCTTCTCCATGTCTCTTTTGGTCTACCCTTACTTCTGCTCCCCTGTGGTGTCCATCTTAGTGCTATTTTTGGTAGTGAGTTGTCAGTCATTCGGAGCACATGTCCCAACCATCGCCAGCGTCTTTCCTCAATAATTGTTGTCAGTGGTTTCATCTGCATTTCTGCCAATAAAATGTTATTTTTTATGGTGTTTGGCCAAAATATTTTTTTAATTCTACGTAAACATTTAGTCTGGAAAGAATTCAACTTGTTTTCTATGGTTTTGGTGATTTTCCAGCATTCACTTCCATAGAGTAGTACACTTAGAACATTACTCTTAAATATCCTGATTTTCATATTTATGCTTAGTTTATTTGATTTCCATATATTCTGTAGCATTGCAAAAGCCTGGTTTGCTCTAGTAAGTCTGCTGTTGATGTCCTCTGTGCTGTCTCCATTTTCTACTACTCTGCTGCCAAGGTATACAAATTCGTTGAC
Organism: Achatina immaculata; assembly: GCA_009760885.1. Taxonomy (NCBI): domain Eukaryota; kingdom Metazoa; phylum Mollusca; class Gastropoda; order Stylommatophora; family Achatinidae; genus Lissachatina; species Lissachatina immaculata. Next base: position 63,804,676 of record CM019720.1, on the reverse strand, counting down.
CTCCTCCACTAACTTGTTATCTACTCTGAGTACATTTCTGTTGTTCACATTTTGCTTCATTAACTTTGTCTTTCCTACATTGATCTTTAGTCCTATGTTGTTTGCATTCTGGGTTAACTTGTTTATTTTATCTTGCATATCTTTGTGACTGCTTGATAATAGACAAATGTCGTCCGCAAAGTCAAGGTCCTCCAGCACTGTGTCAAGGGTCCATTGTAATCCTCTGCGTTTGTCTGATGTTGCCTCCTTCATTAACCAGTCTTTTGTACAGATACCTTTGAATAAATTTTCCATCCCACGCTTTTAGGCTCTGTACCAGATTGATTTGAAGTGGAAGAGACTGTAAAGTTTCTGCAAGACAGGGGTGGTCAACTGGCAATCCAATATTGTTTGATCTATTGGTTCTAAGGACTCTTATAGCCAGAGGTGGGGTGGGGGATACACTCTCCACTCCAATGAAAAGTCTCCAAGTTGTGCATCTCAAATACCCTCTGACAGTCAAGTGCAGCTCCTGGCCTTCTCATGGCAGAACTGTTCAAACTGACAAGAGAAGGGGCGAAGGCGAATATCTGGTGCCTGAAAACCAGATGCTTCGGGTAGATGAGAGTCATGTTTGGTAGTTCATCTACCCCAGCTGGCGAGATTCTTCAGCTGCCACGCGTGGAGTGGGGCTCCTCCTGGCCAGTGAAGAAAAGTACGAGTGGGGTTGCCACGCGGCGCCACTGTAGAAAAGGTGAAAGAAAGGATTAAGTGAAGTAATCAGTAGTCTCGAGGTCAAGACTGCTCAAATCATGGCACCTCTGCTCTGGAGGTCAGCAACGTCCTATGTGCACCCATACCGGGAAAATTGCCTAAATTGGCTTAATCCATGGGTTAAACTAAGACACTGCTGGCGAGATTCTTCGGACGCCGTGCGTGGGGTGAAACTCCTCCCGGGCAATAAAGAACATGCGAAAAAGCAATTAGGGTTGCCATGCGGTGCTGATGTGACAAGGTGATGGAAAAGATAAAGTGAAGCTTAATCGGTATGTCCAGTAGTCCTGTGGCTAATGCTACTCATACTACAGCACTTCTGCTCTAGAGGCCGGCCACGCTCGATATACACCCATACTGGTGAAATATGCCTTAAACCAGGGCTGAAACTTGATGGCTACGCATGTCACGGTACCTCCGCTCAAGAGGTCGGTCACGTCCTAATCATGCCCATACTGTGATAATATGGTTAAACCGGCTCAACCCAGGGGTGAAACTTACTAGTGGTGAGGATTCATCCTCCTGGACAAAAACTCCATCCTGGTCACAACTAGGAAGGGTAGCAGCCACGACCACAAAATGCTGAAGTCTGAGACACTGGATCAGTGCAGTCTAGATAGGCAACCACCTCTCACAGGGTGCAGATGTATGCGTATCCTAATCATGCTGAGGTTTTCCGGTGAGAAAGTCCAGTGCTGGACTGGATGGGCAACCACCTCTCACTCGGCAGGGATATACTGATATCCAAAACACATCGAGGTTTTCTGGTGAGAAAGTCCAAGTCTAGGCTACGTGGGCAACCACCTTTCACCCGGCAGGAATATGGTGGTATCCAAACCACGTCGAGGTTTTCTGGTGAGAAAGTCCAACTCTAGATTAAACTGGTGCAACAAAAACCACGGTGTCACACAATCCTGCTTCTGCGACCCACCAAGAATTCAGGCCCAAGCCACGCGATACTCTGAACCTCTTGTGATCCTCTCAGGGATCTCTTGTGGGCCTCTCGGGGACCACAGGAGTAAACTCAGCAGGATCACGGGGCGATCTTGGTGGTAGAAGCGAACGAAGAAGATGAAGGACACACTGAGGCTGCCTGCTGCTGTCATCAACTGTTCCTTCCACTTCCACACTGCAAATTTCAAGAGCAACTGCAGAGGCATTCAGCCTTTTATTTCAATAATGCCTCAGGAGAACATGAACGACAACCTTTCTGTCTGTCATATTTCCTTCTGCTAATCACTTATCTCACAATTCATTGCCTAAAAATGGGTATGCATTTGTTCAGAATGACGCAACACATGACATCAGCATGATGTTACAATTGCCAGTACAGTGTATGATGGGAACATTGACCAGAAGTAGGGTATACAAAAAAATGTGATTAATTTTTGACTCATTTTGTAATAATGCCAAAATGGGAAGGGTATTTTCCCTCAAGAATGTGCAATAGACAGGTGAAACTGCCTCCACATCTCAACAGCTGAAGCAATAATTAAATGTGGTTTTAATTATCGAATGAGCTGCATAGAATTCCATGATTATATCAACAGCAAGAACATCTTTCCAGAACTATGAAGTTGGATAACTAGTAGCAGGACGTGGGACGGCAGGATCTTTGAGGTAAATATCTGACAATAAAATATATTCGTACTCAGATAAAGAATGCTCTACATCCCATGAATTAATTTTGAGTTATTTTAATTTCAAAATTCATGCAAAGTATAAAACATTAAAAATAGATATTATACATACATGAAATACTAATAATTTCTGCTCTTCTGAGCTGAATGATATCATAAGTATGGCATAACTTACATTCTTTCCTTGGATATGATATGTGAAAATAAAATTCATAGATCTTAGGACATGTCGACAATTCTTTATTAGTAGTTAGTGATGATACTCAAATAGCTTTTCTTTTTTTCCTGGCTGACAAAAAAATGTCCCAGTTTTTTACTTACACAATCTGGCAAGTTTCAAGTGGTCCATGAGCCACTTCTTTGATTTTCTGACAGTTTGATATTTAGGGCATATCTAAAACTTTGGCTTAGACATGGATTGTCATATGTTCCATCAGTTACTTTTCTTCACTGAAAGGGAACATAGCAACAGTTTTTTCATTTTTTTTAAAATCTTTGTAAAGTGAATCTCATTACAGTATATAGTTTTTGTGAAGTGGATCTAATTGCAGAACAGAAATTAGGAACAGAATAGGTCAAGCAAAGATTGCATTTCAGAGAATGAGAAACATATTAGCCAACACATCTTTATCAATGAATGTTAGAAAATGTGTCCTAAAATGCTATATCGAACCTATCTTGTTATATGGAAGTGAATCATGGACAAAAGGCAGGTCTGCACAAAAATCACTGGAAGCAGCAGAAATGTGGTTTATTAGAAGAATGTTGCGAATCCCCTGGACAGCAAAAATAACTAATGAAGAATGTTTGAGAAGAGCTGGAGAGACAAACAAATCTTGCCAAAAAAATAAGAGACAGACAATGTACTATCATAGGACATGCAATGAGAAGAGGTGGCCTTGAAAATATTATAACAGGAAAAACAGAAGGAAAAAGATCAAGAGGAAGACCAAAAGAAATGATACTGGACAGTCTGACGGGATGGTGTGAGAGGAGATCACTAACTGAGTTGATGGCCTGCATGAAGGATCGTGTACTCTGGAAAAGCATAACAGCCAACGCCAGTCGGCACGGCACCTGATGATGATGATAATGATAGATCTCATTACAGTATAAATAGGTGTTGTAAAGCGAATCACACTGCATTATGTAGTTTTTGTAGAGTGAATCTCATCACAGTATACAGTTTGTGTAGAGTGAATTTCACAACAATATATAGTTTTAGCAGAGTGAATTACACAAGTAGGTAATCCTGTCATGCCTTAGAGGCACATAGAGATAAGGTTTAGTGCCCATGTTTTCCTTGACCTGTCAGCACACTAGAGGGTGATATGGTCAGTATTAAGCCTGGCTGCCTTTCCTTCCCCAACTCCAGAAGAAGTCAGGTACCCATTTCTACAGTTGAGTGACTTGGATGGCTCCAGCTGGATTTGAAATCCCGACCTCCACCACAAGAGACCAGTGCACTAACCACTTTGCCACTCAGACACCCAAATTACACAGCCATGGAGTAAAATGAATCTCATGGCAAAATACAGTTCTAGCTGAGTCTAATGGGAATATGCAGGTTTAAAAGAGTCAATCTCATGGCAGTATAGTTTGTTTGTTTTTTTATTTAGTGAATTTCATGGCAATAAACAGTAAAATAAAATAGAGTGAATCTTGTGACAATATACAGTTTCTGTAGAGTGAATCTTGTGACAATATAAAGATTATGTAGAGTGAATCTTGTGACAATATACAGTTTCTATAGAGTGAATCTTGTGACAATATACAGTTTCTGTAGAGTGAATCTTGTGACAATATACAGTTTCTGTGGAGTGAATCTTACGACAATATACAGTTTCTGTAGCATGAATCTTGTGACAATATACAGTTTCTGTTGAGTGAATCTTGTGACATTATACAGTTTCTGTAGAGTGAATCTTGTGACAATATACAGTTTCTGTGGAGTGAATCTTGTGACATTATACAGTTTCTGTAGAGTGAATCTTGTGACAATATACAGTTTCTGTGGAGTGAATCTTGTGACATTATACAGTTTCTGTAGAGTGAATCTTGTGACAATATACAGTTTCTGTGGAGTGAATCTTGTGACAATATACAGTTTCTGTGGAGTGAATCTTGTGACAATATACAGTTTCTAGGGAGTGAATCTTGTGACAGTATACAGTTTCTGTAGAGTGAATCTTGCAACAATATACAATTTCTGTAGAGTGAATCTTGTGACAATATACAGTTTCTGTAGAGTGAATCTTATGACAATATACAATTTCTGTTGAGTGAATCTTGGGACAATATACAGTTTCTGTAGAGTGAATCTTATGACAATATACAGTTTCTGTAGAGTGAATCTTGTGACAATATACAGTTTCTGTAGAGTGAATCCTGTTAGAATACACACAGTTCTTGTAAAGTTTTCGACCTTCACTGTATTCCTTCAAGAATTTGTAGTCTCATTGCTTTTACTCCCTAACTAAAGTGCATCGTTTTCAAGCAAGCTCTGATCACCAGTCTTGAAGTCAGTGTTCTCATAAAATAATTAAAGTGCTGATTTATTCAATATTTATATTTGACAGGGAGCATTTTACTACATGCAGTTTATGGGTATAGTTTTTTTTTCCATAAAATATATTTCAAACATTCATAATACGTAAAAATGTGATAATATTTTTTGTTATAACCTTTTTTTTTACAGTAACATTTTTAAAAGTAAACTACAATGTGTAACAGGAATTCCTCTTACAACTAGGTATTAACTACAAAATAAATTAGAAATTCTTATATCTCTCACTTCAGCACAACAGAGAATTCATTTAGCTCCTGTAAACCTCTTCACACACTGATGCTCATTTTAATCCTAGTGTTTTGATACAACTGGAAAAAACTGTAATAGTACCGTTCCCTTTTAAAAAAAAAAACTTTTAATCATCTGCCTTTTCCTTTTCTTCCATGAAAGGTGGCTGTATCTATTGTTGAGTAAATGCATCTGCATCACAGTTTTCTTCTTCTTTGTTTCCTTGAAACATGGTTTCCAGCAGATGGCCAAAATCCACGTCAAGTTGCATTTTTCTCTTATTTTGTTCAACATGCAAGTACCTAAGTCAGCAGCTACAAGTCCTGCTTTCATGCAACTAAACCTTGATAGTCAGTCAGTCATTTGCATGTCCCTTGCAGAACTTTGCCTCCCTAACAGCTCTCCTGTAGTCCTCTCGACCTTGATAGTATCCAGCAAAATATCTCATATGAAATTAGTTATAACAATCTCTACTTTTCACAAACATGTTCCAAGAATAATAAAGATAGCACATGTTAAAGTTTTTTTAAAAAAAAAAGAAACAATCCTCACTAATGGAACTTCCTATGTTTAGCATAGATTTGATGTATTATCCTGCTTCGTACAGAAATCGCTTCATCACTGTCTGAATTTGTTACACTGTCACTTTCTGATGAGGAACCTCTCATTTTCAGAGGAGCCATTTGAAGAAAGTAAAATTCTGTACCAAACTGTCTAAGGTGAAAATATACTGCAAACAGTGCAAAATGTCCAAAAGCATAAATGGAGATAAACCAGCTGAAAATGTCTGGGAATATCTTGGGTGGCGGTATGAATGCTGCAGCAACGGCAAGACAGATTGCACTCACTACGGATAGTTCAAACTGAAAGAGAAATATTTGTAAAAATCAATGTTACTTGTTATATGAATAAGACCTTAAAAGTCCTTATACAGTTTTGAATTTCAGTAATTTAAGATGTATAAATAATACAAACTTGCATTAAACATTTCTATTGTCAGGTTCGGTTTCAATAGGCAGCGGTGAACTTGCTTCTTCTGCATATGTGATATGACCAGCTAGTTACATTCGCTGCAGGTTTTTAATATTTTCATTGTAGAGATAAGAGGTCTGCTGACCATGGACTAAGGTTCTTGACTGACTTAAAAATACAAGAAAATGCACAAGTATGCATTTTGAGAAGAAAAAAAAAATTCAGGATGGCTTTTCTAAGGCAAACAGTCAGTGACTTGAATTCCTGCAACTGATAAAGTTTTACTGACTGACCTTCACTCTTGTATCAGATCACACAGATGTTACAGGAAATGAAAAAAAGTAGACCATTTGACAAGTACAGACAGCGATCACCGATTCAGCAGATATAAGAAGATGGCTAAACAAAAAAATTTCACTGTTAATTATGAACTAACATCCTAAGCAGGAATAAAATATGAATCATAAAACATCACTGAAATGTCCCAGAAGGATGGTTAGTCGCCATAGAATGAGTTTTATAGGTGAATGTGTGGAAGAATCTGAGGGATAGAGAACATCTAACAGGCATGAGTGGAGTAACACAAAAAAGATAGATGAAATAAAGAAATGATGATTTTTATCTTTTCTTAACTGAAAAAAAGGATGTTCTGGTAAATCCTGTTAGAAAAGACAAATTTTGAGAATAAATGTGCAGTCTTTATGTTTAAGAGAACAACACATTTAATGTGATGTAAAGGAGTACTTTTAACCCTTTAAATCATGCAAAAAATATTTTCTAATGTGGCAATGCGAAGAGATGGACCTTAACACTAGTCAAACTTGGTCTGTTGTTACTGTGGTTGATTATGTGATGAGTCATTGGTAGACTCAGCCATGAGAGAAGTTGTTTTGCAAAATGACGCTCAGTGGCTTTGTTTTAACAGTCGTAATATCAAAATCAAGCTCCAACTGGCTGGTAAAAAATAATCTGGCTGACATAGCGAAACGGCACATTCCTGTAGCAACCAGTAAAGTGACCTACAGTCCATTTTGTTCAGCTGTGCACAAGTAGCAAAAGAGTAATCATAAACTATGTAAACTATCAAAAGAAAATATGAAAAAGCAATTAGGGTTGCCATGTGGCGCCGATGTAAAAAGGTGATGGAAAGGATAAAGTGAAGCTTAATTGATATGTCCAGTAGTCTCATGGCAAGAGCTACTCATACCACGGCACCTCTGCTCTAGAGGCCGGGCCACATCTGATATACACTCATACTGGTGTAATATGTCTAAACCGGCTTAAACCAGGGCTGAATCTTGATGGCTACTCATGTCATGGTACCTCTGCTCTAGAGGTCGGTCATGTCCCTAAACACGCCCATACTGGGATAATATGCCTAAACCGCTCAACCCAGGGGTGAAACTTACTAGCGGCCAGGATTCATCCTCCTGGACAAAAGCTCCGTCCTGGTCACAACTAGGAAGGGTAGCGGCCACGACCACAAAATGCTGAAGTTGGAGACACTGGACCAGTGCAGTCTAGATAGACAACCACCTCTCACCCGGCGCGGATGTATGTGTATCCTAATCACGCTGAGGTTTTCCGGTGAGAAAGTCCAACACTGGACTGGATAGGCAACCACCTCTCACCCAGGGGGGATATACTCATATCCAAAACACGTCAAGGTTTTCTGGTGAGAAAGTCCAACTCTAGATTAAACTGGTGCAACGAAAACCACGGTGTCACGCAATCCCACTTCTGAGACCAACCGAGAATAAGGCTCAAGCCCTGCGATATTCTGAACCTCTTGCGGTCCTCTCGGGGATCTCGTGAGGTCATTTCAGGGACCACAGGACCTACTGAGGGCCACAGAAGTAAATTCAGTAGGATCACGGGGCGGTCTTGGTGGTAGAAGCAAACGAAGAAGAAGAAGATCTATGAACGTGGAAAACGCAAGATAACATAACAAAAAAAAAATAAATTGACTACATACTAATAAATAAAAGATTTAGAAATGCTCAAGTTGGTGAAGACTAGGCCAGGGGAAGATTGTGACAGTGACCATGTTCTGGTAATAGGAAAAAAAACAAATGAGGAGGTTCTGAGAGGGGCTGGAGAGACAAGACAAACAATAACAAAAGTCAGAAAAAGACAATTCAAATTCTTAGGACATATTCTACAGTGAGGCAAGCTAGAATACATTGTGACAACAGGAAAGATTTAAAGCAAAAGAGATTCAGGTAGACAAAGAGAGAAAATGCTGGATGGACTAACTAGATGGCACAGACAATGAACACCAGCATAACTTATAATTGGTACTCGGAGCAGGGAATTGTGGGAAAGTATGATGGCCAATGCCAGCCAGCGGGGCAACAGACTGATAGAGATACTATGCAATGGAATTTCTAGCAAATTTTTCAAAATGGCAACCGTTCCCATATGAAAATATAAACTTACTGCTCTCTGAACATCTGCTGAAACATGATTTGCTGGCTTCATGAAATGGCAGACACTCATCCAGTATATGCAAACGGTTGCAAATGTTGGAATCAAGAGTCCATCTTTGAACAGCATTGGCAACAAACTGGAAAATGCAGTATAAATTGTTTAGAAGTGTGTTTGCAGTGAGGAGTCTAGTGCATTTTGTTATTAATTATTGTTATCAAATATTTTATTTTATTTGATCAAATACAACTTTTTCTTTTTTTTAGGTCAGACAACCTTTGGACATTGTTTTTAAAAAAAACCCGTTCAACTGACTGGGAAATTATAGATGTATTTGTTGTTGTTGTTGTTGTTGTTTAAAAAAAAATTGCTAAAATGTTAAAGGTTATCATCTCTTGTGAAAGAAGATCTCCTAATGGTGCAGACAGTTTGTGGAATCCCAATGAATGAGAGAACCAGCAGAAGCAGGTGGGGCATAACCCAAAAGCTTTAGTACAAGAAGTCACTTCAATAACAATTCAGCCACTTTTTCTTCTTCTTCTTCTTCTGTAGCTTTCCAAGCCATTAAGGCTTATTGCTGCAGATAAAGTCTGCCTCCATTCCTCTCTATTCCTAATCTTCTCTCTCCAGTTGGTGACACCATTTTCTTTTATATCCTCTTCTATGTCGTTTTTCCTTCTCTGTCTTGGTCTACCCCCTTGGTCTTGTTTCCCTCATCTCTTGTGCATATATAATTTTCATTTGTCGGTTCTCTTCCATTCTTTCTGCATGGCCCAGTCAGTGTAGTCTGTTCAGTTTCAAAACATTTATAATCCAGGCACTCTTTCACCATATTAAAAATACCCAAAACAGCCAATCTATTCAGAAATTTTGTTCCTGTCACTTCCCACTTAAGTCCTACAAGTTGTAAAAACTGGGATGAAGACGCTGTCCAATGAGGCAGTCAGCAACCCACAGCTGATATGCTAGCGTCAGGGTTAGTGAACCATAGCTGACCAAGACCCTGTCCCACCTCTCCAGTGATACCCCTAGCAACAGGCCTAGCCTGGCTAACGGGGCAGGGATTGCCATAGTCCCCATGGTGGTGGAGTCTGCTAAAGAAGCATTACCCCGTTTTTTTTTTTAGCTGTAATCTGGGACTGAAAAAATAGCTGCCATAACCCGCTCCCAAGCCGATACTATGATGTGCCTCAACATCTCCTCAGCATCAGCTGAAAAGACCAACAGCTCGCAGTTACAGGGAGATAGTACAAATACAAATGGTGTAAAGATAGATTAGCTATAGTCATTTTAAATTTTAAACATGAATTTAAAAAACAGTAACAGAATATCAAGAAAGAAAAAAAAACCAGATTATTGTCTGAAGAAAAATCACAAATGTTTTTTTTTTCTTTTTTTCATTCACCAACTATGAAAAGACTAGACAGATGGAGGACAAACTTTTATTCCATTACATCTTTCTGTATCAATCTTGAAAATGTCTAAAAATAAATGAAGACAATAATAATAAAGATAACATAATATTCACAACCCAAGAAAACAATTTCAAAAGCAGTTTGTTAGTAAACAAAAACTTATTTTGTGTGAACTATCGAATCTGATTTTCTTCTGTGTGCCACTGGCTTAAAGTTGTTTATCAGGAGATTAAGTGCACAGCTTAATTATTTGTTGCTGAAAGATCAAGATGTTTCAAACTATCTGCTTGTAGGCCTGATATAACATGAATGATATAACATTGTGAAATATCAAATTACCTGAATATGGACATGAACAAGAACCAAAAAACAGCCAGTGGATCAGACTTCATCACAAAGCAGGATGGTCTATAGAAAAATAAAATCCATAAGCTTTTTGTTTAATCTTTCAATGTAACTCATTAGAATAATTTTTTTTTAAAATCTGTGACAAAGCATTTCATATAAAATCATCACATTTTACCGTAAATGAAGTGTATTTTTAATGTTTTCATATAAATTAGTCTGTCTTTTCTTCTATCTCCTCAACACTTCAAGGCTGCATATATAAATTTGTCTCCTTTCATATCTGTTCCTGGCTTTCTCTCTCCAGTTCTTTACTCCAAATTCTTTCTTATTCTTTACCTTAGTCTTGTTCCTTTCAATCTCCTGTATATATTCAAGTTTAGTCTGGCAACTCTTCTGACACTGTAATATACACAGGTGGCTCAGTGACCCAGAATAGCAGAAGTGGTTGGGGTTTTGTTATCTACTGCTTTGGGAAAAATAGTGGCACGGGGTTCAGGAGCCACTGAAGTCAGCACATCAAGCATACGAATGGAAATTGAAGCTGTGTCGGTGGCAATGGAATGGCTAGTTGCCCATGATCCTGTTCATGGCACCACTGTGACAGATTCACAGAGTTTGCTTCCCAAGACTGAGGAAAAAAAATTGCTTTGAAAAGAATGGGTTCATCTGTTAAGCCACTTAACTGTGAGGGGCCTAACAAGGCTCTATAATCCAGGGCATGCAGGAGTACATGGCAATGAAGTGGAAGATAGACTTGCTGGACAGGCTAAAATAAATGGCAGGCTGAGAATGGACAAGGGTGACATTTGTTAAAGCCATATTTGAAAGACTGCAGGAAAAATGAAGAGCGAGAATGAAAGAAGCATATGCAAAGTGTGAAGGCATGTAATAATAATACAAAATTTATAGATGACATCACGAACCCAAACTAAAAGACAAATGCACAAAGAAGTCCTGAATAAACCAGTGGCAGCTAGCTAGGCAAATGGTTACTGAAACAAAAAGATACTACTACTTGATTTTCTGAACGGTAAGTTCTCTAGGGTGACACTAAAAAGTGCTAACCCAAAAATTGTCAGTTATTTTCAGCCCCTATGTCCTGGCTGTAAGAATAAATGGTGAAACAAGAAGTTGGTTTGACATAAAACAAGGGCTCCGTCAGGGGCGCATATTGTCACCCTACTTATTTAACTTGTATACTGAAAATATAATGAGGAATGTTAGAGAAGATGTAGACAAAGAATATTATGATGCCATAACAATTGGAGTTTATGAAATACCAGAGATTAGATATGCTGATGACACAATGTTACTGTCCACAACACAAAAAGGAATGGAAAAACTAATTATGTCAGTCTGTAAGAACAGCGAAGAGCAGAACCTCTATCTTAATGCAAAGAAAACTAAATTGATGACAACTGACAAAACAAACAAGGCAGCTGAAATATATATCAATGAGGAAAAATTGGAAGAAGTGGAGAGTTTTGAATATCTTGGATCACTACTAACTAATAATGGAGATACAATGAGGGAAATTAAAAGGAGGACATCTATCGCTCTTCAGAAAGTAAAACAACTAAAGAATCTGTGGAGAGGAGCAGACAGAACTACAAAAATAAGATTTTTAAGGGTATTCATCTTTCCCATCACAACATATGCCTGTGAGACTTGGACACTTAACAAAACAGCTGAGAAACACATAAATGCCTTTGAATGTAAATGCTACAGAAGAGTTCTCCAAATATCGTGGACACAAAAAAGAACAAATATATCTATACTACAAGAGCTTAATATTGAAGAAGGCTGGCTAGTAAAGAGGATTAAATAGAGAAAACTTAAATATTTTGGACACATTAAACGTCATGATAATTTAGAGATAATTTGTTTTGTCTTGGAAGTATACATAATGGGAAAAAGAAAAAGAGGAAGAACAAAACAAAGATGGCTGCAAGACATCACTGACGATCTGCAAATGGATGCAGCAGTAGCAGGCCATTTGCTCACAACCGATAGGCCTACAGGAGTGCTGTTTGGGAGGTAAAGTTCTGCAAGGGACATGCAAATGAATGAATGAATGAATGAATGTCCTGGCTGAAGGTTGTCTATTTCAAACTCACAAAGGTTCATTATTTACTTGTTCGTCTTTCATTTCTCTGATCATCTGGTGCATGTGCTGCATCTTTCTCTGAAGCCACATCTCTGTCACTTCTAATTTCTTCTGCATCTTTCTCTGAAGCCACATCTCTGTCACTTCTAATTTCTTCTGCATCTTTCTCTGAAGCCACATCTCTGTCACTTCTAATTTCTTCTGCATCTTTCTCTGAAGCCACATCTCTGTCGCTTCTAATTTCTGCTGCATCTTTCTCTGAAGCCACATCTCTATTGCTTCCAACTTCTGCTGCATCTTTCTCTGAAGCCACATCTCTGTTGCTTACAATTTCTGCTTCTTCTATTTTTTTTTAAAAGTCAAAATAATACAAGCACAAAGAAAAACAGTTCTTTCGTACCACCGTAATACTCTTTTTTTATCAATGCTAAGAACAATCTGTAATTATTTCCCTCGTGCTATTAAAAGCTGTTTTCCTTTCCCTATTATTGATTTAATTTCGCTGGTGCATTTGTTATGTGCTGTTGTTCCAAAGTAAATGAATTTATAAACTTGTGTTAGTGGCTTCTGTATGGATAGTGCATTTCTGTATGTTTTTCCTGTTTGAAATTGTTATTGTTTCTGTTTCTTGCTATTTAGCACAAATTTCTTCTACTGTGCATTGTTCTTGTTCACTAGTACAGGGTGTTTTTAAAGTCTCACTACACTTTCTATGTAAAAATGAAGAAAATGATGTCATAAAAAAATTTGCTGCACAGTCAGTCGTGAAGAAAATGCAGTGAATAGTTGCCATCTGCTGAAGTAATTTTTTGCACTCAAAACAAAATGGTGTTATCAATGGAATAAAAAAAGAATTTTTTTTGGTTGAACAAGTGTTTTGAAATGGCGGTTGATACACACGGATGGTTGCTAAAAGATTTATAGCAAAATTTCCTGATAAACAACCTCCTCATCGCACTATGGTTAGAAATTTGTTCAATAAGTTCCGTGATATGAGAACTGTGGAAGATGCTTCGCAATCTGGTAGGCATGCTGTGTCTGAAGAAAAATGTCTAGATATCCAAGACAGAATCCTGAAAAGTCCATGCAAGTCCTTAAGGAAAATGTCACAAGAAGTGAATGTATCACTGAGCACAGTGCACAAAATTCTTAAACATCAGTTAAATTTTCATCTATACAAGATTTCTGTTGTGTCTGAACTAAAAGAGTGTGACAATCAATCCAGAGTCAACTACTCCACGTTGTTTCAAGCATTTTTAGCTGAAGAAGATGAGTCAATTCTTGATTTAACATTCTTCTCTGATGAGGCATGATTTCATCTATGTAGATACGTTAATAGCCAAAATAATTGTATTTGGAGCAGTGTTAATCCCAATGCATTTCATGAAGTGCTGCTACACAATGCAAAATTGGGGTATGGTATGCCGTCAGTAGAAAACGTTTACTTGGACCAATTTTCTTCAACAACACTATAAATGCCAATTGGTACCATACTGACACTCTGGAACCTTTTTTAAAACAGCTGAATGAACGTGAAATTGAAGAAGTGTGGTTCCAGCAAGATAATGCAACTGCTATAGCAACACAGGGTTTTTTTTAAGAAAAATTTTGCAAATCACATAATATCTCATGGAATTTGGCCTGCTTATTCTCCAGATCTAAATCCATTAGATTATTATCCATGGGGTTTCTTGAAAGGAAATGTTTACAAAAATAATGTACAAACAACCGAGGACCTGAAAGAAGCAATCAGAATTACCATTCAAGAAATAACAACAGGCACGTCGCACAAGGTATTTGACAATATGAAGAGTCATGTCTTGAAGCCCGTGGTGGACATTTCCAACACCTGTTATAATGAATATTTTAGTGGTACATTCCAGCTAACCCAAAACAGCGTTGTATCATTGCAGTCACTATTGTAACTAATTAAATGACTTTTTTTTTTAGCACATTTTGTGATGATGTCATTTACTTCATTTTTCAATTTTTTTTTCATATAAAGTGTAGTGAGACTTTAAAAACACCCTATATAACAGACTCTGTGAGTTTCCGTAACGATATACTTGGCATCAAGTGGAAGGAATTCAAGAACAATGCAGAGATAAGACAGATGACTGAACAACAACCAGTCTCATGGATGATCAGGAAAAGGAGATGGACATATGTTGGTCACTTGATGAGAAGAAATGATCAAAGAATCCCAAAACAAGCTATCAAGTGGAACACAACAGGCCAAAGAAAAAGAGGCAGACTGCTTGAAACTCTAAAAAGGACATTGTTAAGAGAGGCCAAATTAATAGGCATAAAATCCCTTGATGAGGTTGAAAGACTCGCCGAAGACAGGAAAAATTGGCGAAATACTTTGCGAGCCATATGTGACGTTTAACAGCACGGGAAGGATATATAAGGATAATAGACTACTCTCACTTTCTGCACTGTCATCTTCATTATTTATCCACAGTGAGTAAAAGCAGAGAAAGTTAAAACAGTTTTGATAAAAACTGACAGCTACTTTCAAACAAAAAGAAGCATGCAGAGCAAAGGAAAAAGAAAATTGTGTTCTACTACTCAATTTCCCACAAACTGAAAGAAAATTCTTACACCTTACATCCTTCCCATGCCATTAAACATCACATAGGGCCCGCATGGTAGTTCGCCACGATTTCCTGTCTACGGCAAGTCTTTCAATCTCATCAAGGGATGTAATGCTCACTGAACTGGCCTCTCTTAGCAATGTCCTCTTTAGAGTTTCATGTGGTCAGTCTCTTTTTCTTCGGCCTGTTGTGTTTCACTTGATAGCTTGTTTGGGAATTCTCTGACTGTTTCTTCTCATCACATGACCATCTTCTTTTTCTGATCACTCATGAGACAGGTTATTGTTTGCTCATCTGTTTTATCTCTGTGTTGTTCTTGAATTTGTTCTACTTTATACTGAGTATTTTTCTTAGGCATTTGTTTTCAAGAGTCTAATTTCTTGTCTGTGTCTTTAGTTGTTTTCCAGCTTTCACATGCAAAAAGGAGGGTGGATATTACATTTGAATTGAATAATCTTAACTTGGTTTTTGTGCTTATAACTTTTGAATGCCATATGTTCTCAAGATTCTTGAAGGTCATTGCTGCTTTTGCAATTCGAGCATCGGGGATACCAACTCATACAAGCCCAGACAACAACCGAAAGAAAATTACAAGTATAAAAAAAAAAAATTAACTGTATATTTTACAAAACCAATGAAAAACCTGTGCATTATTTTTCAAGAAAATCATTGATATAAACTTAACTATTAGCACTTACATTGCAGCTAAAAGAATATTCTGTTGATGAACATTGAAAGAAAAAAGGTAGAAAACCAGTGACGTGTTTATCTGAAATATAGAACATATTTTGTAAATAAACAGTTCAAAACGAATCTGTAAACTAAAGCAAAATGAAAAAAAAGAATGAGAAGGAAAGGGAGAATGAAAAAAAGAACAATATTAAAATCTTCAAAGACATCAAGCAAGACAAAATAATGAAAAGAAAGAAACAAAGAAACAAAAAAACTGTCCTTCACACTGATGATGAATGGTTAGAAACAGAAGAAATAAAAACAATCAACATTTCAAGCACACAAAAGTATTACTCAAAGATAAGAGAAAAAAAATAATACTATATATTTGTTTTTTTATCTTGCCTTTGAAGAAACAGTACTGTTTTGGTTTCTTCAGTTCCTGATCTTTGTACAACTGCTCTGTTAAGTGCAGCCTATTTTACTTTTTTTGTAATAAGTTTTTCAGTTGTTATTCCCACTTGAGAACTGCTGCATTAAGAACTCTTTACCTAAATCTGACCACTTCAAAATTGAATGTGAATTCCACGCAAGAAAAAAACAGATACCCTGTCTTCACTTGCTAGCAAAATAGGATTTGAAATTAACAAGGAAAAAAAAAAGATGATTCCCACTAATCAAGAAGAAAAAATATACGTAGAAGGAACAGCTGTTGAAGAAGTAAACCAATTTGCATATCTCGGCAGCTACATAGACCAGGATGGTGACACAGGAAGGAAGTTTGAATTAAAATTGCAAAAGCAGCTCTGATCTTCAAGAATCTTGAGAACATATGGCATTCAAAAATTATAAGCACAAAAATAAAGTTAAGACTATTCAATTAAAAAGTAATATCCACCCTCATTTGTGCATGCGAAAGCTGGAAAACAACTAAAGAAATAGACAAGAAATTAGACTCTTTTGAAAACAAATGCCTAAGGAAAATACTCTGCATCAAGTGGAACGAATTCAAGAACAATGCAGAGATAAGACAAATGAGTGAACAACAACCAGTCTCATGGGTGATCAGAAAAAGGAGATGGACATATGTTGGTCATGTGATGAGAAGAAACAGTCAGAGAATCCCAAAACAAGCTATCAAGTGGAACACAACAGGCCGAAGAAAAAGAGGTTGACGATGTGAAACTCTAAAGAGGACATTGTTAAGAGAGGCCAATTTATAGACACAAAATCCCTTGATGAGGTTGAAAAGCTCGCTGAGAACAGGAAAACTTGATGAACTACCATGCAACGTTTAATGGCATGGGAAGGATGTAAAAAGAATAAAAAGACTGATAATAAAACTCCAGTGTCTCTTGGCACAACTAAATATAAGACACGAACTCACTGAACAAAAAAAAAAAAAAAAAGGAAAGTTAGAAAAAAATTAAGCTGACTCAACATCATGTTAGTAAGCAAATCATCAGATGCTGACATTTTAAAGCTGCCTGCACTGGTGACCACAGAATCCCAGTCTGTGGGGTGGGGTGCAGGCACATACTGACATGTCAGCCTTAAAAGAAACAGACACAATACAGGATATGGTGCACTCATATTGTTTCTGAACAAGACACAAAGTCATCTGTTTTGTACTATCTCTCTTTCCACCCCTTCCACAGATCTTGCTGTACAAACTATGATGCAGAGAACCTGTCTATATTACCAAACTTCACAATCATCACTCTCTAATATAAGAACTGTGACATACCAAAAAAAAAAACCCAAAAAAACTTTAAATCTTCTCTGATTCTCAGAGAATTTTAATCTTCAGCTGTTGAAAACTGGGTCCAAACAATTGATTATATCACAGTCATAGGACTGAATTCAATACACCTACTTGCCTCCAGTAACATCAAGTCAAGACCAACCTGCAGATGATACCAGGTCCAGATGGATATGAGGAGCAATGAACATGCTGACAGACTAATCAAGACCATACCACAATCTCACATCCTCACTTTAACTATAAAACATGTTATACACAACAACTGCAAATGGCAATGGATGATGGCTGGCTTCCAGTGGCACAACTGAAATATCACAAGTGTACATCTGCCAAAACTCAAACACAGAGACAGCATCAACAGCTTATGTCATAGAGACAGACTACTGTACAATGTTTAGGCTGCATAAATGACACCTTTGTGTTCTACTACTCAGTCTTCCACAAACTCTAAAAATGGGGTACCAGAGAAATCTGGGAAGGTAAAGCGGCCAGATGTGATACTGACCACATCACACTTTCATGTGCCAAAGGTCATGGAAAATACGGGCCTAATAGCATATTCCCCAACATGCCTCAGTGGCATGGAAATGGGAATTTTACCTTTTATACATGACACACCACCCTCAATAAACATTTATGCAGACTGACTGTGGACCACATTGCATGCACTGCAGTAAACAAGAAGAGACTGCTCAATGTCACCTGCTAATAATTAGTGTATAAGTATATAAAACTAAGTATATAACTCTACACAAAGCCACTGAGGTAAAGCTGTGATAACAAAATGTATAAACTGGGGGGGGGGAATAAGAACAGTTTTATTACTTAATGAGCACACATTATGCTCATACATTGTGTTCATTAAGTAATAAAGCTGTTCCTACTTGATCCTAGTTGATACATAATGTCGCCTACTATGCTGAAAGATCTCTGCAAGCACCTACCATCCTTCCTTCCTCATCACACTTTACAAACCTACAGTATCTGGTACAAAGGAAAATGAGTGAAAACTCAAAAACCTAGAACTTACATTTTAAACAAAATATGTAGCATACTCCATTTTGTATTTTTTAAAAAATAAAATCTTGCACATGAAATGGAAATTTTAAGCATGTTAATCTAAGATGCAGAAGAATGTAAAAGCATTAAAAAATACAAATAAGAACAAGTGCCTTGAAAATATCACTATCAGGAATACAAATAATGGTTCAAAATAATCATTCTTGACAATTTCTGACAGACATAAAAAATAATCTTACATTATTAATCCATAAAACAACGATGTAACACAATCATATGCGTCACAATAAAGGAATGGCAGTCATTTACAACTCCTAAGCATTCCTTGCTAAACTTGACCAAAAAAAAACAAAACAAAAGCTCATGAACTTACTGACCAAAGCATAGTGAAAGCATTTAAATGACGGACTCTTCAGGAGAAACAATATCGACGGAAGCAGAAACACACTTGTCACCAAGGAACTGAAATGAAACGAAGAGAATATAGAAAAAAACAGGTCAGTATTTCAAGCTATTGCTCAGACTAAATGTGGCCATGCTAAAAAAAGCTAAATAAAAAATAAATACAAGATTAAAAAAAAACATAAATATCAGATAATCATCACTGATAACATGGGGATATAATTACATGCTAGATACTCATGTATAGAGAAATGCATTGCAACTAAAATTAAACATCTGAAAATAATAGTAGGTAAAACAACTTCTGTCTTCAACAATTTTCACTGCTTCAGTAGGAACTTTTTATCCCCACATCATGATAATGTAAACATTTCAAAATGAGACATCCCTTAAATTTCCAAAATGAATATTACAAATTAGTCAGCACAAAAAAATTCTACCTGAACTACATTAAACTAAAATAGAGGTTTGTCTGAAATTCTGTATGCTTACAATTATTATTATTATTATGTGCCATTCTGGGTCAAACACCAAAGAAATAACATCTTGTTATGCAGCTGAAACTGCTGGCATCAATTACTGAGGAAAGATGCTGGCAATGGTTAGCACATTTGCTTTAGATGACTGACAACTCACTACCAAAAACTGCACTGAGATGGAGGTTTTGAGCTACAGAGGGTTCAGCAGTATTAACTCTATATAGCAGTACTAACTATATACAGCAGTACTAACTCTATATAGTGGTACTAACTCTATATAGCAGTACAAACTCTATATAGCAGTACAAACTCTATATAACAGTACTAACTCTATATAGCAGATAATTTTCTCACCTTCAGGGATATTTTCTTATTTGTTAGTATCTTGTTCAGGTCATAAAATGTTGCCTTTGCCATACCTATTCATGATTTTATTTCATTTGTGCACTTGCCAGCAGCTGTTAATGTGGTTCCAAGGTAACTGAATTTATTCACTTGTATCAGTCTTTTCCCATTTGAAAGAATGTTGCACTGTGGCATGTTTACTCTTTTCATTATCACCACTGTTTCTGTCTTGTTCTTTTTTCCTTTTTTCACTCACTTCAGTAATAATCTTGTTCACAAATTTCTTTCACTTTCTGCTATTAGAATAGTGTCACCTATGCATCTGATATTATGGCCCCCTATTATTATAATTCCCTTCACATCTTAACCTGCTGCTTTGCTGGTCAGTCTCTTTAGGCAAAGGCTCAAGGAGTCACGTGGAAGGCAAAGGGAAACCACACTCATACTGTCAACCTCCCCTGGGAACAACTGTGTTAAGAGCACACTTATCTTAACATAGTGTTTGTGAGACAGGGAACATAGATCTGTTTGCTTAAAAACTCTGACCTACCCCTGTAGCCCAGAAACTGGTAGCAATCAACACTAACTGTAATTGTTATTTTTGTAAAATGTAATGTCAGGTTGGTGGACGGATGGGGACATGGAGATCTCTGGTGGGGATGAGGGAAGTCTGGTGTGAAACCAATGAATCCAGGACGTGACAAGCCTATGGGTCTTTACAACAATGGCTATCAGAATGATGTAAACAAAACAGAGCCAGTAGACTATGGGTGGTGGGGAATGGATATCGTTGAAGCACTCATCAGATTCCTCATCCCAAAGTCAGAGTGTCTTTGTGGAACTGTCTCAAAACCATCTGACATGGAGAAGGGGCTTAAGTACAGCCACCAGAGGCTGGGAAACAAAGTTTTGGCCAGGCCAGCCACACTGTCTTCATGGCAGTCTGAGCAAGACCACAGTCTGCCCTAGCAAGGAAAGGTGCTGAAGTCGGAGTTACCCAGCCAAAAGCCGCATCGCAAAAATCAGGGTAACACGCATTATCGCTAATGAAATGTCTCTATCTGCAGTATTCAGACATGGTGCTCGCCCTGTGAAGACTAACCAGGCAGGTGCAGTGCCAGGCCCCCTGCCTCGAAAGGGTCCACCCAATGCTACTGGAGGTCCTCTCAGTTCGTCTTGTGGAGTCAGGAGACATGAGAGTAGAGCTACTGGCCAAAAAATACAATGGAAGAAAACAGCCAAAAAGCAAGAACTTAAAATAATGCAGTGGAATGCTGAGGGTGTCAGCAGTGTTAGAGATGGCTATAGCAAAAAGGTTGAACTAGAGAACATACTTTTTGCAGAGCAGGTAAGTATATGCTGCATACAGGAGACACACCTAACCAAAGATGCCGCCTTTAAAATCAGAGGCTACCAGTGTTTTAGATCAGACCGACAGGACAGAAGAAAAGGAGGAGTACTCACACTTGTTAAGAATAACATCAGCGCATGTCAGGTGGGAGTGTACATGGAAGGAGCCGAATACCAGATGATCCATCTAAAAAGTAGTAATACAGATTTCCACCTCCTTAACTATTACTGTCCTAATGACCGCCCACTTGCTTTAGAAACAATCCCACACAAAGAGAGACTGATGGTCTGTGGTGATTTTAACAGCCATTCCCAGAGCTGGGGCTATGACCACATAGACAAGAGAGGAGAGGAAGTTGAGAGCTGGCAGGATGATAATGGACTTCTCCTGATCAACCAGCCAATGGATCCCCCAACATTTTACTCAAGGGCTTGGCATACAAAATCAACACCAGATCTGGCATTCCACTCTCCAGATCTGAAGTGGAACATTACACGTGAAGTTGGAAAACAACTTGGAGGTAGCCACCATCGACCAGTCTTCCTGACAATAGAAAATGAACTCCTTAACACCAGTAGCCCTCTCCCCAGATGGAACTGGACAATGTACAGACATCGTACAGGTATCCTGGTGGGACAGCTGTCCATAGAAGGTAAGGATATTAACAGCATGGTGAAGGAATTCAGGCCGCTCGTGAAACCATTCCCAGAGGAGCTCGCAGGGTCTATAAACCATACTGGTCTAGTGAGCTGGGAAAACTCCATGATGACGTGGAAGCAGCTCGAAAGCAAGCAGAAAATAGACCATGCCAAGAACACCACAATAATTATCAACATTCTAAGGCCAAATTTCAGAGAGCAAAGCTGCAAGCCAGACGGGAAAGTTGGAGAGAGAAAACAGAGTCCCTAAACTTTGAAAAGGATGGAAGGAAACTGTGGAAACTAATCAAACAGTTAAATGATGAGAGTACTGGAAGAAGTACAAAGGTTACACTAATAGAGGATGGGAAAACTCTTACAGGTAAGCAGGTAGCAGATCACTTTGCTCGCATGTTTGCACAGGACTGCAACATTGATATCCATCCAGAGAAGGAGCGTACAGTGCGCATCGAGCCACAGAAAGAGGAGGAACAAGTCAGAAAAGTGGAGGTCTTGGATGCACCAATCACATGCAGTGAGTTAGACCTAGCAGTTAGTAAACTGAAACCAAGGAAATCACCAGGACCAGATGGAGTGTCCAATGAAATGATCAAAAACCTGGGAATGGCAGCAATGGGAAAGCTGTTGGATATTTTCAATATGTGCTGGAGCACAGGTAAGTTACCTCAAATCTGGAAGGAAGCAAGCATGGTACACTGCTAAAACCAGGGAAAAACAGTGATACTGCCTCCAGCTACAGGCCAATCAGTCTCATTAGCTGCCTATGCAAAACAATGGAACGCATCATTGACCTGAGGCTAAAATGGTACCTAGAAAGTGAAAACCTTCTTGTTCCACAACAAGCAGGATTTAGGCAGTACTACAGTACGGAAGATCAAGTGACCTATCTCTCTCAAGAGATTGAGGATGCATTCCAAAAGAAAAACCTTGTAGTAGCAGCGTGGATAGACCTGAAGAAAGCCTTTGATAAAGTATGGAAAAAAGGTCTGCTGTGGAAACTAAGAAACTGCAATGTGAATGGAAGACTGTACAACTGGATAAAGTCCTATTTACACAACAGAAGAGCTAGAGTAGTAATGGATGGACACAAAAGCCAGAAAGTACTTCTGCGACACGGTGTACCACAAGGAGGAGTCCTTTCGCCTACACTATTCCTTGTATTCATTAATGACCTGGTCAAGGATCTTCCCTATGGAATCAAAGCTGCACTGTATGCAGATGATCTGGTCATGTGGTGTACAGATGAATATGCGACAGTTGCTACACAGAGACTCCAAAGAGCAGCAGACATCTTGACATCATGGACAAACAAATGGTGTGTAAGTATCAACACAGAGAAATCAAGTACCACTCTGTTCACCCTCTCATCTAAACAGAAAGCAGGTAAGATCTTTGTAAATGAAATACCCTTAAGGATGGACAACCAACCCACTTACTTAGGAGTGACTCTTGACTCAAAACTGACGTGGAAGCAAAACATCAACAGTGCAGAAGCAAAAGCCAGAAGAAAACTAGCCATATTAAGAAAACTGAGTGGAACCACATGGGGAGCTAGTGAAAGAATCCTCAAGAATGTATATCAGCAAAGTATTCTACCACATTTAGAATATGGCTCAACATCTTGGTGCACAGCATCAAACACTATGTTGCACAATCTAGACAAGGTTCAAAATCAGTCACTACGGATTATCACAGGTGCCATGAGGTCCACACCAATAGTAGAAATGCAGAAAATGGTGTTCAAGCGCTAAAGGAACGTAGAGACACAAAGGTCATGACCATGGGAGAAAAATTCCTTAGCTCTGTAAGCCATCCCCTGAAGGAGAGATTCAATAACTTGGCATTAGGACAGCTTAAAAGAAGCAGCTTCATTCATCAGGCCAAGTGTATGCGTAAGCTGATACCTGACCTTCCAACTGTAGTCGCTCCTTTATCATCTGTACCAGAGCATACACCATGGAAAGAAGCAGATTATACACAAATAACTATTCAGACTGAAGTGAAAGGAATGGTGAGATGCAGAGCAGTCTTGTAAGATCAACAGCCACACTTAGTGTTCTAGATGACAAATATCCATGTGACACCTGGATATGTGTGTATACAGATGGATCTGCACATAATGCCATAAAGAATGGAGGGGCAGGAGCATATATTGAATATCCAAACAACACCATTGAAAAGATTTCCATACCCACTGGTAAATACTGCAACAACTTTGATGCAGAAGTTAGGGCAATTATTGCTGCAGTTGAAAAACTATCAGACTCCAGAATTGATACATGTCCTGTAGTAATTCTCACAGATGCAAGATCAGTACTGGAAGCTCTTCAGTGCAACAAACTACCAGACCTTAAAGATACCTTGTCAAAAATTGGCTTACAACATGGAGTCACTTTGCAGTGGATTACCTCCCACTGTGGGATACCAGGCAATGAGAAAGCTGACCATCTGGCTAAAGAGGGCACTGAAATGGAGCAACCAGACATACCAATCACCTATAATCAGAAGAAAAGCATGATAAAAACCTACAGGAAGCCACAAACACCACCACATGATGACTATCACATGCTAAACAGAAAGGAACAAGTCACCATCTTTCATCTCCGAACAGGACACAGCCGACTCCGAAGTCATATGTATACAAAGTTTAAGGTTGGCACTACTAATCTATGTACATGTGCCCAGGTGCCCCAAACTGTGGAACATATCCTCTAGAACTGCACCAACTATGAGACACTGAGAAATAATTACTGGCCCAGTGAAACCACTAAAGAAGATAAGCTCTACGGTTCCATACATGAGTTACAAAAAAACAGTGAAATTTATCCAAGAGACAGGACTGCAGATATAGACAGACAATGCGAACGAAGAAGAAGAAGAAGAAGATACTGTCAACCCATGTCAAATCATGCTTCACAAATTGTATAGGTAATCATCAGGATATAACAAAGCATAAAAGGCAATGTTCTCATTATACAGTAAAAAAAACATCACAAGAGGTATTAAAGTGCCTACTATACTTGAAGTAAAATGAGATGAAAAATTCAGATGCTCATTTTTTAAATTCTAAACATTTAGGCGAACTAACATATAGAATGAGCATAATGGATTTCCCCGATTTCAACATTTATACATGAAAACTATGTGGTCTCTTGCACATTTTAATTCAGCTTAAAAAGTTCTGCCTGTAATTTAGTTTCTGTGTAATAAATGTTTGAAATCAGCGGGGATGTATGCGTACCCTAATCACGCTGAGGTTTTCCGGTGAGAAAGTCCAACACTGGACTGGATGGGCAACCACCTCTCACCCAGCGGTGATACACGGGTATCTCAAAACACGTAGAGGTTTTCCGGTGAGAAAGTCCAACTCTGGCCTGGGTGGGCTACCACCTCTCACCCAGCAGGGATATACTGATATTCTAAACACATCCTTCCGGTGAGAAAGTCTAACTCTAGACTAAACTGGTGCAATGAAAACCACGGTGTCACGCAATCCCGCTTCTGAGACCCATCAAGAATTCAGGCTCAAGCCCTGAGATACTCTGAATCTCCTTTCGTGGACCACACAGGGGACCACGGGACTTAACGAGGACCACAGGCGTAAATTCAGTAGGATCACAGGGCGGTCTTGGTGGTAGAAACGAACGAAGAAGAAAAAGAAGACATTTACAATCAATGCATTGCACATTGTCATTTTCCTCAGGATTTTAAAATTGCAAAAATATATTCCCTTTTTAAATCTGGTTCAAAGAAATATCCCTTAAGCTGTAGGCCAGTCTCCATTCTATAAAATTTATCAAAACCCCTAGAAAAACACATACAAAAAAACAATCTTACAACACATGCAAGAAAATGATTTGGTTGTTGACTGTCAATCAGGTTTTTAGGTCCAAACATTCCTGCCACACAGTTCTCACAAAGATGACAGAATATTGGTTATCTGATATAAATGATGATAATTTGTGTGATGTTGTCTTTGTTAACTTTAAAAAGGCATTTGATGTAGTAGGTAAAGGTAAAGGTAATCCTGTCATGCCTTAGAGGCACATAGGGATATGATGTTAGTGCTCATATTTTCCTTGACCTGTCAGCACACTAGAGGGTGATATGGTCAGTATCACGCCTGGCCGCCTTTCCTTCCCCAACTCTACATCTGGGTGACTGGGGTGCCTCCGGCCGGAAACAAACCCCGATCTTCGCCATGAGAGACCAGTGCACTAACCACTTCGCCACTCAGACACCCGCACTTGACATAACTGATCATGAAATTTTAGTTAGGAAGCATAAGACTTATAGATTACACCCAGACTTAATGAAATTTATTACATCTTTTCTTTCCAACAGACAGCAGGTAGTTTGCCTAAAAAAAGTCAAGTTCATCAGTGGTTGATAATGGTGTTTCACAAGGATCTATTCTTGGTCTTCTCCTTCCACTACATCTAAAAAAATTATCTTATGGGCTTTTTGTAGATAACTGCACAGTTTACACTAGTAATAATGACCATATTAATCTTGGGTCAACTCTTCAGTTTGAAACAATTTAATTAACTGGAGCAACAACAACAGAATCCTCATAACCACCAGCAAAACAAAATCCATGCTCATTACAAGACAGAAATTGACATTCATGAATAGCAACACTACAGCTCCATGTTGGAATTTCACAGATAGAGAATGTTAATGAACATAAAACTCTAGGTCTCAATACTGACCACCACCTCAGCTGGAATCATCATGTAATCAATCAAATCAAACTCATCACTCAAAAAGTTTACTAATTAGTCAAAAGGAAACACTTTACTAACATAGAAACTAAGAAATAAGCTATATATGACAAATACAAACACATTTGGACTACTGTTTGACAACCTCAGATGGTTGCTCCATGTCAAACATGAAAAGACTTTACTCACTTCAAAAACGAGCAGTAAAGTTCACAGCTGACAAACATGCAGCACGTATTACAAATAATGACAAACATCTTTATATTCTACTCCTCAAGAAGAGATTTCTATTTAATTCATAAAACTCTATCACACAATATTCCACCCTATCTGTGGCCACTGTTTAAATCCAACCCAAAACACAGCCAATGCTTAATCAATTGTACTCTTCCAAAACTACGGTTTTGACATGTTTAAAAAATAAAAGCTTCTCTTATTCAGCTGCCCACCTTTGGAATACTCTACCAACCATCGTAAAATTTATAAGTAATATTCATTCTTACAACTTACTTTGTTAATATGTTTGAGATACCTCCCTAATATGTATAGGTGTTTGTGTGTGTGTATACATGTATGAATATGTGTATGTATATGTGTATATATATGTATATACATTGTATACATATATGTATGTATATATACGTGTATATATATATGTATTTATATGTATGTATGTGTGTAATAAATATATATGTATGTGTGTTGTGTGTGAGCATGTTTATGTGCATACATGTGAACATATGTGTTCAAAAAAAGAAATGCAACAAATACAATGTTGCAATTTAAACTGAAGTTTTCTGATCAGACAAGGGCACATTGCCTGAAATGTTCACTTGGAGATCAACTTCATGTGTTGACCTGAATTGTACTCACCAGATGATTCATGAGCACAGAAAAGTGACACTAGTCAAAACAGTATTTTTGACAATAACTCATGACAGGTTCACGAGAATCCCGTGAAATTTACTGAACACAAAACTCATTGACCATGTTATTGAATGCCTATAAAAGATTGACGCTCCTCGAATCAATTCGTTTGAAAATTCAATGTACAAGTATGGCTCATCTCACTACAGAAGAATGACTCATCATCACTGGACATTTACAGACTGGTCAGTCACAAAGTGTAGCGGCCAGACAATTTAATGTGGTTAGAAGCACCATTAGTCACCTTTGGAGACGATTTCAAGAAACTGGGTCAGCTGCAGACCAGCTGTGCAGTGGTAGACCCATAGTCACAACTCCTGCTGAAGACCACTTCATACAGCTGAGTCACCTCAGGAACCGATTTGCATATGCGCCCTCAACAGTCCAGCCAATGACAGCAGCTCATCGAATTTCAAATAAAACGGTCAAGAGCTGGTTGCACGATGCTGGTCTTTGGGCTAGAAGACCCTACAGAAGTCCTGTTCTTATGGACCAGCATTGCCAGAACTGATTGCAGTTGGCGAACCAGCATTGTCAATGGACCATTGCGAATGATTGGAGAAGGGTTTGGTTTAGTGATGAATCACTCGTTCTGCTCCAGCAACACGAGAGATGGAGAAGAGTTTACCGCAGAGTCCATGAGCGCTATGCCAAGAACTACCTGGATGAGGCTCCTCCACATGGTGGTGGAGGTGTACTGGTGTGGGGGACGATCAACTTCATGGGAAGAAGTGACCTGGTGCAAATTGAAGGATGCCTGAATGCCCAATGATACGTCACTGAAATTCTTCATCCTCACGTACTTCCACTTCTGGTTGCACCAGGGTCAATTTTTCAGCAGGATAATGCTCGACCTCATGTGGCACAACTAACCACCCAGTTCCTCGCTGACAGCAACATCCAGACCATTCCGTGGCCATCCATGTCATCAGACATGAACCCAATAGAACACTTATGGGATGAACTCAACAGACAAGTCCGCCAGCAAGATGTGCCGCCAACCAATCTCCGACAGTTGTCTCTTGAACTGTGGGTGGTCATCCCACACCAAAAGATCCAACAGTTAATCGGATCCATGTCAAGGAATGTCAGTGAACATAAAACTCTAGGTCTCATGATTGACCACCACCTCAGCTGGAATCATCATGTAGACAATCTAACCAAACTCATTGCACAAAAAGTTTACAAAGTTACTAAAATTAAATATTTTCTTAACATAGACACCAGAAAAATATACTACATATCCCAGATACAAACACGCTTGGACTACTGCTCCACAGTCTGGGATGGTTGTTCTATGTCAAACAAGAAAAGACTTTACTCACTTCAGAAACGAGCAGTAAAGCTTATAGATGACAAATATGCAGCACATATTACAAATAAAGACAAACATCTTGATATTCTACCCCTCAAGAAGAGATTTCTTTTCAACAAGGCCAAGTTAATTCATAAAATTCTATCGCACAATGCTCCACTCTATCTGTGATCATTGTTCAAATCCAACCCAAAAGACAGTCAATGTTTAAGCAATTAAGGCTTGACATGTTTAAAAAAAAGCTTCCTTTACTCAGCTGCCCACCTTTGGAATGCCCTAAGAATTCACATAAAACTTATAAGTAATATTCGTTCTTATAACTTTAAACTTTGTCAACATCTGTTTGATATGGACTATATGCCTCCCTAAGCATAGTTTAAAGTAGTTTAAAGTATGGCTTGAGTGTTGTAATTTTTTTTTTCAATATTGATTTTCTATAAATCTGTTAATTTTGAATGAACGTAAGATTGCAAGTTTATTTCATGTTGTTGCATAAATCAGAATGTAGAGTGTATGGACATGAGGTAAGTTTATTATTTATTTATGTAATCATTTAATGTGTCTTCATGATTATTATGCTCATTAACAAATGCTGAATGACTGTGACTGAATGAAAGCTGTATGATGAAGGGCAGTTTTGTCTGACGGGCCTGCGTGCCAAATTCTTAACCCTTTGAAAATAAAGTATGTTCGTTCACTCTCTGATACAGGCCAAAGGAGGCCATACACCATACTGAAATGGAGGCCTCAGTCACAAAGAATAAAACTCCAAACCAAATTTAATGAACATCATTTCATTATTAAAGTCTTAATGTTTTTTCATGCCATGATTGAAACATTAATTCCGTAAAATACAATTTTCATACAAGGTTGAAATTTGGTGTCCATTACAACTACAGTAGTGTTGCATTTCTTTTTTTTTAACAGTATATATGTGTGTATGTTTGTATATACATGGTATGTACTTGCATGCATGTATACATGTGTGTATTAATATATGTATCTGCGTATATGAAAAGTATAGATGTATATGTATTGTCAAAGTCTAGTTTAATCTAAAGTACGGCTTGATTGTTGTATTTCTTAAATTGCTTTTCTATAAATTTGTTAGTTCAGAATGAATGTGAGAATGTAATTATGTTCATTTCATGTAGTTAACATAAATCAGAGTGTGGAGTGTATGGACAAGAGATGGTTTATTAATCATTTATTTATTTGAAACAATATATGTTGTAATGAGTGCTGGTGCTAAACACATATGTTGACTGTGTCACATTGTGGTGTGACTAAGTTGCAGATATGCAGTAACAACACGACAAACAGTCCCTGTAATGATTTACTCTTCACAGGACAACCCCAGGACATTTACAAACTGGCACATAGGATTATCAGTCAAGACCACATAATCTTAGCACTCACAATCATTTATTACATGAAACACAATGATGAAGATGACTCGACCAGACACAATATATCAAGTGACATTTCCAACAATACAGAATTCCATCACGAATAAGATTCTGTGCTGCTAGCTAGCTAATACTAAGTTAGCACTATGAGAATCAAGTAACTTCATCTATCCACACACTTCAAACGTACACTAACTTGCATAATAACTTTTCTAGCAAAAAACTAACACAACATACACTTTTCAAAGTCAAACTCAGAATGATCCGAGTTGAAACTGTTGTCTTACACCCAGACCACAAAACATACTTTTCACAAGCAAAGAATGAACATGAAGTCATAGACAAAACAATCTAGAAGATTCTACAAAACCATTATGGGCCTAACTCTGAGATATTGATTCAGAGTTATATCAAGTGTTAGATACCCTTGACCAAATACTGTCACATATTCATTTCTTTGCCTCTTCATGCTTGTTATGCTCAGTAACTAACGCTGAGTGACTGTGACTGAGTGAAAGCTGTATGATGAAGGGCAGAATGTTAGATGGGCCACGTGCCCAGTTCTTAACCCTTTGAAAATAACAAACGAATGAATACTTATTACATGAAGTTAGTTTCAAAGTACCAAAGCCTTGTAGTTTCCTATTTATTAAAAATTGTTCCTTAAAACTATACCTGAAACTAACTTCATGTAATAAGTATTCGTTCATTTGTTATTATTGTTCAAGTTTGCACCAGACATGGCAGGAGACCGCGTGTATGTTTGTCTAAAAGTTGGTACCTGCTAGAGAAACTGAATCTAAGCTATAGAATTTCTGTGTCACAACCTCATTTCTTTCCGGGTGTCACAATCCCTCATGTCTACTGAACAGTTAGTAAAGACTATGTCAATAAAACACCTTTTTTGGGGGTGCTAGTTGGCTAAGTCGATAGTACACTGTTCTCTCATGGCTAAACGGCTGCTTGTCCTACCGGAGTCCGTGTTTGAATCCAAGATAATTCTCTTGTGATTTTTCTTTCTCTCACGTCTCACTAAAGTGCTCTGTATTTAGAGAATGCACCCGGCAGAAGGTCAAACTCATCTCAGCTAGTGTGATTACAATACTTTAACTACAACAGAAGTGTGATTACAAAACTTCAACTACAACAGAAGTGTGATTACAATACTTTAAATACAACAGAAGTGTGATTTTAAAACTTCAACTACAACAGAAGTGTGATTACAATACTTAAACCACAACAGAAGTGTGATTACAATACTTTAACCACAACAGAAGTGTGATTACAATACTTTAACCACAACAGAGCTGAAACAAAACAAAAAGCTTCAATTTTTTAGTTAAAAACCAAGTATGCTCACCATATAAATGCCATATTACTGGAAGAAAATAAGTCTTTGAAGTTAATCAGAACAGAAAGTGTGCACCAGAAGTTGGCCACCTTGTCCTGGGTGATAAAATACAAGTTTTCAGTGACAAATGTCTGCCTTCAAGCATTTCTATGCCACATACTTTAATCACAGTGAGATTTATGGTTACATTGTGCATCACTTCAAGATGACTGGCTAATGACTTTTCCCTTACTTGGCAGCCTATTTCCGTAATGAAGATCTTGGCAGCTGATCTTTATAATGAAGTTATTGGCAGCTACTCTCTGAAATGAAGATCTTGGTAGCTGATCTCTGTAATGAAGATCTTGGTAGCTGATTTCTGTAATGAAGATCTTGGCAGTTGATCTCTGTAATGAAGATCTTGGCAGCTGATCTCTGTAAAGAAGATCTTGGCAGCTGATCTCTGTAATGAAGATCTTGGCAGCTAACCTCTGTAATGAAGATCTTGATACCTTATCTCTGCAATGAAGATTATGATAGCTGTTCTCCATAATGAACATCTTGAAAACTGCCACAACCACTTTTGTTGTGGACTGTTGTCATTCATTCATTCACTCATTTGCATGTCCCTTGCGGAACTTTGCTTCCCTAACAGCACTCATGCAGGCCTCTTGGTTGTGAGCAAGATGCCCTGCTGCTGATGTATCCATTTGCAGATCATTTGCAGCCATCTTCGCCTTGGTCTTCCTCTCGTCCTTTTTCTCACTATGTACCCCTCCAAGACGGTCTTATCTAGATTATCATGACATTTAATGTGTCCAAAATATTTAAGTTTTCTCTATTTAATCCTCTTTACTAGCCAGCCTTCTTCAATATTAAGTTCTTGTAGTATGGATATATTTGTTACTTTTTGTGTCCATGATATCTGAAGTACTCTTCTGTAGCATTTATATTCAAAGACATTTATTGTTTCTCAGCTGTTTTGTTAAGTGTCCAGGTCTCACAGGCATATGTTGCAATGGGAAAGATGCATGCCCTTAAAAATCTTATTTTTGTGGTTATGTCTGTTCCTCTCCACAGATTCTTTAGTTGTTTTACTTTCTGAAGAGCGATATCCCTCATTGTATCTCCATTATTAGTTAGTAATGATCCAAGATATTCAAAACTCTCCACTTCTTCCAGTTTTTCCTCACTGATAATATTTCATCTGCCTTATTTGTTTTGTAAGTTGTCATCAATTTAGTTTTCTTCGCATTAAGATAAAGGTTTTGCTCTTTGCTTTTCTTACAGACTGACATAATTATTTTTGTGTTGTGGACAGTAATACTGTGTCATCAGCATATCTAATCTCCGGTATTTCATAACCTCCAATTGTTATGGCATCGTAATATTCTTTGTCTACATCTTCTCTAACATTCTTTAATTTCCAGAATGAGTCCAAGATACTAACTTCTTGGCAAACCCCAAAAACTGACCCACTAGCCCGACTAAACTAATACAAGGCTTTGCTTCTTGGAACTTCATAGGGAGGCTGCATGGTATTTCATGATACCATCTTGTATGACTTCATTAGCTTCTTTAGTTAACTTTGTCAATCAAAAAAAAAAAAAGACCTCCATTTCTCCTGTCACTCAGTTCCTTATAAACACTGCAACAAGTTGGTGTGTCCTAGTGTTATCTTTTATTCTCTTCTTCAGAACAGAAGTGAAAAGTCTTCTATTCCTAGTCTCTTCCTCTTTCTTTTTTTTCCTAGTTTAACTCTGTGTACAAAAATAAAGGTCCTGCTTTTTAGCCATTTATTTAATTATGTTTCATTGTTCTAACGGTTTATGCTGGTCTACCTCTCCCTTTCTTGTCTCCAATTTTCTCTGTAGTCATGATATTTTCTATCCCTCCTCTACTCATTATTTAATGGGGGTGATTTTTATGTGAACATGTTCCCTCATAACGCATTGATTGTATAAAGTACCCAATTTTACACATGGGTACACCGGAGAACAATGGCAGTTAGCTTACAGACTACTCTTTTCAGATGAGAAACAATTCCACATGAACTTTACCGTTTCTGGGCTCTTTCTAGAATGATCTTATTTGCACTTTCATTTCCCTCCTCCACGATTCTCAGAGTAATTTTATGTTACTCTGGCATCGCACCCAGCATTTATTTTATTTTTGTAATGTGAATGTTACCAACCTCGAAGTGCTCTCGTTTTAGTGTGAGAAGTCTCTGAACGACTTTAATGGCTGTCTCCTCCTTTTGCAGGAAAGGAGACCAGATTATGGAGCAACTGACCAAGATTGCCGATGTCAATATCAACAATTTGACAACTCTAGAGGGACAGAGATCAAAACTACAATCAGTGGCTGAGGTCAGTGAATAGTTTTCTCATGTTAATGGGGACAAGTTCCAGTAAAGTTACAGTGAGGAGTAGAGAGTGCAGATGGAGGTGACATGAGGAATTAGATGAACAATCTAATGCTACACCTAACATTCTCCTCTTTAACAATCACAATCCCTCTCCACTAAGCTCCACTCCCTTCTCATTTGTTACACATAGTTCAGAACTTCATCACAGCATCACATTACAACCCCTCTACCCTAACTATAATCATCTATTTCACCTTTCCCTGGTCAGGGTAACACTATATCATTCTCCCTCCCCTCCATGGTTTCCCCACCCACCACCCTCAGCTATGACCCACCTATCACATATCACAAGTCTCCATTTAAACATTCTTTACACTCCACCATGCCCATTTCCGAACAAGCATCAGACAAGCCACATATTCTTACAAGTTACAGCTAAGTGCCCTATTCATTTTATTTCCTTTTTTCTTTTTTTAAACATAGCATTCATGTGAATCTATACCTGATCTCCTCTCTCTATTTCTTCGTCCTGTATGTTTTTGTATGATTAAGGCTCATGCTGAAACATCACAACTTTGTAGTCGTTAAGCAATAAAGCTGTTCCTACTTTTTTCCTAGTTTATACATTTTAGATGAACAATCATGTTTTCCCTTTTTTTCTTTACATCTTTAAACACTGAAATTAAAATTTTTGTTAAAAACAATGGTTCTCTGAAGATCTTTCAAGTCTCCATGCAGACTGCAGTGAAATTCACTTGCACCAAACCATATGAACTTTTTTTTTCTGATTTTCATAAGCAGGGCAAGTGCTGTGTTGTTTTTCTTCTAGCACATGAGTGATGGTCAATTATTCTAACTGTAAGTTTGCTATAGACGGATAGTCATATAATGAATAGCATACATTTATATATACTTATGTAGTTCATTAAAACAAAAAAAAACACAGGTATGCATGCATGCACACACACATACACATAAAAGAGGACAACACTATCAATAGCCTATTCATTAATCACTGAAGCACTATGAAATGTACTCAGTTTATTAATCCGGTGGTACCGGGTTCAGTCTCAGTAGTGGGATTTTTTTTCTTGTACGCACCGAAAAAGGCCCCATGGTTCACTCAGCCTCTAAAATTGGGTACCAGAGAAATCTGGCAAGGTAAACGCAGCCAGGCATGATACCAGCCACATCACACTTCCAAATGCTGATGGTCATGGAAAATATGGCCCTAACACTGTACATCCCAATACGCCTTAGTGGCATGGAAATGGGAATTTTACCTTTACTATGAAATGTGGGGAAAAAAAGTATGTCTTTTAGGATTAGAGAATATAAATGTAAACTAGAAGCAGAGCACCAGAGAAGGTGATTATTATTATTATTATTATTCTGTGCCATGCTGGATACCATTAGCAATCATATCCTGCTTGGAGATGTCAGCGACCATGTCTCTCCAGTTTCTGATATTTCAGGTTATTCATCAGTTCCAACTGCTATGCTTCTCTTATGCCATTTTGTCAAGCCAACTAAAATTTTCTTTCTTGGTCTACCTCTCCCTTTCCTGTCTCCAATTTTCCCTGTCGTCACAATATTTTCTATCCCTCCTCTACTCATTACATGGCCAGTGAACCTAGATTCTCTCCCCTATAGTGTGTTTATTAAAGTTCATTTTTCATTGGCTTTCCTTAGGCATTCTTCATTTGTTATTTTAGCTGTCCATGGTATTCTTAACATTCTTCATAGGAACAACATTGCAGTTGCCCCTGATGCTCTCACTGTTTTTGTTCTCCTTGGATATGCTATCTGAAAACAAAATTCTTAGGTCTTATGACATGTCTGCTATTCTTCATTAGTAACTAGTGATGACACTCGAATAGCTTTTCTTTTTTTTCAGTCTGAGAAAAATGTCCCAGTTTTTCATTTGCACAATCTGGCAACCCTAATCTGTGGTCAGTATTACAGTCTGTATCAGGACAATAGGCAGGTCTGCACAAAAATCATTGGAAGCAGCGAAATATGGTTTATAAGAAGAATGTTGCGAATCCCCTGGACAGCAAAAATAACTAATGAAGAATGTATGAGAAGAGCTGGAGAGACAAAAAATCTTGTCAAAAAAATAAGAGAGAGACAATGTACTTTCATAGGATATGCAATGAAAAGAGGGCGCATTGAAAATATTATAACAACAGAAAAAATAGAGGGAAGAAGATCAAGAGGAAGAGCAAGAGAAAAGATACTGGACAGTCTGACGGGATGGTGTGAGAGGAGATCACCAACTATGCCTGCATGAAGGATCGTGTACTCTGAAGAAGCATAATAGCCAACACCAGTTGGCACGGCACTTGATGATGATGATGATCAGGGACTGCTTTAGCTACTTGGAGAGCATTTCTGAATCTTCTGTTAATAAGAATAAAATCTATTTGGTTTCAGGTCTTATTGTCTGAACTTTTCCAGGTTTACAGCTTTTATGGGTACCTTTTTCTGGTACCATGTATAGCCAATTACTGTATTGTAGCTTTCTGCCTGTCCAACCAGTTTGTCTCCTCTGTCACTACACTGATGTGAAGTTTTCCATAACATCACATACGTGTATAGTTAATGTAAAGGTAAAAAAGGTAAAATCCACGTTTCCATGCTATTAAGGCATATTAGGGATATGGTGTTAGGCTTGCATTTCCAAGACCCTCACCACATGAAAGTGTGATGTGGTCAGTATATAACAGAATTCTTTTAATTCTGTTCTTTATTCTATATAAGGAATATAATTCATGGTAAGTTTGGTACTTTAACTAAGTAATTAAAGCCATTATTTAATTATGACATAGGTTGTTGGTGTAAAGGAAGGTCATTCTTGCACTTTAAAAATCCTGAGATTTATGTTCATGTTTGATGAACTTTACCTTGACATGCTTTTTTATTCAAGCTTAGTTAAGACCTTGGAAAATCTCAGGGAGTAGTGAATTTTATTCTGACATGTTTTTATTAAAAGTTAAATTTGGAATCTCCAGTAAGTTTTTCACCAAAGGTCATTTTTGGACATTGAAATCCCGAGATTTTGATTGAACTTTCTCTAGACTTATTTTTAGGCTAGATCAGAGATTAGATCAAGGTCTTAAACAGGCAATTTTCAAGGTTTAGACTTTCTCATGGACGAATGTTCACGAAAATTGGAAAGTAGAAATTGTTGAATATATTTAAGCACTGAACTTTTACGTAGGACTATGACTGATTATTGTTTAGATGAAGATTAGAATGTGGGATTAGGATAGAAGATAGAAGTGTGAGAATCATAGTGACAGCCTTGTGCTTAGTGACTGAGTTATGTGATTATACTGAGTGAGAATTTTGATAGGTAGTTGAGAGATTTGATATCATTATGGGTTAGAAAGTGTTCTAGGAAATTGTGTAGTAATTTGTGGTGGAATGTGAGTTAAGTTTTCCTTCCATGGATCTAGGTATGTTTACTTGTAAATGAAGAATGTAACAATAGTTGTTTTGAAGCATTGTAGGACTTATAAGGTCCTATACTTGTGTTATTTTCTTACAGATCCATGAAAGGCTTCTTGTGAGAATGTAAGTTGGCATTTATGTCCATTCATGCTGTATGTCTGGCAGGTGGTCTGAGTGTGAGTGTAGTGTAGCCCACTCCTTCCTTATATGGCGAACAAGCTCGCATCAAGGTTAGGAGTGGTTTGTTCATTTATTACAATCAATATTATTCATCCTCACTGATCACCGCCCCATTCTTTTCACAATAAATATGTAATTTATTTGATTCCACAAAATTCAGGTGTCAGTGGTCTTCAAACCGTTGAACTGTCTGTGTACCTGTACATTCAGAGTCTGAGAAGTTCGTTGAAAATCTATACACGTAAGGTACTAAGACATTAGTTAGAAAACTAGTATAAGTATCATGCCTGGCCACATTTACCTTCCCGGATTTATCTGGTACCCATTTTTAGAGGCTGGGTGGGCCCTAGGTCTCTGTGGTGTGATGGTACCAGAAAAAAAATCTCACTGTTGGAACTTGAGCCTAGTACCAGTGCCATTAGTAGACCAAGCACAAGCCCAGTCAGCCAACCTGGCCTCATAATTAATGTAGACAAACAATATTAAAAGTGATTGCCATAAAACATGCACAATTTTTAATACTTCTCATGCCATCACACTGAAGGACAACTCTACCTACCCATTTTTTATTTCTGCTCTTATACATCTGCCTAAGAAATAGGCAAAAAATGGCACTGAATGGTACAGTTCCACTTGCTTGTAGTTGATCATGCAGCAAAACACCACCACAGAAATAAAGTTATACCCTTCTTTGACTGCCAAAGTGGCTAAAATAAGCAGGCCAAGGGTAATATTGTTGTAACTGGGAGCGTTGAGGAGGAAATGCTGGTGTTGATAGATGTAACAGTAAATGAATAGGTCTCCCTCTTTACTTAATTAAGCAGATGTGGTTTTTGCTGGAATGAGCCTTAATTAAAAGTAGAATATACCAAACTATAACAGCTGTGTCCACTGTTTTACAAAGCTATGAATGCAGCTGAACAAGACAAATGCCTAAACTACAGCAATTGTAGAGGGGAATATTTCCTTCAAGTGAGATCTAAGCACCTGTAACTTTGTCACTCGTGGATAAGTGATGTAAAGCAGGAACTGAATCTCAAATTCCTTCCTGTGCTGTTTAAACGTCACATAGGGCTCACATGGTAGTTTGCCAAGTTTTCCTATTTTCAGTGAGCTTTTCAACCTCATCAAGGGATTTTATGCCTACTAAACTGGCCTCAATTAACAATGTCTTCTTTAGAGTTTCATGTAGTCAGCCTCTTTTTCTTTGGCCTGTTGTGTTCCACTTGATA
This sequence comes from Achatina immaculata, assembly GCA_009760885.1. Lineage (NCBI taxonomy): Eukaryota > Metazoa > Mollusca > Gastropoda > Stylommatophora > Achatinidae > Lissachatina > Lissachatina immaculata. The sequence goes on along the minus strand of CM019720.1, from coordinate 63,765,986 downwards.
GCTTGTTTAGGGATTCTCTGACTGTTTATTCTCATCACATGACCAACATATATCTATCTCCTTTTTCTGATCACTCATGAGACAGGCTGTTGTTCGCTCATTTGCCTTATCTCTGTATTGCTCTTGAGTTTGTTCCACTTTATACCAAGTATTTTCCTTAGGCACTTGTTTTCAAGAGTCTAATTTGTTGTCTATTTCTTTAGTTGTTTTCCAGCTTTCGCATGGATAAATGAGGGTGGATATTACATTTGAATTGAATAATCTTAAAGGAACTGAATACTACTCATTCAACTGTCACTCTGTGATTTGATTTCATTTTGTCTTAAACATACTAAAGTGATATATTTAAACTTCCAGTGCTGCTAACCCTATATCCTCAGCAGAACATATCCTGACTTTTCCCCACCTGTAGTTAATATTAACTTTTTTGTTACTGTTTAAAAAAGAAATATTTATTCTTTTTAAAAAAAACACAGTTTACAAAATTTTCTTCTGCTTGAAACAGATATTTAAGATAAGAACTCAATAACAGTTTTTGAAATTTTAATGTCATGTTACAGCATCCCACAAATAGTAATGAACCAGTCTGTAGGAAAACTACTTGCCTCAATAAAGTTTTAAACATTTAGAATTGCTCTTTTCAGCAATTTTCTGCTACTCAGATCAGTAAAGTGTTTCATAACAAACTTATTTTTTTACACTTTTGATGGAAGACTATCAAAAAGGAAATAAAAGGCCATGAAAACTGAAATGTTACTTCATTCTCCATTTTACTTGTGAAAAGTATTGGTCTCCATACAGAAGAAATGGCATGCAGGATATTGGGAATATAGATTAATGTGTTTAAAAACAAGTATCTGCCAAATTAGTAACAGTGTTGCTGATCAAGCAACAGTATACATTTTTTTATAAGTGTTTTCCATTGGTGTATAGCCAGTGGTAACTAAAAGAAGTTTCACTCTGTACATCAAAATCATAACATTTGTTCCAAACACATATTTAACTCTTCCCTTCTGACTATAAACTTTTCTTGTTTACTAGGACTGAAGAGCTTGCACCAAAGAACATATTTTTTTTTTTTAGCTAATCTGCTTCACAGAACTTATTTTTCACTAAAAATAAGAATGATTTAATTATTATCTCTGTACAGACAATAAACCACAATATTATATACAGTTTGATGTCCATTTCATCTCAGACTGCACAAGTATATCATAACCAAGAAGATGCAAGGATACTGGAATAGTCCATTATCTACAAGCAGAAGTCCTGGATAAGCTGCTAGGACTGTGACAAAGTGGAGCTGAAACAAAAGGAAAGCTTACAAATTACAGTTTTGTCCAAAAATATCAAGAAACAAGCTGCAGGATGAAGTCTTATAAACACATAAGTTTCTGCTTTTTCAGATTTTAAGATGATGCTGCAGATGAACTGATTTTAGGAGAATATGGAAATATTTAGGAAAAATCTACATATACAGAAATATTTAGGAAAAATCTACATATACAGAAATATTTAGGAAAAATCTACATATACAGAAATATTTAGGAAAAATCTACATATACAGAAATATTTAGGAAAAATCTACATATACAGAAATATTTAGGAAAAAATCTACATAAATGTAGGTTGCTTAGTTGTGGGTATTTGGTGAATGATATGTGGCAACACAACAGATCTGTCTTTAGTAGTATACATGTCAGCCTAACCTCTGAAGAATTATGTCAATGAACAATGCAGAACTGCACTAACTTTTTTCACAAATGGGCAGAGAGAAGGTTGTATTTGTCAACAGTAGATTAAAAAAACTGTGATTCAAATTACAGAAACTTACAGATGCAAATTCCACCTTATGATTCACATAAATCACGCAAGTCAGCAGTATTAATTACTGACAAAATTTCAATGTTGTCATCTCATTCAGCTTGAGAAATATATTGTGAAGTAAGTCATCAATGACAAATATCCATTCTGTAGTAAAATTATCATTTCTGGAGAGTTTCATCAGACAAAAAAATATTGTTCGGCCACCCTGGACTATTTATTAAGCACAGCTCTTAACACTGAATCTCTAGAGATCATAATATACTACTGCCCAAAAGTTAAGGGTCACTTGCTAAATGCCTTGTCTAAAAAATAATATGCAGCCAATATCAGAAAAATTAAAATCAAAATTACATAAAAATAAAATGCAACAAATTCATAAAACTCTTATGAAAATGTGATAATCTATACAAAAGTTATAAGCCTGAGGAGTCACCCATAAAAGTCACTTCATCTGTCAAAATCTGGTATAACCACCATTTGCGGTCAGACATTTGATACATCTCTGATGCATGGAGTCCACAAGGGCTTATGCGGATAGCCAGCCACTCTTGATGAAGAAACAGAGTCAACTGTGCAACATGAACTGGTGGAGGGTGATTAGTTGACACTCTCTGCCCAAGGACATCCAGAGGTGTTCAATAGGAGTAAGGTCAGATGAACATGAGGGCCACTTCATCCTGATGACTCCCTGGTGTTGAATGAAGCCATTAACAATGCGATGAGGTCCAGCTTTGTTATCCTGCAAAACCGTGCTACCACCCATGGTCTACAGAGCAGGCTGAATAAAAGGTCGCAATATCTCATCTTGGTACATCAGGCCGGTCGGTGTGCCATGAAGAGGTGTCTTGCCTTGTCGACTGAAGCCACCCCAGGCCATGACAGAACCTTCTCCACAGTGATCCCCTTCTCGAATTGTGTCATCAGTAAAACAATCTCCTTGCTTTTCTCCAGACACGAACCCTGCCATTGTTAACTGACAGAGTGAAGCAAGACTCATTTGTAAAGAGGACTTGACTCCACTGGCGTCTTGTCCACCTGATGTGCTCATGACACCAGGCAACACAGCCTCTGTGGTGAGCTGGAGTTAGAGGGATTGTGACTGCTGGTGTTTGTGGAGAACTTCGAACTCTCGTAAATGTATGGAAACTATCATCCTGCTGACATTAATGTTCACAGCTGACATCAACTGACATCACAGAGTGGTACAGGTGAATGTCCAGTGATGAAGGGCAGACAACAAGAGTTATCTGTCATCCTGCTGGCTCGTACAACATGGGCATCCTTAACAGTGTTGGTCTTCTACTCCTCTGGTGGCTCCAAATCTCTCCAAAAGCCTTTGGATGGTACAGTGTGACACTCCCTGGTGTCTTGCAACCTGACAAGCGGATTTGCCATTCTCAACCCACACAACAGCCCAGATGCATCTTAGGGTGCTAAGACTCCTTCTCTAAGGCATGGTTTTTTGCAGCTGGCAAAAGCGTCTTTTTATCGCCAATTTTAAAACAAATGGAAAGTGACATGTGTTCAATAGCAGTTCCTGCTGCACCTGCATCATGACAACATGATTTTTCTATCTGCATGGGTTGGCATGAATTATACCCTAAATTTACTCTTGACAAATGTTATTCCATGTGATTTTATACACTCATCATGATAATCAATGAGTACTTTTCATTCCTCATGTGCATAGAGGACTGTTTTAGGATGGCACTGAGACAAGCTTCAATGAAATTATTCTTTACTTTTATCAGAATATTAGATGATATAAAAAATATGTTGAAAATAAAGAAGTGGCCCTTAACTTTAGGAGTAGTATATTTGTGTGGTGCAGTGATAAAGTGTGTGGGCAGTGAGGGGAAATTTTCAAGTTCAAACACAGATACAAGTGATTTTCTTGTGTTGCATTTTTCATCTCCTTTCCAGTCATTTTTAACATGGTGTTTTAACCCAAATTTGTTTTTTATCATGGCCAATTTTGTGCATTTAAAAGTGAGAATCCTAAGGTACATCATTTAGAGACAAGTCTTTTAAAAAAAAAAAAAAAAATTTACAGTTAATAAAATAACACTCGCTATAATTTTAGGTCAAAATTACATTTTGTTTCTTCTCCCATCATTTTTGATGGGTTAAAGTTAGTTTAACATATAAGCAAAATTATTATGTGTCACTTTCTACATGCAGTTCTCTATATCAGAAGACATAAATCAGCAAAATAAGTAAAATCATAGGAGAGAACAACACAGTAGCTCTGCAATAGATATCTTACAATTTCTTTTTCAGTATTTGTTGCCTCCTGGAGCATGAAGTAGGCTACAGTGGCTGGTAAGAACAAGAACACATCCACTGCAAGCACTGCAAATAAAATTAAAATTATGTCAAGGTTCTTTCTTGGTAAATGTGTGGAACTTGAGACAGCATAAACCAGAATTCAAATATATCTGTGCACATAAATGTTAAAATCCATAAATAAATTTACAAAAGTGAAAGTAGATAGCATCTGGAAATTGACCTAACATTAATGATGTCTCAGAAAAAAGTATGTGATTTTCAAGACATTTATTGAAACTGTGTACCACAGACATGTAGAAACATGGATAAACAGACAGGCAGGCGGGCAGGCAGACAGATGGAAATGAGGGTCGTTCTGAAAGTAATGCCTCCCAATTTAAAAATTTTTTTCCAGAAACATCATAAGCAGAAGTTGTTGATGTGTAAGTAACGTTTGAACTGTCAAGCAATTGTTGCATAAAACTGGTTGGTGTATGTGAGATAGCAAGAGAAACTGGCTACAGAGCTTGATGTCAGCTTCAATGCTTTAGAAACGATGATGGCAAAGTTGGAATATCACAAAGCATGTGTCAAGTGGGTCCCGCGAATGTTGACACAGGTACAGAAAGATCACTATATGCAAGTTTGTCAGGACCTGTTTAAACACTACAAGACTGAAGGTAACAGTTTCCTGGATTGCAACATCGCTGGTGATGAGACTTGGTGTCACTACTACGAGTCAGTCTAAACGGCAGTCTAAATGGAGTGCAACACGCTAATTCCCCATCGAGCTAAAAGTTTAAGATGCAACCCTCAGTGGTAAAATGATGTATGCTGTCTTTTGGGATAGGAAAGGGGTGATCTTTCTGGACTCCCTGGAGAAACCACCAGCTCTGATCACTAAATCATAACACTTACTATGCTGAAGGCTCGAACTGCCATAGTCTGGCCCAAGAAGACAAGCTTTCTCTTGCAACACAGTGACACCAGGCCACACACCAGTCTGAAGACAGGTAAGCACACTTGCCACGTTTGGCTGGACTGTCCTATCACATGCACCATATTTTCTGGATTTGGCACCTTCTGACTTCAACTTGTTCAGGCCAATGAAAGATGGACTTCGTGGGAAGCATTTTCTTAACAACGACACCATCAAAGCAGCTGTGAAACAATGGCTCGCCTCTGTTAGTGCAGATTTTTTATGAGCACGGCATACAGGCTCCTGTTTATCACTCACAGAAATGCTTAGCGAATGGAGGTGACGATGTAGAAAAATAGCGTTTTCTAGCTGAGACATTTCTCTATCAAATGGTGTTATTATGCTCTTTGTATCTGTTTCAGTTTCCATATAAAAAATTAGGAGGCATTACTTTCAGAGCAACCCTAGACAGACAGACAGACAGGCAGGCAGGCAGACAGACAGGCAGGCAGAGAGACAGGCAGACATCCATCCATCAATGATTGACTGAGTGACAATTTTCTTCAATTCTTACAGAATCAAATCAGCCTTTCTACTCATATGATGTGGCATGCTTTCAGATTAGCACTAGTTAAACACTTCATGAAAAATATTTCACCAGGTTGTATCTGGTCCTTCCTTCAGATTTCTTTCAAAGGACTGTTCTAGAAACAGTTCTAAGGTCTTTTAGGAGCACATGATCAATCCATTTCCAGCCTTTTTGCAATAATTGTGGGCATGTCATCTAGCTTAGTCTGGATCGGCATTAGAAGTTGCAAATATCATAGAGGATAAGTAATCAAAATTATTTGAAAATAAAAGAGAATCACTGACACAGAAAGAAAAATGAAGACTAAATGATGTAGGCAAGCTCATCAAGTAGCCTTGGAAAAACAAAAGGTCATATATCTAAATAAGAGGGTGAATCAAAAAGTAACTTTAATTTTCCTTTTTAAAAACAAAATCTAAATGCAGACTGTTGTAACAAAGACATGTGATGCCATTCCTCTCTAGATGTATGTGTGGGAGGAAAGTTGGTCATTTCAGTTCTGTCAGCACCCCAGATCAAAGTATGAACCAGACATGGCAGGAGACCGTGTAAGTATGTTTGTCTTAAGTTGGCACTTGCCAGAGAGACTGAATCTAAGCTACGGAATTTCTGTGTCGTGACCTCATTTCTTTCCAGGTGTCACAATCCTCGTGTTGATTGAATGGTTACTAATAACTTCGCTTTCAAACACTTTTTTTTGAGACGCGAGATAGTGTAGTTCATTAGTACACTGTTCTCTCGTGGCAAGACAAGAAGGGATCAAGTGCAAAATGAAATAATCTGGCTAATGGTGGGAACAACACCCGTCAAGGACCACATTGAAAATCAAAGAGTTAAGCAGTTCAGGCATTTGATACACATGAATCCAAGACAACCAGCTGCATGTGGGTGCATCTTGAAAACATGTGGATATAGGGCACAAGGATGACCAAGGAAAAAGTGGATAGACGGCATGAAAGACACACTGAGGAACATGACAGGTACCCAGGCCTCTCACCTTGCTCTGAACCGATGTCTAAAACTCCTTGCGATTCTAATGGCACAAGCAGACAGATTAGAAGAAGAGGAAGAAGTAAGGCTTTACATGCTGATCATCAGACCAAACAATCATTTCAACAGCTTCAATACCTGTAGCTCTCATGAAAAACTTGACTTCAGGATCTTCAATTCCATGTGAATCTGTCATGGCTACCATGCTAGAGTTCACATACTGAGCTCTGAATTGGGCATAAAAACAAAGTATGATAAATACATTGCTTAAAGCTTAAATACTGTTCAAGAAAAGAAAGTTCCATACACCTTCAGAACAACATATATCATTCAGCTTCTGTACAGGTCATGAAAGGCATTTCCAGTGTCCTTACCTGTTCTTGTGTTGTGGACACAGCAGGCAGAAATTAACTCTCCATACTGGGCCTGTCTTTCTATTTAAAACCCTGCTTTTCTTACACTTTGGAGTTAGTTTTATAGTTTGTCTCCATATGCCTCTTGGTCTTCCTTGCTTTCTTTCTCCTTTTGGTCATCTCCACATCATCTATTTTATCCAAAATTCAGGTAATTTATTCTGGGATCTTCTTTGATTTCATGATATTTATTGTCTTCTAATTTTATAAAACAATATTTTCAATTTAAGCTTTTTTTCCACACTAATGAAAAGCTCCATTCTGCAGTGTCATGACAAATTCTACTTGCTAGTTTCTTTGACTTGTTCAAACTTAATTTGAAAAAAAAAGTGCAAATATCTGAGAACTTTGATCCTTCTGGCCCATTGCTTCATCCAAAACTATCTGAATTAATCATTATCTGTTGTAAACAGCTGGTGCTGCCAGTTTTTGCTAACTTAATGTTGGCTAAGCTCTACAGTAAGAAATTTAACAGTTCAGTAAATAATCAAGATAAGGCAGAAGAAAAAAGGAATCTCTCTGTCATTAAATGTCTTCATGAATTAAGGCCATCTTGAGTATGTAATGAGACTGGTTAATAAGCTTGCATATTTTCACACAGAATGAAGTGTAACTTTGGACATATGTTGCCAAAAATGACAAAAAAACTATAAGACTCATATTAAAGTTGATCTGACTGCACCTTGACAGTATAATCTCCTTTTACTCACTTTTTTCTTTAACCATATATGAATAAGTCATTTCTAACACGTTAGAGTGCTTTCTTCTGCCATTCTTCCTTGCAAACTAGATCAAAGATAGCTGAACCTGTTCATTGATTCAAGCAGATTTCCATTCAGTCTTAGACAGGTTGTTATGGTTATTTCAGTGACCGCAGTCACCTTAATGTGCGCCACAAGGGCTGCACTGTTAGCAAATCTTACATCTTACATCCTTCCCGTGCCCCTAAACACCACATAGGGTCCAGATGGTAGTTCACCATGATTTCCTGTCTTCGGCGAGTTTTTCAATCTCATCAAGGGATGTTATGCCCACTCAACTGGCCTCTCTTAACAATTTCCTCTTTAGAGTTTCATGTAGTTGACCTATTTTTCTTCAGTGTGTTGTGTTCCACTCGACACCTTGTTTGGGGATCCTCTGATTGTTCCTTCTCATCACATGACTGACATATGTCCATCTTCTTTTTCTGATCACCAATGAGACAGGTTGTTGTTTGCTCATCTGTCTTATCTCTGCACTGTTCTTGAATTCGTTCCACTTTATATGGAGAATTTTTCTTGGCATTTATTTTCAAAAGAGTCTAATTTCTTTACTTGTTTTCCAGCTTTCACATGCATAAATGAGGGTGGATATTACATGTGAATTGAATAATCTTAACTTGGTTTTTGTGCTTATAACTTTTGAATGCCATATGTTCTCGAGATTCTTGAAGATCAATGCTGCTTTTGCAATTCAAATTCTAACTTCCTTTCTGGTGTCTCCATCCTGGTCTATGTAGCTGCTGAGATATGCAAAAATTGTTAGCAAATAGAGCTTCTTAAATAAGACTGCAGATTTTCTGCCTTCTCTCTAAGCAGTGCTAGTTAAACAATGAGCCATCTAACCAAGAGTGAATGAATACATCACAACTCACTCCTTTGAATGTGTACTTTAAAAGAGTAGAGACTAAGATACAGTCTTGCTTAGCTCTACTCTTGACCTCAAAACTATCAATTGTGCTCCCATAAAGTTGAATGGTGGTCTTCATATTCTTGTGGACTGATGCATTCATAATGAACAGCAATAATGGACACCTAATGTACTCTAATACTATGTACACTCCAGGTCTGGTCACAGTATTAAATCCCTTTATGAACTAACAAAAGCAATGAAGAGTGGCATTTCTTGTTCTCTGTACTTTTCTTGAACCATGGAAGATGTTGTCACTGGTTTCAACCTTGAAACCACACTGTAACTTAGTCAGAACCTGCTCTGCCAGTTTCTGCAAGTGCTTCAGGACAACCCGAGTGAAGGTGTTACCTGTTATACTTAGCAGAGAGATCCTTTTGTAATTGTTATATCACCCTTGTCTCTATTGCTTTTGCAGCGTCATTGTCTTGGCATCTCACATGTCCTAAGGCAGCTTGCCTTCTCTCCAGCACTGGATAAAGAGCTTGCAGAAGTGCAGGAAGGTATCTATATTCTCTTTTAGCACTTCTGCTGGAATGTTATTTTTCTCTGTTGCTTTTTCATTTGAAAGGTTCTTAAATAGGTCAGAGAGCTCTTTTTTTGTGGGGGGGGGGGAATTTAATTATCTAGCTCCACCTTTCCAAGATCTTCAGAGTTTGGATTTGCTGGTTTCTCATCAGAGCAGAGCTTGGAGAAAGGTTTGGACCACCTTTACATCTGTTTTCATGTCTAATAAACTCACCATTTTAAGATTTCAGTGGGGTAACTTTGGTGATGCCTGGTTCTCAAAGCTACCTTGTCATTGCTGTACACTGTTTTGAAATTCCCCCCCCCCCCCACCCCCACGCCAACAACTTTTTGGATGAAGTTAGCCCAGTATTTGTTCATACATGTTCTGAATGATCATTTCACTTCTGTCTTTCAACTCTACAAAGGATTCTTTCTATAGTCTGGGGAGGCTTGTGTCCTCTCTTCTATAAGTGGAATGAGTCTTTCACCTTTTTTTTTTCATTTTGACATTTTTGATTTAGCTGGTTCTTTCCATTTATACTTACACTTGGCCATTATTTTACAAATAGTCAGTGCATGATTAGTGTCACCATCTGCACTGTGATAAGCATGAATATCAGCACATAACAATTTTAAAGTGGAAAGGCCCAGAAAATAAAATGACAGCACCACTGAAGACTTTTTTTTTAAAAATTTTAGGATATACCCCCATCTATTAAAAAAAATGGGGTTACAAAAATTTGTGAATAACACATTTACATTTATAATTAGATGTCTTCATAATACAGTTTACCAGCAACTTTCTTACTCCTCATGGCAACTTAAGTTGAAGGAGAGCTCGTTCAGATTTAATATTTGCACAAATATTCTAATGATTTATTCTTGGCAGAAAGGAATAGGGTTTTATGTCTTGACTTCTGCAATCAGAAATAATGTTTGGTCCACATGCATTTTAAAATATCTTACCAGAAAATAAGGAACAGATATAATGTTTTCCACCTGTTTAGAGATCACCATGATAATTTTTAACATATTTACGATGTCATAACAACTGGATGTTATGAAATACCTGAGATTAGATATGCTGATGACACAGTATTACTGTACACAACACAAAAAAGAATGGAAAAACTAATTATGTCAGTCGGTAAGAACAGTGAAGAGCAAAACATCTATCTTAATGTGAAGAAAACTAAACTGATGACAACTGACAAAACAAATAAGGCAGCTGAAATATATATCAATGAGAAAAAATTGGAAGAAGTGAAGAGTTTTGAATATCTTGGATCACTGCTAACTAATAATAGAGATATACAAGGAGGGAAATTAAAAGGACATCTATTGCTCTTCAGAAAGTAAAACAACTAAAGAAGCTGTGGAGAGAAGCAGACAGAACTACAAAAATAAGATTTTCAAGGGTATGCATCTTTCCCATCACAACATATGCCTGTGAGACCTGGACACTTAACAAAACAGATGAGAAACACATAAATGCCTTTGAATATAAATGCTACAGAAGAGTTCTTCAAATATCATGGACACAAAAAAGAAAAATATATCCATACTACAAAAACTAAATATTGAAGAAAGCTGGCTAGTAAAGAGGATTAAAGAGAGAAAACTTAAATATTTTGGACACATTAAACGTCATGATAATCTAGAGAAGACCGTCTTGGAAGGGTACATAATGGGAAAAAGAAAGAGAGGAAGACCAAGTTGAAGATGGTTGCAAAGCATCGCTGATGATCTGCAAATGGATGCATCAGCAGCAGGACATCTTGCTCACAGCCGAGAGGCATACAGGAGTGCTGTTATGGAGGCAAAGTTCCACAAGGGACATGCAAATGACTGATCAAATGACTGACTTACATTTTACCAATAATCATCATGTGATAAGCAGTTAGTGGTGGAGAGTCAAAACCCCAGTAGTCAAGGTCATTGTAATCACTTTGGACATACCTGTAATAAATAAATAAATAAATATATGTGTTCGTGTGTGTGTTTTTGTGTATGTGTGTGAGAGAGAGGGAGAGAGAGGAGATTGATTGATTGATTGATCTTTATTTCAAAAGGGTTAAGAGAGAGAGAGAGAGTGAGAGATAAATAATCATATACAAACTGAAATTCAAGAACTATAAGATATCTTTTAAATTACCTCAAGTACTCTCTGCACTGATACACCAAATGTAAGCAATATTTTATCTAAATTTAACCAAATTTAAATATTAATAGATTAGTCTTATAATTTTTTTCAAATTTCTCTATTTAAACAGGATCTTGAAATGAACAAAAAAATTCAAAGTTTTGTTATAGATAATGTAAAACAATGTGGTCAGATACCTCTGCAAAAAGAATGAATGAACTTTTATGGGGGTAAAGAATCAGATAAGCATCAGACACTCAGATTTATTGAAACACTCATTTAGCAGCAGTTTTGGTACAAGATTACCATAGTCTTGTAAAGATAGTCTGAGGTCTGGAGAGAGATGTTATAAGTCTGGATTTGTGTAACAAGTCTGAAGACACTAGAAGGGTGCTCATGTCCTTTTTAGCACTGTGTAAAATCAAAGTAAGTGAATGACTGCTGAAATACTTGGTGAACTATTACACAGAATATAAACTGTATCACCTGCATTTATTTTACCTTATTTTAATCACTTTAACAACTTCTAACCCTTTGTGCAGGCTATAATCACATATAGTAATACTAATCTTGTAACCAAAACCAAAAACTGGCTCTTTTGATATTTTGACTCATACATTTTACACTTGACTTTAGACTTGGCTTGAAGCTGATTACAAGGACTTAGGACTTGAAGGCTATGACTTGTCTGGAAGGACTTGACTTGAATGCAACACTGTTATTTTCTCTTTTATGTACATTAAGGGTAAAGGTATAAAATGTACGAGGTGTGATCAAAAAGCATCCAGACTGGACTTATAAAAAAAAATGGAAGAGTTACGGAAAAGTTACCAATCTGTAATTTAATCACCTTCAAAATAGTCCTCTTCCAAAGCAAGACACTTAGCCCAACACTGCTTCAACTGCTCAAAGCATCTGTTGAAGTCATCTTCTGATATGGATAACAGATGCTTCATTGCATTCTTTTGTATCTTCTCGACATCATGAAATCTTTTTTCCTTTCAAGTGGTATTTTATTTTTGGGAATAGGAAATGCTTTGTTGCATTCATTAATATCTTCTTGACATCTTGAAATCTTTTTTTTTTTTCAAGTGGTATTTTATTTTTAAGAATAGGAAAAAGTCACAGGGAGTGATATCAAATGAATATGGTGGTTGTTGGACCTGTGGAATGTGGTGCTTAGCAAGAAACTGCTGCACAAGTTGCGATGAACAGGTGGACATGTTGTCATGGTGGAGTTGCCACTCGCCACTCTCATACAATTCACCCTTTAGAGAACTGCATCCTTCAAATGCTGTAAAACTTCACAGCAGTATTCCTTGTTGATTGTCTGACCTGATGGAGCATATTCATGATGCACAATTTCACTATAATAAAAAAAACAGTCAACATTGTCTTGACATTGTTATGGCTCTGTCATGGTTTTTTGGGTCTTGGGGATGTGAAGACTGGGCCTTAGTTTTGAGGTCATGGCCAAAAACCCATGATTCATCACCAGTCATGATTGTCTTTAAAAAATTCGTCATTTTTGGCACATTCAAACAAGATCATAGCCAAGACACAAGCCTGTTTCTGGTCAGCTGAGAGCACTTTTGGCATAAATTTAGCTGAGACATGCCTCATGCCCAAATTGTTGGGAATAACTGACTGAATTGAATAGAAACTAATGTGAAAGTCTTCAGATGGCTCATAAATAGTGATTCAGTGATTCTGCAGCACAGATAACACAGACAAGTTTGAATTTTCTTCATTTTTTGCTGGTAGTGGACCTCCCAGACTATTTATCACTCTCAACACTTTCACAGACATCTTTATAATGCTCATGAACTTGTGTACAGCTCATACAATCCTCCTATAGACTACCTGTAACTTTAAGTATGTGTCTTTGCATGTTTCACCAAGTTTCTGACAAAATCTGATGCAAATTCGTTGATCCAGTTTTCTGACTGACAGCAATTATTGAGGAAGGACACTGGCAATGGTTGGGACATGTGCTCCGAATGACTGACAACTCACTACCAAAAATAACAATAAGATGGACACCACAGGGGAACAGAAGTAAGGGTAGACCAAAAGAGACATGGAGAAGAACAACAGAAAGGATGTTGAGCAATAGAGGGCTCACCTGGGCAAAAGCAGAAAAAAAGGCAAAGGATAGGCATTTGTGGAAAACCCTTGCGGAAGCCCCATGTGCCCTGGGCACTTAAGGTTCAGAGAGAGAGAGAGAGTTTTTCCAACATAACAACTGCAATGAACAGATTCAGATACGTAAGAGCAAAGCACTACTGTAAACAAAGCAGACAAGGTGGGAAGATGTGACTTACACCACACGCATGGTTATATGCCAACATCAACCTGTACCTATTTCCTTCTCGCTGTGTCAGTCAGTTCCAGATACATGCCCTCATTTCAGATACTTTTTGATCACACCATATATACTGCAATGTTGAAATTACAACTGACATACTATGGCATACATCTTACATCCTTCCAGTGCCGTTAAACATCATATAGGACTCGCCTGGTTGTTCACCAAGTTTTCCTGTTCTTGGCAAGCTTTTCAACCTCATCAAGGGATTTTAAGCCTAGTAATTTGCCCACTCTTAACAATGTCCTCTCTAGAGTTTCACGTGCTTGACCCATGACTTATACTACACATAAATAACATAGAAAACCAGTTTGTTTGTTTTTCTGTGCAATGGATAGATTTTGTTCAGTAACAGAAAAGGCTGACAAAACAATTTTTTTTAAAAATGGTGAAAGAGAACCAGACACAGAATCATGAAGAGTTATAGAAAGGGTTGTACTGAACCTGACAGAGACAAATGGCTGAAGCTGCAGTGATTTATACGGACATGAATGGCATGGTAACAATTACAATGACATTGATGATGATACAGTTCATAAAAATAATAAATTCTCTTGTCATCATCATCACATGCCATGCCAGGCAGCGTGGGTGGGCATACTCCTCCACAAATGCTGGTCCTCTACATTTCTGAGTAACTATGCTGCTGATTTCTTTCCATGCCACAATGTAAGCCCTTTTAACATATGCTACCAGTCTTCCTCTGCCTCTCCTTTCTTCAGTTTTCCCCATTGTTATGATGTTCTCCAGTTGCTCTCTTCTCATCACATGCCCCAAGAATGATGATTGCCTTTCCTTTATCTCTGTTATTATATGTTTTTCATTAGCTTGTCTCAGACAGTGCTCATTAGTTACCTTGTCTGTCCATGGGATCCTCATCATTCTTCTCAGGAACCACATCTCTGTTGTCTCCAATGACTTACTCATCTGTCTGCCAATAATCCATGATTCACATCCATACAGCAAAACAGGCTCAATATAGCACTGTAATACTTTCTTTCTCACATTCAATGACAATGACCTACTGCACAAGATGATTTTCAATTTCTGAAGTGATTTTAATTTCTGTGCTACATCTTCCATCAGCTGTCATCACTGATCCCAGGTATTTAAATTTGTTCAATTTAAATTTAGTCACATTTGTGGGTTAGGCACTTTCAGAGCCAAAGGCTAGCATAAGTCCACCGTAAATAAACTGACAGAAAGCAATGGAAAACTACTGTTGAAAATCCTAGAATAATCATGCCCAGAAATTCTCTTGTGCAGTATGGTAACTGTGGTAGTATTGAAAATTAAAATGTTCATTTCTTCACTTGCAACATTTGACCCTCCTTTTTCTTTATTTTTGTTGTTTTCAAATTAGGTTAAACCCAAAAAATTACGTCGGTGTCTACTGACAAAGCTGTGCATAATTTTCCTCCCTTGAAAGG
The DNA here is from genome assembly GCA_009760885.1 of Achatina immaculata. Lineage (NCBI taxonomy): Eukaryota > Metazoa > Mollusca > Gastropoda > Stylommatophora > Achatinidae > Lissachatina > Lissachatina immaculata. Next base: position 63,750,861 of record CM019720.1, on the reverse strand, counting down.
AGCTTTCTTAAAATGTCAAGTTAAAATGTTCTGAATCTATGATAAATCCCACTATTATGCGAGTGTATTATGTTCCATCTGTAGCATCCATGTTTCAAAACTGCAAGGATTTTTCCAGCTTTTCTAGCAACTTGTGTTATTAAAGCTTAATCTTAGCCAAAGAGGGTTGCTGTACATTGTCAAAAAGTGAAAACAAATCCCAAGTCATTGCTCAGACTGGATGAACAAGAACTCCTGTGGAAAGCAATGGGGAGAACAGAAAACAAAATTCCCAGATAAAATGTCCAGGAACGATTGGTTCTACTTCAAAGGTAGATGATTCTATGAAAAATGACTGATGTAGAACACTTCTGGTCTACAGTCAATAACCCTTCATTAATGTTACTTACACTTGTAGCATGCTGAAGCAGACTTTGGCTCACACTCATAAAGCTAATTATACCCTAATTTATAATGCAGAGAGGGGTTGAAGACACTCTCTGATGAGGCAATCAGCGACCCATAGCTGATATGCTACAGTCAGGGCTAGCCAACTATAGCTGACCAAGACCCTGTCCCACTTCTCCATGGTACCCCCAGTAACAGGCCTAGCCTGGCTAACAGGGCAGGAATCGCCATAGTCCCCATGGTGGTGGAGTCTGCTAAAGAAGCACTGCACATCCCCTGCTTTTTTAACTGTACTCCGGGACTGAAAAAGTAGCCGCCATAACCCGGTCCAATGCCAATACAATGCTGTGCCTCAAAATCTCTACAGCATCGACTTCAAAGAACAACAGCTCGCAGTCACAGGGAGTTCGTATAAGTACAAGTAATGCAGAGAAGCAGCAGAAAAATTACCAGTCCTCAAATGGCAGATTAACTGTGACTTCCATCCAGTGTCTGTGTACCTCCATGTAGCCGAACAATGGTGGTTTACCTTCTCCTATTTTAAAAAAAAAAAAAAACTTTTTTAAGCTCTTGTTTCTGATTGCAGTAAACTATACATTTTTTAATTCCTTAAATAAGAAAATGAAAGTTACTTGAGGAAGCTGAGAGGTATCTAAGGCAGTTTTAACTGAAAATGATGCATAATATAGATGTATCTCTGTATCTAAAGAAATAGACTATAGAAATAGACAACTCTTTTGAAAACAAATGCCTAAGGAAAATACTTGGTATAAAGTGGAATTACTGCTGGCGAGATTCTTCAGATTCCGCGTGTGGAGTGAAACTCCTCCCGGCCAAGGAAGAAAATGCGGAAAAGCAACCAGGGTTGCTGTGTGGCACCGATGTGAAAAGGTGATGGAAAGGATAAAGTGAAGCTTAATCGGTATGTCCAGTAGTATCGCGGCGAGAGCTACTCATACCACGGCACCTCTGCTCTAGAGGCCGGCCACGTCCGAAATATACCCATACTGGTGAAATATGCCTAAACCGGTTTACACCAGGAGTGAAACTCGATGGCTAAGTATGTCGCGGTAGCTCTGCTCTAGAGCTCGGTCATGTCCTAAAACGGGTGAAAGTCACTAGTGGCGAGGATTCGTCTTCCTGGACAAAAGCTCCGTCCTGATCACAACTAGGAAGGGTAGCAGCCACGACCACAAAATGCTGAAGTCGGAGACTCTGGACCAGTGCAGTCTAGATAGGCAACCGCCTTTTACCCGGCGGGGATGTATGCGTAACCTAATCACGCTGAGGTTTTCCGGTGAGAAAGTCTAACGCTGGACCGGATGGGCAACCACCTCTCACTTGGCGGTGGTACACGGGTATCTCAAAACACGTCGAGGTTTTCCAGTGAGAAAGTCCAACTTTAGGCTGGATGGGCAACCACCTCTCACCCAACGGGGATATACTCATCTCCAAAACACGTCGAGGTTTTCCCGGTGAGAAAGTCCAATTCTAGATTAAACTGGTGCAACGAAAACCACGGTGTTACGCAATCCCGCTTCTGAGACCCACCAAGAATACAGGCTCAAGCCCTGCGATACTCTGAACCTCTTGTGGTCCTCTCGGGGATCTCCTGTGGTCCTTTCGGGGACTATGGGACCTATCGAAGACCACAGGCGTAAATTCAGTTGGATCACGGAGCGGTCTTGGTGGCAGAAGCGAACAAAGAAGAAGAAGAAGAAAGTGGAATGAATTCAGTAACAACGCACAGATAAAGCAGATGAACGAACAACAACCCGTCTCATGGGTGATCAGAAAAAGAAGATGGACATATATGTGTCATGTGATGAAAAGAAACAAGTCAGAGAATCCCAAAAACAAGCTATCAAGTGGAACACAACAGGCCGAAGAAAAAAGGGGTCAGCCACATGAAACTCTATAGAGGAAATTGTATTTTGTAGGCATAAAATCCCCTGATGAAGTTGAAAAGTTCGCTGAAAACAAGAAAATTTGGTGAACTACCATGCGAGCCCTATGTGACGTTTAATGGCACGAGAAGGATGTAAGATATAAGATACCTTTCTTGCAAAAGAACGTTTTTTTTATTTTGAAAACTACTCACTCAATTTCAATGTAGTGAGTACATGTTCATCCCTGAAAGTGGTAAAGGCATGAACAGTACTCACTTCTAATCTATCACAAAAAAACTGCTCACACTGTGAACTCATGTGAAATCCATGTTTTTCCCATTTCTGACCTATAAATACGTTCGAAATGTAATTTTTATCACTTATTATAAAGATTATGTATAAAATAGGAAAAAAGTAGGAGCAGCTTTATTACTTAACGATTACAAAGTTGTGACGTTTCGGCATGAGCCTTAATCACATAAAAACATACAGGACGAAGAAATAGTGAGAGGAGATAAAGTATAGATTCACATGAACGCTATGTTAAAAAAAGGAAATAAAATGAATAGATGTAAGTAGATGTGGCTTGTCTGACGCTTGTTCAGAAATGGGCATGGTGGATCACAGGGAATGTTTAAATGGAGACTTGTGATGTGTGATAGGTGGGTGGCAAGTGAGGGTGGTGGGTGGGGAAACCGTGGAAGGGAGAGAGAGTGGTACAATGTTAACATAGCCAGGAGAAGGAGAAACAGATAATTATAGTTAGGGTAGAGGGGCTGTAAAGTGATGCTGTGATGAGGTTCTGAACTATGTGTAACAAGTGAGAATGGAGTGGAGCATAGTGGAGATTAGGTCATCACACTAAATTTGTCATCATTAGACCTGGATAATTACTGTTTTTTTCATCATGCCACGTTTCATGAAATCAGGGGGGAAGAAAATCAGATTATTGGAATGCCAGGGTAAGAATTGCAACTGTTGCGTAGATATTTAATGTTTCCAAACTAACAGTATTTTACTTGCAACAGTGTTTTCGGCTAACAGGTACCACCAGAGACCGTCCAAGGCCAGGAAGACCAAGGATGACCACGCAAAGGCAGGGCGGATTTGTTCCAATTGTTCATGTACTTCCAGCTTGCTCAAGGGACAACTGACACCATAAATGCATTACCAAATAACAAACACTTTCACAGAAGACTGTTTTACACTGTCTGAGGGAAGCAAACGTACACCCATGCCCGCCTGTCCGATACCATAGACTTCAGCCATGCCACATCCAGAACAGAATTCAGTGAACAAATGTGCATGTCAAATGGCAGCGGGGGTTAGTCATGTTCTCAGATGAGTCCAGATTTGTGATGGAAAGGCATAATGGTAGGATCTGGGCATACAGATGTCCACATGAACAATATGCTCATAACTGCATCAGAGAGGCTTTTAACTTTGGTGGGGGCAGTACCATAATGTGGGGGTGGGGAATAACAGAGAATTTTAGAACACAGCTGGTACCAGTTCGGGGGAACATCACTGCACAGCTGTACATGATCTCATGTTGGGCCATTTTTCCACACCCAGGGACAAGGTTTTACTTTTATGCATGACTTGCTCATCGAGCAAGAGTAACCACGGGATTTCTCCATCAGAACAATACTCATGTTCTGCATCCATGGCCAGCAATGTTACCTGACCTTATCAATATCGAACATCTGTGGGACATGCTTGACTGCCATGTCTGAAACGTGCCAAATCCACCTCAAGCTTGAAAAAATTAACTCACTCATGCTTGGAATACTCTTCCCCAAGCCACAATCCAAAACTTAATCCACTCAATGAGGCGCAGCTGTACAGCTGTGATTGCTGCAAGGGGAGAGCACGCTCATTATTAAGGAGTGTGATTTTTCATTTCGATCCCGCTATCACTATGATTATCACTTCGCTTTGTGTTTGAAATTCAGTTTCACTGAATTCTCCCTCTCTACACACTAATCATTGCATTTCATTAGAAAATTTCACTGCAGTCAGAAATAAAACATGCCAATTCACAGTCCATTTTGTTCAGTTGTGCATGAGCACCAAATAAGTAAACATGGACCATGTAATGGCTACTATTGCCAGATGTAAGGTACATTCATATGTGATTCATTTTTTTTTTTGCAAGCAGGACACAGCATTGCCAAAATTCATTGTTATTTGTGTTGTGTATATGGTGATAACATTAGGATTAAGTCTAATAGTCGGCCACTGAAGAAAATGCGATAAGGGTTGCCGTGCAGCGCAGCTGTGAAAAGGCGATGGAAAGGATAAAGTGAAGATTAATCGGTATGTCAGTAGTCTCACGACAAGAGCTACTAATACCACGGCACCTCTGCTCTAGAGGCCGGCCACGTCCGATATACACCCATACTGGTGAAATATGCCTAAACCGGCTTAAACCAAGGGTGAAATTTGATGACTACTCATATCACGGTACCTCCATTCTAGAGGTCGGTCACGTCCTAAACGCGCCCATACTGGGATAATACGCCTAAACCGGCTTAACTCAGGGGTGAAACCTACTAGTGGCGAGGATTCGTCCTCCTGGACAAAAGCTCCGTCCTGGTCACAACTAGGAAGGGTAGTGGGCACAACCACAAAAAGCTGAAGTCGGAGACTCTGGACCAGTGCAGTCTAGATAGGCAACCACCTCTCACCCGGGGAGATATATGCGCATCCTAATCACGCTGAAGTTTTCCGGTGAGAATGTCCAACGCTGGACTGGATGGGCAACCACCTCTCACTCGGCGGGGATATACTCATGTCCAAAACACGTCAAGGTTTTCCGGTGAGAAAATCCAACTCTAGATCAAACTGGTGCAACGAAAACCACGGTGTCACGCGGATCTGAGACCCACCGAGAATACAGGCCCAAGCCCCGCGGTACTCTGAACCTCTTGTGTCCCTCTCGGGGATCACAGGAGGACCGCAGGACCAATCAAGGATCAGAGGAGTAAATTCAGTAGGATCACGGGGCGAAGAAGAAGAAGAAGAAGAAGTCTAACAGTCTCAACTCGCAAGTCTAATTTGGCGCCAGTCTGGCCGGTCAGCCAAATGCGCAGATGCGAGACAGTATCAGAGTGACTCACAGGCAAATAAATGGCGTTGCACGGCACCTCAACAATCTCGTAGCCAGGCGAAGCATTTGGAAGGAATGAGTACAACACAAGCTGCTGCCAACCACTCAGATACGAGATGGAAATGATGTCGCAGTTGACCAGAAAGCTGTTAACTGATAAGATGTTCACGGGGTTCTCACCCTGGTGATGACCACTGGTCATCGTTTGTGCTTTGTTATGATGGTTGACCCCGTTATGTCTACCTTGTAGATGAAGCTGGTTATCTCAGTCGTGGCACGCAGTCACCACTGGCCGCTAGTTGTCGCTGAGTCTCAGCATAAATCTGCCCCACTTTGTAACTGTCTTCCAGAAGCGCAATGGTTTTCAAGGTCGTGCCACTATCATGGTTGTACACAGAGGTGTTATTTGATGAGGTAACGTTTGGAATCGAGTCGTAGGTTTATAGGTTCACCAGGGCGAGTTCATATTTTTTCTTGGGGTCCAGATACAAAGACGGATGGAAGTCCATCATCCAGTCTGTGCTGGAAGAAGAAACCCCTACTGAGACGTTTTCCTTAGGACCTGGTCGATCGCGAATCTCCTCAGGAACTGTATGTCTGCCATTATGCGATTACTGTACCAGCAGAGATTTGTTTAACTGTACTGAGGCTCTTATGATCTGCGCCTGTGCGCATCAGTTCGTCAAGTATTGCCGAAATCTCCGCATCAAGGCCAGTATTACCAGCCATTTTGCTGCATACAAGTAGCTGAAGTTTCTCAATAAGAGCATATGGGTCACTGCAATATTGGATTGCACTGCTCTGAATAAGCTTGCGCTTCTTGCTCTTTCCATGTACTGGGAGGCCAGCCATTTTGATGAGCTGCCTAAAGGTTTCAGTTGCTGCGGGCATATACTGATTTGCCTTGAAGTGCTTTGTCAGCAGGTCATACAGCGACTGATCTGCTAAGACTTCGAATACCAGGTTCCCACCCTCAAAGGCTTTAATTCGGTCAGTCTGTAGTTCCACAGGAACAATGAATAACTTTCCAAGCTGATATTCTTGCATCTTAAGTGGAATTCCAGTGTCTGTCTTAGCAAGCTTTACAGCCAGCAGCGGGGAGGCGTGCCCGTTCACGGTATTCAGCCAGAGCCCGTATCTCTTCGTCAAGCTCCGCCGCGATATTTATGTCTCCTTTTACTTCTGCTTTTTTCTTCTCCTGCTGGTTATAATCACTGACCTTCTCTCCCTCTTCAAACACCAGTTTCATCAGAAAGATCAAGCTTAGACGATGGCTTGAACTTGTGCTTCTTAACTGTATCAGCATCGAGTCCTTGGTCTGGATCTACTAATCTGCGCCACTTTGTAACTGTCTTCCGGAAGCGCAGTGGTTTTCAAGGGTCGTGCCCCTACCTGCTGACGCTGGTAGTGATAGTGTTTCGCTACAAAGAGTAGTAACTGGGTTAATTTCAGGCCTCTTCTGCAACCTGTCATGGAAGATGCTTAAGAGCATCTGTAACTTTATGTAACTCTGCTGCATGCAGGTTAGATGTAGTCTCGGCTGATGTTGGTCTGAAGAGTTTGTCCGGCTTCATGCTGCAGGTCTGCCTCTCCTATTTTCTCAAACAACCTGCTCTGAAGCCGCTTTTTGCGTGCCAGTTAGTCCTGGACTAGCTTGTCTCGTGCCTCTCTGCTTTGTTCACGTCTGTCCACATACTGGTGTTGTTTTAATTGACACTGTTTGATTGATTGACATTCATCTTGAAATAGATGACTTGGGTGTGTAGAATCGATCAAATCCACAGCGATACTTTCCATTACGTCGTCAGGTCAATCACTGCAAATCTACATGGCTCGCGAGTGCGCTCGTTGAAGAAACTACGAAACTCTTCGAATGACATGTCGCCTCCGACGAAGGTATCGTGGATTAGCAAGCAAGTTTTCTGTATCTTGACTAATAACAACACAACCAAGCTGCAGTTGTCGCGGACTACCTGCTCTGGTATCCGGAAGTAGTTTTGTGTTAGGTAGAAACATTCTGCACCACCGTGACGCCCACTCATGAACAAGCGTTCGACAGGGCCTTGATTCTCTAGCATGACATCATCAAAAAACACTGCGCTAATCTGGGTTAAGAGACTCAACAAGCATGACATCATCAAAAAACACTGCGCTAATCTGGGTTAAGAGACTCAACAAGCATGACTTCATCAAAAACACTGCGCTCATCTGGGTTAAGAGACTCAACAAGCATGACTTCATCAAAAACACTGCGCTCATCTGGGTTAAGAGACTCAACAAGCATGACTTCATCAAAAAACACTGCGCTCATCTGGGTTAAGAGACTCAACAAGCATGACTTCATCAAAAAACACTGCGCTCATCTGGGTTAAGAGACTCAACAAGCATGACTTCATCAAAAACACAGGGGTCATTAGGTTTAAGAGACTCAACAAATATGATGTCATGAAACACCGTAACTCTGCGCTCATCTGGATAATGAGACTCAACAAGTATGACATCATCATAAAACACTGCGCTCATCAGGGTTAAGAGACTCAATAAATATGACATCATCAAAAAACACTGCGCTCATCAGGGTTAAGAGACTTAATAAGTATGACATCATCAAAAAACACTGCGCTCATCAGGGTTAATAGACTCAATAAGTATGACATCATCAAAAAACACTGCGCTCATCAGGGTTAATAGACTCAATAAGTATGAAATCATCAAAAAACACTGCGTTCATCAGGGTTAATAGACTCAATAAGTATGACATCATCAAAAAACACTGCGCTCATCAGGGTTAATAGACTCAATAAGTATGACATCATAAAAAAAACACTGCGCTCATCAGGGTTAAGAGACTCAACAAGTATGACATCATCAAAAACACAGCGCTCATCTAGTTTGAGAGACTCAATAAATATGATGTCATCACACACCATACACTGTGCTCATCAGGGTTAAGAGACTCAACAAGTATGACATCATCAAAGACACTGCGCTCATCTAGTTTGAGAGACTCAACAAATATGATGTCATCAAACACCATAACACTGCGCTCGTCTGTGTTAAGAGACTCAACAAGTATGATGTCATCAAACACCATAACACTGCGCTCACCAGGGTTAAGAGACTCAAGAAGTATGATGTTATCAAACACCATAACACTGCGCTCACCAGGGTTAAGAGACTCAAGAAGTATGATGTCATCAAACACCATAACACTGCGCTCACCAGGGTTAAGAGACTCAAGAAGTATGATGTCATCAAACACCATAACACTGCGCTCACCAGGGTTAAGAGACTCAAGAAGTATGTTGTCATCAAACACCATAACACTGCGCTTATCTGTGTTAAGAGACCTATATATATATAAACTCAAAGACCAAGCAGGTTATATGAAATACAGGGTTGGGTGGAGGGTTCATCAATATTTCCAGACAAAGGGCTGTAGGGCATGCTGTTTTGTGGTGCCACCGTTAATGTATGTAAATAATGTTTTGTATAATGACGGGGTTAGGGGTGATATACTGAACAAATTTTAATCTAGAAACAAAGGTCTCGAAGAATTTTTTTTTTTAAGTTGGGATACCCTGCTTCTGTCTTATCTTTTTTAGTGCAGTCTTTGTCAAACCAGCCAGTGAGAGAAGAATGTTGCTTGCTTCAGTAGACTTTGTACGGTAACTAGAAATAAAATTCATCTAAGACTGTGGAGTCCAGCCAGGAATGTTCTTTCGTGTCATAAATCATCGCCAGCTTGTCTAAAAAACACATATCAAAGCAGTGTTTTTCTCTTAGTTCTATTGTATATTTGTCCTGACTGGTTTTAACAAGCTTAGAAATCCAGACCTACCTGAGTGTCTCCACATAGAAACGCACACTCGAATAGTTATAGCTACAAACAGAATCAACAGCAGCTGGAGATAGAAAACAGTGGAAAACGCCATTTTAAATCCAACGTAAACACCCGCCATGACACACCACTTCCGGTACCGAGAGACTTGCGGTATACATCATCATCATTCTATGCCATCTATTTGCTCAAAAGCAATCATTTCTCAGTGAGAGCCAACGCCCCCACCCCTTCAAAAAAAAAAACATCAACAAAATCTAGGGCGGGGAGAGATTCATGGTGGAGCAGGGGACGGGCGTACAGGCTAAAAGAAACAAAAAGAGAGGTCAGTCAATCATTTGCATGTCCCTTGCGGAACTTTGCTTTCCTTATCAGCTCTCCTGTAGGCCTCTCGGTTACAGCCAAGATGCCCCGCTGCTGATGCATCCATTTGCAGATCATCAAAGATGTCTTGCAGTCATCTTCGCCTTGGTCTTCTTCTCTTTCTTTTCCCCATTACATACCGTTTCAATGCTGTCTTCTTCAAATTCTCATGAATATGTCCAAAATATCTAAGTTTTCTCTGTTTAATCTACTTTATTAGTCGACCTTTTTCGATAAGGGCCACGGAATTTAACTACCTACGATACACTACAGCGAACTGATTTATAGTTCTAAAATGTTCATATATGCGGCAGCTGCAACAAAATCCAATGGTGATCATTTTATTGTCAATGCATTTACATTGCTTCCAAGTTTGTTTTTTTTTTTTTTTGGTGGGGGGGGGGGAAGAGTGTTGTCCTAAGTCCTCTGTGGCTAGTGTATATATTGCTTATATTGCAAAACGCAGTAAAACACTGTGACTACCTGAACGTTGATACACGAATGGTTTTTCAGATATCAGCAACTCCATCACTAGGGCTTGTCCCGCCCTTGGGCAAGATCGATAGCGCCGCCCCCTTTTAAAATACAGAGATTCTATGCGTGTAAACAAACCTTTATTCCTTTACTTGGTAACACCTTAACTGTAAACTTTGTATCCACTAACTGTCCATTTGTCTTTTCTTACTGGCTTTTCCCCAGCCCAAGTGATCATCGGTAAGTTAATGAGAATTTCTGAGCCACGAGTCTCAGCTCGTAACCTACTTTTAGGGTATAGTATCTGCACAAAACAGATCTATATTTAAATAATGTTCGTTTTTTTAAAATTAAATCAAGTAAAAATGTGCATTGCTCCTATTAATACCAGACCTTAGAGCTTAAATAAAATAAAAACTACCAAAATATTTCAATTAATCAGTTATTCGTAGCTCAAAAGCTAACTTTTATGGCAGTTTTGCTTGCAAAGTTCTGCATAATTTCATCCAGATCTATACTATGCGCCAGCTTGCTTGAGATCGACAGACATCTTGGGGTCAGCTGAGTGTTTCCCATAGTCTATTTTTACGGCACTGACTTGATTCTGAGCAGCCTGAGAGTGCGATATCCCAACTTCGCTAAGGACCTGTCCCAGTCAAGCGCTAGCAGACCAAGCTGGAATCAGATTCATTACCTGTTAGTTTTAGATGCTTATCTAAATATGTCTATTATTTTTTGTCAAAGTTAATATATATATATATATATATATATATATATATATGTCTTAACTATTTTCAATTCCTTTATTTAATGGTGCCAAACCATTGTACTAAAGTTAATGGCAACCCCATTATTTTTAACACATTTTTATATCAGCTAATATATTGATATGATTAAGAATGACTTCGTTGAAACTTGTTTCAGTGCCATCCACAAACAGTCATCTATGCACGAGAGGTATGGAAAGTACTCACTGATTATCAAGGTGAGCGTAAAAATCACGTGCAATAACGTTAACGTAAGTTTAAGGTGTGACTTCACCCCTTCAGCCAACCAAAGCAAGTAGAAAGATTGTGCTGATTCGTGATGCAAGTGTAAAAGGGACACTTACTGAATAGATGTCACTTTCCATTTGTTTTAAAACTGGCGATAAAAAGACACTTTTGCCAGCTGCAAAAACCATGCCTCAGAGAAGGAGTCTTAGCACCCTAAGATGCATCTGGGTTGTTGTGTGGGTTGAGAATGGCAAATCCCCTTGTCAGGTTGCAAGACACTAGGGAGTGTTTTACCGTCCAAATGCTTTTGGAGAGATTTGGAGCCACCAAAGGAGTAGAAGACTGAAACTATTCAGGATGTCCACGTTGTAAGAACAGGTAGGATGACAGATATCTCTTGTTGTCTGCTCGTCGGACAGTCACCTGTACCATTCTACGACGTTAGCTGATGAATACTGCGAACATTAACGTCAGCAGGATGACAGTTTGCAGACACTTAACGTGAGTTCGGATATGCTTCAAAAACACCAGCAGTCATAATTTCTCTAACTCCAGGTCACCGCAGACTCCGTGTTGCCAGGTGTGGTGAGCACATCAGGTGGACAAGACGCCAGTGGAGTCAAGTCCTTTTTACAGATGAGTCCCTCTTCACTCTGTCATTTAATGATTGCAGGGTTCAAGTTTGGAGAAGGCAAGTGGAACGTTTTACTGATAACACAATTCGAGAAAGGGGTCGCTATGGAGAAGGTTTTATCAGATGGGTGGCTTAAGTCGACACGGCAAGACCACTCTTCATGTCATCCATTGCCCACAGTCTGCTCTGAAGGTCATCGATGGTTGTGCAGTCTTGCTGAATGACAATGTCCGATCTCATCGAGCTTGTAACATTAAATGATTTCATTCAACTCCAGGGAATAGTCAGCATGAAGTATCCCGCTCGTTCACATATTCTAGCTCCAAATTAACACCCCTGGGACGTCCTTGTGCGGAGAGTATCAACTAATTACCATTCGCCAGTTGATGTTACACAGCTGACACTGTTTCTTTATCAAGAGTGGCAGGCAGTTCCGCAAGATGATCTTAGAACCCTTGTGAACTCCATGCGTCAAAGATTATTATGCCTGGCTGCAGATGGTAGTTATACTAGATTCTGACAGATCAAGCGTAACAGTACTTGTGATTTTTATGGTGATGGGTGAGTGACTTCTGGGGCTTATAACTTTGTATAGATTATCACATTTGCACAAGAGCTGTGTGAATTTGTTGCATTTTAAGTGCAGATAATTCTGATATTGGCTGCATGTTGGTTGCGCTTAACTTTTGGGCAGTAGTATATATTTATATCTTGAGAACATATGGCATTCAAAAGTTATAAGCACAATAACCAAGTTAAAATTATTCAATTCAAATGTGATATCAACCTTCATTTATGCATGTGAAAGCTGGAAAACAACTAAAGAAATAGACAACAAATTAGACTCTTTTGAAAACAAATGCCTCGGGAAAATACTCAGTATAAAGTGGAACAAATTCAAGAACAACGCAGAGTGGAAATAAGACAGATGAGCAAACAACAACCTGTCTCATGGGTTATCAGAAAAAGAAGATGGACATGTGTCAGTCATGTGATGAGAAGAAACATTCAGAGGATCCCCAAACAAGCGATCAAGTGGAACACAACAGGCCGAAGAAAAAGAGGTCGACCACATGAAACTCTATAAAGAGGACATTGTTAAGAAAGGCCATTTCAGGGGGCATAAATCCCTTGATAAGATTGAAAAACTCTGCGAAGACAGGAAATCTTGACGAAACACCATGCGGGCCCTATGTGACGTTTAGCGGCACAGGAGGGACTGAATAGTCTTAACTTGGTTTTTGTGCTTATAACTTTTGAATGTCATATGTTCTCAAGATTCTTGAAGATCCATGCTGGTTTTGCAATTCTAACTTCCTTTCTGGTGTCACCATCATGGTCTATGTAGCTGCCAAGGTCAACTGATTGACTTCTTCAATATCTGTCCTTTCTACGTATATTTTTCCATTGTGATTAATGGGAAGTTTCATTATTTTTGTTTTGTCCTTGTTAATTTCAAGTCCTATTTTGCTAGCCAGTGAAGACAGGCTATCTGTTTTTTTTTCATGCATGGAATTCACATTGTTACTGATAAGTGTTATGTCATCAGCAAAATCAAGATCTTCTAGTTGGGTCCCATGTACCCAATCAATACCTGTGTTACCTTTTCAGCATTTTTGTTTATTATGAAGTCTATTGCAATTCCAAAAAGCAAAGGAGATAGTATACATCTTTATTTCACGCCTGTTTCAATTTGGAATCATTCGCTCATCCCTTCTTCTGTTTTGACTGCACAAACATATCCATTGTAGAGGTCCTTAATGATGTTGACAATTTTAGATGGTATTCCATATAGACTTAAAATTCTCCACAATGAATCTCTGTATCAAATACCTTTTTAAAGTCTATGAAGTTCAGTATTAATGGTTTCTGCTTTTCAATATGTTCTTCAATATATTCTTAGAGTAAAGATCTGGTCAAGATAGCTTCTCCCTTTTCGAAATCCTGCTTATTCTTATTTCATTGCAGTATCCACTAAACCTTTAAGTCTATTCAAAATGACCTTGCAAAATACTTTTGACACAACTGTTACTAAGGTTACTACTCTCCAATTGTTACAGTCACTAAGGTTGCCTTTTCTGGATATTTTAACAATGATTCCTTTTTTTCCTTTTAGAAGGGGCCTTTTCTTCTTTCCAAATCTTAATAAACATTCTCTGTAGTTGTCACTATTGATAGCTTTTAACATTTCGGCTGTTATTTCATCCTCACCAGCAGCTTTGTTGTTAGCCATTGAATTCACTGATGTTTCAATTTCATGCAATGTAATTTCATCTAGTTTGACATTTAGTTGTAGGGTTGGTAAGTCGGTTTCAAGGTTTATCAATTCTTTTGGGTGTGGTCGATTAAGTATTTCTTGGAAGTATTCAGTCCATCTTTGCCTTTGGTCTTTTCTTGATGTTAATAGGGTTCCAGTTTTGCTGTGGTCGACTAAGTATTTCTTGGAAGTATTCAGTCCATCTTTGCCTTTGGTCTTTTCTTGATGTTAATAGGGTTCCAGTTTTGCTAAGGATTGGCCTTTCTTTAGATATAATAGTACCTGTCAGTCTCTTTTGTATGTTATATAAAGTTTTGCTGTCTCCTATTTCTGCTGCTTTTTCTGCCTCTTTCGCCATATTGTCTATGTATTCTCTTTTATCCCTTAAAGTTGAACTTTTTACTTTCTTGTCTATTTCTTTGTATGTTGCTTTCGGCAGATCTGTTTCAAGATCTGTCTTTACATTCAACATGTCTAATTTGATTGCTCGTCTTTCATGTAAATACTTCCATGTTTTATCTGATATCCATGCTTTCCTACTTGGTTTTTTCAGTCCAGCGCTTGCTTTTGCTGCTGTGATTATGGCTGTGCTGTAAGAATCCCACAGTTTATCTATACCTACCTCCTCTACTTCACTGTGTGTTGTGGAATGATTGGAAAGTTCCTGTTGAAACTACTGTTAGTATTCTTTTCTTGTAGGCTGTGGCTGTTTATTTTTCTGTGTATTGATTTCTTGTGTTGGCTTTTCAGTTTTAGTTTTATTTTCCCTGTACACAGGTTGTGATCACTGTTGACATCTGCCCCCCCCCCAACCTATATGCCTTTACATCTATCATAGATGTTCCGTATTGCTTTCTAATATAAAAATGATCTATCTGGTTTCTAGTTCTATCATCTGGAGATATTCACGTTGTTTTATGCATCTCTTTGTGTGGAAATATTGTGCCTCCAATGACCATGTCCTCTGTGCCTCCAATGACCATTTCAATTAATCTTTCTCTGTTCTGATTTACGGTGTCAGTTTCCTCTTTCCCCATTACTTTTTCAACGTCGGCGTTATCTTTCCCTAGCTTAGCGTTGAAGTCCCCCATAGCAATTAAGATGTCGTGTTTAGGGACTTTGTTAATAATTTGTTGTAACTGGTGACAGAAATCGTCTTTCACCTCATCATCTGCTTCGTTCATGGATGCATAACACTGTATTATTGTCATTCTTCCGTGTCGTAGGTTGTATCGTGCTCTTATTATACGACTGTTCACTGGTTCCTATTCTACAGGGCTCTTTGCTGCTACATTTGACATAATTATACCTACCCCCTCATGATGTTTCCCGTCGTCTCTGACCGTTTTCCACCGATCTTTTACCTGCTTCTGGCCATTGCATTTCACTGATGCCCAGTACATCTAGATGGTATCTCTCCATTTCTCTGATGACCTGAATAGTTTTTGTTGGTATATATATATATATATATATATATATATATATTGTTAAAAAAAAAGAAACTCAGCAAATACGATGTTGCGATTTAAACTGACGTTTGCTGATCAGACAAGGGCAAATTGCCTGAAACGTTCAATTGGGCATCAAATCAACTTTACGTGCTGATCTGAATTGTACTCAGCAGATGATTCATGAGCACAGAAATGCGACACTAGTCAAAACAGAATTTTTGACAATACCTCGTGAAGGCTCACGAGAATCTCGTGAAACTTACTGAACATAAAACTCACTGGCCATGTTATTGAATGCCCATAAAAGATTGACGCTCCTCAAATCAATTCATTTGAAAATTCAATGCGCACATATGGCTCATATCACCACAGAAGTACGACTCAGCATCATTGGACGTTCACAGACTGGACAGTCACAAAATGTAGTAGCCAGAAAATTTAATGTGGTTAGAAGCACCATTAGTCGCCTTTGGAGACATTTTCAAGAAACTGGCCCCTTTGCAGATCGGCCACGTAGTGGAAGACCCATAGTCACAACTCCTGCCGAAGACCGCTTCATACGGCTGCGTCGCCTCAGGAATCGATTTGCATCTGCGTAATCAACAGTCCAGTCAATGACAGCACCTCGTCGAATTTCAGATCAAACGGACAGGAGCTGGTTGCACGACGCTGGTCTTTGGGTTAGAGGACCCTACAGAGATATTGTTCTTACGGACCGGCATCGCCAGAATCGACTGCAGTGGGCCAACCAGAATCGTCAGTGGACCGTTGCGAATGATTGGAGAAGGGTTTGGTTTAATGATGAATCATTCTTTCTGCTCCAGCAACAAGATAGATGGAGAAGAGTTTACCACAGAGTCCATGGGCGCTATGCCCAGAACTGCGTTGATGAGGCTCCTCATCACGGCGGTGGGGGTGTACTGGTGTGGGGGAGGTTCAACTTCATAGGAAGAAGTGACCTGGTGCAAATTAAAGGACGTCTAAATGCCCAACGATATGTAGCTGAAATTTTTCGTCATCACGTCCTTCCACTTCTGGCTGCACTAGGGTCGATGTTTAAGCAGGACAACTGTCGACCTCATGCGGCACAATTCACCACCCAGTTACTCGCTGACAACAATGTCCAGACCATTCCGTGGCCATCCATGTCATCAGACATGAACCCAATAGAACATTAATGATATGAACTCAACAGATAAATCCGCCAGCGAGACGTGGCGCCAGCCATTCTCCGACAGTTGTCTCTTGCACTGCGGGAAGAGTAGGCAGCCATCCCATAACAACAGATCCAACGGCTAATCGGATCTGTGTCAAGGAGATGTCGTTCTCTGATACAGGCCAGAGGAGGCCTTACACATTACTGAAACGGAGGCCTCAGTCGCAAAGAATACAAGTCCAAACCAAATGTAATGAACATCATTTCACTGTTAAAGTCTTAAAGTTTCTTCTTGCCAAAACTGAAACATTAATTCCGTAAAATAAAATGTTGACACAAGTATGAAATCTGATGTCAATTACGACTACGTAGTGTTGCCTTTCTTTTTTTGAACAGTATATATATATTTAATGACATCATGACAGTTTACATGCATTATAATGGTTTATTAAAGAACGAAGCTTGAAAAGTTATATAATTTTGATGCTATTACTTTAAAAAATCATAATTTTTGAAAATAATAAACATGAAAGTGCATTATTTGCTAAGTCTGCTTGTCTCTGCTTCATGCATTCATTTGCGTGTCCTTGCGGAAATTTGCCTCCCTAGCAGCACTCCTGTGGGCCTCTTAGTTGTAAGCAAGATGGCTTGCTGCTGATGCGTTCATTTGCAGATCATCAACGATGTTTTGCAGCCATCTTCGCCTTGGTCTTCCTCTCTTTCTTTTTCCCATTGTGTACCCTTCCAAGACGATTTTCTCTAGATTATCATGGCGTTTAATGTGTCCAAAATATTTAAGTTTTCGCTGTTTAATCTTCTTTACTAGCCAGCCTTCTTCAATATTAAGTTCTTGTAGTTTGGATATATTTGTTCTTTTTTGTGTCCATGATATTTTAAGAACTCTTCTATAGCATTTACATTCAAAGGCATTTGTGTGTTTCTCATCTGTTTTGTTAAGTGTCCAGGTCTCACAGGCATATGTTGCGATGGGAAAGATGCTCGCCCTTAAAAATCTTATTTTTGTAGTTCTGTCTGCTCCTCTCCACAGATTCTTTAGTTGTTTTACTTTCTGAAGAGCGATGGATGTCCTTTTAATTTCCCGCATTGTATCTCCATTATTAGTTAGTAGTGATCCAAGATATTCAAAAATCTCCATTTCTTCCTATTTTTCCTCATTGATACATATTTCAGCTGCTTTGTTTGTTTTGTCAGTTGTCATCAATTTAGTTTTCTTTCCATTAAGATATATGTTTTGCTCTTCGCTTTTCTTACGGACTGACATAATAGGTCTCGGCTCCGTAGTGAATTATTTCGGATTTCGGGTGAAACTTTTGTACCTGCCGCAGTAAGTGTGAAAACTTGCACCATGGATCCTAGGTCAAGCAGTAGCCGAATAAAAAATGACTTAGGTCTTTACCTAAACAGCCGCATTTACACAGCTATACGTTAATTTCGAGCAGGTTTGTATACAGCATGAATGCATTTTAAAAAATGAAGCAAAGTTAGTTGTATGAACAGCGATATTTTAATACGGAAGATTTTTCTTCTGTACGAGCATTATCTCTGCGGTCTATGGTTGATGGAGAGTTGAGTGGGCGGTAATCCAGAGATGAACGTGGTTGACGATGCCAGAAGTTCTCTGAAGCAGTGCCTGATTCCGCTCTCATTTTAGCTCTCGGCTGTGCTAGCTACATGAGCGTAGGCAGTTAATTAGATATCGGGTATACTGAATTATATATTATAGTTTAATATGATTTTTGTTGAGAACTATAAAGTAAATGGAACTTTAAAGCTGAAGTTTGAAAAGAGAAGAGGAGCAAGAGAACTAGTTAAAAAAAAGTTTTAAACCAACAAATAGTTCACACAGTTTCTTAATTCTGCTAGAAGATTTGAAAAGTATATGATAATTTTTTAAAATATGGGGGGTTTTTTTTTGTTTCATTGTGAAAAACAAACAATATAAAAGTTAATTTATGTGTCCATTTTCATTTTATGTTCTGAAATTATGTAACATATTCTGTACATGGCACATTATTGCTATTATTATTTTAAATTCTTAAACAGGCATACAAATGTCATTTGCACATTTGATGTTAATTGAGTCCAAAAAATTTATTGATTTGAATTGATATTATTTGTGTTCTTATTTTCATTTTCACATTGGAGGTGTTTTGTGATTGAAGTTCCTAAGCATTGACGCAGAAAGAATCCATCCATGTCCTTGGTCAGTGACTGGCTAAGCAATACCGCCCAGTACGCACTGCAACATCCTTGCAGGACAGCAAAAAATTCTCTCAGACTCTAGTGGTCTGTGGCCAGCCTTTGTATTGTGGCCCATTTGTGTTGCATGCTACTTAATTCTGCTTTTTACAGTTCTCCACCAGATAGCCCTTTGGCCTGCCTTTCTTTTTCCCCTCTGGGTATAGCCCTGTGGTTGGCCTCTTTCTTTTTCCCCTCTGGGTATAGCCCTGTGGTTGGCCTCTTTCTTTTTCCCCTCTGGGTATGCCCTTTGGTTGGCCTCTTTCTTTTTCCCCTCTGGGTATAGCCCTGTGGTTGGCCTCTTTCTTTTTCCCCTCTGGGTATAGCCCTGTGGTTGGCCTCTTTCTTTTTCCCCTCTGGGTATAGCCCTGTGGTTGGCCTCTTTCTTTTTCCCCTCTGGGTATAGCCCTTTGGTTGGCCTCTTTCTTTTTCCCCTCTGGGTATAGCCCTGTGGTTGGCCTCTTTCTTTTTCCCCTCTGGGTATAGCCCTGTGGTTGGCCTCTTTCTTTTTCCCCTCTGGGTATAGCCCTGTGGTTGGCCTCTTTCTTTTTCCCCTCTGGGTATAGCCCTGTGGTTGGCCTCTTTCTTTTTCCCCTCTGGGTATAGCCCTGTGGTTGGCCTCTTTCTTTTTCCCCTCTGGGTATAGCCCTGTGGTTGGCCTCTTTCTTTTTCCCCTCTGGGTATAGCCCTGTGGTTGGCCTCTTTCTTTTTCCCCTCTGGGTATAGCCCTGTGGTTGGCCTCTTTCTTTTTCCCCTCTGGGTATAGCCCTGTGGTTGGCCTCTTTCTTTTTCCCCTCTGGGTATAGCCCTGTGGTTGGCCTCTTTCTTTTTCCCCTCTGGGTATAGCCCTGTGGTTGGCCTCTTTCTTTTTCCCCTCTGGGTATAGCCCTGTGGTTGGCCTCTTTCTTTTTCCCCTCTGGGTATAGCCCTGTGGTTGGCCTCTTTCTTTTTCCCCTCTGGGTATAGCCCTGTGGTTGGCCTCTTTCTTTTTCCCCTCTGGGTATAGCCCTGTGGTTGGCCTCTTTCTTTTTCCCCTCTGGGTATAGCCCTGTGGTTGGCCTCTTTCTTTTTCCCCTCTGGGTATGCCCTTTGGTTGGCCTGTCTTTCTTTCTCCCCTATTGGTAAAGCGCTTTGGTTGGCCTGTCTTTCTGTTTCCTCTCTGGGTATAGCCCTTTGGTTGGCCTTTCTTTTTTTTCCTCTGAGTATAGCCATTTGGTTTACCTGTCTTTCTGTTCCCCCTCTGAGTATAGCCCTTTGGTTGGCCTCTTTCTTTTTCTCATCTGGGTATAGCTCTTTGGTTTACCTGTCTTTCTTTTTCCCCTCTGGGTATAGCTCTTTGGTTTACTTGTCTTTCTTTTTCCCCTTAGGGTATAGCTCTTTGGTTTACCTGTCTTTCTTTTTCTCATCTGGGTATAGCTCTTTGGTTTACCTGTCTTTCTTTTTCTCATCTGGGTATAGCTCTTTGGTTTACCTGTCTTTCTATTTCTCATCTGGGTATAGCCCTATGGTTGGTCTCTCTTTCTTCCCCCCCCCCCCCCCCCCAGTAGCCATTGCATGGCTGATTTAGTGGTGTTGCTGAGGTCACTTCAGAGCAGATATCTAATCCATTTCCAGCACTTATTATTTGCTGTTATGACATGCATATCTTCTAGTTCACACTGGGTTCACTAGTAGGTCTCTACTATTTATTGTCTGTGGCCAGTAAATATTCCAAATCTTTCTGAGACATGTTGTGAATGAGGCATAAGATAATTTACCCATTTCCTTTTCTGTTGGTCTCCACTGTTCTGGTCCATAGAGGAGTACGATTAACACACAACTCTGGCACAGCTTTATTTTGGTTCTACAGGGCGGATGAAAAGTCCCACTACACCTGTTGTTATGTGTAGTGTGATTTTTTTTTTATGCTGTGTCTATGAATTTACCTATTATGGATCTAGGACATGAATGTGACATGATCCGTGCAGAGAAACATTCATAATTCATTCAAAACCATGATCTGTGCAGAGAGACATTCATAATTCATTCAAAACCAATAAAGTTTATATATAACTGTGTCTGCCATTGTTCTGTTATGTTTCTTATAACCAAAAGAAGAAGACCTTACAGACTGTAACAGTTGGAGAAGAATTACTCTCCTCTCTGTAAAAATTAAAATATTAGGAAAAATCATCATCAATAGAATTTCAGTAGATAAAAAACTAAGACATAAATAAGCAGGATTTAGACATAACAGGCGATGCACAGACCACATATTCACACTAAGAAACATAACAATGCTCAGAATGGCAGAGAAGCGACAGATATTGAAAAAGTCAATCAGTTTGCATATACCTTGGCAGCTACATAGACCAGGATAGTGACATCAGAAAGGAAGTTAGAATTAGAATTGCAAAAGCAGCATCGATCTTCAAGAATCTTGAGAACATATGGCATTCAAAAGTTATAAGCACAAAAACCAAGTTAAGACTATTCAATTCAAATGTAATATCCACCCTCATTTATGCATGTGAAATCTGGAAAACAACTAAAGAAATAGACAAGGAATTAGATTCTTTTGAAAACAAATGCCTAAGTAAAATACTCGGCATCAAGTGGAACGAATTCAAGAATAATGGAGAGATAAGACAGATGTCCTCTTCAGAGTTTCACGTGGTCTGCCTCTTTTTCTTCAGCCTGTTGTGTTCCACTTGATAGCTTGTTTTGGGATTCTCTGATCATTTCTTCTCATCAAGTGACCAAGATATGTCCATCTCCTTTTCCTGATCACCCATGAAACTGGTTGTTGTTCAGTCATCTGTCTTATCTCTGCATTGTTCTTGAATTGGGAACTACTTTGCGAGCCCTGTGTGACGTTTAATGGCACGGGAAGGATATAAGATAAGATAAGAAGACAGATGACTGAACAACAATCAGTCTCATGGGTGATCAGGAAAAGGAGATGGACCTATGTTGGTCATGTGATGAGAAGAAACAGTCAGAGAATCCCAAAACAAGCTATAAAATGGAACACAACAGGCCAGAGAAAAAGAGGCAGACCACGTGAAACTCTGAAGAGGACATTGTTAAGAGAGGCCAAATTAATAGGCAAAAAATCCCTTGATGAGGTTGAAAGACTCGCCGAAGACAGGAAATATTGGCGGACTACCTTGTGAGCTCTCTGTGACGTTTAATGGCACGGGAAGGATATAAGATATAAGATCTTGGAAGGGTACATAACGGGAAGAAAGAAAGAGAGGAAGACCAAGGTGAAGATGGCGGCAAGATATCGTTGATAATCTGCAAATGGATGCATCAGCAGCAGGGCATCTTGCTTACAACCAAGAGGCCTATAGGAGAGCTGTTAGGGAGGTGAAGTTCCACAAAAGGACATGCAAATGACTGATTGACTGGATAGCTGTGCAACTACAGTTTATATTAAACAGTGGCAAATACTGCTCTGTGCTTCACTACTGTTTCTGACAGTTTTATATGTGTTGTATCCCTGTTGTTAAATAATATATGATTCACATAATTGTACACTTTTTTTTTACAAGACTCCAAAGTATGTGGGTGTTTTTTCTGTGAAATTTTGTATTTCTGATCTTCATTTTGCACATATTCTGTATATAGAGTGTAAGTTCTGTATACCAAATTTCAAAATCTTTGTAGCATTCCATGTCTGTAATCCATTTTTTTTCATCCAGTTTTATGGCTTGTGTATCTGTTTCATAACATCTGTCTGTTTGGGCTGGGTTATCAGCCCTGCCCCAAGCTGGCAGCATAGTTAACAGTTTCATTGGAACACAGAAGCTCATGTCAAGGTAGACACGCGTTAGGGAGCAATACACAATATTATGTCATTTCTGTTAAAATATATTGTATCTTGTACAGGTAGGGAAACTGGAAAAACTGGATCCGTTTGGCTTGTCAGATGAAACACCATGGTGATCACTCAGAATGACAGTGTTTGTCACAAAAGACAACTTCAGAATGTCAGAAATTAAAGTTGACCCAGTTCAAGCAGGGAAGCCAGTACTGAGACACCTCAGGAGGAGCAAAACAATCAACGTGTCCCACTTCCTTGGCAGCGATGAGAAGTCAAATGTTGAAGGTATATTAAGCCTTTGATTTCAACCGTTTTCAGTTTAGATGCCCATGAAATACCTTCTTTTTTTTTTTTTGATGATTTTGTTGTCTAGTGTTCTGTAAAAGTATTTTTCTGAAAGCAACTAGTCTGATGGATTCCCATATAACAGTGATGAAAGCGTAAGCTGTTCACCATTGTGGATGATTTGTTAGAATTGGAGAGATTAAACATTTGAAATCAGCTAGAGTCAAAGAAATAGAAAATATGGAACAAATACTGAATTATGACGGACATTTAAAGTAGACTTAGACAGACCAAAGTGGTTACTGAAGAACATAGGAGTTTGTGGCAGATGGCATGACACATGAAGAAATAGTGTATCATAACTTATTTAACAATAGGCGCTACAACATGAAGAAACAGTGTATCACAACTAATTTAACAACAGACACTACAGCATGAAGAAATAGTGTATCACAACTTATTTAACAATAGGTACTATAGCATGTGAAAACTATGGTGAAGTGCTACAAAAGCAGTATTTTTTTTTGTTGCTGTTGTTCTCCAATTAATGAGTCGGTCTCTAGTATTAGGATATCCTGGCACAGATGATGGGAATCTTCATGTAAGATAGTTTATTCGTTTTCTCTTGCTTTTGCTGTTCATCAACAGTGGCCTTCTTAATCAAGATCTTCCATGTCCATATATGGCTTTATCAAGGAAAGACTTTTGTAAGTCATATGTGTTTTCTTTACAAGTAGGACATTCCAACAGCATGCACCTTGGCTGTAATTTTAACATCACCATATGGACAAAGATGAGGCCACTGACAGCAGTTATTGAGGAAAGACGCTGGCAGTGGTTGGGACATGTGCTCTCTACCAAAAATACAAAAAATACAAAAGAACTGACAACTCACTACCAAAAATAGCACTAAGATGGACACCACAGGGGAAAAGACATAAGGGTAGACCAAAAGAGACATGGAGAAAAACAACAGAGAGGATGTTGAGCAATAGAGGGCTCATCTGGGCAAGAGCGAAAAAAAAAGGCAAAGGACAGGCATTTGTGGAAAACCATTGTGGAAGCCCCATGTGCCCTGGGCACTTAAGTTTCAGAGAGAGAGAGAGAGAGATATGGACAAAGATATCTAATCTCAGTTCTAAGCTTAGTTGTAGAAAAACAGCTGAAAATCTGTGGTTATAAGCTTCAGAAATTGAGAAAACTATTAGATTGGTTATCAGATGCTTTTTCAGCTCATATATATGCAAGGGTGATCAAAAAGTTTCTGGAGTGGATTTATAAAAAAAAGAGAGCCACAAGAGTTAATGATCTGTAATTTAATCACCTTTGAAATGGTCCTACTCTGAAGCAACACACTTAGCCCCATGCTGTTTCCTCTGCTCAAAGCATCTTTTGAAGTCATCAGAAATGATTTAGGGAATAGCTACTAACTGCATTCTGTTGTATCTCTTTGACATCCTGAAATCTTTTTCTTTTCAAGTGGTATTTTATTTGTGGGAAATAGGAAAACATCACAGGGAGTGATATCAGATGAAAATCGTGGCTGTTGGACCTGTAGAATGCGGTGCTTAGCAAGAAACTGCTGCACAAGTTGCAGTGCATGAGCAGGCTCATTGTCGTGATGGAGTTGCCACTCACCACTGTCATGCATTCTTGACATTTTGTGATGATGTGCATCTCTTGAACACAGCAGAACTTCACAGTAGTATTCCTTGTTGATTGTATGACCTGATGGTGCACATTCATGAAGCATAATTCTATTGTAATAAAAAAAAAAAAAGTCAGCATTATCATGATATTGCTGTGGCTCTGTTGTGCTTTTTAGGGTAGGATACGTCAGGGTCTTCCACTGTGAAGACCAGGCCATAGTTTTGGGGTCATACCCATAAACCCATTAGTTATCACCAATTGTGATTGTTTTTGAAAATGTTCATTGTTTTTTTATGCATTCAAGCAGATCATAAGCAGCTGAAACACGGGCAAACTCATTGATCAGACTCAGTTTTTTTCCGATATGACAGTTCTGATGAATAGATTCAGATATATAAGAACAAAGCTCTGCTGTAAAGAAAGCAGATAATTTGGGAAGATGTGACTTATGCCACATGTGCAGTATATGCCAAGGTCAGCCTGTGCCAATTTCATTCCATTGTGTCAGTTGATTCCAGACTTATGCCCTCAGTCTGGATACTTTTTGATCACACCACATATTCAGAATGAACACAGAAGTCCCACAGTTGGTGGCAAACAGGGTTATTAAAATAAAGGATTTAATGTGCTTCATGCTGCAAAAATTGATGTTTGACACATAAGTTAGGGAAACTGCTTCTGAATGTGGAAACTATCTGCCAGAGTAAGATACAACAGAGTACATTTTTGACCTGGCTATTAGCACTTGAAGAACATATTGAAAAGTAAAGACCATTAATCCTGAACTTCATAGACTTTAAAAAGGCATTTGATACCATACACAGAGAATCATTATGAAGGATTTATGGAATACCATCTAAGATTGTCAACATCATTAGTGACCTCTACAATGGATATGTTTGTGCAGTCAACACAGAAGAAGGAATGAGTGAATGGTTCCAGAATGAAACAGGTGTGAAACAAGGATGTATATTATCTTCCTTGCTTTTTTGAATTGTCATGGACTTCATAATGAAAAAATGCTGCGCAGGTAAAACGGGCATTGATTGGGTCACATGAGACCCAACTGGAAGATCTTGATTTTGCAGATGACATAACTCTTATCAGTGACAATGTGAAATCAATGCAAGAAAAAACAGATACCCTGTCTTCAATGGCTAGTAAAATAGGACTTGAAATTAACAAGGATAAAACAAAAATAATGAAACTTCTCATTAACCACAAAGGATAAATATACATAGAAGGAACAGCTGTTGAAGAAGTAAACCATTTTGCATATCTTGGCAGCTACATAGACCAGGATGGTGACACCAGAAAGAAAGTTAGAATTCGAATTGCCAAAGCAGCATTGACCTTCAAGAATCTTGAGAACATATGGCATTCAAAAGTTATAAGCACAAAAACCAAGTTAAGATTATTCAATTCAAATGTAATATACACCCTCATTTATGCATGTGATGCATGTGAAATCTGGAAAACAACTAAAGAAACAGGCAAGAAATTAGACTCTTTGAAAAACAATTGCCTATGGAAAATACTCTGTATAAAGTGGAACAAATTCAAGAACAATGCAGAGATAAGACAGATGAGCAAACAACAACCTGTCTTATGGGTGATTAGAAAAAGGAAGATGGACATATGTTGGTCATGTGATGGGAAGAAACAATCAGAGAATACCAAAACAAGCTGTCAAGTGGAACTCAACAGGCCCAAGAAAAAGTCGACCACGTGAAACTCTAAAGAGGACATTGTTAAGAGAAGCCAGTTCAGTGGGCATAATGAGATTGAAAGGCTTGCTGACAACAAGGAATCTTGGCGAACTACCATGCGAGCCCTATGTGATGGGAAGGATGTAAGATATAAGATCAAAATATAAAATGGAATATTTGTATGAAATTCTTTCTGATGTATCTGAATAACCTCACCAAAATTTAAATTAGATAAATGAAGAAAACATAGAAGCATTTATTGCATTTATGAATGTGTGTCAAGCTTGTTGAGAACAAATGAAAGAATTATTAAAGAATGTTCTAGAAAGTCTCGAAGTGAAAGGAGTGGACTCCATTTCTTATAATTTATGTAAAATTTGGTGCTATATATTCACTTGACACTTTTTATATTTTATACCAGGGTTTCAAAATGATGAAGTTGCTGAACAGAAACCTCCATCACCAAGCCCACAGCCCACATCATCTTGTCAGGCTCTGAAACATGCAGTCTCAGCACTGACTCGTATTGATGATTTCATTTTGGAAGAGCTGGGAGATGGATTCTTTGCTAATGTTTATAAAGTAAACTCAGTTTTTAATACATGTTTCATATATTTTTATTTTGAAATGCTAATGTTTATAAAATAAACTCAGTTTTTAATACATGTTTCATAAATTTTTATTTTGAAATGCTAATGTTATAGTTTCACATCTTCTTCACCAACTGAAAGACTTCTTTCTGATAACAGAAAAGTTCATACATTCCAAGTGCCAGATTTGAATGCCATTCTGAATGAAAGAACATTAATTGTCCATCCAGCTTTGTTGAAGATTTCAGTGCTCTGTATCATAATTTCCTGTTTTAAGGAAGATGCATTGAAAGACCTGCTTTCTTTAGTGGCAGACTTTGGTCTGTGCTGCTGGCTGCAGTTGTGATAGCTTTGAATTACTTGAGGTCAGGTTGCTTAATCCTTTTTAGTAGCTTTATAAGTCTTGTGCATTGTTACTTTTTTTCATGTGGAATTATGAAAAAGGGCGGTACAGAAATGAAGGTAACAAAATAGTTGAATGATGAGGAAGTGAAAGAGGCTGTAAGAGAAGAGAAAAATAAAGAAACGATGAGAAGTAATCAGGACCAAGACTACATTGAATACCATATTCCAAGAAAACACTCTAAGGGAGTAATTAAAAAAAGCAAAGATAAAATCATGGCAGGGATATGGTGAGGCATTAAATAATGATCACAAAGAGGCTTCGAAAGTCTTTGGGTATGATCAATACAATTAAAAAAACAGTATGGCACTTCAGCCCGAAATAGATTGTGAATGATGTTAATGGTGATCTAATATGTTAACCAGAGCTTGTTTTAGAGAGCCTAAGACGATACTTTGACAAGCCACTCAGTATACCTTCTGAGGCGTGATGCCAGGGATGATTGATAAGTTTGTGGCCTAAGATACAATGGATTATTTGAGGACAACTTTTTTGGGTTATTTCTCAGCATAGTCCCCTTGTAAGTTTATGCGCTTAGTCCAGCAATCCTGGAGCATATGCATCCCTTCTTTGTAAAAGTCAGCATCTTGTGCCAGTAGAAAGTGGTCTACAGCATGATTGACATCATCATCTGAAGCAAATTTGCGACCACTGAGCTCCTTTTTGAATTTGTTAAACAGGTAATAGACCGAGGGGGCCAAATATGGGGAATAAGGAGGATGTTCAAGAAGCTGGTAGGTGCATTCATGAATGGCAGCCATTGCCACCGCCAACTTGTGAACTGGAGCATTGTCTTGATGAAAGATGACTCCTCTTGTCAATTTCCCTCAATGCTTTTCCTTCAGTTTGACACGCAGTTGCTTCACAAGATTAGCGTAATAGGTCCTGGAGACCGTTCTGCCTTTTTGTAGATAGTCTACCAATAGCACACCTTCTGAATCCCAAAAGATGGAAGCCATCACTTTGCCTGCAGACAGAACCATCCTTGCTTTATTTGGAGGTGGGGATCCATGATGTTTCCACTGCTTTGACTGTTCTTTGATTTCTGGTTGAAAATGATGAACCCAAGTCTCACCCATAGTCACAAATTGCTGAAGAAACTTTTCAAGATCTGCAGAAAAATGGCCAAGATTGTCTCTTGACATGTTGAGACACTGTTGTTTGTGATCAGCTCCAAGAAGTTCCAGAACCCATCGAGCAGAGACCTTTGTCATTTGAAGATCATTGTGAATAACGGCATGAACATGTTCCTGGGAGATGCCCAACTCAGTAGCAGTGTACTGCTCAGTTAGTCATCAATCCTCCATTATCATGTCATGGATTCTGCTGGTGGTTTCATCGGTGGTTACCGTTCTTGGTCTTTCTGGACGGGGATCATCTTCCAGATTCTCCCTTCCATGTTTGATTTGAGCTGCCCATTTATTCACTGTGCTGTAAGAAGGGGTACTCTCCCCTAGAGTCTCTGCTCTATCCTCATGGATCTCCTTCGATGATAAGCCCTTGATGCAGAGGTAGCGAATGACTGCTCGATGAGAAATGTTATCTATTTTCTCAAATTCTGCCACCCCTTACCACTTCAGTAGCCTGTTAAAAAAATTAGTTGCAGTTAATTTCTTGAAACTGTGTGTTTAATCTTACATTAACCTTATCTACAAATGCACCTAATATCAACTGTGTGTTTCAAGTATTTGTACCTTATGCCACAAACTTATCAGTCAACCCTCGTAACAATACAGTCACCCCTAGACATATTGTTAGCTGAAATCAGAAAAGCCGTGTGAAAGGTCCCAATGGACAAAGCTAATACCAGATGAGTTAAACAAATGTGTAAAAGAGGTTGGAATGGTTTGGCTTCACAGACTGTAACTTGGCATGAGAAACATAAGAAACACCACAGAACTGGAGAAATGCATAATTACTCCAGTGTGAAAGAAAAAATCCCAACATAGATCATCCTGGATAATCAGCCTTTGAAATAGCTGAAGCATTTCAGATTTCTAGGGATCACAATATTACTCTGGGAAAATCGATGCTGAAACTGAGAACAGATGCGGTAAAGCAAATCTGGTTATTGGACAAATGACACCTTGACTGAAAAACAAATACATCACAGATGAAAGAAAAAAGAGCACAACGACACAGTTTATTCCCAACTCTGTTCTGTCAGCTAAAAACAAAAGCCATCATGACAGATGTGAGATGTTTTAGCAGAATACTAAATGTAGCAAAAAGAGATTAAATCACCAGGTCAAGAATGGGAGTAACACCAGTGCTACCACCACATCCAGAAATGAGGCAAATGGTTTAACCATGTTACATGACTACCACCAGATGGTATGCCACATTCATGCTAAGAGTTGTAGGAAACAGGGATAGGCCGCCCAGGAGGTGAAGGGAGGTAATTTATGTAAACCTTAAATATTCCATTATATGAAGCAAATCACCAAGCCCCATCAGGACATGATGTCCCCTCATCACTGAAAGGTATATGAGGAAGGAGACAAGACAAGCCACCTTCAGAGACAAAGTGAAAGACAAAACATAAATGAATGTGCCCTTTATGATAGATATTATCTTGTTCTTTAACTTGGGAGATAGCATCACTGCAGCCAGAACATTCCTATATCTGTTCAGTCATCTGGTCCAAGAACTAATGTAAGATGTGTGGACTGATTTTCCTATCAGTCACTGATTGTGCTTACATCCACAGAGGGATATCTCTCACCTTGCTTCACCCACTACTTCATTCTGTGATTGTAGAGACTATTCACCCATTCCGGCTCCTCATCCTAACAAAATTTGTCTTAAATGTGAAAGATTTTACAACACAGAAAATAGCTCACAGTTTGAGGATCCCTGCAAGCTGCTTTGTCCTTCCACAGTGTGTAGGAACAGATAAATGCTAACAATACATGCATGAAAGAAGCAGTGATAGAAAATAATTGTAGAAGACACCAAGGAAGTTGCAGAAAACAGTCTTGAAAAGGACACAGTGGAGATCATTGTTTATGAGGCTGTTCTGCACACAGGATAGTTGTTTAAATCAAAATTTTGTTTTTGACAATGGTTTTATAAATTGTTATTCTATTATTAAAACTGACTATTTCACTAGGAGCAACAACAAAAAAAGTATAAATTTGTGTAAGATTTCATAGAAATTCATAACTTCCAACAAGGCATGCCAGTACTGTACTGAGACTTGGGGTTGGGAGAGATGGGTTTGGAAAAACCTAGCAAGAAAACATTATTCTGTTTACTGCCATCTTCTGTGGAATGGCTGGCAATGAAATAGCTGACATCCTGTCCAAAGCTGGCAGCAATCAAGATCAAACAAATCATCCAGTAAACTACCAAGAAGCGAAAACTTTAATCCGTAACCAGTGCAGATCTGAGTGGAAAAAGCAACTGAAATGCAGCAACGAACCAGATCCAATACACCAACTACTAAGACATCAGCAAACCATCCTCTTCCGCTTAAGGACAGGCCACTGCAGACTACTAAACCACCTACATCAACTTAAAATGTCTCACACAGACGAGCATCCATGTGGCAGTGGAGTCTAGACTCCAGAACATATCCTTCAAGAGTGCCCAAACCGTGCAGACCTGATGCCAGAGGGATACAGACTTGGGGCAAAAGCTTTGGGGCTCCTATCAGGATCTGGAGAGGACTGCTGGCTTTGCCATGTCGACACGGATCAAGATTTGATGTGACCAACAACCTTGAACGCAGAAGAAGAGCTGCCATCTTGTCGACCACCGATAAGCTGATAATTAAATTGCAGTGTTTCTGGATGCAGTGCACATTTTTTTTTCCTTCTGGATTTATGTGTTACGCTGTGTTGTAATATGTTATGTTGCACTGTGTGTTGTTTTGGTTGGCTTGCTGTTTTGCAGAAGTAAGTATTGTGAGAGATTTACATTGCAAATAGATGTAATACTTATGAAAGTATGAGTGACAGAGAAATGAGAATGTTTGTGTGAAAGAGAATAAGAAGGCCAGGTAGTGTTGTTATGGATCCAGCTGCCATTGGGTTTCTTTTCCTTTTGCTTCTTACCCGATAGTGATGTCAGCAAGTGGAAAGGTTGGGTGAGAAGGGAGAAGCTGTGAATGAATGAGTGTGTACATTTGATTTCTTACATCTTGCATCCTTCCTGTGCTGTTAAACATCACATGGGGATTGCATGGTAGTTTTACAAGTTTTCCCATTTTCAGCAAGCTTTTCAACCTCATCAATGGATTTTATGCTTACTAAATTGGCCTCTCTTAACAATGTCCTCTTTAGAGTTTCATGTGGTCGACCTCTATTTCTTCAGCCTGCTGTGTTCCACTTGATAGCTTGTTTATGCACACATATACAAGAAAGTATATGTACTAATTGTGCATAAAGACAAGTATAACAAAGGAAAATTTCTTTGGTATGATAAAAAGATAGCAGTTAAGAGTACCACTGGAAAACTGAGAGCAGAAAATGAAGATTACAGGGAAAGAGAAAGGTCTCAATAAACTGACCTGATAGAGATGGAACATAGCAGATCTGGTTAGCGGCATTAATTAAAGACCACAAAGTGAAGAAACTCTGTAGCCAGTGCCTGTTGGCAACATAGACAGATAAAGAGAAAATAATTCATCCTTAACTATACATTTGATGCGAAGTGCTACACTAACAGGAAAAAAATGTTATATCATCAAGCAAAATAGATAGCAAGAGAAATAAAGGAGTTATCTGGTTAGGTAGTAAGAGAAGTAAAGGAATTATCTGGTTAGGTAGCAAGAGAAATAAAGGAATTATCTGTTATTTTGTACATGGATAGAAGCCACCTTTGAAAATTCATCAGTGACATAGAATTTATAATTACTATTACATTAAATTCTTTCCAGAGTCATCACTGAAAACTGACATGTATGATGTGATTACAACCATATACATATATTTTAAAACTGTGCTCTCTGTATGTCATTAAAGCATGTAAAAGATTATTGTGTTAGGATCTATAAGTTCCTTGACCTGTGGTGTAGTCAGCGTCATGGCTGGTGGCCTTTTCTTGCTCAGCTTTAGGAGGAGCAAAACACTTTATTTTTTTACATCTGGATTAAAAGGGGCATCTTCAGCCAGGACTGAGCCATCAGTCTATGTCAACTGAGCCATCAGTCAGTGTCAACTGAGCCATCAGTCAGTGTCAACTGAGCCATCAGTCCATGTCAACTGAGCCATTAGTCTGTGTCAGCTGATCCATCAGACTGTGTCAAGAGAGATGAGTACGCTAACCCCATCACTATTGAGACAGACTGCTTAAACAGAAATATATACATAGTATATAAATATAGGAATACATGTATCATCATCACCATCGCCTTTCATTCCCTTGAAAGCATAGGCCACAGATAAAGGCTCTCCAGTCATCCTTGTTCTTGGAATTATTATCTGCTTCCTTCCATGTGTATCCTTTGTCTTTGAGCGATGTCATAATTTCTCTTCTCCAGGTAAGTCTAGGTCTTCCTCATTTTCTATTTCCTTGAGGATTCCATGTCTTGCTATGTCTTGCTTGTCTTGCTATGCTTGTGTCAGGTTTCCCCAGTGTGTGGCCAATACACCTCCATTTCCTAGACATGATCTGTAGGTTCATAGGTTCTTGTCCTGCCCTTTCCCAGGCATATAAAAAAAAAACAATGTTCTTATACACATGTACACACATTCAAACTTGCCCCAGGAAAACTTGAT
Source organism: Achatina immaculata (assembly GCA_009760885.1). Taxonomy (NCBI): domain Eukaryota; kingdom Metazoa; phylum Mollusca; class Gastropoda; order Stylommatophora; family Achatinidae; genus Lissachatina; species Lissachatina immaculata. The sequence continues at coordinate 63,717,875 of CM019720.1, read as the reverse complement.
ATGCAATTGATTTTCTCTCATTTGTGAACATTTCTTCTGTCACAGGCAACTCACCGAGTGACAAGTGAGGAAATGGTCATGAAAATAAACAAAGACACTGCCAACCGCCCGAGTGCACTCCGTGAGGTACAGCTCATGAACAGACTGTCACATCCAAACATTCTCAGGTAATAACCAGAAGACTACCCTTCCCTCCTGCTCCGTAAACCTGATTGTTTTACCAAGGGAGAAAGAAGGAAAGAGATCACTGATTCCTTTATGTTGTGTAAATGTAACTATTTGAAGCTTATAAATAATAATAAATGTTAGAGCAACTGTAGAAGCACACTTAAACAAAGGACTTGAGGACACATTTGAAAAGAGCAGGCAGCACATTTAATAGGAGAACCTAGAATTACATTTCAATTAGAAATACAGCCCATCAATGTACAGAAAACTCCTCTGTGGAGAAGAATGCTGGAGAACAACTGAAAAGGAAGTGGGAAAATTATCCTTGTTCCACACAACCCGCCCCGTAAAGATTTTTAATATTTACTGACCATTCATTCATTCATTTGCATGTCCCTTGTGGAACTTTGCCTCCCAAACAGCACTCCTGTAGGCCTCTCAGTTGTGAGCAAGATGGCCTGCTGCTGCTGCATCCATTTGCAGATCGTCAACGATTTCTTGCAGCCATCTTCATTTTGGTCTTCCTCTTTTTCTTTTTCCCATTATGTATCCTTCCAATATGGTCTTCTTTAAATTATCATGACGTTTAATGTGTCCAAAATATTTAAGTTTTCTCTCTTTAATCCTCTTTACTAGCTAGCCTTCTTCAATATTAAGCTCTTGTAGTATAGATATATTTGTTCTTTTTTTGTGTCCACGATATTTGGAGAACTCTTCTGTAGCATTTACATTCAAAGGCATTTATGTGTTTCTCATCTGTTTTGTTAAGTGTCCAGGTCTTATAGGCATATGTTGCAATGGGAAAGATGCATGACCTTAAAAATCTTATTTTTGTAGTTCTGTCTGCTCCTCTCCATAGATTCTTTATTTGTTTTACTTTCTGAAGAGCAATAGATGTCCTCCTTTTAATTTCCCTCATTGTATCTCCATTATTAGTTAGCAGTGATCCAAGATATTCAAAACTCTCCACTTCTTCCAATTTTTCCTCATTGATATATATTTCAGCTGCCTTGTTTGTTTTGTCAGTTGTCATCAATTTAGTTTTCTTTGCATTAAGATAGAGGTTCTGCTCTTTGCTGTTCTTACGGACTGACATAATTAGTTTTTCCATTTCTTTTTGTGTTGTGGACAGTAATACTGTGTCATCAGCATATCTAATCTCTGGTATTTCATAACCTCCAACTGTTATGGCATCGTAATATTCTTTGTCTACATCTTCTCTAACATTCCTCATTATATTTTCAGTATACAAGTTAAATAAGTAGGGTGACAGTGTGCACCCCTGACGGACCCCTTGTTTTATGTAAAACCAAGTTGTTGTTTCACCATTTATTCTTACTGCTGCTTGTTGGTCTAGATACAGCAGTGATGTTAATTGTATCAAATGTGTTGGAAACACAATCAAATGCCTTTGAGTAGTCTATAAAGGATAAATATATAAATATAGATTCACATTAAACTCTCTGCATTTCTCTATTATTAATCTTAGATTGAATATATGATCTCTTGATCCTCTTCCTTACCTGAAACCAGCTTGGACCATATTGACTTCTTCTATTTTCTTACGAAGTCTATCCATTATGATTTTTAACAGAATTTTACTGGCATGACTAATCAGGGCAACAGTTCTGTAGTTTGTGCATAATTTCATGTTACCCTTTTTTGGCAGTGGTATGAATACAGTTCTTTTCCATTCTTTTGGCCAAATACCTGAATGCCATATCTTTTTGCACAGTGCATGATAGAATGTTGCACACTCCTTTCCTCCTGCTTTAATAAATTCAGCTGTTATCTCATCACATCCTGGTGATTTACCATTTTTCAGATTCTTTATTGCCCATAAAACTTCTTCTATTGTCGGTTCAGGTTCTTTCTCCTCCAATAATAATTCACACTGTTGATTTCTGTTTCCACAGTCGGTTGTTTCATACATTCCTTTGCAATATTCCTTCTATCTTTCTAGAATTTCCTCTGTCTCTGTCAAGGTATTCCCCATCTCATCAGAAATTACATTTAGCTTAGGTGTGACATTTCTCGTCAATGTCTTCATTTCTTTAAACATTTCACTATCTCTTCCACACTTCTGATGTTCTTCTATTCTTTCACAACAATCTTGTATGTATTGTTTTTGTCTTTTCTTATGTTTCTTCGTACTTCTTTTGTTAAAGTTTTATATTTCTCTTTGTTGTTGTTTGTCACTTTCCATTGCGTCTTCATTTCTCTACGTTGTTTTATCATTTCTAGTGTACCTGCTGTAATCCATCCATTCTTTTGTGTTTTCTTTACTGGAACCATGTCTTTAGCTGTTGTTATTAAGATATCTTTGGCCTGTGTAGCCAATTCATCTGGTGTCATCTCCTCCTGTACAGCCATCAGGATTTCGAAACAGTTCTTCATTTCTATACCGTATTGTTCTGGTATATTTGTAAGATCAAAGCGGAGTGGTCTTGATCCCGTAACACTGACAACAGACAATAAATAATAGAGACCTACTTGCCCAGTGTGAACAGGAAGATATGAAATATCTGAAATATGTCTGAATATATCTGAAATAACAGAAAAAAATAAATGCTGGAAATGGATTGGCCATGTGCTTTGAAGAGACTCTGGCAGCATCACTAAAATGACCATGCAATGGAAACCCAAGGAAAAAAATAGAAGCTGACCAAAGACTGCCTGGCAGAGAACCGTAAAAGCAGAAATGAATAGCATGCAGCGCTGGGGCACAATACAGAGACTGACTGCAGACCGTAAGAGGTGGAAAGAATTTGTTTGCTGTCTTGCCAGATGCCACAGTGCGTGGTTGGTGATGATTAGTTTCAACAGTCGCTGACCAAGGACATGGATGGATGGATGGAAAACTGCACCATAGATATCCCAGAGTTTGGAAATGAAGATAGATTGACTTTAGATTCTGGAAGAAAAGATGACAAAAGACATATATATCATGTAGCTTCAATAATTTTGCTTAAAAAGAAAAATTTGAAACAGCTTTGATAGAATGGGAAGCAGTATTAGAGAATTCATAATTACCCATGTCAGTTCCAGATGTACACAATTAATCATCATCATTATCATCATGTACTTTGCTGCAGTTAGTTATCAGATTGTCAGAACAAAGATAGCTTTCTACTGACAACCAGTAACAAGTGAATAAAGTACCAAAGTACAACTTACTTAAGTACTAGGAGACATGAATGAACAGAGCCAGAAGAGTTCCTTACTGACAGGGGATACATAAAATAAGAGTAGTGGAAAACTGATATCATCTGGTGATAATTCTAAAAACAGTTTTTGTGCTTGACTAATTATAGAAAAAAGTCTTTAATCCCCGAACATGTGTGTTTCAATATTACTGTACTGCACGTCTTTTTTCCAAAGTTTTTTTTTTATTTTTCATCCCCCCCCCCCCCCCCCCCCCCCCCGGCTTCTTTCATGTTTTTTCAGCCTTCTGGGTTGAAGGAATGAGTGTCTGGTCTCAGACACAACACAGTACGCTGCACTGTAATACAGAAAAGAGATACATGAATAGTTATGCTCTAAGAGATACATGAATAGTTATGCTTTATCAGTAGGAGATATGTGAATAGTTATGCTCTGTCAGTAAGAGATACATGAATAGTTATGCTCTATCAGTAAGAGATACATGAATAGTTATGCTCTGTCAGTAAGAGATACGTGAATAGTTATGCTCTATCAGTAAGAGATACATGAATAGTTATACTCTATCAATAATACTGTGCTTGAATTGAAGACAAACAAACACACAATTAAAACAGTTTCCCAAGAAATATTCCTTGGTAAATAGTAAAAGTTGGGTTGAATTGTTCAACTTTTCAATGTATGTATAGTGAACTACGAGGGGAAGTCACTAAGTTACTTGCAAATGCCTGTAACAAAAAAACTAAATGCAATAGTAATTTGAAAACTTTAAATTTTTGAACCTACATTATTCCCCTATTTCTCAACGTAATCACCACCAGTATTGATACATTTGTCCCGTTGTGTAATCACCAATGCAATACCCATGGCGTAAAAATCGAGAGTCTGATTTCTGAACCATTTTTTTTACTTCTGTTTCCACCTCTTCGTCACTCGAGAATCTTCTCCAGCCAAGGTGGTTTTTCAATGGACCAAACAGGTGAAAGTCACTTGGAGCTAAGTCAGGACTATAAGGTGGATGTTCAAGAACTTCCCAACCCAACTGGCTAATTTTCTCTTGGGTTAACCGAGCTGTATGTGGTCTGGCATTGTCATGAAGGAGAAGCACACCTCTAGTCAGCAGACCAGGACGTTTTCTTTGAATTGCATCCCGTAGCATTGACAGAACTTCACAGTACGATACAGAATTCACACTGTCACCATACTTCTAGAACTTGGTTAACAACACTCCTTGATAATCCCAGAACACTGTCAGCATAACCTTCACCGCAGAAGGTGTAAACTTGAATTTTTGTCAACAATTTTGGTGCGTCCCTGAGAAAATTCTTTTACCCAGTTATAGACCGCTTTACGTGATAAACACTTTTCAGCATAAACTGTAATCATTTCCTTATGAATGTCCTCAACTGAATGTCCTTTACAAAAATCACACTACACTTCTCTGTTCTTCTTTGGTACACACTAACAGTGTGTAGCCATTGGATAGTCATTTTGTTATTGGTTTGCAAATGCGCACGTAACCCCCAGCACCCCCTTCATACAACTGTTATAAAGTTGAATGATGGTACTATCTAAGGATATATTTAAATACTACCTGATAACTGCCACTGATAAAATATTTCAATTGGTGAGTTACTTAGTGACTTGCCCTCGTATATTGAATTTCTTGTAGATTGTATTTATTATTTAAAACATACATAAGTATCATTTGTTATGACCTTCTTTTCTTCCTCTTCTTCTTCTAGATTTCTTGGTGTCTGTGTTCATGAGGGTCAGCTTCATGCTCTGACAGAGGTATTTAATCATTTATGCTCTCATTATGAAGTGTTATTATGATCTGTATAAGTTTATGAAGTGTTATTATGATCTGTATAAGTTTATGAAGTGTAATTATGGTCTGTAGAAGTTTATGAAGTGTCATTATGGTCTGTAGAAGTTTATGAAGTGTTATTATGGTCTGTAGAAGGTTATGAAGTGTTATTATTGTCTGTAGAAGGTTATGAAGTGTTATTATTGTCTGTAGAAGTTTATGAAGTGTTATTATGAGCAACTGTTTTATTAAAAATTTCTTGCAATCATTTTTTTTTAACCATTTCAGAAAATCATAAATTATGAGTCAGAAGTTTTAATGTTTAGATTGTTCAGTATTTATGAAGTTAAATGTACATCATTACAGATGACTCTCAACATGTGAAACCAAACTATGTAAATCATGCTTATGTAAGAAATTTCCAACAGACAAATTTGCAAAAAGCTCTTACGTAGAACATTAAAAGTATGTGTGAAAGTCAAGTCAAAAGAAGTATGAAAGTACACCTTGGGAAAAAGTGAGATGATGATAATTTTAATGATTTAGATACAGCCAGTACAGCAAACTGTGGGGGCTGTTTAAAAACTGAAACTATAGACCGGGAACTAGTATGACAGTGCTCAGAGACAAGGGATGCACATGGAAGGAAGCAGAGAATAATTCCCAGAACAGGGATGACTGGAGAGCCTTTATCTGTAGCCTGTGCTCTCAAGGGAGTGAAAGGCAATGATGATGATGATGATAATGGTGATGACGATGACGACTATGATGATAATGATTTTCCAGTTCAGATGTTTAAGATATAACATGGAACTGGGCTGTCCATGAGAGAAAGCTAAATGTTAATACATTACGCTGGATTTAATAATGAAAGGGAAAAAGGGGCCATATTGCGAACTCATTTCAATAAACTTGGGGATGAAATTTGAGAATGATATTGCAAGATGATAGTGGACAGCCACACAGTAACTAATTTTCACAGCATCAGCTGCGAGCACTGCTGTGAAGAATATGGCTTGCTCTAAAGAGGCTGAAAGTATCAGCAGTCATGAAGTAGATGATAATAACAAGGAAATGATGTTAAAAATGGTGAATCATGAGTTCCCTGATTGTTGCAACTAATTTCCATCTTCTTTGTCATCCTTTAGTACATAAGTGGTGGAACTTTGGAAGAATTATTGTGCAACAAACAAGAGGAGTTGCCATGGGTTCTTCGTATCAAACTTTCATTAGACATTGCTAAAGGAATACATTACCTTCACATGGAGGGTGTTTTTCACAGAGATCTCACATCAAAGGTTAGAAGTTGTTTTGAGTGTTCACTCTATTCTTGTGCTTGGGTGTGCTAGAACATTTGGTGCGATAGAGTTGTGGAAAGATGATGATGTATTGTGCACAGAAGTATATAAGACAAGGATGAGAACTCTCTGTCAGATTCAGTCTTTGGCCTTGTCCTTTAAGCACATTAGAGTTCAGTATGAAAGATTTTGGCACATTATAGCTCAGTATGAAAGATTTTGGCACATTATAGCTCAGTATGAAAGATTTTGGCACATTATAGCTCAGTATGAAAGATTTTGGCACATTATAGCTCAGTATGAAAGATTTTGGCACATTATAGCTCAGTATGAAAGATTTTGGCACATTATAGCTCAGTATGAAAGATTTTGCACATTATAGCTCAGTATGAAAGATTTTGGCACATTATAGCTCAGTATGAAAGATTTTGCACATTATAGCTCAGTATGAAAGATTTTGGCACATTATAGCTCAGTATGAAAGATTTTGGCACATTATAGCTCAGTATGAAAGATTTTGGCACATTATAGCTCAGTATGAAAGATTTTGGCATATTATAGCTCAGTATGAAAGATTTTGGCACATTATAGCTCAGTATGAAAGATTTTGGCACATTATAGCTCAGTATGAAAGATTTTGGCACATTATAGCTCAGTATGAAAGATTTTGGCATATTATAGCTCAGTATGAAAGATTTTGGCACATTATAGCTCAGTATGAAAGATTTTGGCACATTATAGCTCAGTATGAAAGATTTTGGCACATTATAGCTCAGTATGAAAGATTTTGGCACATTAGAGCTCAGTATGAAAGATTTTGGCATATTAGAGCTCAGTATGAAATGGGCCTAACACAGTATTCCCTAATATGCCTTAATGGCATGGAAAGAGGAATTTTTACCCATTTTATAAGACTGGGTCAACCTCGGGGCCATATTAGTCAGGAAAAAAAAAATCCCACTCATCTGGGGATTCAAACCTTTAACCATTCGGCTGCTAGATGAGCGCTCTAACCACTATGCTAGCCGGTCCGGTGAAAAGGAGGTAAGGAAAATAAGCAAAGTTCCTGTCCGGTCTGACGTCTTCATTCATGATCTTTTTATCACAGCTTCATCTGCAAACTCCATTGTTGCAAGAAGATTATTAAACACCAACATAAGACTTAATTTGTGGACAGATTTATTCATATATTGATGCCTTGCGCGATTCATTGTGTTACTTATAGGTTTTAGAATACTCTTCTATAAGTGGTAGTGCTTAGAAGGTCAGACATTGTATCTACGGAGCCTCAAAAAAAAATGCTGTATATAATGTGTGCTGATATAAGAGTCATATTTTACCTGATATGCTTGTTCCACAACTTCACTATAGCATCATCTGCCATAAACATTATACTCATGTTCCAAAACTTCACCATAGCATCAACTGCCAAGAACATTACTCACAGAAAGATCACACCTCTATCTGTTGTTTATAATACAAAACTTTCTAGGATAGAATGTATACATAAAACAATTTGAATTCTGACACACATTTATTTTAATACTTCATATTATCACCTTATATTATTATTAATGAATGCATTTTTTTATTTTGCAGAATATACTTATAAAGAAGGGAGAGAATAGGAACTACCAAGCAGTGATAGCTGATTTTGGCCTGGCCACAAAAATACCAGATCCAAAGTAAGTTCTTTATGAATCAAAATCTAACTCTCAAACTTGCAGAAGTGAAGGGACTTGCATTTTTTTCTCTCATCACATAAAAGAATGAGTTGAGTGTTTGGTGATCAAAATAAAATATAGTAAGGAGGGAAATCTCTATAACCAAGCACAAAAAAAAGATGAGACACCACAGGGTGAGAAGTGAGGGTAGACCAGAAGAGGCATGGAGAAGAACAACAGAAAGGATGTTGAGCAATAGAGGGCTCACCTGGACAAGAGTGGAAAAAAAGGCAAAGGACAGGCATTTGTGGAAAACCCTTGCATAAGCCCCATGTGCTCTGGGCACTTAAGGTTCAGAGAGAGAGAGAGATATATAAAATGTAGTATTATAATTTTCATTTTTTGCAGTTTGTGAGGTGGAAAAAGGAAATTAACTCTTCAGGTTTTTCATGTTATTTAAAACTTGATTATACAGAATATAGCAGTTTTCTGTGGCTGATCTTTGTTAATGCTCGCTTCATCTCTTCCACAGGAGATAAACTTTAAACCATTTCTTTCCAAATCTATCATGCTGTGGCTGCCTGGTCTGTTTTTTTCTCTATGTCATCTTTATACTTTGTCATGTTTCTTTCTTGTGTCTGTTTTTTTGTTTTTAACGTTACCATTATATTTCAGTATGACGGAGCCTTTACTGCCTGTTGGCTGCCCATGGTGGATGGCTCCAGAGGTTATTTTTGGCAAGTTCTACGATGAAAGAGTAAGTAAAGAAATGATTTAACTCTTTTTTTTTAAAAATTCCTATCACCACCTTGTTGCAAGCCAGTTTGTAAGGAGAATGTATTAGTCAAACAGTGTCTTTTTAAAAGTGTCTTCAATCATTCGTTGCATCCTGCTGATTTCTTTTTTTTTCACATTTTATGTGAATCATGCTTACAAGTTGTATGAATTTTTTAAAACTTGTTCCATCAAAGTTTATTCCTTTTAGTGGCACAAAGACTTTGCCAAATTTATTTCAATGACTTTATTGTAATATATATTTTTGTCCATACTCATAGTATTTTTTTAAGTTTCTGCAGCCAGGAATATGGACATGGAATAAATATTACAACGAGAAAAAATTTATGGAAATAAACTGAACCTAACTTATGTGATACTAGAAGATAAACAGACTTCCAGATTTCTACTATCAAGATTATGTTGTATATATGTGTATGTATATGTGTGTGTGTGTATATATATATATATATATATATCTTCTTCTTTGTATGCACAGTGGTGATGATGATGCGTGGTACCCTGATTTTTGCGATGTGCCTTTTGGCTGGGTACCTCCAACTTCAGCACCTTTCCTTGCTAGGGCAGACTGTGGTCTTGCTCAGACTGCCATGAAGACAGTGGTGTAGGCTGGCCCGGCCAAAACTTTGTTTTCCAGCCTCTGGTGGCTATACTTAAGCCCCTTCTCCATATCGGATCCAGCATGCAACGCTGGCTGGCCAGATGAAGTTGAGACAGTTCCACAGAGACACTCCGACTTTGGGATGAGGAATCTGATGAGTGCCTCAACGATATCCATTCCCCGCCACCTATAGTCTGCTGGCTCTGTTTTGTTTCCATCATTCTGATAGCCGTTGTTGTAAAGACCTATAGGCTTGTCACGTCCTGGATTCATTGGTTTCACACCAGATTTTCCTCATCCCCGCCGGCGATCTCCATGTCCCCATCCATCCACCAACCTGACATTACATTTTACAAAAATAACAATTACAATCAGTGTTGATTGCTACAGGTTTCTGGGCTACAGAAGTAGGCCAGAGTTTTTAAGCAAACAGATCTGTGTTCCCTGTCTCACAAAGACTATGTTAAGATAAGTGTGTTCTTAAAACAGTTGTTCCCAGGGGGATATATATATATATAAGGTTCTTAGAGAGCCGTGCTAGCGTAGTGGATTAGACACTTACTTGCCAACCAGACGACCTGGTTTCGATTTCCACTCACCATGGTGGTGGTCAGACTGTGGCTCGCAAAAAGACTCACAGGGTTCACCCAGCCTCAAGAAAGAATGGGTAGCAGAATGTAAATGTCTTTATTTTTCAAGTGATCAGCTTCTGTAACTGAGGTACCCGCTCTCAGCCCAAAAACCTTTGTTCCCAAACACAATCGTCAGGTATGTATTTTTGTTTGGGTTGCTGGAAAAAGCTGGAAATGCTTCTATGATTAAAAAGTTCATTTTATGTAATGAAGGACTGTTTTTTTCAAATATTGAGATCGCAGGATTTACAAGCTTGTAAAGCTTCAATTCATTGTTACTTATGGTCAGGTTACTGCTGTCAGAGGGAGCTCATTGTGCCATTTAATTTTTGGGACACTGTTCATGGCGGTAGACAAAAATTCAGTATGAACCAGTACAATCGTAGACTTTGTATTTTTTTCATGCAGCTTATTTTTCATAAATTTCTCTGTTTGCATGAATATTGGTGGGTGAATTGGGGGATCCTACTAAAAAAAATATGTTTTAAAGGGGTTTTTTGGTAGTTGCTTAGAGTAGGAGTGACAGAACCATGACATACCTGTGAGATGTGACATACATGAAGATTTTCTGGGCACATGAAAACCCACAAATGTTAGACTTCATAAATACAGTCAAATTTATCATTATTAATGGTGTGTGAGTAAAGTTTTTACAAAAATTAGCTAATATTGGTAAGCACATTCAAAAAGATTTCTCACAAATAGCTCAGAGCATTGATACAGGTAAGGGAAGAAATAACTACTTCAGTGAAAGTCTTCTTTTGTGGGTTTTTTTAAAATTTGTTTTTTTTAAAAATTCTTTTTGAATAAAAAAATATTTCTTTTCAACTTTTTTCCAGGTCATATCTATTGAACTTTTTGTTCTTGCAGGCAGATCTGTTCTCCTATGGTATCATTTTGTTGGAGATTACAGCTCGTATCGAAGCTGACCCAGAGACAATGCCCAGAACTAAGGTTTGTCTGTGTGTGTGGTTGCTGTGCTGCGATACGATAATTTTTTAGTTTTTTCTGAAGTTAGTGCAGCATTTAGATTATCTTGAATCATTACTAACTAAAAATGGAGATGCAATGAGGAATATTAAAAGGAGGACATCTATCGCTCTTCAAAAAATAAAACAGCTAAAGAATCTGTGGAGAGGAACAGACAGAACTACAAAAATAAGATTTTTAAGGGCATGCATCTTTCCCATCGCAACATATACCTGTTAGACTTGGACACTTAACAAAATAGCTGAACAACGCATAAATGCCTTTGAATGTAAATGCCACAGAAGAGTTCTTCAAATATCATGGACACAAAAAAAAAAAAAAACCAAATATATCCATACTTATAAATCTTATATCCTTCCCATGCCGTTAAACGTCACATAGGACTCGCAAAGTAGTTTGCCAATTTTTCCTGTGTTCGGCTAGTCTTTCAACCTCATCAAAGGATTTTATGCCTGTTAATTTGGCCTCTCTTAACAATGTCCTCTTCAGAGTTTCAGGCCTTCTGCCTCTTTTTCTTTAGCCTGTTGTGTTCCACTTGATAGCTTGTTTTGGGATTCTCTGATCATTTTATATCCATCTTATCTTATCTTATATCCTTCCCGTGCCGTTAGACGTCACATAGGGCTCGCAAAGTAGTTCGCCAATTTTTCCTGTCTTCGGCGAGTCTTTCAACCTCATCAAAGGATTTTATGCCTGTTAACTTGGCCTCTCTTAATAATGTTCTCTTCAGAGTTTCACGCGGTCTGCCCCTTTTTCTTCGGCCTGTTGTGTTCCACTTGATAGCTTGTTTTGGGATTATTTTATATCCATACTACATTTTATATCCATACTACAAGAACTTAATATTGAAGAAGGTTGGGTAGTAAGGAAGATAAACAGAGAAAACTTAAATATTTTGGACACATTAAACATCATGATAATTTAGAGAAGACTGTCTTGGAAGGGTACATAATGGGAAAAAGAAAGAGAGGATGACCAAGGCGAAGATGGCTACAAAACATCATTGGTGATCTGTGAATGGTTGCATCAGCGCAGGACATCTGCTTACAACTGAGAGGCCTACTGAAGAGCTGTTAGGTAGGCAAAGTTCCACAAGGGACGTGCAAATGACTGACTGACCGACTGGAGTTAGCATATTTCAGTCTTTCTAAGGATGATTGTCTTTTTTTGATTTTGAACATTTACACAAAAATTCCCATGCAGTTAGAACAAAAGGAAGCTGATGAATAACTTCCTTTTGTTTTCAGAACTTTGGTGTTGACTATGTGAAGATTTGTGAGATAGTGGATTACTGCCCATTAGATTTCCTACAACTTGCTTTCAAATGCTGTCAGGTTAGTAACAAGTAGGAGAAATATGGGAGGCAGCTACATTATTTTGTTAGTTTGTTTTAATGTAAATTAATGATCATTAGCAGAGATAAAGGTTCAAATGTTTAAAATCGGACTCCAGCATCACTGCATTCAGGACAGCCCCATATGTGCTGTGCCACATGGTGCAACTTCCATCTAAGAGTATGTTTACTAATAGTCCCATCAAGTGTTGGCTCTCTACAATGCATTTTCTGCCACACAGTTCAGATTTCCAACCAGCACCCTTAATTTGTCCTAGCTCCAGCAGTCCTTTCACAATTACATTGTTCTTCCATTCCTGCTCTCATTTTTCCACAGCCTTTCCAGTACAGTTTTAGCAATGTCATCCTTGTCCATTCTCATTCTGGCTCTTATTTTAGCCTGTCCAGCAATTCTGTCTGCCACTTTGCCATCTACTCCCACGTGCTCTGGACAATAAAGCCATGTTAGACTCCTCACAGTTGACTGGATTAACAGATGAACCCATTCTTTTTGAAGCAATTTTTTTCTCAACCTTACCAAGCATACTCTGTGAATCAGTCACAGTGATGCCATGAACTACATCATGGGCAACTAACCATTCCATTGCCACAGACACGGCCTCAGTTTCCATTCGCAAGCTTGATGTGGGGACTTCAGGGCTCCTGAGCCCTGTGCCACAACTCCTCCATTGCAATAGACAACAAAACCCCAACCACTTCTGCTGTTCCGAGACACTGAGCCATCTGTATATATTACCGTGTCGGAAGACCCACAGTGATGCTGGATGAGATCTTGAGCACAAAGTTCAAATGCTCCTTGTGCCCAGTCTGCATTCACGGTTCTTCTGTATAATAACTTTTGTTAGCTGAGGTTGGTTCTGTACCCGTAACCAATCATCACCTTTAGGCATCTCATCTAGATCGCACACTGACATTGTTTCCTTAGCTTCAGTCATCCAGGATCTGCTTTGTTTGATGTATCTTCCCTTTATCAACCCCAACTTCTTCTAGAGAGGATGATCCTTCATGCCAGCAACCCTGATGTATGCCTTTACCTGAGCATGCTTGTGTTTAGACTTCACACTCAGCAAATCAAGCAGAAAGTGCATGGCTGCTACAGAAGTATCCCTGGTGCAACCCAAGATCACCCTCATTGTCTTGTTCTGTACACAGTCTTGTTTGTTCAGAAGTGCATTTGACAGGATGAGCTGGCCTAGACTATACTCCAATAGTAACATCACCAGCTCCTGCATCAGCAAGTATAGAGTGCACTATGGAAAGTTTGCTGCAGCCATTAACCTAGCCGCTTCCAACACTTACTTGGTCTTTTGTATGACATTGTCCACACATGTTGTGCAAAGGACAAGGAACAATCAAATGTGATCCCTAGATACCACATGAAATGTCTTCTCTTATAGGAGGGTCATACTGAAAGTCGTGAGCAAAACTTTTTTAAACATCAGAATTTATAGATAGAGAAAATATAAATGTATCACCTTAAATTGCATCCTTTTCTTCACTTTTCAACATAATCTCCATTTCTCTGCACACATTTTCCCCATTGCTCTGCAAGTTTGAAAATACCCTCCCGGTAGAATTCTGTTCCAGCTGACTGACGGCGCTACTTTCTGGACGTTCTCTCCTGTGGGACCCAGTGGGCACAAACTTTTCTATAGCCTAGGGTTTCAGTCATTTCCTATACTGCATTGTGTCCTATTCCAAGATTACAGCGATTTCAGATACTGTGACACATCTATCTTTAATGATGTCGTCAACCCTTCCACGTTGTGTTCAGTGGAGGCAGTTCGAGGGCGACTGCTGCGAAGTATTACCTTGGATCCTCATATTTCCATCTTTGAAATGTTTCACCCACCTCCTAACACTGCTAGCATCCATACACACATCTCCATAACCAAGCTGAAGTCTTTGGTGAATTTCAGCAGGAGGGATTTCCTCTTTAACGAGGAACTCAATAACAGCACATTGACGAAACAAAGCTTCACCACCCGTCATTTTGTTACTGCTCTACATGGTCACGTGACACATGATGGTGACTTCATGTGACCTCTACATGCAGTGTAAAGGATACAGATAAAAGTGATACATTTATATTTTCTCTGTCTCTAAATTCTGATTTTTAAAAAAATTTTGCTCACGACTTTCAGTATGACCCTCGTATCTTGTCCCCAACTCTTCGCAATAGTAACTTCAGATCTTACAATTCTGCTATTTAATGAGCACTGCAGGATGCTAGCTTTTCAGGGTTTATCACTTTCAGAGATAATGGAAGTGGAACTATCACATACACAATTTATGTATTTCACTTCATTTGCTTTGTTCAGATCCTTTTTTTTTTACTTTCTGTATCTGTCACTTCATTTTCTGAACTTTTTTTTTGTTTGTTTTTTTTTTTTGTTTTGCCATATTTACATTGTCATCCATGGAAAAATGATTTCTGAAAAAGACCTTTACTTTTAAAAAGACCTTTTAACAAATGATATTTGGTGAATGTTAACTAAGGATGGAGTGCAGCAAATATCTTTCTGTTTTACTATGACAGATCAGTAAATGTGACTGAAGTTTGGAGTTTGATTGAAAGGGGGAGGGGGGGGGTGTTGGTGAAAAGAGCATGAAGAAGTTGAGAAATGAAAAAAAAAAGCCAGAAAACACATAATGAGGATAAAAATGAAAAGTTGGTGGAATTCTGTATTATGTTTGATGAGAAAAATGTGAAGAAGAAATATTAAAACTTTCCGTGTAGATAAGATTATACATGGGGCGATTGATAAGGTAAGGTCTCCAACTGCGTCTAATCTCTAGTAATGGAAACCAGAAAAAGTTTGCACATATTTTAGATAGCCATTACTGCGTTATGTAAACAGGCCAAGCATCAGCGCAATGTCCAGTGCTGTTAAGCAATAGTGTCAGTTAATAATGAGTGCTACATCTGAGTTATGTATAAAGCAGCAATCAGTAATAGAGTTTCTGACACTAGAAGGTTGTGCTCTGATTGTAATTCATGGATTTATGAAAGGACCTAGCTGTCGACAATATGATCACCCAGGTAATGCATCTGCAGAATCAGGCCTGAAAGGAGACATTTTCTTCTTCGTCACAACAATGCAAGGCCACTTTGTAGTGCACAGACGAAGGAAACTGCGACAAGATTAAAATCCACAGTTGTTTCAGACTGACTTCTAGCTGTCCCCTAAACTGAAGGAGACATTGAAAGGTTAGCATTTTTCATCGGATGCTAAAGTTGAAGCTGCTGTTCACACGTGGATCAGACACCAACTGGAAATTTTCTTCTAGCTTATGACAGCTGCCTTATACTGTCTTGAAGTCAGTGAAGATATTATGTACTTCTTTTCCATATTCCCAGTTCTTTTCTGCTCTTTGACATAGATAAAATATTTGGTCTACAGTTGATCTGTTCTTCCTAAAACCTGCTTGATAGTCTCCTAGTATATTCTCACTGTATGGTTTTAATCCATTTAAAAGTATAATAGTATTTTGTAGCTTGTTTGTAGTAAGGACGTTCCATGGCAGATATTTCACTTCAGTAAATATACAAGATCTAAAATGTGGCAATTTTATGAAAGATCATTACATGCTGGCAGGCTGATTCAATCAAAACTCCAAAATCTGGAATGAGGGAATGTTCACACTTGAAAATGCTGTGGAAAAGTACAGAAAATTGTGTGAACAAATTGGCAACCTGTATATTAAAAGCTGAACTAATCTTCTATTTACTGAAAATCAAATGTTTCAGTGCTCATACCAGTTTCAGCTCTCATACCAGTTACAGGGCTCACACCAGTTTCATCTCTCATACCAGTTACAGGGCTCACACCAGTTTCAGCTCTCATACCAGTTTCAGGGCTCACACCAGTTTCAGTGCACATACCAGTTGAAATTTGTGCTTAACATAGGTTTTTTTTTTAATTAACTTTTTTATTTTTGTAGACACTATTTTCAGTGTTAAATTTTTTTTTCTTAAAAAAAAGTAAATATTTCATGTGAAATTTAAACATTCATAAACATCATGGAGAATGCTTTTTTTTTTTTTTTTGGTTCTGTTTAGATTCAACCTGACCAGCGTCCAGGTTCAGGAGTTATTATAAGCACCTTAGAAACAATATACAAGAATCTGCAGGCCAACACAGTATCTACCTCAGGTTGTTTCTTTCTTCCTTTACTTCCATTGATTGTCATTCATTTGTCATAATAATCTTCATGTCTTATCTTACAGCATAGCTCATCTAAATATCTTTTAGTTATTCTGGAAACAGCTTTATAACCCATCTAAATTTCTTTTAGTTATTCTGGAAACAGCTTTATAACCCATCTAAATTTCTTTTAGTTATTCTGGAAACAGCTGTATAGCTCATATAAATTTCTTTTAGTTATTCTGGAAAAAAGGCTTTATTTTAAAATAGTGGTCTTTATTCTGTGTTTCTTGCTTTAATGAGTAGTTTTCATGTGTTTGTCCATACTTTGGTATAATTATTTAAATTAACCTATCCCAACAACTTTTGATTTTTCTGCTCAGAAAAAAAAAAATACTTTAATAGTTTATTCTAAAATTAATTGATAAAATTAGTGTTTATTACAAAAAGTCATTTTACATATAAAATATCTCCCCTCTTAAATATTTTAAAACATATACTTATATAATATTAACGTTTTCATAATGTATCCTTTATCCATGTAATTTGATCAGACTACAATCGGATATAATTTCTGTCTTCTCATCGCATGATTATTAAGTTCACAAACTTGTGTCTTTTAATGATATGATTACCTGGTTCTCTTCTAACTCCTGTCTTCCTATGATATGATTACCTGGTTCTATTCTAACTTCTGTCTTCTTATGATATGATTACCTAGTTCTCTTCTAACTTCTGTCTTCTTATGATATGATTACCTGGTTTTATTCTAACTCCTGTCTTCCTGTGATATGATTACCTGATTCTATTCTAACTTCTGTCTTCTTATGATATGATTGTTTTGTTTTCGAACTTTTGTCTTCTGAGAAATTCTCTTTTATGGAGAGCAAAACAGCACAACTCTTCAGACCATCACAGAAGTATGGTTTATTGTTTCATTCATGGTGTGATTGTCTGGTTCTCTAAATTTATGTCTTCTCTTGACATATCCAAATAATTTTTATTATTATTATTCTCAAAAGCCAAGACATCATTTGCATGAACACACAGACACATTGACTATAAATGCAACTAAATGTATTTCTCTGTGTGAATCATTATTTATAGTTTGTAAATGTTATTTCTGTGTGAATCATTATTTATAGTTTGTAAATGTTATTTCTGTGTGAATCATTACCTACAGGAAAGCTCCACAAGAGGTCAAGATCTGAAGACAACATCGTCCAGGGCAGTGACAATTTCACGGGTGAAATTTTCATGACCCCACAGATTATGGCTCAGGCGATGACCAAAGATGACCCCCATTACTGCCCTGCTAGCATCAACCCATTTGCCAGTATTACCATATTCAAGGATGGGAGGAAAATACACGAGTTTCCAAGGCAACAAAAATATAGTGGCAGTAACAGTGAGTTAGGGTTTTTGGGAAAATCAGCTGACCTGATGACTTTAAGCCAAAATTCCATTATTTGGAATGAAAAACAAGAAAGTCAGTCATTGCCTTCCTCACCTATAATGCTAAGGAAGGCAGCTGAAAAGTTGCACCAGGCTTCACTTCATGGTAGTGATGCTGTGCAGACAGAAAGTCAGCATGAGTTGCACTTCAGTGTCAACAGTAATAAACAGGAGATTGTAGATAACTCGGTGGCTGCAGACAGGAGAGCCCGTTTCAGCAGTAACCGAACCAGAAGCCTAGGTAGTTTGGATTTCTGGAACTCGGTAAATGGTCCAAATGCTCAGAACAGAAACAGAGGAGGTAAGAGTCCTCTACAGCCAAGCCATTCTGAAAAGTCAGGGTACTGTAATAGACTTGGGGTAGATATCCGGGAGTCGAGTGTGGAAAATCAGCTCGAGTTAAGAAGTGGTGACAGCACTGATAGCCCAGGTGATGATGAGAGTAGTTTCCCTTCTGAGTACGATTCAAATGTCAACTTCAGCATGGCCAGTAATACATATCACAGCTTCAACAAGGAGGATGATGGGACGAGCTGTGCTAATCCATGGAGGAGTTGCAACGAGAGCTTAAGCACAAGCAGTCAGTCGAGCTTTGTCAGCTGCGGTGACCTTGCTGAAGGAGAGGAAGCTTTTGAGGTAATTTCTGATTCTCTAGTCTCTTGTGAGGTGGAGGAGGACGAGTGGGCAGTCTCGGAGAAGAAAACCTTAAGCAGCCAAGACACGCTCACCTCACAGATTACAGTAGGAAATGGAAACCAAAGCTGCAACCGTTTTAGAAAAGATGATGTGAAGTTCAACAAAAGAAACAATAGCAACACTGATTTGTAAAGAAATAACCGTATTGTGCATTTTGTAGGTCAGTTTATTTGCAGCTTCCTACTTTTAAGCTTTTTTTTTTTGCTATCATATAGGTCAGCTTGCTAATAAATGTCTTGTATCTTTCCTAGATCAGCTGGGTTCAGATCTCACATCTTTTAAGTAGGTCAGCTGCCAGTGATAACCAGACCATTATATCTAAACTTTTCAACATCATTATGTGTCAGCAGTTCAGAAGCCCTGCCTCTCTCTCTCTCTCCCTCTCCCTCTCTCTCTCCCTCTCTCTCTCTCCCTCCCCCCTCTCTCTCTCTTCCCCCACCCTCCCTCACCCTCTCCCCTCAACTGTGTGTGTATGTGGTGGTGAGAGAGAGAGAAAATCACTTTATCAGTTTACTACTAAATTTAAGAACATGCTTTTTTTTTTCTTTTAAATATTATCATTTAGTGTGATTGTGAATATCCTTTTGGACTTGTAGTACTTTGAAACCCTGAGAATCTTCACTTCATTAAGGAACTTGATACAACTAAAAATTATTTTTTCTTCCCAAAATAAAGATGAGACAATGAAAACTAGTACACTGATTGTTTCTCCAAGACCTTTCGAATATCTTCAGAGCGTTAAATTGTAATACAGATTGGCCAGACTCATAGAGAATGCTACTATCCATATCCTTCTCTTCTGCAGATTATTTTGTGTATAGGGATAAGAAGATCTTGTCTTGTTTCAAGAATTTATATTTGATGTTTAACTAGGATCATGCCCTTTGTTCATTTTGTTAAAATTTATCAAGTTTTGTTTTTCATGGTCAGTGCTTTGTTTTCATTTTGAACACAGTCCCTGATTTATTATGTAATTTTATGAAATAATTTTTGTGTCTGTAGTCAGTGAATTTACACATATGAAACATGTTAACACGCCTTCTCGGCATTTTGTCTTTGAATATATTAATTGCGTTGAGCTCTAGCAATTCATGTGTTTTCCTCATGAAGTATTTTGAGTAATTATAATTTATAGATAGTTTATATATGAATATATTCAAGTACAGTATTATACTGATAAGAGATAAACTGGAATTTGTTATGTGATATTTTATATATATATATATATATATATATATATATATATATATATATATATATATATATATATATATATGTATATACATGTATGTATGTATGTATATACGTACAATACCTTTGTATATGTTCAAGTGTTGTGCATTACCAGTGATTTAAATCTGTGAATAAAAGGTTGTTTTTTTATTAACATTCACTCACAGTGGAATTGGGTGAAATTCTATATTTATAAGGTTGACCTCCACATAATATCCTATTTTCCCTTCATTCACTGATATCAGAGTGCAGTGCTGTCCAGTGATTAGACTTTTGAAAAAGTTAGGAACAGTTTTTTTTTTTTTCATTAACAGAGCATACATTTGTGATATTTCAGCTTATTCATACAAAAACATATGAAAAAATAGGAAAAGAACAGAAAGTCTAAGTTAAAAACTTGTACAATATTCCTACCTCAAGACTTGTTTCCTGGAGCGTAGTTGTAAGTAATATAAATGTTTAAATGAAGAGCTGAGGGGCATATGACACTATTTTGATTGGGTAGAAGTAAAGAAGACTACTTTGATTGGTTAGAAGTAAAGAAGGCTACTTTGATTGGTTAGAAGTAAAGAAGGCAACTTTGATTGGTTAGAAGTAAAGAAGGCTACTTTGATTGTTTAGAAGTAAAGAAGGCTACTTTGATTGGTTAGAAGTAAAGAAGGCAACTTTGATTGGTTAGAAGTAAAGAAGGCTACTTTGATTGGTTAGAAGTAAAGAAGGCAACTTTGATTGGTTAGAAGTAAAGAAGGCAACTTTGATTGGTTAGAAGTAAAGAAGGCTACTTTGATTGATTAGAAGTAAAGAAGGCTACTTTGATTGGTTAGAAGTAAATAAGACTACTTTGATTGGTTAGAAGTAAAGAAGGCTACTTTGATTGGTTAGAAGTAAAGAAGGCTATTTTGATTGGTTATGAGTAAACAAGGTTATTTTGGTTGGTTAGGAGTAAAGAAGGCTACCTTGATTGGTTAGGAGTAAAGAAGGCTATTTTGATTGGTTAGAAGTAGAGAAAGGGGATAAGAGAGAGGGGCACAGTAGTTGTTAGGCCTGCATAAAAGATGGGCAGAATAGATTAAATGATTGTACCTGGGGTGAATGAAGGGTAGGTGAGAGTTTAGTAGAGAGAGTTTGTTATGTTCAGATTTTGAGTGTGAAGAAGTGAGAGATTAGATAGAGTTGAATTTAGAATTCAGTCCATGTGGTTTTTTTCTTCCCTTTTTTGCCTTTCTCGTGTGTTTTATATCATACGTGTTCATTAAACTTTCTCTTCTTTCTCTACTTCTTCATCCTGTATGTTTTTGTATGAATAAGACTTAAGTCAAAGTGTTACAGCTGTTCCTAACTATTTAAAAAGTCTGAATGTTACTACAGCATTGTATATATTTATATATTAGTTCTTTGTAATTACACCCAAAAAATATTAATGCAGTTCAGGGTACCAATTTCAGAGACTTCATTAACACTAGTGATCCAGCATCCTTGTAGGGAAGACAGCAAGTCAGTTTTGAAAAACCTAATTGTGCCCCCTGTAAAGTCATATTACTTGTTGGTGACTTCAAGTTTTGAATATTTTCAGATTTGCAGTTTATGGCTTGGTGTTTGTACTTTATTGCAAAAGTCTTTCCACGACCATTATTTAACAGGAAAATACAGCGCAGCTTCAATAGAACTACACGTTTCATTAGCAAGTACAAAGGCAAGAAAAAGCGAAAACCTGTTAATCTAGGATTCAGAAAAATCAAAGTCAGAGCAGTGACAAAACTTGTACAATATTCCTTGATACAGGAATTTCTCAGATACTGTCATAAATTTGACATTTTCATAAATTTGACATTTTCATAAATGTGCATTTAGAGCAGCACAGAATTCAAAAGTTGTATTTATACGTTGCTACCACATGAATATAGAAATATATTTCTTTCTTTCTCACACACACACAGACAGAGAGTGTGTGTTATAGATCAGAATTAGCACTTCTTATGATGGTGGAATAAGAGTGAAAAAAACATGCTAGAGTATAGCACCAGAGAACAAAATGCAGAAGAAAGATGAGTGGAAAACATTTGCAGTTTCAGTGGAATTGAAGGGGGAAAAAAAAAGCATCAGAAAATTGGTAAGATCAGCGGCAAGAGCCAGAAAGCGAAGCATGGATGCTGCATTAAAAATAATTAAGGACAACTCCTGATAGACAGCAGATGTAAGTGAACTTTTCAATATTGTGAGGATATATGGGGGGGGGGTATAACCCAAAAATATCCAGAATTTACGTCAAAGAAAACATGTAGGAAAGATAACAAGTTCATCATATAGTCTCCTTCAACGTATTCTACACCTGATCAGTGCAAGCGTTTTTTTCCATTGCTGGAAATATTTCTGGAACTCTTCAAGGGGAATAATGTTTATGGCCTTCAATTTTTGTTTCACTTAATCTACATCAGTGAATCACTTCCCTTTCATTTCTTCATCCGTGGGAACAAAAAAAAAAAAAAAGGTCACATGGAGCAAGATCTGGCGAGTATGGCGGATGAAGAACAAGCACCATGTTATTTTTATCCAAGAAATGTTGGATAGACAAGATTGAGTGAGTGGGAGTGTTACCGTGGTGTGGTAACCAGTCTCCACTTCTTCATAAATTTAGCAGTCACGTGCTTCATTTTCAGATCTGTTAAAATTCACTGGCTTGAGCTCCACGACGAATTTGTCTCTTCAGAAATTTGTTTGATGGCATTTCGATGATCTTTGTTGATTGCCTGGAGAATTGTTTCAATGTTTTCACCATTTCTGCTAGTCGAGGGTCAACCACATTGTGGTTGGTCTTCAGCTGACATATTGCCATTTTTGAAATGGGAAAACCACTGGTAGACCCATGTTTTACTTAAAGTGTAGTCCTTAAAGGCTTTCTGCATCATATTAACAGTTTCTGCAGCAGTTTTGTTCAAAAGAAAACAAAACTTCACACATACTCTCTGTTGCTTGTTGTCAGCCATCACAGAAATCACCGAATGACACTTGTAGAGGTACGCAGAAAGTTGCCAAATGAACAAACTACTTCACTCAGATTTATGCCACTAGGCAAATTGATGTTGGAAACTGTATTCTAATGACACCTGGCAGCTTGCATGCAATGTTAAATTTTTTTGTTTTCTTTGTTACTAGCGCTACCCCCCCCCCCCCCCCCCCCCCCAAACTTTGATAATATGAATGACCAAAAAAATCTTAAAATTAGAGGTAAAAAAATAAAATTTATGTAATGACACAGTGCACGATATCCATCTCGGGGCTTAAAAAGATGAATATTTATATCACTGCCACAGAAAGCAAAATCAGTAGAATGTACTAACTTCTGACCAATGAGTGATAATCTTCGAAATCATTCAAGAGAAATTAGGTAACAAAATATATAAGAAAATAACACTTTGGCTTTAGAATAAAATGTTGGGACAAGGGAAGCATAGATGATAACTAAGAAATCTATGCAAGTGAAAAAGCAGATTTATGCTGCTTTTTTTTTTTTTTTTAATAGACTGTACAAAGGCTGGTTTCTCTATTTATATCATCTAAGTTTGTATTGTTATGCTGGAACTGGTCAGTTTGTTGCTCTCTGGCACTCAAGATCATTTAAGAATATGCATGTGTTCTGTAGTTGCTGGGTGGAGCCTTCCAATGTATTTGATATGTCTGTAGCTACTATTCCGGTGGTACCGGGTTCAGTCCCAGCAGTGGTATTTTTTTTTTCTGGTACACACCAAAAAATGCCACGTGGTTCATCCAGCCTCTAAAAATGGATACCAAAGAAATCTGGGAAGGTAAAGCGGCCAGGCGTGATACTGACCACATCACACTTTTCATGTGCCAAAAGTCATGGAAAATACGGGCCTAACAGCGTATTCTCCATCATGCCTTAATGGCATGGAAATGAGAATAAAGTAGAAAAAGTAGTGTAGTGTTTAGCGTGGCCTTTCTCATTTAGATTGACACTGGGCTCTTCTTAGTGTAGTCTGACCTGACGTTGAAACAGCTCATTTGTCATTTTACAGTTTACTTTGCCCAATGTAGCTACAATGGCTCATTTGTTTTTGTACAGTCAAATATAGATGTTGATGAGGGTCACTTGTTTTATCTACAAGTCTTTGTGTTTCTGGTTACTTGCAGTAGCATGTAATTAAATCCATATTTGTTGCCGTCACATATTTTTGCATAATTGTTTTTTTATTAAAACTTATAGTTCGGTAACTTTGAAAAATTTTTGCTGCAAATGTAAGCTCAAAAAATGGCCTAAACAGAATTTTTGTGCCTGGATCAGTCAGTAATTAAGTTTAAAAGGTTTGACATACTAAAAAAACATTAACAGCCATTTTTTAATATTAATATAAAGGTACCCCCATGTGTCCATTCAAGTTAAGATTATTCAATTCAAATGTTATATCTACCCTCATTTATGCATGTGAAAGCTGGAAATCAACTAAAGAAATAGACAACAAATTAGACTCTTTTGAAAACAAATGCCTTTATACTTGGTATAAAGTGGAACAAATTCAAGAACAACGCAGAGATAAGACAGATGAGCGAACAACAACCTGCCTCATGGCTGATCAGAAAAAGAAGATGGACATATGTAGGCCATGTGATGAGAAGAAACAATCAGAGAATATCAAAGCAATCTATCAAGTGGAGCACAACAGGTCAAAGAAAAAAGGTCGACCGCGTGAAACTCTAAAAGAGGACATTGTTAAGAGAAGCCAGTTTAGTGGGCATAACATCCCTTGATGAAATTGAAAGACTCGCCGAGAAAAGTTGGCAGACAACTATGTGAGCCCTATGTGACATTTAACGGCGCGGGAAGAATGTATGATGTGTCCATTATAAATATTGCTTTTCATTATTGCGAATCAAAAGAGGTGCCTTAGTTCTGTTGTTGATAACATAGCAAGCACTCAGGCATTAGAGATTTGATCTAAAGCCTTAGACCATGTTTCTAACACATGAGATGTTGGTGTAATTTTCCCCTATTTTATGTGATCCATGGTGTTTCCAGTCAGTTCAGTTGCCTTTTATTTCCAGTTCCACTTGGTCAGCCATTTAAGATGTCTTTCATCTCTATCTTTTTTTTATTTCGCGTGACTTTAATAGAGATTGCCAGATTTCTAATAAGTGTATTGGCCAAGCTGAAATCATCTAATAAGTGCATTAGCCACACTGCACTGAAAACACCAGCCCAAGTACAGTTGCTAGATTTAGCCATAAAATAATAAAATTACAGCTTAATATAGCAGTATTGGTAGATTAACAAAGAAGAAAGTTTAGGAGGCCATTAAAAGTGTGATAAAAGCACATTTATTTGCATAGATATGAAAATTAATTCAGATTCTGTTAAAGCTGGAAAACTGGTCAGGTACAGTGTGAAAACGAGTGACAGAACTAGATGGAGTGTCGCTGCAGGCAACCTCCCAGTGAGAGATGGCACAGGATGAATGAACTGATGTTAGAGTCACAGTTAAAGCCCCTTCTTTATTCAGAGAATTTCAGTTTTATATTTCAAACAACAGGTTTCAGCTCTGAATTTCAGTTTTTTATTTCAAACAACAGGTTTCAGCTCTGAATTTCGGTTTTTATTTCAAACAGCAGGTTTCAGCTCATGTGTATATTCAGTCCTTAGTCCATTTTTTCGTGGTCTGTGAAGTCAGGGTACTAATAGTGTATGAGACAAAGGTGATTAGAAATTTTTGAAACTTAGAATATTTGAGAATGGCTGATATGAATATTAAATGAATGTATTTCAGCTGGTTTTACAGTTGTAAATCAAAGAGGTACATATAATTTTTGTTTCTCCAGGAATATAATATGTTGTGATATTAAAATATTTATTTTATGAGGTAAATACTCTTTTATATTCAGTCTACAAGCAGTTATTGTGCATAAGGAGGTCCTGAAGATGACTTTGTATGGTAAAAGACTGCAAAAGATCATAAATAAAGAGCTTAGAGCACCATCTTGACATATGTGTCCATTTTATTTCAAGACATTAATTAATTATAAACGAAGGTATGTCATTCTTCTGTTTTATGGTAATTAATGTTTTTTTTTTCAGTTTCTAATTATATTTCTGTTTTCCTTTTTTGTTAAAAGTTTAAAACAATCTTATATTCATGAGGTTCCAAATTGAAACAAAAATGACTATCTAATTGTATTTCTGTTTTTCTTTTCTCTCTTATTTTTTTTTTTTTGTTTTTGTTAAAAGTTTAAAACAATCTTATATTTATGAGGTTCCAAATTGAAACAATAATTGCTATTCGTATATGTTTGTGATTTTTTTTTCTATGTTGATGCCGGTTTTGACTGTCTTAACTGTATGGGACAATTTTTTTAAAAATTCAAAATGGAGGCTGTGATGATTTCTTTTAAATGTATGACTGGTGTGATCTTTTTTAATGTGGGCTGTGTTATTTTTTTTTTACTTTTTTTTCCTAGTTAATTGTTGCATTTATACTGATATTCTGTGATTTCTAGTTGAATTGTTGCACTTATATTGCTATTTAATAGTTGCTTCTGTTGAATTTTTTCCTTGCTTGCTATTTAAAATATATAGTTTGAAAGTGAACTTATCTTTAATATTGACAACATACTCATTGGGGATAAGATAATATCCTTAACAGAAATGGCAGTTTAGATGACAGTTAAGCAAGTGATATCATGGACAGATACCGTTTCAGTGTACATAATACTGGAGTATGACAGTTTTAATAATATGAACATCTGATACAGCAGATTAGGAGATTAGGTGGGATAATAAGTCGTTATTTTTTAAATTTACATTTTAGTTCATTACTTACGGTTGCATTTTATTATTTATTATTTTATTATTCATGAACATTTGTGAAATTTAAAGATTTAACATTGTTCATATGTAATTCTGTTTGCTTCATATTTCAGTGACTTGCACAGCATGGAAGTTTTGTCCAGTTAATTTAATTCATTCTGTTAGCAAATGAGGGAAATTAAAAGAAGGACATCTATCGCTCTTCAAAAAAATTAAACAACTTAAGAAGCTGTGGAGAGGAACAGACAGAAGTATAAAAATAAGATTTTTAAGGGTATGCATCTTTCTCATAGCAACATATGCCTATAAGACCTGGACACTTAACAAAACAGCTGAGAAACACATAAATGCCTTTGAATGTAAATGCTACAGAAGAGTTCTTCAAATATCATGGACATAAAAAAGAACAAATATATCCATACTACAGGAACTTAATATTGAAGAAGGTTGGCTAGTTAAGAGAATTAAAGAGAGAAAACTTAAATATTTTGGACATGATAATTTAGAGAAGACCATCTTGGAAGGATACATAATAGGAAAAAGAAAGAGAGGAAGACCAAGGTGAAGATGGCTGCAAGACATTGTTGATAATCTGCAAATGGATGCATCAACAGACGGGCATCTTGCTTACAACCGAGAAGCCTACAGGAGAGCTGTTATGGAGGCAAAGTTCTGCAAAGGACATGCAAATGACTGATGTTAGCAAATAAATGCTAATGTTTATTGTCAGATATATACATCTTTTTCTAACGACAAGTGTTAAAACAACAAGAACATCTGATATTATGTAGGTAGCCAAGGATCATCTTTCTGGTTCATGTTTTATGACTGAATTCATGTGTTTGATCTACAGAGTTAGTCACAGTAAGAATATTTTGTATTTGTGTTACAAGGTCCAGCGCTGTTGAAGCTGTAACTGCATGTTTTGGATGAACATAAATTTTTATCATGCAGATCTGTTGAGGCCTTCATGGTTATAGTTCTAGAAGAAAATTCCATCTGCTGCTAACTTTAAAAAAAATCTTAAGAGTATTTTAAAAACTGAATAAGAACTGCTTCAGTCAGTCAGTTATTTGCATATCCCTTGCAGAACTTTGCCTCCCTAACAGATCTCCTGTAGGCCTCTTGGTTGTAAGCAAGATGCCCTGCTGCTGGTGCATCCACTGCCAGTGCTACTTCATTGAAAGAACCTTCCCCCTCTCCCTACACCCTCTGACATTTCTTACTCCTCATGCCCCTTCTTCACAATGTTATTATTTTGGATCAATAATTAGAGTGTCAGATTTGTACACTTTAAAATATTTTAGTGTACATCAAGTGTCTTCATTGGTCATGTAAGAGCAGCAGGGTTATGTTTATTGAAGTGTTTGATTTTGCATATTGATCTCATTTTGTAAATTTGTTAGAAATGATTGCCACTTCAATTTTCTATAGTCTTAAGAGAACTGATGGATATATGAAATCTTGTTATTACACCTAATTTGTATAACAACTGTTTGTTACATGAAATTTATTTTTTTAAAAAAGTAATTTAATACCTGAGCTGCCAGCTAACTCGAATGAATTATTTTGTCTTGTATATAATTGATAATAAAATCTGTGTTTCAAATTAACTTTCACATGCATTGAAGGGTCAAAAAATAATTTGACAAAGTGATCTTGAACATTTTATGAGATGTTGCTTTTTTGAAATGCCACTAAATAATCAGATTTCGTGCAGAATTGTTTTTGTAATCTTAAGTTTAAATATATCAGAAGTTCTGAAAAATTTACTGTAAGTGTACATGAAGTTCATATTTATCTGATTTTTATTCCACATATGAAAAATAATTTTACTAATAAAAACATCTTGTATCCAGCATCTGAAACTCTGCACCCAAAAAACTTGCTTATTTGAATTTTTGTAAAACATAATTCTTATAATATTTTTAGAGTTTATTTATGTAATACATAAAGTATTTGAAGATCACATATAGCATATATTCTTTTTACATTTTTGAAGTCATGTATAATCAGGCTGATGTTCTTGTACAAAAGAAGTTCTAACAAAACTGAGT
Organism: Achatina immaculata; assembly: GCA_009760885.1. Taxonomy (NCBI): domain Eukaryota; kingdom Metazoa; phylum Mollusca; class Gastropoda; order Stylommatophora; family Achatinidae; genus Lissachatina; species Lissachatina immaculata. The sequence goes on along the minus strand of CM019720.1, from coordinate 63,688,998 downwards.
TCTTACATATCTGAAGAAATGAATCTGATGTTCTTTTACATTTAAGCATTTATATATCAGATGGTTCTTGTGTATCTAAAGATCTGTATAACTGAAACTATTTTTTTTTATATCTAAAGATTTACATCTTATGCTATTTATAGACATTGATTGATTCATTGTTCATTCATTGACGTGATGTTAATGAAACATACAAAGATATTCTTTATCATTTAGTTCTATGACTTCTGGGAGCTATTTACACAAATGTTTAGAGTCATGTAGTTAAAAGCATATTTTTATAAATAATACAGAAAGTGAATTACAGAGCCTTTTCATTGAGAACAAGTTAATAGTTAGGAAGTGCCCTCTTTGAGAGTGATCACGAAGTAACAGTGAATTGTCCATCAGTGGTAGAATTGATCTTAGGTTTTCATAATATAAAAACTAGTCCATCCAGCGGACATTAGGATATACTGTTGGCAACTTTCAATTTTGGATCAGTTGTGCAGAAGCTTAAACTAAAATTCAAGTCAGATTTGTTTGTGACAAAGCAAGTATTCTTTTTGGTTTTGATACCCAAGTCAGGAACAATGTGAGGAGACTGGACTTGTAATCCAAAACTGATATCACTAGTGATTGTATTAACAAGAGAAGTGAGCCCTGCTGAAATCCAACCTGGGCCATCACCCTGACAGTGTTAATCCCTGTCTGTGCTTTCTTAAGCATATACTGTTTAAAAGTTAATGACCTGTCAGATGAGACACTGAGTGATGATTCATTTCAATAGGAACCTAACTGCACTGACCCAAAGTAGTCCTGGGATGCACCAGTGACACATCTGTCATGACTATGAGGTACTTAAGGGGTTAAGCAGAATCAGAACACCACACAAACCAACATAGACATGTACAGGTGAAGGCCTTCTCAGTGCTGCCAACAAGGCAGATCAACCCTACACTTCATGCAGATGAAGGGAGACACATCAGGTGTGGGATTATCTTGTATGGATGAGGCAGAAGAAACCTTACAGGTGACATGTGATGCAGACAACATTACATACAGCACCTGATAAATGAGAGTTTACCAGTGTTGTCACTCAGCTGGGCAGAGAATGTTGTAACAGGGCTTATGGCGCTACTGAGCTTTGGAAACGTGAAGTCATTAAGTACCATTGCCAGGCACAGGGCTACATCATCTTTACCAACAGCTCCATCATCAGAGGATGATGAAGTGGTTGGAGCTTTGCTGCATACTGCAGTGCAAAGATATTTGAGGAAAGAGCAGGGACTGTCATATACCATCATAACTGACACTATGGGGGTGAAAGTTGAAGCCACCACTACTGCAGTCACTTGGCTCTTTGAATAGCAAATACACTGTATAATCACAGGGAGGGACTGTGAAAGCAAGGAAAGGTTCCCATGCTGAAACTGGACAGCTCAGACATCTCAAAGGCTGTTGTGGGCAAATGTTGGGATGATGAAGATTAACCTCTATCAGCAAAATGAAGGAACATGGAGGAAAGCAAGGCAGGGGAAGAATAAACTCCCTCTGTGGAGGGAAATGATAACGCCACAGTCAGTGTGCAGCAGGAACAAGCAGTACACACACCTTACACTGGAACAGGCAGCAGAGAAGGCGTGGGAATGTTCTGCTTCAGTGACATTACCCCCCCGAGATAATAGTCAGTCAGAGTTAGTGATCTTTATGTGTATTTAAAAGATGAAAAGACCAGTTAAGATGTGTGGATCTATTCAAGAGACTAAAAACTGTTCAGTAGAGAAATAGCGCTGTATGGAGGCTTCACGTATAGAGAATTTGGTTGTGCTGGAGAGATTTATGTTGGCTGCATATAACAGAATAAAAACTATTAAAAATGGTCAATTGCAACAACAGAATCTTCTGACGCTGATAATGTAGTTTCAGAACAATCCGATGGACAGCTTGGTGGTCTGCCCGAGGTATAAAACTCCTCCACTAAAATATTTCACTCTGTTACTTAATCTCAACTGAAGATGTCTGTTGCTTGTGGCTAGCAATTATTGTTTATCCTTGTATTTTTCATTGGTCATTTATGTTTCCTGGGTCATGACCTTGCACCTGTATGTAAAGTTGGCAGAGGGTAGGGGGGGGATGCTTTGCATTGAGTATCTGTCCTTCCACCTTACTTCTTGTCTCTACCATCTCCCCTGTCCAGGGAAGGATGTACGTACAAAGGTTGCTTTTAAAGTATAGCAAGTAAAAGATCACACATCACATTTGCTGTTACATCATTTTTTGCACAGATTTGCTTGTTTATTAATCATGTAAATTTAAAGTGACTCCACCCAGTTAAATTTTTATTTTGCATGGGCAGTTAATACGCTATAGCTGTTGATGGTGCACCAACAATAATTGGCTGTATAGAGCATTTGTCACTTTACTAAAGGAAAATTGGTCATTTTGTTCATTGCATATTACACAGACACTACCATGTAGCCAAGAAATTCAGCAGGAAGCTGCGGTGAAACCTTTCAGATGTCTATCAGGCCAGTTACATGCAGTCAAAGCAAACTTCCACAGCTTGTGATTGTTTGCAAGACCCAGAACCAGTTACTTTTGTACACTAAGATAAGATGAATAAGTCTAGTGATGACTTGCAAAGAGTTTTAGATTTATACAGCTCAGCTGTGCAGTCTCTAACAGGTGTAAACCCATTACTGTTGTGAAGAATTAAAACAGCGAGAAGAATTCTATTTCTCAGACGTATATTCAAAATTTAATAAAGTACTGAAATGCCTGCTGGGAAAACATGTTGTTTCTTCAAGCCAGGACAATTGTAGTAGCTTCAAAGTCAAAACAGGCATAAAATTAAAGCTTTGCTGGCATGAAGAGATTTTTACAGCAGCTGGAAGAAAGAGTGACCTGGAGATTTGCACAACACATACTTTGACAAATTAAGGGAAGACTTTAAAGTAATCTTTGAGGACCTGGAAGAAAAAAAAACGCATGTGTCCGACTGGATTCTTACACCATTTGATTTGGAAACGCAGAATGCAGGTGTTGACTCCCAGCTGCAGAAACAAAAACTTACTGATAAGACTGTGGATCTCACAGTGAAATTTATTGTTGAGAAACAAAAAGCATAAGTGACTGTAGGAGCATCATAAATACTGTTTGCTGAATACCCCTGACTTTGTGCAGTACTTAGCTATTTACACCTGCTTTCCCAAGTTTATGAGTGTATATAAAGCTAAGTATATAACTATACACGAAGCCACCGCAGTAAAGCTGTGATAACAAAATGTATGTTTATACATTTTGTAATTATCATCCTTTCTTTAGGGGGTGGTCATGATAAAAGTATCAAATTATTCATGTTTGGTTTTGCCGTGTGCTTTGTTTTTTTCACTGCTTGTTTTGGTGTTGGCAGAATACATGGACCCCCCCCACTGTTTCATCATCTGCATTTTGACGCTTCACTCTTTCATCATCTTCCAGTTATAACCATCACTTATTTACTTTCCGTGTAGTTATTTGTCTTGTTTATCTGCTGACACTTCTGGGAGTTTTTGTCATTATGCCAAAGTGGGCAGATGAATGCTTCTTGTGAGATTTTGTATGTGATATGTAGTGTGTTGTTTACATTTTTTGTTGTTGTTGCCAAAATGAATTTGAAAGCTAAATAAAGACTGTACTTCTCAGTTCACCAGTGCTCTGATACCTAACTGACAAACAGTTCTCTGATACCTAACTGACAAACAGTGCTCTGATACCTAACTGACAAACAGTGGTCTGATACCTAACTGACAAACAGTGCTCTGATACCTAACTGACAAACAATGCTCTGACACCTAACTGACAAACAGTGCTCTGACATCTAACTGACAAACAGTGCTCTGACACCTAACTGACAAACAGTGCTCTGATACCTAACTGACAAACAGTGCTCTGATACCTAACTGACAAACAGTGCTCTGATACATAACTGACAAACAGTGCTCTGATACATAACTGACAAATAAGTAGGGATCTGCTGTATGTGTTTGTAGGGGCACATAACTGCAGTATTCAGTGTTGCCTTGGAAACTGCTTCTGTTTACCGTATGATATATTATTTCATTTTCTAATTTAGGAAAACAAAAGTGTGATATGTAACAGGAGTTGACTTCTGTAGCAAGTTTACATGAGGAGCCTAACCACCAGTTCATATACATAACACATTTCTTTATTTAATTAACTCTTTTTTTCTAGACTAAATATACACCCAGGCCCATACCTTTGCTTTGTCCAAGTAACCACCATTATATAAACTTTTTTTCCCATCTCTTTTCGTCAGCTGTAGCCATAAATGTTTATATTCTAATCATTCCTTATTTTGTCATAGCTATAGTCCTTTTTCATATGTATCATGTTTATCAAGTGTTACACTTATGTCCCTTTTATATGCTAACAGAATTAATTAGTCCTATCTATCATTCTAACCAGAGGGTTTTTTTTTTTAATTGTTTTAAAAAAAAAACAACTTCATCTATAACCTCTTACAGTTCCCATAATTCCCTTCTTATGAATGTAAATATTTCCTCCCTGGCGCTCCAGACTGAAAGTGAAGGGTCAGTGTTATGTTTGTTGTCATATATAAAAAAAACAAAAACTTTCTCAACTATCTGTGATTTGGCAACACCACAGCAGTATTATTTACTTTATATATTTGTTTAGTTATTGTATCAGCTCAACCCCAAGAAATGTAGATTTTTTTTTCTTACTGTCCATAATGTTTTGTTAACACCTCATTCAATATAAAGTGCCAGGAAAGCAGACATCTGCACAGTGAACACAAAAATTCTGCAAGTCCTTCATTTTAAAAACATAATAAACAGTGACTTTAGTTGTCATAAACTACTTGTAGAATCCTGTATTTTTTTTTTAAATCATAAATTAAAGTTGTGTTAAAGTTGTTCAGCATATAGGAAATGTTAATGTTAAAGGCAGGAAACTCTCTGTTGTGAAGAGCACAATTCCTCAGATCTTCGGAGTACCCCCTTCAGAGTTCTATAGACTGTCCATGTCTGCTGTATGCTCTTTGTCTGGGCTTTTATAAAATACAAATTTATGCAAGCAGTGTTTTGTTTACATCTTAAGTTTTGTTTTTTTTTTAACCGCTGAATGTCAGAATTTAAAAAAAAAAAACCAACCTCATATTTAGTAATAGAAGTTCTGATTAACAGAGTTATATGGTAAAATTCAGTCCTTGATCTAGTATTTGCTATTTGAATTTATTTTATGGCATTGGAAATTGTAAGTTTCATTTCTCCTTATGTTTCATTAATTTTTTATTTCAGGTTTTAATTATTATTATTCAGTCACTGTTGTGTTATCACCAACAGCACTGTATAGTTGAGATGTGCTGTATGGTGGTGTGCGTGTACATATCGTACTGCAGTTAGTAATCCAGATTTCAGCAAAATATTTATTATTACTCTTGCCTGTGCAATAAAGAAATAAATACAGCTCACTTTTCATATTTGCAGAAAAAAAAAATGGTCAGGTTTTGATTATTTTTGGTTGTTTGTGAAATTGTGGAGAAGTAATGTATGCGACAGTCCCTGAAAGTAATTTATTTTACAGTTGTTCTAACGCAAGTTACAGTATTGCTAATTATCATCAATCATCAGTCTCCTAAAGATATAGTTCCAGTAAAGAAAACAAAAAAGAAAGGATGGATTACAGCAGGCACACTAGAACTGATAAAACAACGTAGAGAAATGAAGACAAAATGGAAAATGATAAATAACAACAGAGGAATATAAATCTTTATCAAAAGAAGTAAGAAGAAACATAAGAAAAGACAAAAAACAATACATACTAGAGTGTTGTGAAAGAATAGCAGGACATTAGAAGTGTGGAAGAGATAGTGTAATGTTTAAAGAAATGAAGACATTCATAAGAAATGTCACACCAAAGCTAAATGTAATTTGTGACGAGATGGGAAAGACCTTAACAGAGACAGAGGAAATTCTAGAAAGATGGAAGGAATATTGCAGAGAAATTTATGATACAACTGACTGTGAATGCAGAAATCAACAGTGTGAATTATTATTGGAGGAGAAAGAACCCGAACCGACAATTGAAGAAGTTTTATGGGCAATAAAGAATCTGAACAATGGTAAATCACCACGATGTGATGAGATAACAGCTGAACTTATTAAAGCAGGAGGAAAGGAATGTGCAACAATCTATCATGCACTATGTAAAAAGATATGGCATTCAGGTATTTGGCCAAAAGAATAGAAAAGAACTAACTTTCTCGACATTGCCGTTACTGTCGGCCCTACCGGGCTTACTACTTCTGCCCACTATAAACCGACAGACTCTCACAGCCATCTCTTGTACTCTTCCTTCCATCCCAGATCGTGTAAGGACTCTATTACTTTTTCCCAGCTTTTTAGGTTCCGACATTTGTGTACTGAGGATTTGGATTTCCAGGATCAAGGCCATAAAATGCTAGATTTCTTCCGTCAACATGGCTGTCCAGAACATGTTCTCTGTCATCTTGGAACTGCATCAGCCATATATCGCAGCAACAAGCCCTCACTCCTAAACCGCACTGTAGCTCGGACAGAGTTAAACTGGTACTCATGCACCACCCTCATGGTTTGGCAGTTAAAATCGTACTGTTTTGCCATCTCCCTCTCCTCTAGACCGAGCCTGATATATGTGAACTTTTTGGGGAATCCCTATTGGTGGCCTTCAGATGGGACAAGGACCTCAGGGACCTTTTAGTTCGTAGTCGCCTTAAGATAGATGACACTTTTTATGGTACCAGACGTTGCAGATGCTGTAGATGCAACACTTGTCCATTTGTTGTCATGGCTAGCCAGATCTCCTTCCCTAAGTCCATGTTATCAGTTCATGAGGGTTTCACTTGTACTTCACACAATGTTATTTATGCTATTATGTACAAATATTGTGGTATGAAGTACATAGGGGAGACCGGTTTACGCTTAGGAGATCGTTTTCGCCAACATCTTAATGATATTTCTAAGAGGGCCTGGACACCTGTGGCTAAATATTTTTGCCTTAGCAACCACAAGGGAAAACAGGACATTTCTGTTAGTGCGATCTGCTCTGGTTCTGCTGATGTACGATCTCGAAGGGTCCTAGAACAGCGCCTTATTTTCCAGGCTGGCTGTCTCCACCCAGCTGGAATTAACAATGTCTTCAGCTTTCTGTAACTTCTTTAGTTCTCCACCCCCTTTTTTTTACTCTGCTTTCTTTCTCCTAGCTACCCCTCCCTATCGCCACCCTCTTTTCTTCTCTGGCAACATATTGGTGTTTATAGGGTCTTGTCCTATTCACCAGTTTCACATTTTCTCCCTGCAGATGTTTATGTTCTTCATTCATTATCTCTCTGCTTCCCCTCCCCCCCCCCAACACCTTCTCCTCTAGCGGCTATCGTGTTTTGATTACCCCCCCTGCCTTCAACCACCTGTTTTCCTCCTCTCTCTCTCTCCACCTCTTCTTTATGATTGGCTCTATCGGCTTATCTTTTGGGTGGTCTCTATGCATCTTCTAGCGGACACACATTTCTCTGTTTCCTGCTTCTGGAGGAGGCCATATTAAGGTAAGTTCTTCGTTTAGTTGTATGTTTTTTGTCTCGTTTGTGCATGTAATCCTTGAAAAAGGCTCGTGCTGAAATATCGGATGTTGTATGTTTTTCATTTATACGTTCTCATACTTTCTATTCATTTTTTTCTCACTTTACTCATTCCCTCTGCCACTTTGTAAAACTACATCATACACCTCTATCTACCTTTATATTCATACCACTGCCATAAAAAGGGTAATTTTAAATTATGCACAAATTACAGAACTGTTGCCCTGATTAATCATGGCAGTAAAATTATGTTATAAATCATAATGGGTAGACTTCGCAAGAAAATAGAAGAAGTCAGTATGGTCTAAGCTGGTTTTAGACAAGGAAGAGGAACAAGAGATCATATATTCAATATAAGATTAATAGAGAAATACAGAGAATTTAATGTGAATCTATATTTATCTTTTATAGACTACTCAAAGGTATTTGATTGTGTACAACACCAGAAACTTTGGGAAATAATGGGAAACAAATGGGATTTCCAACACATTTGATACAATTGGCATCACTGCTGTATCTAGACCAACAGGCAGAAGTAAGAATAAAAGATGAAACAACAGCTTGGTTTAACATAAAACAAGGGGTCCATCAGGGGTGCATATTGTCGCCTTACTTATTTAACTTGTATGCTGAAAGTATAATGAGGAATGTTAGAGATGATTTAGACAAAGAATAATACAATGCCATAACAATTGGAGGTTATGAAATACCAGAGATTAGATATGCTGATGACACAGCACTACTGTCCACAACACAAAAAGGAATGGAAAAACTAATTATGTCAGTCTGTAAGAACAGCGAAGAGCAAAACCTCTATCTTAATGCAAAGAAAACTAAATTGATGACAACTGACAAAACAAACAAGGCAGCTGAAATATATATCAATGAGGAAAAACTGGAAGAAGTTGAGAGTTTTGAATATCTTGGATCACTACTAACTAATAATGGAGATACAATGAGAGAAATTAAAAGGTGGACATCTATCGCTCTTCAGAAATTCAGAAAGTAAAACAACTAAAGAATCTGTGGAGAGGAACAAACAGAACTACAAAAATAAGATTTTTAACAGCATGCATCTTTCCTATCACAACATATGCTCGTGAGACCTGGACACTTAACAAAACAGCTGAGAAACATATAAATGCCTTTGAATGTAAATGTTACAGAAGAATTCTTCAAATATCATGGACACAAAAAGAACAAATATATCCATATTACAAGAACTTAATACTGAAGAAGGCTGGCTAGTAAAGAGGATTAAAGAGAGAAAACTTAAATATTTTGGACACATCAAACGTCATGATAATCTAGAGAAGACCGTCTTGGAAGGGTACATAATGGAAAAAAGAAAGAGAGGAAGATCAAGGCGAAGATAGCTGCAAGACATTGATGATCTGCAAATGGATGCATCAGCAGCAAGCTATCTTGCTTACAACCGAGAGGCTTACAGGAGTGCTGTTAAGGAGGCAAAGTTCTGCAAGGGACATGCAAATGAATGAATGAATATCATTTTCGAGCAGAGTAAACTTGTCTACACAAGCATTCTGTACCCTAATCTAACACTGCTCACACATTTTCCATCAATAAAATTTCATTCTAAACTGCTCGACATGCCCGCCATTTCAGTAAGATGATGACTATTCCTTTCTTCTAAGCTACATATTTAACCCCCTCAATGCGCGGAGTATTTCCGATATAACTATAAATGTTGGCGTGGCCCTAGCAGTGTATTCTATTACAAACTTTACATGTCAGCACTTACAGGGTGGAGAGAGTATCATCCTGCAATGAGGATGAAATTTTTCAATTGGCTGAAAAAGAGGAGAGCTTCTCCCCCCCCCCCCCCCAAAAAAAAGGGGGAATGTTCTATTTACATATAAAAGAAGGTCAAAGAGGCTTAAGGACATTAGGGGTTGTGTTTATTTTCTTATCTTATATCTTATATCCTTCCCGTGCCGTTAAACATCACATAGGGCTTGCAAAGTAGTTTGCCAATTTTTCCTGCCTTCGGTGAGTCTTTCAACCTCATCAAAGGATTTTGTCCTCTTCAGAGTTTCACACGGTCTGCCTCTTTTTATTTGGCCTGTTGTGTTCCACTTGATAGCTTGCTTTGGGATTCTCTGATCATTTCTTCTCATCAAGTGACCAACATATGTCCATCTCCTTTTCCTGATCACCCATGAGACTGGTTGTTGTTCACTCATCTGTCTTATCTCTGCATTGTTCTTGAATTTGTTCCACTTGATGCCGAGTATTTTCCTTAGGCATTTGTTTTCAAAAGAGTCTAACTTCTTTTCTATTTCTTTAGTTGTTTTCCAGCTTTCACATGCATAAATGAGGGTGTTTATTTTAGGAAGGTCAAAATGCCATACTTGATATCTGTCAGTTCTAGAAGGGAAAAAGGAATGACCACTTCACAACAAGATAAGTTTTTTTTCATATTTAACTAGCCAGAGAAGACAGGGTATCTGTTTTTTCTTGCATCGAATTCACATTGTCACTAATAAGAGTTATGTCATCTACAAAATCAAGATCTTCTAGTTGGGTCTCATGTACCCAATCAGTGCCCGTTTTACCTGTGCACATTTTTTGTTCATTATGAAGTCCATGGCAATCTCAAAAAGCAAGGGAGATAATATACATCCTCTAAGCTAAATATGCTAGTAAAAATGTGACAAAACAATAGTGTCAAAATCGAAGAAAAAGAACACGTAGAAATCTGAATGAATGAAAGAACGAATTACTCATATAAACATAAACCAAAAGAGTATTAGAATGCCACGACAACAATTAGCCTGACGATGGAAGCCTGTGCTGTGACTAAAGCTGTAAACTGTAGTCACAAGACTACACACAAGCAGGCATTTGGAGAGACTTTACACACAAGCAGGCATTTTGAGTGACTTGACACACAAGCAGACATTTTGAATGACTTGGTGAACATACTAAAGAAAATTCTGGTTGGTTCTCTGTGGCACCAGTGGCTCGAATCTAGGCAGACGTCACAGATCAATCGAATGACCTTCATTTTTTTTTTGTACCAGGCCACGCAGGTGTCTGTGGAAAATGAAATAGCATAGCAGCTTGCTAAAACAGGCTATTGTATAAGAAGGGCAGGTAACTGATCAGGCAAATGTTATAAATGGTGTAAGAGAAGTTAATTGGACAGAATATTTTACTGACAACTAATTTAGCTTCATAACCGAGAACGACGGAGTCTGGAGTTGAAACTTGAGGTGGCAAAACCTGAACGACTAATTAAATAACTCCAGAAGGATGATTAGTCTACTCAACAGGTGTAAGTAATTATTATGGTGACACGCGTAGTTGTTCAACTGCGAATAGGCTCAACCGTGGCATGTCTATCTGCAGTCGGTTGTGGATAGACACTCCCATTATTGTGCGCTGAAAGACATATTAAAGAGGAGATCAGAGCACCCATAGATGTGTCAGAATTGCTTAGTTGATGGTCCTTCCCAGAGTTGCATTCAAGTTCTTCATGGCAAGTCTCAAGTGACAGCATTCAAGTCTCAAATCTCAGATCATTGCAAATAGCTTCAAGTCCAGTCTCAAGCCAAATCTGAAGTCAATGACTGAACACGCAGAGTTATTTCTACATGCGCTAGGAGTTGTGGAAGTAAAGTAAATAAAACTAACACTGTTGTATTTTGTTCTCCACTAAATAAAACTAACACTGTTGTATTTTGTTCTCCACTAAATAAAACTAACACTGTTGTATTTTGTTCCCCACTTTATCAAACAATTGACTAATTCTTATGTGAAAATGCAATAACATCTAACAGGAACACAGTATAAATCTTTAGTATATCACCAGCGTCCATTAGAATCGTTGTTAGTGTCTGAATTTGTTTGTTGCCTGTCCCGTATACTTGTGAGCCCGCATACCTGCGAGGACAAAAGTACATGGGAACCCCTCCTATACCTTGACAATTATTACGTAAATCCAACCATTTTTCTCACTTTCCGAGATTCACGTGATAATCTTCTTATATCTTATATCCTTCCCGTGCCGTTAAACGTCATATAGGGCTCGCAAAGTAGTTCGCCAATTTTTCCTGTCTTCGGCGAGTCTTTCAACCTCATCAAAGGATTTTATGCCTGTTAATTTGGCCTCTCTTAATAATGTCCTCTTCAGAGTTTCACGCGGTCTGCCTCTTTTTCTTCGGCCTGTTGTGTTACACTTGATAGCTTAATATCTTGATATTACTTGATAGATAATAGGGGCATGTTATTGAGGCGTCAATGGCTAGTGATGCAGGGGTGTTAAAAAAGTGACGTAATCCTATGGGTGGAATGCATGTAATTGTGTGGTGTATGTGTGTCTGTTTGTCGTGGTGGTGAAGAACACTGAGTAGCCATGGGGTTCACGCTGCAGCACATACACTCCGGCAGTTATGCTCGGAGGCTGGAGGCCTGCCCAGAAAAGTACCGAACAATCACTCCAAACAAACAGTCCATCTTGCGGCTGTGCATTACTGCAAACGAACATTCAGAATTGTGTGGATGCAGTCCCACGACAAACGTTACAAAGGGTGTTCAAGAACATGATTAACCCCGTTTACTTGTGTGAGACACAGAACGGCGGTCACTTCAGTACTTCCCGTGAAATAAGTAGTTCCCCTATAGGGTTGAGTCACTTTTTTTGAACACCCTGTATAAATCATTCAGCTTAGTGGCGCCTTTGCACCAGCGTTATGTGATCTGCACTCCCTTCTTGACATCAGTCTGTCTACAGTAAACGTAACATAATTTTACTAATCGTGCACGAGGCAAAACTAACAGATTATAGATTTAAATCAGGTAAGCCTATATCAAACATTATTAAGAGAGGCCAAATTAGTAGGCATAAAATCCCTTGATGAAGTTGAAAAGATCGCAGGAAACAGGAAAAGTCGGAGAACTACCATGTGAGCCCTATGTGACGTTTAACGGCACGGGAAGGATGTAAGATTTATTATGTCAAACATCACATAAACCAATGACGTTATTGATTATTGAAGCATGCGTTATCTTATTTATAACGCCTGTAGTATGTGCAGCTGTTTAGTCGAGTGACTAAAAATTAAACCCGCAAGTCAAGTCTTATTCATCTTTCAAGTCGAGTCTTTAAAGTGACTCGAGTCGCAAATCGACTTGAGTCCATATCTCTGGTTCTTCCTAGCATTTTGACATGATAGTTAAAAATGCCGTGGGAGACTAATGTATACTGACACCGCCTGGATATTTTAATTAAAAAACATGAAAAGCTTCCCAAGACAAATTATTAATTTTATAAAGAGATGTCATAATTAAACTGTTTCGAGCAGAAAACAGTGCATTAATAAATTATCAACAGATCACAGTCTACTCTGCAAAGAAATACTGCTAAATTTTAAAAAAAATGTCACAATATTTTTTTCGTATCTGTGCTTCACTATTTGTACATTTAGACGGACGGATGTCTGTAGAGAAGGCATAAAAGCATTGGGAATTTTTATATGTAGGGGAAAACAATTTATAAAAAAGCCATTGTACATTTTGTTACAAATAGAACTAACAATGAATAGATCTGACAGCCTGAGATCAGAGACGGCAATGTCGTCCTCCGTCATTGCGATCGATCCTGGAGCCAGTACTAGTTCGGCAAACACAAATACAAGGAGTGTTCGAATCAACGTAATGGAAGGGGTAGGTGCTCGAGTTGTTAGAGGGCCTGACTGGAAATGGGGCAAACAAGACGGAGGAGAAGGCCACATTGGCACGGTTCGAAACTTTGAGTCACCTGAAGAAGTTGTTGTAGTGTGGGATAATGGAACAGCGGCAAACTATCGCTGTGCAGGAGCTTATGATTTAAAAGTGTATGACAGTGCATCCACAGGTAAGTAATGTCTTGTCAATGCCACTTCTATGTTTGTGTTCTAACAGGCAGTAATAAGTCATTAAATTTAACTAACATTCAGTGCTAAGTAATCACATGTACTAACATAAGTACCGAACAGACAGCAGTAGGTAATAAATTACCAACAAGAAGATGACAATGAGTGAGATTGGTGAATATCATCTTGGCTCCATATGTCAAGGAGCAGAACAAAATAGAGATTCATTTCAGCCAATCTTTTCTGGGGGAAATGGCACAAAGTGATGAATATCAATAATCTGAAACATGTAGTTAAAACAGTACTAATAGCATAAAGTGAAAGCATGGTAGCTTGCCAACATTTCCTGTTTTCGGCAAGATTTTCAGCTTCATCAAGGGATGTTATTCCTACTAAACTGGCCTCTCTTAACAACGCCCTCTTTAGAGTTTCACGTGGTTGACCTCTTTTTTCTTCGACCTTTTGTGTTCCGCTTGATAGCTTGTTTTGGGATATATATGTTCATATATGTTGACATATGTTCATCTTCTTTTTCTGATCACCCATGAGACAGGTTGTTGTTTTGGTCATCTGTCTTATCTCTGCATTGTTCTTGAGTTCGTTCAACTTTTCTACCAAGTATTTTCCTTAGGCATTTGTTTTCAAAAGAGTCTAATTTTTTGTTTATTTCTTGAGTTGTTTTCCAGCTTTCACATGCATAAATGAGGGTGGATATTACATTTGAACTGAATAATCTTAATTTGGTTTTTATGCTTATAACTTTTGAATACCATATATTCTCAAGATTCTTGAAGGTCAATTTCTCTTTTGGTGTCACCATCCTGGTCTATGTAGCTGCCGAGATATGCATATTGGTTTACTTCTTCAATGTATATTTTTCCTTCGTGGTTAATGAGACGTTTCATTATTTTTGTTTTGTCCATGTTAATTTCAAGTCCTATTTTACTAGTCATTGAAGACAGGGTATCTGTTTTATCTTTCATTGATTTCACATCATCACAGATAAGAATTATGTCGTCTGCAAAATCAAGATCTTTCAGTTGTGTCTCATGCACCCAATCAATTCCCATTTTACCTGTGCAGCATTTTTTCATTATGAAGTCTATGGCAACTCCAAAAAGCAAGGGAGATAATATACAACCTTGTTTCGCACCTGTTTCAATCTAGAGCCATTTGCTCATTCCTTCTTCTGTGTTGACTGCACAAACATATTCATTGTAGAGGTCCCTAATGATGTTGATAATTCTGTTATATTAAACTATAGGAAAGAGTAATAAAAAATGACCTATAGGGGGCAGTAGCAAATTTCATGTACATACAGACACCACTAGCTAACTATGAAGCTGAACAGGACAGGATAACATGAAACAAAGAGCGACAACAGTAATTAATGCATGGAACAATACATTTACTCATGTGTGCACTTTTCGCTTCAATAACTTCTGATTGTGTCTTGTTGAGACACATGTTACCTTAATTTTTCTGGAAACAAAAGTATATCAGTGATATATATTTATTCATTAATTTATTCAATAATCAACATTCATCATCATTTTATTTAATGGTAATTTTTTTTTTTCATTGCATGAAATCAGGAATCAAGCATGATGGAACTATGTGTGATACGTGTCGTCAGCAGCCAATATTTGGGATTCGTTGGAAATGTGCAGAGTGTCCAAATTACGACTTGTGCTCTGTTTGTTACCATGGAGACAAACATAATTTGCGACATCGATTTTACAGGATAGCCAGTCCAGGAAATGACAGGTTAGTTTATGAGAAAAATGGCCGTTAATTATTCAGTTAAATTTTTGGTTTATTTTGTCAGGGTTATGGAGTCAAAAGTCAGAAGCAGTTGTTGAGTCACTGGAGTTGGAAATATGTACCAAGAAACAGTTGTTGAGTCACTGGAGTTGGAAATATGTACCAAGAAACAGTTGTTGAGTCATTGGAGTTGGAAAAATGTACCAGATTCAAACTCCAATTCCAGCTAAATGTAAATGATATGGTAATGCATTAATAATTTCATTTTCACAGATGCTGTAGGAGAGAACAAAAAATGATGTTATGTATAATAAAATGCTCATTGACAGTAAATGAAATGATACTTACTGCTTTATAAAATATGAATGTAAGGGGGTAAATATTAAAATAAAAAATGAAGAGTGCTATTGTTTGCACTTGCCGATGGCAAAAACTCAAATTCACAATGGCCAAAAGAGTGCTGACGAAGTTGGCAGCATTTTAACACTTTACAGACGTAACAGATTGGAAATATTATTTGTGTTAGCATATTGTAGTTGATGATGATGGTGAAAAAGTTTTGTGAGGCTCCAAGAAATGGACCTACAAGAACTTAAACTTTAAAAAGACACTTGCAGCATTTCTATCCAGAAGTATTAAAGACTGCACATGACAGAGGTAGCACTCATCATCATCATCAGGTGCCGTGCCGACTGGCGTTGGCTGTTATGCTTCTCCAGATGATCCTTCATGCCGGTCATCATCTCAGTTGGTGATCTCCTCTCACACCATCCTGTCAGACTGTCCAGTATCATTTCTCTTGGTCTTCTTCTTGATCTTTTTCCTTCTATTTTTCCTGTTATAATAATTTCAGTGCCCTGTCTTCTCATTGCATGTCCTATGAAAGTACATTGTCTCTCTCTCTTATTTTTTTGACAAGATTTTTTTGTCTCTCTAGCTCTTCTCATACATTCTTCATTAGTTATTTGTGCTGTCCAGGGGATTCACAACATTCTTCTAATAAACCGCATTTCTGCTGCTTCCAATGATTTTTGTGCAGACCTGCTTATTGTCCATGATTCACTTCCATATAACAAGATAGGTTCAATATAGCATTTTAGGACTTGTTTTCTAACATTCATTGATAAGGATGTGTTGGCTAATATGTTTCTCATTCTCTGAAATGTAATCTTTGCTTGGCCTATTCTGTTCTGCATTTCCCATATGAAGTTATTACCGCTCCAAGGTATTTGAATTTCTGCACCTGCTTTAGAATAGTTCCGTTTAATTTTATACTGCATGTTGGTGGATTCTGTTTCTTAGATATAACCATAGTCTCTGTCTTTTTGATGTTTAAGGTAAGGCCTTTCTGTTCACTTTCTTTGGTGATTTTATCCAAGAGATTTTGCAGGTCTTGTTGGTTCTCAGCTATCAGTACTGTGTCGTCAGCATACCGAAGGTTGTTAATATTGTATCCTCCAGTTTTGATGCCTGGTTCTGTGATGATCATTCTTAGAATATTCTCGCTGTACAGAGAGAAAAAAGATCTGGAGATAGTACACATCCTTGTCGCACCCCTTTTTTTATAGGTTGATATTTTCCAGTTCTATTTTCAACTCGAACTGCTGCTTCTTGCTGCCAGTATAGATGTTTTACAATCCTCAGGTCTTTGCCGTCTATATTGATGTCTTCAAGCATTTTAATAATTTCATTATGTTTCACCTTGTCGAATGCCTCGGTGTAATTAATGAAGCATAAGCAGAGATCTTTCTGTACTTCTAAAGCTCTTTCTGTTAGTGTTTGTAAAGCATAGTTGACATTCAGCCATACAGGTAGCACTCAGAGATTGAAAAAAAAAAATAGCTGCCGTGACCTGTTGCCAAGCTGGCATGATGCTGTGCCTCAACATCTTCCTGAACTGGCTGCAGAGAACACCAATTTGTAGTTGCAGGGAGATTGAAGAAGAAGAAGTTATGTAAATTTACTTTAGTTATAATGAAATGCAGCCATTGCTTGTGATGAATTTTTTTGACATAAGTTTTGTTACTTTTGAGCAAGGACGAATCATCAGTCGAATATTAAAACCAAAAACCTATGTAAAATCTGTAAAATTATTACATTTTTCTTGACGCTGTTGATACAAGACAGCCATTGTTGTTTTGGTGCTGATGCTTTACGCAGATGAAAAATGACTACATCATCTACTTTACTGGGTATATGAATTTTCAGTGGTAAACAGTAATGTTATTTAAACCTTTGGTAAAAGGCTTAAAATGCCCAGCTAAAGTATATCATAGTTGTTATTTTTTTTACTAACATCCTGGGTAAATTTGTTAAGGTAGTGCATAATTTTATCCTGAAGCTGCAGTCATAATTCGTATCATGAAAACGGTAATGTCCACCATGAAACAAGTCTGAAGAACTGTAGTCATAATTTATATCATGAAAACGGTAATGTCCACTATGAAACAAGTCTGAAGAGCTGCAGTCATAATTTGTATCATGAAAACAGTAATGTCCACCATGAAACAAATCTGAAGAGCTGCAGTCATAATTTGTATCATGAAAACAGTAATGTCCACCATGAAACAAGTCTGAAGAGCTACAGTCATAATTTGTATCATGAAAATAGTAATGTCCACCATGAAACAAGTCTGAAGAGCTGCAGTCATAATTTGTATCATGAAAACAGTAATGTCCACCATGAGAATATGTCTGAAGAGAATATGCAGTAGCATACAATCTTGAACCAAAAAACCAGTTGAGGTGAGGTCTATGAAGTTCATGGAAAATGAGGGATTTTATTTATTTTTTCCCCCCAAGTCTTCTGTGCCAGATTATAGGTTCATCTTATACACTGGTGCATCTTATATGGTGGGAAATACAGTATATTCAGTTAAGATTTAGTGTTCCTTTTCATTTTGTTAATTTCTGTCACTTTTCTGATACCAGAGTTTACACACACACACACACACACATGCACGCACACATACAAAAATGATTGCATTTATGTTAACGGTGTCAGAGAAAGTGACTATATAAAACACCGGCAGTGTCAGAGAATGGGACTATATAAAAAACCGGCAGTGTCAGAGAAAGTGACTATATAAAACACTAGCAGTGTCAGAGACAGTGACTATATAAAACACTAGCAGTGTCAGAGAAAGTGACTATATAAAACACTAGCAGTGTCAGAGAAAGTGACTATATAAAACACTGGGAGTGTCAGGGAAAGTGTCTTTATAAAACACTAGCAGTGTCAGAGAAAGTGACTATATAAAACACTGGGAGTGTCAGGGAAAGTGTCTTTATAAAACACTAGCAGTGTCAGAGAAAGTGACTATATAAAACACTGGGAGTGTCAGGGAAAGTGTCTTTATAAAACACTAGCAGTGTCAGAGAAAGTGACTATATAAAACACTGGGAGTGTCAGGGAAAGTGTCTTTATAAAACACTAGCAGTGTCAGAGAAAGTGATTTTATGAATATCATGTGATGTATTTTTTGATGCAGGATTCTTCTGGAGCCTCGCCGTAAAAGCAAGAAGATTACAGCCAGAGGTATTTTCCCTGGGGCTCGAGTGGTCAGGGGCGTTGACTGGCAGTGGGAAGATCAGGACGGAGGAAATGGTAGAAGAGGAAAAGTGACTGAAATACAGGTAGTTTTTGTTCTCCTGTTTTTTTCTGCATAAATTTCTGTTGTGTCTGGTTGATTGCTTAAATTTTAATATGTATATGGGAAAGCCGATCTGCAAATGGACGCAGCAGGCCATCTTGCTCACAACCGAGAGGCCTACAAGAGTGCTGTTTGGGAGGCAAAGTTCTGCAAGGGACATGCAAATGAATGAATGAATGTGAGAAAGCATTGCTGTTTGCTGGGAGGGCATGTTCATGTATATGCTTCAGAACATAAGATTTATGACTGTCAGTTGTTGATGTTATTCATTATAATATTGATGCTGGATGACGTCTTGGTATACCGACAGGGGCAAGACAGAGTCAAGGTTGTTTGGCAGCGGCCAGAAAGAATTGACCTGGTGCAGTATCTTTGTGGGAGTGACCTAGCCCTTGAAAAGCAGCTGTGACAATTTCTTACTAATTGATCACCCTACCAACAAACCAATGCCTGAAGTGACAGTCTGCAGGGATGCTGTCAAAATATTATATTGCTGTATTTTACTGTTTCTTTTTCTCCTTAGTTTTAGGGCTGTTGTCAGTCAGGAGTCATACCAGCAGGCTTAGTGGGGAGTCATACCAGCAGGCTTAGTGGGGAGTCATACCAGCAGGCTTAGTGGGGAATCATACCAGCAGGCTTAGTGGGGAGTCATATCAGCAGGCTTAGTGGGGAGTTATATCAGCAGGTTTAGCGGGGAGTCATACCAGCAGGCTTAGTGGGGAGTCATACCAGCAGGCTTAGTGGGGAGTCATACCAGCAGGCTTAGTGGGGAGTCATATCAGCAGGCTTAGTGGGGAGTCATACCAGCAGGCTTAGTGGGAAGTCATACCAGCAGGCTTAGTGGGGAGTCATACCAGCATGCTTAGTGGGGAGCCATATCAGCAGGCTTAGTGGGGAGTCATACCAGCAGGCTTAGTGGGGAGTCATACCAGCAGGCTTAGTGGGGAGTCATACCAGCAGGCTTAGTGGGGAGTCATACCAGCAGGCTTAGTGGGGAGTCATACCAGCATGCTTAGTGGGGAGTCATATCAGCAGGCTTAGTGGGGAGTCATACCAGCAGGCTTAGTGGGGAGTCATACCAGCAGGCTTAGTGGGGAGTCATACCAGCAGGCTTAATGGGGAGTCATACCAGCAGGCTTAGTGGGGAGTCATACCAGCATGCTTAGTGGGGAGTCATATCAGCAGGCTTAGTGGGGAGTCATACCAGCAGGCTTAGTGGGGAGTCATACCAGCAGGCTTAGTGGGGAGTCATACCAGCAGGCTTAATGGGGAGTATACCAGCAGGCTTAGTGGGGAGTCATACCAGCAGGCTTAGTGGGGAGTCATATCAGCAGGCTTAGTGGGGAGTCATATCAGCAGGCTTAGTGGGGAGTCATATCAGCAGGCTTAGTGGTCGTGCTTTTGTACAGATTTTAATCAGTATTTTCCTTCAGCTTAGTTGATGACTTTCTGTCATTCTATTGTGCTAGAGTGTCAGTGATCTTCTCTCTTGGCCTTCTGTGCCTTATTTCTATATATATCTTGGTGTTATAATGTTTTGAAGTCCTCACCTTCTTATTATATGTCCAGTGAATGTTGACCATCTTTTTATTATGAACTGGAATTCTTTTTTTTTTTTTTTTCATTGGCTGCTGTTAAAAATTCCTTGTTTGCTGTCCATGGTAGTCTTACCTTTTTTTTTTTTTTTCTTTTTTCTTCTAAGAAAGTTTGTTGCTGTATTGCATGATCATTCTTGAGAATTTTAAGACAGTGATGTTTTGTTGCCATATGCAGGTTTGTTTACAGTCCGTGCAGTAACCTTTGAACTTTATCCAGCTCATAAGACAGTAGCACTTAGAGGTTTTAAATCACACACACGCCCCCCCCCACCCATCTGACAGTCTGAACACACGAGGTATTTTGTAGGGGTAGTGGCCTGTGATTATCAGATTCTCTAACTTTTGTCTTCTCATGATAAATACAGAAATTTTCATGTCTTTCCTCTATAGATTTAATAAATTTTTTTGTCTTTTCTCTGTAGATTTATTAAATTTTCATGTCTTTTCTCTGTAGATTTATTAAATTTTCATGTCTTTTCTCTGTAGATTTATTAAATTTTCATGTCTTTTCTCTGTAGATTTATTAAATTTTCATGTCTTTTCTCTGTAGATTTATTAAATTTTCATGTCTTTTCTCTGTAGATTTATTAAATTTTCATGTCTTTTCTCTGTAGATTTATTAAATTTTCATGTCTTTTCTCTGTAGATTTATTAAATTTTCATGTCTTTTCTCTGTAGATTTATTAAATTTTCATGTCTTTTCTCTGTAGATTTATTAAATTTTCATGTCTTTTCTCTATAGATTTAATACATTTTCATGTCTTTTCTCTATAGATTTAATACATTTTCATGTCTTTTCTCTGTAGATTTAATACATTTTCATGTCTTTTCTTTGTAGATTTAATACATTTTCATGTCTCTATAGATTTAATAAATTTTCATGTCTTTTCTCTGTAGATTTATTAAATTTTCATGTCTTTTCTCTGTAGATTTATTAAATTTTCTTGTCTTTTCTCTGTAGATTTATTAAATTTTCATGTCTTTTCTCTGTAGATTTATTAAATTTTCTTGTCTTTTCTCTGTAGATTTATTAAATTTTCTTGTCTTTTCCCTGTAGATTTATTAAATTTTCATGTCTTTTCTCTGTAGATTTATTAAATTTTCATGTCTTTTCTCTGTAGATTTATTAAATTTTCTTGTCTTTTCCCTGTAGATTTAATAAATTTTCTTGTCTTTTCTCTGTAGATTTAATAAATTTTCTTGTCTTTTCTCTGTAGATTTAATAAATTTTCTTGTCTTTTCTCTGTAGATTTAATAAATTTTCTTGTCTTTTCTCTGTAGATTTAATAAATCTTTGTGTCTTTTCTCTGTAGATTTAATAAATTTTCTTGTCTTTTCTCTGTAGATTTAATAAATTTTCTTGTCTTTTCTCTGTAGATTTAATAAATTTTCAAGGTTTTGTAACTTCTTTGAGAACTTTTTAATTTGTTTCTGCCCATCATGGTAGAATATGACAGAGTGATTTAGTGGAGAGCAGCCTCGCCCAGTAAAAGATATCACTACATCTTATGAAGCTAGAATTTCAACAAAGTTACAGATCTGTTAACAGAGCTGTTATTTTGTATCCATTATAGTTACTTCATGTTATAAATGGCTTTATTTTAAATTATTTTTATTATAGCAGTTTACTGAAGACATAATATTTTAAGTTACAGTTCTTAAATTATTCTTTCTTTTCATTCTTTTTTTTTTTTTTGTAATCAGGACTGGAGTGCTGCCAACCCTCGCAGTGCTGCCCATGTACTCTGGGATAATGGAGCCAAAAATTTATATCGGGTTGGATTTGAAGGAATGGTAAGTTTCAGTAGTCATGTTTGCCACCATTATGGTGTTGTTAGCCAACCAAAAAAAAAAACAAAAACATATTTAACTGTACTCCAGCACTTTAAGTTTGTTGGTATACTGAAGCGCTCAGCTTTCTTGTGAAAATTATGGTGATAATGGCTGTAAAACTGGCAGTAGTAGAGAAGGGACAAGCATGAGGCTTAAAAAATGGATGGGGCTATGTTGTCTACTGAAACAGCAAACTGGTTGCCAGTAAATCGGGAGCCTATGCAACCACTACTTGGAGCATGAGAATGGAGGTGCAGGCTGCATCAGAAGACTCACAAAAACATGTTAAGGTGAATTGAAAGACAGTTCTTCTAAGGGGAGTTGATCCAGCTTCTAGTGGACTCTCGATTATTCAGTTTGATGTGGATGTACTGCCCAGGTCATGTGGGAGTCAAAGGCAGTGAGAGAGCGGACAAGCTGGCAGGCACGGCATCAGTTCAGGGCACCTTAAAAATGGACAAGGAGGAGATTGCAAGAGCCACCTTCAATAGGCTGCGCATGGAGAACATATTAGATTGAATGACAACAGTCACATCAAGAGGATGATCAAATTGTGGGAGGAGAGGGGAAGTGGATGTTTTTCTGAATGAAGTGGTTTAGCATACATTATCCACAACCAGTGTATTAAATGTGGTCTATAATTAACAGATCTCTTTATTAAATATGGTCTATAATTAACAGATCTCTTTATTAAATGCGGTCTATAATTTTTCCAATGTGGTCTCACTATGTGACGTTTAACGGCATGGGAAGGATATAAGATAAGATATTTAACAGATCTCTTTATTAAATGTGGTCTGTAATTAACAGATCTCTTTATTAAATGTGGTCTATAATTAACAGATCTCTTCATTAAATGTGGTCTATAATTAACAGATCTCTTCATTAAATGTGGTCTATAATATCAGCACCGGTGTTTTTATATTATCTTATCTTTATAGGAGAAGAGATCAATGGGAAAAGTTGTCTGTAGTTCTTGCGCTATTGTGATTGCATGGGTTCCACTGATGGGATGCTAAAATGAAGTTGCTCTTGTTATTTTGTATAATATAATTGAAGTATATGCAGAAAACCACATCAATTGAATATAAGAGGAGCGCTTGAAAATACTATGCCAACAGGAAATATAAATGAAAGTAAAGATATAGGGTGGTTAAGAGAGAAAATAATGGACAGTCTGACACTTAAACTGATAGAAAATCACCACTTGAACCCAAGGAAAGCATTAAAGATAGAGATCTGTTGTATGCATGTCACTTAATGTTGTTGAAGATGATGATGATGATAGTAACTTTCTTTTTTTTTAATTGTATTCTGAATTTATGACTAAAAATATTAATATCCATTTTGCAGGCTGATTTGAAAGTAATCAATGATGCGAAAGGAGGGTCTTTCTACAGGGATCATTTGCCTCTCCTGGGTATGTTTCTGGGAACATACAGATTGCTTTTATTAGTTATTCTAGAATAATCATTTGAGCACTTATTTACCTGCTGTGTCTTGGCAGATTGTATTGTCTGATAACTTGCTAATATTAATACAGGGCTGGCTTGTGTGCTAGCTGTGGTGTAAACTACCCAAGCTGCAGAGATATTTTTGCAGCAAAATAAAGGAATGATCTGTAGTCACAGCCTGGACTGTGGTTTGAGTGTGATAAGCATAGATTGATTGATTGATCTTTATTTCAAAAGGGTTAAGAATTGGGCACGCAGGCCCGTCTGACATTCTGCCCTTTATCATACATCTTTCACTCTATTCCAGACATTCTACAAATATGCTGTTCATATAACAAACATAACTAACATTGAAGCTGAGAGACATAAAATAAAATATAACATTTACGTTTCGCTCTTAAACATTCACTCAGTACAGAAGTAACTACATCCATTATAAATGACTATCTACTAAACAAAATTTTCGGGACTAGATGATCAGAGAGTCAGATCCTGCTGCTGTTGCCTGTTTTTGAGTTGTGAGTCTTGAATTATAAATGTCTTGAAACAGAACAGACTATGCTGGTTTGGGGCATGAAGAGAACAAATGAAAATTATGTATGCATAAGAGATGAAGGAAATAAGACAAAGGGGTAGACTAAGACAGAGATAGAAAGACAACATAGAAGAGGATATAAAAGAAATTGGTGTCACCAACTGGAGAGAGAAGATTAGGAATAGAGAGGAGTGGAGATGACCTTTATCTACAGCAGTGAGTCTTAATGGCTCGGAAAGCTGAAGAAGAAGAAGAGTGTCTCTGTTTATAAATTAGGTTGAGGTTTCATTTGAAAATGGATTCAGGTTACAGAATGAGTGGTGTTCATGCTCAGCTTTCTTATCTTAGCCCTACTCATTTCACTGCCCTTTTTTATTCCTAGGTCTTAGCTTTATCTTCCAGCCCTCTCCTTTTTTCTGTAGCAGCTAAAAGGTATTTATATCTTCTTTGTCTCTTTCTTACCTCTTCCCCCCCCCCCCCCCCCCCCCCAATTCTCACATTTTTGCTACCTACACCACCTGTGTAGCCTTTGTTTTATGCTGTAAGTATCTAACTGGTCCAAGTTTTTACCCTTTGTCATCTCTCAGCCAGTTGCTCGTTCCTAGTTTATAATTATGTCTGTCTGGGTGCATTCATTAGTGTCTTTCTAACTAGGAGGATACCTGAAAGCTAAGTTTTTCATCTGTTTTCTGTGTTTTTTTATGTGTGTGTTGTTCATGTATGTAATCCTTGAAAAAAGGCTTTTGATGAAATATTGGATGTTGTATGTTCTTCATTTATATGTTCTCATCTTACTTTCTGACATTTATGTTTCTGCTCCCTTTCCTCGCTCTCTCTGGCGTTTTGTAAAACTGAACCATACACCTCTGTCTACTAGAACCAATCTTACTGCAGTCATCATCTCTTTAATATTTTTAGTGTATGGTTTTGATTTTAAAAAATCTTGGTGAATTCTGAGTTGTAATTATTGCTTTATTTGTAATGAGGGGTCCACAGCTGCTCTCAGGCTGGTCAGGGGGTCCAGGGCCTGAAAAGGCTGAGAACCGCTGCTTCAGCCTGTCAGATGTCAGCAAAGTTTGACAGACAGATCACATGATATTTAATGAAAGAAGAAGCAGAGTATTGTGACGTGTGATAGAAAGCTAATGGAAAATTACATTTATTTTTGCTAAACAAGTTAGGAAGAAGAGATAATTACACTGTACATAAAACATAAAAGCAGAAGCAGTAGAAAAATAAAAATACAATACAAAAAAAAAAGCCCCAGTAATTTATATTAAATGAATGCATGAACTGAATTTGAGTAGTTAGTGATGGTTAAGAACAATCTTTATGAGATGCGATCAAAAAGTATCTGAACTGGATTTGTAAAAATAAACTACAATAGTTACTGATCTGTAATTTAATCACTTTCGAAACAGTCCTCTTCTGAAGCAACACGCTTAACCCAGTGGTGGTACCACTGCTCTAGGTATCTTTTGAAGTCATCCTCTGATGTGGAGTACAGTTGTCTTGCCACATTCTGTTGTATTTCCACGACATCCTGAAATCGTTTTCCTTTCAAGTGGTATTTTATTTTTGGTAACAGAAAAAAGCCACAGGGAGTGATATCAGGCAGTCATGGTGGTGGTTGGACTTATGGGATGCGGTGCATGGCAATAAACTGTCACACAAGTTGTGGTGTATAGGCAGGCACATTGTCATGGTGGAGTTGCCATTTGCCATTCTCCTGCAATATCAGCCTTTTGTGACAGTGTCCCTCAAATGCCACAAAACAAACTTCACAGTAGTATTCCTTGTTGATAATTATCTGACCTGGTGCATCATATTCATGACACACATTTTGGCTGTAATTGAAAGAAAAAAGGAACAGCATTGTATTGACATTGCTACGGCTCTGTCATACTTTTTTGGGTCTCAGAGACATTGGAGTCTTCCGTTGCAAATACTGGGCCTTAGTTTCAGGGTCATACCCATAAGCCCAGGATTCATCACCAGTTATAATTGTTTTTAAAAGTTTTTGTCATTTTCAGTGCATTCAAGAGGATCATGAGCAGTCGAAACACAGTCCTGCTTTGTTGATTCAGTTTTGTATGACATGACATTTGTGACGAACAGATTCATATATGTAAGAATAAAGCACCACTGTGAACAAAGCAGACAAGCTGGGGAGATATACATGTGCAGTGTATGCTGGGGTCAGCCTGTGCCTGTTCCCTTCCAGTTGTGTCAGTCAGTTGCAGACTTATGCCTTCAGTCTTGATATTTTTTGATCACACCTATGTATTAGTATGTGATTGTCTTTTTTTGATTATCTTACTGCATAATTCTGAGCAAACATTTTGAGAAATTCCATCACGTAATCACAGGTGAGCAGGGCCCAGGTTCACGCTCTGGACCCTGCGGTCTTGCTATAGGTGACCAAGTTAATGTGGACCTTGAACTTGAAATTGTACAGTCTCTTCAGCATGGCCATGGTGGTTGGACAGACGGAATGTTTGAGGTAGGTTTTGCATCCTTCGTGTTTCCTAGAAGATCTGGCATCAGTTTGTTAACAAGTAAAGAAAATAGACAGTTTACCGTGGTAACACTCAGTAGACCGGTTCTGGTTATTGTTGAGAGCATAGGAGTAATGCAGCCCAGTAAGGCTAGTTTTTCTTGCAAAGAGTAAGATTTATGTTCTTTCAGTTGAGTCAGTCTGGCTTTAGAATTAGGTAGCTGTCACACTTAGAGAAATTAAGAAATCTTAAGACTGCATGCGGATCTAAGTGTTCCAGAGTCTGTTGTCCAGATGGCTGTTATTCAAATAAAAATTAGGCCCTGCATGTTTTACAGATTTACACAGAATATTCTGTCTCAGATTATATCACTGTAAGGATACTGCATTTAATAGTTAGAAGATTATGAAAGGAAATTGTTTTGCATGATACTGACTCACAATTCTTTATAGTATCTGTACCTTATAATGTGCCCTCTCCCATTTTTGTTCTTCAGTGAGTGTGATTGCATTTTCCAGTAATTCCTAGCTGAGGATGTAAATTTTTGTAAAACACTAAAGTGCCAAAAGAATTGAGGAAAACAAAATTGCTAAAATAATGGAATGAAAAAAATTACTCATTCAAATAAAACCATGCTGTATAAGACAAAAGACAGATTTTATATTTTTGTTTTCTTTGATCTTTCCTTATTTCTTTAAACTTTTGCAAATAAATCATAGCATGTTTCAGTGATCAATGTAGAAATCTTCTATAGAGACATATTAACATTGTCAGTAAAGTCTTAATGATGTGATCACAGATGAAGTCCTTTCAGGTGGTCTCTAATCTTTGGCCTTGTGCTAATACTGTATTGCATAATATGCCATTTTTCAGTGAGAGACATCAAACTATTTCTTTACTGACATTTTCACGTTACTGTGTTTAACAGATCATGAGGAACTACAGTAATACAATGAATCCTGTTGATGTTCACAATTGACTCCTTTACTGCTATAGTTGACCTTCGCAGTACAGCAACCTTGATACTGAAAGTTTGATATCTTCATATTTCAGTGGTCTTGAGGACACAAATGAAAATGGAATGCTTAGTTTGATGATAGCCCCATGTATCATGATTGTTGAACATTCTTGACAATGACACTGATTCACAGTTGTTAGTGGAGTCTTGTTTGACAGGGTCACCTTCTCCTACAGCACCAGTGATATCTGTTTGATCCTTTTCCTGCTCTTCCTTCGTGGCAGCAGAGTCGGCCAACTGATCTGCTCTTTCATTTCCTCTGACACCTGAATGGTCTGGAAAAAAAAAATGAATGTCAGTCAGTGGATCTGTGACATCTGCAGGGACTGGAACCAGTTTTGTCATGGAGACCCAGGAGAAATGTTTCTTTTTTTTTTTTAGCGTGTTCGAGTCACTCAAGATGCATGCTTGCATGTAGTTTTGTGATTTGAGCCAGCGAGTTTTTGTCACAGCCATAGTGTCCATTGTGAGGCTGCAGCACAAGCACTGTTGGCTTCTGTCACTGTTCTGTCATTTGAGTTGACTGTAAAGACAGTCTGACGAGGCGGTGTGAGGGCAGATCACCAACTGAACTGATGGCCTGCATGAAGGATCGAGTGCTCTGGAGAAGCATGATAGCCAACGCCAGTTGGCACAACACCTGATGATGATGATGTAAAGACCAAGATGCGCTTTTTGCTATAGACAACTGATACATCTTATACCCTTCCCGTGCCGTTGAGTGTCACATAGTGACTGAGTTTTCCTGTTTAATGTATAGGCAGTGCGGGAGTTTTCTTCACTCTGTTTTGAGGTAGACGGCATGAAATGTGTGCTCTTTTCTTTGGCCACTGTTAATATTAGTTTTTCTGAGATATAATTTGTGTTAGTAACATACAGTGCTATATAGCATTCTGTCCCCTTTTTTTTATGGTTAATACAGGCCAGTCCCTGTATTCTGATACCTGATTTTTTTTCATTAACGCCATTAACTGATTCTACTTGCCTTTTTTTTTTCTGCAGATGTTCATGTTCCAATTTTAATAGTTTATCTATATCATTTAACATTTCAGTTGCCATATAACATTTTTATAAATCTGCTTATCCTCTGATATTATATTTTCAGCAAGATAAAATCCATTGTCATCTTGCTGGGTCTGTCATAGCTTTAGCATAGCATAGTAAGTACTTTTCAGGGAGTTCCAAGTCAACTTTTGTGGCAACCATAGTGACCCTATGTGTTTATACACACCATACTTTGCCTGACTTGGCAATCCTTTCATTCCTGCTGTTACCATCTCCTACACTGAGGACACAGGACTGGACTTTATGAGACATTATTACTATTTAAAAAGTGAAATCATGTATGTACAGTTGATGTTCCTGCTGGACTCTTTTGCCAGATTAAACAAATGAGTGGACGAGCTTCATGTTTTTTAAAATCTACTTAACATGGTGAACTGGTGCTCACTATACCAAAGACCAGTGTCACATCTGTAGTTCAATATCGTGGTGGCCTAATAAGAATGATAATTATAGTACCGTTCCTGGGAAACAAGAAGAGAGTGCAGCAGAGTAGATGACAGACCTGGGATGTCATTGACATTCTGAGTACCACCCTCACTGAAGCAGGTATCTTATCTTATCTTATATCTTATATCCTTCCTGTGCCGTTAAACGTCACATAGGGCTCGCAAAATAGTTCGCCAATTTTTCATGTCTTCGGTGAGTCTTTCAACCTCATCAAAGGATTTTATGCCTGTTAATTTGGCCTCTCTTAACAATGTCCTCTTCAGAATTTCATGCGGTCTGCTTCTTTTTCTTTGGCCTGTTGTGTTCTCCACTTGATAGCTTGTTTTGGGATTCTCTGATCATTTCTTCTCATCAAGTGACCAACATACTGGCAAGAAAATGAGACATTTTCATATTGGCCATCAATATAGGCAACATTCTGTGAAGGACAGGTGATATGAACAAAGATTTATACAAGTATGGATAAAAGGACAAAGGAAAGTAAATAGCAAAAATTGTCAGAACATATTTCTTTTGTTTTTGCTATTTTCAGTGTTTAGGTACCACAGGAACGGTAGTAGGCATTGATGAAGACCATGATATAGTTGTCTCATACCCAAGTGGAAACAGGTAAGTTGTGCAGATACTTTAAAAATTTTTTTCTTTGTTTAAGTGCTTGGTCATGACAGGCTGAAGTTTATTGTTTTATCTAGATTCCTCGTTAACTCTTTGTGTACTGGGGGTTTTCCCCTAAAGTGACCATTGGTCATCTCAATGGGGGTAAATTTCTTAACGTGGAGTAGGATGGTTGTCACATTTAGAAGCATCACAAAGGCATAGTCTGATTCGCAGTATGACATATTATACATTAATTTAAAAAGTTGTATATTGTTTTTATAATAAAATGTTTAGTAATATAACAGAAAAAAAGAGCTAAGAATTGAGAAGAAAAAATGTTCTCACTTACCACTCACATTAATCCGTCCATTATATCCAAAATGAATAAAATTGTACACGAACACCATTTCCTCACAGAAAATATACACTAATTATTTATTTACAGTTAATTTTACACATCGTTGGTGGGGGAGAGGAATGACAGAGGTAGTAAATTAATTGAATGAGCAAGAATACATAGCATGGTTGTAGGAAACACCTGGTTTAAACAACATCAGTGTGGTGCAGCCCAGACAAAAAAGGCTTTTAACCAGATAGACTATGTATTAATCAACAAATGATTCCAGAATGCATTACTAACAACAAAAACCATGCCAGGAGCTGACTGCAATAGAGACCACGACCCACTCTGGGGAAAAAATTAGAATAAAGCTAAAGAAAGCATGCAGAAAAGTGAGAAACATCAAACTGAATACAGAACTCCTTAAAAATGACCAATAACTGCGAGAACAATAAAGAGTTATTATAACAAATAGATACAATGCAATAGCAAAGATAAATAGTATAGATGAGCAATGGGCAGTGTTAAGAGATTCTATCCACCAAACTGTTAAGGAGATAATACCACCGAAAAAAGAAGCCCCTAAAAATAAATGAATGACAGACGACATCTTAGGACTGATGGACAAGAGGAGGAGGATAAAAATAACCAAGAAAAATGTAGCAAGATAAATAAAGAAATAAGATGCAAATGCAGAGAAGCAAAGGAGGTGTGGTTAAATGAACAGTGCAGACAAATAGATGACTTCCATAATAAAAACAGCAAAAACATGCACAAATGAATTAGTGAACTCACAGGCAGGAAAACAAAATATACCACAGGATGCCTGAAATCAAAAGAGGGTAAAATGTTAATGGGAAAAGAAGACATTGTGGACAGAGTACATCGGTGAGCTATATGGAGGAGAAAGACCAGAAGTAACACCAGATACTGAAAACTGTGATGGACCACCAATACTTGAAGATGAAATCATAGATGCCATCAAACACATGAAGAAAGGAAAAGCCATTGGGCCTGATAATATAACATTAGAAGAAATAGAGTCGCTAGAGGAGATAGGAATAAAAATAATAACCAAGTTACTGAATGACATTTACAACAGTGGTTATATTCCCAGTGACCTGATTAAATCCATATTTATAGCACTACCAAAGAAACCAGGTGCAAAGGAATGTGATGACCACCAGACTATCAGCCTCTCCTGTCACATAACAAAGCTGCTTCTGAGAATTATGAGAAGAACAAGGAAAAAGATAAAAATGGAAATAGCAGATGAACAGTTTGGATTTGTTGAAGGAAAGGGAACACACAGTGCCATTTATGCTTTACAAACACTAACGGAAATAGCTTTATAAGTACAGAAAGATCTCTACTTATGCTTCATAAGGCATTCGACAAGGTGAAACATAATGAAATTATTAAAATGCTTGAAGACATCAATATAGACGGCAAAGACCTGAGGATTGTAAAACATTTATACTGGCAACAAGAAGCAGCAGTTTGAGTTGAAAATAGAACTGGAAAATATCAACCTATAAAACAAGGGGTGCGACAAGGATGTGTAATATCTCCAGACCTTTTTTCTCTGTACAGCAAGAATATTCTAAGAACGATCATCATAGAACCAGGCATAAAAATTGGAGGATACAATATTAACAACCTTCAGTATGCTGATGACACAGTACTGATAGCTGAGAACCAAGACCTACAAAATCTCTTGGATAAAGTCGCTCAAGGAGACTCTTAACAGTTGGTTTTTCTATAAACTTTGTTAATATGATTGTGCACCAAAAGTGGCACAAGATCGTTTTGACTATAGGAACATACCAGAAGTGATATGAAACCATTTTGACCCAGTAGTCAATAGTGATCAGTTCATGATTGACTGCAGATGCCTTCATAGATGATAAATTGGTTGTATTCACTGGCTGTTTCATGGCATTTTTCCATTGTAATCAGTTAGTTTAAACCTCTTTGAAATCTGCAGCGTAGTTGAATTGTTTCATTCTGCTGCTGTCATCGCTTTTTTCGTTCTTGATGATCACACAGTGGAAGGACAAATACTGCAGGTTGCCTGTTCCATATCTAGAGAGGTGGATCATTTGTGATGTAATATGGGCCAGTACTTAGTGAACGTTTTTAGTGAGTTCATTCATGATCTCAGTGAAGAACGTTGCCTTGATTTAGTGATTTTCGGTTGTGTTCGTGAATGAAATTTGAAGCTCTGCCCAAAAATATGAGGATATCTTCTCTGGACATGTATGACAGATACATTGGTGTATCTTATGAAGGAACCTCCATATCTTGTTTTTTTAATTACTCTTTCTGAAGAACTTTATTGAGTGCATTCATATACATTGTTTCATTTGTCTGTATGCATTAGAAGAAGATGGTATAAAATTTTAAAGCAAAGAGTACTGCTTATATACTACAGTAAGCTGGTTTAAAAAAAAACAAACATGTTGCTTGTTGATGGAACATCATTTTGGTATGACTGACCATTAAAAATATTTGGAAGAAAATGAAATTGTTTCATTATCATATAGTATGTGCTTTTCACTTGTTGATTATTTTTGAGCAGTTTATATATTATTTCTTTCTTAGATGGACATTCAACCCAGCTGTTCTAACCAAAGTCAGCACTGCTGGAAGCTCCACATCCATCGCAAGTGACACGAGTACAACAGCACAGTTTGCAGTTGGTGACCTTGTTCAGATCTGCAGTGATACAGAAAGGATTAAAGTATTGCAGAGGGGACATGGTGAATGGGCTGAAGCTATGCTGCCGGTAAGTATGATCTACAAGAGTATTAATAATTTAAAAGTTATTATAAGTTAAAGCCGGATATAAGCAGGGATTTTCAAAGTCCAAGTGTTTTGGTTCTTGTGATTTAACTTTTTTTTTTTTTTAAAAGAGTGAACATCAGTGCTTCTGTTCTTGCCAGATTTTCTGTCCTGTAGCATAAAGGTTGCCATTGGATGTCAAAGAATTAAAGTGCCACTTTACGAGGACTCGGTTTATAGAAATACAGTGTTTGTTCTCAGCTTTACTACCTTTGTGCCATAAAACAGGTATCAGTTATCTGTTTTTGATTGAATGGACTGAAAGAAGTTGGAACATTCTCACTGTGCTTGAGAAGTTAGCTTTCCAACTGCAAGGTTACACTGGTATTCATCGTTATTGGAAGGATGAATAAAACTTGCAGTTCGTCGAACATAATGACTCCATTTTTTGAAGAGGCCAATACACGACTGAGACTAGTTCTCAACAAAAATGCAAGTACAGAGTTTGAACAAATAAATGTTTGGACTAGTATCATAAAAGGTGTACAAAAAGTAAATTGTCACTTTTCTTTATAAAAGTCAGTTCTCACTAAAAATTGGATGAGAGAAAAGAATATGAGACCACAATATTTTTGTATTAGCACCAGGTTTTGAGATATTTAATATATAGATATTTTAACAAAACAAAATATTGCATGTAGTAAATTTAGCAGGAGCATTAAATATAGCACAGAATCTTTTTTTATTGTTTTCCTTTTCATTTATTTTCTACTTCTTGGGGATTACTTGTCACATTCCAACATTAGTCATCAAGCATAGCTGGAATGTCTTGGCAGAAAGTTCCTCATGTTCATTATTTATTGACCACAATTCTGGGAGAAGAAGTCAGTGTGAGAGCCAAAGAAGTGGATCTTGAGTGACATGTTGCAGCTTAATAGTTGGAATGCCATCAGAAGTTCGGTAACAGTCACAGCATAGTTTGCTGGGTAATTCCCAGGCAGTTGTAAACAACAACTGTTTTCTCATTCCTTGGAGAACTAAATCAAAGTTTTCTTCCTTGAGCAGTTCGTGAATCTGTGATTCAACAGTTTCCATTCTTGATCATCAGTAAATTGCCATTGTTTCATGAACCATCATGCATTCAAAAGTTCAGTTCATAATAGAATAATGTGTACTGACACAAATCTCAGCAGACCATTCATCTCTCATTTATTTAGAACTCTTCACAAATCATATGGGTTACAACAATGACAAGTGTTTGACATCACGTCCAAATATTTCATTCTGGCATGCTGTTCTGGTACTCTGACTGTACGACCTGTCTCTTGGTTCATCAGTATTACTAGAAGAAGAAGCAAACCTGTTTGACTGTAGGTCACCATAACACATCCCCTTGCCCATTTCAGTTCTCATCTCCATCTGTTGCTTAGTCCTATTTGGTCATCAAAACTGCCTTCCCCCATTATATATTTTATTACTTTTCATTTTTGTCCAGATTTCTATTATTATCCTTTCGTGACATGAAGAAGTCTGGGTGGTTTCTACCTTTTCCAATGGGGTTAACTGAGACTACTACTCCATTCTCTTTCTGATCTGCCTCTATGTGGCAAGAAACAAAACTTTGCAAAACCACACCAAAACATTGGTCATGATGTCTTGTTAGGTTTCATATTTATACTTTGTCAACCTCTAACAATCATCACTGCCTTTTTTAAAAAAAAATGTCCCAGTGATTTAACTGGGAGCATCAAAGGCTGTTTTCAAAAGTGGAAAATATTTCTGCAGTCTTTCCATGTTTGAAATAGTTTCACGCAGACTTTGATCTTAAAAATTACTGGGGTAAATTTAAAAAAAATTATACGAACATGAATATAAAGTCATGAATTACCCAAATGAACTCAGTGGCACTCTATACACGAATGAAGTCTGCATCACATTGTAGTTTTTATTTTTTTTCCCTGCACTTACCAGATGTTGTGCTTCACACAGTGTAAGTAATTTTTTACAATTATCACACCTCACATTTTGTTTCTAGGAGACATATGTAGGTACAGAACCCATGCACACATAGAAGAGTTTTCAGATATCATAGGCACAAAAAAAAAACAAATATATCCGTACTACAAGAACTTAATATTGAAGAAGGCTGGCTAGTAAAGAGGATTAAAGAGAGAAAACTTTATTTTGGACACATTAAATGTCATGAGAATTTAGAGAAGACCGTTCTTGAAAGGGTACATAATGGGAAAAAGAAAGAGAGGAAGGCCAAGGTGAAGGTGGCTGCAAGACATCATTGATAATCTGCGAATGGATGCATCAGCAACAGGATCTTGCTTACAACCGAGAGGCCTACAGGAGAGCTGTTGGGGAGGCAAAGTTCCACAAGGGACATGCAAATGACTGATTGACTGACTCATGCACACAGTTTGTATTTTTTGTTGCTCACTTTGTTATGTGCATATTTCAAGATAAATATCAGAGAGTAGTTCCTTCCAAAACAAAAATTTGCTAGAAATATTTTTTTTTGGGATTTCAGTGTGTATACTTTTGAAGGTCATGGAATTGTTTGTTATATTTGGATGCAAGGTTTCTTGCCTTATAATAAATATTTTGGTGCAAAAAAAAACTCATATTAAATGATTGATTTAGTGAGCTTCATTTAAGTTGAAAATGGTTCTGAACAGAATCTTGCATCTTACATTCTAAACAGAATCTTATATTTTACATTCTAAACAGAATCTTATATTTTACATTCTAAACAGAATCTTATATTTTACATTCTAAACAGAATCTTACATTTTACATTCTAAACAGAATCTTATATTTTACATTCTAAACAGAATCTTATATTTTACATTCTAAACAGAATCTTATATTTTACATTCTAAACAGAATCTTACATTTTACATTCTAAACAGAATCTTTTATCTTACATTCTAAACAGAATCTTTTATCTTACATTCTAAACAGAATCTTTTATCTTACATTCTGAACAGAATCTTTTATCTTACATTCTGAACAGACCCTTGGTAAAATTGGCAGAGTCCAACAGATCTATCATGACAATGACTTGAAGGTCGAGGTGTGTGGCACTTCATGGACATACAACCCCCTGGCTGTAACCAAGGTTGCTTCAGCTGATGGGGCTGCCATTGGATGCTCCTCAGGAGGCAAGTTGGTTTTTTTTTTTTCCCTAAATATTGTTTGAAGTGTACATGAAATCAGAAAGTAAGTCATAAGGAATTATTACTGTATTTCCTGCCATATAAGATGTATTGGCATATAAGATGCATCTAAAATTTTATCCCATTTTTTTTCATGGATGTCATAGCCCTTCTCTCAGCAGGGTTTTGATCCAAGACTCTATGCTACTGGGTATTCTGCAAATGAAACACATTAGTTAATCCTGCAAGTAACCTTATAAATACTGTTATACCTGCACTTGCAGCTAGCTTGTGTGAGCTAACTTGCTTGGGATTCATCTATCAGCTCACAAACTAATAAGTGGTTCAGGCCTCTATGCATCTTATTCATGGAACCTCATAACTTGAGTATGGGTTATCTGATGTCTGAGTTATCTGGTACTTATCAAAGTGTTAATAGTGTGTTTTTTTAATGTCATCAGATTTTATATACTGTCCAGAAAAAGAAACTCATAACTACTGATGACCCAATTTTAGCCATAACTTTGATATTCTATAGCTTTTTAAATTGAATGAATAAAATTTTCAAATTGCACACAATAATACCTAAGGGTTTAAACACTCACTTGACAGTTTCTTGCATCTGTGTGATGAGAATTTGTTAGTCCCAGGGGTTCTCAAGTTAGTATGGTGTGTGGCCTCTGCTTGCATCGATCAGCGACTGGCATTTCCTGGGCATAGATGTGATCATATGTCTGATCTGCGCCTGTGGGATGGCTGCCCACTCTTCCTGGAGTGCCTGCCACAGATCATGACGATTGGCTGGAGAAACGTTTTGGCAACAAACATGTCTGCAGCTCATCCCATAGGTGCTCGATCAGATTCATGTCTGGAGACAGGGCTGGCCAGGGAAGGGTGAGAATGTTGCTGGCAGTCGGGAACTGTGTGGTGAACCATGCAGAATGGGGTCTGGCATTGTCCTGTTGAGACACAGACCTTTGTGCAGCCAAAAATGGAAGGACATGGGGTCGAAGAATTTCATTGACGTATCATTGCGCATTCAAGCCTCCTTCAATCTGCACCAATGGACTCCTTCCATTGAAATTGATCATTCCCCACCCCATACTATTACACCTCCACCACCATGCGGCGGAGCTTCAATGCAATTTTGGGCAAAACATTCATTTGACCTACGGTAGACCCTTCTCCACATATCATGGCGGTGCAACAAAAAATAAGATTCGTCACTAAACCAGACTCATCTCCATTGGTTGTCAGTTGTCTAGGGCTAGTGCTGGTTGGCCCAGATAAGTCGATTTTGGCGATGGCGTCTCATTAAGACAGGACCTCAGTGAGGTCGTCGTGCCACCAGTCCAGTTTCATGCAGTCTATTCCAGACAGTTTGATCAGACACTCGACGTCCTGCAAGCAATGACTGGGCACTTGAGGAAGCTGTTGTAAACCTGTTTCTAAGGTGATGAACCAGAATAAAGCGGTCATCAGGTGCTGTTGTCACCCTGGGTCGTCAACTGCAGTGCCAGTCTTCAGCTGAGCCAGTGGCTTGGAAAAGGTGTCAAAGTTGACTGATGGTACTCTGCTGCACGTTTAAATGCCTGACAACCTGCCTTTGACTTTCACCTGCTTGCAGGCAACCAATAGCAATGTTTCGTAAATTTTGCGATAGACGTGCCATAATTGTCTGCTTGAAAAAATGCTGAAGTCAGAGACACTGGACCAGGGCAGTCTAGATAGGCAACCACCTCTCACCCAGCAGGGATGTATGCATATCCTAATCGCGCTGATTGGACTGAATGGGCAACCACCTCTCACCCGTGTGAGAAAGGACCACACGGGGACCACAGGACTTAACGTGGACCACAGGTGTAAATTCAGTAGGATCGTGGGGCTGTCTTGGTGGTAGAAGTGAATGAAGAAGAAGAAGAAGAAGTCTGCTTGAAAATTAACTGAATATGTTTGTGTAACCTCATCCTTTTATAGGGTTTCATTTGCGTGGAAAGCGAGTTGTGCTCACCACAAACAATTTTTGTCATAACATAAAAAAATGAAACTTATATAAGCTATGCATTTCTTTTTTTGGACAGTATATAAATGTTTGGTTTTAATATTCAGCTTATGGTTCATCCATGCTCAAAAGTAAAGAGCAGAATGTTATGTTAGATAAATACAGTGTGTGACTAAGTGTCTAGGAACACATAAAGTAAGGCTATTGAGCAGTGTGTGACTAAGTGTCTGGGAACACATAAAGTAAGGCCATTGAGCAGTACTGCTGGTGCCTGTTCATTTTTTTTTATGATCTTATATTATTTTCATTTGTAATCGTAAATTAATTATTCATAATCATATATTTTCTATTCTGGGGTTATCAGGGGACTAGTGTGTTAAACACGGATGCCTAAATGTTAGTGTGCTAGTGTGTTAAACACGAATGCTTAGATGTGAGGTACTAGTGGTAAACCCCTTCTCAGTGTACTAGAGTGTTAAACACGGATGGTTAGATGTTAGGTATTAGTGGTAGACCCCTTTCCAGTGTACTAGTGTGTTAAACACGGATGGTTAGATGTTAGGTATTAGTGGTAGACCCCTTTCCAGTGTACTAGTAGTAAACCCCTTCCTCAGTGTCTACCATAACCTAACCATGAGGTTTTTTTTTTTTTATTTGTAGCTCATTATATCTGTTCTCCCTTCCATTCTTTTTACTGTTTGTTATTGTTGTCATTATTTGATAAAGTGAAAGCTGAAATATCGCATTGTTTGTCTTGTTACTATTCTTCTTCAGCTTTCCAAGTCATTAAGGCTCATTGCTGCATATAAAGTTCACCTCCATTCCTCTCTATTCCTAATGTCTTGTTACTGTAGTAAAGTTTTTTTTTTTTTCTATTTTATTGTTGAAATTATTTGTTGTAATTGCATCTGTATCTGCCACTCTGAATTAACTGAATTCATGTCTTCTTGGTTACAATTATTCTTAAACATTGAAAACAGAACGCTTGAGTGCCCTCTTGAAGAAGCTCTTTGAAACTCACGTATCGGGCGATGTCAATGAAGAATTAGTCAAAGCATCAGCCAATGGGGATGCAGTTAAAGTAGATGAGATACTACAGCAGTCTGAGTCAGATGTAAGTGATTTGTGAATTTACTTTATTTTGCCGTCATTTCAAAAAAGCATTTAAGATTTGTAATATAATTTTGGGTTGATGTGATGATTTTTCTTTTTCTTTTTGAGAATGGAGCAGGGAGGAATTTTGCTTTTATTATCTGTTTACGCTCTTTGAGAAGTAGTGTGTGGCTTATACTATTTTCTGGGGCTTGCTTGTGCTACTAGTTTTGTAAATATTCAGCCATCTGTAGTTTATTGTCTTTGTTTTCAACAGATTAACCACACTTGGGTTATTACAAGATCTGTGATTATGTCTAGATAATATTCAGTTTTTAAGAGATTAATTCAATAGAATTAATTTCACTGTTCAGCAAGACTCAGTCTGGATTAGTGATTGTTAACCTTTACAAGGACAGATCCTGGTGTAGTGATTGTCAGTCTTTACAAGGACAGATCCTGGTGTAGTGATTGTCAGTCTTTACAAGGACAGATCCTGGTGTAGTGATTGTCAGTCTTTACAAGGACAGATCCTGGTGTAGTGATTGTCAGTCTTTACAAGGACAGATCTTGGTGTAGTGATTGTCAGTCTTTACAAGGACAGATCATGGTATAGTGATTGTCAGTCTTTACAAGGACAGATCATTGTGTAGTGATTGTCAGTCTTTACAAGGACTGAGCCTAATGTAGTGATTGTCAGTCTTTACAAGGACAGATCCTGGTTTAGTGATTGTCAGTCTTTACAAGGACAGATCCTGGTGTAGTGATTATCACTCTTTACAAGGACAGATCCTGGTGTAGTGATTGTCAGTCTTTGTAAGGACAGATCCTGGTGTAGTGATTGTCAGTCTTTACAAGGACAGATCTTGGTGTAGTGATTGTCAGTCTTTACAAGGACAGATCCTGGTGTAGTGATTGTCAGTCTTTATAAGGACAGATCCTGGTGTAGTGATTGTCAGTCTTTACAAGGATAGATCCTGGTGTAGTGATTGTCAGTCTTTATAAGGACAGATCATGGTGTAGTGATTGTCAGTCTTTACAAGGACAGATCCTGGTGTAGTGATTGTCAGTCTTTATAAGGACAGATCATGGTGTAGTGATTGTCAGTCTTTATAAGGACAGATCATGGTGTAGTGATTGTCAGTCTTTACAAGGACAGATCCTGGTTTAGTGATTGTCAGTCTTTACAAGGACAGGTCCTGGTGTAGTGATTGTCAGTCTTTACAAAGACTGAGCCTAATGTAGTGATTGTCAGTCTTTATAAGTAGTGATTGTCAGTCTTTACAAGGACAGATCACTGGTGTAGTGATTGTCAATCTTTACAAAGACTGAGCCTAATATAGTGATTGTCAGTCTTTACAAGGACAGATCCTGGTGTTTGATTGTCAATCTTTACAAAGACTGAGCCTAATGTAGTGATTGCTAATAATTACAAGTAGAACTTGCCTTGATAAGGAAGAGTTTCTAAAAGGGGCAGCTTAAACAAAATCTGTGCAAAATTGATCCATAAGATTACGGAGTAAATGGGGATGCTTTCCAGGCTCCTGAAAAGTTTAATTTTTTTTCTTTAATTAAAAGCTTTTTACTGTTATTAAGAAACATTAATCATGAAATAAGATAAAAACTGAAATTGCAGAATAACAATGTAGTTTTGTTGATGAAAGCAGAACATACAATTTTTAATAAAAAAAAAAAACTATAATAGAGTGACCTCTAGAAGTACACAATGATTTATACTTGTGCTTTATTGATTACACAAAGGCCTTTGGCAAATGCTAGAAAAACTTAATATAGATAGTAAAGGTATGAGACTTATTAAGAATATGTACTGGAATCAAAGAGCATCAGTAAGAGTGAACAAACACATAGGTGAGGATCAGGATATAAAGTGAGGCATAAGACAAGGATTTGTATATATATATTCTCACTATAGAGTAAAAACATCATGAGAGGCATTAAAAAGTCAGTTAAAATGGGAATAATACCAATAATAATAATACCAATAATAATACCAATAAGCAGAGATATGCAGATGACACTGTTCTAAAAGCAGAAACAGAAGTCATAAACAATGTTAATATAAAACAGAGTAAACATATCAAAGTGCAACATCCTTTCATACTGAAAGACACTGTAACTGTAACGGTAAAAAAGGGCCTAGTTTCGTTGGTGGTCCTGGGGAGCAGTCTCATTACACTCAGGGCATGCCCATACGTGTTCGGTCTTTGACGTCGGGATGTCCTTCAGTGTTTTTAGAGAAAAGATTGCTGTGTTGTGTTGGTTCTGTACTGCATGTGATCTAGCATTTGGTTGCACTTTGCACCCATGGCCCTAGGCTACATGTAACACAATGAGTCATGTGTGGTAGATTCTTTGGAGGAACTTACTTTGTGACTGTTCTTTGAGTTGTTGTTTTATGGATTTGTGTAAGTCCAGTTTGTCCATTTTTACGAGGCCCTCTGTTTTGACCCTTGATGGTAGTTAGTCAGCCGTGTCATTTCTGTTGACTCTGGCATGACCCGGATGGTATATCCATGTGATGTTTTCTTTTTATGTGTGATTTATCAGTTAGTTCTAGCAGTTCACTTATTATATCTTTGTGTTCCACTTTTTGAGAGTAGGTAGTGATGGTGGTTTGGTGTGTTTCCTGAGTCATCACCAGTTTTAATGCTTGTGTGATAGCCTCTGTTTCCACCAGCCTGTTTGAGCATGTGTTTGTATAAGCACCGGCCATGAGTTTGAGTGTTTCACCATCATGGTATTCTGCAACACACACACACCCCCCCCCCCCCCCCCGTCTGCTTCTAATTCCCCTGTTCACTGGTCAGTCTGTATAAATAATTATATCTCAGAAGTTGTGTGTTTGTTCGTTTATTTCATCTTGTGTTTTTCCCTCCTTCCACTTTGAGCATTTTCTTGTAAGGGTTATGTGTATTTTAGTGGACTTTTGATGGACTTTGCTGCATGTAATCCATTCAGGATCACATTTTACATTTCTTGTTTAGTATATGAATATTATTCTTTGTCGTTGCTTCATGTAATTGTAATATGATGAGCATTTTATTTGTGAAGGTGAACGGAGTGTTTGCTGG
Organism: Achatina immaculata; assembly: GCA_009760885.1. NCBI lineage: Eukaryota > Metazoa > Mollusca > Gastropoda > Stylommatophora > Achatinidae > Lissachatina > Lissachatina immaculata. The sequence continues at coordinate 63,646,568 of CM019720.1, read as the reverse complement.
CCACACCGCACTCCAGGCTGCCTCCCAGAATGGTCATATTGAGGTGATAAAAGTTCTCATAAAGCATGATGTCAATATGGAGGTTGAGGTATGAGTTTCTGTGTTTTAGATGTTTTGAGTTTCTGTGTTTTAGATGTTTGAGTTTCTGTGTTTTAGATGTTTGAGTTTCTGTGTTTTAGATGTTTGAATTTCTGTGTTTAGATGTAAGAGTTTCTGTGTTTTAGATGTTTGAGTTTCTGTGTTTTAGATGTTTGAGTTTCTGTGTTTTAGATGTAAGAGTTTCTGTGTTTTAGATGTTTGAGTTTCTGTGTTTTAGATGTAAGAGTTTCTGTGCTTTAGATGTTTGAGTTTCTGTGTTTTAGATGTTTGAATTTCTGTGTTTAGATGTAAGAGTTTCTGTGTTTTAGATGTTTGAGTTTCTGTGTTTTAGATGTAAGAGTTTCTGTGTTTTAGATGTTTGAGTTTCTGTGTTTTAGATGTTTGAGTTTCTGTGTTTTAGATGTTTGCGTTTCTGTGTTTTAGATGTTTGGATTTATGTATTTGAAAATGTGTTTTAGATCTAAGAGTTTCTATGTTTAGATGTAAGAGTTTCTGTGTTTTAGATGTTTGAGTTTATATGTTTTAGATGTTCGAGTTTTAGTGTTTTAGATGTAAGAGTTTATGTGTTTTAGATGTTTGGATTTATGTATTTTAAAATGTGTTTTAGATCTAAGAGTTTCTATGTTTAGATGTTTGAGTTTCTGTGTTTTAGATGTTTGAGTTTATGTGTTTTAAATGTTCAAGTTTATGTGTTTTAGATGTTTGAGTTTATGTGTTTTAGATGGTTGGATTTATGCATTTTAAAATGTGTTTTAGATGTAAGAGTTTATGTGTTTTAGATGTAAGAGTTTCTGTGTTTTAGATGTTTGAGTGTATGTGTTTTAGATGTTTGGATTTATGTATTTGAAAATGTGTTTTAGATCTAAGAGTTTCTATGTTTAGATGTAAGAGTTTCTGTGTTTTAGATGTTTGAGTTTATATGTTTTAGATGTTCGAGTTTTAGTGTTTTAGATGTAAGAGTTTATGTGTTTTAGATGTTTGGATTTATGTATTTTAAAATGTGTTTTAGATCTAAGAGTTTCTATGTTTAGATGTTTGAGTTTCTGTGTTTTAGATGTTTGAGTTTATGTGTTTTAAATGTTCAAGTTTATGTGTTTTAGATGTTTGAGTTTATGTGTTTTAGATGGTTGGATTTATGCATTTTAAAATGTGTTTTAGATGTAAGAGTTTATGTGTTTTAGATGTAAGAGTTTCTGTGTTTTAGATGTTTGAGTGTATGTGTTTTAGATGTTTGAGTTTCTGTGTTTTAGATGTTTGAATTTTTATGTTTAGATGTAAGAGTTTCTGTGTTTTAGATGTTTGAGTTTCGGTGTTTTAGATGTTTGAGTTTCAGTGTTTTAGATGTTTGAGTTTCTGTGTTTTAGATGTTTGGATTTATGTATTTTAGATGTATGATTTTCTGTGTTTTAGATGTAAGAGTTTCTGTGTTTTATATGTTTGAGTATTATGTTTTAGATATTTGTTTCAAAATTAAGTAACTGAGGATTTTTTTTTACAAGCTCCTGGTTTTATTAGAGTTATAGCTTGCCCTCCAAGATTCATGGTCAAATCTGATACTTAAGTTAACAAAAAAGAAAAGATCAGATGAGAAAGAAATGTGCAGTAGCATGCTGACAGCAGGTAAAAGCAAAAAAGAAGAGACTTCATCATCATCATCATCAAAACCCATGTTAGTATGTTAGAGCAGTCTTTAATCGGATTCTTCTTTTGTCACATGATTTTATCATTAAAAAGGATTTTTTTTTTTACAAAAATATTTGTCTTGATCTTTGTCATTCAGTGTTTTTTTTTGTTTGTTTTTTGTTACAGATTTTCAGGTTATTGCAAGCTGCATTTGCTTTCTTAACATGCCTAGAGAATTTTTACTCCCTTCACCTTACTTTATATTAAATGTCATCTCCTTCTTACTACATCTTGTAGGAAATTATACTATGTCTTCTCTAATAGATTCTGTTTTATTTGGTCATGTACATACATGCTATAAATATGGTTGATAATTTAGTAGGGTTATGTAGTATTGGGTTATGTAATGGAGAAGAGTAACCTTACTATCAGTTATGTCAAAAGTATTTTGCAAAGTCATTCTGATACAGTAGATACTGCAGTGAGAGAAGAACGAGCAGGATTTCGAAAAGGGAGAAGCTGTCTCGACCAGATCTTTACTCTAAGAATAATACTTGAAGAACATATTGAAAAGCAGAAACCATTAATACTGAACTTCATAGACTTTAAAAAGGCATTTGATAGCATACACAGAGATTCATTGTGGAGAATTTTAAGTCTATATGGAATACCATCTAAAATTGTCAGCATCATTAAGGATCCCTGCAATGGATATTTTTTGCGCAGTCAACACAGATGAAGGAATGAGCAAATGGTTCCAGATTGAAACAGGTGTGAAACAAGTTTTTTTTATATTATCTCCCTTGCTTTTTGGAATTTACATAGACTTTACTAATGAAAAAATGCTGTACAGGTAAAATTGACATTGATTGGGTACATGGGACCCAACTAGAAGATCTTGATTTTGCAGATGATATAACTCTTTTTCAGTAACAATGTGAATTCCATGCAAGAAAAAACAGATACCCTACCTTCAATGGCTAGTAAAATAGGATTTGAAATTAACAAGGAAAAAAACAAAAATAATGAAACTTCTCATTCACCAAGAAGGAAAAATATATGTAGAAGGAACAGTTGTTGAAGAAGTACACCATTTTAGCATACCTCGCAGCTACGTAGACCATGATGGTGACAGCAGAAAAGAATCTATGATTCAAATTTCAAAAGCAGTATTGACCTTCAAGAATCTTGAGAACATATGGCATTCAAAAGTTATAAGCACAAAAACCAAGTTAAGATTATTCAATTCAAATGTAATATCCACGCTCATTTATTCATGTGAAATCTGGAAAACAACTAAAGAAATAGACAAGAAATTAGACTCTTTTGAAAACAAATGCCTAAGGAAATTAAAGTGGAACGAATTCAAGAACAACGCAGAGATAAGACAGATGAGCAAACAACAACTTGTCTCATGGGTAATCAAAAAAAGGAGATGGACATACGTTAGTCACGTGATGAGAAGAAACAGTCAGAGAATCCCAAAAGAAGCTGTCAAAAGGAACACAACAGGCCAAAGAAAAATAGGTTGACCACGTGAAACTCTAAAGAGGACATTTGTAAGAAAGGCTAGTTTAGTGGGCATAACATAATGGATACATAATGGGAAAAAGAAAAAGAGGAAGACCGAAACGAAGATGGCTGCAAGACATCGTTGATGATCTGGAAATGGATGCAGCAGCAGCAGGCCATCTTGCTCACAACCGAGAGGCCTACAGGAGTGCTGTTTGGGAGGCAAAGTTCCGCAAGGGACATGCAAAGGAATGAATGAATGAACATCCCTTGATGAGATTGAAAAGCTCACCGAAAACAGGAAGACTTTGCGAACTACCATATGAACCCCTATGTGACATTTAACGGAATGGGAAGGATGTAAGATGCAATATTTGTTAATGAGCTGAAACATCTTTCCATTGTCTGCTGATTATTGCATTACCTTGCACTGTGTGTGACCAGAGTTAGACAAGACAGAGCGCTACATCATGATCTTATAAGGAGTCATTTCCAGTCTGATACTGTATCTGCATAATACACTACTGGAACTGACAGAAGAGCTGTCATCAGCAGCTGAACTGTGCAGAGATAGCTGGCAGAGGACAGCTTCATATAATGCAGACCATACAGGGATCAAATCCTGATAGGCATGCAGTGATTGGACTGTTAATGATGGCTTATTTTGGCATTGGCAAGAATTTATCTTTTCCTGTGAATCAAGGTTCAATATTAGCCATATAATTGGCAGAATGTGCACTTGCAGATGATAGCATGCATGATTTCAGATTGCATTTTGAAGAAAGACAGCCTCCACTCTCCACTAGTGTCCATTGATGCTGCTCTCACTATTTAGTGATATGTTGATAACATACTGCAGTCTTACCTTTGTTTTTTCCATGATTAACACGAGAGGGTAGTGGCACAGGGTTCATATTCAGGAAGATAATGCCATCCCATTCTGCACTTCTCACACAGCAGTTTCTACATTATAATGGAATCCAAGTCATTTATTGGCTGGCTGTGTCACCTGACATGAACTGTATAGAGCATGTATGAGAGATAATGGGATGCCATGTGATGCAACGTTCCAGAACAAATAATGAATGATTGCTGGTGGATGCACTGCAGCAGATATAGGTTTGCAGTTCCTAATGTTGCCAGTCAGTGTGTCCATGCCTGACTTCAGGCATGTGTCAGTACGAGGGTTGGACATTCATTAGCAAATCTGTGTTTGTCAGGCCCAGACTGTTTTTTAGCAACACACCCACATGAAAGGTGACCTTGGACATAATTCTTCTTTCTAGAACAGGTCTTTGGGTTTTTCATTATTTGTTGGAAGGAATTGTTAACAAGACACAGTTGTAGCATTCAAAATTTTTAAAATGCTTACTTTATTTAAGTTTTATTATCTTTTCAGCATTAAGTTCTGTTATATGTTAAGTTCTATGTTAAGTTCTGTTATATGTTAAGTTCTGTTATATGTTAAGTTCTGTTATATGCATTTTTAAGTGCTTCAGATACATGTATTCTAATCAGCATCTGAGTTCTTGGAACCAGCTTTGTTTATTGTTGTTGGTTTTCTTCTTCTTAATGCTGTTTTATCCAGTATTTAACCTTTTGAAACGACCAGCACTCATATACATGAAGTGATTCATGCTGCTATATTCTTATCCATCAATTTGGACATTTGTAATGGCTTTTCTGAATTATTTATCATGCTGCTTTAAGGCGCCTATGAGCAGGATAAGTACCCTGTCCACCCAGGCCATTCAAGTTGTCTGCATATTTGTTATAGTTGCTCCCTGAATATTGATGTGTTTTAGAGATTTTGTCTAGCTTCTGACACTTTGTTGTATTATGAGTGGATGGAAGAAATCATTCTTGCCTGAGATCAACTTTGGTGTGGAACTTACATTTCCATGTCTAAAGACTCAAGTGACTGCATTTTAGCACAGGTTTGTAATTTCCACAGGACAAAGATGGGGACAGGGCAGTACATCATGCAGCTTTTGGGGATGAGCCAGCTGTGATTGAGTTGCTGCAGCGTGGAGGAGCAGATTTGAATGCTCGTAACAAGCGCAGGCAGACGCCCCTCCACATCGGCGTCAACAAAGGCCACATTGGAGTGGTGCGGGCTCTCTTAGACCTAGGGAGTCATCCAAGTTTACAGGTATGGCTGATTACCAGTAGAATAGTGAATTTGCTGTCCATTAGAAGACCAAGGGGTCCATTAGAAGATATGCCCAGATAAGTCCATTAGAAGATATAAGTCCAGATAAATTCTGGAATTTATCATGTAAGAGTTTAGATATTCTTCGTGCAGGCTGTTGTACACTGCCAGTGATTATTGATCGAAACAGATAGAATGCCATTTTGCTGCACTCTTTGCAATGCTATTTGAGGCATTCTTGTCACATAATTTATGTTGTTTCTTATTTAGCAATATTTTTTTTATTAAAATAAATATTACAACTTGCACATTTACTAAATTTAGTTTCCAAAGGTAATAAGTTTAACTGGATTACCATTGTATCACTCTCTCTCCTTTCTGCACACCCCCCCCCCCAAACGACCCACCTATCACACATCACATGTCTCTCTTTAAACATTCTCTACACTCCACCATATGCACATCTGGACACAGCCTCTTACAAGCCACGGCTTCTTACAAGTCACAGCTAAGTGTTCCATTTGTTCTATTTTTTCCATTCCTGTTTTTTACATAGCATTCATGAGAATTTATATTTTATCTTCTTTCTGTCTTTCCTTGTCCTGTGTGTTTTTGTATGATTAAGGTTCAGACCAAAACATAACTGTGTACTCATTAATAAAGCTGTTCCTACTTTCTTCCTAGTTTATATATTTTATTATCACAGCAGTGGTTTCGTGTATAGTTAATACTTAGTTTTATATCTCTCCCTCTCTAAACCTTAAGTGCCCAATGCACATGGGGCTTCCGCAAGAGTTTTCCATACACGCCTGTCCTTTGCCTTTATTTTCCGCTCTTGCCCAAGTGAACCCTCGGTTGTTCAATATCCTCTCTGTTGTTCTTCTCCATGTCTCCTTTGGTCTACCCTTACTTCTTTTCCCCAGTGGTGTCCATCTTAGTGCTATTTTTGGTAGTGAGTTGTCAGTAATCCAGAGCATATATCCCAACCATCGCCAGCATCTTTCCTCAATAATTTCTGTCAATTGCTTCATCTGCATTTTCTGCCAACAAGATGTTATTACTTAGGGTGTTTGGCCAAAATATTCTTCTAATTCTTCGTAAACATTTGGTCTGGAAAGAATTCAACTTGTTTTCTATGGTTTTGGTGATTTTCCAGCATTTACTTCCATAGAGTAGTACACTTAGAACATTACTCTTAAATATCCTGATTTTCATCTTCGTGCTTAGTTTTTTAGTTTTCTTTATAGTCTGTAACATTGCAAAAGCCAGGTTTGCTCTAGTAAGTCTGCTGTTGATGTCCTCTGTGCTGTCTCCATCTTCTACTACCAAGATATACAAATTCATCGACCTCCTCCACTAGCTTGTTATCTACTCTGAGTACATTTCTGTTGTTCACATATTGCTTCATTAAATTTGTCTTTCCTACATTGATCTTTAACCCTATATTGTTAGCATTCTGAGTTATCTTGTTTATTTTATCTTTGCAAATCTTTGTGCCTGCTTGACAGTAGACAGATGTCATCAGCAAAGTCAAGGTCCTTCATTGCTGTTTTATATACTTATACACTAATTGTTTGTAATAAACTTTTGGTCCATTTTATTTGACCAAAATTATCTCAAGATGGAAAACCTTTTTCAGTATGCGTGCCAAAATTGACTTTTTTTTTCTTTCTTACAACTGTTTCTTTGCAGTTCCTGGAAATTTTGCACAGCACTGTGGGAAATTTGTGAGTTTTAACATGTCCCAAAAATGTATGCCAGTGCTACTTTTTGACAGACTTGTCAAAGGTTCACCGCTCCTGAACTATCATCAGTTTGTCAGTGTAAAATATAACATTGTACACATGTTGCATAATTGGGGAAAAGGAGCCATAACTAAAAAACTAGCAGGGTCGGTGTCCATATTCTTCCCACAGTGCTCTATTATATCAGGCACCCAGTGAAGTCAATGTCCATCTTCTTCCCACAGTGCTCTATTATATCAGACACCCAGTGAAGTCAATGTCCATCTTCTTCCCACAGTGCTCTATTATATCAGACACTCAGTGAAGTCGATGTCCATCTTCTTCCCACAGTGCTCTATTATATCAGACACCCAGTGAAGTCAATGTCCATCTTCTTCCCACAGTGCTCTATTATATCAGACACCCAGTGAAGTCAATGTCCATCTTCTTCCCACAGTGCTCTGTTATATCAGACACCCAGTGAAGTCAATGTCCATCTTCTTCCCACAGTGCTCTATTATATCAGGCACCCAGTGAAGTCAATGTCCATATTCTTCCCACAGTGCTCTATTATATCAGGCACCCAGTGAAGTCAGTGTCCATCTTCTTCCCACAGTGCTCTATTATATCAGACACCCAGTGAAGTCAATGTCCATCTTCTTCCCACAGTGCTCTGTTATATCAGACACCCAGTGAAGTCAATGTCCATCTTCTTCCCACAGTGCTCTATTATATCAGACACTCAGTGAAGTCGATGTCCATCTTCTTCCCACAGTGCTCTATTATATCAGACACCCAGTGAAGTCAATGTCCATCTTCTTCCCACAGTGCTCTATTATATCAGACACCCAGTGAAGTCAATGTCCATCTTCTTCCCACAGTGCTCTATTATATCAGGCACCCAGTGAAGTCAATGTCCATATTCTTCCCACAGTGCTCTGTTATATCAGGCACCCAGTGAAGTCAATGTCCATCTTCTTCCCACAGTGCTCTATTATATCAGACACCCAGTGAAGTCAATATCCATCTTCTTCCCACAGTGCTCTATTATATCAGACACCTAGTGAATGAGTTAAGAGTGCCCTGTACCCAGTGAATGAGTTAAGAGTGCCCTGTACCCAGTGAATGAGTTAAGAGTGCCCTGTACTCAGTGGATGAGTTAAGAGTGCCCTGTACCCAGTGAATGAGTTAAGAGTGCCCTGTACCCAGTGAATGAGTTAGGAGTGCCCTGTACCCAGTGAATGAGTTAAGAGTGCCCTGTACCCAGTGAATGAGTTAAGAGTGCCCTGTACCCAGTGAATGAGTTAAGAGTGCCCTGTACCCAGTGAATGAGTTAAGAGTGCCCTGTACTCAGTGAATGAGTTAAGAGTGCCCTGTACCAAGTGAATGAGTTAAGAGTGCCCTGTACCCAGTGAATGAGTTAAGAGTGCCCTGTACTCAGTGGATGAGTTAAGAGTTGATGTGCTCCATGTTCCCAGTGGATGAGTTAAGAATTGATGTGTTCCTTGTACCCACTGAATGAGTTAAGAGTTGATGTGTTCCGTGTTCCCAGTGAATGAGTTAAGAGTTGATGTGTTCCATGTTCCCAGTGAATGAGTTAAGAGTTGATGTGTTCCTTGTACCCACTGAATGAGTTAAGAGTTGATGTGTTCCGTGTTCCCAGTGAATGAGTTAAGAGTTGATGTGTTCCATGTTCCCAGTGAATGAGTTAAGAGTTGATGTGTTCCTTGTACCCAGTGAATGAGTTAAGAGTTGATGTGTTCTTTGTACCCAGTGAATGAGTTAAAGAGTTGATGTGTTCCCTGTACTCAGTGAATGAGTTAAGAATTGATGTATTCCTTGTACCCAGTGAATGAGTTAAGAGTTGATGTGTTCCCTGTACCCAGTGAATGAGTTAAAGGGTTGATGTGTTTCCTGTACCCAGTGAATGAGTTAAAGATTTGATGTGTTCCCTGTACCCAGTGAATGAGTTAAAGGGTTGATGTGTTTCCTGTACCCAGTGAATGAGTTAAAGGGTTGATGTGTTCCCTGTACCCAGTGAATGAGTTAAAGGGTTGATGTGTTTCCTGTACCCAGTGAATGAGTTAAAGAGTTGATGTGTTCCCTGTACCCAGTGAATGAGTTAAAGAGTTGATGTGTTTCCTGTACCCAGTGAATGAGTTAAGAGTTGATGTGTTTCCTGTTATGATAGCAGTTACTGAGGAGTCTTAACTTTGTAGCCCACTGAGAGGATATTGTCCATTATTTTAGATATGCCTAAGGACATTAAAAAAATGCCATGATTGTCATCATTACCTTTATTGTTTCTTAAGAAGAAAGATAAGCTTGGTCTCATGATAATAACCATATTTTACATGACTGAACTGTGCCAAAATGGTATCTTTTTATATCCTTCCCATGCCGTTAAACGTCACATAGGGCTTGCAGAGTAGTTCGCCAATTTTTCCTGTCTTCAGCGAGTCTTTCAACCTCATCAAGGGATTTTATGCCTGTTAATTTGGCCTCTCTTAACAATGTCCTCTTCAGAGTTTCACGTGGTCTGCCTCTTTTTCTTTGGCCTGTTGCAAAATGGTATAAAGGTGGCTTATTTTACAGTTTAAAAAATGGTATAAAGGTGGTTTATTTTACAGTTTTAAAAAATGGTATAAGGGTGGCTTATTTTACAATTGAAAAAAATGGTATAAAAGTGGCTTATATTACAGTTTTAAAAAATGGTATACAGGAGGCTTATTTTACTCTTCTTCTTCAACTTTCCTAGCCATTAAGGCTCCCTGCTGCAGATAAAGTTCGTCTCCATTCCTCTCTATTCCTAATCTTCTCTCTCCAGTTGGTGACACCAGTTTCTTTGATATCTTTTTCTATGTTGTCTTTCCATCTCTGTTTTGGTCTACCCCTTGGTCTTGTTTCCATCATCTCTTGTGCATACATATTTTCATTTGTCTGTTCTCTTCCATTCTTTCTACATGCCCCAGCCAGCGTAGTCTGTTCAGTTTCAAGACATTTATAATTTTTTGGGATTTAAATAAGCTGTTCAGTTCAGTGTTCTTTCTAGCTCTCCATTCTCCACTGTTGGTATCCTGTGTGGGCCCAAAGACTCTTCTTAGGATCTTGTTCTCAAAGATCTGCAATTGTTGTTCATCTTTCTTTGTTGTACTCCACATTTCTGATCCATACATGACAGCTGGTCTTATTATAGTTTTGTAGATTGTTATTTTGGTGTTTTGGAACAGGATTTGGATTTTAACAGGTATTGCAAGATGAAGTATATTTTATTCCCAATCTATACTCTGCTTTTAATTTCCTTGCTTATTATGTTGCTTCTGTTGAAGGTTGTGCCTAGATATTTGTATGTTTCTGCTTTCCTAATAATTATCTCTCCAACATTTATATAATCTGGATCATTCTGCCTCTGGTCTCTTCATATCTTCATATACTCTGTCTTATCTTGGTTAATGGTCAAGCCCACTTTTAGTGCCACATCTCTCAGGTGTATGCAGGTATTGATGATGTCTTGCATAGTTTCCCCCACCATGTTGATGTGTGTATCCTAGTGTTTTACCTTGTTCTTGTGTACTGCTTTCTTCTTTTGCATTTCTGATGATCTTTTCTAACACTGTGTTGAATAGTAATGGAGGTAATATATCACCTTGTTTTAAACCAGTTCTTATACAGAAGGGTTCTGACTTTCTTCCTTTGTACAAGTATAAAGTATACTTATATATATGTAGTCATGACCCAGAGGGGCCCACCCCCCTTAGAGTGTCAGGAGTTTAATAGGGCCGAAACACTTGTCTGAGGGGGGGTACTTCCTCTGATGATCTTGAAGGAGTTGTGTTGTTGTTCCGCTCTCTACAGTAGAGAGTTTCCTGCATATATTATTCTTGTATATGACTATATTTTGTGCATCTTTCATACATATTCTGATCAGATTGATTAATTTATTAGGTATCTCAAATTATTTCATAATTTTCCATAAACTGCTCTTATCTGTGCTGTCATAGGCTTTCTTGAAGTCATTGAAGATTTTATGTACTTCTTTTCCATATTCCCAGTACTTTTCTGCTCTTTGCGTAGATAAAATATTTGGTCTATGGTTGATTTATTCTTCCTAAAAGCTGCTTGATAGTCTCCCAGTATGTTCTCGCTGTATGGTTTTAATCTAAAACTGTAATAGATAGTATTTTGTGGCTTGTTTGTAGTAAGGATATTTCTGTGTAGTTTTCACACTTGCTCTTAATGCCTTTTTTTGATTACTGAGATCAATAATGATCCTCTCCATTCACTAGGGAGTTTTTCTTCTCTCCATATTTGTTGTTTTAGTGCACATATATGTTTATGTAGATTTAGACCTCCTTTCTTAATCAATTCTGCAGCAATTCCACCTGAACTCATTGCTTAGTTGTTTTGTAGAAGCTTGATATAATAGATGACTTCTTCCAAATCTGGTTCCTCTATTTCAGGTTCACAAGTCTGTATTTCTTCGCATTGTAATGTCTTTATAGGTTCTTCGCAGTTTAGTAGTTTTTCAAAATATTCTTTTCATCTGATACAGATTTTCTCCTCATTATTTATCATGTTTCCTTTACTATCCTTCAAACTCTGTAGAGGTTGTTTATACCTTTGCTTTACTGAAATTCTTTATACAGTTCTCTGCTTTTCTTATTTTGGTGGCATGTCTGCATCTTGCTTACCATGTCTATTGTCGTTTTTGTTGGCGAATAACTTTTTGAGTTTCTGGAGCTTCTTTACACAGTGTGGTACTTCCCTCATTTGTTTTGTTGTTCATGTCATTCAACCATATCTGTCATGCTTTTCTTTTCTTTATGAATGCCTCTCTGCAGGTTTAATTGTACCAGTTCTTTTTTTTTAAGTTATGGTCTTGACTCCCAGGCATTCTACCGCTGTGTTCTTTATAGTGATTTTTATATCTTCTTATCTGTCCTCAGTGCTTTTGTTTTCTTCATTCCCTCTTGTGTATATCTTATGATTTAGTGTTTTTCTGAATTTTTCTTTAGTTTCTTCTCTTTCCAAAGCATCTTTATTTATTACTGAGCTTTTATTTAATTTACTATAAAAATTTTTCTTCAGTCTGAATTTTAGTTTAGCTCTAACAAGATTCAGCCCCTCTGTAACTTCTGATCTGAAGTATGTTTGTTGTGTGCTTTGTATCCATTAAAACATGGTCTATCTGGTTGCATGTTAGGTTATTATTGGGTGATTTCCATGTTTGTTTATGGGTGTTCTTATTTTGAAAACGTGTGGTGCTTATTCTCATTCCATAAGCTTCTGCCATATTTATTAGCCTCCACCCATTATCATTAGATGTTTCATGCAATTAATCAATTAAGTGTCGTGCCATGTGGCATTGGCGATCATTTCTCTCCACAGTTCCCTGTCTTTAGACTTGATTATGAGATCCGCCGGTGACTTTCTTCCTTGCCACACTGACAGTCCATCCAGTAACTTCTCTCTGTGTCTTCCTTTGTCTTTTCTTCTCTCAGTTTTTCCAGTTTCCACAATGTGTTCCAATTTTCCTTTTCTCAGAAAATGTCCTACAAATCTTGCTTGTCTGCCTCTGATCTTTGTTGTAATTTGCCTTTTAACTCCAGACTATCTTAAGACTTCTTCATTAGTTTTCTTAGCTGTCCATGGTACCTTCAACATCCTTCTTATGAACCACATTTCTATGGCCTCCATTTCTCGCTGTACTCTCTTATTCATAGACCATGCTTCACACCCATAAAACAAAATTGGCTCGATGTAACATTTAAGTACTCAGAATCTTGTTTTCATTGATATGGATCTGTTGCACAAGATGTTTCTCATTTTCTTCAAGATGACCATCACTTCAGTCTTATTTTTATTCAGGCTGAGACCTTTACTTTTACTTTCATGAACCACAATGTCCAGAAGAGCCTGTAGCTCCCATTCACTTTTAGCAATCAGAACTGTCGTCTGCATATCCTAAGTTGTTAAGGTTGTACCTGCCAGTTGATATTCCTGGCAAGCTCTCTATATTTCTCATTATGTTTTCACTGTACAAGGAGAAGAGGTCAGGAGATAGAACACATCATTGTCTCACTCCCAATTTTATGTCCTAGAATGGTCCTATTTGGTTCTTAACCTTCATTGCTGCTGATTGCTGGGAGTATATGTTTTTGATGAGTTTCAGATCTTTCTTATCTGTGTTGATGTCTTCCAGCATTCTTATAATTTCTGTGTGTCTCACTTTATCGAATGCTTTACAGTAGTATAAGTATAGGTCCATCTTTACTTCTGTTGATCTCTCCATCAGTGTTCTCATTACTTGTGTCTTTTCTTTTGCCGAACCTGCACTGTTCTTCAGCGATTTCTGGTTTTATTTTGCTCTTGATACTTCTCATAACAGTGCGAAGCAGGATTTTGGTAACACGGCTCATAAGACTAATGGTTTAGTTGTCTTCACATTCAACTGCACCTTGTTTCTTTGGTAGGGCAATGAAAACTGATTGCAAAAGGTCTGATGGAACATAGTTACTGTTATAGATGTCATTCAGCAATCTGGTAATTATTTCTATGCCAAGCTCTTCTAATGCTCCCAATTCTTCCCTGGTGATTTTATCTGGTCCTGGTGCTTTGTTGTTCTTTATGTGTTTGATGGCTTCTTCCACTTCTGCTTTTAATATGGGAGGCCCTTCATTATTATTTTGTATATCTATTTCGCGAGGCCTTTCATTATTATTTTGTATAATTATTTTGCTTCTATTGTTATCATTAGAGTTCTCTAATGTATTCACACCATCGTGCCATAATTTCATCTCTGTCCAGTATTTTATGCTTCAGGCAACCAGTCTTGTGGTATGCCCTTTTGTTTGTTAACTCCTTTATTTGTTTGCACATATCTCGTGCTTGAGAAGTATGTATGAGGGAAAGTATCAAATAATAAGTGATGAGGTGAAAAGAACGGGGATACATATTTTAGAAATCTGCGAACATCGATGGAAAGGATCAGAACACTTCAAAAGCGAGAATGATAATATCTTTATATACTCTGGTGGAGAATTAGGAGGAAAGAATGGAGTGGCTTTTTACTTGGACAAATCAGCATCAAAAGCATTACTAGGTTACAATCCAGTAAGTGATAGAATCCTCACTATCAGACTTCATGGCACTCCTAGAAATGTAATAATCATCCAGATACATGCACCTACATCAGCAGCAGAAGAGGAAGTAGAAGACTCACTGCAAATGACGATAGACCAGGTACGGAAAAATGATATTGTATTAATAATGGGGGATTTTAATACAAAGATTGGTACAGAAAGAGCAGAAAATGAAGGATATGTTGTGGGGAAATTTAGTATAGGACATAGAAATGAGGCAGGTGACAATCTAATAGTGTTTTGCATGGAAAATGAGCTAATGATCGCTAACACACTTTTTAAATAACATCCAAGAAGACTTTAGGAAAACCAAGAATCAAATAGATTACATTTTAGTGCAAATAAGGTGGAGATCAAGTATAACATCAGCAAAAACTTTACCAGGTGCTGATTGTGACATGGACCATGAGTTATTAATAGCAGATATGAAGATAAAGATAAAAAAGACAGATACTGGATCAAGACCACTCCACTTTGATCTTACAAAAATACCAGAACAGTGCAGTGTAGAAATGAAGAACCGTTTTGAAATCCTGATGGCTGTACAGGAGGAGATGACACCAGATGAATTGGCTATGCAGGCCAGAGATATCTTAATAACAACAGCTAAAGACATGGTTCCAGTAAAGAAAACACAAAAGAATGGATGGATTACAGCAGGCACACTAGAACTGATAAAACAACGTAGAGAAATGGAGACGCAATGGAACATGATAAACAACAACAAAGAGGAATATAAATCTTTAACAAAAGAAATAAGAAGAAACATAAGAAACAACAAAAAACAATACACACAAGATTGTTGTGAAAGAATAGAAGGACATCAGAAGTATGGAAGAGATAGTGAAATGTTTAAAGAAATGAAGACGTTGACGAGAAATGTCACACCTAAGCTAAATGTAATTTGTGATGAGATGGGGAATACCTTGACAGATACAGGAAATTCTAGAAAGATGGAAGGAATATTGCAGAGGAGTGTATGAAACAACCGACTGTGAAAGCAGAAATCAACAATGTGAGTTATTATTGGAGGAAAAAGAACCCGAACTGACAATAGAAGAAGTTTTATGGGCAATAAAGAATCTGAGAAAGGATAAATCACCAGGATGTGATGAAAAAACAGCCGAATTTATTAAAGCAGAAGGAAAGGAATGTGCAACAATCTGTCATGCACTATGTAAAAAGATGCAGGTATTTGGCCAAAAGAATAGAAAAGAACTGTATTCATACCACTGCCAAAGAAGGGTAAATTGAAATTATACAAAAACTACAGAACTGTTGCCCTGATTAGTCATGCCAGTAAAATTCTGTTAAAAATCATGTTTTGTAAAAAAAATAGAATTCAGTATGGTCCAAGCTGGTTTCAGGCAAGGAAGAGGATCAAGAGATCGTATATTCAGTACAAGATTAATAATAGAGAAGGGGATTAAGACGCCCGATAAGGTAATCAGCAACCCATAACTGATATGCTAGTGTCAGGGTTAGTGACCCATAGCTGATCAAGACCTTTCCTACCTCTCCTTGGTACTCCCAGTAACAGGCATAGTCTGGCTAATGGGGCAGGGATCGCCATAGTCCCCATGGTGGTGGAGTCTGCTAAAAAAAACATTGCACAACCCCCCCCCCCTTTTTAGCTGTACTCCGGGACTGAAAAAGTAGCCGCCATAACCCACTCTCATGCTGATACGATGCTGTGCCTCATCTCCACAGCATCGGCTGCAAAGAACAACAGTTCGCAGTTACAGGGAGTTCGCATAAGTACAAGTAATAATAGAGAAATGCAGAGAATTTAATATGAATCTATATTTATCTTTTATCGACTACTCAAAGGTATTTGATTGTGTACAACACCAGAAACTTTGGGAAATAATGGAAAAAGTTTTATTTCCAACACATTTGATACAATTAACATCACTGCTGTATCTAGACCAACAAGAATAAATGGTGAAACAACAACTTGGTTTGACATAAAACAAGGGGTCTGTCAGATGTGCATAATGTCACCTTACTTATTTAACTTGTATACTGAAAATATAATGAGGAATGTTAGAGAAGATGTAGACAAAGAATATTAAGATGCCATAACAGTTGGAGGTTATGAAATACCAGAGATTAGATATGCTGATGACACAGTATTACTGTCCACAACACAAAAAGGAATGGAAAAACTAATTATGTCAGTCCGTAAGAACAGCGAAGAGCAGAACCTCTATCTTAATGCGAAGAAAACTAAATTGATGACAACTGACAAAACAAACAAGGCAGCTGCAATATGTATCAATGAGGAAAATTGGAAGAAGTGGAGAGTTTTGAATGTCTTGTATCACTACTAACTGATAATGGAGATACAATGAGGGATGTTAAAAGGAGGACATCTATCGCTCTTCAGAAAGTAAAACAAATAAAGAATCTGTGGAGAGAAACAGACAGAACTACAAAAATAAGATTTTTAAGGGCATGCATTTTTCCCATCACAACATATGCCTGTGAGACCTGGACACTTAACAAAACAGCTGAGAAACACATAAATGCCTTTGAATGTAAATGCTACAGAAGAGTTCTTCAGATATCATGGACACAAAAAAGAACAAGTATGTCCATACTACAAGAACTTAATATCGAATAAGGCTGGCTAGTAAAGAGGATTAAACTGAGAAAACTTAAATATTTTAGACACATTAAAGGTCATGATAATCTAGAGAAGACCGTCTTGGAAGGGTACATAATGGGAAAAAGAAAGAGAGGAAGACCAAGGCGGAGATGGTGTAACGTCCATGTCATACCTACCTAGTTCATCTGCTAATTCTTTAGCTGCTCCTTCTCTGTATAAGTTTATTTGTAAAAAATGGTATAATGGTGGCTTATTTTACAGTTTAAAAAAAATGGTATAAAAATGTAAAGAATAAAAAAATTAATTGCTGCACTTACATCTTATATCTTACATCCTTCCTGTGCCATTAAATGTCACATAGGGCTCGCATAGTTGTTTTGCCAAGTTTACCTGTTCTCAGCTAATCTTTCAATTTATCAAGGGATGTTATGCCAACTAAACTGGCTTCTCTTAACAATGTCCTCTTTAGAGTTTCATGTGGTCGACCTCTTTTTCTTTGGCCTGTTGTGCTCCACTTGATAGATTGTTTTGGTATTCTCTGATTGTTTCTTCTCATCACATGGCCTACATATGTCCATCTTCTTTTTCTGATCACCCATGAGACAGGTTGTTTGCTCATCTGTATTATCTCTGCATTGTTCTTGAATTCGTTCCACTTTATACCAAGTATTTTCCTTAGGCATCTGTTTTCAAAAGAGTCTAATTTCTTGTCTATTTCTTTAGTTGATTTCCAGCTTTCGCATGCATAAATGAAGGTGGATATTACATTTGATCTGAATAATCTTAACTTGGTTTTTGTGCTTATAACTTTTGAATTCCATATGTTCTCAAGATTTTTGAAGGACAATGCTGCTTTTGCAATTCTAATTCTAACTTCCTTCCTGGTGTCACCATCCAGCTGCCAAGGTATGCAAATTGGTTTACTTCATCAACAACTGTTTCTACTACGTATAGTTTTCCGTCCTGATTAATGAGAAGATTCATTATTTTTGTTTTGTCTTTGTTAGTTTCAAGACCTATTTTGCTAGCCAAAGAAGACAGGGAATCTGTTTTTTCTTGCATCAATTTCACGTTGTCACTGATAATTGCTGCATCATCATCATGTGCCGTGCCAACTGGCGTTGGCTATTATGCTTCTCCAGAGTACGCGATCCTTCATGCATGCCATCAGCTCAGTTGGTGATCTCCTCTCACACCATCCCGTCAGACTGTCCAGTATCATTTCTCTTGGTCTTCCTCTTGATCTTCTTCCTTCTATTTTTCCTGTTATAATATTTTCAATGCCCCCTCTTCTCATTGCATGTCCTATGAAAGTACATTGTCTCTCTCTTATCTTTTTGACAATGTTTTTTTGTCTCTCCAGCTCTTCTCCTACATTCTTCATTAGTTATTTTTGCTGTCCAGGGGATTCGCAACATTCTTCTAATAAACCACATTTCTGCTGCTTCCAATGATTTTTGTGCAGACTTACCTATTGTCCATGATACAATAATTGCTGCACTGAATCTATATTTATATAAATGAAATACATAGACATATATCTACTCTGAAGTATTGTTTCATAGAATTAACTTTTGCAGTCAAATGAAATGAAAAATATACTCTTGGAGCAGAGTATATAACAAGAAAAGTAACTATTGTACTTACATCTTACATCCTTCCCATGCCATTAAATGTCACATAGGGCTCACGTGGTAGTTTGCCAAGTTTAACTATTGTGCTTGATCAACGTAAGTGCTCATTCCAAATTTTTGAAATGTAAAGGTTTCACTTCACCAGGACTCCGAAGGTGACACAGCCCTGCATGATGCCATCAGCAAAAAGCGAGATGACATGATCTCTCTGCTCCTAGAGCACACAGCAGACATAACAATCACCAACAATAATGGCTTCAATGCCTTGCATCATGCAGCTCTCAGGGGGAACCCCAGGTAAGTGAGAATTTTGTTTCATTTTTGGCCAGTTTTGTGATTTTAAGGAGGGTGTTTCTTTCTCCGAAACGGAGCTGTTTGTGCTTCAGATGCTGAATTCTTTGAGCATTGGTCACCTGGGTCTATCATTATTAGTTGTTAAATTCTTTGAGCATTAGTTGCTTATTTCATTCAGCTTATATGCTGGTTACTCAGTTCTTTCAGCGTGGATTCTTATTCTTCTTTTGTTGTTCACATCATATCATGATTCCTTTCGACATGGCAAAGCTCCCAGTCCTCTCCAGATCCTGATAGGAGCCCCAAAGCTTTTGCCCCATGCTTGTGTCCTCTGGCCATGTCTCTCATCTCAGGTCCATGGCCGGTGTGTCTGATTTTAAGGAGGACATTCTTTTCTGAAACTGACCTGTTTGTACTTCGGATGCAGAATTCTTTCAGCATTTGTTACTCCGGTCTTTCAAGTGTTAGTTGTTAACTTCTGTTCTGTATTATTTGATAAGTTTACTTCTGTTCTGTATTATTTTCTAAGTTCTCTGAGTATTAGTTGTTAACTTCTGTTCTGTATTATTTTCTAAGTTCTCTTATTGTTTTTGTCCTGTCCTCATTCACTCTGAAGTGTTATTGTTCCAAGCTTAGAACAGTATTAAATATAAATTATATTTGCGATTATTCTGGTGTACATAAAATATAAATGGACTGATTGTTGTCTAACCATAAGACATAAACATTTCACAACAGACGTCATTTAATCGCGGAATTTTTGAGGACTGACCACAGCAATAAGTGCTATATCTTCTTTCATCTTTCTTGTGCCGTTAAACGTCACATAGGTCTCGCATGGTAGTCCACCAGGTTTTCTTGTTTTCCGCGAGCTTTTCATCCTCATCAAGGGATTTTATGCCTGTTAAACTGGCCTCTCTTAACGCTGTTCTCTTTATAGTTTCACGTGGTCGACCTTTTTTTTTTCTTTGGCCAGGTGTGTTCCACTTGATAGCTTGTTAGGGGATTCACTGTTTCTTCTCATCACGTGACAGACATATGTCCATCTCCTTTTCCTGATTATCCATGAGACAGGTTGTTGTTCACTCATCTGTCTTATCTCTGCGTTGTTCTTGATTTCGTTTCACTTTATACCGAGTATTTTCTTTAGGTATTTGTTTTCAAAAGAGTCTAATTTGTTGTTTATTTCTTTAGTTGTTTTCCAGCTTTCACATGCATAAAAGAGGGTGAATATTACATTTGAAGTGAATAATCTTAGCTTGGTTTTTGTGTGTATAACTTTTAAATGCATATGCTCTCAAGATTCTTGAGAAAACAAACAAACAAACACGCACACACATACATACATACATACATTTATATGCAGACACAAAGTTGGGGAATTTTCATTAGATTCTCATGAAAAAGAGTTCTGTTCGATTCTTAAGTTTCAAGTTTCGTTTAAATACTATTCCATTTATGGCTGTGTGTTGAGACATAATCCTGCTCCAGAGAACACGTGTGACCTTCTGTGAACTTAGGGTCGAGGCATGTCAGCGAGCGAATGTTAAGAGCGTTGGTCGATATTTGCAGATGACGAAGCTCTAACGAGGGAAGTTCTGTCAACAAATAAATAAGTATTGACTGCAGTCGTGGCTTCGTAATTATTAAGTTAATCTGTTTTCTTTCTTAGGGTTCCCTATCTCGTCTTCTGTTTGTCCATTTTTACTCCCGTTTCTTATGACCTCCTCCTTCTTTTATTATTCTTACTAGTTCATTCTTATTTTTCCTATTAGTCTTTCTTTCTTTCTTTCTTTCATTCTTTCTTTCTTTCTTTCTTTCTCTCTTATAATTACCACCATGATAACATAGATTTATCACTCAGGTAAGACTGACATTTTAAGGCGGCTAGCTAATAGTGGTTACTCGCAACTTAGCTACATAATTTGGTATTGTGCATTAAGTGTTAGGCTGCCTTTGTTGCCATGTGTGTAGAGTTTTATTTCTGCTGTGCAGCACTGCGTTTGTGAGATTAGTTCGTTTGTAGTTAATTAGAACTTTGGATTCCCTCGCCTTCAAGGACATTGGAAGAACGAGAACAGTCATCAGAAGTAAATATGAGTGTGTGTGTATGTGAGAGAGAGAGAGAGAGAGAGAGAGGAGGGGGCAGTTGTAGAGAAATGGATGTTAGAGAAACTGTTTTGATCCGAATTGCTTGCCGAGTGGACACGAGATAGGAACAGAAACCACAGTGAAGTCTCGTTTCTAACCGGATCAGTCATTACCCAGGCTAGAGATAGGAACAGAAACCACAGTGAAGTCTCGTTTCTAACCGGATCAGTCATTACCCAGGCTAGAGGTAGGAACAGAAACCACAGTGAAGTCTCGTTTCTAACCGGTTCAGTCATTACCCAGGCTAGAGGTAGGAACAGAAACCACAGTGAAGTCTCGTTTCTAACCGGTTCAGTCATTACCCAGGCTAGAGGTAGGAACAGAAACCACAGTGAAGTCTCGTTTCTAACCGGATCAGTCATTACCCAGGCTAGAGATAGGAACAGAAACCACAGTGAAGTCTCGTTTCTAACCGGATCAGTCATTACCCAGGCTAGAGATAGGAACAGAAACCACAGTGAAGTCTCGTTTCTAACCGGTTCAGTCATTACCCAGGCTAGAGGTAGGAACAGAAACCACAGTGAAGTCTCGTTTCTAACCGGATCAGTCATTACCCAGGCTAGAGGTAGGAACAGAAACCACAGTGAAGTCTCGTTTCTAACCGGATCAGTCATTACCCAGGCTAGAGGTAGGAACAGAAACCACAGTGAAGTCTCGTTTCTAACCGGATCAGTCATTACCCAGGCTAGAGGTAGGAACAGAAACCACAGTGAAGTCTCGTTTCTAACCGGATCAGTCATTACCCAGGCTAGAGGTAGGAACAGAAACCACAGTGAAGTCTCGTTTCTAACCGGATCAGTCATTACCCAGGCTAGAGGTAGGAACAGAAACCACAGTGAAGTCTCGTTTCTAACCGGATCAGTCATTACCCAGGCTAGAGGTAGGAACAGAAACCACAGTGAAGTCTCGTTTCTAACCGGATCAGTCATTACCCAGGCTAGAGGTAGGAACAGAAACCACAGTGAAGTCTCGTTTCTAACCGGATCAGTCATTACCCGGGCCACATTTAAACACACAAGATCAGGGCATCTGCTTACCAGGTCATGGTGATTTTATCTGGCATTCCCCCCTGACTAATTGTAACCGTCTCTGGACTCACATCCATCAGGTTTGAATGACAGCTTTCAAGAACAACTCTTGTTATTCTCAGTCTTCGGTCTCAGATTTTTTAAAGTCTTTAACTCGTCTGCCTTCGCTTTACTGGCGCACTCACACATGTCCCATCACCCAAACCCCACACATGTTATTTAATTTCCTCTGCAACTGATGACATTTCTCCTTATATTTTCCCTCGTTACGGTCACAATACAGTAAGCATATCTTACCGTTTTCCCTCTACACCTCATCCCTTATCGAAGGCCCATATATTCTCCCTTAACACCTCATCCCTTTTTGAAGGTCCATATATTCTCCCTCAACACCTCATCCCTTATTGAAGGTCCATATATTCTTCCTCAGCATATCATCCCTTATTGAAGATCCATATATTCTCCTTCGATACCTCATCTCTTATTGAAGGTCCACATATTCTCCCACAACACCTCATTCCTTATTGAAGGTCCATATATTCTCCCTCAATACCTCATCCTTTATCGAGGGTCCATATATTCTCCCTCTGCACCTTATCCCATATACTGGCATTTAGTTTAGTGCGGGCTCCAGTCCTGTCCTTTAATAAATATGTCAGTTACTTTATCACAGGGAGGAACTGTTTACAAATGTCTGCAGAGGAAAAAAAAATGACGAGCCAAACAGAAATGAAGCAGCCACAGATTATTTGCTTACGAGCAGAAAGCGGGATGTCATTGAGATCAGGGGTTACCAGACTTTTTCAGGCTGATGTCCCTTCTCATCTGAGACCGGTGGTTCTTATATGGGGTCCGCGATGTCCTTACATGGATCCGCAAATGCGTGAAGAAATCTTAAGGAGCGTTTTATACTTTTAGGGTTAAGAAAGAAAGAAGGAAAAGGAAGCGAAGTACATAATCTTTAAAAAAAAAATCCCGCGTTTTTTAAAATGATGTCATTGTGCGCACTACGTCATGCGAGTTCATGGCGTGCCGGTCCCGATTCCTGTAATTCTCTATTCATTTCTTTCATAAATAGTGAGTTTAAAATCGATGTCGTGGAGGTTAAAGTGTTTTGTTATTGTTGAGTAAAAGCGATTTTAAGTTGGTGAATTTACACGTAGACTTCAGCTGAGCCCAAGATGATATATTTCTGAGTTATTTTGAGATTCATATTTCTCGTAAAAGTTCTGATAATGATGAAAATTGCATTATATTTGAAAGCAAAATGAAGCATATTAAAAATGTCTCACCGTTATAACAGTGAATATATGTATATTGACTTCACATGCGCTGTTGGCGAGATTCTTCAGCTGCCGTGCGTGGAGCGGTGCTCCTCCCGGCCAATGAAGAAAGGTGCAAATGGGTTGCCACGCGGCACCACTGTGGAAAAGGTGGTAGAAAGGATAAAGCGAAGCAAACAGTCAAATCACAGCACCTCAGGTCTGGAGGTCGGCCACGTCCTAAGTGTACTCATATCGGGTGAAATTTTTGAGCTGGCTTAACCTAGAGGTTAAGACACTGCTGGCGAGACTTTTCGGATGCCGCGCGTGGAGTGAAGCTCCTCCCGGCCAAGGAAGAAAATGCGGAAAAGCAATCAGGGTTGCTATGTGGTGTCGGTGTGAAAAGGTGAAGGAAAAAGATAAAGTGAAGTTTAATCGGTATGTCCAGTAGTATCGCTGCGAGAGCTACACATACCACGGCACCTCTGCTCTAGAGGCCGGCCACGTCCGAAATGCACTTACACTGGTGAAATATGCCTAAACTGACATGCACCAGGAGTGAAACTTGATGGCTAGACATATCATGCCACCTCCGCTCTAGAGGTCGGTCACGCCTGATATACACCCATACTGGTGAAATATGCCTAAACCGGCTCACTCTAGGGGTGAAACTTGAAGGCTACGCATGCCATGGCACCTCTACTCTAGAGGTCGGTCACGTCCCAAACACGCCCGTACTGGGATAATATGCCTAAACCGGCTCAACCCAGGGGTGGAAGTCATTAGTGCTGGACAAAAGCTCCATCCTGGTCACAACTAGGAAGGGTAGTGGCCACGACCACAAAATGCTGAAGTCGGAGACACTGGACCAGGGCAGTCTAGATAGGCAACCACCTCTCACCCGGCGGAGATGTATGCATATCCTAATCGCGCTGAGGTTTTCCGGTGAGAAAGTCCAACACTGGACTGGATGGGCAACCACCTCTCACCCGGCGATGATACATGGGTATCTTAAAACACGTAGAGGTTTTCCGGTGAGAAAGTCCAACTCTGGCCTGGGTGGGCTACCACCTCTCACCCAGCAGGGATATACTGATACCCAAAACACGTCGAGGTCTTCCGGTGAGACAGTCCAACTCTAGACTAAACTGGTGCAACGAAAACCACGGTGTCACGCAATCCCGCTTCCGGGACCCACCAAGAATACAGGCTCAAGCCCTGCGATACTCTGAACCCCATGTGGTCTTCTCGGGGACCACACGGGGGACCACAGGACGTAACGTGGACCACAGGCGTAAATTCAGTAGGATCGCGGGGCGGTCTTGGTGGTAGAAGCGAACGAAGAAGAAGAAGACTTCACATGGAGTAGAGAAAGGCGAAGATGGCTGCAAGACATCGTTGATAATCTGCAAATGGACGCATCAGCAGCGGGGCATCTAGCTTACAACCGAGAGGCCTACAGGAGAGCTGTTAGGGAGACAAGGTTCCACAAGGGACATGCAAATGACTGACTTCACCAGTACAGGCCCAGAAGACGAACAACACAGTGTATGTTATGTTACGGTATATTGTCCAACTAGGCCATGAAACCATCAGAACTACGAAGACATCTCGATACTAAGCATAAGGAACATGGTACAAAGAGCATCGGTTAAAAAATAGTCGCAGGAAAATGCAGTGAGGGTCACATTAGAAATTTATCGATAATAAATACTGGAAAACCACACAGTAGCTGAAGAATCCCGCCACCCCTTCCCTATATTAACTGGTGCAGAAATTATAGTTTCTTCGCTGTGGTCAAAGGAGAAAGATGACAAGAACTCTTATCTAATACCTTTCATCAAATGATAAAATTAAGTAGCAAATGGACGGTTATTAGAAAGAGTTTGCATGTTCCCATACTTTTCCCTGCTACTGAACGAATGTACAACCATATCAGTACCACCTTCCTGTGGTATGTTAGATATGAGCACGGGAAAAAATGCTGTTCATCCCCTTGTTGTACATATCACAGCGAAGGAAGTATTTAACAGATTAAATGAGTTTATACCATCCCATGACACTGACTGGTTGCAATGCATTGGAATCAGCACGGACTGGGCACAGGCAGTGTTTGGAAAACTTAATGGACTTGTAGCATAGGTTAGGGAAATGTGAGACATAAAAGAAATGATGACTGCGGTGAAACTGGTTCTAGTAATGAAAAAGATGGAGGTGCATGGTTCACTTTTACAAAAAGATAGAAAAAAAATGAGGAAACTGGGCAGAAACAAAAATAGTAGAAAGCAAGGTGAGTACATACAAGTGAAGAACTTACAACAATCGAATATTTCGGCAAAAGCCTTTCTCAAGGATTGCATACAAAAACATCACAGCAGATGAAAACACGAGAAATGGATGAAAAATATAGACTTACCTTTTTTTTTTTTTTTGTGGGCCTCCTGGTAAGAAAGTTGGGCAAAAAATACGCCCAGATAGACGTAGTAGAGTACTAAGTGAAAGCCAGCGATTGGCTGAGAAATGTAAAGGGGTGATCACAAAGGGTACCATATGGTAAACAACATGGCGTTATTCTACAAATAGCTATTGTTTACCACCATCGGATACATGTGGCCCAAACAAAGCCGCCCAGATAGCGCAGATGATAAAAGAATGAAAAGACAATATGATAGAAGAAGGTACAGAAGAATAGAAAACACTGAGAGGACAAGATTGCTTGCTGAGCATGCCTAGACAATGATAATGCCTGTTCTGTGTTGGCTGACAAGTCCTCTCGCATGTCCATTGGCAGTGTCAATCTGTACTCCCAGCTCTCAGTCTAAGCAGCGATGTGGATATGATGCCCTCGAAGTCCTCCATTCTGCCTGTCTCTCTGAGCGCGTTAACAGTGTCAGCTCGATACAGTGGTTGTCCATCTGCGATGATGGCAGAGCCGGCCAGTCTAGCAGCTTTCTCATTTCCCTAGATGCCCGTATGCCCAGGGGCATAGATAAAGGTGACTCTGCGAATCTTTGATTTCCGTAATGACTCAAGCCAGTGCCGCTTACAGAGCCTGCCTCGATCTTCTGGATTATACTCATTGAATCACTTAGTATGCAGACACGGGCGTAGTCTTATGACGCCAGCCAATCGACTGCTTTTGTCACCGCCATCACCTCCATCATCACGCTGCTTGTGGTCATAGCCGGCTATCACCACACCATATCTGTGTGGCAAGATGTTCAGAATATCACTATAACTCGCTGTTCTCTCTTCCTGCATACACATACACAGAGAAGGGGAGAGAGAGATAGAAGAAAAGAGATAAGCGAGGAGAGAAATGTAGTCCATGAAAATGTTGCGTGGCAACCACAAATACGGGAGAGCTAACTCCTGCTGTTATTTGATAAGGAATATAATGATTGTACTGTAGGCTTTTGTGACTGAAAGTGCTGGAAGCTGATGAGAAATGCTGAGGCCAGCGCGAAGAATCGTTTAAAAAATCAATTAGGAATACCAGCGAGAAGAAAATGCGTACAGCAAATTGGAAGAAGATTGTAAGTTAGAAGAGGAATCATTGACTCGTAGTAATGGATAAAATTAATCCGCAGAGACGGTCGATATGGCAGCAGCCGAGATGTGTTTACATTGGCGTAACAGAACGTTGCCAAAGAGATTATTAAGTGAACATTTTCGGACAGCTGCTGGTATACGGGACAAAAAAAAACTAGTTAGTGTGTGGCAGAATGCTATAAATAGCCTGTTTAGTGCTGATCGTAATGTGTTTTTTTTTTCTGTGTTACATACTGGGTAGCGTGTGATCCATGTTTTACTAACATGGTCTCGTGACACAGAACGCATGACTTGAACTTCAAGAACGGCCAAGCTCCGCTGCGGACCTAGAGATGAGCCTCCTTGCCCTCAAGACACTCCGATATGTGCTCGGCGTTGTTCGTAGTGTGCGTTGGGGGATAGTGCCAGTGGCACATTGATTGAACATTTATTGAATATATTAATTGAACGCATGATTGTATTCCTTTAGCTAAAACTGCATCTGTCAGATCAGTGCACAGTGCGTGTTCATTTACATCGTGCTAGATTTAGCTTCATGAGCAACACAGTGAAGATAATAAACCTTTTCTGCTGATAGTTCAAATGGTAATGGGATTTGATCTTGTTTTCCTGAAGCATTTACTTTTAGCAGCAAGTACAGACGTGTACTCTATTTTTTATATGGAGACAGTGGAAAAAGAAAGAGAGTGTGGTTAAAAAAAAGAGAGTGGGGTGTTTAGGGTGGAAAAAAGAGAGTGGGGTGTTTCAGGGTCGAAAAAAAAGAGTGGGGTATTTCAGGGTGGAAAAAGACTCGGGTGTTTTAGGGTGGAAAAAGAAATGGGGTGTTTCAGGGTGGAAAAAGAAAGAGTGAGGTGTTTCAGGGTGGAAAAATAGTGGGATGTTTCAAGGTGGAAAAATAAAGAGAGTGGGGTGTTTCAGGATGGGAAAACCCTCATCCCGGGGGCTCCGAAATCATCGCAGACGACATTGGTCTACTCTCACACACCCAGGGAGACATACAGGAGAAGACAACTAGGGTTTATGAAATAGCCAGATCAGTAGGACTGATTATATGAAATAGCCAGATCAGTAGGACTGAATGTATGAAATAGCCAGATCAGTAGGACTGAATATATGAAATAGCCAGATCAGTAGGATTGAATATATGAAATAGCCAGATCAGTAGGACTGAATATATGAAATAGCCAGATCAGTAGGACTGAATGTATGAAATAACCAGATCAGTAGGACTGAATATATGAAATAGCCAGATCAGTAGGACTGAATATACACCCAGACAGGACTACGGTCATGAGAATCAGTGGAAAGAATCTCAGTTGGGACAAGAGAAGTTGAAGAAGCACAACACCTTAAGTATCTTGGAAGCCTCATCTCAGCAGACAACAATATTGAGAAGGAAATATTCACAAGAATTGGACAAGCATCTCAGGACTTTAACATATTAGCAAACATATGGGAATCTTCCATTCGTTATACTGGCCTCAGGTTCAGAATTTATAAATCTAGGGTTCCCCTCCCCCACCCCCTTCCTGGATTATTCTTGGATGTACCAGAGATACATCCTGCAGAGTCGTGAAGATTCTTCTTGATTTTTCTACCGTGGAGTCAGGGTACAAGCCCATCCCAAAGTAAGCACGGGTCAATGCACTCCCACCTCACTGTGAGCTGAGCAAAAGGGAAAGGACTGAACAGAAGTAAACCAAAAATGGGCCGTGCAGAAAATTTTATCCATAAGATGTGTCCTTCTGAGAATATAGATCCGGGATACCCACACCACAAAAGTTCAGATGTGTTCTTTACATTACGCTCGACAGGATGTGCAGAGAGCATAATCCTGCTGCAGTAGATGCAGAAGTGAAAGCTCTGATTAGTGAAAACATAGATATCGGGACACAGTTATTTGTACAGGCGGATCAATAGTTCGTGTCAAGAGGCATGCCTGGGCCTTCACTGGCAGCTCAGACGGCGGAACAGCCAAAGAAGTCAACGCTGCTTCTGTAGCAACAACAAATAGCCTAACAGTGGAAACTATGACAGTGACAAAAGCTCAGAGCCTGGCTCGATCACAGGACTACATGTGGCGTGCGTTTTGAGGGATTCCGTGAACATGCCAAAGAGAACTCAAGTGGGTCGAATCCTTGCAGACATCACAGATCCATCGACTGACCTTTTGTGCCGGGCCATGAAGGTGTCAGGGGACATGAAAGAGCAGGTCATTTGACGGACTTAGCTGTCTCGGAGAAAGGATTGAGCCGACATCATCAGTGTTAAAATACTTCACGGACAGCTGTCAATCGGTGTCGTTGCCAGGAATGAAAGATCTGGGATTGAAACTTGATATAGCAAAACTGGTCGACTAATGAAAAGCACCAGGAGGATTGTCAGTCAACACAGGACAGGTGTAATTAGTTACTGTACGCCAAAGAGGAAATCAACGCGCCTATAGATGTGTCTAGGGTGCATAGATGCTGGTCCATCCTTTCATCTAATTAATGTTAATAAAAACCGCCGAACTTCATTATGCTTAGCAGCTTATCTCATGACTGAATCTACCAATATTTCTTCTCTCTCTCTCTCTCTCTCTCTCTTTCTCTCTCTCTCTCTCTCTCTCTCACACATACACACAAAATGATTTTAAAAAGTCTATTCTTAGTCAAAGAATCTTCTCCCATTCCCTTCCCATGCACAGTCGCTGTAAATGTGATGTTATCGCCAGATCTCTCGGTGGATGGAACAACTGTTATGGACGCCTTAGATCTAGTTTTCATCACCGTCATGGTGTTCTAGAAGCTGATCTAATACTATTTGCTTGGAGACACATTTGTCTTAATACTGAAGAAGGGTGGCTAGTAAAGAGGATTAAACAGAGAAAATTTAAATATTTTGGACACATTAAACGTCGTGAGAGTTTAGAGAAGACCGTATTGGAAGGGTACATAATGGGAAAAAGAAAAAGAGGAAGACCGAGGGGAAGATGGCTTCAAGACATGGTTGTTAATTTGCAAATGGATGCGTCAGCGGCAGGCCATCTTGCTTACAACTGAGAGGCCTATAGGAGAGCTGCTAGGGAGGCAAAGTTCCGCAAGGGACATGCAAATGACTGACTGACTTGAGAGTCAGCCAGGAAAGCATCAAAACGATAGCAGGACATTTAAAAGCGAGAATTAAAAAGGCATCTCCTCGTCATGCAAAACAAAATGAACTGTTTTAGGTGATGAACCAATCACTGTATGAAAATGAGAAGGATGCGTATATTATTGTGAGTTTGAATGGCCTGATAAACGATAAGATGAAAGAAATGTTTTAGAATAAAGATTACGACAATAGACTCACCTAAGTCATTTACAAAAATCCCATCATCCATTCAGTAAGTGTATAATTTATTTCTGGATTAAATACACTTCATACGGTTCCAGAAGTGTCGAACGGCTTTACTTCGGCCGGCCCCTGAAACGACGATGTATATGCATGCGAGAGAGAGAGAGAGAGAGAGAGAATGAATGAATGAATCAGTGAGAGAGAGAGAGAGAGAGAGAGAGAAAGAGAGAGATCATAGTCTATTGACAGGGTGAGAAATGACTTTGATTAATTTTTATAAAGTTAATTACTTAAGTCTTAACATTTGTACAGTACGTCCAACCTTCAGTGAGGCTCATAGTGGAACCAAGAGCGTTGGCCGTCTTTACAGATGAGTGGCCGGAGTCGCGTTAGATACCCTTTGAAGTAGCTATTTACACAAAGAGTACCTCTGAAATAATCAGTAAGGCAAGTAGCTAGTCACATAAAGAATACCATCTGAAGTAACCAATAAGGTAAGTAGCTAGTTACACAAAGAATACCCTCTAAAGTAATCAGTAAGGCAAGTAGCTTGCTATACAAAGAATGCACCTACAGATACCAGAAAGAAAATATTGCAGCCTTGAATCCCTGTCAGTATAATGCAGGTACACGGAAGCGCAGAATTAAACATATAAAAACAGCAAGCACGTTGTAGCGAGAGCTGTCTGTCATTTCAATGTCGGCCATGATAACTTGTGGTACAGCTACGCCGCTGTTATTAAGGCCGGATATGAAAGGGTGGCCAACCATTTGTTTTGCCTCTTCGTTACAAACCCTTTTAAAAAAATGCACTTCTTTGGCCTTACTAACGGGATAGGATTGAGAATAATATAGTAGAATCTTAAGTTTAATTCTTGTGTCCAGTCCAGACCTTCTTCCCCCCCCCCCCCCAAAAAAAAAAACCCGACTGGAAATCTATATTTCAAGATCGCCACCCGTCGTTTACATGAAACTCAGATTAGAATTTCCTGGGAGATAGTTACAAGAAAAAGCAATAGCAGCAGCAATGGAACAACTATTCATGCTCTCCTGTTAAAAGTTCTGTGTAGATTGCGGGGTTTTTTTATGTTTCTATGCAGCTTTCTTAGCTAGCTACAGCTGATTGAAGGGGACCAAATCTCATTTAAAAATCCAATTTGGCCCAGATTCAACCAGCTTCTGGCTAGTATGATTGATCTTTCCTGTTCTGTTGATATTGTAATCCATTCCTGTGGAGTTTTGTTGTTGTTGTTGTTGTTGTTGTTGCCTGAAGGTCACATCTTTGAGCTTGGAAAGGAGGCAGAGTGTTCTGCTTTATTGATTTTGATGTGGTAAGTGTGAAAATTACAAGTGTGAGACAGCCACTGTTTCAGTGGATAGCTCCCACTCTCTCTCTCTCTCTCTTTCTCTGACTCATTCACTCACTCACTCACACACATGCACAGGTCATTTAATTCATCCACCCTCTTATTCACTCACGCATGGATTAACGGTTTCCCAGAATTCGACCATTCACTTTACACAGTCTGCGACCCGCGGAGCTAAACAATCACCAACTGTACATTGGCCCAGTTATTCGCCAATTCATAAATTAACTCAATCTTTCGCCAACTCATAAATTAACTCAATCATTCGCCAACTCATAAATTGGCCCAGTCATTCACCAACTCATAAATTGGCCCAGTCATTCACCAACTCATAAATTGGCCCAGTCATTCACCAACTCATAAATTGGCCCAGTCATTCACCAACTCATAAATTGGCCCAATCATTCACCAATGCGCTTAGTTTTTTACTTTCCTATTAGACCAGACACTCACTAGCACACACATTGACTGAATTTACACAGCTACAGATTCATTCATTCACTACAGGTTTATAATTTCTCCGGGCAGTAGCTCAGCCTTTCATTGGTTTACTCTCACATGCACACACATGCATGCACATGCCCGCGCGCGCGCACGCACAAAGATGTCTCGCAGATTATATCTCAGATTTTATGTAATGAAACTGTAATGAAGTTGTTAATGTTTAATGATAGTAATGAACAAATGCTGTACGTGAGTACTGAATCCCGTGGGTTACCAATAATTCATAGTAAGGGTGAGTAGAAAAGAAAACAGTACAGAAAAGAATATAACTGGCAGTCTGACACACTGGTATGATAGACCTGACTGACTGGCGGAAAGAATTTGACATGGACGCTCACCGAGAAAGCATCATGCACTCACGACGTGGCACGACACTAGGCGAAGATCTCTTGTATTTTCGTTTTGGAGTCAAGTTTCTCAGATTGTCAACCCATTCCCCCCCCCCCCCCCCTTATTTTTATTCTTACAGCCTTCTTATCTCTACGATTCTCACGTAGAACAGTTTCTAGTTCTGATTTCCATGTGCACACAAACAACCTTTTTTATCAGTCTTGGTTGGAGTTTTGGTACAGCAAAAAGCGCCATTGTGTCGCATGGTTGTCTCCGTTTACAGTATCAGATATCATCCTCATCACATTCTGTCTCTTGTCTAGTTTGAGACCCTCACTGACACCAGGGGAAAAAAAATATCATAGGTCGACTCTTGGCCTAGTCCACGAATATGAAACATAATTTTGTATCTCCCTGGTTACATAGTAAATTTAAAGGTTGATTCGCAGAAGATAGTTTCCTTCCTCTTACAGTCTCCTTCCTCTTACAGTTTCCTTCCTCTTATAGTTTCCTTCCTCATACAGTGTTATTTAAGATTGTCACCGTGGCACTCCGGACAGTTCAGTATTGGTGCTTCCATCTTCCTTTTGTGTACGGAAACTGTTAACCGGACACTAGAAGTGTACAGAGCACTTTCTTTCTCTCATTACGTCCATGTCAAGCACGACCACATTTTATACCCATCTTTCTCTCTCTCTCTCTCTCTCTCTGAACCTTAAGTTCCCAAGGCATATGGGGCTTCCGCAAGGGTTTTCCACAAACTCCTGTCCTTTGCCTTTTTTTCCCGCTCTTGCCCGGGCGTTTACGAAGAATTAGAAGAATGTTGTGGCCAAACACCGTAAGACGTAACATCTTGTTGGCATAAGCGCAGATGAAGCCACTGACAACAGTTATTGAGGAAAGACGCTGGCGATGGGACATGGCCTCCGGCTGACTGACGACTCACTGCCAAAAAAAAAAAGCACTAAGATGGACACCACAAGGGAACAGAAGTAAGGGTAGACCAAAGGAGACATAGAGAAGAACGACAGAGAGGATGTTGAGTACTAGAGGGCTCACCTGGGTATCTCTTTCATACTAATGAAAAGATGCGGTATCAGGGTGTGTTTTTCTGTCTCACTCTCTATCTCTCTCTCTTTGATCTCTCAATGCTCTCTCTCTCTCTCTCTGTGTGTGTGTGTGTCTCTCTGATGTCAGTCAGTCATTTGCATGTCCCTTGCTGACCTTTGCCTCCCTAACAGCTCTCATGTAGGTCTCTCGGTTGTAAGCAAGATGCCCTGCTTCTGATGCATCAATTTCCAGATTATCAACGATGTCTTGCAGCCATCTTCGCCTCTCTGATGTGTTGCCAACAAATCAGGTGCCTTTATGGCAGGTGTTATTTGCATTACAGGGTAACGTTGTCTATCACCGTAACAGTTCGCTCACGAGAACGAGCCGTGAGTACTCATTCACGCTGTTTATGACGAACTGCTTATCAGTCTTACAAGGCTTCTCGGCCTTTTGGCTAAGATTTAAATTTAATTAAAAAAAACCCACCATCATCTACCTAGCAGGCACCCTTGTGGGTAAAAAAAAAAATCAATCTTAGTAGATAACAGCGTAGATAACAGCGTTCCTGTACGTCGGAGTTCACAGCAGTGTTCTGGCAAAGTGGAACAAACATGTAAAAAAAAAACAACTTAAGACCGTGTTTTTTATTTTAACGCCCTCATCTGATGACAACGAATGGGGCATTTTTTTCGCACTTGGAGCATACACATAACCTGGATATCCGTGTCTTGATCTGATTAAAATCTTGGGCACGGAAGAGACCAGAGAGAGAGAGAGAGAGAGAGAGAGAGAGAGAGAGAGAAGACAGACAGTGTTCTGTGTATATTAAAATAAATGTGCATTCATTTATTTTTCCCTTCTCTCCAATTTTGAGAACATGGATAAAATAAATGTTTTAGTCCGCGACAACCTACGGCATTTAAAGATGGTCCATGGTAAAGAAAAGGTTGAGAACCGCTACATTAGACGGTTAGAAACATTGAGATCTCTTTTTATTTTCTTTCAGTCCAGAATTAATTCGTAAGTGATCACTTTTAACGTTAAAAAGTTTTTCGTTTTTTTTTTTTTAGCAGCTGATGTGTCTGGCTGATCAGTAAGAAAAGCATAGCAAAGCGCAGTGGGTGTAAATAATCAACTAATTTTGTTTGTCCTGCCTTTGAATGTAAAGGCTACAAAAGAGTCCTTCAAATATAATGGAAAAAAAGAACAAATATATCCATACTACAAGAACTCAGTATTGTGTAGTATATAGTAAGGAAGATTAAACGGAGAATACTTAAAATATTTTGGACACATTAAACGTCATGAGAATTTAGAAAGGACAGTCTTTGAAGGGTACATAATGGGAAAAAGAAAGAGAGGAAGACCAAGGCGAAGATGGATGCAAGACATCGTTGATGATCTGGGAATTAACGCATTAGCAGCCAGGCATCTTGCTTACAACCGAGAGGCCTACAGGAGAGCTGATAGGAAGCCAAAGTTCCGCAAGGGGCATGCTAATGACTGACTGACTGTAAAAATAATGTAATATTTATGTAACCGGACAGTGGCACAATAAAATGATAGGGTACAGTGTTTTATTCTTAGCCTTCGTAAAATCGTGGACAAAGCGCTTGGCGCGAGAGAAAGAAGAATGACAAAAGAATTATCTGAGACTTGAACCACGGACCTCGGTAGGGCGAGCGGTCTCTAGCCACAAAGTCTCAGATAATTCTCTTGTCATTTTTCTCTCTCGCATCAAAGTTCTTTGTCTATGATTTTTCTTTTTTTTTTTTTAAGGCTAACTGTACAGCACTATACTTTAATATTTCTGTAATGGGCGCAGCCTTAGCATTGAGATAACTGTCAAGATAGTCGCATTCTGAAGACTCGTACTTGATACCAGATGGATGAGATATCTGGAGGAATTTTTTTTAGGGGGGGGGGTGTAGTAAAGATGCGAGCTAAGCAGCTTTGAATATTAAGAGACATAGAAAGTGCAGGGGGTTAGGTAATAAACCATTGGAATAAAGCGGAGGTGGGGTTAGGTAATAAACCATTGGAATAAAGCGGAGGTGGGGTTAGGTAATAAACCATTGGAATAAAGCGGAGGTGGGGTTAGGTAATAAACCATTGGAATAAAGCGGAGGTGGGGTTAGGTAATAAACCATTGGAATAAAGCGGAGGTGGGGTTAGGTAATAAACCATTGGAATAAAGCGGAGGTGGGGTTAGGTAATAAACCATTGGAATAAAGCGGAGGTGGGGTTAGGTAATAAACCATTGGAATAAAGCGGAGGTGGGGTTAGGTAATAAACAATTGTGATAAAGCGGAGGTGGGGGGTTAAGTAATAAACCGTTGAAATAAAACTGTCTCCTTGTAGGTATGTATTATTTTACCCCATTTTTTTGCGCTCGTTTAAAAATACTTATTTCTTCTCCATTGTCTGCGCTCGTTTGAAAAGTCTGTTATTTCTTCTTCATTGTCTGCGCTCGTTTGAAAAATCTGTTCATATTATCAGAATCAGCGCACAAAGAGAAGGCAAACAACATCACAGCATTCACTTAGGCCGCCGACCACACGTGTCCCAAGTAAAAGTCAGAGTTCACAATGTGAAATTTGAGCAGTGGCGGAAATAGGCCTGGAGCGCACATCCATGCATGGCAGCATTGTTGGAATGTGTGCCTGCTCACAAGGTTCTCATTTAAAATATTAACGTTAGAAATGAGTGCCCATAACAGATTGCATAACATAACAGATTGTCCATAACAGATAACTTTTCTTATGGCATTTTACCAAGTTTGTCCAAAGTGGCTCTTGCAGTCTCCTCCTTGTCCGTTCTGAGGGTACCCTGAATCTCTGCCATGGATGCTAGCTTATCAGCTTTCTCATTGCCTTTGACTCCCGCATGACCCAGGTAGTAGATCCACGTCAGACTGGATACACGAGAGCCCTCTAGAAGCTGGACCCACTCCCTGTTGAAAAAAATGCCTCTCTGTTCTCCGTACCGTGCTTTGGGAGTCGGTCACAGTGACCCCAATGCGAGCCGCCCTGCTCCACAAACCAGGAAATTGCTTCTGATGGAGCCTGCACCTCCATTCTCATGCTCCATGTGGTGGTTGTATAGGTTCCTGATTTACTGGCTGCCAGTTTACCGTTACAGTAGACAACCTAGCCCCATCCACTTTTTAGGTCTCGTGCCACTGACCCGTCTGTGAATATCACAGGGTCCTGCAGGTTGGAGTGTTGCTGAATTTGTTCCTGCACTTGGACTTCTATTCTGCCTTGATCTCAGTCTCGGCCTTCCTGGCCAAGCTTTGTCGTGACCTTCATTAGATTTTGCATGTTTGACACTTTATCCAGTCCGGCTTTAGAGAGGTCTGCTCTAGATCGCTGACAGTGTCTCTTCTGTCTCCGCCATCCACGATCTCCTTCGCTTGATACGCTTGCACTTTTCTGAGATCAGCTTTGGTAGAAGGGGTTGGTATGCTGTTCTGGAAATCCTGAGATACGTCTTCACAGATTTGTTGTCTAATGAGCGCCACAAGAGTTTGGCCTTCGTGGGGTTTATACTACGTTGTTGTCCTCGTACCAACCCATGATATGGTCAGTATTTTCCTGAATGTAGATAAATATCCTCTGTCTGCAGTTTCCATGCACATATAAAAATATGTCATCTTCATATGTGAGTATTCGACCAGGGCCAGTCTAGTTGTGAAATCCTGGCAGTGTATATGTTGAAAAGCATTGGTGACAGTGGAGAGCCTTGAGGTGATCCTGGCACAATGATCCTAGCCTCCTAGGTCCAGGATTCATATCGCAGTGCCACAGTTCTCTTTAGAAGCACTGAGACTAATCACCGCACGATCCAGGCATCAGTGCCCATTTCCATCATAAGGAACAGGAGTGTTTGTAGTCAGCTCTGTTATAGTCACCCTCCAGATCCAGGGCAACAGCTGCCGTCTCTTCTTTCCTCATATAGATCGTATGCCAGTATTGATGCGTTGCTTCTTGTGTCTCTGCCGGGTCGAAAATCGCCTATTGTGCCTGGACGCTGTCTGCCATTCTCCAGTTCCTCTGTCACTTTCTTAGCCAATGATCTTCTCGAGCACCTTAACGTTTGACATGGTTATGATGCGGTACCCTGCCAGTTCAGTGTTGTCTTTGCCTGGTTTAGGTAATGGCAGCAGGTAACTATGTAGCCATTCTTCTTTTATCTCGTTTGACTTTATACTGTTGTTGTACTCCTCTGTCATCTTAAATTGAACTTCCTCCAATACCTGCTTCAAGCGACTTTAACCGAACTCCGCCTGGACCCAGGGCACTACCCCTAGAAGCCTTGCTGTTATGCTAAACCTCCTCAACACTGATCAAGCCTGAACAGAGTTGGTAACGATTTTTCTACGGTGCTGCCCGCTGGTCTGCGATCTTCAATGTCGCCCTGCTCTGATTGGTCAGCGCATCTGTGGAAGAATGCTGCCAGCATTCTAGAACTACTATTCATCCTTCTGTCCGGTTGCCAGAACTTGTGCAGGGTTTTATCTTTCGCTACCTCCTGCACAAAGTCCTCCCGCCCACTTTCTTCACTTTTCTATCTTTTGGTAAAACTGAACAGTACACTTCTGTCCACCGTCACTATTAGAATCGTCATTTCCCTTATCTTCTTCCTGCCACGCTCGGCACAAGGAGAATATGTTTGGTAGACCGTAGGTTTTATAAAGAACACAGCGAGGTGGGGGAATAGAGCAGGATCTTAACAAACTTTTACATCAGTGTCCTCGTGATGTCATCAGTTTACATAAAGACCATCATGCATTTGTCTGACAGAATGACTTATTCTTTTTTTTTTTGTTATCTATAGCTGTTTTAGATGTAAGTAGTCATGGATGTCTTGTTTATTTTCCCTTAATTTTCAACCTGAACAGAGAAAACTTAAATATTTTGGACACATTAAACGTCATGATAATTTAGAGAAGACAGCCTTGGAATGGTACATAATGGGAAAAAGAAAGAGAGGAAGACCAAGACGAAGATGGCTGCAAAACATCGTTGATAATCTGGAAATGGATGCATCAGCAGCAGGGCGTCTTGCTTACAACCGAGAGACCTACGGGAGAGCTGCTAGGGAGGCAAAGTTCCACAAGGGACATGTAAATGACTGACTAACTGTCAGTTCCCACCACCCCCCTTCTCATCCATCCCTCCCGTCAGTTATTTTTATCATTGTTTCTCATCTGTCACTTCCATACGACGAGTTTTGTCATTTGTTCCCCTCATCTGTCACCTCCCTCTTTAGTTTTGTAATCTATCCGTCTCACTCAGCAGTTGTTGGTAAGTATTTAGCCTCCTCGATGTACGGATATTCATGTAAAATCATCCTCTCATGGGTTTTGTTCAGGTTAATTTTTCATTATAAGGCAGCCTTCTATATGTCAAAATAGTTCTATTTAACTATGTTTGGATTACATATACACATGCATCTGAACATATATATACAAACATACATATGCACACAGAGACATTTATCATTTTACAGAGTATAGCTCATCCCATCTAAGGTAATAGATACAGTAAACGTAGTGAATTAATTATCAATGCATGACTTAGTTCTTGTGTGAGTGAAGTATACAGCAAATTGAAAACCACAAGTTCAGCTTGTGGAAAAACTGTTTGCCTTTGTTGAAAAGAACATTTTTTAAAATTAAAAAATATATAGCCATCGCTATCAGCCATTTGTTATATTCTGTACCAGGAGGATGCTACAAAGCTAAGTTTTTCATGTTTCTTCTTTTTCTTTATCTATTATGCTGTTCTTGTGCGTGATCCTTGAAAAAGCCTGACGCCGAAATATTGGATGTTGTGTGTTTTTCGTTTATATATTCTCATCTTACTTTCATGCTTTTTGCCATTTGTGTTTGTTTTCCCCCTCACTTTCCTCATTCCCTCTGTCGTTGTGTAAAACTGAATCATACACCTCTATCTACTTTTATTAATAGGCAACGGATTTTCAGAGATCAGTTTTATTCTCTCCTTCTCTCTCTTTCTCTCTCTCTGTCTCTCTCTCTCTGTCTCTGTATTGAGTGCTTAGCTAAGAGTAAAAGGCTAATGTTGTATTCTGTTTTATTTTCGTCCGCTTGTTTAATGTTGTGTTTGTTATATGCGCAGCTTATTTATAGAATGGAACAGAGAAGAAAAGGCAGAATGCCAGACGGGCCTGCATGCCCAATTCCCCCTTTGGAAATAAAGATAGATCAGTCAGTCAATCAGTCACAGACGCTGATACCGATATACACAAACACTTATCACAGAGTACTAGTTATTCAGCAAATTTATCGTAATGCTGATCATGTAGTACCCCCACCCTTCCCATCCCCTTTTATCATGTATTTGAAATCTCTCTCTCTCTCTCTCTCTCTGATGTCAGTCAGTCAGTCATTTGCATGTCCCTTGCGGAACTTTGCCTCCCTGACAGCTCTCTTATAGGACTCTCGGTTGTAAGAAAGATGCCCTGCTGCTGATGCATCCATTTCCAGATTATCAGCGATGTCTTGCAGCCATCTTCGCCTTGGTCTTCCTCTCTTTCTTTTTCCCATTATGTACCCTTCCAAGACGGTCTTCTCTAAATTATCATGACATATAATGTGTCCAAAATATTTAAGTTGTCTCTGTTTAATCCTCTTTACTAGCCAGCCTTCTTCAATATTATGTTCTTGTAGTATGGATGCAAGACATCATTGATGATCTGCAAATGGAAGCATCAGCAGCAGGCCATCTAGCTTACAACCGAGAGCCCTACAGGAGAACTGTTAGGGAAGCAAAGTTGCGCAAGGGATATGCAAATGAATGAATGAATGTCTTATCTTATATATCTTATCTTATATCCTTCCCGTGCCGTTAGACGTCACATAGGGCTCGCAAAGTAGTTCGCCAATTTTTCCTGTCTTCGGCGAGTCTTTCAACCTCATCAAAGGATTTTATGCCTGTTAACTTGGCCTCTCTTAATAATGTTCTCTTCAGAGTTTCACGCGGTCTGCCCCTTTTTCTTCGGCCTGTTGTGTTCCACTTGATAGCTTGTTTTGGGATTCTCTGCTCATTTCTTCTCATCAAGTGGCCAACATATGTCCATCTCCTTTTCCTGATCACCCGTGAGACTGGTTGTTGTTCAGTCATCTGTCTTATCTCTGCATTGTTCTTGAAGTAGTAGGGATATATTCGTTCTTTTTTTGTGTCCATGATATTTGAAGGACTCTTCTGTACCATTTACATTCAAAGGAATTTATATGTTTCTCAGCTGTTTTGTTAAGTGTCCATGTCTCACAGGCATATTTTTTGCGATGGGAAATGTGCATGCTCTTAAAAATCTTATTTTTTGCAGTTATGTCTGTTCCTCTCCACATCTTCTTTAGTTGTTTATTTTTTGAAGAGAGATGGATGTTTTTTTTAATATCCTTCATTGTATCTCCATTATTAGTTAGTAGTGATCCAAGATTTTCAAAACTCTCCTCCTCTTCCAGTTTTTCCTCATTGATTTCAGCTGCCTTATTTGTTCTGTCAGTTGTCATCAGTTTAGTTTTCTTCGCATTAAGATAGAGGTTTTGCTCTTCACTGTTCTGACATAATTAGTTTTTCCATTCCTTTTTTTGTGTTGTGGACAGTAATACTGTGGCTTCAGCATATCTAATCACCAATATTTCATAACCTTCAATTGTTATGGCATCGTAGTATTCTTTGTCTAGAACTTATATATATATATATATATCTGTTCTTAAATAAGATTGGAGATTGATAACAGAATTTATCCAGTTTCTGTAAGGATACAGAATTTGAAGTTAAAACGGAACTAGTCTAGCATTACTTACACTAAGACTTACTGTTTGGTGCCCGTATCCAGCGCGTGCCAGAGAAATGATGTAAGTGTAATCTGTTTGGGGGGAAAAAGGTTATTCTTTTGAAATCTGCTTATTTCTTCGACGAGCAGTAGACGCCCCCATTCTTGAGAGTTAGCTCCAGCTAAACATTGTCTGAGTGGAAGCATAAGCACAGATGATTTGCACAATATTATATCCACGCTTAGCCATTGACCGTGTTTTGTTTATAATACTCTTTGCACTTGTGAGTATTTGGTGTGTGAGTGGTGCAAGTTTTTTTTTCTTTTCCAGTCCATGAGGCCTTGTCTTGAGCACTTGGTCTGAAGTAGGTTTTCTTATCAGTGCAACGCGTCTCCTCTTACAGTACCGAGCTGTGTTGATGTTGGTCACAGATCACGTGGAGTTCATCCCTCATGTCACGGGAAAGCGTTGCCGTTCTGTTGTTCAGACATTGAGCATCCCACGTCCCGACTATCGCACCTAGCTAATCCTGGACCGTGTTTGTGTGTTTAGATATTAGACAGTTTAAAACTGTGTTCCTGACCTCTGATCTGTGTGTCTGAACTCTGAACTGTGTGCCTGAACTCTGAACTGTATACTTTCTCACACTCGGCACACGGTCAAGAAGGCGTTTTGGAAATGTATGTGGTTTTTATAGAAGGGGTTCTGCGGTTATATACTGCAGTCAGAATTATGGTAGTCTTGTGGGAGGAGGAAGAATACCCGTATGGCACCAGTGACGCATGAGAATCTCCAGTACAGACTGGTGTGCATGCTAGTCCATGCGTACTTTCTGATGCACTGGAGTGTTGTTTCCTGGCGCGTCCATGACTTGACGATGTGCTCATTTCGTGAAAGCACGTCAGATATGCCCCATAGGTAACACTTTGTAAAGAAATATTCAGCCTAGATAGTTTAGCTGATGTTACTTTCATGGCAACCTTATAGTGGGCGTTGTGCAGCGCGCGCGCACGCACGCACACACATATAATTGCTGTTTAGTTCAGAATCATGGACATTAAGTTAAGAAGAAAGTTAGGGATATGGAATGTGTTTACGTTAAATAATAACTGTTACATTCTGTAGACAGAGCAGGAGACAGGCAGCTTTCTGCTTCTACTAAACAACTGAAAGATACAAAGAAGGCGGGCAGAAACATGCGAGGCAGAAAGTAATATATACATGAAGA
The DNA here is from genome assembly GCA_009760885.1 of Achatina immaculata. Taxonomy (NCBI): domain Eukaryota; kingdom Metazoa; phylum Mollusca; class Gastropoda; order Stylommatophora; family Achatinidae; genus Lissachatina; species Lissachatina immaculata. The sequence goes on along the minus strand of CM019720.1, from coordinate 63,604,177 downwards.
ACACACAGCAGTTCAATATTTCAGCACATACATTTCCATAGACCACATACAAAAACAACACTTAGTTTTCTGGTATCTTCCTTGTAAGAGTGATAGGCACAAAATGCGACCAGATAAATGTAGGTAAACGCACAGCAGAAGCCGGCGGCTGGCTGAGAAATGAGAGAAATAAACTACGATAAAAGGTACCAGCTGACAAACAACGTGACATCATGCCACTGATGGCCTCAGCTTGCTCCCAACGGATAGCTGAAGCCTGAACAAAAGCCACCCAGAATAATAAAAGTGAGAAAACAATATGCAGAAGGAAGGGGAGGGAAGGCTAAAGAGTGAGGATAGAAAAGGCTGGAAATATAACACTTCTCCACGGGAGAATGAGAATATTCAGTGAAGTGGAGCTAAGACAAGAATCCTGGGTAACGAGAGCAGAATTAGGAACAAAGAATAGTAATGAATAGCAAATAAATAGAAATGTGAAGTAGTTCAGTGAAGACAGAACTTATTAATTCCCGCTGGGTGGAGATAGCCGACTTGCCGACCTTTTGTGGAGATAACTGGCTGGAAAATAGGGCGCTGTTCCAAAGCTTTTTCAGAGATCGTTCATTGGAAGAAGAAGGACGAATTTAAGTGACAGAAGTGTCCTGTTCTCTTTTTGTGATGTTGTTGACAAAATGCTTTTGGAAGTGGGGTAATATGTACCTCTTTCCGCTACTCTCTGTCCTGGCCATTTTCTTCACTGTCTTTGTCTTTTTGTACAACTGAACCGTACACCTTAGTCTACTTTTATAACATTCCTTTTGCAACCTTTATGGGTTTTCCCCATAGTGCTAATTTCAGCGGATTATTCATTTCACTGGGTTATTGATAATCCGCTGCTGTATTCAGCATATAGTGTAAAAGATAATCCGTTAGTTTCATATAATCATTTCAAATTAAAACGGTAACCCACTGAACTGGGCTATGTGTGATGATGAGGGCTGATGATCTGACTGAGAGAAGTTTTTAATTGCCGTTTGTTAAAATTCTCTTGTTGTTTACAACATTACGCTTGGCTTACAATTGCTACAGTTAACTAACCTCCATTAAAAAATAATGCAAGCTTACACGGAAACTACTAAAATTTCCACGGAAACTACTAAAACTTACACGGAAACTACTAAAACTTACACAGAAACTACTAAAACCTATACGCAAACTACTAACTCCGATTGATCAAGCTAACTGACTAATCAGATTCCATCTCCATGTCACTCAGTATAACCCGACATAATCAGGTAGCTACATCAAAAGACGTCAAATGGTCTTTCACTGTCACTACCGGCCACGGTGCAGATAGTCCGCTACAGACGCTGCCTTCACAGGATCGATGTAGGTTACAGTGAGTTTCTTAAGTCCCGAGAGAACTCGAGAAATCTGAAGCTACATCAGGTGTATGGTATATATTCTTTTTTTTAAATTTCTTTCTTGATATTGGCTGTTATGATTTAGTTGTGATTATTTTGTTTTCACGGGATATTTTCTTTTTTTTTAACTAGTGGGGCACCAACTTTCTCGCATTCTAAACTAAAGGTTGAACTTTACTGGTAGCTTTCCCGATCTTTTTACTTTAACAGAAACCGTGGAGTAACTATCAGGTCTGGTGGGGATCCCTTTATAACACCTGTCCCTTTGTTGTAGGAACTAGCCGTGTAGCGTTTCCCAAAACGCGTTGTCATTTCACCAGGGCTTCACTTGCTTATCTGGCAGTATCCGGCGGTGATATGCAAGCTCCGCCACGTGATTTATACTGGAGAGACCAGCTTACGATTCTGCCATCACCTTAATGGCATCACCAGTAAGGCGCAGAAACAAGTTTCACAGCGTTAAAATGGGGATCACAAAGGAAAAAAAAAAACTATCTTCTTTAGTTTTTTTTCAAGAAGCTGATTTGTAAAGCCCTTATATTTCTGACCGGATGTCTGCACTCTGCCAGGTTGGATGGATGATCTGCTTTCTCCGATTAACTCTTTCCTTTGTTTGATTTACGCTTGGCTCTGTATGTATTGCCCTTGTTCCTTTCTCGTGTCCTTTTCGCACTTGGTCTAGTATACTTTCTTATCTGTTCATGGGTCGGTAGAAGCATTGCTGTTTACCTACTCTCCTGGAAGTATCAGAACCTGTCTGTCTTTTCAGCTTCCTCTGTATAACTCGTTCTTTTTATTTACTATACTCTCCTTTATATCCTTTTATTTACTATACTCTCCTTTATTTACTTTATATCCTTTTTCCAATCATCTACCCGCGTCTCTTTCCTCATACTCTGTTCTGTGCCCCACGGCCTGCAAATGTTTTTTTTTCCACTCTTCAGCTGAGTTTACTTGTTTCCACTCAGGTGTTTTTTTTTCAGCTGACTTTACTTCTTTCCACTCAAGTGTTTTTTTTTCAGCTGACTTTACTTGTTTCCACTCAGGTGGGTTTTTTTCAGCTGAGTTTACTTGTTTCCACTCAGGTGGGTTTTTTTCAGCTGAGTTTACTTGTTTCCACTCAGGTGGGTTTTTTTCAGCTGAGTTTACTTGTTTCCACTCAGGTGGTTTTTTTCAGCTGAGTTTACTTGTTTCCACTCAGGTGGGTTTTTTCAGCTGAGTTTACTTGTTTCCACTCAGGTGGGTTTTTTCAGCTGAGTTTACTTGTTTCCACTCAGGTGGGTTTTTTCAGCTGAATTTACTTGTTTCCACTCAGGTGGGTTTTTTCAGCTGAGTTTACTTGTTTCCACTCAGGTGGGTTTTTTCAGCTGAGTTTACTTGTTTCCACTCAGGTGGTTTTTTTCAGCTGAGTTTACTTGTTTCCACTCAGGTGGGTTTTTTTCAGCTGAGTTTACTTGTTTCCACTCAGGTGGTTTTTTTCAGCTGAGTTTACTTGTTTCCACTCAGGTGGGTTTTTTCAGCTGAGTTTACTTGTTCCCATTGCTCAAGTACCATGTTCCACGTTTGGTTGTTTTTCTCACTTCTCTAGTCTTCACTTTGGTCTCTGTCCAAAGAGTTTGTGGCCGATTTTTTTTTTTTTCTCTGTCCAAAGAGTTTGTGGCCGATTTTTTGGTCTCTGTCCAAAGAGTTTGTGGCCTATTTTCAGTCATATTGCATGTATGTGTGTGTGTGTTTTATCTTTTAATGTATTTATCTACTTGTTTTACCTTTTCTGTTCATGACAAAGGCGTTCCCTCCCCCCCCGAAATACTCAGTTGTTCTTCATAACTGTTTTATTGTTCTTATCTCCCATTGCTGATATACACGCTCTCCTTCCTTTTTCTTGTCCTTTTTGTATTTTTTAAACACCGTACACGTCCGTCAAAGACTAGACAAGGCCAGTTTTACTGTAGCCATTATCACACTTTCCCGTGTAAAACTAAACCTTGTACACGTCCGTCGAAGACTAGACAAGGCCAGTTTTACTGTAGCCATTATCACACTTTCCCGTGTAAAACTAAACCTTGTACACGTCCGTCGAAGACTAGACAAGGCCAGTTTTACTGTAGCCATTATCACACTTTCCCGTGTAAAACTAAACCTTGCACAAGTCCGTCTAAGACTAGACAAGGCCAGTTTTACTGTAGCCATTATCACACTTTCCCGTGTAAAACTATACCCTGTACACGTCCCGGCTAGGATACAGTTAACTCCCGAATTTCATGTATTCTCCCCATCGTGCTGAAATAACGCCAGCATCCTTTCTGCTGCATATGACAAACTCTAGCAGACATGGTTGCCCGCCAAGTAATGCACGCCAGCCAGATATTTCAGGTCTCCCCCCCCCCCACTCCCAGGCGAAGCTGCACCGTATGATGACGGTGGCTACAAGTCATGATCGCATCCATGTTCATAAAAACTTGCGAAGTCTGGAACCGTTTTTTTTGCTTCTTCTATGGATGCTTGCTTCGTAGAAGGGTTCAGTAGCCCGCCATACAGAAGCATGTGCTAAATATAGAAACTGGGTAAAGAAGAAGAGAACACACACACACACACACACACGGTAACGATTTGGCTTGAGAAGTCTGCTTTCTGTACACACATGTTGATGAGAAACAGTAAAGTATGGAGTAGATACGACTCCCTCTACATGTTAGAGATGATGCGAAGGCTAGATGAAGGAATTTAGCTTTGGCTGCTCGTGATCATGTGTTTGAAGCTATGATATGGTTGCAGACGTCTTGCTGTGTGAAAGAAAGTAATTTGTATTTGGGGGGGGGGGGGGGGGGGTTATTTGAAGACAATCAGTTCCATCATAATTGACCTAGTTATGAAGTTGGTTGAAAAGTCAGAAATCAGGTTGAAAAAAAAGTACATCTGAAATGCCTGACCTGAAATGTAGGTGTAAGAAATCCGCCATTAGATAAATGGTTTAACCATTCTGTCTCGTAACAACAGCCAGGTACCAGCCGTTGTTTATGGAAATGATGTATGGAAGTGATCTGTTTAGGCTTGATCCCTGTGATGACAGGACACAGTTGTTTCTGCCGTTTGTACAGAGTGCCCAAATACAGGCTGTACCTGGGAAAAGTGATCACCAGTTTTTGATATTTTCTGAATAATGCACAATAGGTGAAAAACAATATTCAGACTGGCCATAGTTCATACATCGCGATTTGTGGGGGGGGGGGGGAAGTTTATAAAGGTTTACAAATGTAAAACTGCTTTTAATCCACTCGGTATGACCCTTTGTGTAGTGTTTTCTTGTCTCTACTTCCTTCGGTCATATTTCTTATCAGACATTTCACATACAGCAGCAAGTTAGTTACTTTTTTTTTGTAGAAGTCCGTCCTCAGAAGCTGTTCCATAAGACTTGCTATTCGTCCAAGTGTAGGGAAGTTATCAGCAGTTTACTTCATTCATGTAATAAACGGGGCATCATCTGCTTTTATCCTGTTTCTGCTGTTTTATTCCGGGCAGAATTTATGTAACAAAAAAATCCCCATTTATGTTTAATTTTCCACTCTGTTACTTCCTCCCAGCCAGCCATTTGTAGATCAGTGGCTTCAACATTTTTCAGTGATCTAATTCCGGCTATTTCATCTTTTTTTTTTAAACTCCGTTTCCAGAGTTAATAAATTTTTTTTTGTCCTGCTCTTGTTCTGTGTGATGCCATACGTAGTAGTTTTTTACTCTCTTGTTCTGTATGATGCCATACGTAGTAGTTTTTTACTCTCTTGTTCTGTATGATGCCATACGTAGTAGTTTTTTACTCTCTTGTTCTGTATGATGCCATACGTAGTAGTTTTTTACTCTCTTGTTCTGTATGATACCATATGTAGTAGTTTTTTACTCTCTTGTTCTGTATGATACCATATGTAGTAGTTTTTTACTCTCTTGTTCTGTGTGATGCCATATGTAGTAGTTTTTTACTCTCTTGTTCTGTATGATACCATATGTAGTAGTTTTTTACTCTCTTGTTCTGTGTGATGCCATATGTAGTAGTTTTTTACTCTCTTGTTCTGTATGATACCATATGTAGTAGTTTTTTACTCTCTTGTTCTGTATGATACCATATGTAGTAGTTTTTTACTCTCTTGTTCTGTATGATACCATATGTAGTAGTTTTTTACTCTCTTGTTCTGTATGATGCCATACGTAGTAGTTTTTTACTCTCTTGTTCTGTATGATGCCATACGTAGTAGTTTTTTACTCTCTTGTTCTGTATGATACCATATGTAGTAGTTTTTTACTCTCTTGTTCTGTGTGATGCCATATATAGTAGTTTTTTTACTCTCTTGTTCTGTGTGATGCGGTGTGTAGTCGTGTTTCACTCTGTTGTTCTATGTGGTGCTATATGTAGTCGTGTTTCACTCTGTTGTTCTATGTGATGCTATATGCAGTCGTGTTTCACTCTGTTGTTCTATGTGGTGCTATATGTAGTCGTGTTTCACTCTGTTGTTCTATGTGGTGCTATATGTAGTCGTGTTTCACTCTGTTGTTCTATGTGGTGCTATATGTAGTCGTGTTTCCGGGCAAACATTGTTCCCGGGCGTTGGCAAAGAAAATTACTTTTATGGCCCACTTCACTGGAACATTGTTAAATAATTTTTAATGAACTTTTCTGACGCATGGAGTCCTCCCACCCCCCAAACTCCGTTCAACCTGGAGATTATTATTATTTGTTAAGTTGGTGTGCAGAAAAAAATTGTGGAGAAAATTATTTGCAATAATTGAAGCAATCTTTGCGTGCCAAGACCCGTGTTTCCTGTATGACACCATTGTGGCCATTCTTAACTGCTTTGATAGTGCCGCCAGTTTTTTGTTTTTATTGCTTTCATTGTGTTCAGTATTGTGTCGCTGTAGTGGGTGATTGAACTGTTATAGAACTTGGTGAATTCATGAAAGGTCAACTGTTGTAGAACTTCGTGAATTTATGAAAGGTCAACTGTTATAGAACTTCGTGAATTCATGAAAGGTCAACTGTTGTAGAACTTTGTGAATTTATGAAAGGTCAGCTGTTATTCGTGAATTCATGAAAGGTCATCTATTATAGAACTTCGTGAATGCATGAAAGGTCAGCTGTTGTAGAACTTCGTGAATTTATGAAAGGTCAGCTTAACATTATAGAACTTCGTGAATTCATGAAAAGTCATCTGTTATAGAACTTTGTGAATTCATGAAGGATCAACTATTATAGAACTTTGTGAATTCATGAAAGGTCAACTATTATAGAACTTCGTGAATTCATGAAAGGTCATCTGTTATAGAAATGTGTGAATTCATGAAAGGTCAACTATTATAGAACTTTGTGAATTCATGAAAGGTCAACTATTATAGAACTTCGTGATTTCATGAAAGGTCAGCTGTTGTAGAACTTCGTGAATTTATGAAAGGTCAGCTGTTATAGAACTTCGTGAATTCATGAAAGGTCATCTGTTATAGAACTTTGTGAATTCATGAAAGGTCATCTGTTATAGAACTTTGTGAATTCATGAAAGGCCACATGGAGGAGAAAGAGAAAAAAAATCAAATCAAAGACCATAGTCCTCGAGAATAGGAAAAAAAACAGCAAGGGGAGTGAATCAGGAGAGTAAATAGGAATGATAACCGAACTTGATTGTCTGTGGACTAGCCGGAAATTCAAGTGCTCTGCTCATATCCTTATAAGCTGTAAGAAGTCTGAGAAGACGCAAGACTTGTCTGGTGTCGTTTCAACGGTGTATTGCCTGAGAGCAGTGTTGCGTGGCTGTGATGGTGAGACTTGGCCAGCCATAGCTGGTCAAGATCTTCAGAGGGCTTCTCGTAGAAGGATATAGAAGCAAACTGTGCGTTGCAATAGGCTGGCGAGACAGATAGGATAAATAGTCTCATGAGAAGTCTAATACTGCAGCTCGCTTCGACGTAGCTCTGAGACATGAGGAGAACAACGATAATTTACCATCATCATCATCATCTACGGTCCCTTCTGCATTACGAGACAGCAGTTTATTCATAGGGCAGGGGATGGAGATAAACAAAAGAAAACATGGGATCAAGATAAACAAGAAAAGCATGGGATCAAGACAAATAAGAAAAGCATGGTATCAAGATAAACAAAAAAAAAAGCATAGGATCAGGATAAACAAGAAAAAGCATGGGATCAAGATAAACAAGAAAATCGTGGGATCAAGATAAACAAGAAAAGAATGGGATCAAGATAAACAAGAAGAAGCATAGGATCAAGATACATAAGAAACAGCATAGGATCAAGATAAACAAGAAATAGCATAGGATCAAGATAAACAAGAAATAGCATAGGATCAAGATAAGCAAGAGCAAAGCATAGAATCAGAATAAACAAGAAGTGTACGTTCTTTAATAAGGACACACCTGGTTTCTGTATTTTTTGCAACGGGTGGTAGTTGTACAGGTATTTTTGTCCCAAAACAAGTGTGTGTGTTCTCAACCATCCACCCTATTCCTCAGATATGTCTCCCTGCGATTATTTTCTATTCCCAAAATTAAAGTTACCATTGAAAGGACGCTTCTTTGACGTTACTGATGACATCCAAAGAGCCTTAACATCGAGTTTAAGGGGCATACCAAGAGAAGACCCGCAGAGGTCGTTCTAATGTTTGTTAGATCGTTCCACTCGCTGTATCAATGCACAAGGGGCTAATAAAATACAGGCTATATCTTCAATTGTTGTTTAGTTTATTGTTTATGTAATTAGTCTCATTACTTAATTGTCGGACCATGTATATTGCGATGGGGAAAATGCATGCCATTGAAAACCTACGGCGTATGAAGGCGAAGTGGTTAGTGCATTAGTCTCTCATGGCGAAGATCGGGGGTTCGAATCTGGCCATAGGTGCCTTGGTCGCCAAGCGGTAGAAATGGGTACCTGACTTCTTCTGGAGTCAGGGAAGGGAAGGCGGCCAGGCGTGATGCTGACCACATCACCCTCTAGTGTGCCGACAGGTCAAGGAAAATATGGGCACTGACACCATATCTCTGTATACCTCAATGCAGGACAGGGTTACCTTTATCTTAAAAACCTAATTTTTTGTAAATCTGTCTGTCCCTCTACACAGCTTCTTTTCTTTTTATCTTCTGAAAACCGATAGATGTCCTTGTAATCTCCCTCACTGTATCTCCATTGTTAGTTACTGTAATAATGATCCTAGATGTTCAGAACTCTCCACCACTTCCAGTTTCTTCTCATTGATGTATGTTTCAGCTGTCATATTTGCTTTCTTAGTTGTCATCAAGTTAGTTTTCTTCACATTAAGATAAAGGTTTTGCTCTTGACTATTCTTATAGACCGACATAATTGGTTTCACCATTCCTTTTTATGTTGTGGACAGTAATGCTGTGCCATCAGCATATCTAATCACCGGTATTTCATAACCTCCAATTTTTATGACATCATAAATCTCTTTATCTGCATCTTCTCTGACATTTTGCATTATATTTTCAGTATAAAGTTAAATAAGTAAGGCGACAGTAATCATCCCTGACCTATTAACTGAAGAAAGATGGATGGGTTGCTTACTTCTGTGTTTGATATGTGTGTATATATATATATATATATATATATATATATATAATATTATATTTGTTTTATGTTTTACGTTTCTGTGATTTTTTATGTGTTTCTAAAATAGGAGTGGTTAGTTATCTTTTATCACTTCAGTATACTTTCTACTATTTTGGTTCGTGATCTAGTGGTTATATATATATATAATATATATATAATATATATATATATTATATATATATATATATATATTATATATATATATATATATATATTGGATATGGTAGGGTTTGGAGTTATTTATTATATTTCTATTACTTAATTTCTCTCTCTTTCTTCTCTCTTACTCTCTTTTATCTGCCCAGTAGGGTTTGTGGGTTATCTTCATTTTTTATTATTGTCTCCTTTTGGTTTTATCTTAATGTACTATAGTATGCTAAAACCTATATAATTAATACTTCTTCTTCTAGGACTGCCTCCTTCTTGGACACCTCCCATAATTGATACTCCTCTTCTCTCATCATCAATACTTCTCCTCACAACTCCATCTGGAAAATCCCATATTTCCAGTCAACCCAGGCTTTTCGTGTCCCTTAACCAATTCCCACTCTCATTCTCTCTTGAGTAAATAAGCAACTCCTCTTGGCGGTTTACACACATAAATGCAGTCCTCTTTAATATGTAATAATCTTAACACAAAGCAATCAGCTCAATAATTCAAGAAGTAACATTATTACGAGCATGCGAGAATATGATTAAAAGTGCATCATATCAACAACTACATATAGCACGGTAATACAAAAATCCAGAATACAAAACTATTTACACATGTTAAACATAGCAACGTCTTGTTCAACATTTCTCCACCAACTCTGGTACACTCTTCTCTAAATCTGGTTTCCACTCAATACTCCAGTAAGGAGGCTTGTTTCAATAAATACATTTATGTTTCTTAGCAGTGGGTCAGTACTCAGTGTAGTAATTCCGCACCCTGTTTATAGCCGGTTTTCCCAAGTCATATTCAGGAATATGTGTTTATTTATGTCTCAGTATGATATATATTACATTTTCTTATTTCTTTCAACTTCACGTCTTCTTTATTTATCTGTACTTAATGTACTCTAGCTCCACTATGCTGCATATTACATGTACATCAAAAGATATATATACTCAGTAATCCTTTATTAAGAAATAGAAACTATGTTACAAACAGAGACGTCTTCTCACGCGAGTAATAGCTGAGGTAATAGCTCTTTTCATTAATCTTACTCACAAACAAATGAACTTCATGTCCTCTGCAGTTCCCAGAAGGGCCAGTACAACTGCCACTGTAGTGTTGTTTGGCAAATGGGCGTTTGTAGATATATATATATATATATATATATCTCAAATCATGTGCTTGCTCAGTGTACCTTAGCTGGTCAAAACGCCGTCCAGTTAACCGGTGGTACTGGAAAACTGTCGTTACTTCCTCCGGGTTTGGTGTAGTCTTCGTGATGGTGGAACATGCAGAGATTAATATCACATATGTCGTCTAGAGATTAATATCATATGTCGTCTAGAGATTAATATCACGTCGTCTACAGATTAATATCACATATGTCGTCTAGAGATTAATATCACATATGTCGTCTAGAGATTAATATCATATGTCGTCTAGAGATTAATATCACGTCGTCTACAGATTAATATCACATATGTCGTCTAGAGATTAATATTACATATGTCGTCTCCATAAGTTAAAGCTATCGTAATTTATATGCCATCTGGCATCATATCTTAACGCAACGTCGAAAACAAATAATTCAGGTTCACATAAATAGGTTAATATAGCGGCAACAATGACAGATAATGCGCAGAAGAAGACTGTTAAAGAAATGAAGAGAAACTATTGAAGAGGGTACATGAAGGATAGAACATATTGTCTACAGACAAGAATTAAGTTTTGATGGAAAGCAGAAGCAGGTCGAGACTTCTTTGTTTTGTTTGTAGGACTTTAAGGGCGTGCCCTGTGGTGGCGAGAAACCTTATGTGGCTGGAAATTTGACTTGTGCAGTGGATGTATGCTGTGTGGCTGGAAGTTTGACTTGTGCAGTGGATGTATGCTGTGTGGCTGGAAGTTTGGCTTGTGCAGTGGATGTATGCTGTGTGGCTGGAAGTTTGGCTTGTGCAGTGGATGTATGCTGTGTGGCTGGGAGTTTGGCTTGTGCAGTGGATGTATGCTGTGTGGCTGGAAGTTTGGCTTGTGCAGTGGATGTATGCTGTGTGGCTGGGAGTTTGGCTTGTGCAGTGGATGTATGCTGTGTGGCTGGGAGTTTGGCTTGTGCAGTGGATGTATGCTGGGAGTTTGGCTTGTGCAGTTGATGTATGCTGTATGGCTGGGAGTTTGGCTTGTGCAGTGGATGTATGCTGGGAGTTTGGCTTGTGCAGTTGATGTATGCTGTGTGGCTGGGAGTTTGACTTGTGCAGTGGATGTATGCTGGGAGTTTGGCTTGTGCAGTGGATGTATGCTGGGAGTTTGGCTTGTACAGTGGATGTATGCTGTGTGGCTGTCATAGGGGCATAAGCCTAGTTGTGGGAACAGGTAAGGGGAACTTTGACATGGTTTCTGTTTATTTTGTATCACAAGAGAGGAGAGACAGGTGTGAGAGTACGTTGGAGTGGTAGAAACAGAACTTAACAGCTGCGAGTGTATTTCAACAGCTAGAGACAAGCCGAACTCAGATTACTCCCCTATAATGAGTGAATGTAAGGAGTAGGCAAGGATTGATTGTAAATATTGTTGACATTTTACACTGGACTCAGTTGTTTTGTGTTTAAAGATGATACGAGTGAAAACGTAAGGGATGAGACGGAAGGTATACATGTTGAAAACTGCCACATAACATGCAAGGTACAGTACATGTCATCTTGTATAAAATTTCATCTTCTTCTGTAAGCCATTTAGTTCAGATTTCACTGAAGGCTGTGTTTCTTTATCTTCGCGTCAAAGTCTCGGGGGGGGGGGGGAGATGTTGTATTCCTCTTGTTTGAGCCCTGTGGATTCCAGGAAAGATTCTGTTAGATGAGTGATGATGGTATGCTGGATACATAAAGAATTGCATGTACCATAAGATACAGAAATAAAATGAACTGATACGCCAAACTGATAGACAAAAAAGGAAAAAAAAACTTTCAGTCACGTGCTATAATGAGAGTCCAGTCCGATGTCAGTCAGTCATTTGCATGTCCCTTGTGGAACTTTGCCTCCCTAACAGCTCTCCTGTAGGCCTGTCGGTTGTAAGCAAGATGGCCTGCTGCTGATGCATCCATTTCCAGATCATCAACAATGTCTTGCAACTATCTTCACCTTGGTCTTCCTCTCTTTCCCATTATGTACCCTTCCAAGACGGTCTTCTCTAAATTATCATGAAGTTTATTAAGTTCAAAATATTTACGTTTTCTCTGATTAATCTTCCTTACAAGCCAACCTTCTTCAGTATTAAGTTCTTATAGTATGGATATATATATATATATATATATATATATATATATATATATATATATTGTGTCCATGATATTTGAAAGACTTTTTATATTCAAAGGCATTTATGTGTTTCTCAGCTGTTTTGTTAAGTGTCCAGGTCTCACGGGCATGTGTTCGATGTACCAGTCCGATGTACGAATCAGAAAAGTATCTAATTCAAACTCCGGAATACTGACAGTACAAACAAATCAAAGGAATTCTAGTATATATGTGTCCCAGGCGTGATACTGACCATATCACCCTCTAGTGTGCTGACAGGTCAAGGAAAATATAGGCACTAGCACCATATCCCCATGTGCCTCTAAGGCATGACATTACTTTTACCTTACTTTTTATGATGACATTAAGACCACGTTTCCCGAACGTTTTTTTTGTGCTCGTGTCACGATTTTGTCACTCATTATCTTATTTGTCTGAATTATTTTTTTTGCATTGTTGCTTGTAAATAAACAGCTATCGTTGTTCTAAAATACACTTTCTACTTTTGGAATTGTACTTTTATGGAGTCAGGCATTAAAATTATTGCAGTTTGATTATTATTATTATTAATATTATTATTATTATTACTATTATTGCCTCGTCTGTGTGTCTGGGCGTTACTAAAAATAACCAAACATAAAGGGATCTAATCCATACAATATTCTGCAGTTAGGCTGTTCTCAGATTGTAGCTCTTCTGAGAGGTTTTTTTTATTCTTTAAATTGATTTGCTCTTCACATACAGAGTTCTTCCGCCCCCAGTTTGTTAGTCTTTGCTAAATCTGAAGCTCTCTTACCAAATGTCTCTAACTCAGCACTATAATGTAGGAAACAGATGTGGGGGGGGGGGGGGGGGGGAGAATGTAGGAAACAGGGAAAGCGAGTTGTGAGAAGAAAATTGGTTTGCTTTTCATTATTTGATTGAATGTACTAAGGAGTGAAAGAAAGGAGATATTTTAAGAATATGATGCGTGTCAGTAAACAAATGGGGACGGTTAAGGTGAAGTTGCGTAGTCAGACAAAGTGAAGTTCATTTTAATATGAGATGAAATGCACTACCAACCTGGATTTGCTTCATTAAGCAACTTCTTCTCAGCTGTAGCCATTCATTTACTGATACACATTACAATGTATTAAACATTTTTCTTGTGCTTTTCAGTATGTTCAGTTTAATAGTGAAAAGTAGTTAAATTTCTGGGGGGAAAACCATTACTTTTTTTTAACTAGTATTTTTACTTCAGTAATTTAGATAGCATGGTCATCTTTAAATGTTTAAGTAATTTAGATAGCATGCTTATCTTCAAATGTTTAAGTAATTTAGATAGTATGCTTATCTTCAAATGTTTAAGTAATTTAGATAGCATGCTTATCTTCAAATGTTTAAGTAATTTAGATAGTATGCTTATCTTCAAATGTTTAAGTAATTTAGATAGTATGCTTATCTTCAAATGTTTAAGTAATTTAGATAGCATGCTTATCTTCAAATGTTTAAGTAATTTAGATAGTATGCTTATCTTCAAATGTTTAAGTAATTTAGATAGTATGCTTATCTTCAAATGTTTAAGTAATTTAGATAGCATGCTTATCTTCAAATGTTTAAGTAATTTAGATAGCATGCTTATCTTCAAATGTTTAAGTAATTTAGATAGCATGCTTATCTTCAAATGTTTAAGTAATTTAGATAGCATGCTTATCTTCAAATGTTTAAGTAATTTAGATAGCATGCTTATCTTCAAATGTTTAAGTAATTTAGATAGCATGCTTATCTTCAAATGTTTAAGTAATTTAGATAGCATGCTTATCTTCAAATGTTTAAGTAATTTAGATAGCATGCTTATCTTCAAATGTTTAAGTAATTTAGATAGCATGCTTATCTTCAAATGTTTAAGTAATTTAGATAGCATGCTTATCTTCAAATGTTTAAGTAATTTAGATAGCATGCTTATCTTCAAATGTTTAAGTAATTTAGATAGCATGCTTATCTTCAAATGTTTAAGTAATTTAGATAGTATGCTTATCTTCAAATGTTTAAGTAATTTAGATAGCATGCTTATCTTCAAATGTTTAAGTAATTTAGATAGCATGCTTATCTTCAAATGTTTAAGTAATTTAGATAGCATGCTTATCTTTAAATATGAGAAACTAGAAATATATCCGGCGGATAAACTGTGGAAATAGCTCCTAGTGTGGAAGTATGAACTTGTACAAAAATCAGTTTCGTCATTTCATGCAAGTATAAGAGCGTTGAAAGTGCGGTAAGAAATATGTTAACATTCGTCTCACGCTTTTCTTTTTGGGAATAAGAGATACTCTTTCAGTGAGTTCCAGAGCAGTGCTCGAACATTTGCCATGTGGCAGCGAACTTCACACTTTACAAACGCGTACATGACGGCTTCGCAAATATCTTGTTTTGGTAGATTTAATACAACGAAACCTTCATTTTTCATACTTACCAGAACAGAATATTCTTTTGTTGTAACCGCAGAACTCTGGAAAGGAAAAGAAATATGGCTCTTTTCAAATGTACGTTTGGTTAAAATTTTTTAAGAGTGTCAAAAAGTTTTTGGATTTCTAAATTCTAATAAGAACAGCGCCTCCTCCTCCACCCCCCCCCCCCCCCCACGTTGGCTATCGACAGTCTAGAACATCATCATCATCGCCTTTCACTCCCTTGAGAGCATAGGCTACGGATAAAGGCTCTCCAGTCATCCCTGTTCTTGGATTTATTCTCTGCTTCCTTCCTTGTGTATCCCTTGTCTCTGAGCACTGCCATAATTTCTCTTCTCCAAGTAAGTCTAGGTCTTCCTCGTTTTCTGTTTCCTTGAGGATTCCATCTCAGTACCTGTCTTGCTATGGCGGCCTGGTTAGCTGAGTGGTTAGGCGCTCGGTTTACTAGTCTGGTGGTACCGGGTTCATTCCCAGCAGTGGGATTTTTGCTGGTACACACCAGAAAGGCCCCGAGGTTCACCCAGCCTCTAAAAATGAGTACCAGAGAAATCTGGGTAGGTAAAGCGGCTAGGCGTTATACTGACCACATCACACTTTCATGTGCCGAAGGTCATGGAAAATACAGGCCTAACACCGTATTCCCCAATAAGTCTTAATGGCATGGAAATGGGAATTTTACCTTTACCTTTGCTGGTGTCGGGTTTCCTCAGAGTGTGGCCGATCCATATCCACTTCCTTGACATGATTTGTAGGTTAATCTAGAACATGGTAAATGAAAATACATTTCATCTGCTCCTCTTAATAGACCGGCAGAGAAGAGAAGAAGTGAGGATGTCATAATTTTATACCAGATTAACTGCACTGGCACTGATAGTGGTACTTAGGTGGGAGGGTTACATTTCTGTGGTTGTTTATGTTTGTTCAGCTTGTAGTAGCATACTTTCTGTTGATATAGTGACTACATGTCGAGCAAAATAGACGGTATTGTGACAACAAACTGCTGGACAGGGTAAAATAATGGCAGGCTGAGAATGGAAAGGGTGACATTGCTAAAGCCATATTGGAAAGACTGCGGGAAAATGAAGAGCGGGAATGGAAGAACAATGTAGCTGTGAAGATATTGTTGGAACTAGGAACAATTAAGGGACATCTGAGCTGTGTGACAGAAGACACGTCGTAAAGAACCAACACTTGGTGGGAACTATTAGTAAACATATCTTGGATGGATGCTGCGGCATGCGGTGGGGGCATAAATGAGGCTGTCCTGAATGCAGTGACGCCGGAGTCTGAATTTGAACCTTTCCTTAGACTAGAACTATACTTCGTGCCATCTCAGATATTAATCAGAAGGTGTGAGAAGAAGAGCCAAGTAATATGTCCGTCCATACATATGTTTGTTTTGTTTCTGGATGTTGATCAACAAAGAAATCACTGCTCGCGTGGCGTCGTGTGTAGTTGTAGCAAATTCGCTTGGTTGCCCAGTCTCTAGCGAGCCATTGTATGGTGTCCCAGCTGTGCCGTATGTCTCGTATTCAGTAGTGTGTTGTTGTTGTTGTTACCAGGTTATCTTTGTGTGCCCATCTGTTTTCCTTCTGACGCCCATCGCTTGACCGTTCTAGCAGAAGTTTTGGGGTTTTTTTTCCAAAATGTATATAATGATATGTATTATACACGATGTGCGCGGATTTGAAAAGAAACAAATCCAGGTCCTAAAGTTCATGTTATATTCTTAACAGTAACATTAATTGTATTAACCTACGTGATTGTTACGCATGTTTTTTTTTCATTCTTTTGCTTTGTGGAAATGAGACATGCAAAAATGTGCTTGCTTTTAGCATTAAAAAATGACCAAGAAATCGTCGTAATTATCGCGGTCGTATAGAACCTTCAGGTAAGCTGATGTTATAACTAGCAAACTGAAGTCTTCTTTACGGTTCATTGCTTCTAGGATAATAAACAGGAAGGTCTTCTCGCTGTCAGTGACCAAGAATATCTGTTCGTATGGGCAAGTCAAACATTTCGAGAGTCACAGAAGTGGAAGTAAAGTAAATTTGACAGACATATTTCGTAGCATTGTTGAAAGTGGTAGAACAGTTTCTGCTTTCATGTCGTTTGTTCTGAATAACGTTGTGTAGGGGAGAGCTTCAGTCTGTGTCGTCTACGTTGCTTTAAAGTTTTCAAAGAAATAACACAGCCAGTGAGCAATGATAGTGGTTTCAGTCACATTGCTGTGAAGTTGTTACAATAATTATGAAGCGCCAAGCCAAGATAGCAATGTTAGTCACATTACTGTAAAGTTACATAGGTAATTATGGGACATAAGCAAGGACATGGTTTTATTCTTATTACTCTAAAGGTTGTTAAAGTGCAAAATGCTACGGGTCGTGGTGTCGGCCATATTATTCTAAAGTTGCAAAAGTAATTATGGAACAATAGGCAAGGATCTTGATGCTAAAATTCATTCATTCATTAAAAAAAAACAATTCAAAACATTCTCAAAAGGTTGCAGAGGTAATGATGAAATCATAAGCAAGAGTGTAAACCGAAGTAAAACCTGCCAGCGCCCCAGTGAGATGTTAATGTAGACCACATGCGGCAGAGACAGAGTGTGAGAATGTAAGGTCATTTCCTCTCACAGCCTGCTCACATTACCACCTGTTGGTCACAGTGTCACGAGGGAAGGGGAGCAAGGCTGGGACCATTTCATTCCAGAAACAGGCAGACGAGCTCACTGTCATGACAATTATTCAGAAACTCAGTGCCAGTTGTGTTCATCCTTTCTCTGGCTGACCCGTACGTGTCTTGAGCCTCTGCATGTTTGTACTGCCAGCAGAGACTGTACTTCAAATAACTCATCAAGAATAAGCTTCTGGCAGCGGCGCTGAATGAGTGGGAGAGTATTGTAGCAGGTGGAAAATAGTTAGAGATGCCACCAAGTGATCAGCCAGGTTAAAATGGAAATAACGAAGGTAGATGTACTTTGATACTGTGTGCAAAGTACTTGGATGTGAAATATAGAGAAGTCACGGGGGGGGGGGGGGGGGGGGGGGGGGAGAGTGCAACTGGGAGTCGAACTCCGCTCTCGAAAAGGAAACTAAATCTTCAAGATACATAACTGTCGGATTTTTATTTAGGTTAAGATGAGGCCTGGTTATGTCATGGTGGTGATGCCTGTCAGCTGATTATTCTCTGTGAATAGGATATGCCAGGTTCCCACTTTTTCTTCATACATTCTTCATTAAATGAAAACAAGGAAGACTCACAGGAAAATTATCATGTCAGCAGTTATAATATTTCATATAGAATGACTTCTTCTTCCACAGATTTGATTCCGCCTTTGTACTAACATAAGAAGGACCATTCGAACTCATAATTTCACATAGATTTGGCGGTTAGTGGTATTACCTCACTAGAGCCAATCACATCTTAAAGCTGCAATATAAAACAGTCATTATTTTTAACACAAGCAATATGTCAGAGGCAATATAAACTCAATATGAAAACTGTCAATAACATTGCTCACGTACAAATTTATCAACAAACAATATTCTTTTTTTCTTGGGTCAGATATCCAAATAGTACAGAGGTCAGTTATCAGTGTTAACCCAACTGATGGTACTTGCACGCTACATGTTTTCCTGATCCCAAAAGTGACCACAACAGAAAATATAAAAATGATACAACATGCCTTGTCCGCATTCTCAAAAGAGCGGGTCATATTTCTATTTGCAATATATTAACCTTTGAGCCCACCGCGCTGCTTCTTATTCATTATAAGAAAATACCCATCATCGATGTTTTACCACACATCTACATTTTATACCTGCTCCCGCGTACGTTTGTTAAGAGACATCCTGAATGAATGAACACATTCACGCTACGCTGTTTCTCAGCATAATATTTGGTATAACCTCTACCTAAATGAGCTGGGGTTTGATTTGTTTTTTTCTTTGGTCTATACAACATTCTCGCTTCACGTCACAAAACGTCATCAAATGTTTACAAGCGAATATATAAAATCCACTAACGAAAAAAAAAACAACTGCTCAGCTGTAGCACGAAAACATGGCTTCCCCGATCGTGTTGGCACCTCCTTTTGGCCAATGTCCAGTCCCGGACTGACTCGTAAATTACACAGTGATTGTTTGTAAATTACACAGTGATTGTTTGTAAATTACACAGTGATTGTTTGTAAATTACACAGTGATTGTTTGTAAATTACACAGTGATTGTTCGTAAAGTACGCAGTGATTGTTCGTAAAGTACGCAGTGATTGTTGTTAGACGGTGCCGGCCAGCCTGTTCAGCTGATGCTGTGCACACACCGCCGAACGTCAGTAGGCACGCCTGGGTCAACGTCCTCTACCCTCTCCTACATAACGACGTCTGTAGAAAATGCATTTCAGCTATCAAAACAGCGGGCACCCTCAGAAGTACCCACAGACGGGAGTAATCATAATAACAAGGAAGGAAAAAAAAATAGAACAGCCACATATCGCATACCTCCTGGAGTAACAAACCTGTCATGATGAAACTAAATTGTTTATGAAAACAAAGCTTTTCATGGGTGTCTTCCTTATAGCTAACGTGCCTCGTGCAATTTGACGTTTTGTACCTTTCTTTTAATAGAAACAGACTAAGATGTATTTATTTATTTATTTTTTGTAAATATTAACCCCTAAAGTGTTAGTACCCAAGTCGATCAACTACGCAACGAAGACATGAACTGAAGTTATTACGTGAACTTTCACATTGGCACAGAATGTGTAACTTAACATTTCTTGCTATTTCCATGTAACTGTTAATTTATGTGGCACGGCTTCTGGTTGTACACGGTGGGAAGTAAAGTTCTTTCTGAATTTAGACATTTATAACATAAGACTGTGCTAGTTCCTGATTTCAACATTTATAACATAAGACTGTGCTAGGTTAGGACATATTCGGTCAAATTTTACCTCAGCTCAAAAAGTTATGTGTGTGTGTTTTATTTATTCATTCACGTCAACATACGTTTGGTTGTTTTGTTCGGAGGGCGTCTAAGAGATTCTTGATTTCTTGCCATGTGTTCTCCAAAATCTCTCTAGTCACCGCCGCTAAAGGCATCGGTTATCCTTTGCCTCTGAAGAGTTTCAACACCAGAGACTGGTGAACTGAACACTTTGTTCTTAGTAAACTCCCATATTAATATGTATATATATATATATATATATATGTAATGTCCCCCGAATGTGGTGGCCATGGTGTTGGGTTATCCCCTCCTGTTCCATTGGTATGGAAAGAGCACATTCGAGAACTGGCGAAGAGCCAGAGCCCAGCATGGCAGGGCGACATCTTATTAGAAAACTACCCATTGCAGAAACTCTTTTAGTTGAGGTACAGCATGTCCAGATAAACATTTCTGTGGGTTCTGCGAAAAAAAAGAAAGGGTCCAGTAACCTCGCTGTGCATTAGACCGCATCAGACATTCACTTGTGGGCTGCCCATCAACAGACGGGGTATATGGTAAAGTGTGCGGATAAAGGTTAAAAAAAAAACTTTTCAGGTGAGGTAAAATTTGCAGAACATGAAAACACCTGACATAGTTTTTGTGTAATAAACGTTTAGAAGCGAGACAACACCTTTTGCTCTTGTCACAGTAATTTCAGTTTTTAAATTATATTTTGATGTTTTTTATGCCCTGTGTAGTATTTATACATGTAAAAGTTCGCGTACACCACTTGGCAGTATTGTGTGGAATGTAAGGTTGAGAAAACTGGAAATTTACCACGGGAATGTAGAAGTGGTGGAAGTTTACAGCTCCTGACAGTATTTTGTGAAAATTTACTCCAGAAAGTAAAACAACTAAAGAATCTGTGGAGAGGAACAGACAGAACCACAAAAATAAGATTTTTAAGGGCATGCATCTTTCCCATCGCAACATATGCCTGTGAGACCTGGACACTTAACAAAACAGCTGAGAAACACATAAATGCCTTTGAATGTAAATGCTACAGAAGAGTTCTTCATATATCGTGGACACAAAAAAGAAAATATATATATATATATATACTACAAGAACTTAATATTGAAGAAGGCTGCCTAGTAAAGAGGATTAAAGAGAGAAAACTTAAATATTTTGGTCACATTAAAGGTCATGAAAATCTAGAGAAGACCGTCTTGGAAGGGTACATAATAGGAAAAAGAAAGAGAGGAAGACCAAGGCGAAGATGGCTGCAAGACATCGCTGATGATCTGCGAATGGATGCATCAGCGGCAGACCATCTTGCTCACAACCGAGAGGCCTACAGGAGAGCTGTTTAGGAGGCAAAGTTCCGCAAGGGACATGCAAATGAATGAATGAATGAATGAAGGTTGAGAAAACTGGAAATTCACCACGGGAGTGTAGAAGTGATGGAAGTGTATAGCTCCTGGCAATATGGCTAATGTTTGTGTTTAAAGACCAGTGTGAAATATCTCTGTATATTTGTTAGCTAACGGAGTCGGTTCAAACGGCAGCATGGCCAGAGTCGGACGTCTTAACCTGTACTGTTTCGCACTGTCAGGTGGAAGCTTCTTCGAAGGTCCGCGGACTTACAGTTATAAACCGTGCAGGATAGTGTCTGTCGTGATAGTACGAATGTGAAGGTAGGAAGTAAGTGCGTCTGTCTATGCTGGTCTATTATTATTATTATTAGTTACAGATATTTGAGTGTGAAATTCTAGACTGGATTGATAGGTGAAGTAATTCCTTGTACTCTCAAGATTTCTTTCAGAATAAGCTTTTGTTATTTTAGACGAAAGCAAAATAATTTATAGATATTTTCCTTTCCTGTTTTCATCTTACAGATTAATACATCAAAGATAGTTCCAGGTTTTTTTTTAAGTTGAGTAAAATAAATGAAGATTATGCAGTTGTGTCGTAAACCGGCAGTTGCCCGTCTTTTTTTTTAACGTAGCCCTAAACTAACGCTGGTGCCTGTCCCTTCAAGCGTAGCTCTGAGCTAACAATGCTGCATGTCCCTTTAAGCGTAGCCCTGAATCAACACTGGTGCATGTCCCTTTGAGCGTAGCCCTAAACTAACACTGCTGCATGCCCTTTAAGCGTGGCCCTAAACTAACACTCCTGCATGCCCTTTAAGCGTACCCCTAAATTAACACAGATGCATGTCCTTTTGAGCGTGGCCCTAAATTAACATGGGTGCTTGTCCCTTTAAGCTTAGTCCTAAATTAACACTGGTGCAAGTCCCTTTGAGCTAGCCCTAAATTAACACTGGCGCATGTCATTTTAAGCGTAGCCCTAAATTGACACTGATGCATGTCCCTTTAAGCAAAGACCTAAATTGACACTGATGCATGTCCCTTTAAGCAAAGACCTAAATTAACACTGATGCATGTCCCTTTAAGCGTAGCCCTAAATTAACACTGATGCATGTCCCTTTAAGCAAAGACCTAAATTAACACTGATGCATGTCCCTTTAAGCAAAGACCTAAATTAACACTGGTGCATGTCCCGTGACCTGTGAAAAAGATTTTTTTTTAAATATTGAAACTGAAATTGAGCGAAAATTATTTCCATGAATAGTAGCGAGTGTGGCTGTTATTATTTTAATATTTATCTCAGAAAAAAAAGTAAAATAGTAACAAAAAATCCTGCAATGTTTAAAAACTTATTTTAACCTATAATTCTCCCCCCCCCCCCCTCCTTTTAGTGATGTTTTCTTGTAGCCCTATCTCACATCTCCATTCTGGCCGCATGAGCTTAGCTTGGACAGCTCTCGATCCTAACTTCACAACTACTTTTGTAAGCTAAGACGCCATTCTTATTATATGTATTGAATTCTGGTAAGAAGAAATAAGAAATGATTAATACTCGCTTTGATAATTTCTACAGTATTAAAAAAATACTTTTAATTAACAAGGGAGCATCACGTGAGATTATTTAACTCAGAAATGGAAGAAATGGCGCGTGATCGTTTGGCATGTTATCGTTTTATATTTAGTGTCACTTTTGTTCTCAGAAGACAGTTTTTCTGTCTAATAGCGGAAACAGTGCGCGCGTGTGGTTTTTCTATCTAATAACGAGAAACAGCACGCGCCTGTGTACTGTACTGTAGAAGAAGACAGTTATTGTTTGGAATCCAAACAACCAAAATTCACATATCAGTCATTTTTTTCTATAAACATATCACTTTGTAAAGAACAATATGAGCATAAAAATAATAGAAAAGTGAAAAGTTGTTTTAAGATAAATCTTCATTATTTAGTCAAATACAACTTTAAACCAAACAATCAAAGAAACGAAAAAAATCGCAATATGATAAGTTCTTTAAAAAATCTCATAGAAAGCTAGCAAACTCATAACAGCCAGTTACATCCAAGACATTTGATTGAAATTCTGTACAAGAAACTGCTTATCTGTAGGTCAAGTCCGGCGATGGCTGTTGCCTTGAGCTGAGGGGTTAGAACACACGATACATACTTCTTTACATTCCATAGCTCGATGGTAATATGGGATAGCAAAGAAGTATGTTCTATGTGCTAACGTTACGGTCTGTACTGGCTCCCCTGGAGAAGGCAAACGTGAATCAAGTGTAAATCTTATCTAAATATCTTTGTTTTTTTCAACCTGGTTCAAACTACTCTTGTAAAATGCACACAAAATGCTCTGTAATTTGGTGAAACTGAACATGAAGGCGAAGGCTTGCGAACTGAATCTAGTCTGACGCGTCAGTCCGACACATGAAACAGCACACAGACCTCACAGACGCCGCCTTGTGTAGCGTGGCCCAGGTTCAGAGGCGGATACCCCCCGGACGAGTGCTGCCGTGATCAGTCCATAAAGCTGGCGTTCTTGCTACTCCATGTGATGCGGTTCCCCGTGGGGCCAGATAAAGAGTCGGGGTACAGCCAGCATTCCGCCAGGTTCTGGAAGAGAGTCTGAGAAGCTGAAAGGAAAGAAAACCAGGTTAGCACTAATGCCGGGGTCGAGCGTCAGCGTGCTTCAAGAAGTTATAACCCGCTTCCGAGCTTTACCAATTTCAGACTGCAGGCTCTGGCTTGCACAGTGTGCCTCTTGGCCTGTTCCACCAATCATGGCCCGGGTACTGCAGGATCTTGGACCAATCCGGAGCCGGCTTGATACACTCATCCACAAGACCTGACCCGCACCGGCAGAATAAAAAAAAAAAAGAAGATGTATGTACTTACTGCCAGTTGTATGAGAACTAAAGTTCAGAAGTTTTCTGTAACAAGGTGTATGTAGGTAGCACAAGATGATAATAACTGTTTTTAACAGTCTACAGTTACTTCACTTCCCTTCTTCTTGTTCTGGTTCCTTATTCGCTTTTTACACAGTTCTCTCCTTCTTTTTCACCTTCTTAATTGCTATCTTACTTAACGTTCAGCTCCGGCGTGCATGGATTTAAGATACACGGAGCTGGTGCACTTTTCTCTGGATAGACTGTGTTCTCCTCTCGCTGTGTTACTTTACAGGTGGGGTTATAAATGAAATGCTTAAGTCGGTATAGTTTGTGGAGCCTGGGTACTGATGCTATGGTGAATGCTGTGGAATGTGGGTAACTAGCGTGTGGGTCTGTTTTTTTTAACTATGGGACCACCGTCAGAATTGGATGTATCTTTAGCGTTATCATAGAACCTATACCATTACCAGCAAGCGAGAAGCTGGGGGGAGGGTGTGTGGGGGTGTCGTTCGAAGCATCCTTTACGATCTATTTAATGCTGTTATCTTTTGGTATTTGGTTAGTTCACTTGATGCGTACACCATGTTTAAGCTGATGGCTTGGATCCAGGCACTCCCCCTCCCTGTTTCCTTTTGCTTTATCGACATAAAAGTTTGTGAAGTTTGGCTTCTTTGTTATCTCGGGAAAATGTGACATGAGAACTATCTGAAGCTGTTTTTTAGCTGTAAATCTCTCCTGAAACAAGAAGAATAAACATTGTCTCTCGCGGTCTGGAAGAAAACTACGAAAATATAGATAAACGAGTGTTTTAAACTGTTATTCTGTAATCTGACTGAATGCTTCTCAGCGTGTAAACTTGTAGTGCCATGTTATTATTATTATTATTAGAATAATACGACATAGAGTGTAAGTCTTTCATAAACCTCTAGTTGTCGTCTGTTTCTTTAAAATCTTCGGTTTCCACATGATCTTTGGGTTTCTTTCCACTATTTACGAGAAGTGCTAAACTTGAAACTATCCTTCGTACCATAAAACATTCCCCAAAGCAACATCTTGTTCACCTTAAAATAACCGAGTTTATTTTATATTTGAAAGCATGGTTCACATTACTTTTCAGAGTCGAATAATTTACTTCATTTTGTTTCTGACGGCTCCTTTTTTCCGTCTTAAAGCAGCCATGTACTTGTTTCATCATCACATTCTATAGATTTGTCTTTTTTATTGCCATGAGAATTTCCTATAGTTTTGTCAGATTATATAAATTCTCAAAACTCCTTGCATCTTAATAACTGGAACAGCTTAACTCACGCGGTCTTACAGGCAAATAATAACTGGAACAGCTTAACTCACGCGGTCTTACAGGCAAATAATAACTGGAACAGCTTAACTCACGCGGTCTTACAGGCAAATAATAACTGGAACAGCTTAACTCACGCGGTCATACAGGCAAATAATAACTGGAACAGCTTAACTCACGCGGTCTTACAGGCAAATAATAACTGGAACAGCTTAACTCACGCGGTCTTACAGGCAAATAATAACTGGAACAGCTTAACTCACGCGGTCTTACAGGCAAATAATAACTGGAACAGCTTAACTCACGCGGTCTTACAGGCAAATAATAACTAGAACAGCTTAACTCACGCGGTCTTACAGGCAAATAATAACTGGAACAGCTTAACTCACGCGGTCTTACAGGCAAATAATAACTGGAACAGCTTAACTCACGCGGTCTTACAGGCAAATAATAACTGGAACAGCTTAACTCACGCGGTCTTACAGGCAAATAATAACTGGAACAGCTTAACTCACGCGGTCTTAAAGGCAAATAATAACTGGAACAGCTTAACTCACGCGGTCTTACAGGCAAATAATAACTGGAACAGCTTAACTCACGCGGTCTTACAGGCTAATAATAACCGGAACAGCTTAACTCACGCGGTCTTACAGGCAAATAATAACTGGAACAGCTTAACTCACGCGGTCTTACAGACAAATACTCTGACCTCGTACCAGATGAAAGAACATGCGGTTTTCGGGCATATCGCAAACAAAAATAGTAATGTTGTGTCCTATTTTATATATCGTCGCTTTATCTGTGAGACATGCGAGAAGGAAAACACTAAACAAAGTACTTTAGACATGGGATAAGAAAAACAGTAAACATGGTACTTTATAGATGGGAGAAGAAAAAACAGTGAACAAGGTACTTTAGAGATGGGAGAAGAAAAACAGTAAACAAAGTACTTTAGACATGGGGGAAGAAAAACAGTAAACAAAGTACTTTAGACATGGGAGAAGAAAACAATAAACAAAGCACTTTAGACATGAGAGAAGAATTACACTAAATAAAGTACTTTAGACATGACATGAAAAATAATAAAGAAAGTACTTTAGACATGAGAGAAGAAAAACAGTAAGCAAACCACTTTAGAAATGACAGAAGAAAATAGTAAACAATGTACGTTAGACATGGAAGAAGAAAAATAGTAAATAAAGTACTCTAGACATGAGAGAATAAAAATAGTAAGCAAAGCACTTTAGAAATGACAGAAGAAAAACAGTTATTAAAGTATTTTAGACATGAAAGAAGAAAAACAGTAAAGTACTGTAGACATGAAAAAAGAAAAACAGTAAAGTACTTTAGACATGACAGAAGAAAAACGGTAATCAGATCAATTTCGACGTGGCTGGACAGAAGAAAAACAGAAAGAAGATAATTGTGATTGGAATCACGGACTGAAGTAGAACTTGCAGCCAACTAGCCACAAGAGGACAGCGTGATAGATGATAATGTCAAATTGCTTTGCCTGCTATTTTTCCAGGATAATCAAACATACATTTCTGTAACAGTTTATTGTGCACAAACCTCGTTGTTTCCAGCATGCTATAATGTGGTTTTTATGTTGAACACATCTTTGTTTTCAGGTAGTCTAGTTTATTATGACCTTTAGGCCATAGTTAGAGAGAAACCATGGAATAGATTTACCTGCACTGTTGGTGGTGAAGCCTTCAAATTCATGATATAAGAGATACAGAACATATAAACGATGAAAGAATGTGAGACTAAAAGAACTTAACCCCATAATTCTAGTAGACGGATCAACCGACAAGTGGAGAAAGACAAATAAAGAGATCTTTGCTTTGTCGTTGACCTTTCTGATGACATAAAGGACGGCACGACAGTTTTAGTCAACGTTTTTAGATCGCTTGAGTAATTTTCCTTTGTGAACTCAAAGGCGTTACCTGTCTCTCGGGGATCGATGTACGCGTTTTATGTTCTTTTCCGCGAATATGTTCTTATGTGTGGACTTGAGAGATCGGTGACCTTTAAAAGCTGTGGTTGGCAGTGAGCAACCCTGCGTCTTTTTAGTAAGACGCGAGGGTTAAAGTGAGAAAACAAACAAGGAAGACCGGCACTTTGCTGTTGTGGCCTGTTTATAGCCATCAGATCTTGCTAGAATGAGAAATGTTGTGTGAAATATTGAATGACAGCCTCCAGTCACAGGTGGTTTCCAGTCACAGGTGGTTTCCGTCTCCTTCAGCGCAGTATTAGTAGAAGAAAGGAAAAGGGCTGATAATAGGCTAGCCATGGTATCTGCCAGAATTGGGAGGTCTGATCAGATCTAAGATGGTGAAAGGTAAATGTCGAACTAAAGATAGCTTTCACAGTAATTCATGTTAGTAAGACCACTAACACCAGGTGAATGTTTCAGCGCGTATCTCACGGGGCTCTGGAACAGTCCAAGCGCAGATAACTGATAGAAGAGGGGCTGGAATTTTATTTCCAGAAGTGGATCAGCGCAAAAGTAGTATCAAAATCTCATTCTGTTATCCTGTAATCAAACGTATCAGTGTGATATTTAGATCAGGGGAGATAATATGATTTGTCAAGTTCTTATCAATATCAGTACCTCCATGTTCATGTCGCAAGTTTTCTATGTTGTCTGTAAATATGGTTGACCACCTGATTTTCTAACTAAAAATATAGCTGAGCACCTGATTTTCTAACTGTAAATATAGTTGACCACCTGAGTTTCTAACTAAAAATATAGCTGAGCACCTGATTTTCTAACTGTAAATATAGTTGACCACCTGATTTTCTAACTAAAAATATAGCTGAGCACCTGATTTTCTAACTAAAAATATAGCTGAGCACCTGATTTTCTAACTGTAAATATAGTTGACCACTTGATTTTCTCACTGGTCTCTCATGGCGAAGGTCGGGGGTTCGAATCCGACCGGCGGCACCCCAGTCACCCAGCTGTAGAAATGGGTACCCGACGTCTTCTGGAGTTGGGGAAGGAAAGGCAGCCAGGCGTGATACTGACCATATCACCCTCTAGTGTGCTGACAGGTCAAGGAAACTATGAGCACTAACACCATATCCCTATGTGCCCCTATGGCATGACAGGGTTACCTTTACTTTACTTTTTTTTTAACCTGATTTTCTAACGAAAAATATAGCTGAGCACCTGATTTTCTAACTGTAAATATAGTTGACCACCTGATTTTCTAACTAAAAATATAGATGACCACCTGATTTTCTAACTGCAAATATAGTTGACCACCTGATTTTCTAAATATTTTTTTTTACTTACCTATCTTTTCATCTCCCTCACTCTCCTCCTCCACCACACTTCCGGCAGCCCCCTTTAACCCACCAACCAGTGTCTTTCATCGGGCCGTGGAGTGTACATCATCTGCCTTTTTGATAACATGACGTGGGCGGGAATAGCTAGGAGAGAGCTACGTTCTAGATGGTCATGCTGAAGTCTTCGTGATGTTCTTCAACACCTTGCCATTTTATACTCTTATTATACCAAAAAAAAAAAAACAAGACGAGAGATTATGTCCAGGCGTTACTTGGCATCAGTTTTTGAAAGAAAAACAGGGATATAGTCTCCATTAGGCCCGCTGATTCATATGTCCGCATATACAAAACTACATTAAGCCCACTGATTCATATGTCGGCATATACACAACGACATTAAGCCCACTGATTCATATGTCGGCATATACAAAACTACATTAGGCCCACTGATTGATATGTCGACATGTACGAAGCTACGTTATTTTAGCTCAGTGAACTCTGGGAAATTGTTTTCTAGACTACGAGGGGCGTGCTGAACAGTTATCGGCCGATCCAACTGCCATGAAGCTTGCATGTTATTCTATGTGTTCACCACAAAGTTCAACAAACTTGGCACCTCGTGTCTCACATTTCTTACTTCTGACAAAATTCTAATATCTGGTCACTGAAAAAAACTTCCCTGTTGCTATCACCTCCGAATCATTCGAAAATAGCTTTTCTCTCTCATCCCATTCAAGCACTCTTTAAGATTGGAAAGCAAGAAATAGTGGAGAACCCAACGCATTTCCCAGGAATCAGTTATAATCTTTCACATCTTTGTACCTATTTCCGTTCTTCCATTTATCTGCCATCTGTTTTCCTGACACTGGAATAAACAAGCTAACTGATCAAGTAAGTGTCCTGTCTGAATTTATGAGATTTATTCTTTATCTCTCCAATTTAGAAAGAACAAATGTAGAATACCGTCCTCGCCTTTTTTTTCTGCGAGAAGATTGAAGCTGATACGCCTTAGAAGCACTGTTTGAACGTAGACAAGCAAAAGGATGATGAGACACTTGGTAGAGTTAGCTAGAAGTTATAAGGCGATGAGACATTTGGTAGAGTTCAGAGTTAGCTAGAAGTTATAGGGCGATGAGATACTTGGTAGAGTTCAGAGTTAGCTAGAAGTTATAGGGCGATGAGACACTTGGTAGAGTTCAGAGTTAGCTAAACGTTATAGGGCGATGAGACACTTGGTAGAGCTCAGAGTTAGCTAGACGTTATAGGGCGATGAGACACTTGGTAGAGCTCAGAGTTAGCTAGACGTTAAATGGGCGATGAGACACTTGTTACCGAGTTCGGAGTTAGCTAAACGTTATAGGGCGATGAGACACTTGGTAGAGCTCAGCGTTAGCTTGAAGTTATGGAATGATGAAATACTTGGTAGTACTCAGATTTAGCTACAAGTTATAGGATGACGAAATACTTGGTAGGACTCAAGAATTTACTCTATATTTAGACTAAAAAAACAAATGAACAACTTTTTTCATCATTTGTGACGTTTCATCTTACGCCCTTTTCTTACAAAACATACAAGACGAAGAAGCAGAGAAAGAGGATACGGTCTAAATTAATATGTATTGTATATAACACATAAGAAGGGGAACAAATGAAAAAAAAACTTATCTAGTGACTTGTATGAAGCTGTGACTGAGAGTGCGTGAGTGTAAACTTTCATAAATGCGTACACAACAAAGAGCTGCGGGGAATGTGATGCTAATCTGATTAGTTAACAAGAAAGAAGAGGTTAGGGGAGAAAAGGGTAAATGCCTGTCATGTTTATGTAAAGATAGGTTAGGGGAGAAAAGGGTAAATGCCTGTCATGTTTATGTAAAGATGGTCAGAATAGACGAAGTGAACGAATAGGAGTGAAGTATCTAAATTATGTAATACTGTCGGGACAAGCTAGGCGGAATGTTAGAACGGAGCCCGATCTCAGACCAAACTTTCGCATCTACAGCAAGTGTAGTAAAGATTACTCGGTATTACCTCAAATGGGGTAGCCAGCCGAAGACTGAAATGCCACTCTATGTTATGACTGAGACGGGTAGTGAGCTTTAAGGGAGCAGCAACCGCAGGCAGTTGAGCCTTCCTAGCTGATTACTTTTTGTATCTGGTTGACGACTTTCGAAGTTTTTGTTTTTTTTTCAGGATAGTGTAGATGACGGAAGAGTTCCGGACATTTCTGAGATTAGTCTATCAAGTCTGAGTCATCCTGGCATAGACAGCGATATTGAATCTTTACATGTTACTTTGTGGAAGAAAGTGTAAAGGAGACATATGTGGCCGTCAGTAGGCTTGTAGAAAGCTGAGTTTGGAAGATTATCCGTATCGAGAGATACTTTAATATCTAAGAGGTTGGCAAAGTTCTCAGAAATTTCAGAGGTAAAACTGAAAGTACTAATTGAACAAGTTGGTGAACTCAGTGAATTTTTTTCCAGTTCGGTCTTTGGTATCCGAGTGATTACTTTGCCATCATTAGGGTATCTCCTCTAGAACTCTGGGAGTCCGCCGGTGTAGATCTGCCATATTGCTGCTTCCACGTGATCTGTAAATAGACCTTGCAGGAAGTGTCTCTGGTGGATCCAAGACTAATACATATTGCCTCGTTCACCGTTGTCTCCAGCTTTCCAGTCTGCATGGGGCTTGAGTGTTTGAATTGCCAGTGCATACTCAATAACCGAGAGGACTAACCCCTGGTAGAAGAGAACCGGCAGCCACTGTTAGAAGTTTGCTGCTGCCATGCTAGTCCTTTCCTCGCTTTAGTGTGATATGGTTCACGTGATCTGTGAATCCTAAGCTGGTATAGAATCTTACATCAAGATACTTCATCTAGTTAGTTCTCAACAGCTTCCTCACGGAGGCTCACCATGGACATTGGTTTGCGTGCGAGATGGTTATTTTGGGAGAACCATGTCACAGTAGTCCTTTGCAGGGCTAGCCATTGCCCTGGTTGTGCAGCTGCAGTTTTATACGCGATCAAACTCTTCCTGCTGCTCCTGAGCAGTTCTGGCCCTGTCTGTGTACCAAAATGTCGTCCGCTTAGGACGGGTTAGAAGTGACAGATTAAGCTACTTCAGTTTTATCATTGCTTATTGCCACATGCTTCACACCAACACGAAGCCTTTTCTGGTCCTTCCCCCGGAACGCTCGTGTTATCGCTGTCTCTTGAATGGCGTTTTGCTCACGTAGACTGCTCTCTCTCTCTCTCTACTTCTGACAGCGATCACTCTAGCCTTTACGCGTACGTTTTGATTTAATTGCTCGACCAGATCTCTGTTCTTCGCACTCTTCAGCTTGAGCTGCTTCCCTGTCCCGATTTCATGTGGGACAGTGAGCTGGACCTTAATTAAGTCCTTCTTTTCTTCCGAGTACACATCAGTGTTTAGGCGCATTTCAGTCGTTCTGGTTGTTGGTATTTTTCTTCATCCTGGAAGGTTCGCTGTGACATCCCAGTCATTTGAGCTGTCTAGTAACGATGGTAAGGGGGTGTCCACCTTTTAAAATGTTCCTTGTCGTGCCAGCACCGTGAAGTACTTGGGGGAGGAGGGGGCGCCTTATTTTCTGCTGTCAGTTTGGAAAGCGATAAATTCTCTTGTAAATAAAGGGAAGCAATCTGACCCACAAACACTTAATGGTGAACATACTTGCACTAACTTCAGTGAACATTTTAGGGAAGAAATTAGTATTCTAAAATCTTCATTACCGACCCCTAATTGCGACCTGAGTGTGTTGAAAACTTGCAGCGACAGTGAATGTGCAACGCTAAAACTAAATATTCCTTTCCTCACAGTCGGTGAGGTTTATAACTACATCCTGTCTTTAAAAAACACTAAATCGGCCCGATGTGATGACATTAGTAACAAGATACTACGCAGCGCTGCACCAGTTATCACAGACACTCTAACATACATATACAATTTCTGCTTTGACAAACACCATTTCCCTGACGTTTTTAAACTCGCCAAAGTGTTTCCTCTTTTTAAGTCTGGACAGACTAGTGACTTCTCAAACTATAGACCCATATCCATTCTGTCATCATTATCTAAACCTCTTGAAGAACATATACAAAAGTTAACACTTCTGCACATGCAGGAAAACAATCTACTGATAGACAGTCAGTCAGGTTTTAGACCAAATCACTCCTGCAACACTGCATTAACTAAAATGACAGAAAGCTGGCTGTCTAAAATAAATGATGACAAATTATGTGGTGCTGTTTTTGTTGATTTCAAGAAAGCCTTCGATATGATTGATCATGAAATTCTTGCAAAAAAGCTGGAAGGTTATAGATTACACACTGAGATAACAACATTTATTACATCTTTTCTCTCAGGTAGAACAAGTAGTTTGCTATTTAGTTTGTTTTAGAAACAAAATATCTGACTCTTCTGTGGTTGATACTGGTATTCCTCAAGGCTCCATTCTTTGCGCTCTTCTCTTTGCTATCTGTATTAACGACTTACCACTACATTTACAGCACTCTTCGTATGATCTTTTTGCTGATGACTGTACTATTTACAGTAGTGACTGTGACATCAATAACCTACAGACAACGCTCCAAAATGATAAAAGTTTGATTAAATGGAGTAATAAAAATGGCATGTTGATAAACACCAGCAAAACAAAATCCATGCTCATCACTACAAGACAGAAACTGCAGAATGCAACAAAAACTTCACTACAGCTTTGTGCTGGGACTACAGTAGCAAATGTTCATGAACATAAAACTCTGGGACTCATCATTGATCAGCATTTAACTTGTAATTCTCACATACATAACCTAACAAACTTGATTGCACAAAAAGTTTACCAACTAGCCACAATTAAACACTTTATCGACAAAGACACAAGAAAGATATACTACATATCACATGTACAAACACACTTAGATTACTGTTCCACAATCTGGGATGGATGCTCAGTCTCAAACACAGAAAAGACTCCACTCACTTCACAAACGAGCATTAAATCTGATTTGTGACAAACACACAGTACAGACTGTAGATCAGTACAAACAATTCAAAATTCTACCCCTCAAATATAGGATCATTTTTAACAAAGTTAAGTTTGTTCACAGAATTCTGTCGCACAATCTACCTTACTTGTGGTCACTGTTTACGTCTAACACTAAACATAGCTAGTGTTTTAAAAACTGTCTTCTTCCTAAACCCAGGATTGATCTGTACAAGAAAAGCCTTGCATACTCTGCAGTACAGCTCTGGAACACCCTCCCCCACCATTTAAAATCCATTGGTAATACTTCATCCTTTAACTCAAACCTATTTCATTATTTACTTGCTTGCAATTATATGCCTCCATTGAATAGCCAGCACTCTCTCAACCCATTAATCGCAAGGCATCTAATACTAAAATGACATCGTTCGAAAAGTAACTTGTTAGATACTGTTAGAATTTATTTTAATGTTTGTTAAAAAAGAACATGTTAGAAGATTTGTACTGAAAATGTACTTTTGATTATGTATATGTCTGTGTCTGCGCGTGTATGTATGTGAGAGTGCTATTTTATTAGGTTAATTTACTTCTTTTTTACTGTGAATGTAACAGTTTCATCGTACACTCTTTTGATATGTTTTTTCCTAATGTAATTTGTATACTTGTATTAAGTCGAGTGTGTGGGAAGAATGAAAGATGGAATGATGAAGGGCAGAATGTAAAACGGGCCTGCGTGCCCAATTCTTTACCCTTTAAAAATAGAGATTATTTATTCATTCATTCCTCTTGTTAGCATTGACCTTTTACTCTGTCCGCGGTGACTACTAGATCATGAAAGACTGTGTTGTGTTGCCACGCGAAACGTCTTAGAGCTAATGAAACTTTGTATACTGACCACACGCACTCCCAGTGTTTGCCTTTCATTGCAGAAAGTTGGGGGGGGGGGGGTTATCTTCTTCTACACCTCGTTTCTGGAGATTTGTTCCTATAAATAGAAGATCACAGGCGCCCAGATTGTCTCAGGGATGCTGTTTTTTTTTCCCCACATCAGTGATCTCTGCACTACCTCTTCCACTGGCCTTGTTTAACTGGTTTCTGGATTCGCTTACTATCCCCTGCGTTTCTTACTTCACTGATAACATAATCCGACCTTTTTTTTATACTGGGAGACTTTGGCCACTGTTGGAGTGCAGCCCCATTGGCTGCGGTCGCTGTCTCCAATACTCTTCAGTCTGAGCGTTGGTTGAGCTTCTCACACCACTGTATCAGAAAACTTTCTGCAGCATCGCTGTCTTATATTCCTCAACCACGGACTTGAAAGGTTTCTGCAGTTTGCTGTTTTTTGCAGTACAGTGCTACGTCAGTATATCCTGGTAGTAACCATAGCCACTTTCTTAGTGATTTGTCTTTCTCTCATTTTTTTTTAACCGACTGTGCTGGTTGTTATTTCAAAAATAAGTAATGGCCTCGAGAGTCTTTTTTTTTTAAAATCAGCGTGAATTTGAGACACCATACCTTGAATTTGCTGAGGATCTTGCTTTTTATTTGTGTTGGCCAGCCCAGCCTGTGGCATCTCGGTGACTTGCTTCACAGCGTTCGTGTCTTTCATGGGAACGCTAGCCTGAGTTCTTCGCTGGTCCTTCGCCAACACTTGAGGTTCTTTGATTTGCCACTTTCTGTGATATTTCTGCTTTTATCAGTCATCATGCATGGTGTTTGTTTTGGGGAGAGAATAACCGGTCACCCCTGGTATTGCCTCTAGATCATAGCCGATCATGTTGCCCTTAACGCCTTTGCTGCAGGCATGATTCCTATGGATAGGACGGATGTACTAAAGACGGTGAAGGTGGCCGAGGACCTGATGCAGGAGGAGAGGAAAGGGCATGTGCTGATAATATTTATCTAAAGAGGATGAAAGACGGAGTTGGGGGGGGGGGGGGGGGAGGAAGAGCCAGTTGGCTGGCTGGTAGAATTCGAGGTTTGCCAGAAGCAACAGCAGTTAGCGTTCATACTCTTCGGTGCTTACTGAAACAGAGAGCAGAGCATGTATGAGTGTGCCCCCGAGTGCGTTGACGAGATTCAAGATGATGTTTCCGTCAATTTTCCCATTTCTTACTGGCATGTTTATGAATTTCTTTGACTCGAAGCTCATACAGCACCGGATAATGAAGTTGTCCGGACGTTCTAAGAAAATCCGTGCCTGAATTTCACTCGTTGTTACTGTTGTAAATTCATCCATGAATGCGCTTAATGGTAGCATCTGGCATTCATTCCTAAATCTTGGCCCCTCTCCCACATCTTAGGCTGCTTTCGGGATTACCTGGATTGGTAGTAGGAAGAGTAATGGAGATATTGTACGGCCTGTTGCAGCTCCTACTTCGAGTTGGTGGTGTATCTAGAAATTATACGCCCTGTTGCAGCTCCTACTTCGAGTTGGTGGAGTATCTAGAAATTATACGGCCTGTTGCAGCTCCTACTTCGAGTTGGTGGTGTATCTAGAAATTATACGGCCTGTTGCAGCTCCTACTTCGAGTTGGTGGAGTATCTAGAAATTATACGGCCTGTTGCAGCTCCTACTTCGAGTTGGTGGTGTATCTAGAAATTATACGGCCTGTTGCAGCTCCTACTTCGAGTTGGTGGAGTATCTAGAAATTATACGGCCTGTTGCAGCTCCTACTTCGAGTTGGTGGTGTATCTAGAAATTATACGCCCTGTTGCAGCTCCTACTTCGAGTTGGTGGAGTATCTAGAAATTATACGGCCTGTTGCAGCTCCTACTTCGAGTTGGTGGTGTATCTAGAAATTATACGGCCTGTTGCAGCTCCTACTTCGAGTTGGTGGTGTATCTAGAAATTATACGGCTTGTTGCAGCTCCTACTTCGAGTTGGTGGTGTATCTAGAAATTATACGGCCTGTTACAGCTACTACCTCGAGTTGGTGGTGTATCTAGAAATTATACGGCTTGTTGCAGCTCCTACTTCGAGTTGGTGGTGTATCTAGAAATTATACGGCTTGTTGCAGCTCCTACTTCGAGTTGGTGGTGTATCTAGAAATTATACGGCTTGTTGCAGCTCCTACTTCGAGTTGGTGGTGTATCTAGAAATTATACGGCCTGTTGCAGCTCCTACTTCGAGTTGGTGGTGTATCTAGAAATTATACGGCTTGTTGCAGCTCCTACTTCGAGTTGGTGGTGTATCTAGAAATTATACGGCTTGTTGCAGCTCCTACTTCGAGTTGGTGGTGTATCTAGAAATTATACGGCCTGTTGCAGCTACTACCTCGAGTTGGTGGTGTATCTAGAAATTATACGGCTTGTTGCAGCTCCTACTTCGAGTTGGTGGTGTATCTAGAAATTATACGGCTTGTTGCAGCTCCTACTTCGAGTTGGTGGTGTATCTAGAAATTATACGGCCTGTTGCAGCTACTACCTCGAGTTGGTGGTGTATATACGGCCTGTTGCAGCTCCTACTTCGAGTTGGTGGAGTATCTAGAAATTGTACGGCCTGTTGCAGCTCCTACCTCGAGTTGGCGGTGTATCTAGAAATTATACGGCCTGTTGCAGCTCCTACCTCGAGTTGGTGGTGTATCTCGAACAAATTGATGAAATCATCGCCTGGCAATCCCGAGTGGATCTCTGCAGAACGTTTCTCTTGCATATCTGGTTTCTCTCTTCCTTTTCCATAGGTTTTTCTGCTTTTTCAAAGGGTATTATGCTAGGATTTTAGATGTTGCCATATCTGTCTGAGCCTTCCATTTTTGCTTCATCTGCCTACTTAAACATTTTCATGGCATGGTTCTTCTGGTTTATGACTATTTCTGTTTTCCTCTTTCTTCTGGTTTATGATTACTTCTGTTTTCCTCTTTCTTCTGGTTTATCTTCTTCTTCTTTGTTCGCTCTCTTCTGGTTTATGATTTCTTCTATTTTCCTCTTTCTTCTGGTTTATATTCTTCTTCTTTGTTCACTCTCTTCTGGTTTATGATTTCTTCTATTTTCCTCGTTCTTCTGGTTTATCTTCTTCTTCTTTGTTCGCTCTCTTCTGGTTTATGATTTCTTCTATTTTCCTCTTTCTTCTGGTTTATGATTACTTCCATTTTCCTCTTTCTTCTGGTTTATGATTACTTCCATTTTCCTCTTTCTTCTGGTTTATCTTCTTCTTCTTTGTTCGCTCTTTTCTGGTTTATGATTTCTTCTATTTTCCTCTTTCTTCTGGTTTATCTTCTTCTTCTTTGTTCGCTCTCTTCTGGTTTATGATTTCTTCCATTTTCCTCTTTCTTCTGGTTTATGATTACTTCCATTTTCCTCTTTCTTCTGGTTTATCTTCTTCTTTGTTCGCTCTCTTCTGGTTTATGATTTCTTCTATTTTCCTCTTTCTTCTGGTTTATGATTTCTTCTATTTTCCTCTTTCTTCTGGTTTATGATTACTTCCATTTTCATCTTTCTTCTGGTTTATCTTCTTCTTCTTTGTTCGCTCTTTTCTGGTTTATGATTTCTTCTATTTTCCTCTTTCTTCTGGTTTATATTCTTCTTCTTTGTTCGCTCTCTTCTGGTTTGTGATTTCTTCTATTTTCCTCTTTCTTCTGGTTTATGATTACTTCCATTTTCCTTTTTCTTCTGGTTTATGATTACTTCCATTTTCCTCTTTCTTCTGGTTTATCTTCTTCTTCTTTGTTCGCTCTTTTCTGGTTTATGATTTCTTCTATTTTCCTCTTTCTTCTGGTTTATCTTCTTCTTCTTTGTTCGCTCTCTTCTGGTTTATGATTTCTTCTATTTTCCTCTTTCTTCTGGTTTATGATTACTTCCATTTTCCTCTTTCTTCTGATCTTTATTTGTGCTACTGTCTCTCACTATATCTGTTTGACTGCAGACTTTTTTTGCATTGACGGTGTATGATGTTGCAAAGTACTTTCAGTCTTTGTTCCAGGTATTTCCATCTCACCTGTTTGTCTAGTACTTTTTCTCATTGTTCTGTCCAGGTTTACCCCATGTGCTTGCAGGTGGGATTTACTTATACAGATTTCATCGCTTCTGTGAGCTGCGTTAGTTGCCTACTGGCTGGCACAACCTGGGTATTCTGTGCTTGCAGAGATCTAGAGATCTTGTCATGTCTTATCTGGAGCTGATGGTACAGTACACTGTTGATTGTCGGGCAGTAATGAACTACCACAACCCGTCTTTGTTCTATGTATCTTCATGCCTCAAACAACCCGTCTCTGTTCTCTTTATCTTCGTGGCACCACAACCTGTTTCTGTTCTATGTATCTTCATGCCACAAACAACCCGTCTTTGTTCTATGTATCTTCATGCCACAAACAACCCGTCTTTGTTCTATGTATCTTCATGCCACAAACAACCCGTCTTTGTTCTATGTATCTTCATGCCACAAACAACCCGTCTTTGTTCTATGTATCTTCATGCCACAAACAACCCGTCTTTGTTCTATGTATCTTCATGCCACGCTTAGTACTATTTCCTTGCTAGGAGCGTGGATATTCCACCCGCTGCTCTGAAATCTTGGCGACCATGATCGTCTCAGTAAGTCCAACCATAGAAACATTGCACGTGTTTCCTTTCTTTTTTTCGGAAAATAGATTTTAGCCACAGTTCTGACCCACACGATGTCCTCTGCCCTCTGTTCTACTACACGGAAAGTGAGCGGTTAATCTAAATTCCTATAAATAAATGAACGGACAGATAGATAACGAGCCAGCCATTGGCAGCAGATGTTGGGTGCTTCCCATCAGCGCCAGACTCACGGGCAGTGCGGTGTGTGTGTGTTTTAGAGAGAGAGAGAGAGAAAAACATCTTGATTGATGCGCCTCTGTCACTGAATATAGGGGGGAAGGCGGGTCAAGAAGTGCTACTTTTGTGCCTACTTTCTATAGAGTAAATCATGGACAATGCAGAAATCACAAGAAGTAACGGAGATTTGTTTGTTGAAAATATATTAAGAGTACCATGTACAGCTAAGATGACAAACAGTGAATGTTTATCGAAGGCCTGTTTAAAAAAAAAAGAGGAATATAATTAAGTACGTTAAAAAATCATAAGAAAATGATAAATAATGTGAAGGGGACTTGGAACAAACAACAGGAAAGGTAAATGAAAAGAGGGGCAGAGGAAGGCTTACTACGAGAAGATAGTAGACAGTCTGACACGATATTTATCAGCACTACTGGCGGGTGGTGACGTAGTTGGAAGTAACCCATCAGAGATTGATAGCTGGACTGGTTGCGCTGAAAATAACCGCAGAACCGTAGCCTGCCAAACAAGGCCCTGTCCCGTCTCTGCTGGTGCTGCCTTACGGGTCAGCGGGACGTGGATCGCCACGGGTTATCGTGGTACTGGAGTCTGCTAAAGAAATATTGCACTTTTGTTAGCTGCACTCTGGGTCTTAACACATGGTCACTGTAACCCGTCATCACATTGGCCACGATGCCTGTGTGTCAACAGCATCACAACATCAGCCACAAAGAACATCATGCTCGCAGGTTTAGAGAGACAGAACAGCAACATCAGCATTAATGTGATGGTTTAAAGCAGCTTCTCGCGTATTGCCTAATTATTTTTGGTACATAAAAATTCTGGACTTAAAATATTCTACATTGTTTGTGGTCTACATGTGGGTGAGCAGGATATTCTTTACGTTATTCACACTATGTCAGGGAGAATTTCTTTCGAATAGTACAAATGTACGAGACAAATTAATGTCCAAATTTTATTGAATAAAACAAAAAAAAAAGTATCTGAAAAATGGTGCTTAACATCAAACACATAAGACAAACCCCCACCCCAAAAAAAGACAATAAAAAATCTTGGAAAAGATAATAGTTTGGGGTCTTGACCGTTAATAGGAAAATTCAGGGGTGGGGGGGGGCCACAGGAACCCGAAAGATGTGTATGTATTTGTGTATATGTGTGTATTATGTATATGTATGTATGAAATGTATGTAGGTAAGTAGGTAGGTGTCTGTCTGTTTTGTCTGTCTGTCTAAGAAGTACACAAAATAATGAACTTGCTGTCCTAGGACACAACAGCAGATAATGATTATGATAATTACTTCCAATTACTGTGGGAATACGAAGAGTAGTACGAGTAATGATCTGTGTTAGTCAATAATATCACACTGGCATCTAGAGATCATATAAATCTTCGAGATTTAGATATTTTTCTAAAATGCACACATACATACTGAGGCACAGCTAGATTTGCTGTTGTTCTTCCAGCCATTAGAGATATCAGTGCCTTGTCTTCGTACGGCACCCAAATCGCAAATACTTTTTTAAAAATCAGTTTTATAATATCTACCACAGGTCCTCAGAGAGCTGGGTAATCATTGTAAAAAAATGGGAATTTGGTTAGCCAGTTGTTCCTAGCTTCCTTCTACGCAAAGGAAGTGATAAATAAAAGTGGTATAAGCAGCAAAAGGACCTTTAGCTTGGTTTGGGGGGGGGGGCTTTCTTAGGAGACTGTAGTTCAGGAAAAATGGGTCCACTTAGTGGAACTTCCAGATCTCGGAGTCTGTGGTACACCAAGGAAAACCATCAGCGCAGTATCCGGTATGGATAAATGTTAGAGGGGTTTTGATTTGCGTGTTCTTCGGTTCTTTGCCATCTTTAACCTAGCGACGTGCGCATGTCTGAGAGTGGAGTTTGAAAAACCCCAGAGATTTGCTGATGGAGGTGGGGCTGTGTTTGACGAAGTTCGCACGTTAGCACCACACCTGATGCCCGTTAATCCCACACGTGATGCCCTTTCCTGGTTCCATCCCTATATACTAAACATAGATCTAACGACGAAACCGTATTGATCGTGTGGCTTTAGAAGGGATTAGTCCTGGTCCATCAAATGGAAACAGAACGATGATAAGTTAAATTATTTTTCTGTTTTATGTTCAGTGCACCTTTTGAAGAAATTTTGTTGTAAATTAATATTTTACACTGGCTTAACGGCGGGGGGGGGGGGGGGGGGGGAGATGCGTTACTTGGGCCGACGAAAGAGAGCAGTATCAGAATTGGCGAACCAAAGCTAGTCGGGACTGTTATAACTTCCCAGTACCCCCCCCCCCTTCCTGGAATCAGACCGCGGCCTGACAGAGCGAATAAGGATCACATGGGTACCAAAAGTAAGCCGTGCCGAAGACTGATGTGTTGGGTCGAAAGGCAGAGATGTCACTG
The DNA here is from genome assembly GCA_009760885.1 of Achatina immaculata. Taxonomy (NCBI): domain Eukaryota; kingdom Metazoa; phylum Mollusca; class Gastropoda; order Stylommatophora; family Achatinidae; genus Lissachatina; species Lissachatina immaculata. Next base: position 63,562,319 of record CM019720.1, on the reverse strand, counting down.
CCCGGGTGCAAAAGTGAAGCACAGAATAAGAAGACTGGTTAATGCTTAGAGTGGTGTCCCGTAACTACATGTGTGCACTCAGACAGGCGAGGTCTGTAAATGTCTGCCGTGTAGTGTTTTAGCTAGTTACACTATGAAAGGATGGGTCGAGAAGTAGCACTTTGTTACATGACAGTATGCGTGGCCTCACCTCGCTCACAAACAACACTTGCTACACTGTAGGACGAAAAACTATGTAGGAAGTAGGAATAAAAGCACACGTATGTATTGCAAACGGAAATTATATATATATATATATATATATACATCCTCCTTTCGACCCAGGACATCAGTCTTCGCCACGGCTTAATTTTGTGACCCATCTGATTTTTTTTTTATTTACTCGGTCAGGCTGGTCCCTGTGGGGTTTTTTTTTGGGGGGGGGGGGGAGGGTGGCGGTCCCACTGGAAGGTATAACAGTCTTGATTACCTTTGGTTCGCTAATTCTGACGCTGCCTATTTCACCTTGAGGTTTTTTTTTTGGGGGGGGGGGGGAACGACGTCTTCGTCTCCATTAAGCAGTGTAAAGAATGTGCAGACAGTGTGGTAAATAGATACCTTTGTTCGCAGATATATATGATGTAAATACACCAGCCACTGGTGTGGTAACAGGCAGTCACGTCTTTTTTAAATCGGTCAGTCAGGCATTTGCATGTCCCTTTCGGAACTTTGCCTCCCTAACAGCCCTCCTAGCCTCTCGGTTGTAAGCAAGATGGCCTGCTGCTGATGCGTCCATTCGCAGATATCAACGATGTCTTACAGCCATCTTCGCCTTGGTCTTCCTCTCTTTCTTTTTCCGATTATGTACCCTTCCAAGTTGGTCTTCTCTAAATTATCATGACGTTTAATGTGTCCAAAATATTTCAGTTTTTAAAACGGTAGGAACAGTTTTTATTCAGTAAAGAAGTAGACAGTTGTAATTTTCTGCTTTCGTCTTATTTGTACAACAGCAACAAAACAGGATGAAAAACAGAACTGGAAACAAAGACGAAGACCAGTTTTGCATGTAAGATTTATAACAAATGAGAAAGGATTTTTTCCCTGCGGCTTGTAGCTTGTTGTGGGAGAAATAATATATAAGCAGAATTGTAGATGTTTTATATGATGAGTAGGAATTGTAATACAAAGTTGGTTGGCTGGAGATCAAGTAGAGAGTGCAGATGTTATCAGAACCCATATGAAGAGGATAGATCAGGGAAATGTAATAAGAGTGAAGTACCCAGAATATACTTGGAAGTGCAGAAATTAGACGATAACAGATGAGGAAAAGATAGATGAGAGTGTTTAGTGTGGGGTAGACGAGGGGGGGGGGCGGCGGGAATTGTTGCTATATTATCATCTTGGGGTAAAAGAAGTTTGGGTAAAAGTTAAATTGATATTTGTGTGCTTGTGATTCTAGAGTTCCATCTAAATGGGGGTCGAGGATCGTGCTACTTCTACCATCACAGAAACAGTGCCTGCCATTTTCAGAGTTAGACTTACCCTTTTGGATGGAGCCTGGTAAATGATTGAAAAGCATTCTGTGAGACATCAATCATGTTTTTGTAATCTAGTCTCACACTGGTTGGTTGCTTCAGAATACGTCATCCTACTCTTCTTGAACATGAAGGCCTATAGTTTGAATCCCTCGCGGAATGTGGGGATAATTTTGGGTAGATGACCGATTTCATTTTCTAGACTGTGACATTGTACTTTCGGCGGAACCCCATTCAACCATCCACTAAATTACACAACAAACCAGAACCCATTCAGTCATCCACTAAACTAGGCAGCAAACCGGACCCCATTCAACCATCCACCAAATTAGGCAGCAAACCGGACCCCATTCAGTCATCCACTAAATTAGGCAACAAACCGGACCCCATTCAGCCATCCACTAAATTAGGCAACAAATCAGACCCCATTCAGCCATCCACTAAATTAGGCAACAAACCGGACCCCATTCAACCATCCACTAAATTAGGCAACAAACCGGAACTAAACCCCATTCAACCATCCACTAAATTGGATGGTATGTTTCAATGACCTCCTTGTTTTCTAGGGCACGCATGGAGCTGGTTGTGCTGTTTGGTCCAGGTTTTCCTAGGATTTTATAGCTTGCTCCAGCACGTTAAGGATCACGCTACCTCATTCACTGGGCTGTTGTGACACACGCTGTTCCAGACAGCACATCACGGGAGTGAAGTAAATTTCTGGCTTTGCTTCGCCAAGCACGGCATGGGAACAAACACTTTCGCTTTCTAGATAGCAAGCAGCAGCCCCAAGCAGCTTTTATTTACAGGGCTTTCTGTGTGCAGGTTTAGCTTTGTCTCACCCGTTACTTAATATCCTAAAAGTGTGTCGGTACACTTCCGTATTAGATCAAATACCATACCGATTGTTGCTGTCCCTTATATCTGCAGAAAAATCAGTCCCTGTTTCTACCGAAAGTTTAATCACAGAATAAGTCATATACTGAAAAATGCCTCTTCGGTCTTTGGTTACCACTAAAGATGTCTCTGACACGTGCAGTCTTCTTCTTCTTCTTCGTTCGCTTCTACCACCAGAGCCGCACTGTGATCCTACTGAATTTACGCCTGTGGTCCTCGTTAGGTCCCGTGGTCTCCTGTGTGGTCCCCGAAAAGAGATCCACGAGAGGACCACAAGGGGTTCAGAGTATCACAGGGCTTTAGCCTGTATTCTTGGTGGGTCTCTGAAGCGGGATTGCGTGACACCGTGGTTTTCATTGCACCAGTTTAGTCTAGGGTTGGACTTTCTCACCGGAAGACCTCGACGTGTTTAGGGTATCAGTGCATCCCCGCTGGGTGAGAGGCGGTAGCCCACCCAGGCCAGAGTTGGACCTTCTCACCGGAAAACCTCGACGTGTTTTGAGATACCCGTGTATCACCGCCGGGTGAGAGGTGGTAGCCCACCCAGGCCAGAGTTGGACTTTCTCACCGGAAAACCTCGACGTGTTTTGAGATACCCGTGTATCACCGCCGGGTGAGAGGTGGTAGCCCACCCAGGCCAGAGTTGGACCTTCTCACCGGAAAACATCGACGTGTTTTGAGATACCCGTGTATCACTGCCGGGTGAGAGGCGGTAGCCCACCCAGGCCAGAGTTGGACTTTCTCACCGGAAAACCTCGACGTGTTTTGAGATACCCGTGTATCACCGCCGGGTGAGAGGTGGTTGCCCATCCAGTCCACACGTGCAGTAAATTCATAACCGTTCACGAGGAATAGAGCAGGGTGTGAGAGAATTGTGTAAAGAGGGAGGAAGTCCAGGCGATGGGGGTGGGGGAATGTGTGAAGGATAAACAGCACGGAGGAGAGTAGATGAAAGAGATGAGAGCTGTGGGACACTTTCAGACCTAGTGTCAGGGTCACAGCAGAATGGAACTTTAGACAGATCTTACATGAAAAGCCACATTAAGAAGAAGACGAAGGAGAAAAATATATAAATATATATATATATATATATATATATCGAGCAAATGGCTCCCATACTAAACAACAAGCATGTCTCACTGGAAACCAAAAGAACTATCTATAAGACAATCTTCATACCAACTTTGTGCTACCAATGCCAGGCATGGATGCTGACAGCAAAAGACAAAAGGAAAATTACAACAACTGAAATGAGATTCTTGAGAAGAATTCTTGAAATATCAAGAATGGACAGAATCAGAAATGATGTCATTAGAAATAAAGTAGGAGTCGAACCCGTTCTGAACTGTATACAGAAACAGCAAATAAAATGGTTCGGTCATGTATCACGACTGCCAACAGAATGTGTACCACAGAGAGCAATGTTTTACAGACCACACAAAGTCAGAGGAAGGGGCCGCCCATGCAAACGATGGACCGATGGTATAGCAGAGTCCCTGAACATCTCAATGTATGAAGCCAACAGGAGAGCCATTGGGAGACAATTGCACTTCACCTCTACAGTAAATGGGGAAAGATAAGACAATATATATATATATATATATAGAAAGATAAGACTATATATATATTGTATATATTATATATATTGTATATTATATATATATATAATATGCAGGAAACTACCGCAGAGAGCGAAACAACAACACACATCCTTCAGATCATCAAAAGAACTACCCCCCCCCCCCAGACAAGCGCCGGCCCTATCAAACTCCTGACACTCTAAGGGGGTGAGTTGTTGGTTTTTCGTCCCGGGATTGAGTTGACACTGCATTTGGGACGAGGTGTCTGGCTGTACTTCGATTTTGCCGTTAGCCTTTTTTACCGGTACAAAAATGCGCACACCCAAATGCATACAATATGTATTCACTAAATGATGATGCAGTGTGCTTGCTCATCTCCTTTTTCTCATCGTATGGTGTGTTCACAGCAGGTGCCTGAAAGTTAATCATAAAATGAATCACAACACATTAGAGAGTCCTATGGCAACTCAGCAAGTGACCGTAATTCTGTTGGCCTAAGTGGGCGGATTGACCGTAATGTAAAATTTGGTGTGGTGGGTGGTGTTTGGGGTGTCAAAGGCTTTATGTTATTATAACGGTATAGCTGTGTTTCGTTCGGATCCGAAGAACAGCTCCTCTTCCGCCTCATGTCTCTCTCTCTCACACACACACACCCTCTCTCTCTCTCTCTTTTGTCCGCTGGCTCTGTGTTAACCTGCACATTAGAACAGCTTCAGAGATGAACGTACACAAAAGAAGCTCCTCTCCATGTGAAATATTGATCAGATGCGAAGCATAACATTCTAATTAAATTCCCTAATGGCTCCGACATATAAAATGTAGTTATGGAGAAAAAAAGTATGAACATCCGAAGGCTATTCCAAAATCAGCATCCGACTTTCTGGCAAATAAGAAAGTCACAACTAGATTAAAAAATATATGTATTACATAACACTTTCATACACAGCCGCATTATTTTTTCATACAGTCGCCACCGAAATTCACGCGCGTGTCGTACCGTGGCACCCAGTTTTGCAACCCATCGTCAGAGAACGGCGCCGCCAGGGTATCCATTCGTGAGCTCGTAGTTGGTTTCGCTGGGTGGCAAGCCAGGACTTTCATCTTGGATGAAGAGATAGTGATCGCTTGGCGCCAAGTCCGGACTATGTGGGTTAAAGGTAATCGAAAATCCGCCAGTTGGGCAGTTCCAGTACAAATTTTTTTACAAATAAGAAACAGCAAGGTTTTTTCACAGTAAAGTAACAGAGCACGGTGTTGTATGGTTAGACCTTGGGGAAAAAATCAATCATAAAGTACTTTTTTTTAGACGTGAAGAAAAGAAAGATGACAAGATAATTATTTGGAACTCCTGTAGGACGAGCAGCCGCCTAGCGCACCGCCTAGCCCCCCCCCCCCCCTTTCCCAATCTAGCTAAGTCATCAGTGCCTGCCTGACTGAAAATCGTAACAGAAATTCTGTCCATTGGACTCAGTCTGTCACAGCTACCAAACCTGAGACACATACACACATGCTTTCTTGCAAATGTCTAGTGCATACTGGACAACGATAACAACAAATTTAACGTATGCTTTTTACGTAAAGATAGTTTCAGTTTATGGTTTCAGATACAGATTTTTACAAATAGGAAACAACAAAATAGGACTCACTACCAAAAACAGCACTAAGATGGACAACAGAGAGGATGCTATGTAATAGAGGGCTCACTTGGGCAAGAGCGGGGAAAAAAAATCAAAGGACAATCGTTTGTGGAAAAGTCTTGCGGAAGTTCCATGTGCCTTTGGCACTTAAGGTTCAGAGACACAGAAAGTCAGAGAGAGAGGAAACAACAAGGCACTAAAGTAACAGCCTGATATTATATGGTTAGACGTTGGCTAGAAGGTTGCTCGTCCTACCAGAAGTCCGTCGTTCACTTCCAGGTAATTGTCTAGTTCATGTTTCTTTCCCTCACGTCTAAAAGTATTTTGTTTATGGTTCCCCCCCCCCCCAGTCTAACCATACACTACTGTTGCTCAGTTAATTGACACTTCGAGTAAAGCCTTTTTTGCGAGGCGACAGTGTGGAACAGCGAGTTATCGTGCAGGAGAACCACGCCCCTAGTAAGCATTTCGCCCCTTCCCCCCCCCCCCTTTTTTTAAAAAAAAATCTACCTCAGAAGCGTTTCACGTCAAACCAATGACGCTGCTATTGTCCATGGCGCAATGAAGTCCATCAGCAGAATTCTCTTGCGGTCCCAGAACACTGTAGTCATCTTCTTTTTTTTCAGTTCGAAAATGTTTTGTTTGAATCTCCTGGGCATGTTTGGAGATGGAGCCTACATCCACTGTTTGGACTGTTCTTTCGTCTCCGAAGCGTGCATCCACTCTTTAGACTGTTCTTTCGTCTCTGAAGTGTGCATCCACTGTTTGGACTGTTCTTTCGTCTCCGAAGCGTGCATCCACTCTTTAGACTGTTCTTTCGTCTCCGAAGCGTGCATCCACTGTTTGGACTGTTCTTTCGTCTCTGAAGTATGCATCCACTGTTTGGACTGTTCTTTCGTCTCTGAAGTGTGCATCCACTGTTTGGACTGTTCCTTCGTTTCTGAAGTGTGCATCCACTGTTTGGACTGTTCCTTCGTCTCTGAAGTGTGCATCCACTGTTTGGACTGTTCCTTCGTCTCTGAAGTGTGCATCCACTGTTTGGACTGTTCCTTCGTCTCTGAAGTGTGCATCCACTGTTTGGACTGTTCCTTCGTCTCTGGCAGTCGTGGACTGAACTCATGTCTCTCAGCCCCAGTCGTGATTCTGTAGAGAAGTTCATATCTCTCTTCCTGGCAGGGCAGAAGGAAGGTCAAAGCTGAGCCCGTTCTTTCAGCGTTATGAATGCCCAATCTCTTGTTTTGGTGCCCACCGTACGTAGAACCTATGGTAACCCAGTCTCCCTCTGGCAGGATGAAATAGACTAGTCCTCGAAATTTCAGTAAATTCGTCAGAAAGATCTGAATTTTTCACACCACGACTTAGTCGTCTCTTTGAACGTGCTCAGCGGTCACAAATGAGTGTCGCCTTCTCTCTTTCTCTCTCCCTCCATCTCTCTCTCTCTCTCTATATATATATATATATATATATATATATATATATTGCACATCCGTGCATATTCTGCACCAGTCTCATAACGTTATTACCGTACACATGACACAGTCTCGGCGGCCCTGTATTCATCTTCTTGCAGAAAACGAATCACACCATGGACTTCACGGCTGGTTGAAATGGAAATTACAGGGCCCGTGTTTACTCGCTCGTTACTCGTGCATAACTGAACATAATGGACTGCGTGCTGGCATTTAGCGAGATAACCTTTATACTGGTTGCTAAAAAAAAAAAAAAGAAGCTTGTCGCTACGGCAACCGGTTTATTTTCACCAGCCAGTCGGAGGTTGCTTTTAGACTAGCCCACGTAGTAAGAAAAATGCAACAGGTGAAGATAACATCTCTGATAAATAAATGATAAGAGTAAATGTAATCGTATCTTACTTCGTGTTTTAGAACCAGTTTTCCTTTTTTTTTTTTATTAAGCCCAGTAGGACCAGTTCCATCTGGTCTGCGCTGGGGTGAGTGAGCGAAATAATAACCGAAAGCGTGAACGAGGAGTATTAAACTGGCAGCCCCCGGCGGGATTATTTGGGGATACCCTAGACACTGCCAGGCTAACTATCGCTCTAAAATATACTTGTATAATCCGATATAAAAATAATAAAGTAAAATGTATGGCAGCTTAATTATTGTTAGAACTGTTACAGTATTTGTATGTACGTATGTAATGTATGTGTGTGTGTGTGTGTGAGAGAGAGAGAGAGAGATAGTCATATGAATGAGGTGAGTCGGGGAATGGTGTTTTTAGAAGCAGGCACGTCTGAAAAGAAATTAGGAGGCGGAAATTGGGTTGATCGACAAGAAAGAAGTCAAGAGATTGACATTATGTTTCGTACAGAGTGCTTTGATCAGCACCTTTACGTGTGGCGGGCTTCTTAGAGCTAATCTGCAGAATGACCCAGTTTTGAAAAAAGAAACATCGACAAGTTGGTATTCCTGAAGTCTACTCCAGTTTAGGGCAGAAATATCCAGAGATTTTTTTTAAAAAAAAGGGTTTGCTGCACAAATTGAGTGTTACTTTGGAAACACAGCTGTGTTCGTGTGTGAAAATAGCTAACCGACGTCAATCTTCCTGCCAGAAAGGGTGCTGTGTTTTCTTGTGTTCTCAGCCTTTAAAGTTGGGAAGCTGGTTGCAAGTGAACGTTGCAAATTACTTGATTTCATTGTTATTTTTTTTCATATAGTTTTGTATTTCATTATTCATTCTGTTGTTCAGCCATGCTTTCCTGTCATCGTTATTAACTGTGTTGTTTATAGTCATGCCTGTCCTGTCTTATCACCATTATTCATTATGTTTAATCATGCTTTCCTGTCATTAATCAGTCTTTTATTTAGTCATGCTTTCCTCTTTTCATTATTCATTCTGTTGTTTAGTCATGTTTTGTACACCATTTCCTTTAGATTCTCAGTTAGTGCATTCACAGCTACAAATATCAGCCTTAAGCTTAGTACTAAGAAGGTGTTGGGGTAGAATGCGAGCCGTGAGATGATGGTTCACGGTCCGAGTTTGACACTCATGACCTAGGTAGGTAATCTGTCAGCTGAAGGTTATTATGTGTGATTTTCTGTGCAGTTTTGGAGGGTTTCTGAATTTCATATTTTGATATTTATAAGCAGGTCGCCATAAATAATATATCTGACACTTTCTAATACGATTGTCTTGCTAATCAAGATCAAAAGCCAACGACCTGTCAACTGATAGAGACACCTTAAAGATGATCAAAAGCAGCGCTTGTACATTTTTAAAAAATAAATAGATACCAAGTCATTGAAATGAGCTTGCATAATGGCAGTAAAGATTGGGGGAAATCATAGGACTTGGACTAGACAGTGTAGCTGTCATCTACCATTCAAATAAAAATGTTTGGATGACATCTTAAACTTGTTTGGACTATTTTGTCCCGAAGAGCTGATTTCTTAACTATAGAGGAACTGGAGAAAATTCTGTTGATTCATTAAAACTGTGCAGCTCAAACTTCACAAAATTCAAATCATAAAAAAACTCTTTGTGCTGAATACAGCGTTTATCGTGTAACACGTAGATGTAGGAGGTATGATAAAGAATCTGGCATATCTCTCAGATCACTTTACACCATCGCAGAAAATCTCTTCACCATCACCAAAAGGAGTTACAGCAAGGGCAACTGGTTTGTTTTTTTTTGTAGGATACGCAATGTGACAGACAGATGCCATGAGATCTTTTTGTAACAATATTCAAAATGGTTTTGCTTATTGTGATAGCGGATGCTGAAGTGGAACCATTCAAAACTGAAACTGTACTGTGGGCCCAGCAGAATATGGATGTAGAGGACATGATAATCTAAAATGCAACTGTAAAAATGATCTGTGTACCTTGTTGATCAAACTGATGAAAAAACACCACAAAAGGTCGGAAGATACTTAAGTTCAGTATGGCCATGCTGCTTACTTAGTTTTCATTTGTATATATCGAGATTTTACTTGGAATATCTTCTTTTCTTTTGAATTCTCTTTTTCATTTTTTTTCTCTGTGTGTTTCTGTTTTCAAGAATACAGTGTAACATGTGTGCACAAACACACATATGTGGAAATTGTGAAAATGTTCATTTGTGAAGGGAGGAATATATAGAAGTAAAATATGTAATTAGAAGAAAAAGCATTTACATAAATTGAAAATGAATCTTTTGAGCAATCAGAAGTATCAGTCATTTCCATGTCCCTTGCGGAACTTTGCCTCCCTAACAGCTCTCCTTTGGGCCTCTTGGTTGTGAGCAAGATGCCCTGCTGCTGATGCATTCATTTGCAGATTATCAATGATGTCTTACAGCCATCTTCGCCTTGGTCTTCCTTCCTTTCTTTTTCCCGTTATGTACCCTTCCAAGACAGTCTTCTCTAGATTATCATGTGTCCAAAATATTTAAGTTTTCTCTCTTTAATCCTCTTTACTAGCCAACCTTCTTCAGTATTAAGTTCATGTAGTATGGATATATTTGTTATTTTTTTGTATCCATGATATTTGAAGAACTCTTCTGTAGCACTTACATTCAAAGGCATTTATGTGTTTCTCAGCTGTTTTGTTAAGTGTCCAGGTCTCGCAGGCATATATTGCGATGGGAAAGATGCATGCCCTTCAAAATCTTATTTTCAGAAATATATAACTCCATCAATTATCACTGTTGAGAAATCATGAGATACAGATATTTAAAAACAAAGTAATTTTTTTTCTTGTTAACTTTTTCATTTTTCTGATCGTGAGGCAGTAAGGATGTATTCAGTTTCAATACATCTTCAATGGACGTACTGACAGAGTGTGTGATGGTGGTGCATCGGAATTTCAGAAAGGGAGGGGGGCCGGAAAGAGTATCTGAATCTCCAGCACTTTGTAATACAAGATGCCCCTGATGACTGCTGTTGCAGTTCTGGGGGTATCGCCCCCACCCCTTTGCTTATATGTGTGAAGAAGCTTAACCTTACTTATACAAAATATTGATTTCACTTCAACAACAACAAATTTTTACCTTAGAATGCTGTTCCCATTGTATGTAGTTCTTTCTCCAAGCATCAGCTTGTCTTTGATGACAGAAGGCTGTTGTAGAACAGGATCTGACAAGCTAAATGAAACTAGGAAGAAAGAAAGATTTCACTCTCAGTGTTAAATTCACTTAGATAATATCGCTTGTCATTTTATATTCATTTTTCTTTTTCATTTCAGCTTTTATTAAACCTTCTATTTTCTCCAGTTTAGAATTTTCCTTTTACTGGCGGTCTTTCTTGGTGTTATTACGGTCAGCTTTGCTAAAGTCGTGCAGAGGAGAATCTCTCACTTCTCCCTCTGACACAGTGGAAGGGAGATCGTGGCGTTGTGGAATGATATTCTTTTACTCTGGCATGCTGACTCTCATGCCATTTGCTGGCACTTTTCTCCTATCAAATGTGTTGATAACCACAAGTGGTTATCCCTACATACTTTCAGTGTGGCTGTCGTTTCCAGCAGAAAGTTTTAGGTCAAAGAGAACGGTAGTTTGTTCTTCGTGTGATGGCAGCTGCCGGTGAAGTATTTGCGAAAAGATGAGACAAGCAGCATTCTCTTCCCTTGGCGATCATGAAATGTTAAATACCGAAAAACGTTTGATGGACTGAGATTAGTGGCTTAGGCAAGGTCTGAATAGAAAAAAAAATTGATTATAGCTTATGCTACGACAGGAAGTAAGGAAGACAAATTACATGTAAACTGCTGTGTTTATATCCTCCTCCTTTTGGTGTGGGATCTAAGGAAGATCCCATGTTTGTTCTCCACAGGGAATCACACATTTCTCAACCATAGACTTGTGCAGAGTATGGCACCAGCATACATCCATAAAGTAATATTTTCCCATATCCCTTTTGAAAACAAAAAGGTCTCTGTTAATGTGTCTGTTGAAGATGTTTTGAAGCTGAATTATGAGACCTCCAGATGGAGCCAGCAATTTTGTATACTCAGCACGTCCCAGAACGCGATTAAAAAAACCGAAGATGGTAAAGTCCAATGGCAAGATCGTTAATGACAGCTGGAATGGACTCGCACAGAGTAAGGTGTACAGTTCTTAGCTTGAAGAAAACAAAAAACGTGTACATTGTTTTATGGTTCCAATGTGTGGATTTGTAACTTACTAAGCAGGAACAATATCTTCTCCGAATGGAATGAATTATAAAAAAAAATCCTGATTTACCTGAGTTGGGCGGTATAAATTTCGGTAACCATCTCCCCTACAGCCGTAACTGTGGTGATGGCGAAAGGTATTATATAGAACTGTGAACATACACGCATATTATATATTCAGAATCATAAAGTGGGCCATCAGATTCATCGGAAACCACGAAGTGCCCTAAATATCATACCCCAGACCACGAAGTGCCCTAAATATCATACCACAAACCACGAAGTGATCTAAATATCATACCTCAGACCATGGAGTGCCCTAAATATCATATCCAAAACCATGAAATGCCCTAAATATCATATATACCCTAAGCTACAGCGCGAATTATAAAACACATCAGGCACTTGACAGCAATACTCCATGCTGAACTTTTAGTGTGTTCCTGTGCGATGCTGAGCAGCATGCTTTCTCATGACCAGGGACGGCTAGCCCACGTCATACATGTCAGAAGTGGAAGGGCTGGGTCTGCCACGTAAAAACCCCAAAATTTCACATATCAAAAAGCACAGTGGCTCTAGAATAAGAATGTTACTTTAGGTGGTGCCCATAACAAAGTTACGACACGTTAAAGTGTATTAGAAAGTTGTGTTTTTTAAAAACTGCTATATTTCTAAACAACTGCACTCAGTTTGTTTACAAATTTGTCAAGTTTGACCCGAAGCAAGATAAATAACGCAACTTCGGCCAGCACGTTCCATTGTGGCTTGTCAGGTCTTCAAGAGTATAGGAACAGATGACGCTAGTGCTTCAGTACGTGTGGTTTAGATAGTTACAAGGAACATGCTGTGCAGTATCTGTCGTTCACGGAGTCGAATGACACTTTCCTTTTAACTTGTATAGGAAAGATTTGTCATGTGATATTAAATGCGCTCTTGATAACTGCAAGTTGCATTTTCTTTGTCAAGAATATTTTTAATGCATAACTTTATTTAAACATTTTAAATAATTTCCTTTATTTTACTTTTGTTACGTTTTGCCGTGTAAAATATATGAGAAAGAAATATGCTGCGCAAATGCTTTTTTTTTTAACGGGACGCAATTTTTAATAGCCAATTTTTGCAACACACACAAAAAAAAAAAAGATTGACCCACCCGCTGTAGACTGCTTATAAAAGTCAACGGTTAACATGCTAATACACTGTGAAGTATCTTGCCATTACAACGATACACTCTGAAGTATCTTGCCATTACAACGATACATTCTGAAGTATCTTGCCATTACAACGATACACTGTGAAGTATCTTGCCATTATAACGATACACTCTGAAGTATCTTGCCATTACAACGATACATTCTGAAGTATCTTGCCATTACAACGATACATTCTGAAGTATCTTGCCATTACAACGATACACTGTGAAGTATCTTGCCATTATAACGATACACTCTGAAGTATCTTGCCATTACAACGATACATTCTGAAGTATCTTGCCATTACAACGATACACTGTGAAGTATCTTGCCATTACAACGATACACTCTGAAGTATCTTGCCATTACAACGATACATTCTGAAGTATCTTGCCATTATAACGATACACTCTGAAGTATCTTGCCATTACAACGATACACTGTGAAGTATCTTGCCATTACAACGATACACTCTGAAGTATCATGCCATTACAAATATACTCTGTGAAGCATCTTGCCATTACGATACACTCTGAATTATCTTGCCATTACAACGATGCACTGTGAAATATCTTGCCATTACAACGATACACTCTGAAGTATCTTGCCATTACAACGATACACTCTGAATTATCTTGCCATTACAACGATACACTCTTAAGTATCTTGCCATTACAAATATACTCTGTGAAGCATCTTGCCATTACAACGATACATTCTGAATTATCTTGCCATTACAACGATGCACTGTGAAATATCTTGCCATTACAACGATATACTCTGAATTATCTTGCCATTACAACGATTACACTCTAACATATCTTGCCATTACAACGGTACACTCTCTGAAGTATCTGACACTGGCTAGGCTTGACAGTCTCACAGCAGAGACCATATCCTCCCAGGTCCATTGAAGCGACTTGGGGACAATAAAAGAGTACGTATTTAGGATGGAGAGCTGGCTCTAAGCTGCTTTTTTTGTTTTGTTTAATATGTTCAAAATGTCCTCCTTGAATAATTATTTAACACAGTATAATCCAAACTAACTTTCAGAGTCTGTCGATATTGGTGGTCTCACAATATGGCTGAATATGGACTAATAGAGTGAGGCCAAAAAAGAAAAGGCCGAGGTCGTGTTCGACAGCAGGCGTGACACTTGCAGCGCTCGCTCACTCACCCACGCGGTCACCAACACGGGCACGTCACGGCTTAACACACCACAGACCAGATCACGGTCACATTGCTGTAACAGTTAGAACACACGAGGGGTATGTAGGACACATGGCGGAAAGAGGGAGATGTGGAGAAGAAGAAGGTTATCAGTCAGGATAAACATTTTGAGAAATGTAGCCAGCCGCCTGTGACTTCAAGTTAATGTAGCAACGTACAAACACTTTTAGCAGTGTTGGCGAAAATAAGCATTTGAGGTGAGTCGGTCACTTTGAGGCAGATGGAGCAGATATTCGTAAGAAGACTTGAAGGCACATGGGATCAAGGCATGCCATGTTGAAGATTTGAAGAGCCACTAGGAAGGAATTTTTTAAAAATAGTTACCAAAAACACTCTTCAAATGCTAGCCTTGTGACAAGTCCACGTCACAGACATGAGAATAAAGAGAACGTAGCTGCCCTTTCAGCAATATGCCATTTGGTTATTAGAACATGTGAAAACATTTGCTACGTTTTACTGATTAAAGACAATGCACAAGATAGGGACATTTTCATGCACATAATGACATTTTTCATATAAAGGGACATTTTCATGCATATAGTGACATTTTTCATATAAAGGGACATTTTCATGCATATAGTGACTTTTTTCATATAAAGGGACATTTTCATGCATATAATGACATTTTTCATATAAAGGGACATTTTCATGCATATAATGACATTTTTCATATAGATTCCCTCCCGGTATTTTCTTACAGTCTCAAGTACTGTAGGTTAAATGTTCTCAGATGCTGACCAGCAGAATCTCGTGGGAAACAGTTGATAGTCCTGTATCAGCAGAGAGCATCTAAAGTTGACTGAAGTCTTCTTTTGCCGGTTCTGCCTGCAGGCCCCCTTCCCACACAACTTTTCTGTGAGTTTTGTGGTTGAGCTAGTAAATAATCACAAGTGCTCTTCAGCGATTTATAAGTGACCGCGGAATCCTGTGTATATATTTAGAATCACGTACATGAAAATATACAGTGTAACCATGTTGTCCACAAAGCAGTGATTCATGCGCCCTTTTATGAAAACAATAAAAGACATATGGGTTGATGACTGCAGTAAAAACAGGATCTGGTAGAGTATAGTTAGAGATGCATCCTGCAGTTTTAAACTGATAAGAGAAAAAAAATAGAAAGGAATAAGGCCAAGAAGGAACACAAGAGGAGTACGATGAGCGTATAGAAGTGTACAAACAAACAAAAAAAAAGAAAGAAAACAGCAAATCAATTTTTCGTTGATATGCCTTGATCAAAGAAGACAAAAACAACGAAGTAACAAATAAACACTCAGATGGCACTTACATGGCAGAGGTGGCCCAAGTTAGGACGTCCAGCAAGTAGAGCCAGGCTGTGACGTCAAGCAGGTGCTGCGGGTGAGTCGGGTTATGACTTCAAGCAAATGAAGCGGCTATATAGAGTCAGCTTGTGACGTCAGACAAGTAATGCGGATATATAGTCAGGTTGTGACGTCAAGCAGGTAATGTGGATATATAGTCAGGTTGTGACGTCAAACAGGTAATGCGGCTATATAGAGTAAGGTTATGACGTCAAACAAGTAATGCGGCTATATAGAGTCAGGTTATGACGTCAAACAAGTAATGCGGCTATATAGAGTCAGGTTATGACGTCAAACAAATAATGCGAGTCAGGTTATGACGTCAAACAAGTAATGCGGCGATATAGAGTCAGGTTATGACGTCAAACAAGTAATGCGGCTATATAGTCAGGTTATAACGTCAAACAAATAATGCGAGTCAGGTTATGACGTCAAACAATTAATGCGGCTATATAGTAAGGTTATGACGTCAAACAATTAATACGGCTATATAGTAAGGTTATGACGTCAAACAAGTAATGCGAGTCAGGTTAAGACATCAAACAAGTAATGCGGCTATATAGTCAGGTTATGACGTCAAACAATTATATAGCGGGCTATATAGAGTCAGATAAGAACGAGAATCATGGGGGGGGGAGGGAGAGAAAGAGAGAGAGAGATTGCTGAATATAGGCGGCTAAAAACAAAACGGTATCATATGTAAAAGTGCAACTGTTTATAGGAAACTTGATTGGAAGTGAAACATCTCTGTACTTCCATACCGCCAGAGTACCCGAGGAATGAGAACAGAAGGTGCTAAAATGTATTATTAATTAAGAGTGAAAACACAAATATGGCCGCGAAACAGGTGAGAATGGAGTGAAAGAGCCTGAAAGGACAGAAACTTTGCCGCATAAGAACTGAGCAAAGAAGAGACACGGATGAGAAAGTCTAGTGCAGCGAAGCAGTCTGAACTGAGAGTTGAGTCCGGCTGATTGAAGGTAACCGCCCTGAAAAAAAACAATAAGGCGCTGTTTTGGAGCTTTCGGAGATCACTCATCGGAAGAGCAAGAGCGAATAGCAGAGAGCGACATGTCTTGTATGATCTTGTGGTTCCATTGATTGAAATGCTGCGCCATTAGTTTATCTGGTGTTTTTTTTTTGGGGGGGGGGATGATCAAGTTTTTGGGGAACCATCTCCCAAGCGTAAGTCATTCTCCTCTATTTACGTCATATGGGCAACGCTTACTTATTATCACATATATGATCTGTGGGGGGGGGGGGGAGAAGATGATCAAGTTTTTGCGGAACCATCTCCCAAGCGTAAGTCATTCTCCTCTATTTACGTCATATGGGCAACGCTTACTTATTATCACATATATGATCTGTGGGGGGGGGGGGGGAGAAGATGATCAAGTTTTTGCGGAACCATCTCCCAAGCGTAAGTCATTCTCCTCTATTTACGTCATATGGGCAACGCTTACTTATTATCACATATATGATCTGTGGGGGGGGGGGGAGAAGATGATCAAGTTTTTGCGGAACCATCTCCCAAGCGTCAGTCATTCTCCTCTATTTACGTCATATGGGCAACGCTTACTTATTATCACATATATGATCTGTGGGGGGGGGGGGAGAAGATGATCAAGTTTTTGCGGAACCATCTCCCAAGCGTAAGTCATTCTCCTCTATTTACGTCATATGGGCAACGCTTACTTATTATCACATATATGATCTGTGGGGGGGGGGGGAGAAGATGATCAAGTTTTTGCGGAACCATCTCCCAAGCGTAAGTCATTCTCCTCTATTTACGTCATATGGGCAACGCTTACTTATTATCACATATATGATCTGTGGGGGGGGGGGGAGAAGATGATCAAGTTTTTGCGGAACCATCTCCCAAGCGTAAGTCATTCTCCTCTATTTACGTCATATGGGCAACGCTTACTTATTATCACATATATGATCTGTGGGGGGGGGGGGGAGAAGATGATCAAGTTTTTGCGGAACCATCTCCCAAGCGTAAGTCATTCTCCTCTATTTACGTCATATGGGCAACGCTTACTTATTATCACATATATGATCTGGGGGGGGGGGAGAAGATGATCAAGTTTTTGCGGAACCATCTCCCAAGCGTAAGTCATTCTCCTCTATTTACGTCATATGGGCAACGCTTACTTATTATCACATATATGATCTGTGGGGGGGGGGGAGAAGATGATCAAGTTTTTGCGGAACCATCTCCCAAGCGTAAGTCATTCTCCTCTATTTACGTCATATGGGCAACGCTTACTTATTATCACATATATGATCTGTGGGGGGGGGGGGGGAGAAGATGATCAAGTTTTTGCGGAACCATCTCCCAAGCGTCAGTCATTCTCCTCTATTTACGTCATATGGGCAACGCTTACTTATTATCACATATATGATCTGTGGGGGGGGGGGGGAGAAGATGATCAAGTTTTTGCGGAACCATCTCCCAAGCGTAAGTCATTCTCCTCTATTTACGTCATATGGGCAACGCTTACTTATTATCACATATATGATCTGTGGGGGGGGGGGGAGAAGATGATCAAGTTTTTGCGGAACCATCTCCCAAGCGTAAGTCATTCTCCTCTATTTACGTCATATGGGCAACGCTTACTTATTATCACATATATGATCTGTGGGGGGGGGGGGGGGAGAAGATGATCAAGTTTTTGCGGAACCATCTCCCAAGCGTAAGTCATTCTCCTCTATTTACGTCATATGGGCAACGCTTACTTATTATCACATATATGATCTGTGGGGGGGGGGGGAGAAGATGATCAAGTTTTTGCGGAACCATCTCCCAAGCGTAAGTCATTCTCCTCTATTTACGTCATATGGGCAACGCTTACTTATTATCACATATATGATCTGTGGGGGGGGGGAGAAGATGATCAAGTTTTTGCGGAACCATCTCCCAAGCGTAAGTCATTCTCCTCTATTTACGTCATATGGGCAACGCTTACTTATTATCACATATATGATCTGTGGGGGGGGGGGGGGGGAGAAGATGATCAAGTTTTTGCGGAACCATCTCCCAAGCGTAAGTCATTCTCCTCTATTTACGTCATATGGGCAACGCTTACTTATTATCACATATATGATCTGTGGGGGGGGGGAGATGATCAAGTTTTTGCGGAACCATCTCCCAAACGTAAGTCATTCTCCTCTATTTACGTCATATGGGCAACGCTTACTTATTATCACATATATGATCTGTGGGGGGAGTGCACGCGAGGCCTTCATGCACGTGGGGGGAAAGACACCTCCTTTGGTAGCACAGACGGGATAAAAATCTGACGGACGTGCTAGTCAGAAGTCGCCCTAGGGCGACCGGCAGAGCTTTCTTTGCCATCAGACGACGTGACCGCCGTGGATGCAATACTTCCCAGTATATTGTGGAAACTAATCAGGTGTTTCCCTTGATAGAGGCATATCGCCGAAATATTGGTGTATTACTGTTTGTCTTTAGATTTCTGCGTGCTCATCTCATTGCCCCCTTTGCCGTTCCTTCGCTCGCCTTTATTTCTTTCTATTTTATTTAAAACTGTGCCATACACTTCTGACAACCTCTACTCCTTTATGGAAACACACCCACGCCATTACTCTTTTATGGAAACACACCCACCACCTCCTTATGTTTGCTTTTTTTTTGTTTTGTTTTGTTTTAAATTAAGTTCGTTATTCACAGAACCTGTTTTCTGTCTCATTTATAAAAGTTTTTCTTGTTTATAATGAAAGTAAGAACCAAAATATTGCATTGCTATAACGGTTGCTCACGCGCATTTTGAAGGGGAAAAAAAGAACTCACGTTCTGTTTTGTGTGTGGGTGTGTGTGTGTGTGTGTGTGGAAAGCATGTTCCGCTTTTCCTGTAGTTGCCAGCTTTTAGCATTTGTGTAATTAGCGTGGCACTGAATCATACTGTGTTAGCGCACGTAGCTTTATGGTGAATTCTCATTGAGCGTTTAATGGGGCCGTTCCCAGTACCTAATGGTAGCGCGCTGATTAAAGCACTTTGTGCAGCGTGGATACGAGAAGGTAATTAGAGATGTGTTTAACCTTGGCTAAGACTGGCGTGTTAGTGAAGGGGAACGGAATAATAAGTGGAATCAAGAAACGCGCGCTCGTGAACACTACACGGGCAATCTAACAAGGATGGGGGAAGGGCACGTTTTTTTTTCTTGGTGGTGGAGCTTGCCAGAAAGCCTATTTGAGTTCGCTCCAGGAATTCGAGTAATCCAATGAAATCTTCTCCTCCCCATCCTGCTTGTGTTTCAAGATGGTCGCGGTACAGGTTAGAAAGCACTCGATTTCATAATTACTAGGATCCTTGTAACAATAAGATAATCAAGAAAACGCAATAGCGTCTAGACCTTTAGTTACCAGCGAGAATACAGTGTCTCTAAGCTCGAGATTCATCAAGAAATGTATAGCCTTTGGGGAGGGGGAGAGGGAGAGTACAGATCTCTGTGATAAACACAAGGAGAGGATCGGAGGTGTCCAAGTCCCATTTTACGCCTCAAGTCAGTGATGGAGGGAGATGTGGCCCAGGGTGGAGGAGCCGGCGCTGGGGATCCGTGTGTGTTAAGTCTACTCCTGGACTCCTGGGGCACACAAATCACGAATGCTGTTTATGCTTTTATGATAAGCTGTTCGTCTCGGCATCAGCTGCTTCAAGCAGCTCGTAGGCCTGCAGTCACATGGAGATGCCGCGACAGAAAGGCTGTACAATGTGACATTTGTGTTCAGTATGGAAAGCCACCACTGCCGAAAAAGGGTAACCTGAAATTATGCACAAACTACAGAACTGTTCCCCTAATTAGTCATGACAGTAAAATTCTGTTAAAAATCATAATGGGTAGACTTCGAAAGAAAATAGAAGAAGAAGTCAATATGGTCCAAGCTGGTTTCAGGCAAGGAAGAGGATCAAGAGATCATATATTCAATCTAAGATTGATAATACAGAAATGCAGAGAGTTTAATGTGAATCTATATTTATCCTTTATAGACTACTCAAAGGCATTTGATTGTGTACAACGCAAGAAACTTTGGGAAACAACAAGCAGCAGTAAGAATAAATGGTGAAACAACAACTTGGTTTGACATAAAACAAGGGGTCCTTCAGGGGTGCATATTGTCACCCTACTTATTTAACTTGTATACTGAAAATATAATGAGGGATGTTAGAGAAGATGTAGACAAAGAATATTACGCTGCCATAACAATTGGAGGTTATGAAATATCAGAGATTAGATATGCTGAAGACACAGTATTACTGTCCACAACACAAAAAGGAATGGAAAAACTAATTATGTCAGTCCGTAAGAACAGCGAAGAGCAGAACCTTTATCTTAATGCAAATAAAACTAAGGCAGCTGAAATATGTATCAATGATGAAAAACTGGAAGAAGTGGAGAGTTTTGAATATCTTGGATCACTACTAACTAATAATGGAGATACAATGAGGGAAATTAAAAGGAAGATATCTATCGCTCTTCAGAAAGTAAAACAAATAAAGAATCTGTGGAGAGGAGCAGACAGAATCACAAAAATAAGATTTTTAAGGGCATGCATCTTTCCCATCGCAACATATGCCTGTGAGACCTGGACACTTAACAAAACAGCTGAGAAACACATAAATGCCTTTGAATGTAAATGCTACAGAAGAGTTCTCCAAATATCATGGACACAAAAAAGAACAAAATCTATACTACAAGAGCTTAATATTGAAGAAGGCTGGCTAGTAAAGAGGATTAAAGAGAGAAAACAAATATTTTAGACACATTAAACGTCATGATAATTTAGAGAAGACTGTATTGGAAGGATACATAATGGGAAAAAGAAAGAGAGGAAGACCAAAACGAAGATGGCTGCAAGACATCGTTGACGATCTGCAAATGGATGCAGCAGTAGCAGGCCGTCTTGCTCACAACCGAGAGGCCTACAGGAGTGCTGTTTGGGAGGCAAAATTCCGCAAGGGACATGCAAATGAATGAATGAATGAATGGAAAGCTTGAGTAGGTATTTTATCCATGAAACTATTCCAGAAGGAATTTTTTTTAAATCATATGGACACAGCATATGGTCTGGGTTTGTTTCTGGAAGCATGAAGATTAATGATATGTGTTGCTGGTTACAAAGAGAACTAATATCTGTCTATTTTTCTGTCCCTGTGCACTAAAATGAAACTACAGGGCGGGCGGTATGTTTTCATCCAGTAGTTTATAAACATCGCTGGAAGAAAATATCTTTCTGAAAAGCCACAACACAAATGTGTTGTTGTTAATGTTATTGTTGTTGTTGTTATTGTTAATATGATCAGAGGTAGCGCACAGCCTCGAGGTTGACCTTTCGGCGCAGACCAGACATGTGACTCTCTCAGCAGTGAATATTTCCACACACGAAGCACGCCTAAAAATAGTTCTACACGCAGCCATATTGTTCTGTTTAAACACTGTCTCTCCTAGCAAAGATTTCTGAGTTAATTAATTTCAGAGCGGCGGAGAGCCTGGCGCGCCCTGCTTTACCTGTCCTGATCGTTCTGTGATCATCGGATCTGGTTCGATCTGTCGCTCCAGTTGTCTGGTGTAATTACTGGAGCTGAGAGATTGAAATTGCCAGTTTGTCCTTGACTAACCAAACTCGTCCACAGATTGTGTTTGATCACACAAGGTACCATATTTCAGTCTTCCTTGCCAGAAAAAAGTAGCAGTTTTTAAAATGGATTTTTATCACTTTTCTATCCGTTCAAATTGTGAACTTGATATCACATTGTGGTAATAAAAAATTCACGCTATGGTTATTATTATCATCGCCTCTATGCTACCCATTTTGTTCTACCATTGCATCTTCCTCCATTATCATGTGCCGTCTTCAGAACGAAGGTTGGCGGTAATGAATCTCCATTTTCCTCGCTCCCTCGCCTTGTTTGCGAAACCAGGCGGCCTGGTTAGCTGAGTGGTTAGGCGCTCGGTTTACTAATCTGGTGGTACCGGGTTCAGTCCCAGCAGTGGGATTTTTGCTGGTACACACCAGAAAGGCCCCCGGGGTTCACCCAGCCTAAAAAAAATGGGTACCAGAGAAATCTGGGGAAGTAAAGCGGCCGACGGTCGTGGAAATACGGGCCTAACACCGTATCCCCAATATACGTTAATGGCGTGGAAACGGGGATTTTGCCTTCACCTCAGCTGGTGCGCTCTGCCAGCCCGTATCCTGTCCTCTCTCACGTGTATCTTCTTCTCATCTACGTCATTGTCTGCTTCTTCCCTCGGTCCTGGGTATGTTGTTATGTCCTATCAATATATTTTGTGTTCTTGATCCATGACATTGTCCTGAAGGTTTCTTATCTTAAGCTCTTTATTGTCTGCCTCGCAGGCCTGGCCTGTGTTGTTTTCTGTCTTACTTGTAGATCGTTAGGGATGTTCTTTCCTGTTATCCTCTATAATCGTCCTTGGTATTTCCATGTGCCAGTACATATCATTCATTTCTGTCAGGACATCCATGTGCCGTCATCTTTTCCCTGTGTTCTCTCTCTCTCTCTCTCCTCTCCCTCGTCTCCGTCAGATATCTCCTTTGTTTTGTTATTATTTCAATTACGTCCAGCTCTTGGCCTTTGCTCCCAGGCCGGTTACGTCCCGTCACGTTCACTCGATCGCCCGGTTTAAGATTTTTTTTTAACTCTCAAGAGAGATCCAAACCTGACTCCCCGCATTCGCCCGTCCATCCACACTCTCTCCCGGCCACCACCCCCCTGGGCTATGGCAGTTTGCTGGAAATTAACGACAGCAGCATCAAGTGTTGCCTGGAAATCGATAGCGCGGGAGTTGTATTACCCCCCTCTCTCTCTCTCCCTCTCTCTCTCTCTCTCTCTATTTCCCTCCTGTAACTTCCAGTACAATTCTTTGCCTCTGTGACACAGAACTGCTTATTTCTCATTTTATCTTGTATTTATTTTCTAGATCTTTTTTTTTTCAACAATTCCATCTCACAGCAAAAGAAAGTGCTAATCTCTCTCAGAATGTGCACATTTTACACACATCTGCGGGATCTTTTCGATTCTGGTACAAGCGGGAGAGGGGGAAAACCCCCACTGTACTAATGAAGGGCAGATTTATGTTTACGAACTAGACCTGGTTAAGACCCTTTTTAACTACTCTATAGTACTGCTGGAAACAGTCTGTTGTTGTCCTTTTTGTGGCTAACGGTGTAAATGATTGGTGGAAATATGCCAAGAAGCAGACCTCTGTAATATCCCCCCCCCCCATTTCTCAGGGTAGCTATGTCTCAAGATTATCGCGTCGTTGTCGGCATAAAGCAACTCGAGTTGGAAATGGTTCCACACACACAAGTCTTGGAATATCGATTATTATAACAGCATGTAAGTGCGTCGTGCATTAACACGGATTTATTAGATTTTGCCTTTTTTTCCCGTAGCAAACAACTAGTCATGCTTCGTTTTGTTTTTTTTGTTTTTTTAGATTCCGTATATGATCGTGATGGATTATTGTCAGTCGTTATCATTCTTTAGAAGACATAACACAGTATCAGAAATCATCCACACAATCCTGTCTTTAGCGTATTTCACCGTTGCCCCATTCAATAGGAAATGCAGCAGTTTCAAGTCCTATTTGCGTTTAATAGCCTGCGAAGTCAAAGATATGGACTGTAAAGTGATAGATTCTGTAATGCGTAGTCCAACATCTGTGTAAAATGTCACATCGATTTCTGCCTGCAGGTGTATCCAGCAAAAGAGAGACAGATAGGGTATTTGAAGCTATCATTAGCCTTTTTTTTAATAATAGCATTGAGGTATTCAGTTTATTTCTAATTTGGAGCCCTGCAGCTGGACTAGGTCTGCTGTATGTCTTCAGATTTTCACAGCGGTAACCATAATCAGAGGCTGGCACCCCCCGCACTCTGGCCTTTCCCATATATGCTCCGCCTTCCGTTCCAACACCTTCTGAAACGTGCGCCTGCTGAGGGAGCCGGTAACACGCACTAAACCACTTCTTTTTTTTTCGGAAAACGCCCACTTCCCCTCTTCTCCTCCAATTCGATCATCCTCCTGATGTGATTGTCGTCACTCAACCCGATGTCGTCCTCCATAACTAGCCTATCCGAGGTGACTCTTGTAATCTCCTCCTTGTCCATTTTTGGGGTTCACTGGATTGATGCCATGCCTGCCAGCTTGTCCGATTTCTCGTTGCCTTTCACTCCAGTGGTGGTTCGCTGACCTGGGGTCGAGCGGTCAGTAATGGATCTCTGACCTGGACTCGAGCAGTCAGTAATGGGTCTCTGACCCAGACTCGAGCAATCAGTGATGGGTCTCTAACCTGGACTCGAGCAGTCGGTAATGGGTCTCTGACCTGGACTCGAGCAGTCGGTAATGGGTCTCTAACCCGGACTCGAGCAATCAGTGATGGATCTCTAACCCGGACTCGAGCAGTCGGTAATGGGTCTCTGACCTGGACTCGAGCAGTCGGTAATGGGTCTCTAACCCGGACTCGAGCAGTCGGTAATGGGTCTCTAACCCGGACTCGAGCAATCAGTGATGGATCTCTAACCCGGATTCGAGCAGTCGGTAATGGGTCTCCGACCTGGACTCGAGCAGTCAGTAAAAGGTCGATAACGGAGCAGTCAGTAATGTGTCGCTAACAGAGCAGTCAGTAATGTGTCGCTAACAGAGCAGTCAGTAATGTGTCGCTAACAGAGCAATCAGTAATATGTCGCTAACAGAGCAGTCAGTAATGTGTCGCTAACAGAGCAGTCAGTAATATGTCGCTAACAGAGCAGTCAGTAATGTTTCGCTAACAGAGCAATCAGTAATATGTCGCTAACAGAGCAGTCAGTAATGTGTCGCTAACAGAGCAATCAGTAATGGGTCGCCTAACACTACCTCCTCTGCTTGAATACTGAATACCTCTCTCTCAGATTCAAACTCTCTCACCGTGTCCGGGGATGTAGATCTGCGTACGCTGGACACTTTAGTACATGTTTTGCAAATTTTGGTCCACTTCAGTAAGGACATTCACTGTGGTAGGAAAACCAAGCAACATGCAAGGCAACGAAACAGGAAGGTCTTCACGGCGTGAGTGAACATTGTCTGGTTCTCTGATCGTGGTCAGCCTTTTGTTCCAGCAGACCAGTCCTTAGTTGTGAACATTCTTTAATTCTTCTGTCTTTATTTGGTTAAGTGTCGTCAGTCTAAGACAAGTTGAATGGCAGCATCAGCAGTCACAGACTATCCTGCTATAGATATGGCGGTATCAGCAAACACACACTATCCTGCTATAGATATGGCGGTATCAGCAACCACAGACTATCCTGCTATAGATATGGCGGTATCAGCAACCACTGACTATTCCTGCTATAGATATGGCGGTATCAGCAACCACATACTATCCTGCTATAGATATGGCGGTATCAGCAACCACAGACTATCCTGCTATAGATATGGCGGTATCAGCAAGCACACACTATCCTGCTATATATATGGCGGTATCAGCAACCACACACTATCCTGCTATAGATATGGCGGTATCAGCAACCACAGACTATCCTGCTATAGATATGGCGGTATCAGCAACCACTGACTATTCCTGCTATAGATGTGGCGGTATCAGCAACCACATACTATCCTGCTATAGATATGGCGGTATCAGCAACCACAGACTATCCTGCTATAGATATGGCGGTATCAGCAAGCACACACTATCCTGCTATATATATGGCGGTATCAGCAACCACACACTATCCTGCTATATATATGGCGGTATCAGCAAACACACACTATCCTGCTATAGATATGGCGGTATCAGCAAACACACACTATCCTGCTATAGATATGGCGGTATCGGCAACCACAGACTATCCTGCTATATATATGGCGGTATCAGCAAACACACACTATCCTGCTATAGATGTGGCGGTATCAGCAACCACATACTATCCTGCTATAGATATGGCGGTATCAGCAACCACAGACTATCCTGCTATAGATATGGCGGTATCAGCAACCACTGACAATTCCTTCTATAGATATGGCGGTATCAGCAACCACAGACTATCCTGCTATAGATATGGCGGTATCGGCAACCACATACTATTCCTTCTATAGATATGGCGGTTTCAGCAACTAATATTGGCCATTGTTTTGTTCAGATAGACTTTTTCCCAGAAGACGAAGTTTCAGTCTTAATCCTCGCAGCGGGTCAGACGTATTACCTCCTTATCCGAGATTAAATCTTTTGTGACCTGGCCCCAACCGGCAAGGCCTCCGAGAGGAATGTTAGAACCCGGTACAACTCCCCTTCCTCCGCTTGTCCTATTGATTAGCTATTCAGTTTTTATCCAGTACGGACTACCCTGGAAACCTTTCAGGCCCTCCTTACATAGGAGAGGCCCTCCATACTCCCACAGCAGTGCCCCCGTTTGAAACCCTCTGTCAGTGGGCCTGCTAACTAGTAACGCCCCCCCCCCTTTTTTTTTCTTCTTGCCCATGGAGAAGCAAGAGCGAGGAGTGACGGATTCTGCCGTAGAAATCGATTATTCTGTGTCCAAGAGAAATGCTGCTGTGTGTGGAGCCGTATCTGTTTTTAGCAATACATGCCGCCCAGTTACGTCACTGCACATGATGCCAGAGATTCCTAACAGGTGGTATTCATGTCCCTTGAGGGCATGAGAACTAAATGATGGTTGACTCGATCTCTGAACTGGTTAGATTAGACTGTTTTCTTTTCATTTATTCAGTTTCTAGTTGTCCATGTGTACAGTAAAAGCAAGCTGTTGATATCTGTTGCTAGTACTTGAGTGAAGGAAACAAGACCAAGGGGTAGACCAAGACAGACAGCATAGATGAGAGTATTAAAAAAACTGGTGTCGCAAACTGGAGAGAGATGATTAGGAGTAGAGAGACATGGAGGCGAACTTTATCTCCAGTAATAAGCCTTAATGGTTCGGAAAGCTGAAGTACCTAATATGACTGATGATGATGATGATGATGGTGGTGGTGGTGTGATGAATGGAGTATGAAGACATACTGATCCGCTGGAAGTCTGTCCTTCTTCAGACGATTTTTTAGGATGCGCCTCCCTGGCCATTTGAATGTTAAAATCCCGCTTCCCTGACAACAAGTCCAATAAATTCTTTGCAAAATTGGATGTAAGTTTGTTTTCTTTTGTTCCTGGAATAAAAGACTGAGAAATGTGTGCTGTGTCAAGTGATGGCCAGAGTGGCCGTAGATGGGGATAAAAATGGTGTACATTTGAGTAAAACTAAGATATCCTACTAGAGAAGTGAAGTGGCAAGTTTGCCAGTAAACTCCGTAACATCGACAACCGCATCGGTCCTTACTGCAACCATACAGTTTGTTGCCACGGGTCTCTGAGAGGAATTGATGTAGGCTCATACATTTTGTTGCCATGGGTCACTGAGAGGAATTGATGTAGGCTCATACAGTTTGTTGCCATGGGTCGCTGAGAGGAATTGATGTAGGCTCATACAGTTTGTTGCCATGGGTCGCTGAGAGGAATTGATGTAGGCTCATACAGTTTGTTGCCATGGGTCGCTGAGAGGAATTGATGTAGGCTCATACAGTTTGTTGCCATGGGTCGCTGAGAGGAATTGATGTAGGCTCATACAGTTTGTTGCCATGGGTCGCTGAGAGGAATTGATGTAGGCTCATACAGTTTGTTGCCATGGGTCGCTGAGAGGAATTGATGTAGGCTCATGCTGTGTGTGATGTAGCCCCCATAACTCCTTTACTTGTCAGCGCAACAACAAAACATGCATGTCTGTACCAACGGTTTATCACTAGTTCTGCTGCATTAAGTAGGACTGGTCATTTTGTACAGCCATGCTTTCCACCATCCCTGCTCTTTAGTGTAAATTTTAAGACTCGTAACAGCTCAAAACTCTTAGCTGGTTTTAGTCGCAGGTTTGTTTTTTTTTTTTTGGATATTAGCTTTTTTAAAATTTTTTAATTAAGAGAGTGCAAAAGAAAATCACGAAATGCGAATATCGAGGTACAGGAAAATAGGGCGAATTACAGACAAAAACGGAGACAATGAAAGTGCTAACTCAACTGCAGCTGAAAAGAGAAATAATGAGAAACATTAGAACTGAGCAGTGAAAATACATCAGTTATATTCAAAGGCATATTAATGGTATGCAAAATTCCGGATTGAAGGCGGGGGCTTCGCTGGTAAGCTTTGCTAACATGATTCACAGTTTATTCGCTTGGTCCTGGTCGTCCCTGCCGAGGAGCTGTGCACAGACAGCCTTCATCCCGGATTTTCGCATACCACTTCTTGGTACTGTTGAAAACAGGTGCTGCCTTCTGGAATTCCGCTCGAAATCGTCGCTGCACAGTCACAACGGACGAGGTTCTTGCTTATTCCAAAACACAAAATGACCTGCTCACGTTTACTGAACACCATATTTGCTACTGTTGCCTCCTAGCGGCATACCACGGGAGCTCTGCGCAGGGGCTTTATGTTTTTTAAACTTGAAAGAGTTTCTCTCTCTCTCTCTCTCTCTCTCTCTCTCTCTCTCTCTCTCTCTCGGCGTAAGAATAATCATGATCCGTTACGTAGTTTATTTGTTGCGAATTTTTTTTAATGTTTAAAATGTTTAAAATGAATAACCCTTTATAATGTGCATGTATGGGGGAGCATTGTGAGCGAGGAGAAGGATGGATGATATTCGAGGCATTAAAGAATTCCATTACTTTATTCAGATTTAGAAAATGCAGTGTGTTCTTGTATACGCTAGAGAGTAGAGAGAGAGGGAGAGTAATGGCATCATATTCAAGCTGTAATTATCGCGTTCTCTAATGAGCTACCTGGCGAGTGGACGGACCAG
The DNA here is from genome assembly GCA_009760885.1 of Achatina immaculata. Lineage (NCBI taxonomy): Eukaryota > Metazoa > Mollusca > Gastropoda > Stylommatophora > Achatinidae > Lissachatina > Lissachatina immaculata. The sequence continues at coordinate 63,532,974 of CM019720.1, read as the reverse complement.
CTTTGTAAACCGACAGTGGGACGGGATAGGGGAATAGTAAAAGCTTTCCTCACTCGATCCCAGCGGACCCTTTTGTCCTGGGAAAGATTAGCTTCACCGAAACAAGCAAGATTGCGACGGACGTCGTTTACATTTACAAGTCTGCTTGCCGACCTAATTTTTTTTTCTCTAATGTAGAAGAAGAAGAAGAGATTTCTGGTAGGATCTAGCAACAGAAAGTTCTGTTGAGAGAATACTGGAATATTTAATTTGAGAAAGCTCTGTTGGGGGAAAACTGGAATATTTAACTTGAGAAAGTTCTGTTAAGAGAAAACTGGAATATTTAACTTGAGAAAGTTCTGTTAAGAGAAAACTGGAATATTTAACTTGAGAAAGTTCTGTTAAGAGAAAACTGGAATATTTAACTTGAGAAAGTTCTGTTAAGAGAAAACTGGAATATTTAACTTGAATCATGTTGAAAATGGTTAGTGATAGCTCTTACAGCGATATGATCCAGCCTGTGGCCAGGATACACTTCTGGAGAAGGGAGAGATTCAGTTGTCAAGGCCATGACCGTGGAACCGGCACGCCAGATCTTCCACTTCAGCTCCTTCATTTTTCTATCGCGCGACCCAGATTCTGACATTTACATGCTACACTTCTACTGACATTCACTCGACTACACCCATACATTTACTCCAACTCAGGACCCTAAACCCTGGTCAAAAGCCTGTTAATACGTTTCTAGTAGGACATATATGAATCCACAGTCAGGCCAGTGATACCAGTAAGTTAGCCATGGTGGCAGACCAGACAGAAATACAGAAATAAGATTCTTAAGGGCATGCATCTTTCCCATCGCAACATATGCCCGTGACACTTAACAAAACAGCTGAGAAACACATAAATGCCTTTAAATGTAAATGCTATAGAAGAGTCCTTCAAATATGAACGTAAAAGAGGAAAAAATATATCCATACCACAAGAACTTAATAAAGTTGGCTAGTAAAAAAAAAAAGAATAAACAGAGAAAACTTAAATATTTGGGACATATTAAAGATCATGATAATTAAGAGAAGACAGTCTTGGAAGGGTACATAATTGGAAAAAGAAAGAGAGGAAGACCAAGGCGAAGATGGCTGCAAGACATTGTTGATGGATGCATCAGCAGCAGGTCATCTTGCTTACAACCGAGAGGCCTACAGGAGAGCTGTTAGGGAGGCAGTTCCTAAAGGGACTTGCGAATGACTGACTGACTGACCGACTGACTGGCAGAGCCTGTAAAGTTAAAGAAGTAAAGCCTAGCGGTTTGTCCATTGTTTGATGCTTTTATTTTGAAGATCTTTTGTCCATTCTGTTTGAAGCCTTTATTTTGAAGATCTTTTGTCCATTCTGTTTGAAGCCTTTATTTTGAAGATCTTTTGTCCATTCTGTTTGAAGCCTTTATTTTGAAGATCTTTTGTCCGTTCTGTTTGATACCTTTATTTTGAAGATCCTTTGTCCATTCTGTTTGATGCTTTTATTTTGAAGATCTTTTGTCCATTCTGTTTGATGCCTTTATTTTGAAGATCTTTTCTCCATTCTGTTTGATGCCTTTATTTTGAAGATCTTCAACACTGCGCCAGCGGCCGAGAAGCTCAGATTCGCTGTTACAGAGCTGTTTGGTGATAACAGATCTGCAGTTTTGCTCTGCCTGAAACGAGAAACTTACCATTAATGATATACTCGTCGGTTATTCTTGTATGTCATTACATGACTAACAAGCTTGTGACAGAACTAATAAGTGCTAAGTAAACCCTATCAGCCTCTCCTTCTCTCATTTTCCTTCCTCTCGTTTTTTGCTCAAGTCTAGCTTCCTTCCGTGTCTACGAACCTTTCTTTTCCTTGTCTACGAACCTTTCCTTTCCTTGTCTACGAACATTTCTTTTCCTTGTCTACGAACGTTTCTTTTCCTTGTCTACGAACATTTCTTTTCCTTGTCTACGAACCTTTCTTTTCCTTGTCTACGAGCCTTTCCTTTCCTTGTCTACGAACATTTCTTTTCCTTGTCTACGAACATTTCTTTTCCTTGTCTACGAACCTTTCTTTTCCTTGTCTACGAGCCTTTCCTTTCCTTGTCTACGAACCTTTCTTTTCCTTGTATACGAACATTTCTTTTCCTTGTCTACGAACCTTTCCTTTCTTTGTCTACGAACCTTTCTTTTCCTTGTCTACGAACCTTTCTTTTCTTTGTCTGCGAACCTTTTTTTTCTTTGTCTATGAACCTTTCTTTTCCTTGTCTACGAACCTTTCTTTTCCTTGTCTTTTTTATATCTCACAATTAATTGTTGGAACGTAAACGGATCAACTTAAAGTCGATATCGTCTCCTTAAATAAATGACTACCGCATAGATACATCTTTTACGACTTGTTAGTGTAGCCTGCGATGATTTAACTTTCTGGCTTTTGTCATTTTCTTGTTGCTCTGTAATACCTCACATCATTTCGTTTCTACCATCTGATAGAGGGCATGAACATTTGTTTGAGTTCTGCATCGTAGGGCTTCAAGTAGGTTAATAAAGATCTCATTTGTATAAGTATTTAGTAGTTTATGGTTAAATGAGTTAATGGGGAAAAAGAAAGAGAGGAAGACCAAGGCGAAGATGGCTGCAAGACTTCGTTGATGATCTACAAATGGGGGCAGCAGCAGGACATCTTGCTTACAACCGAGAGGCCTACAGGAGAGCTTTTAAGGAGGCAAAGTTCCACATGGGACATGCACATAACTGACTGACTGGTTTAAGTGTAACATGAAAACAAGATGAAATGCCCTCAAAGAAGCGTCTTTTTAAAGTGTAAGACAAACAGTTGTGTACGAGGTTATAGTTTTCATTGATTCTTTTCACTTTCAGTTGATTTTATACTTCTTTCTTTGTTTTAGTTTCTCTTCATGAAATACCCCCTCTCTCTCTCTCTCTCTCTCTCTCAGCCTTAAGTGCTCAGGGCACATGGGGCTTCCTCAAGGGTTTTCCACAAATGCCTGTCCTTTGCCTTTTTTTCTGCTCTTGCCTAGGTGAGCGCTCTATTGCTCAACATCCTTTCTGTTGTTCTTTTCCTTGTCTCTTTTGGTCTACCCTTAAAATACACCCCCTACTGTTTTATAAAGCTGACAGAAGATGAAGTTAAGTGAATTATCTTGTTTGTTCTACATGAAGGTTTCTCAGCATAGTTTATGTTCTTGGTCCCCTAGTCTCTGTTCAGTTTATTTGTTCCTCATATTTAAAACAGGCTTGAAGTTGTAGAGGAGATGAGTTCAGCACTTTTTAATAGGAGAAAAATGAAAATAACGGCATCGGCTGTTCTTCTGAAACAAGCTATGGAAGTCAGATCCAGCCAGCAACAAAGAAGAGTTAGAAGAACTACCGGAAAGAACAGATACCCCAGTAAACCGGTTATTCTTGTTGCCGGGGTGGGGGAGGGGGCGGGGAACTGAGGAAAGTTGGGGATATGAGCAAGAACTCAGTCAATCAAGTGCCATGCCGCGTGACGTAGGCGATCACTTCTCTCCACAATTCCCTATCTTTAGACTTGATTATGAGATCCACCGGTGACTTTCTTCCTAGCCACACTGCAGCCCATCCAGGAACTTCTCTCTCTTCATCTCTCAGTTTTTCCATTTCCCACAGTGTGTTCCAGTTTTCCTCTTCTGATAAAATGCCATACAAATTTCGCTTGTCTGCCTCTGATCTTTGCTGTAATTTGCCTTTTAACTCCAGCCTCTCTTCGTTGGTTTTCTTAGCTCTCCATATTACCTTCAACATCCTTCTTATGAACCACATTTCCATGGCCTCCATTTCTCGCTGTACTCTCTTATTCATGGACCATGCTTCACATCAATAAAACAAAATTGGCTCGATGTAACATTTAAGTACTCGGAATCTTGTTTCCATTGATATGGATCTGTTTGCACAAGATGTCTCTCATTTTCTGGAATGCTGACTTGGCCTGAGCACGTCTGCTTTTTATTTCGTTGTGACATTTCCCATCAGCTATTATGATTGTTCCTAAGTACTTGAATCCATCAACTTGTTTCAGTTACGTGCCATCGGTGGTAATGCTACATTTTGGTGGTATTCTTTTCTTTGAGATGACCATCACTTCAGTCTTTTTTTTATTCGTGCTGAGACCTTTACTTTTACTTTCACGAACCACGATGTCTAGAAGAGCCTGTAGCTCTCCTTCACTTTTAGCAATCAGAACTGTGTCGTCTGCATATCTTAAGTTAAGGTGCAAGAACTACGTAATATTTTCATTGAATAACATTATTAACAGAAGGTCTTTCTGGAAAAAATGTGCAGTAATTGGCATCCCCAAAGAAACTAATAAGCCTGCCTAGATTATGTATGGAAGTGCACACAAGATGGTACTATATAAAGGGAGAGAATCCCCCCTTTTTTTTGTTTAAACAACAGATCTAAAGCAAAGAGATCTTCTATCGTCAGTGCTATTTAGCGTAGTACTGAGGAAGAGAAGAAGAGTAACAAAAAAAAAACCAACATGTTAAGTGAACGTACAGATATCTTACGTGTGCATGAGACATTAATTTAGTTGAGTTCAGCTCAAAGACATCTCAGATGTGTTGTTACGAGGAGGGTGCTGAAAAGTTACTGGCCGGACCCATGTCCAAAAATCTGAACTTAATTTTGCCATTGTGGCTGGAAAGAGTGTTATTTTTAAAAACCTGTAAGTGCCACTTTGCAGGATCTCCATTCTTTTTTCTCAGACCAATAACAGAACTTTGTCAACGAATAATGAGGATCTTTCCAAATATGGAACTCCACAGGCCATCATGAAGTTTCTATTCCTGCAGAAGAAAACTCCACAGGCCATCGTGAAGTTTCTATTCCTGCAGAAGAAAACTCCACAGGCCATCATGAAGTTTCTATTCCTGCAGAAGAAAACTCCACAGGCCATCATGAAGTTTCTATTCCTGCAGAAGAAAACTCCACAGGCCATCGTGAAGTTTCTATTCCTGCAGAAGAAAACTCCACAGGCCATCGTGAAGTTTCTATTCCTGCAGAAGAAAACTCCACAGGCCATCGTGAAGTTTCTATTCCTGCAGAAGAAAACTCCACAGGCCATCGTGAAGTTTCTATTCCTGCAGAAGAAAACTCTACAGGAAATCCAGGAGTGTATACTGCAAACATTGAGTGGCAAGTGTCCATCATACTCAGTTGTAAAGAAGTGGCGTGTTAACTTTCATCGTGGCGATTTCGAGACAGAAGATGCAGCAAGATCTGACAGGGGCCTTCAGCAGTGTGAACTTCCAGAATTTGTTGGCCATGTTTATGACCTGGTTTTGACAGATCGATGAAATTCAGTTAAAACAATTGTAGAGACAGACACAGGAGATATATCCAGAGGGGGGCGTATCGAGGGGTTTATAAATCATGAGCATTTCGATATACAGAATCTGTCGGCCCAAGGCGGGCCCCGAAATGTTTGAGTGCCGAAGAGAAACGAAGTCGAGTGGGCGCCTCCAAGTTGATTTTGCAGGATTCTGAGCGATCTGGTGACAACTGTTTGAAACGACTCGTCACAGCTGATGATGGAACATGGTTCCACAACTATCATCCTGAGGCCCAAACTACAGTTCTTGCAATGGCGACGATCGGGTTCTCCACGGCGACTTTTGAAGGTAACGATATTCGCGCGCTTCATGCACGCAAACGTGGACGGCCGTGGCCCAGATTTGTATGACTACATGAGGAAAAGTCCAGTGTGATGAAGGTACAAAACAATTTACAACTACAAGTCATATTTTTTTGGAAAGTTATCTTTGGCAGGTTGTGAGTTGCGTATAAAGAAATAGTTTCAGCTGTCAAATACAGCCCGTGTGGCATTCATTTCTCTTTCTCTCCCCCATCCGCGGCCCTCGTCACACACATTTGGGTGATGCGTCTCTTGTAAATCTTTACACATTATTTGTATGTGTTTGCCAAGCAGACAAACTTAAGTTGGGTGTGGGATAAAAGAGGAGGTTTGAGAAAAGAAGTCACCTCTCTTCACAGAAGATAAAAATCCCAGACTCTGACCTGCTTCTTGTCAGAGCTACTTGCACCAGGAGAAAATAGAAAAAAAAAAAGGTTGCTGGTTCTCTCACTCTCTCTTTCTCCCTCTCTCTCTCTCTCTCTCTCTCTTTCGGAAGTAACGTGTTAGATATTGTTAGAAATTATTTTAATGTTTGTTAAAAAAAACAATGTTAGAAGATCTGTATTTACAATGTATTTTTGTTTATGTGTATGATTGTGTGTGTACGTGTGTGAGAGCTATTTTGTTAGGTTAATTACTTCTTCTCTTTTACTTTGAATGTAATAGTTAAATCTTACAATCTTTTGATATGTTTTTCCCTAATTTAATTTGTTTATTTGTATTAAATCGAGTGTGTGGGAAGAATGAAAGATGGAGTGATGAAGGGCAGAATGTAAGACGGGCCTGCGTGCCCAATTCTTTCCCCTTTAAAAATAAAGATTATTCATTCATTCATTCACTCTCTTTCTTTCTCTCTTTCTTCCTCTCTCTCTCTTTCTTTCTTTCTCGTTCTCTCTCTCTCTCTCTCTCTCTCACACACACACACATATCCCATATTTCTGTCTTCTCTAATATTCATTGTTCTTTATTTGATATCGTCGTCGTAGATTCTGGAACATATGTTCGTTTTATTTGTCATAACTTAGATCTTTTCTTTTATTTACTAACACTAGCTTTGCTGATGGTTGCTACCATCTTTTCAGCGGTCATTGCGCGCGGTACAGTTCCTCACTCTCATGCCTACTCTACAGAGAGGAGGAAAGAAAAATAGAACTATACGCCCCTGAACCGACCCACGGTAGCTGTGGCTGTAACAGCCGTGAGCGCATGTCTTGAATCAAGTGCGTTCCTGTGTTCTGATTCATTTCTAGGTCAGAGTGAGTAACACAGACCAGCCCAGTGCTCGCAGGATACGTGTGTACTTTGACTGGGGGTGTTGCGTGTCTGTGGGGAGAGAGGGGGGGGGGGGGTTGATATTTGAGAGTTTGAGAGAAACTGCTTTGGGAATGAAAAAAAAAAAGAACAAAATATGAAAATAGAAATTTAAATGAAATCCTGCAGACTTAAAAGAGTTGGAGATTATAATGACAATTGTGTCATTTTGTTTTCCTCTATCGATGTTATGAGAGAAGGACAGACATACAGAGATATTTAAGATAGACACACATATACGCGATTTTTTAAAAAGATCTTGGGAAATCTGTGATAAACACAGAGGATAGATACATTATTATATTTAAGACTTCAGGAGAAAAACAACGTGGCCGAAGGTCAGGACACATAGGTAGAAGATCCAGAGATTTGGAAGTGGATTTAAATACAAATACCTAGCAAAAAGAATGAGAAATATATCAATGATGATGATGATGATGATGAGTTCGGATGCAAAAAGAGTGGTCTAAAAGGGAAATATTTGTATGAGGGGAAGTAAAAAAAAAGTAACCCACATAAAGGGACGTAATTATTGAAAAAGTATGAAAAAACTGACTGCCTCTCGAGTCTTTTCATATATGTTTCAGTGGTTACGTCTCTTGATTTGCGATTACTTTTTGACTCGCCTTATACACACACACACGCCACACCATACTAGGAAGGGTACCTGGCGCTGCCCAGGCAAATAAGGTACATGGATACATCTACCACCATGTAAGAAAGTTCAGATGAAACCAGGAAGTGGACACCAACGAAAAATCATCGACATGTAGCTTTGTCTGAGATCATCGACATAATCCGTGTAGATTGGTCTGAGATCATCGACATAATTCCTGTAGCTTGGTAGGTACGTTTGGTGTGAGATCATATGACAGTTTGTATTTACTTGGAATACCGGAAACCGTCCCACCACCAGAGTTCCTTTCTCTGGGACTAGGCTAGTATTACATCTGTCCATCTGCCTGCCTGCCTGCCTGCCTGCCTGTCTGATATACAGAAGTGTTAATTTTTATCTTTATTGATCTATGGTATGGACCACTAAGTGCACATTATGACCAATAGAAGTTCAGTTCTGTGGTTCAGAAGAGTCGTAATCTTGTGATGCGCTCTGTTCAGTTAACGATGAAAGTACAGGCCCCGCCAGCTACATGGTATAATCAGAGCATGATTTACAATTAGCGGCTCATATTTTCTACCACACTATGAATTTTGCTCCGAGGTCTTTTATCTCAGGTGTGTCACTGTCTTGTCCACATGATGATGATGATGATGATGCATGGACTATCATAGCTTTCATTAGTCTTCTTCTCTTCTTTTTCGGTCCATATTTATCTGTGAGCTGCCGTATTATCTATAGGTGTCTCTAATTAAGACTGTTTTTGCAGTTCCTGCATAGAAATGCAGAGCTTATCTTCTTTGGTGATTTCATTTGGTCATTATGATAAATTTCAGTATATCATAAATGGGTCGGTTCTGGAGGATGTGTTTCACGTGTTGAAGTACCTTGCTGGAGGATGTGTTTCACGTGTTGAAGTACCTTGTTGGAGGATGTGTTTCACGTGTTGAAGTACCTTGTTGGAGGATGTGTTTCACATGTTGAAGTACCTTGTTGGAGGATGTGTTTCACGTGTTGAAGTACCTTGTTGGAGGATGTGTTTCACGTGTTGAAGTACCTTGTTGGAGGATGTGTTTCACATGTTGAAGTACCTTGCTGGAGGATGTGTTTCACATGTTGAAGTACCTTGCTGGAGGATGTGTTTCACGTGTTGAAGTACCTTGTTGGAGGATGTGTTTCACGTGTTGAAGTACCTTGTTGGAGGATGTGTTTCACATGTTGAAGTACCTTGTTGGAGGATGTGTTTCACGTGTTGAAGTACCTTGTTGGAGGATGTGTTTCACGTGTTGAAGTACCTTGTTGGAGGATGTGTTTCACATGTTGAAGTACCTTGTTGGAGGATGTGTTTCACGTGTTGAAGTACCTTGCTGGAGGATGTGTTTCACATGTTGAAGTACCTTGCTGGAGGATGTGTTTCACGTGTTGAAGTACCTTGTTGGAGGATGTGTTTCACATGTTGAAGTACCTTGTTGGAGGAAGTGTTTCACATGTTGAAGTACCTTGTTGGAGGAAGTGTTTCACATGTTGAAGTACCTTGTTGGAGGATGTGTTTCACATGTTGAAGTACCTTGTTGGAGGAAGTGTTTCACATGTTGAAGTACCTTGTTGGAGGATGTGTTTCACATGTGAAGTACCTTGTTGGAGGAAGTGTTTCACATGTTGAAGTACCTTGTTGGAGGATGTGTTTCACATGTTGAAGTACCTTGTTGGAGGAAGTGTTTCACATGTTGAAGTACCTTGGTGCGTAAAGGGGAGGAACTGTCAACCTTTTGGCTTCGGAGTCGGCCGTGTCCTGTTCTGAGACAGAATATACCGACTCTTTCACTTCAGTTTAGCAGATAGTAGTCATAATGTGGTGATCTTTGTGGCCTACCGTAGGTTGGTCTCGTGTTTCTTTGTTTCTTCTGAATAAGCTAGTTCGTTTTAAAATGTGTTTTAGAAAGTTTAAAAAATTGACTTACAGAAAGCAACGGTCATCCACACTTTTGTTAATCACTGCTGTGCCCATTTTTCAATATATGTAACGTTTTTTTAAAACAACTCACCATGCATCAAGTACAAAAAAAACAAACTTTATGCATGTAAAGTATCTGAAATAAAATTTCATAAAAGCAATTCCTTTACAAAATTGATGACTGGCCTGTTTCTTTCTTTGGACCACCATGCTTGTGTGGGTGAAAAGAATCTTTCCACCGCAAGCATTATGAGCTAATGTCAGTGGGGAAAACCCACCAAAAACTGGGTTATCTTCAAAATCTCATTGTCTTGCTCTTCACATCTCCGTTACTCAGGGTAGCTGCAGCACTTCTTGTGATTCCAGGCCGACTTTCCATCATATGTGGCAGCAGATTTCTTAAAACTGAAAATGTTTATCGAGACACTTTGTTTCATCAGTTTGTACACTTTTCTATCAGTTTCTCTCTCTCTCCCTCTCTCTCTCTCCCCCTCCCCCCCCCCTCTCTCTCTCTCTCTCTCTCTCTCTCTTGTTTCTACATCTTCCCAGGAGCTAAATCTACATCTTCCCAGGAGCTATCTTCAAGTTCTAGTCACTTAAACCTAGAACATTGCTGAAAAGGCAGCATCGACATCATAAATAATCTCCTTCATTCATGAGGCTAGATGGATAAACTGTAGAAATACCATAAACAGTACGCACACGACAAAAAAGCCAGCATTACACGCTGTCCACATATGAGATTGAAAATGGAAGCTAATGGCGGTCGGAACTGAACATGCTCTAAGCATTGTAAAAAAAAAAAATGTAATATCAGAAGTGGAAACTATTGCCGATGTAATTGGTCGAGTAGCCAACTTCTTAATTCTACATGTAACGCTTGGTAGTTACCGACAGAAAATAATCTCCCATTTTTATGTAAATCTGTCAGAGTGAAGACAAAAACGTTTAGTTGCTGCAAATGTGCACACAGAAAAAGAGGGGAGAAATTCGTTAAAATGTATCACGACAGTAAATTTTACTCCCAAAAATAGGACATGTCATAAATGAGGACTTAATGAGGGACCCTATTCAAATTGAATATAACTATCTCTGATCTCGTTAAGAATACACGTAATAATACATTACTCACTGCTGCATGAATTCCAGAATAACACTCACATACAATATTCATTGTCATATGCCATTGTCGTTAGCATTTTAACTCACAGCTGGGCTAGAAAACATTAGCATGTTAGCTCGCAGCTCGGCTAGCAAACCTTAGCATGCTAGCTCACAGCTGGGCTAGCAAACCTACCTAAGCATGTTAGCTCGCAGCTGGGCTAGCAAACTTTGCCATGTTAGCTCACAGCCGGGCTAGCAAACCTTAACATGTTGGCTTACAGCTGGGCCAGCAAACTTTACCATGTTAGCTCACAGCCAGGCTAGCAAACCTTAGCATGTTGGCTTACAGCTGGGCTAGCAAACCTTTGCAAAAGAAAGCTAAATTGTCATTATCTACTTTTCTTTGCTAATCGTAACACTGAGAAATTATTTCTGTACTAAATAATTCTGCTGTCGTCTTTACTATTCTCTTTCTGATTGCCTGCTTATGGATCAGTAGATTTGATAGCACAGCAAGGCTAATCATCCTATAACTTAGCATTTTATTTTGTCCGGGTGATGATTTAGCAATGAGTACACTGACCTAGCACGACCTGGCACTACCCAGTATGAGAATCCAAACAGAGTTGTTCGTTCTTGTATAACCTATCTTCAGCTACATTTGCCTGGCTGGCTGTCTGATTGCCACATCAGAAATGTCTGTCTTACTAGTTACTTAAATTACTTACGGATAGAATGATATCATGAGTGGAAAATAGTTCAGTGTTGAGAGTGCTGGAAAATAATGAGTGGAAAAATAGAGTAGAGAATGCCAGTGGGTAAGAAAAGAGGAGTTAGTAAAGGAAAAAATGTCAGCAGAGAGTGAACTCATTTTATATTCAAACGTGAAGAAACGGGCGCTCCTGTGAGCATTCTGCCTTCAGACATTCTACTTTCACTGTATCGCAAACATTCTGATTAGTACAAGTATCCCAAACATTCTGATTAGTACAAGTATCGCAAACATTCTGATTAGTACAAGTATCGCAAACATTCTGATTAGTACAAGTATCGCAAACATTCTGATTAGTACAAGTATCGCAAACATTCTGATTAGTACAAGTATCGCAAACATTCTGATAAGTACAAGTATCGCAAACGTTCTGATTAGTATAAGTATCGCAAACGTTCTGATTAGTATAAGTATCGCAAACGTTCTGATTAGTATAAGTATCGCAAACGTTCTGATTAGTACAAGTATCGCAAACGTTCTGATTAGTACAAGTATCGCAAACGTTCTGATTAGTATAAGTATTGCAAACGTTCTGATTAGTATAAGTATCGCAGACGTTCTGATTAGTATAAGTATCGCACACGTTCTGATTAGTATAAGTATCGCAAACGTTCTGATTAGTATAAGTATCGCAAACGTTCTGATTAGTATAAGTATCGCAAACGTTCTGATTAGTATAAGTATCGCAAACGTTCTGATTAGTACAAGTAATTCTAGATAACATAAAGAGCTGGGGGGGGGGGATGAAATGACAAGTCTTTTAGAAAAGGAGGAGAGGAACTAAGCTAGTTGGAGTGTTAACAGAAATTTGAAGGAGGTTGCGGAGTTACTGTTTTCTTTCTTCAGTTTTCCCCAAGTTCCAGAACTTGTATCACCTTTCGGTGTCTTAGTGTTACAAATGTCCGTATCACCTTTCGGTGTCTTAATGTTACATGTGTCTGTAACACCTTTCGGTGTCTTAATGTTACAAGTGTCTGTATCACCTTCCAGTGTCTTAATGTTACAAATGTATGTATCACCTTTAGGCGCCTTAATGATGCATACAAGTGTATGTATCACCTTTGGGTGTCTTAATGTTACAAGTGTATGTATCACCTTTAGGTGTCTTAATGTTACAAGTGTATGTATCACCTTTCAGTGTCTTAATGTTACAAGTTTCTGTATCACCTTTAGGTGTCTTAATGTTACAAGTGTCTGCATCACCTTCCAGTGTCTTAATGTTACAAATGTATGTATCACCTTTAGGCGCCTTAATGATACATACAAGTGTATATATCACCTTTGGGTGTCTTAATGTTACAAGTTTCTGTATCACCTTTAGGTGTCTTAATGTTACAAGTGTCTGCACCACCTTTGGGTGTCTTAATGTTACAAGTGTCTGCCATTCAGCTGCGAGAGTTGTTTGTTCCCTGGCACTATATAGCCAAAGTGAACGCCTAGCAGAAATGTGTATGTGTTTTATAAGACAATGGAAAAAAAAACTGCACAGGCTTCAATATCGTTGTATTGGTTTCTTAGCCTCTCTTCTCCCAGTCTTCTCTGTAAGGAGAGGTATTCATTCAAGATCATAATTAGCACGCAGCATTTTCAGAGACGTGTTTTAGTAAATGTTAACCACACAAAAAGTTTTTCCACACTGTCATTTTTTTTATTAAAACCACTGGAAAAACACATCACAAAGTAACTTAATGACACGTGCAAGAAAACAGTTTACTCTGTAACAGTCAAGTCAAGACTTTAGACTCAATCATCCCTGCCACACGGCTCACGATAAAATGACAGAAAAATGGTTCATCATCATCATGTGCCATGCCAGGAGGCGTCGACGACCATGTCTCTCCACAGTTTCAGATCTTTCATGTTATTCATCAGTTCTATTGTTGTGCCTGTCCCATGCCCTTTTGTCAAACCGTCTAAGATTTTTTTTCTCCTTGTCTAACTCTCCCTATCCTACTCTCAATGTTCCTTGTTGTCACGATATTTTCTATCTCTTCTCTTCTCATTATATGGCCAACAAACCCTGTAGTGTGTTTAGTAAGGTTTGTTTCTCACTGGCTTTCCTTGGACATTTTTTATTTGTTCTTTGGGGGGGGGGGGGGTAAAGACGCCCGATAAGGTAATCAGCGATCCATACTTGATATGCCAGCGTCAGGGTTAGCGACCCATAGCTGACCAAGACCCTGTCCCACCTCTCCGTGGTACCCTCCAGTAACAGGCCTAGCCTGGCTAACGGGGCAGGGATCGCCATAGTCCCCATGGTGGTGGAGTCTGCTAAAGAAGCATTGCACACCCCCTGCTTTTTAGCTGTACTCCAGGACTGAAAAAGTGGCCGCCATAACCCGCTCCCACGCCGATACGATGTTGTGCTTCAACATCTCTACAGCATCAGCTGCAAATAACAACAGCTCTGAGTTACAGGAAGTTCGTACAAGTACAAAATGTATAAACTAGGAAAAAAGTAGGAGCAGCTTTATTATTTAACGAATACAAAGTCTTGACGTTTCGGCGTGAGCCTTAATCATACAAACACATATGGGACGAAGAATTAGAGAGAGGAGATAAAGTATAGGACTATTGGAAGAACAAAAGATAGTTAAGACGTAAAAAACGTTTGTCGCAGTGAAAATAACTTAGTAGAAGAATCAGAGAGAGGAGACAAATTATAGGATCACATAAAACTGTGTTAATGAAATTTTAAAAAATGAAAAAAAAATTAATCAAGCAATATAATTAGAATAAAACTTATCTGAATATTTTAGACGGGTTTCAAATAATTCTTGGTTTGCGCGCAATCAACGTAAACAAGAAGTGACTGTTACCAGGGTGATGGCTCATACGTTTTGAGAAGTGTAAAATAGTGCATGATTAAGTGTAAAAAATGTTGAGAGAAAAGGGATGCGCAGAGAAAGAGCAGAGAATTCTACAAAGAACAAGAATGATCGGAGAGTTAGTAACCATGGACAATGCTTTTGAGGAAGTGAAAAGTAGTGTTACATAGTCGCGAATGGATAGAGAATTGTAATGTTAAATAGTGGACAATGAAAGGGAAAGGATGGTAGTCTATATAGGAGAAGGTGAAATGAATGATTATGGTTGTGGTAGAGGAGTAAGCAGTGTGATGGTCCATGAGCAGTCTAAACAAAGTGCAACAAATGAGAATGAGTATGATTGTGGAAGATTATGTGTAGTTAAATAACGAGTTCAGACCATGTGGTTCCAGTGTCCCATAATCCTGAATGTAGCGATTCTCAAGTGCTAAGCGGCTTGTGTCATCAGCGTAACATTGTTTGATGGCCGTTACCAGAAAATCAGATTTACTTCTATGGTTGGGGTCATTGAAATGAGTAGGGATGGGTTTCGAAGCATGCTGGGTGATATCGTATAGATGATAAAGAGCTGAAGGTCAAACGCGGCCTGTGGGCCCAGTTCCTCACCTTTTGCACATAAAAATCAGTGAATCAGTCAGTCTCGTGAGTCTGTTTTCTTTTGTTCTTAACTTTTCACTGTGGGGTGGGTAGGCCATGTCTGTCTTTTGTTCTTAACTTTTCACTATAGAGTGGGTAGGCCTTGTCTGCCTTTTGTTCTTAACTTTTCACTATAGAGTGGGTAGGCCTTGTCTGCCTTTTGTTCTTAACTTTTCACTGTGGAGTGGGTAGGCCATGTCACGGTTGCTCTTTTAAAGCCAGTTTTGCCAGGGTTGATGTGCAGTCTTAACTCTTCCTGAAGGTCCAGACCAGCCTTGGCTCCATCTTTGCCATGTCTGTATACCAGAGAACAAACTGTTGGTGGGAGATTACATAGAGGCATGTGTAGAAGCTGACCAACAGCAAGAATGCATATTTGAGGCATATTTGTCTCGGTACACTCTGGAGCATATTTAGTTAAAAAAAAAAACCATTCGTTTCTGGTAAAAATGTGGATGTATAGACAAGGATATCTGTCTCTAAACAAATGGATGTATGTGTAGACAAGGATATCTGTCTCTAAACAAATGGTTATGTGTGTAAACAAGCATATCTGTCTCTAAACAAATGGATGTGTTACACAACAAGCAAATCTGTCTCTAAACAAATGGATGTGTGTGTAAACAAGCATATCTGTCTGTAAACAAATGGATGTGTGTGTAAATAAGGATATCTATCTCTAAACAAATTGGTGTGTGTGTAAACAAGCATATCTGTCTCTAAACAAATGGATGTGTGTGTAAATAAGGATATCTATCTCTAAACAAATGGATGTGTGTGTAAACAAGCATATCTGTCTCTAAACAAATGGATATGTGTGTAAATAAGGATATCTATCTCTAAGCAAATTGATGTGTGTGTAAACAAGCATATCTGTCTCTAAACAAATGGATATGTGTGTAAATAAGGATATCTATCTCTAAACAAATTGATGTGTGTGTAAACAAGCATATCTGTCTCTAAACAAATGGATATGTGTGTAAATAAGGATATCTATCTCTAAACAAATTGATGTGTGTGTAAACAAGCATATCTGTCTCTATACAAACAGATGTGTGTGCAGGCAACCATAACTTTTTACATATAGATATGAGTAATCAGTCCTACCAGTGTCTTGAAATATTTGGATGTATGTATAGTCATTCAAACATGCACTGTTATGAGAATGGATATATGAATATTCATCTACAAAAATATTTATATACATATAATCACACACATTTCTAGTAGTAAGCATCTGTTTGTGCCATATTTTTAAGTTGCTGTAAAATATCTTAACAGATCTGAAAGACCACTAGTGAAATTTTCTGGCTTGGTGACTCCAGAAATAATTGAAGTTACAGTACTTGTTGATAATACTGTTGTGTACAGCCTTCTGTTTCTTTATGTTATAGGAGGAATGCCTTTGTATTTGCTGCATCTGGAGCCTTAGTGGAATTTTTTTTTCCATACTTATGCTTTCTTTCCATTAGCTCATATTTTCCAGAAGTTTTTTTAATTCAGATGGAGTTCTAGTTTTTGCAGAATATTAGACAAGGTTACCTAGCTGAGTTCCTCACTTACTAAAAATAAACATCATTTATTTGTTTGTATATACAAAAACTGATTTTTCACTAAACACTTTGCCTTTAGAATTGTGAAGATTCTGTATGAAACTCAATGGTGTGAATTCTAGACTGCTAAAAATTAAAATCCCTTTCTATACTTAAATCCTAATTAAATATATACTCTGTTTCAGTGCTATGCGTATTCTTTTGACCAAGCTGCCACGACCCTGGATCGTGGATGAGAAAAAGGATGATGGATACACAGCTCTGCATTTGGCATCTCTGAACAATCATGTGGAGGTTGCAGAACTATTGGTCCACCAGGTATTTCTTCGTTTAATCATTTAGAGAGACGTGACAAATGAAAATGTATGGATTTTGAAGAGATTTAAAGCATAAAAGAGTATGCATAAGAAGGGAGATAGTGAAGCATAGGAAGATAAAATAAGAAAACATACTTCAGGCTTGTGTGGAGTGCTCAGACAAGAAGTGATTTGGATTTTTTTTTTTTTCAGATTTTGAAATATTTGCATATATGTAAATGAGATATCGTTGGGATGGGAACCAAAGTCTTAAAATGACAGTCATTTATGTTTGATACATCTTATATGCTGAAAGTAATTGTATATATTTGTAATGATTTTGTGTGTGAAACAGAGTTGGTGTATGCTGAACCATCAGAAAGCAAGTGTGGACAGTATGTGGTTATAAGGCATCATCATTATTCCTGACTCTGAATGTATGTGCTGTCAATAAGAGGTCATTTTCTGAATTTATGTGCTGTCAGTAAACAGTCATTTTCTGAATGTATGTGCTGTCAATAAGAGGTCATTTTCTGAATTTATGTGCTGTCAGTAAACAGTCATTTTCTGAATTTATGTGCTGTCAGTAAACAGTCATTTTCTGAATTTATGTGCTGTCAGTAAACAGTCATTTTCTGAATTTATGTGCTGTCAGTAAACAGTCATTTTCTGAATTTATGTGCTGTCAGTAAACAGTCATTCTCTTACACTTAGACATTTATTCACACATAACTAATTAACAATAAAAGATATATTGCAGTTGAAGGGTCATTATTTCCTTAGCCAATCCCTGAGCAGACTATAGCATGTTTGTGTGTGTGTGTGTGCTATCTTTAGAAATGCTAAAAATAAACTGTCTGCGACTGCGTTTTGACTGTGACCAGTCACATGAGGTCAGGTTTTTTGTGGCGTTACGTTGGTGCGGAAAAGATTTTCAGATTTTAAAACATTTCGGGCTCAAGATTTCTGGATAAGGGACAGTCAGCCTGTGTTTGCTTCTCTGCTTAGTGGTTATGATAGTACAGGTAGATGATGATGATGATGATGTTACAGGAGTAACAGAGTCAGATGACAAGAATAAAACATACAACAAAGCGGGGTGGATAAAGGATTTCAAAATTGAGAATGGAGAATAAAAAGGAGACTGGAATACTGAGTAAGATAATGGAAATTTTTAAAAAAATATATATTACTGAGTGATGGGTTAATAAGAAAGTTCTGCGAAATACAGAACTGGAAATTAAATGGAAGCTGCTACACTGGAAGATTACAGGTGTTGTTTTTTTTTTTCAACCTTTGATTTTTGTTTCTCGAGATCCTGAACGTCTTCTTTCTTAGGGTAAAGCCAACATGGACATTCAGAATGTCAACCTGCAGACTCCACTTCACTTGGCTGTAGAAAGACAACATACACAGATTGTCAGAGTAAGACTAGGATTGCTGTGACTGCCATCACTGTTTGTATTAAATGTCATTTCAGATGAATAATGTGTTATTTTTTAAGTGAGAAAAATAGTGGAGTCATTTTTGCAGAGCTTTTTTTTTTTTTTGTAGTTTTTCATTTTGCTAGAGATGCATACAGCAGTTTGTTATTCATGTATAGATTTTTATTTAGCTGAACAAATTTCCACATTGATGTAATTAATTATTAATGCACAGGTAAGGTAAAGGTAAGTATAGCCCTATTGTGCCATTAAGGCACTGAAGGGAGATGTTAGTATCCATATTTTCGTTGACCTGTTGGCACACTACAGGGTGATGTGGTCAGTATCAGGCCCGGCCACCTGCAGAAGGAGCTAGGTGCCTACTAATACAGCTGGGTGACTGGGGTGCCTCTTGCCAGAATTGAACCCCAGACCTTCACTATGAGAGACCAGTACACTAACCACTTTGCTACTCAGGTACCCATTAAGGTACAGATTTTCATTTAAATAAACAACCTTTCATTTTTGAATGGTTAAACAGATTTCCAGTTCGTTGTATTTATTATTCATGTACAGATTTTCATCATTCAGTCAAACAAATTTCACCATTGATGCAGTGAATTTCATTCAGTCAGATAGATTTCCTCTTTTATGGCATTCTGAATGATAGAACTTAAGTATTATTGTTCTGATTTAGATTTTGATATTCTAAGATCAACCATCTGAGCAAGTTATCAGATTAATTATAATGGTAAAAGAGGCCACATCATGCCAGTGGGGGCAGCATCCGTATTTGCCACAACCAGATCAGCGCACTAGAGGGTGATGTAGTCATCGTCGTCATCATCACTACACTGTATTGTGTTTCCTTCCCCAGCTCCATAAAGGGCCAGGTACCTATTTCTACAGCTGGATGACTGGTGTGCCTTCTGCCCAGATTCAGACCACCCTCTTTTGTCCGTGAGAGATGAGTGCACTAACCATTTCACCACCCAGGTGTTCTACCACATTTGTGAATGTTTCTAAAAATCTTGTGTCCAGTGTTAGATAACTTTCTAAACTGATATAGTTTGACAATATATTATGATAGATATAGTTTGACAGTGTATTATGATAGATATAGTTTGACAGTGTATTATGATAGATATAGTTTGACAGTGTATTATGATAGATATAGTTTGACAGTGTATTATGATAGATATAGTTTGACAGTGTATTATGATAGATAGTTTGACAGTGTATTATGATAGATATAGTTTGACAGTGTATTATGATAGATATAGTTTGACAGTGTATTATGATAGATATAGTTTGACAGTGTATTATGATAGATATAGTTTGACAGTGTATTATGATAGATATAGTTTGACAATATATTATGATAGATATAGTTTGACAGTGTATTATGATAGATATAGTTTGACAGTGTATTATGATAGATATAGTTTGACAGTGTATTATGATAGACATAGTTTGACAGTGTATTATGATAGATATAGTTTGACAGTGTATTATGATAGATATAGTTTGACAGTGTATTATGATAGATATAGTTTGATGGTATATTATGATAGATATAGTTTGACAGTGTATTATGATAGATATAGTTTGACAGTGTATTATGATAGATATAGTTTGATGGTATATTATGATAGATATAGTTTCTCAGTATAGTTTGACAGTATATAATGATAGATATAATTTGACAGTATATTATGATACATATAGTTTGACATTAGATATGCTGATGACACAGTA
The DNA here is from genome assembly GCA_009760885.1 of Achatina immaculata. Classification (NCBI taxonomy): domain Eukaryota; kingdom Metazoa; phylum Mollusca; class Gastropoda; order Stylommatophora; family Achatinidae; genus Lissachatina; species Lissachatina immaculata. The sequence goes on along the minus strand of CM019720.1, from coordinate 63,513,052 downwards.
TTACTGTCCACAACACAAAAAGGAATGGAAAAACTAATTATGTCAGTCCGTAAGAACAGTGAAGAACAAAACCTCTATCTTAATGCAAAGAAAACTAAATTGATGACAACTGACAAAACAAACAAGGCAGCTGAAATAAGTATCAATGAGGAAAAACTGGAAGAAGTGGAGAGTTTTGAATATCTTGGATCACTACTAACTAGTAGTGGAGATGCAATGAGGAAAATTAAAAGGAGGACATCTATCGCTCTTCAGAAAGTAAAACAAATAAAGAATCTGTGGAGAGGAACAGACAGAACTACAAAAATAAGATTTTTAAGGGCATGCATCTTTCCCATCACAGCATATGCCTGTGAGACTTGGACACTTAACAAAACAGCTGAGAAACACATAAATGCCTTTGAATGTAAATGCTACAGAAGAGTTCTTCAAATATCATGGACACAAAAAAGAACAAATATATCCATACTACAAGAACTTAATGTTGAAAAAGGCTGGCTAGTAAAGAGGATTAAAGAGAGAAAACTTAAATATTTTGGACACATTAAACATCATGATAATCTAGAGAAGACCGTCTTGGAAGGGTACATAATGGGAAAAAGAAAGAGAGGAAGACCAAGGCAAAGATGACTGCAAGACATCGTTGATGATCTGCAAATGGATGCATCAGCAGCAGGCCATCTTGCTCACAACTGAGAGGCCTACAGGAGCGCTGTTAGGGAGGCAAAGTTCTGCAAGGACATGCAAATGAATAAATGATAGTTTGACAGTATATTATGATAGATATAGTTTGACAGTACATTATGATAGATATAGTTTGATGGTATATTATGAATGTACATAGTTAAAGAGTGTTTAAAAACTTGTTTAACTGAGTGAGATTTTAGTTTGCCTCATTTGAGGCATTTTTTTTTAAACGTATTGTGTTTGTTTCTGTCAGTTACTGGTAAGGGAAGGATGTAATTTGAACATTCCTGACAAGGATGGAGACACACCCCTGCATGAAGCTTTGAGACACCACACACTTTCTCAGCTACGCCAGCTGCAGGATATGCAGGATGTTGGGAAGGTAAATGAGGAGTGAGTGTGAAGGTCATTATTGTGTTTGACATCATATATCCCCCCCCCCCTCACCAACCCCCTTTTTTATATCCTTGGATTTTGGTCCGTGGTCAAGTTTATTTTCATTTTTGTATACAAAAACAGGAATCACAGAGAGATGTCAGGTCACTGAATCATAACACTCTGGAGAGTAGGGCAGCTGTGAGACAAGAGTCAGTGTGTACTTTGCCAAAAAAAAACATGAATAAGCAATCGCGTGCATGTGTGTGTGTGTGCGTGCACAGGTACAGTGTCATGATGCAGCATCCAGGTTTTGCTTGTCCATGCTTCCAGCCTCTTTCTTCATGCCTGCCTCTTTCAGATGCCTCATGATAATCCAAATAGAACTCGTTATTGATTGTCTGACCATGTGGAACAAACCCATGATGAACGGTGCGTTTCCAGTCAGAAAAGATGATCAATAGAACCTTCACATTTGAGCAACTCTGGTGGGTCGTTTTTTTTTAAAATCGAGACAGTGTTGTTCCACCCCACTGTGATGATTGCCCTTTGTTTTGACATTGTAGCCATAAATCCATATTTTGTCACCAGTTACGACATTTTTCAAGAAATTTCATCAGCATTCGAACAGTCAAACAGCTCTTGACTGATTGTGACTGAGTTCTCTTTTTTTTTTTTTTCATCTATCAGAAGACACCGGACAAAGTTAGCATCAACTCGATGCATATTCAGTCTTTCTTTCAGAATCATGTGGCACAAACTTTTACAAATTCCTACTTCATTGGACACTTCATGGACAGTCAGGTGCCAGTTAGCACAAATTACAGAACTCACTTTCTCAGCATGATCATCATCCATGGATATTAAAGGTTGTCTGGATTTTGAATCATCTTCTGTTGAAATTCTTCTAGATTTGAAAATTTGGTAACACTCATGACATTGTGACCAGGTCGGACAATTGCTCCTGTAGGCCATTTGAAGCTTTTGAAGAGTTGCAGTAAAAACTGTACCTAATCTGAAACAGAATTCACGCAGACACATTGCTCTTTAAGATGCTTCATCGCTCAGTACATCAAATTGCCAAGTGCACTTCTAGGATGTTCACTTTACCACATGTAGCTCGATGACTAATGGTCATGGCATGATGTAGTGATTACTAGAACATATATCAAGGTCACTGTTACATATACGTGCAGCAGCTAGCTCAATGCCTCATTTTATTGCCATGCCATGTTAAAAGTCCGATTTCTTTTTTAAAAGGCCTTGTATGTGTTTTACATAACGATGAAGACTGCCCAGAAGACTTTATTTTAGATGCATTCTTGAAATTAAACAAAGCCACCATTTTCCTGTTTTCATCCTACTCTGTCTGATGATTTTCACAACAATGGCTGCAGAGAACTCAGTCTTATGGTTCGCAAAAGGTTAGAAACCAGCCACACTTTCCATCAGTATATTCTTACATCCATCCATTTTTGTATTGAACTTTTTCTATATCTATCCATCTTTGTAGCACTCTGTCCATCCATTTTGCTAGTGATTCAGTCAGTTCTTTTATGTTTTGTTAGCTTCTGATGGGACTGGGGACCCCGGGTGCTGATAAGAAGTCCAGTGCATCCATTGCCTGCTTTCTGGCTGCCAACGGAGCTGACCTTAATCTCAAGAACAAGAAAGGTCAAACCCCTCTTGATCTTTGTCCTGACCCTAATCTCTGCAAAGCTTTGGCCAAATGCCACAAGGAGCGCAACAGGTAGGTCTGTAGTTGCAGTAGACTGAAGTAATGACACTTACATCTTACATTTTATCTTACATCCTTCCCATGCCGTTAAACGTCACATAGAGCTTGCATGGTAGTCCACCAGGTTTTCCTGTTTTTGGTGCGTCTTTCAACCTCATCAAGGGATCTTATGCCCACAAAACTGGCCTCTCATAACAATGTCCTCTTTAGAGTTTCACGTGGCGACCTCTTTTTTCTTCAGCCTGTTATGTTCCACTTGATATCTTGTTTTGGGATTCTTTGACTGTTTCTTCTCATCACATGACTGACATATGACCATCTTCTTTTTCTGATCACCCATGAGACACGTTGTTGTTTGCTCATCTGCCTTATCTCTGCGTTGTTCTTGAATTCATTCCACTTTATACCAAGTATTTTCCTTAGGCATTTGTTTTCAGAAGAGTATAATTTGTTGTCTATTTCTTTAGTAGTTTTCCAGCTTTCACATGTATAAATGAGGGCGGATATTACATTTGAATTGAATAATCTTAACTTGGTTTTTGTGCTTATAACTTTTGAATGCCATTGTTATCAAGATTCTTGAAGGTCAGTGCTGCTTTTGCAATTCTTTCTTTCTGGTGTCACCATCCTGGTGTGCGTAGCTGCTGAGATATGCAAACTGGTTTACTTCTTCAACAGCTATTCCTTCTACGTATATTTTTCCTTCATGATTAATGAGAAGTTTCATTATTTTTGTTTTTTCATTGTTAATTTCAAGTCTTATTTTACTAGCCAGTGAAGACAGGGTATCTGTTTTTTCTTGCATCGATTTCACATTGTCACCGATAAGAGTTATGTATCTGCAAAATCAAGATCTTTTAATTGGATCCCATGTACCTAATCAATGCCTGTTTTACCTATGCAGCATTTTTTTCATTATGAACTCTATGGCAATTCAAAAAAGCAAGGGAATTTATATACATTCATGTTTCATGCCTGTTTCAGTCTGGAACCATTTGCTTATTCCTTCTTCTGTGTTGACTGCACAAACATATCCGTTGTAGAGATTCTTAATGATGATGACAATTTTAGATGGTATTCCATATATATTCTTAAAATTCTTCACAATGAATCTCTGTGTTTGCTATCAAATGCCTTTTTTAAAGTCTAATGGTTTCTGCTTTTCAATATGTTCTTCAAGTATTATTCTTAGAGTAAAGACCTGGTCGAGACAGCTTCTTCCCTTTCAAAATCCTGCTTGTTCTTCTCTCATTGCAGTATCCACTTTATCTTTAATTCTATTCAGAATAACTTTGCAAAATACTTTTGATACAACTGATAGTAAGATTACCCCTCTCCAGTTATTGCAGTCACTAAGGTTTCCTTTTCTGGGGGACATTTTAACAATTCCTTTTTTTCCTTTTAGAAGGGACGTTTTCTTCTTTCCAAATTTTATTAAACATTCTCTGTAGTTGTCTCATGTTGTCACTGTTAATAGCTTTTAAAATTTTGGCTGTTTTAACATTTCATGGCACTGAGCTGTTAATTAATGATAGAATAAAGTATTTTAATGATCTAATTCATTTTTAAAATGTTACAGTACAGAAAAATGTTATCTTTTTTTCTGAGCTCATTTTTGTTTTCAGAATGGCTTCCTTACTTACAAGCTAGCTGATGTCAAATGTAATAGTTGTTATTATTTGAACTTTGTGTGAATATGTGTCTGACTTGTGTGTTGTTTTTTTTCATTGGATTTTTTTTTTGAAGGGGGGGGAATCATATTTAACTCTTTTACTGCGTGCTCTGTGAGAACAAATTTTGATGAGAAACTTTGGTAGAAAGAAACTGGAAGGGTGGTCACTGTGTAGCTGAAAAATATGAGTGGGTAAATGTGCAAGTTTTCATTTTATCTTTACTTTGCCTTAGTACCGCTCTGAGAATTGATTCATGTAGGGGTTAGTATCACTCAGAGTATTGATTGACATAGGGCTTAGTATCACTCAGAGTATTGATTGACATAGGGCTTAGTATCACTCAGAGTATTGATTGACATAGGGCTTAGTATCACTCAGAGTATTGATTGACATAGGGCTTAGTATCACTCAGAGTATTGATTGACATAGGGCTTAGTATCACTCAGAGTATTGATTGACATAGGGCTTAGTATCACTCAGAGTATTGATTGACATAGGGCTTAGTATCACTCAGAGTATTGATTGACATAGGGCTTAGTATCACTCAGAGTATTGATTGACATAGGGCTTAGTATCACTCAGAGTATTGATTGACATAGGGCTTAGTATCACTCAGAGTATTGATTGACATAGGGCTTAGTATCACTCAGAGTATTGATTGACATAGGGCTTAGTATCACTCAGAGTATTGATTGACATAGGGCTTAGTATCACTCAGAGTATTGATTGACATAGGGCTTAGTATCACTCAGAGTATTGATTGACATAGGGCTTAGTATCACTCAGAGTATTGATTGACATAGGGCTTAGTATCACTCAGAGTATTGATTGACATAGGGCTTAGTATCACTCAGAGTATTGATTGACATAGGGCTTAGTATCACTCAGAGTATTGATTGACATAGGGCTTAGTATCACTCAGAGTATTGATTGACATAGGGCTCAGTATCACTCAGAGTATTGATTGACATAGGGCTTAGTATCACTCAGAGCACTGATTGACATAGGGCTTAGTATCACTCAGAGCACTGATTCACACAGGGCTTAGTATCACTCAGAGCACTGATTCACACAGGGCTTAGTTTCACTCAGAGTATTGATTCACACAGGGCTTAGTTTCACTCAGAGCATTGATTCACACAGGGCTTAGTATCACTCAGAGCATTGATTGACATAGGGCTTAGTATCACTCAGAGCATTGATTCACATAGGCATGCAAGATCCACCAACCCTTCTGGTGGTGTTTTTGGATGAAAGAGTTAATGAATTGTTTAACCCTTCTAGAACATTGTCTCAGTGGTTTTTTCGGACATTCATTTTACATCACTTGTCTTGTCTTCTTAGTGGTTGCTTCTGCCTGGTAAATTAATGACAAGGTTGTACCCTTCTTATCTTGCCAGCCCCGCTTTGACCGCGCCCAATGCAGCCATCATTCGCAATGACCAGGAAAGTCTGGAGGAGTGCATGGTGTGTTCGGACCAGAAACGTGACACGCTTTTTGGGCCTTGTGGACACATCTGCACATGCTCCCTGTGTTCTCCGCGAGTCAAGAAATGTCTCATGTGCAAAGATCCAGTACAGTCAAGAACAAAGGTATCCTAGAACAGTGTAGTTGCTAATTAGTTGTTAGTGCTTTTGAGATCCACATCTTCTTGCTATGTCTTACCCAAACCTTAGTTCCAGAGGTCTGATGTTTTCTTAAGTTTTCGTTGGTTTCATTCTTAAGGTCAATCATCGCTAGGTGATTACTTCCCCTGTCACCATACAAAAATAAATTGGTGAATGGAGTTTGACATTTAAATTAAGCTGTTCAACATGAAGGAGATGGTGTTAATAATGCATGTTGGGAGCAGATATGACTGTAGATATAAGAGATGATATTGTTGTCAGGGCCAGTAAACCAAAACTGGCCAGGATGCTTTCCTCACCTGGATGGTCTGCTCTTGGTATCAGCCTGTTGTTGGGTCTGCGGGGTGGAGATAGTTGAGAAGTCAGTTTCTTTGTTCACTAAGGAGATAAGCAAAGCTTCTTGGAGGTCAGTGTGGAATAGAGAACAGGTTGCTTGGATCAGAGTTACCGGAGTTAAGAAAACATTTCTTAGATCACCCTGGAACTGAGTTATAAACTTATTGGATCACTCTAGAATTACTGGAGTTACGGAAAAGTTTCTTAGATCACCCTGGAACTGAGTATAAATTTATTGGATCACTCTAGAATTAAGATAAATCTTCTTAGATCACTCTTGAGCTAAGATGAATCTTCTTGGATCACTCTTGAGTTAAGATAAATCTTCTAGGATCACTCTTGAGTTAAGATGAATCTTCTTGGATCACTCTTGAGTTAAGATGAATCTTCTTGGATCACTCTTGAGTTAAGATGAATCTTCTTGGATCACTCTTGAGTTAAGATGAATCTTCTTGGATCACTCTTGAGTTAAGATGAATCTTCTTGGATCACTCTTGAGTTAAGATGAATCTTCTTGGATCACTCTAGAATTAAGATAAATCTTCTTAGATCACTCTTGAGTTAAGATAAATCTTCTTAGATCACTCTTGAGTTAAGATGAATTTTCTTGGATCACTCTGAAATTAAGATAAAACTTCTTGGATCACTGTGGGATTAATGAAAACTTGGATTACTCTAAAAGAAGTAAAAACTTCTTGATTCACTCAGAAATAAGGAAAAATTTCTTGACTGACTCTGGTATTAACTCTTACCGTGCTTTTCGACATTATAGTGTCATTTCCGGTATACCCTGTGTGTGCAAAATAGTCGTTATAATGTCATTGGTTTGTTTCATTAAAACAAGCGGTGTAACATTTAGATTGTACATATTTCGTCCACGATTCCGGTGACACTTTTCAAAATGGTGAAAGAGTGCCTAGTTACGAGCTATTCCGACCGAGAAAAAGGAAGCGAAAGACCGAAATTTTTCCATTTTTGATGATGTAGATAGGGGTATGGACATGGCCTGTGACCACCCCACTGCTCTTGAATGTATCCTAAGTAGATCTAGACATATTTAGATGACTGGAGAAGTAGTTAGGAGTTATTTCAGACATTAATTTAGCGAGAATGCAACATAGAATCAGAATATGAGATCGACAAGTAGATTTACACATCTCAGTTGGTAAGTAGTGCAGATCTAGACCTCACTGATGGTGAGCTGGTCACAATCAGTGTCTAAAAACATCACATTACTTCTTTTTTCCTAAAAAACTCTGCATTTATGAAATTTTCATTCATTTAGCTATACTTTGAAACATAATAAGTATACGGAAGTACATGGAAATAATGTTTTCCATTCCATTTTACAACTAGACCCCCTAACATATCAAGACCCGCGTTTTTACTCCCGCACTCCAGAACACGTCCGTGTTTCTTCCTCCAGCATAGGAAGAGTTAAGAAATGTCATACTGTACACTGTCTAACTGATTTTGCATTTTTATTCAAAATCCATAACTTCAAGTTTGTCTGAAGGAAATCTTGCATCATTGATCTGTGTCCGAAGGAGATCTTGCATCATTGATCTGTGTCTGAAGGAGATCTTGCATCATTGATCTGTGTCTGAAGGAGATCTTGCATCATTGATCTGTGTCTGAAGGAGATCTTGCATCATTGTTCTGTGTCTGAAGGAAATCTTGCATCATTGATCTGTGTCTGAAGGAGATCTTGCATCATTGATCTGTGTCTGAAGGAAATCTTGCATCATTGATCTGTGTCTGAAGGAGATCTTGCATCATTGATCTGTGTCTGAAGGAAATCTTGCATCATTGATCTGTGTCTGAAGGAGATCTTGCATCATTGATCTTTATTCACTTATTTATCAGTTGTTCTTGTTTTCCTCCTACCGGCTCAGATTTTTGCTATAAAGATTGTACGCGCATCATAGCATGGCCATTTTGACACAGAAAAATGTACTGTTCAGCTGCGCATTGCCCATCTACCTACTAACAGCACCATCCACTAAAATCTTTAATTTTTATGTTACATATGAGACTAGGCTTAGTTATAAAAATGTTCAACTTGCCCGTTGAAGGCACAATTTTCCTGTAATGTCCATTGTCATTCTGCAGATTGAAGAGTGTGTTGTGTGCTCAGACAAGAAAGCTTCAGTCCTGTTCAAACCGTGTGGGCACATGTGTGCTTGTGATGGTGAGTACTGTGTTCTGTAAACAGCAAAGTAGAACTTTGTTCTTTAAACAGCATGGTAGAACTTTGTTCTGTAAACAGCCTGATAGTAAGATCTGTCAGAACTTTGCTCTGTAAGCAGCCTGCTAGTAAGATCTGTCAGAACTTTGTTCTGTAAGCAGCCTGCTAGTAAGATCTGTCAGAACTTTGTTCTGTAAACAGCCTTGTAATAAGATCTGTCAGAACCTGGTGTTATGATCACACTGTGCTTGATAATAAGATCACACACAGTGCCTGCTGATAAGATCACACACAGTGCCTGCTGATATCACACACAGTGCCTGCTGATAAGATCAAACTGCATCTGACAATGAGACCATGTACATACAGTGTCTGGGATGAAACAGTTTACATAGCTGACTGATGAAGGTTGTTTATTGGCTAGAGATAGTTTGAAAAGCTGTGTAATGGTGTAGATAGGTTTTTTTTATTATTATTAATACAAACCCAGCTGGTAAAAGAAAGTCATTAATAACAAACAGACCTTTTCAGAGATCACATAGATGAGATTTTGTTTTTTATAAAGAATATTATATCTAAGATGACTAATGAAGAGTCTTTTATTCAAAGCCAAGAAAAAAGAAAGAATAGTTAATATGAAGTAAAAGGTATAAACATTAAAGAAATCAGATGGATTTGTTATGGATAGTACTTGAAAACAACAAAATACCAAGGCAGATGAATGAGTACATGGGCAGATGGAGGCATAATTAATGTTTTCATATAACTGCATGCTAAAAAAAATCAGCTGGGCCAATGGAAAAACAGTCAAGATTGAGATTTTGCAGTGAAATGTCTTTATTTTTTAAGCGGTCTTATGCAAAATCTGGAGCTGGTCAGCAGAATTACCAGTAATTTCACCATTTTTGGAGGCACCGCCAATGGTTTCTACTTCAGATACAGACACTCCAACCAATGCTGTGAGTGTATAGGCTTACAAACACCGGAGAGGCAACGTAAACTTGGTGGTTACATATGAGATTCTCTTCTAGGATGTGATATGTTTTTTTTGGTTCTGCCAGACAAGTTTTCTTCTGGCCTGACACTGACTGGTGAAGAAAAGATGGAAAAAATTAAAGTAATTTCTTTTTTTGCTGGGATGTTTACAGGTTGTGCCAACTTGATGAAGAAATGTGTTCAGTGCAGGGCTTCTATAGAGAAGACAGTCCCTTTCATTGTGTGTTGTGGAGGCACACGTAAGTGTTGCTATCTTCAGTATTATGTCAGTTGGTTTTTTTTCATTTTGTTCCTTTGTGTTTTCAGCTTCAAGTTTTTTTTTATGTGCTGAGTTCATTTGTACTTGTACGAACTCCCTATAACTGTGAGCTGTTGTTCTTTGCAGCCGATGCTGTAGAAGTGTTGAGGTACAGCATCGTATCAGCGTGGGAGCGGGTTATGGCAGCTACTTTTTCAGTCCTTGAGTACAGCTAAAAAGCAGGGGGTTTGCAAGGCTTCTTTAGCCGACTCCACCACCATGGGGACTGTGGCGATCCCTGCCCCATTAGCCAGGCTAGGCCTGTTACTGGGAGTACCGCAGAGAGGTGAGACAGGGTCTTGATCAACTATGGTTCGCTAACCCTGACACTGGCATATCGGCTATGGGTCACAGATTGCCTCATCAGACAAGTACCTTCACCCCCGCTAAGTTCGTTAGAAGATGCTATGATTAATAGACAACATGTTACAGACATCGAGTGAATAGGCATTACCATACAGATGCCATGGTTAATAGACAGTATATTGTGGACAACGTGGTGAATTGACAGCACATTACAGATATCACAGTGATTAGGCGGAACTTGGCAGAAATCACGGTGAATAAATAGCATACATTGTGAAATCATGGTGTGTAGACAACACATTACATTAATGATGAATTACAGACTTGTAGTTAAAGAGCAGTAATACTCAGATGTCACGAAACTCAGGTATCAGGGAATAATGATAAATTAACAAGGTATCAGAATAATAATGTTGAGTCTGCATAACACAGACCACTTCTGGTTTTAAAGTGTAGCGTAAACCACTTTTGATTTTAAAAGTGTAGCACAAACCACTTCTGATTTTAAAAGTGTAGCACAAACCACTTCTGATTTTAAAAGTTTATCACAAACCACTTCTGATTTTAAAAGTGTAGCACAAACCACTTCTGATTTTAAAAGTTTAGCACAAACCACTTCTGATTTTAAAAGTGTAGCACAAACCACATCTGATTTTAAAAGTGTAGCACAAACCACTTCTGATTTTAAAAGTGTAGCACAAACCACTTCTGATTTTAAAAGTTTAGCACAAACCACTTCTGATTTAACTTTTTGATGAAATATAAAAATTTAATTTCAGAATCTTAAACAAATTTAAATCTTTCAGAAAAATATGTGTATAACATAGCAAAAGCTTTAAGACAAAATATTGCACACAAAAAGATATAATTTTCACAAAAATAAATCTAGCAGTTAGAGGTTCTCAGATTGATAATGACGGTGATGCCATCATCCTGTGATTGATGTCTTCATAGACTTGATTGTGAACAAAGATGCTGGAACTTGAAGACAGTGCATGTGAAATATATCTACTAACAAGTCAGGTTATTCATTCAGACTACTACCCAGTCATTGCAGTCATCAGACACCGAGGATTGAGAAGTGTAGAAACCATAAACATATAAGCACTGAAAAAAAAAAGTATCGAAGCATGAATAATTAGTGTATAAGTATATAAAACTAAGTATATAACTATACACGAAGCCACTGCAGTAAAGATGTGATAACAAAATGTATAAACTAGGAAAAATTAGGAGCAGCTTTGTTACTTAACGAGCATACAGTTGTGACGTTTCTGTGTGAGCCTTAATCATACAAAAAAACATGCAGGGCGAAGAAATAGAGTGAGAAGATGAAATATAAATTCACATGAATGCTGTGTAAAATCTAGTATTCATGTGAATTTTTGATTCCAGTATTTGTCCTTAGTCTTCTTACATCTTACATCCTTCCCATGCAGTTAAGCGTCACATAGCATGGTAGTTCGCCAAGATGTCCTGTCTTCGGCGAGTTTTTCAATCTCATCAAGGGATGTTATGCCCACTGAATTCGCTTCTCTTAACAATGTCCTCTTTAGAGTTTCACGTGGTTGACCTCTTTTTCATCGGCCTGTTGTGCTCCACTTGATAGCTTGTTTGGGGATTCTCTGATTGTTTCTTCTCATCACATGATCGACATATGTCCATCTTCTTTTTCTGATCAGCCATGAGACAGGTTGTATGCTCATCTGTCTTATCTTTGCGTTGTTCTTGAATTCATTCTACTTTATACTGAATATTTTCCTTATGCATTTGTTTTCAAAAGAGTAATTTCTTGTCTATTTCTTTAGTTGTTTTCCAGCTTTCACATGCATAAATGAGGGTGGATATTACATTTGAATTGAATAATCTTAACTTGGTTTTTGTTAAGATTATTCAATTCAAATGTAAGTTTGCTCTTAGTACTTCTCATACATCTGTATGAAGTTTTTAAAGCATTTGTATCATGTCTTTGTGTCACACTCTTTCAAAAACTTTTGTGTAGTCAGTGAAACATAAGTATATAAGTTTGTGTATTTCTGAAGACTGCTCCATTATTGATATTAATATAAAATTTACATTACTGCAGTGGTGTCATTCATTGTGTGCATTTCATTGGTGATTGTCTGTTAAGTAAAAGTTTAACTAAAGCAAGAACTTTGTAATGAACATCCCCCCCCCCCCCATTAATATGGGTTTTGTTCATTTTAGCACCACCAGAGCCTCAGAAACCAGGAATTATGAACAACGGGTCACGGGATGTGAGCAGGGATATACAGAAACTTCAGCAGCAGTTGCAGGACATCAAAGATCAGGTGGGTACAGTTCAGTGCCTTAATACTGTGGAACTGGATCAAGAAAGTGAATTGTAGCAATGGGGATTTTTTGTTTTCTTGCATGAAATGAGCAGATTTAACTGTATTGTTTATAATCCTTACTAATCTGCATGCAGGCATACAAGATAAGTAAAATTCTGTAGGTGTCTGGTGTTGAACTCTTTCATAGCATGTTCATTAAATGTCCACAAGACATTCACAAGAATAGATATTTCAGTGGGTAAATGACTCTGTGCTTCTCTTTTTTTCACCATACACATAAACTATTTTTCTCAGTAAAGTAAATAAAAATAGGATTTTCACTAAAACATTTTATTAGCACGTTGATGTTTTTTTTAGTTATAGAAGTATAAAGTGGATAATATGAGTAAAAATAAAGTCTTTGCATACAGAAAATGTACATACATATGTTGGTCACTTGATGAGAAGAAATGATCAGAGAATCCCAAAACAAGCTATCAAGTGGACCACAACAGGCCAAAGAAAAAGAGGCAGACCGCATGAAACTCTGAAGAGGTCATTGTTAAGAGAGGCCAAATTAACAGACATAAAATCTCTTGATGAGGTTGAAAGACTCACCGAAGACAGGAAAAATTGGCGAACTACCTTGCGAGCCCTATTTGATGTTTAACGGCATGGGAAGGATATAAGATATATAAGATTAGATACAGAAAATAATCAGTGAAAAATCTGCCACAACACTGTTAAATGATATCCCTGTTATATATGGACTTTGCTAGAAGCTGAGATTTTCCACTGATGTCAGTTGAGTCTACCCAACTGGACGGCGGAAATTTCATGTTAGTTATCACATACGTCTCAGATTCTTGAGATCTGTCTTATATATGCTAACTAATAAATTCTTCATTCTCTTTACTAAAGATCTTTACTAGGATATTTGCAGTTATACAACATGTTGATAAAATTACTGACTAGTGTTATTTTTGTTTCCCATTTGCTTTTAAATTTGAAATGCACAGTACTTTTAAGTTTTAATTCCATAATTCTTTATCTCTTTTTTTTTTCCCAATTCTTTTGAACTCTTATCAGTTTTCATCATCTCAGTCTTCTGATGATGACGACCAATTCTCTCGTTTCGCACTACAGCCATCCAACTGGACACCATCTGCTGGAGTGTCTCGATCCCTGGACCTTTACATTAATCACAGCCTTCATAAAATCCATAAGCTTTGTCTTCCCTGTGTATGACGCTCCAATCTGATTCCCAGAGAACAGCATACACTTTCACAACTTCAGTGCAGACAAGATATCATTATCAAAAGTGCCAACAAAGGTGGTGCCATCGTTTGTTGGAGAAAAGATCTATACATTCAGGAGGGCTTGATTCAGCTGAGTAATCCAACTTTCTGTGCATTATGCCCTCAAGATCCAGCTCTGGCCAGTATCCATCATGTGAAACTGGTCTTTCTTCCTCTGCTATTCATCTACATATCCATGACAGCTGCTTAGGAAAGCCATCCTTTTATCTTCTTCCTAAGATCCACAAACCAGGCAACCCAAGAAAACCTATAGTGTCTGCTTGCTCCTGTCCTATGGAACAGATTTCTGACTTTCTAGACAGCATCTTTCAACCTCATGTGGCTAGCCTGCCTACTTATCTGAAGGACATTAATCACATTCTCGCTACTTTTGAGACTCTTACCTTCTTACTTGGTCAAACTTACCGTATCTTCACCTTGGATGTAATTTCCTTGTACACATCCATCCCTCACGATCAGGGACTTCAGGCTGTCGAGTTCTTTTTTGAGCAAGAAACCTCATCCTTCTTTCCTGCTTCCACCATTCTGCGCCTTTCATGACTTGTCCTCGAACTCAACTTGTTTGACTAGCAAACCAGTTTTCCTTCTCTTAAGTTCACGTTATCAGTTCAGGAGAGCTTTACCTGCACTTCTCGCAACATGATTTATGCCATTACACGTAAGCGTTGTGATGTGAAGTATATAAGGGAGACTGGCTTATGCTTAGGAGATCGGTTTCGTCAGCATCTGAATGACATATCCAAGAAGGCACTGACACTGGTCGCCAAGCACTTTGGCCAAAGAGACCATCTTTAACTGCATTCCACTCCTGTTCTTCAGATGAATGACCTCGGAAAGCTCTGGAATAGCACCTTATTTTCCAGACTGACTGTCTCCACCCAGTTAGAATGAACAATAAATTCAGCTTTCTTTGAACTACATTTCCACCTAGTTGCTACGTTTTCCTGTTTCTACTACTCATACCCAGCTTTCTTAACCTCACTTACTTTGCTGCATTTCCCCATGCTTGCCGGAGACTCGTTTATTTTCCAGCCATTTCTGTCCTTCCTCTCCAGCCCATGGTAGGCTTTGTTAGCTCCCTTGTCTAGGCATGCATAGCAAGCAGTCTTGTCCTCTCAGTGTACTCTGGTCTTCTGAACCTTTCTCCATCCACTCCTCCCCATTATGTCCTGTCACTCTTTTATCATCTGCACCATCTGGCCGGCTTTGTTTGGGCCACATGGTGGCAAGCTATGGCTGTTTGTGGCATAACATCATGTTGTTTACTATATGGTACCCTTTTGTGATAACCCCTTTCAACATTTCTCAGCCAGTCGTTGGCTTTCACTTTGTACTTATCTTGTCTATCTGGGGCTTTCACTTTGTACTTATCTTGTCTATCTGGGGCTTTCACTTTGTACTTATCTTGTCTATCTGGGGCTTTCACTTTGTACTTATCTTGTCTATCTGGGCACATTTCCTGCCAGACAAGGAGGAGGCCAAAACAACATATTGTTCATGCTTTTATCTGTTGCGTTATTTTTTTTGTATGTAATGAAAAAGGCTTTTGCTGAAATATTGGATTGTTGTATGTCCTTCATTTATATGTACCCATCTTGCTTTCTGCCATTTTTGTTTCTCTCAACTTTCCTCACTCTTTCTGTGTTTTTGTAAAACTACCGTACATCAGTCTATTTCCAAAACTTAAGCAGCTCACATACTGACTAGTTGCTACCATGGCATGATTACTGACTAGTTGCTACCATGGCATGATTACTGACTAGTTGCTACTATAGCATGATTACTGACTAGTTTCTACCATGGCATGATTACTGACTAGTTGCTACTATAGCATGATTACTGACTAGTTGCTACCATGGCATGATTACTGACTAGTTTCTACCATGGCATGATTACTGATTAGTTGCTACTGTGACACGCTTACAGACTAGTTGCTATCATGGCTTGATTACTGACTAGTTGCTACTGTGATATACTTAATGACTGATTGCTAATTGTAATGTACACTTATGGTTATGATTTTGTTGCAGTAGAATACCATAATGTTCTTTTCTTTTGTACAGACCTGCTGCCCAGTTTGCATGGACAGGCTGAAGAATATGATCTTCCTATGTGGCCACGGAGCCTGCCAGCTGTGTGGAGACAGACTCAATGAGTGTCCCATCTGTCGAAAGTCTGTGGAAAAAAGAATCTTATTATACTAAAAGACCAAATGCCATAAGTGTCTTTCTGGCTTTGGTTATATTACTCTGTATTTGTGTTTTGTTGTATTATCTGTATTTTTATTTCATTTTTTAAAAAATACTACATTTTTGTATATCACCATGAAAATACTGTTTTTGTATATCACCAAGAAAGTGCTATATTTTGTTGTGCACAATAAATGACTTTTTTTTTCTATTGTATATTCTTATTATACAAAAATGCCATTCATACAGAAAGCTCTGTAGGTGAAGATCTGGACTTGGGGGCCATTAGTTGAAAGTTGGAATCTATGGGCCCACACTCTGTGCAATTATAACCAGAGACGGATTATGTGGCACAACCAGCAGGAATCTAGAAAACAAAAATGCAGACTAAATTTCCAGTGTGATGTATAACTTGAACATAGAAGAAGTCAAATACAGCATGGAAGATTACAACATTTTTTTGTTCTCTCTGATAATGTTTTGTATGTGTCTAGAACATCTTGCCTTGTCTAAGGTCGTGCTTTGATTCTTAGGAGAAAAATTGGTTGAATCTCAGTAATTCTTGCATTTATAGTGTATTTTATCATATACAGATAAAACTCAATATATGGGGTTAATTTGTGCAACAGGTGCACATATCAAAATTAAAAATTAGTGGGAAAAATTCTAATTCATCTGTTACATTCTGGAGCATTCCTTAGAAGACTTAGTTTAAGTCTTAAATGTTTTTAACTGTGTACTTTGATAGAAGTGTGTATAGAATAATTAAAAGCAGGTAGATAAGCTTTAAAAAAAATTTTAATTATTAACGAAATTGGCTACAGAAGAAGTCAAAAATGGATATGCTCTTTTCTAGAAGAATATTTGTGAAGTGTCATTTGAACAGTTTTAGTCTTTTTTTTTTTCACTATTCATATTCTTAATGGTAGCAGCTAGCTCTGATTTCTAGGATTTGGTAGATTGACATGCTTCTTAAGTAGTTTTGGACAGTCACAAGAAAATTCACTAGGGAATAACCAACTAAGAGAGCCCAGTCTAACCTCATTAATTCTCACTGTAGTGAGCAGTAATCTGACTCCTGAAATTCCATGATTTTAATCTGGGTTTAGTGTGATTTTATAGCCAGCCACAGCGGACCTTTTACAAAACACAGGTTGTTTCAAAGGAGTTGTACTGTGATACTGGCTCATCAAAGATGGCTACCAGCGTGTGGACAACTGGCCATGAGGTAAACAGCTGTAGGATTCAAGAGCACAGCTTTCAAAATGCAGAAGTATGCATGCATGAACTTCCGATGGAATAACACTTTACCATGTGACTCGAGGTGAAAGTACCGAAACTCCTTGGTCGTGCGTATAGTATAAAAGTATCAGACTTGGTATTCTTGTATTTGCCGCTCACTCAGGACCAGCCCAGAAACACTGTTTGATGGATGGACGCTTCTGAGAATATGGGCATTTTCATGCATAAACATCATCCTTCAGATAGCCTTTGGCTTTTTTTTTTTTTTGACATACTATTATTTGTGTTTTCTCTGTTTCATACAATCTTCATATTTTCATTGCATTGTTTTGTCAATGATGTAAGTTATATTGAACTGGTATTCTTGTATTTGTATCTGTGGTGTCACAGATTCGCAGTGCATCATCAGCCTCTAGCCTGTTCAGTGCTTCCATATGAATATCTCAACAAAGAGTGACCTGTGCTTCTTTAACTCTTTTTTTTTTTTTAATTATGTGGTGATGTAGGGTCCCCATAGTGGTCAGCACACATCACACCCCAAATGCTGCAAACCTGCATTTGCTCAGCAAGTGCTGTAGCTGTGAAGAGTCAGCAGGGACATCACCATCATCTTAAACGTCTCATTTCTGTCATGATAATTTTCTTTTTAACTCTTAGTGTCCATGTTTTTCACACTTATAGCAATTTCAACGTCTTTTTTTGTACTGGAGAATGATATTGTACTACCTGGGTATTTGAAATGCTTCACTTGCTTGAAAGGCTGATTGTCCAGGAAGATTTTCTTTGGGATTTCTTCTCTGGCAGTGATTATGACTTCCATTTTTTTTTTCAGCACTAATTTTTATGTTGTAGTTTTTACCTCTCTCTCTCTCTCTCTGAACCTTAAGTGCCCAGGGCACATGGGGCTTCTGCAAGGGTTTTCCACAAATGCCTGTCCTTTGGCTTTTTTTTTCTCCACTCTGACCTAGGTGAGCCTTCTATTGCTCAACGTCCTCTCTGTTGTTCTTCTCCATGTCTCTTTTTATCTGCTCTCCTGTGGTGTCCCAGGAGGTCTGCAGTCGGGCTTGGGACTTCCAGTAGCTTTTACATGCTTTAGGGTTTTCTCTGATGTGGCTTTAAGTGCTTGGTTTGTCATCACAAAAGGAGTTCATTATGGTTCATCAGTTGAGTGTGTTTTCTGAAGGGTGTTATGTAAGTTGGAATCTGTGGACCCAGTCTGTGCAGTTATAACCAGAGGCAGATTATGTGATGATCAGCAGATCTGTTACCAAGACTCTTGAAATGCTTCTTCAGGCTTTTGGCAAACATTCTTTATGTCCAGCACATGCTTTTTTGAATGCCACATGCATTTCAAGGTCGGTCAAATGTCATTTCATGATGACGATCATTCATGGTGATCAATCACAGCCGAGTGCCAGAAATTGTAGGAACAAATTGACTGAACAACCCATCGGCTCTCTCACATGGTTGGGATCAGTTTTTTAGTCTGTCAGGAGATCCTCATGGAAAACTTGAACATACATTTCATTCTGTTAAGTTTGTCCCCATTCTTTTGACACTCGATCAGAAGTGGCGGCATCTTGATGTGTGCCTTGAGTTTCATGAGATGTCTGCCAGTTTTCATCTCTTGGTTCATAACGGATGATGAAATGTGGACTTGTGCTACAAACTGATGACAAAACAACAGTCATTGTGGTGATAGACCCTGCAGTCACCAAGACAAAAGAAGGCATGCAGGTCTGGAGTGCAACAAAAGGCATGCTCTTCGTTCTCTCCAGGTCATAGGCGTCGTTCACTGAGAATTTGTTCCTTCAGTAGTAGGGTGAATTCTAACTTTTACTGCTACATTTTGAGCACATGAGAGATATATGATGAAAAGACCAAAACTAGTGCAAATGCAATTGACTTTTGCATCACAACAGCGCACCCCCTTACACCTCTTCACTTCCCTGAAGACAACACTTTTTTTTATAGAAGCAGCATGGTGATAGTTCCACACCCTCCATACTCACCTGACATAGTCCCATGTGACTTCGCCTTGTTCCCCAAATTGAAATTGAAACTGAAGGGATGCCACTTCGACACTGTAAATGAAAACAAAAGGGAATTACTTGGTAGGAAAGGGAGATACTTTTCCAAAGGGACTATTTCGAAAAGTGTGACGACCAAATTTAAAGAAGGTATGCCTGTACTTTTTTTTTAGGATCAGTCGGGGAACTTTACAGAATAACCTTATATTGTTATTTTTTTAAGTTTTACTATCTGATGATAAGTTGTAAATAAGCCATGTACTTTTGTGTTGTTGTGGGAAGATAGACTGATCAGAGACTTTGCTAGTTTCTTACTATTTTAATTCAAAAAGTGTTTGTTTGAAATTAGCATGTTTGGAGTCATTCTTGTAATTCATTTTTAAATACAGTTGTTGCCTGTGTCAGTTGTCCTGTAACTGCTTGGTCATTTGACATATTTTATTCAGGACATGACAGCTCTTGACCAATCAGATCTTTGTTTTCATCACGTGATGCTTGAGAGTGAATCAGAACTCATAAGTGTATTGTAAATGTATTTTTTAAAATCCATCTTCTCTTCAGTCATTTTGCGTATACTTTTAAAATAACTGAAGTCATTTGAAATTGCACATCCCCATAGAGCTTTTCTTGGATGTTATAGGTGTTGGTCACATTCTGTTCTCTCAGTTCATCGTAAGTTAGACACTCTTGTAGCTCGTATGTTGTCCTGTCATTTTACTGGTGCCACATGTGTACATTGTCGGTCAGGGCGAACTTGAATAGATGGCAGCACAGTCT
Source organism: Achatina immaculata (assembly GCA_009760885.1). Lineage (NCBI taxonomy): Eukaryota > Metazoa > Mollusca > Gastropoda > Stylommatophora > Achatinidae > Lissachatina > Lissachatina immaculata. The sequence continues at coordinate 63,492,975 of CM019720.1, read as the reverse complement.
CTTGTGATCGTTGTGGAGCTGCAGAATGATTATTTGATTAGTCTTCATTGCCTCTTCAGAGTTTCGTAGTAGATGTTACATGTGTGCCACGATGCACATTCGCTCGTGTAAGTTTTATCACGTGTTGAATCTCATGTGCTGCACCAGCATCTGTCTGTGGTAATCTTTATCTGTGAGATAGAATCCACTGTATGTACCACTGTTTAAGAAAAGCATACATACATGTGTATATGACACTGCTGTTCTCATGTCACTGAGGGTTTCATTCTGTGGCTCTTTAGTGCAGTAATTACTGACATTGTAACAGTCAGTGACACTACATTTTCTTTAACACTTTGTTTTTTTTTTTATATTCATGCATCTGCAGTAGGTTATAGTACCTCTGACTCTTCTGTAGTTGCTGGAAAATATCCCAACTGCTAATGACATTTTTCTGTGTTCCCTGTTGTTTAGTACAATAAGTGCTAGAACCATTTTCAGTTGCATTGGCTGTAGACCCGTCAGTGTAGGCATAGTAGCTGCTACTAGGGACATACTCCTCTCTGAACATTGTAGCCAGAGATCTAACTTGCTCATCTGTCTGGTTGTTCTTGCTTGTCTGGAGATACTTTCAGCATGTGCTGGATTTTCTCCCATCATTGCTTTAGATTACCTCAGCAAAAGTTGTCAGTTTCAGTAGCCTCTTCTGATCCGTTTCCCTCCGTACCTCATCAATCCTCGTGCTTGTTTCTGTCCTCTACAGTCCCTTCCATTGGTTTCAGGCCGGTAATCTTTTCCAGTTGTTGTATTTGTGTAGTCCTTGTTGCTCCTGTAGTGATGCTTATGGCTTGATTTTGATGTTGCTTGACTTCTTTAAAGTTGGATTGTTGCACAGTTGACGGTGCTGTGATGCCATAATCAAGGACAAGTCAGTGCTTCTTAGTAGAGCTTCTTATGCTTTCCCACCCCCCACCCCACACACACACACGTTGCGTGAAGGTTTTGCTGGGATCTGAATTTTCTCAGTCCGATCCTTCAGCATCATGCCAGGTTCAAGGTGACACCTGAGTAATTACATTTATTCCCAGCTTAAGTGTGTGACCACTTAGTGACAGGTTAGAGGTGACACCTGAGTAATTACATTTATTCCCAGCTGAAATGTGACTTGGTGACAGGTTAAGATAAGATAAGAAAAACACTGTGTAAGCTGTCATTTTTTTTATATGACTATGACCAGCCATGAACTAGGTGCTGGTCCAACTTGCTGTGGTGCCACCATACGGGCTTCCACGTAGTTTGATTTTCAGACAGTTCATTTCCACACCTTGTCAGCTAAGTCGTACTGAAAGAGTATTTTTCTTCTGTTGGAATGCATCTTCTGTTTCTTGATTTCTAGACATTAAGTAGGAGCAGCCGTGGTGTAGTGGTTAGTGCCATCACCAGTCGACCATAAAGTCCCTCTTTCGATTTCGCACTGGGGTGGAATTTTTTTCGAACCGCCTGGCACCAGAATTAACCCAGCTTCAAGAATTGGGTACCTGGGACTTCCCTGGTAAAACAATGCAATGAGAACAGTCTGGAGCATTGTAGTAGCTTTCCCGGGCAGCCTTCAAGACTGCTAGGTCTGTAGGTGTCTGGGTTTGTTGGTGCTTTGCCTTTCTTTAAGACAGCTATCAGAATTGCTTCTTTCCATCCAGTAGTTAAGAGTAATTTTTTTCCAGATACAGATTTTAAACAGTCTCCTCCATGCCTTCAGCCTCAGTCATATTAGCATTTCCTCGGTTATTCCACCGGCACCTGGGGACTTTCTTTTCTTCACTGAGTGAAATCACATTTCATGTGTGCTTAATTTTGCTGCTATATACTCTTCAAGGGCCAACTGCTCGAAGTCATGAGCCATCAGCCTCTTCTTTTTTTGTGAGCCATCAGCTTCTTCTTTTATGCCTTTTTCCTCATTTTTCAGTGATGTCAGTACAGCTTTCTTGTGAGAAGTACTTCAGTAAGATCATTGACAGCTTCCTTGTGAGAAGTACTTCAATAAGAGCATTGACAGCTTTCTTGTGAGAAGTACTTCAATAAGATCATTGACAGCTTCCTTGTGAGAAGTACTTCAATAAGAGCATTGACAGCTTTCTTGTGAGAAGTACTTCAATAAGAACATTGACAGCTTTCTTGTGAGAAGTACTTCAATAAGAACATTGACAGCTTTCTTGTGAGAAGTACTTCAATAAGAGCATTGACAGCTTGCTTGTGCGTAGTACTTCAATAAGAGCATCTGTTACCATTAATGAAGTATGTGTCTTTATTTGAGGGCAGTGTGGATCTGCTCATTGCAGATATTTTTTCAGGTACCTCATTTTTAAGACACCTCCTGCATTCCACTGTAAGATGTTTAGGGTTGTTGTGAGTAGTACTTCAAAAAGATCATTGACAGCTTGCTTTCCAGTGAATTTGTCTTCCATTTAAATGAAATTTGACTTTTTTTTTTAAAAATTATTTCTGCTTTCTTGAATTTGCACGTTTCCGCAGTTTGTTTTAGTGGCTTATCAACGTTTCGGTTTTCTCTTTCCAGCCGTTTCATGCATTATACTTGTCTCTTATATTTAACAGATACTGCTTTGAGTTTCATGTTGGCTTAATTTGTTCACACTTTTTTCAGCTGTGTCTGGCTCTTGTTAGCTCGTCTTCCAACTGTTGCAGCTCTTCAGTTCAGTGACATTTATCTTTGTCTGTGGCTCCCAGTCAGATAAACTCAGATATCATTTTCATAATAGCTTTATTAAAGTTCTCAGCTACCATTACCAACTTGCTCTTTCGCTTGTTCAGAGACCTGCATTATCGGGTCTGTCAGCGTGGTATTTTTGTTGAAGTCTGCTCATTTGTAATTCCATCTTGGCAGCAGTTTTTGTTGTTGTGGGACATACTCCACAATCAAGATTAGCATTATTGACCTGTGATCTCTGCCTGCAAGTTGGTTGATGTGTCCTGTGCAGAAAGCCAGTTCTCAGATAGTGTGGTGGGTGTAGTAGCTAGGTCTGTCTCAAGTAGTCTGCCAGATGTAGTAGCTATGTCTGTCTCAGGTAGTCTGCCAGGTGTGATAGCTAGGTCTGTCTCAGGTAGTCTGCCAGATGTAGTAGCTAGATCTATCTCAGGTAGTCTGCCAGATGTGGTAGCTAGATCTATCTCAGGTAGTCTGCCAGGTGTGATAGCTAGGTCTGTCTCAGGCAGTCTGCCAGATGTAGTAGCTAGATCTATCTCAGGTAGTCTGCCAGATGTGGTAGCTAGATCTATCTCAGGTAGTCTGCCAGATGTGATAGCTAGGTCTATCTCAGGTAGTCTGCCAGATGTAGTAGCTAGGTCAATCTGCCAGGTGTAGTACCTAGGTCTATCTCAGGTAGTCTGCCAGATGTAGTAGCTAGGTCTATCTGCCAGGTGTAGTACCTAGGTCTATCTCAGGTAGTCTGCCAGATGTAGTAGCTAGGTCTATCTGCCAGGTGTAGTACCTAGGTCTATCTCAGGTAGTCTGCCAGGTGTAGTAGCTGGGTCTGTTGTAGATAGTCTGCCAGGTGTAGTAGCTAGGTCTATCTCAGGTAGTCTGCCAGATGTAGTAGCTAGGTCTATCTGCCAGGTGTAGTAGCTAGGTCTATCTCAGGTAGTCTGCCAGATGTAGTAGCTAGGTCTGTCTCAGGTAGTCTGCTAGATGTAATAGCTAGGTTTATCTCCAGCTCCGTTGGTCAGAGGAAGATTGCTATCTCCAAATCCTTCACTTCATTGCCTCTGCTGTTTGTTTCCTGGTATCCCCACCATTCGGAGCAGCCGTCTCTTCATGGGGCAGTAGACATTACAAATTCAGATTCTTTCAGTTGGTGTTGTTATGGCCTGTATTTTCAGACTGGCTTCTTTTTTTTTTTTTTTGCTCTTGAGCTGGCTTCGAGTGAGAATCACCTCCTTTAGACGTAGCCCTGATGAGATGTAAGGTTTGATAGCCTCGAACAGAAAATCTGTTACCATTAATGAAGTATGTGTCTTTATTTGAGGGCAGTGTGGATCTGCTCATTGCAGATATTTTTTCAGATACCTCATTTTTAAGACACCTCCTGCATTCCACTGTAAGATGTTTAGGGTTGTTGTTATGTAGGAAGGAAGGACCATCATCCATGCACCCCAAAGACATCCATAAGTTCTGTGGATCTCCTCTTCGATATCTCCTGTAATAACTGATACAACTATCCAGTGTTGTGTGGTAGTATGAACACTTTTAGCTAGATTGATTGATAGATGTTGATGGGAAACACTGAAGAAATATATCGTCATAGTTTTATTTAATTTTGACAAAATTGATGCTTCGTTTTTTTTTTGCAAATAGTAAAAAGAGTAGAAATCCATCCTGAGTAGCAGTAGTACAGCACATAAAACCAGCTTCATCACTGCACTGTGTTGAATAGTGTCCAGTACGGATATAAGTAAAATAACATGAAAACTGTTCTCTCTTTTTGGGGTTGGGTCAGTTTTTATGAGCAATTGGGAAAGAAATAGGCACAAATTTTTTGGATACTGTTAGACCACTGTGCGCTCACTGTTGCGTCTCGTTCTTTAAGAGGCAAATAGGCAGTCCGATTTGCCAGTCAGCGACCCATAGATGATGTGCTAGCATAAGGCTGGCGAAGTATAGTCAACCATGGCGCTGTCCCACTCTCCACTGGTACTCCTAAACAGGCCTAGCTGGCTAACGGGACAGAAATTGCCATACTCTCCGTGGCGGGTTCAGGCTGTTAAAGAAGTTTCTAAGCTCCATACAGTTGAGGAAGATAACAACCATAACCTGCTTCCAGTCAGATACAGTTCTGTGCCTCATCTCCATCGCATCGGCTGCAAAGAACACCACCTTTCAGTTCCAGGAAAACAGAAGAAAAAAATATTTCATTCTTTTGATCTGCCAAAATAGAAGAAAAAGATATTTCATTCTTTTGAACTGCCGAGAGATAAGAAAAAGATTTCATGTTTTTTTAAGCGTCAAGACAGAAGAAAAAAATATTTCATTATTTTGATCTACCAAGACAGAAGAAAAAAATATTTCATTATTTTGATCTACCAAGACAGAAGAAAAAAGATATTTCATTATTTTGATCTACCAAGACAGAAGAAAAAAGATATTTCATTATTTTGATCTACCAAGACAGAAGAAAAAAGATATTTCATTATTTTGATGTGCCATCTCATGTTTCCCAAAGTAGTTCTATGTATGTTCTTTTCTTTTTCCTCTTAAGAGTACAGAATACTCATATATTCTGCCTTTCTTACAAGTACACTACTATAATCTAACTTTATATCTTATTTTACACTCCACAGTTGGTTAATGTGTATGAATGAAAAATTTGTATGAAACTTGTGTTTAATAATGGAGATCCTGACAGTTTAGGCTGCATATCATTGACTCCTTTTTTTTTAAATATTATTAACTGTACACTTATGACTGTTTATAGCTGTGAAATTAAGAACTGTAAAAAAAAAAAAACATTTGAAATTAAAACTTTTTTTTGTGATCGCACTATTTATTTTGTAACTTGTCTAATTTTCAGCTTTTCTCACCAGTTGTATACTGTAAAACTGTGTTGCTTGTAGCTGTAATTTATTGTTTAATATTAGCTTTCTTCTTTTGTTAAATACTCATTCACTGTTCATTAGAAAATGTACAACTTGTTTTCCGTTGATTCATTATTTATATATGAATATTTATAACATAAAATGTTCTGTCCCACTGCAGTCAGCATGCGAAGAAACAAAGAACAGACTTTAGAATCATATCAAGGACAGCAACAAAAAAACAAATTTTAAATTCTGCACAAAGGAAAAAAAAATCACGGAACAGGACATTACATGTGTCTAAGTAGGTAGTTAACAAGGACAATCGTCCATGCACTCCGGATATATTCGTAGGTGCTCCGATATTCTCTTCCGTGTCTCCTTCAATGTACAGTTAACTGATCACACACATTCTTTGTCATTGAATCATTAATTTTTCTCAGTTTTACTGCCCAAATACTTCATTTTTGAGAATGATACTGATTCACAGTTTTCAGTGAAGTCCTTGTTCCACCAGCTGATCTTCACTCATGATGTCTGCTCATTCCATTGTCTGCCCTTCCTCCATGATGTCTGCTCATTTCATTGTCTGCCCTTCCTCTGTGATGTCTGCTCATTTCATTGCCTGCCCTTCCTCCATGATGTCTGCTCATCCATTGCCTGCCCTTCCTCCGTGATGTCTGCTCATTTCATTGCCTGCCCTTCCTCCATGATGTCTGCTCATTTCATTGTCTGCCCTTCCTCTATGATGTCTGCTCATTTCATTGTCTGCCCTTCCTCTGTGATGTCTGCTCATTTCATTGTCTGCCCTTCCTCCGTGATGTCTGCTCATTTCATTGTCTGCCCTTCCTCCATGATGTCTCACCTTCCTCCATGATGTCTGCTCACTTCATTGTCTGCCCTTCCTCCATGATGTCTGCTCATTTCATTGCCTGCCCTTCCTCCATGATGTCTGCTCACTTCATTGCCTGCCCTTCCTCCATGATGTCTGCTCATTTCATTGCCTACCCTTCCTCCATGATGTCTGCTCATCCATTGCCTGCCCTTCCTCCGTGATGTCTGCTCATTCCATTGCCTGCCCTTCCTCCATGATGTCTGTTCATTTCATTGTCTGCCCTTCCTCCACGATGTGTGCTCATTCCATTGTCTGCCCTTCCTCCATGATGTCTGTTCATTTCATTGCCTGCCCTTCCTCCACGATGTGTGCTCATTCCATTGTCTGCCCTTCCTCCATGATGTCTGTTCATTTCATTGCCTGCCCTTCCTCCATGATGTCTGCTCATTTCATTGCCTGCCCTTCCTCCATGATGTCTACTCATTTCATTGCCTGCTCTTCCTCCATGATGTCTGCTTATTTCATTATCTGCCCTTCATCCATGTTGTCTGCTCATTTCATTGTCTGCCCTTCTTCCATGATGTCTGCTCATTCCATTGCCTGCCCTTCCTTCATGATGTCTGCTCATTCCACTGCCTGCCCTTCCTCCATGATGTGTGCTCATTCCATTGCCTGCCCTTCCACCATGATGTGTGCTCATTCCATTGCCTGCCCTTCCTCCACGATGTGCTTATTCCATTGCCTGCCCTTCCTCCATGACAACTGAGTCGACCAGTTCTGTTCTTTCACCTGACACCTGCATGACCTGGTACAGAAATGAACGTCAGCTTGCCACGACAACCAATGCAGCACAGCTGTAAGTCATATGAGCTATCAGTTATAATGAAAGACAATTGCAGTGGCTTATAATGATAAGAATACAAAGTGGTTTTTTGTGATGAACATTTATTCAACATTCCACGCAACAGGCAAAATGGATAGCAAGTATTTCCATTATTTGTAAAGAATGATTGCAAGTCAAAGCACAGTGTATTCACACAGTGAATTCAGCGAGACAATTTGGCTGAGAGAGATTCTTCCTAAACACATCTTCATGCTTCTGAAAAACAAACTTTGTTCTTGGTCTGTCTAATGAATGTCTTCCCAATGTCTGCTCTGCTCAGCAGACAACCCCTCTCCTAACAACCCCTCTCCTTCCAAAAACTTCCCTGCTCAAGTCTTGAAAGCTGTCCCTGACCGCCGAGACTGTCCAACTCTTGTGTGTTCTAATGTTAGTACTTCAGGTTTATGATTGTTACTTCCTGTCTCATCTTACAAGCTAATCAGTCCCAGATTTTATTTGACACAGTCCACCATTTTGACGTCTGTCCCAATAAATTGTCCTGTGGCATTTCTAAGATTATTGTTTATGAATTCCCTTCTCGGATAATCCGTAAGTTTGTCTTCACTGGTCATCAGTTGCTAATAATATTCAAACTCTTCTTCCTTCTAATTTTTACTAGAAACACGTCATAAAACACGTCTTTTACATCGCCATTATTATGCTGAATGATATTAGAATATTGTTTATTAGGCAACCAAAAAGCTCCAAATTCAGCGACTGCTTGGTTTCAGACACAGTTTGCTTTATCAGCTTATCATCACTTGGATGTATATCTATTTCATCAGCAAGCATTGAAACTACTTACAGTGATAAGCATCTTGTGCTAAAGGATCACTCGACTCTCTTTCATCCTTTCCATGCCGTCAAACGTCACATAGGGCTCGCATAGCTGTTTGCCAAGATTTCCTGTTCTCAGTGAGTCTTTCAGCTTCATCAAGGGATGTTATGTCCACTTAACTGGCTTCTCTTAACAATGTCCTCTTTAGAGTTTCATGTGGTCGACCTCTTTTTCTGCGGCCTGGTGTGCTCCACTTGATAGCATGTTTTGGTATTCTCTGATTGTTTCTTCTCATCACATGGCCTACATATGTCCATCTTATTTTTCTGATTACCCATGAGACAGGTGGTTGTTTGCTCATCTGTTTTATCTCTGTGTTGTTCTTAAATTCGTTCCACTTTATACCAGGTATTTTCCTGAGGCATTTATTTTCAAAAAGAGTCTAATTTCTTGTCTGTTTCTTTAGTTGATTTCCAGCTTTTGCATGCATGAATGACTCTTTTTATAGCATCAGTATTCTTTACTCTGTAGCCCTCCACCCCACCCAGTTTTCTTCGGGTAACATGGAACTCATAATCATCATGATGCATTCAGCATTAAATGTTCGTCAGATCAGTATTACATGCTTTTTCAGTTGATTGTTTCATTGGTATAATTCGTTTTAATTCCTGGGTTGGTAGTTCTGTAAGTGTGTAGCATACAGAACCTGATTTGTCGATTCTTTTGTGTTTCGGTTAACTGAACTGAGTAACAGTTAACTACGGCCATAGTTCAGTATTTTGGCCATGGAGTAATGAATATATAAAGTGTAATGAATTCAAGAACAACGCAGAGATAAGGCAGATGAAGGAACAACAACCTGTCTCGTGTGTGATCAGAAAAAGGAGATAGACATCTGTTGGTCACATGATGAGAAGAAGAAATCAGAGACTCCCAAAACAAGCTACCAAGTGGAACACGACAGGCCGAAGAAAAAGAGGTCAACCACATGAAACATTGTTAAGAGAGGCCAAATTAGTAAGCATAAAATTCCTTAGTAAGGTTGAAAAACTCACCAAAAACATGAAAACTTGGCGAACTACCATGCAAGCCCTTTGTGGCATTTAAAAGCACAGGAAGGATGTAATATGTAAGTAGTGAATATTCTTAGCGTGGCAGTGTAGTCACATTGAGAAAAACAGTATTTTGCTACATTGTTGTTTTACTCAACACAACACAACACACAAAAAAGCCTCGCAATTGAGGATTTTTCATCAAGCAACAATTTCATATCTGATATTTTACTTTTCATTCCAATTCTGTAATCAACCTTTAAAGCAAAGGAGAAATCTTGATATGTTTATGACTTAATGTGTCAGTCAGAAATGAAATTTGGCCTTTTCTTGATCACAATGAATCATGTTTTAAGCACGAGGTAGAAAAATATTCACGATAATGGCTTTGGGCAAATTTGGGCTGTAAATATGTTGTAACTCCATGCACCTAAATCATGTGAAGTTATGGGATAAGCAGAAGCTAGCTGTTGTTCCTTCTTATCAAAAATGTGTATAGGGTTTTTAAATGTTGTTATTGATGAGCTAGATGGAGCCAAATACGCTGCCCATTTGTGCTTAAGTAAACAATAATATCTCTAGTCCGCTACAGAAAAATAAAACCTCGCTTCATGTGTTCAAAGGGGTGTTGTATGTGCTGAATATGAAGACACACTTAATTATATATCGATACATTTTTGTAATCGTAGCATGTCTGTAACTGAATGATGTAATATATAGAAAGAATAACTGAGGTGGAGAAAGGGGAGGCTACACTGGATGATAAAAACCAATTCCAAAGCATGTGGATTTAAGACCAAAAAAAAATCAAGAATTTTTCTTACAGTAAAGGAGAAAGCATATGCTACAATGATCTTTAAACAAAAGCAAACACAAAAAAAAAATCTTCAAATCCTGCAGAAATTATTCCCGTTGCTGCCAACAGTGTCTGCTTGAGAGGTTTCACAAATCATTACCATTTCCATAACATTCATCTGACGAGAGAAGCTCCAGAAGATATCCTCAAGTGGCAAATAAAACAGTAGAATAAGAATTTGGGGAGAAAAATAATTTTGACGAAATGGGTCTGTGCATACAAGTTAACCTAAATTTCAGAGGCTGACAAGCTCCTGGAGTTAAAGCTGCAAAGGATCGAATAACAGTGACAACTTTAAGCCTTCAATGATTTATCGACTTTAAAATTAATTGTAAATCTAACCTCACTGTTTCTATAAACATAGCGAAAAGGGGTGGATGACAGCGTAAATCTGCCATGAAACATTTGTTCAGTCTTCTTATATCCTTCCCGTGCCATCAAACGTCACATAGGGCCTGCAAGGCAGTTCGCCAATTTTTCCTGTTTTCGGCGAGCTTTTCAACCTCATCAAGGGATTTTATGCCATTAATTTGGCATCTCTTAACGATGTCCTCTTTAGAGTTTCACGTGGTCTGACTCTTTTTCTTCGGCCTGTTGTGTTCCACTTGATAGCTTGTTTTGGGATTCTCTGATTGTTTCTTCTCATCACATGACCAACATATGTCCATCTCCTTTTCCTGATCACCCATGAGACAAGTTGTTCAGTCATCTGTCCAGTCTTACTTTGGCAAAATAGAAAGCTATTATGGGAAGAACAGAGCTTTTAAATCTTTAATAATTATGGATACTACACCAAACCATCCACCGATGATAGTTAAACTCAAATGTGAAATTCATCTTTGTACTGTCAAAAACTATGTCTATATTACAGCCACTAGATCAGGATGTGACTAATTTACAGCTTACTACTTATGCCAAACATTTCAGATGCTAACCAATGCTACTGAAGGGGAAAGCTGAAACAGTAACAGAAGTAAGGAAACAGTAACAGAAGTAAGAAAGCAGTAACAGAAGTAAGGAAACAGTAACAGAAGTAAGGAAGCAATAACAAAAGTAAGTAAACAGTAACAGAAGTAAGAAAGCAGTAATAGAAGTAAGAAAGCAGTAACAGAAGTAAGGAAACAGTAACAGAAGTAAGGAAACAGTAACAGAAGTAAATAATAAATATAAAAATGGCATCCTTACAAAAGCTCTGAAGGAAGATTCTTGAAGGTTTCAAACCCTTAAGGCAAATAAAAGAAATCACTGCCAGCTGTGTTCAACTAGTGAAGTAGGTGGAATATGAGGAAGTTGAACATGAAGAAGAGATGTTCAATCTAATGATCTTATTGCTGAAGAGTTTCTACAGTTTATTGTCGATGGACATGTTGAAAACGCAGGTGAAGACAATGACGGAAATGAATAATTGAAAACTCTAAACCACACAGGACAGCTATAAGGTATACAAGCTGTCAGATGTGTGAAGATATAAGGTATACAAGCTGTCAGATGTGTGATGATATAAGGTATACAAGCTGTCAGATGTGTGAAGATATAAGGTATACGTGCTGTCAGATGTGTTAGTCGTAATGAAAAACTACAGCGCCTTATAATGATTAGAATGCCAAAAGAAGCAAACCGGTATTAGGGCGAATGTGGAACTACACAACGCAGTTGCTGTTTGAAAAGAGAGCATTAAGTAACAAAGCAACTGAAATTAGATGTATTTTTTAACCACTTGAAAAAAGCACATAAAGAGAACAACGAAGCACAACCGTCCACATTTGATGTTACGTCGTTTGACTTGTAGCCAAGACCAGAAGACAGCAACCTTCCTTCTCCCACTTCACAGTAAGTAATTCACCAGGAACAACCTTGAAACAGGCAGTTCCACAAACTTCGAGCTTGCCTTTAAAACAAGGCAGCGTATTTTGTATGATTAATATATTTAGTAGTTATATATTACTGAAGATACTGTGGTGGTTGTGTTTTCATTTCATGTCTGTTTTGTTTTTTTTTTTAACGTGAAAAAAAGCTGGTATGTTTTCCCCCCATAAGACTTCCTTTTTTTGTAATAGCACAGTTTCACATATTATGAGTTTTCCTTCAGACTGTAAATATTGTGCCTTAACAGAACTGGCTGTAGACTTTTTTCTTTTGTATGATGTTTCAGTTGCATTAACATGCAGAATACAATGCCTTTATTTCATGCTTCTTGCATTATGAAAAATAAAGGTCGTTAGTGGTGTATGGTTTAGTTTTACAAAACGACAGAGGGAACGTGGAAAATGAAAAAAAAAAAAACAATAAAACAAATGGCACAAAGAATGAAAGTAAGATGAGAGTGTATAAATGAAAAACATACAATGTCCAATATTTCAGTGGCTGCCTTTTTCAAGGATTACATACAAGAACAACGCAACACAGAAATAAAAAGAGGTAAAATGAAAAACTTACATCTGTGGCATCCTTCTCCTAGTACAAAATCAAACAAGCTACTGTCCCTCCTACAATGCAATGCAGTCTTGCACAAACTGGCCAGCGTCTTACAATGACATTCAGATATATTCAGACTTCCCATGATGTCCAGAGTCCACCTGCGGGGTAGACATCTCTTTTCTCTTTTGCTTGGCACTATGCATTCTACTATCAACCGCTCCAAACCACTGTCTCTTGATGTGACCGACATATCTCAGATTTATAATTCTGATAGTGTTTACAAGCAAGTTTTCTGTGACACCTGATCCCATCAATGTCTCCTTATATAAGATATATAACTTTCTAGTTAATGAGCACACAGCTGTAACATTTCAGTTTACGCCTTAATCATTAAAAAAAAAAAAAAACATACAGGACAAAGAAATAGGGAAAGATAATAAAATATCAATTTACATGAATGCTATACAACAAATAATGGAAGAAAAATAGAAGTAAAAAAAAAAAAAGGTGCAGAACTTAGCTGTGACTTACAACAAACTGTGTCCAAGCATGTGCAAGGTAGAGTATGCAAATGTTTAAATGAAGACTTGTGCGTGTTATAGGTTGGTAATAAAGAGAGGGCAGGGAAAGCAGAAATGAGAAAAACCAGTAATCTGTTCGAGAAAAGGGTGGGTAGAACAGATGAATGTGGCTGGGGTTGAGGGTATGTAATCTTGTACAGTGAGGGGGTTCTGGAATATAGGTTACAGATGAGGAAAGAGTAGAAATTAGTAGAGAGGGAATATTAAGTACAGCTGAGTTTTGCGTTCAAACCATGAGGTTCCTCACCTGTAACTTATATTCCAAAACCCTTACTGTACTAAATAATACCCTCTACCCCAACCACATTCATCTATTCCTACTATCCTTAGAGTGTCAAAAGTTTAAAGGGCTGAAACATTTGCATGAGGGGGGTACTTCTCTGATGATCTGAGGAGCTGTGTTGTTGTTTTGCTCTATACAACAGTTTTTTCCCTACATTATAATTAAATCTTTATTGTGATATGTGAAAAAAAAAAAAATGGATCTAAATACAAGAACTGGAAAATATGTCCCAGAAAGTTTATTGGGCAATTCCTAAAACCATAAATGACAATACAACAAAATCTTGAAAAGGCAAGCAAATAGTGATGGTCGAGTTTTCTGATTAACATATATAACTATAATGCATCAACATATGAAAAAAACTTAAATATTTTTGCTGTATATATACTCACGGAAGAAAGTAAGTGTGCATGAACGTGCTCAGGTAATGATTGAAATAAAATTTGGCACACATTATGTTTGATTATCAATAACAGATAAAATGATAACTTTCAGGCCAGTCACATGTCACAAAAAAGTTTTAAAAACTCACCTAATGTGGCTCACCGCCCCAAGAAAAGAAAATCAGGATTTCAATATCATGTATGTCCTCCTCGGGCAGTTATCACTGCATGACACTTGCCTTCTCATTGAATCAACGACACTTTGTATCAATTGTTGAAGCATGGACTAATTCTTGGCAGTTTCCAGAATGATTGTGTCATCTTTGCAACCTGTGGTCCAGTTCATCCCAAATGTGCTCTATAGGTGACAGGTCCAGTGAAACTGCTGGCCATTGCAAGACAGTAATCTGATGCTGTTGAAAGTGGTCCCTGACCACACGTGCGACAAGTGGACGAGCGTTATCCTGCTGCAGTATCACACCTTGTCCATTAGCATCCAGAAAAGGCATTACGTAGCTTGTAATGATTTTGTCCCTATTTTGTAAATCTGTAAGGCTGCCATTGAGGAACACTAGGCTTGTTTGGCCAGCATAGGAAATTCCTCCCCAAACCATTACACTGCCTCCTCTCCTCCTATCCACCTCTAGCGCACAGTTATTAGCAAAGCATTCTCCTCTTCACCTGTACACTAAAGTACGCCCATCATGGCCTTGCAGACAGAGTCTGGACTCATCAGTGAATAGGATCTGTCTCCATTGATGATAGGGCCATGCCACGTGGTGCCTAGCCCTGGTCAAGCAGGTTTGTCTGTGGCGAACTGTCAGTACTGGTCTAACTGCAGGTCTATGAGGTAAGAGATTTACCTCTGAGTCTGTTCCGCACTGTCCTGTTCATCTACGTCTTAAACCTGGAATGTTGCTGGCAGTCCATGTTGCCTAGAGAAACCTGTTATGAAGGTGTATGAGGTGGATGTAGCAGTCTTGTGCAAGGGTAGTAACTTGTGGTCTACCGCTTCTATGGCGGTCAGCAACGGAACCATTTTGGTTAAAACAACTTTGAAAGTGTGATGTTGTGTTTCTGTGAATGTTAAAATGTTGAGATACTGCTACTGCTGATCCAACAATTAACATCTCAACAGCTATCTCTTGCTGATGTTCATTCAATCTTGGAATGATGAAAAAAGATGTTTATGTTGGAGTTCCACTATACCTTTCTTCAACGATTACATGAAGAGATCTTTGAGAACAGAATTACACACTTACCCTCATTTTATCTGCGGTCAGTAACCAATCATGGATCACTGCACGTGATTTCACTGGAGCTGTGGTTATCTCCCCACGAATAGTGCGATCAACTTCGTGCTGCACAGGGAAGTGGACAACACTCAGACAAAACTTCATGCCAAATTTTATTTCATTTCACTCATGACAACGTGACTGGTATGCTTGACACCACTGCACACTTATTTTTTTCCGTGAGTATATATTTGCATTTATTTATTTCTGTAATAAAACTGTACCAAGCTGTGTGCTCCCTATACCTCTCTATGAAGCTGAATGTTGTAGAACAACTGACAAGGAAAATCATCATTCCAGACAACCTGCCTCAGAAAGAGTTGCTGGCCACAAACAATAAATCCCAGAGACCTGCTTGCCCAGTGTGAACAAGAAGACATGTGCCCAAGTGCAGCAAAGATAATCTGGACAGTGAACTGCTCCAACAGAAACCCCAGCAACATTGCTAAAGCAGCCATATGATGATGGACACCCAAGAGGAGGAGGAAGAGAGATCGACCAAAGACAAACTGATGAAGAACTACAAAAGCAGAAATGAAGAAAATCTCCGAGGTAGAAATACTGATAACAAATGACATTCTTCTAGCTTCCTTCCTTCTATAGTGAAACAAATTTATTGGTTCATGTTCAAACATCATGGTCACAACACATCTCTAAATTAAATCAAATCAGCAGCAATGACATTTAGCAAATTTCACAGATCAAAATAGTTAACTTCATTTAAGTTATATGATGCCTCCTCAAATGAGCTGTACAGCATCACTTTGGCTGAGTTGGCAACCTTCTTCAACACTGTGT
This sequence comes from Achatina immaculata, assembly GCA_009760885.1. Classification (NCBI taxonomy): domain Eukaryota; kingdom Metazoa; phylum Mollusca; class Gastropoda; order Stylommatophora; family Achatinidae; genus Lissachatina; species Lissachatina immaculata. The sequence goes on along the minus strand of CM019720.1, from coordinate 63,477,251 downwards.
GTACACGTGCTGCCCACCGGATACCATATCTTGTTAATACTCAGCAGGCTAGATTCATCTCTGTTTATAACATAAATAATATTTTGCTTGTTTCACAGCTGAGTTACATGTTGCCACCTCAAATGAGCTGAGCTGGCAAACTTCTTCAACGGCGGGGGATGGGATGGTGTATGAGGTGGATGTAGCAGTCTTGTGCAAGGGTAGTAACTTGTGGTCTACCGCTTCTATGGCGGTCAGCAACGGAACCATTTTGGTTAAAACAACTTTGAAAGTGTGATGTTGTGTTTCTGTGAATGTTAAAATGTTGAGATACTGCTACTGCTGATCCAACAATTAACATCTCAACAGCTATCTCTTGCTGATGTTCATTCAATCTTGGAATGATGAAAAAAGATGTTTATGTTGGAGTTCCACTATACCTTTCTTCAACGATTACATGAAGAGATCTTTGAGAACAGAATTACACACTTACCCTCATTTTATCTGCGGTCAGTAACCAATCATGGATCACTGCACGTGATTTCACTGGAGCTGTGGTTATCTCCCCACGAATAGTGCGATCAACTTCGTGCTGCACAGGGAAGTGGACAACACTCAGACAAAACTTCATGCCAAATTTTATTTCATTTCACTCATGACAACGTGACTGGTATGCTTGACACCACTGCACACTTATTTTTTTCCGTGAGTATATATTTGCATTTATTTATTTCTGTAATAAAACTGTACCAAGCTGTGTGCTCCCTATACCTCTCTATGAAGCTGAATGTTGTAGAACAACTGACAAGGAAAATCATCATTCCAGACAACCTGCCTCAGAAAGAGTTGCTGGCCACAAACAATAAATCCCAGAGACCTGCTTGCCCAGTGTGAACAAGAAGACATGTGCCCAAGTGCAGCAAAGATAATCTGGACAGTGAACTGCTCCAACAGAAACCCCAGCAACATTGCTAAAGCAGCCATATGATGATGGACACCCAAGAGGAGGAGGAAGAGAGATCGACCAAAGACAAACTGATGAAGAACTACAAAAGCAGAAATGAAGAAAATCTCCGAGGTAGAAATACTGATAACAAATGACATTCTTCTAGCTTCCTTCCTTCTATAGTGAAACAAATTTATTGGTTCATGTTCAAACATCATGGTCACAACACATCTCTAAATTAAATCAAATCAGCAGCAATGACATTTAGCAAATTTCACAGATCAAAATAGTTAACTTCATTTAAGTTATATGATGCCTCCTCAAATGAGCTGTACAGCATCACTTTGGCTGAGTTGGCAACCTTCTTCAACACTGTGTGTACACGTGCTGCCCACCGGATACCATATCTTGTTAATACTCAGCAGGCTAGATTCATCTCTGTTTATAACATAAATAATATTTTGCTTGTTTCACAGCTGAGTTACATGTTGCCACCTCAAATGAGCTGAGCTGGCAAACTTCTTCAACGGCGGGGGATGGGATGGTGTATGTATGGGTGGTGGTGGCTGCAGGATGCCATATCTGTGAAGAGTCTGTAGGCTAGTTTTATCTCTACAGCTATTAAATGAAGGTAATAATAAAACGTAACAAAACTAGTATTTGCTTCACTTATGTGGTATTAAAGACACAACAATAAGTGTCAAACGTGGTGCTGTTTGCTGCTATTTTGTCTCTCAAAACTCTGGGGACTGGCTGGACGAAGCTAAACACATGACATCGTCCAAACGGGCACTAGTCATTTGGGATCTCAACTTGCTATTCCTGTGTTTCATTTTTGAGAAGCGCTGTTCATACATACAAGTACTACCAAACATCAATGCCGATTTTTTTTTTCATGTGATCTACATTGTTGGTACATTTTCTAGATTCAAGACGATATTTCCTGTAGAAATGAGCTATGCCCCTGCATGAAATTTTGATCTTAATATGTCACAACCCTACATCTCAAGAAGTTCCATATGAACATTTTCTGGCCCGGTGTGTCCACTTCCACATCAAAAGAAGTGGCAAAGAGCCTGAATTTTCTGCATACAAATGAATGTCAGCGAAACAGGGAGAGAACTGAGTTTTCAAATCTCAAATCACAGAAGGAAATATTGGTCTCTTGTAGTACAGAGAAACAAGGGTAGTTTGATTTTTTGAGCTGCCATTCTCACAGGCATAATTCCTTTCTTTGTTGCATGTATCAGCAGAGCTCCCCCCTGAAATTGCAAGTTGGGCCGTTAAACTCGCCAGAAATACCTGATGTGAAAAGCATCCATTAAACTTGCCAGAAATACCCTGATGTGAACAGCATCCGTTAAACTCACCAGAAATATCTAATGTGAACAGCATCCGTTAAACTCGCCAGAAATACCTGATGTGAACAGCATCCGTTAAACTCGCCAGAAATACATGATGTGAACAGCATCCGTTAAACTCGCCAGAAATACCTGATGTGAACAGCATCCGTTAAACTCGCCAGAAATACCTGATGTGAACAGCATCCGTTAAACTCGCCAGAAATACCTGATGTGAACAGCATCCGTTAAACTCGCCAGAAATACATGATGTGAACAGCATCCGTTAAACTTGCCAGAAATACCTGATGTGAACAGCATCTGTTAAACTCGCCAGAAATACCTGATGTGAACAGCATCCGTTAAACTCGCCAGAAATACCTGATGTGAACAGCATCCGTTAAACTTGCCAGAAATACCTGATGTGAACAGCATCCGTTAAACTTGCCAGAAATACCTAATGTGAACAGCATCCGTTAAACTCGCCAGAAATACCTGATGTGAACAGCATCCGTTAAACTTGCCAGAAATACCTGATGTGAACAGCATCCGTTAAACTCGCCAGAAATACCTGATGTGAACAGCATCCGTTAAACTCGCCAGAAATACCTGATGTGAACAGCATCCGTTAAACTCGCCAGAAATACCTGATGTGAACAGCATCCGTTAAACTCGCCAGAAATACCTGATGTGAACAGCATCCGTTAAACTTGCCAGAAATACCTGATGTGAAAAGCATCCGTTAAACTCGCCAGAAATACCTGATATGAACAGCATCCGTTAAACTCACCAGAAATACCTGATATGAACAGCATTCATGACCGTCAAATTCTGAGGCATTTATACTATTACTGTCTAGGAAAGTAGCTATTTCTTTTTTCCCCATCCAAAAACCACACAGCTGAGCCAGCAAACCTTGCAGAAGTATAAAAAGGTTCCTGTCTCCACCTCCAACAAAAAGTTGAAGCTGATGATGTAATCCCTGAGACAAGATCAGACTGATCATCTCTGCCTCCATGTCCATCACTTCTTTCAAATTTGAAGACTTAACACACAATGTTTTCTGATTGATTATACAGAGCAGCTGACAGACTCTGTGCCCAATTCATCTGCCTTCCTTAATCTTTGAATCAGTCACAACACTTTTATTTTCTCCCTTACCAGCACTCACTGGTTGTCATGCATACTAGTAGTGCAATGTGCATGAGCAATGCTTCAAGAATGTGTGTTACTGTGGTAGTGCCTTTGATAGGCAATGTGTTCTCTGGTGTGGAATGCTGCAGGCAAAAATTCTACTTCACGAGTCAAAAGAACTACTAGCATTAAAGTTGTGCGCAAATCAAATACAGATTTCATCCTTATATCGCATGCCTGAGTGCTGAGCCAAAAGTCTGTACACTGATGGCTAAAAATGTATGCACCAGTATATGCTAGCACAGCTGAGAGTTAACACTATTGACAGACATTAGTTGAAAAAACTCCTTGAGAATATTGAAAGTTGAATTTTTACTCCAAGTAAAACTGTACAAGCTTGGTGATGTCTTTAGTGTCTGCGTTCTCACTGACCGATACTATGAAGAACTGGAAATGTGTGTGGAAGTTCTTTAAATAATTTGTCACGCCCACTGACATTTCTTTCATTCATCTTGTAAATCTTTCTTGCAGACAGACTGACAAATGAAATTATAAAATATCTACAACTGTCAGTGAAAAGCTTCAAATTTTCAGTTCTCATGTTCCCTCTAGAATACCTACAACCAGTTTTTCGTCAGATCTAAATGAAACTTCTAGATTTATGAAGACTTCTACCTGTTTATGCTACTCTAACTGCTATTCAGTTGTGGCTACTGAATCCCTCCTAGAGTTCACGAATTACTAATCCATCCTACTATTCTGACTGGTGCCTCATAAGATTTACAGTATTTTTTGGATGCCTTGTAACTGACATACAATCTTCAGCTTTCTGCAGCAAAAGTGGAAATTTGCCTTTCTACATGTTCTGAACTGTTCTCAGTTTTCTTGCCTCTATTAAAAGAGAGTAACCCTTGATCATTTAAACAATTATAGTCATTCTCTTTACTTATATATTATATCACTTTAGCTGAGTTACATAACATTTCTGCTCCTAATAATTTTAAACTGATCAATACTGCCTTCTGTCATTTACACAGAGTCCTATATCTATTATTAGTTAGATAATTATTATCATACAAAAGTATGGTTCATCTAAACTCCAAGAATTGTAAAAATACAATTATGAACTACACCTGAGACAGGAACTAAATAAACAAAGCTGTATATTTTGCAATATGTTATTTAAACATTCACAGCCACATTAATATATGTAAACATGCATACACATACACCCCTCGTATCAAATTCCTGAGGCTACTGATCACAGCAGCATCTGTCATAAAACAACAGCAACAGTCTCACATCTTTCATAAGTCATCTTTGGCAGAGGAGTCCAAATGTCTCTGTCCAGTTCGTAACACTCTGCGCTGTCTAGAGTCACGGAAGCACAGAAGCCGCTGGTCCCTGCAAGCTCCACGTCCTGCGACCTTCCTCCAAAGACGTAAATTTTTCTATCTACTAAAGCAACTCCTGCACCTGCTCTGCTTACTCTCATTGGTGACACGCTGGTCCAGGTATTCTGTCAATGTGAACAAAATGAGAGCAACTTGTAGCTGGAAGGTGTAAAACTTGTGAACACAAAGAATGCTAGAAAAGGCAATCTGAGCTAAAGTGAAACTAGACAAAGATTATGGAAATATCAAACAGATAAACAAAATACTATGGTGGTCAACAGGAAGACATCATACAAGTGAATTTACCTCTGAACAACAATAAATGAGAATGGCAAGTACACAACAATAACAGAGCATGGCAAGTACACGACAATAACAGAGAATGGCAAGTACACGACAATAACAGAGCATGGCAAGTACACAAAAACAATAACAGAGCATGGCAAGTACACAATAACAACAGAGCATGGCAAGTACACAACAATAACAACAGAGCATGGCAAGTACACAACAATAATAACAACATGGCAAATACACAACAATAATAACAGAACATGGCAAATACACAGCATTAACAGAACATGGCAAGTACACAACAATAACAGAACATGGCAAGTACACAACAATAATAACAGAACATGGCAAATACACAACATTAACAGAACATGGCAAGTACACAACAATAACAGAACATGGCAAGTACACAACAACAATAACAGAGCATGGCAAGTACACAACAATAACAGAACATGGCAAGTACACAACAACAATAACAGCATGGCAAGTACACAACAACAATAACAGAGCATGGCAAGTACACAACAACAACAGAGCATGGCAAGTACACAACAATAACAGAGCATGACAAGTACACAACAATAATAACAGAACATGGCAAATACACAACAATAATAACAGAACATGGCAAGTACACAAAAATAATAACAGAGCATGGCAAGTACACAAAAATAATAACAGAGCATGGCAAGTACACAAAAATAATAACAGAGCATGGCAAGTACACAACAATAACAACAGAGCATGGCAAATACACAACAATAACAGAGCATGGCAAGTACACAACAACAACAGAACATGGCAAATACACAACAATAACAGAACATGGCAAATACACAACAATAACAGAGCATGGCAAGTACACAACAACAATAACAGAACATGGCAAATACACAACAATAACAGAACATGGCACGTATACAACTAAAATCAAGTCAGGAATAGAAATGACAAAAGCAGTTTTTCACTAGCTGAAGAAGATATTATCAAATAAGAGAATGTCCTTAACAGTGGGAAAAAAAGTATATCTGTGCTACACAGTGCCTGCACCACTCTCTGCTTGTGAGACTTGGGCAATAAACAAATAGATGGAGCAGAAACTGGCAAAAAAAAATACATGTGGGGAATGATAAACAGATATCCAGCAACCAAGGGTAAGATGAGATGATGATGATGATGATGGTGTGTATGTGAATGAAGGGGAAAGGAACATCATGCAGAGTTCTGCCCCAAGAAACGGGTGCTTCAGCTGAGTTCAGAGCGGGAGAATGGAGATAAAAAGAAACAATCACCATCATTATCACTGAGATTAAAACACTCAAACCGAGTAGTAATTACAGTAGTATTCACTGTAACCATAAAACATACTCACATCTTTAACAGAGTATTTCTCTACAGAGTTCAGCGATCCTTTGTACTCATTAAAGCCACCAATAGCATAGAGACAACCATCTGTGGCAACTAATCCATGATAGGCACGAGGATATTTCAATCTGGCAAGGGGACACCACTCTTTTGTAATGGGGTTATAGCTTTCCACAGCGTCAGACTCCATGTAGAGCTCCGACAATCCACCCACGATGTAAATTAAACCTGTGCACATAAACTACCAGCGTGACAGTTTTATCCAAAAAATGAATTTCAATGAAATGAGTGTAGCATTTTCTAATCACTGGAGACATCATCAACATAAAGACTTCAAGATCTGAATAATCTTATGCTTTTCTTACCTGTTAAAAGCCCTTTAATGCTAGGAATCTAATGTCTTCTTTACGGAGTCGTTAACTTCCCTTCGATATGTAAAGAGTTCTTCTGCAATCTAAAATATGTCAAAGTGCATATTTTCATCCTCTCTTAGTTGGTCCTCTGTTCTGTTTGGAACTGGGAGGAGGTTAACGAGGCTGAGATTAAAACTTGGTTGGCTGGAAGGTCTCCTTGTAACAGTGAATGTGCTACTGACACAATGATGAAGATTGTGAAACAGGCATCAAAACTGGATGTCAAGATTTCATGGACTTGACAAGCAAGTTTCTCAGCAGACTTTAACACTACAAACAACACAAAATCACTACCCCTTTTAGCCGGATTGAAGCAACGAGACAGTCCGCTTGTTGGATGACCAGTAGAAACTAGAATGGAATCTTGACCAATGATTACAACTAATTTCTCTCAAGCCCAGACATCTTTATTTTTATTTCTGCTCATATCTCTAGTACACAACTGGGTTTAAAAGAAATCTGATCAAGGAGCCACTGACAAAATCCTAGCATGAATTCAAAAATTAACTCTCTCTCTCTCTCTCTCTGAACCTTAAGTGCCCAGGGCACATGGGGCTTCCGCAAGGGTTTTCCACAAATGCCTGTCCTTCGCCTTTTTTCTGCTCTTGCCCAGATGAGCCCTCTATTGCTCAACATTCTCTCTGTTGTTCTTCTCCATGTCTCTTTTGATCTACCCTTACTTCTGTTCCCCTGTGGTGTCCATCTTAGTGCTATTTTTTGGTAGTGAGTTGTCAGTCATTCGGAGCACATGTCCCAACCATCGACAGCGTCTTTCTTCAATAATTGGTGTCAGTGGCTTCATCTGCATTTCTGCCAACAAGATGTTATTTCTCGTGGTGTTTGGCCAAAATATTTTTCTAATTCTAAAAAAAAAAAAAAAATTAACTAGTATTATAAAAAACATGCATCGTCACATAACAGAATGTTAAATCTTGTCTTGTCTTGTGCTATCTCCCTGTAACTGCGAGCTGGTGTTCTTTGCAGCCGATGCTGCAGAGATGTCATGGTACAGCAACATATCAGCATTGGAGCAAGTTATGACAGCTGCTTTTTCTGTCCCGGAGCACAGCTAAAAAGCAGGGGGTGTGCAATGCTTCTTTAGCAGACTCCACCACCATAGGGACTATGGCAATCCCTGCCCCATTAGCCAAGCTAGGCCTGTTATTGGGGGTACCAACGGAGAGGTGGGACAGGGTCTTGGTCAGCTATTGGTCGCTGATTGCCTAATCAGACAGTATCTCCACCCCCCCCCCCCCACCAGAATATAAATAAAACAGCTCTTACAGCAAGTGTTCGTTTCATGTCCCTAAAATATGGAAGATCTGACAATGTCTAACCTAAAATCAATGTTCCTCACTTGCCTTTGTTCAGTCTTTCCTGATACTGTTTTTTTTATTTGTGCCCCTGTAAGTTCTACCTTCCGTGAAGAGGATATAGATCAACACATGGTGGTGAGGTCGGTAAGTTCTACCTTCCGTGAAGAGGATATAGATCAACACATGGTGGTGAGGTCGGTAAGTTCTACCTTCCGTGAAGAGGATATAGATCAACACATGGTGGTGAGGTCTGTAAGTTCTACCTTCCATGAAGAGGATATAGATCAACACATGGTGGTGAGGTCTGTAAGTTCTACCTTCCATGAAGAGGATATAGATCAACACATGGTGGTGACGTCTGGTAACAAGCCTACTTCTTAGGTCTTTTTCTTACATCCTCCCGTGCTGTTAAACATCACATAGGGCTCGCATTGTAGTTCGCCAAGTTTTCCCTTTTTCGGCGAGCTTTTCAACCTCATCAAGGGATTTTATGCCTACTAATCTGACCTCTCTTAACAATGTCCTCTTCAGAGTTTCACGTTGTCGACCTCTTTTTCTTCGGCCTGTTGTGTTCCACTTGATAGCTTGTTTTGGGATTCTCTGTTTCATCTCATCATATGACCAATATATTCTTAGGTCTACTCCAGAATAAAAACAAAATAAAATATTACTGTAGCATGATGCTTCTATTACAAGACCTGCTTCATGGCTTCTAACTTACAGTTACTGAGAACTGTACCTGAACTGAAACTGCAAATGAATGACAACAGCGGTAAAAAGAATTGTTTAAATAGTGTTTTGCTTACCTTCATATTCAACAGTGGCCATAGAAAACCTTGGGTTTGGCATTTTATCAATCTCCATCCAAGTCCTCTCCTGGACATCATACCTCTCAACACTGGTTCCTATCTGAGTTCCAACATAACCTCCAATAGCATACAAGAAACCATTGAGAGATACTAACCCAAGGCCATAACGAGGATGATTCATGCTGGGCAAAGATGTCCAAAAATTCTCATCTGGATCGAAACTCTCAACTGAATCTGATATTAAAGATGCATCTTCTCCTCCCGCTGCTATCAGCTTCCTGTTAAAGGCCGTCAGTCCATGGCTACTGCGTGCATGGTGCATGCTGGAGAAGGTCTGCCACTTGTTAGTGTAGATGTCATATCTCTCCACACTGTCCAACGTGCTGATACTACTGACAAATGTATGTTTGTTTCTGGCAAACCCTCCAATAACATAAATATATTTTTTAGCATTCTGCCTTGGCCAAGTTTTTCTGGTCATGTCTGTCAAGGGAACATACAGGCCATATGGACTGAGGGTTTTTAAAGTTTCCGCAGATGAAGCATATTTTGTAAGCATTATTTTAACACCATGGTCACTGCATGAGTCAATAATATGGAAGAGGTGTTGGTGGGAGACTAAATTAATTCGAATCTGATTCAAAATTTGCAACAAGTATTTCCGTCGAACTGGAAGGTCGGCCAGGATCCACTGAACAGCCGCTTCAAGGACCTGGAAGCAAGTATAGTAAATGACACGTTAATGAGACTGAGATTAAATTAAATAACAACACACAGATCACATCTGCCAGAATATTTGTTGCCAAAGCTCTACAAGTTAATTGCGCAAAACTATTCTAAAACAGTGCTCACTGTTTACGATTACCTTATTTGTTTCCAAGTGCTTCGCTAAAAAAACACAATCATATCTCAAAGACAGCTATGACATAATGAAATACGTACAGCACGAGAGTGCAATTTATAAAACTATTCATGCCAATGACTTACAGAGCTGCCTGCAGATAACATATCCTGCCTGCAGATAATATATCCTGTCTGCAGATAACATATCCTGCCTGAGATAACATATCATGTCTGCAGATAACATATCCTGCCTGCAGATAACATATCCTGCCTGCAGCTAACATATCCTGCCTGCAGATAACATGAGGAGGAAAAAAACTGGGATAAACAGGTCTCATAAACATTTAGCCTTAGACAACTGTCAGTCAGTGACTGCCCCTTTTCCTGATATCTGAGATCACAAGTGTTTTGGATATCAGATTTTTTTTTTTTTTAGATTTTGGAATATTTGCATATACATAATGAGATATCTTTGGGATAGGACCCAAATCTAATAGAGGAATTCTTTTATGTTTCATACACGCCTTATACATGGAAGTAAAGAAAGATAATTTTAGTAATTCTGTGCAAGAAATGAAGTTTGTGGATGCTGAACCATCAGAAAACAAGGTGTCATTATCTAAGGCCCCCCCCCCACCATGCAAACACTGTTTAGTTAGTTGATCCTCTTGGGCCTAAGGTGTCACATAGAGCGGAGGACAAGGCTCTTCACGTCTGGCAATTCCTTGCTACTTGCTTTAGATCTTCGGTGTTTCTGATGAGCATTGTTGTTGAACACTCCTTGGTGATAACTCTTCTTAGTGCGTCTTTGGGTCTTCCCTGCTTTCTTTTACCCCCTGGTGACCACGTAAATGCTTGGTGTGGGAGTAGTTTTTCGTCCATTCTAAGTATGTTGTTCCAGCAACGTCTTCTGATAAAATTTGATACATGGTCCTGTTTAGTTTCTTGTCTTATTGATGTAACCAATCTGAACTCGTGCCAACAGATATTTAGCAGTCTTCGAAGGCACTTATTTTCAAAAGCATCTAGTCTCTTTTCCATTGCTGGGGATGTTCTCCAACTCTCGCAACCATAGGTTAGTACTGGCACTACACAGGAGTTGAAGATCTTGAGTTTCGTGTGCCTACTGAGTTGTTTTGATTTCCAGATGTTAGTCAGCTTGTTGAAAGTGTTTGACGCTAAAGCAATTCGGGAAATAATTTCTGTTGATATGTCTCCCACAGGTGTTAACTTGCTTCCTAGGTATGTAAAACTAGTGACTTTTTCAAGTTTAGCAACACCGTTATCTCTGAGCCTGAAGTTACGTGCTGACCAATCATTTTCTTACACTTATTCACATGTACACTAACATGTGGGGAATATGTTCTGGGAAGGTCTTTTTTTCCCCCTTGTGTAAGCTGAATAAACTTTGTGTGCCTGCTTCTTTATTGTGACCCATCATATGCGGTCAGGTGTGGGATCTTCCAGCTGTACCATCATGCTGTCACTGTTTCAGATACTGGAACATTATCAGACTTCACATTTTTGTCTTAGTGATGCTCAACCTGTACTAGGAACGGGGACTGCGGAATACAGGACATGACAGTGACAACTCAACCCATGTTCCAGCAACCATCAGAAAGTAACTGCTTATTGTTCCGGCCAGATTATTATGAAAGTGCTTTACTCTGAGAGTAGGATGACAAAGTATTAAAACGCCTTCATGTTTTAAGAGATTGATGATAAAGTATTAAAACGCCTTCACATTTCAAGAGATTGACGACAAAGTATTAAAACACCTTCACATTTCAAGAGATTGATGACAAAGTATTAAAACACCTTCACATTTCAAGAGATTGATGACAAAGTATTAAAACACCTTCACATTTCAAGAGACAAAGTATTAAAACACCTTCACATTTCAAGAGATTAATGACAAAGTATTAAAACACCTTCACATTTCAAGAGATTGATGACAAAGTATTAAAACACCTTCACATTTCAAGAGACAAAGTATTAAAACACCTTCACATTTCAAGAGATTGATGACAAAGTATTAAAACACCTTCACATTTCAAGAGACAAAGTATTAAAACACCTTCACATTTCAAGAGATTAATGACAAAGTATTAAAACACCTTCACATTTCAAGAGATTAATGACAAAGTATTAAAACACCATCACATTTCAAAAGATTAACTCCTAGCAATAATTTCTCCTTTTAGCCATACGCTTCATTTATAATTACCAGCCACCAGTTTTCATGAACCAATAATGCAAATGACACTCAAATAACACCATACCCTAAAAAGCACGCAGTGTCATGACACTAACCACAGTCATTTTCAGGTAAGTTATAACTGACCTGGCCTTCTTTTTCAATATGCAAGCACTCACTGCCCAGTATAGGAAGCAAGACAGAAATATTTAGCTGCAGGAACTCATCACCCTTGCAAGCTTGCAGAAAGTTCTTCTCCAGGTACAGCTCCGCCTGACGCTTCATCGGTCCCAAGTTGTGGGCATCAGCAAAAACATAAATTCCTGTGAAACAGTAAATATTTGGAAAGGGGGGGGGGGGGAAATTAGAGACTGAATAAGAATTTCCAAATATACTGTATCTGCTATAATAATTACCACCTGTTAGTTTGAAGTCCCAAATGAAAAAAAAGTTTTACATAAGTTAGGAATAGTCCTATGCTGTGATAACTGTCCATGATTAGCTTAATGCCCAACCCCTTTGGTAGCATGTGCAGTGTGTGACGAAATGTTGAGCCGAATAAAGGTGAAGACGCCCATTGAGGCAATCAGCAACCCGTAGGTGATATGCCAGGGTCAGGTTTAGCGTGTGCCTGCTGACGCATAGCTGACCAAGACCCTGTCCCACCTCTCTGCGGCACCCCCCAGTAACAGGCCTAGCCTGGCTAACAGGGCACAGATTGCCATAGTCCCCATGGTGGTGGAGTCCGCTAAAGAAGAATTGCGCACCCCCCTGCTTTTTTAGCTGTACTCCGGGACAGAAAAAGTACCCGCCATAGCCCGCTCCCACGTGGATACAATGCTGTGCCTCAATATCTCTACAGCATCGGCTGCAAAGAACAACAGCTCGCAGTTACAAGGAGTTCGTACAAGTACAAGTTGAGCCAAACACACACAAAAATGGCTCATCAGTAACAATAACAGTGAAAGGTTTTTCTAAAGAAAAATGAACTCTTAACCTACAAACACCCATGAACATGTATTGTAATAAGAAATGACAAGATGTCTATTTTTAGCATTTATAGTAGTTTACAAGGAGACTATGGAAAAGAAAGGACCCCTCTCTTGTGTGTATGTACATGTGCAGAAAAAAAAACAATCATTAATATGTCCTGCATATCTGATTTTATTCCTCTGAAATAAAGAGATTTTTAAAAATGCAATTTAAAAAAGCTGAAACAGATACATCCTCCACGGTGTAAAGTTAATGAACCCTACGAAAAATCACCCAACCAAAGTTCTGAAACTGCATACTTTCTCTGTTTTATACTTGGCTCTTTAACTTTAAATGCCAGGCATCAAGCACAGAAAATAAGTCACTTATGAACTGGTCTCAAATGTTAAGAATTATCAATGATTTTTAGATTACAGTCATTAAGTAACCATTTCTTCTTCTTCTTCAACTTCCGAGCCCATTAAGGCTCATTGCTGCAGATAAAGTTCACCTCCATTCCTCTCTATTCCTAATCTTCTCTCTCCAGCTGGTGACTCCAGTCTCTTTTATATCCTCTTCTATGTTGTCTTTCCATCTCTGTCTCTGTCTACCCCTTTGTCTTGTTTCCCTCATCTGCTGTGTATACATCATTTTCGTTTGTCTGTTCTCTTCCACTCTTTCTACATGCCCCAGCCAGCATAATCTGTTCAGTTTCAAGACATTTATGATTCGTTGAGATTTAAATAAGCTGTTCAGTTCAGTGTTCTTTCTAGCTCTTAATTCTCCATTGTCAGTATTTTTTGTGGGCCCAAAGATTCTTCTTAGGATCTTGTTCTCAAAGATCTGTAACTGTTGTTCATCTTTCTTTGTTGTAACTCCATGTTTCTGATCCATACATGATAGCTGGTCTTATTATAGTTTTGTACATTGTTATTTTGGTGTTTATTGAGAAAGGATTTTTAATTTTAACAGGTGTTGCAAGACAAAGTATATTTTATTCCCTATCTGTACTCTGGTTTTAATTTCCTCACTTACTGTGTTGCTTCTGTTGAAGGTTGTGCCTAGATATTTGTATGTTTCTGCTTTCCTAATAATCATATCTCCAACATTTATATAATCTGGATCATTCTGCCTTATCTTGGTTAATGGTCAAGCCCATTTTTAGTGCTACATCTCTCAGGTGTATGCAGGTATTGATGACTTCTTGCATAGTTTCTCCCACCAGGTCGATATCATCAGTGTATTGTAGTATTTTAGCTTGTTCTTCTATACTGCTTTCTTCTTCTTTCACTTTTCCGATTACCTTTTCTAGTATTAGGCTGAATAGTAATGAAGATAATATATCACCTTGTTATAAATCAGTTCTTATACAGAATGGTTTAAGTAACCATTTAGGTTTTTCAGTTTTTTTCTCATACATGTAGGTACATGGTACTCTTCTGCAGTCAATTCTGACTGATAACACACACTGGAAACAAGACAAGTATCTCCTCCATGGGATAAGCCTGAGCAGGATTATATGGAGAACTGATCAAGGAATATGTCCCCCTACTCCAAACAGCTGACAAGTCAGAATAATGGCAAAACCACTGCGGCCTGATGTCACAAACCGAGCAGCAGTTGTCAGAATCATGTGGGAGTCTGCTGTTGGGACCAAGGTTTGCACTGAAGCCTTTCTCATGAATACACTAGGCATAGAGATGGCTGTGCTGGTGCAACTTGTATGGATCACTGAATCTGAGCTGGCCAAGACCCTGCTTCACCTCTCCCTTCGTGCTTGTAGTAACACTCCAAGCCTGGCTAACAAAGCAACCTGTGGAGCTGCTGTTCGGGATCAGTCCAGGTCTTAAAGCAGGTCACCGTAACGCACTCCCAGTTCAACATGATGCTTGTTTCAACATCTTCATACATCACCAGATAAGAACATTCTGGCTGCCGCTCCTGGGATATAAAACAACAAAATGAATGAGTCATCCTGCAAGACGGTATAAGTTTGGAATCAGAATGGATGTACATACACATTGGTAATGGCACTGCATATCTACCAACTGCGTAGAAGGGGATTGTGAAAAAAGTAAAATGAACAAGATTAAAACCAGCATTTTCAAATAAAAACATAAGAAGTGCTTACCCACACAGTTCTGGGGTGAAATGTGCTCAATCAGAAACTGGGCACATATGTCCACAACATCTTCAATACCCAGCATGTCTGCGACCGCAAGTAAATCTTGACACGTATCTATGTCAACTCTGATAAACCCTGTAAAGTCAAGAATATACTTTTTGTATAAAAATTTTCAAATAATATTTTTAAAAAAACAACCCCCAGTGAATCCTGCTGCATAAACTGCTAATGCAGGAATGAATGCTTCAATAAGAGACAGTATTAGAGAGAGGATGCAGTTGTCTACACCAGAATGGCCCAGTTAACAAATACCCTATCCTAACTCAGTGTGGTGATCTCTGAGACAAGCTGATAAGTACAACAACCTGACAAACAGAGTAGGTATACTACAACCTGATCAACACAGTAGGAATACAACAACCTGACCAACACAGTAGAAATACAACAACCTGACCAACACAGTAGAAATACAACCTGACCAACACAGTAGAAATACAACAACCTGACCAACACAGTAGAAATACAACCTGACCAACACAGTAGAAATACAACAACCTGACCAACACAGTAGGAATCAATCAGTTCTCATGGTACATATCTGCACAAGTCTAAATCTGAATTACCTCTCTTGTACTTCACACCTTTCTCTCTCTACAAGAGACGTGTGATAATATGGGCATGGCAGTGATATAGATCCTTTACTTTTATGGTGTATTTTCCACAATTTTTTATTTTACTACTTTTCTAAAGAGAAATATAACATATTCTGGATAAAATTATACTCTGTAATTTGATGTTATGATGCACATTTGCACATATAATTTTTTTAGAATATTTTTGCATGCAAGTTTAAAATTTTGCACATGAACTGCACAATCTTAGAGAGCAAACAGCTAGGAATATACTGAAAATCTGTATTCACATCTGGCTGAATATTGGCAAATTTGAATATTCATATGTTTAAAGAATTTCAATATTAAAATTTCAAATACAAATTTGTTTCCAGAGTAGGCAAAAATTTGTGATCAGAGATACTTACTTATGCAGTAAGTCTAGACATCAACTAGATATCAATAGAACAACTAGGGAAACTTCTGGCATTTGGGTATGGTTCCCAGAAGTCTACAGGATGTTGGTTTAACAGCTGTGTTACTAG
This sequence comes from Achatina immaculata, assembly GCA_009760885.1. NCBI lineage: Eukaryota > Metazoa > Mollusca > Gastropoda > Stylommatophora > Achatinidae > Lissachatina > Lissachatina immaculata. The sequence continues at coordinate 63,460,965 of CM019720.1, read as the reverse complement.
AACACTTATGCTACGCTTATTATTTGTAGCTTGTGGGATTCTAACCTCCTTTCATATTATCATGCACTATAACAAGCTCAAGACCTGAAAACATAAATAAATTTGAATGTCTAGGTTCAATCATCCATGTTCCAAATTTCATAATATTTTTGACATTCCAAGGCTATAATCCATTTTTATCCATCCAATTTCAAGGCTTCTCTATCTGTTCCATAACACTAATCATTTTTATGGAGATAGGGTTGAGAGGAATAGAGAGGAATGGAGGTGAACTTTATCTGCAGCAATGAGTCTTAATGGCTTGGAAAGCTGAAGAAGAAGAAGAAGGTTCAATTATCACCACCAATGGTGACTGCACAATGGAAATCAAAAGGAAGAATTGCAGTTGTATCACAGAAACTAGCACAGACAAAGAGTATGTGGCAAGGTACCAACAAGAAAACAAAGTAATGTTAATAAGAGCGTTTGAAATGAAATGGTGCAGAAGGGCACTTAGAATATCATGGATAGAACAAAAATCAAATACAGAGATACTGATGGGATTATGTGTCATGGAAAACTGGCTTGTTTAGTATGCATCACTGCACACATCGAGAGGTTATTTAGGGTAATTTGATGGTACTCCAGTATCGAGATAAAACTGGGAGTCAGCACACTGTAGAAATTGTGAGTCAGTACACTGTGGAAACTGTGAGTCAGTACACTGTGGAAATTGTGAGTCAGTACACTGTGGAAACTGTGAGTCAGCACACTGTGGAAATTGTGAGTTAGCACACTGTGGAAATTGTGAGTGAGCATACTGTAGAAACTGTGAGTCAGTACACTGGAAATTGTGAGTGAGCATACTGTAGAAATTGTCAGTCAGTACACTGTAGAAATTGTGAGTCGGTACACTGTGGAAATTGTGAGTTAGCACACTGTGGAAATTGTGAGTCAACAAACTGTGGAAATTGTGAATCAGTACACTGTGGAAATTGTGAGTCAACAAACTGTGGAAAATGTGAGTCAGTACACTGTAGAAATTGTGAGTCAGCACACTGTGGAAATTGTGAGTTAGCACACTGTGGAAATTGTGAGTCAGTACACTGTGGAAATTGTGAGTCAGTACACTGTAGAAATTGTGAGTCAGTACAGTGTGGAAATTGTGAGTTAGCACACTGTGGAAATTGTGAGTCAGCAAACTGTGGAAATTGTGAGTCGGCAAACTGTGCTTTTTCTGTCAGCCCATGGGTCAGAGTAATATTTCAACATCTCAGTGTAACCAACTCCGTCCAAGCAGAACTTCAGATTGCACAGTCTGATACCCTGCCACAGCCAGCAAATTCTCCAGTCATGGCTCCAATCAAACATGCATGAGATGAGCTTCAGTGCTGGCTTAATGCACTCTCCAAGCAAATGCAGAGCCTTAGGCATTGGGGTTTAGCTTTTCTGCAAAAATGACATAGCCTTCTTTACTCCCCTGAATGGTGCTCAGATATCAGGCTTGCATCTGTGGCAACAGCAGCTCACACATGATACTGTCAGGCCTGCATCTGTGGCAACAGCAGTTCACACATGATACTGTCAGGCCTGCATCTGTGGCAACAGCAGCTCACACATGATACTGTCAGGCCTGCATCTGTGGCAACAGCAGCTCACACATGATACTGTCAGGCCTGCATCTGTGGCAACAGCAGTTCACACGTAATACTGTCAGCCTTGCATCTGTGGCAACAGCAGTTCACACATGATACTGTCAGGCCTGCATCTGTGGCAACAGCAGCTCACACATGATACTGTCAGCCTTGCATCTGTGGCAACAGCAGTTCACACATGATACTGTCAGGCCTGCATCTGTGGCAACAGCAGCTCACACATGATACTGTCAGGCTTGCATCTGTGTCAACAGCAGCTCACACGTGATACTGTCAGGCTTGCATCTGTGGCAACAGCAGCTCACACATGATACTGTCAGGCTTGCATCTGTGTCAACAGCAGCTCACACATGATACTGTCAGGCCTGCATCTGTGGCAACAGCAGATCACACATGATACTGTCAGCCTTGCATCTGTGGCAACAGCAGTTCACACATGATACTGTCAGCCTTGCATCTGTGGCAACAGCAGTTCACACATGATACTGTCAGGCCTGCATCTGTGGCAACAGCAGTTCACACATGATACTGTCAGGCCTGCATCTGTGGCAACAGCAGCTCACACATGATACTGTCAGGCCTGCATCTGTGGCAACAGCAGCTCACACATGATACTGTCAGCCTTGCATCTGTGGCAACAGCAGTTCACACATGACACTGATTGTGAATTTTCATCCTCTGTGACATCTGACAGTTGCTGTAATCTGCTCAGTACTGCACTTGATTTTGATGTTCATTAATGGGTTTTATTACAATATCAGTTCACTCTATCTTTATTAAATAAACCATTGCTGCCATCTTTCAATAAAGTTTGATAAAATTTTATTTGCTTGTTACTTATGCAGATGAGTATATTTATAATTATTACCCATATAAAATTCAAAAATGAGGTCAGAACAGCCTGGTTTCATAGACTCCATAACCTGATACGGGAGAAGAAAGGCATACCATGGGATTAGAGCCATGCTATAATTACTGCAGTCTGGAAGAAAAATGGCATATAAGGGACTGCAATAAATACACAGGCATCTCACTTCTAAGCCATACTGTAAAAGTATTAAAAGTAAAAGACCCTAGAAAACTGATTACAATCAATGACTGAGCCACAGTTAGAGACCACCCACCTGGGAAGCAGATAAAACATTAACAGAAACCTTAAATATCCCCTTATATGAAGAAACTGGCAAGTCTTTTCAAGAAGCCCTTTTGTTACCTGAACTCTATCCCCATGGAAACATGGCCCTGAAATACAGACTGGAGACAATACAAGATTAGGCATTTTGTTGTAGCTATTTATATAAATAAATTATACTACTATGTTAAAATGTTTGTGAAAGTTATCCATTTAAATAAATTAAATCGCTATAAATTAAACACGTGTATATCAGCTACCTGTATAAATAAATGAAATCACTAGGTTAAAAACATCAGACGATACATCGTGAAGTTCAATTTCGTTTCTGCCTTGCTCCTTCATTCCTGATGAAAACATGGCCCTGAAATATGGACTTGATGCTGCCAAGATGTTCTTATGTGCATGAAACCGCTTTATACCAATTAGCAAGGTAATGTCACAGAAGGAAGATTCTTGCCATAGTTGAGTCATATTTTCTAGAAGTCGTCTGGGGTAACCTGGTGAAGATGTCTCTAAAGTTTGCTCCAGAACACAACTCATTTTTTTTCCTTTACGTAAGAAGCTTTCCTTATATGTAGTGAAAGAAATAAGCTACTAAGGAAACACTGTGTAGTGCTTAATACAGGATCATATTGTTAACCTGTACACATTCATCCACCATTTTTATAAACATAGGGTTGGTAATTACCAATTTTAACCGAACGTCACCTAAACCAGATTTATACGACTAGATATAAAGCTGGGGAATGGATGCACATCCTAGCAGTACATATTATTTTGCAATTTATAATGTAAACTAATAAAATAAAGCTATTATTTATTGTGTTGAAGTTGTTGCGTATGCGTGTATGTGTGAATTTTTTTTTAATCTAAAGTAACATTTGATTCAGCGCGTTTATTAGCCAAACCAAATAAATACCGCCAGGGTGTAATCATGTCCCCGTTATCAGTGTCGGGAGTTACATATGGGCTAAGTGGACTGCAGTCCATGGCCTCATATTTGGGTGGGGGAGGGGGGTAAATAAGAGAGCGAGAGAGCTTTGTATCGCTCAACAAACAAAAAAAAAATTATTTAATTTGTAACGATCAAAATCACTGGTGTCAGTCAGTCGTTTGCATGCATGTCCCTTGCGGAAATTTGCCTCCCTAACAGCTCTCCTGTAGGCCTCTCTATTGTGAGTAAGATGGCCTGCTGCTGATGCGTTCATTTGCAGATCATCAACGATGTCTTGCAGCCAACTTCGCTTTGGTCTTCCTCTCTTTCTTTTTCCCATTATGTACCTTTCCAAGACGGTTTTCTCTAAATTATCATGACGTTTTAATGTGTCCAAAATATTTAAGTTTTTTCTGTTTAATTCTCCTTACTAACCAACCTTCTTCAATATTACATTCTTGTAGTATGGATATATTTGTTCTTTTTTGTGTCCATGATATTTGAAGAACTCTTCTGTAGCATTTATATTCAAAGACATGTATGCGTTTCTCAGCTGTTTTATTAGGTGTCCAGGTCTCACAAGGCATATGCTGCGATGTGAAAGATGCATGCCCTTAAAAATTAATCACTGGTGTACATATGCCAAAATAACACATTGATTGGGGTGCCGAATACACTCGCCTTTGAATCCCTGATTTTAGTACCCAGGCCCGGTTATTGTGTTTGTTTTTTTTTTATCATTAAACACATGACGTATAAGTCTGATTGTATAGCAGTCACGTGACACGAGTGCGTACTTACTGGTTAGTGAAGTTCGTGAAAGCTTTAAAGTTACTCAGAAGCAAATTATATCAGCTATGAAGCAGTAAGATGGACACCACAGGGGAACATAAGTAAGGGTAGACCAAAAGAGACATGGAGAAGAACAACAGAAAGGATGTTGAGCAATAGAGGGTTCACCTAGGCAAGAGCAGAAAAAAAGGCAAAGGACAGGCACTTGTGGAAAACCCTTGCGGAAGCACCATGTGCCCTGGACACTTAAGGTTCAGAGAGAGAGAGAGAGAGAGAGAGAGAGAGATGAAGCAGTATACGTGTTCAGACCACTGTCTACCATTATAGCGTGCTTATAAGAATAACTGATATTTAAATGTTGACTTTTGTGAAAATAATATTAAGTAATCTTTATGAAAGTAATGCTAGTAGATTAAATCGACAAAAAGAACAGAGGGAAATATCCAAATCTTTCAAACCAGTCACGGCTTCCTACAGCAACCAGAAATAACCTTACATAATCCATCATTTACGGCGCATTCGTGTTTAGAAATTGAAGAAAATCTAGTAGACTACAGTGAACAGTACGAGTATGTGCAGACTGAAGAACAACCAGTTCGTATACCGAAAATTGCCTCCCAATAACTTAAAGAAGAATCACTGTCATGAACAAGCACTAAAAGAACCGATACTTTTGGAGATAGTGACGATGAAGTGATAGGACCTACATCCACATAATCAATACAAGGTGCTGAATGAACATGGCACGATATGGTTACACCAGAAGAGGTAGTTCGAGATCATTACCGTCTTATAGACGCTGTACGTTTTGGCAATCAGCGACCTATGGCTGTCCGTCTCACCCCTACTTTGGTACCCCCCAGTAACAGGCTTAGCCTGGCTTACGGGGCAGGGATCGCCATAGTTCCCATGGCGGTGGAGTCTGCTAAAGAAGTATTCAACATCCTCTGCTTTTTAACTACACTCCGGGACTGAAACAAAATAGCCGCCATAACCCACTCCTACATTGATATGATGCTGTCTCAACACCTTCACAGGATTGATTGCAAAGAACAGCGGCTCGTAGTTCCAGGGAGATAGAAGACAAGATTATACACTTGGAAAACAAAGAAAATGATCTCAGCGAAAACTAGCATTGCACCAGTGGCTTAACCAAACAACATGGCCAGCATAGGAAATAACACACGTGTGAGAGATTATGTCGGCTCTCCCCCTCCCCTAATATGTAGATTTATTACGGTATTTTAAATATATAAGTGTGGTCATGGTTATACTGCAGAATGCGAAATTTATGTGTTTGTTTTTTTTGTTTTTTTTTTGATGTTGTGTAGACAGCATAAAAATCGATATATTTTGCAACAGAAACGCAATACAAAACAAAGCTGTATACAACCTGTTCTGCTATAGCCTGATATGCTGATATGCTGATAGCTGATAACATCTCCTGTTATGCAAATTTGTGCTAAAACATACTTGGTGGGGGGGGGGGGGGGACTGTAATCAGAGACTGGTATCCCCGTACTCTGGGAATTCCTACATGTGCTCTGCCTTCCGTTCCAACACCCACTGAAGCGTTCGCCTTCTGATTGAGCCAGTCACACACTGGTCGTGGCTAACACGCGCTAAACCACTTCTTTCAGAGAAACGTCCAGTTCCCCTCTTCTCCCCCAATTCGATCATCCCCCTGATGTGATTGTCGTCATTCAACCCCATGTCGTCCTCCATAGGCAGCCTACCCAAGGTGGTTCGTGCAGTCTCCTCCTTGTCCAATCTTAGAGTCGGAAAGCTGATGCTGGTGTATTGCTGTGAAGTGTGGGGGAGGGTGGGGGTGCGGGAGACATCTGCTTTTGGCTCTGAATGAAATTTTTAAAAAATGTAAAAACAGACTGGAATGGTTGTATGTCTTTGTTCTATTCGTATGCTTGCTCTAGTATTGTAAAATAATAATAATAATAATAATAAAATCTGCCTAGTTTCTGTTGTTAGAAGTTATAGTTTCAAGAATCTCTTTAACGTCTTCATGTTCAGCTTCGTCAAATTCCGCCTGCTTTGCTAACTGTAAGCGGGTAGTGATCTTTGTTATTTGAATTAGGGGCTCGATACCTTCAAAACCACAAACTTAAATAAGGGGTACGTTTCCGTCCAACAAAGATGCAGATGTCTGGATACATCATTCCAAGCTTCTGTGAAATAAGGGGTGAGCTTGATTTGGTTTTCCCGAAAGCGGCCGTTGGGGGGAGGGGGGGGAGGTCAGGTCAAGGGGCTCCTCGGGTGTCCAGTCGGGGGTTTTCGATGTATTGGTCTGGGTGTAATGTGTTGAGCTAACGGTCTTGAGATTCGAGCCTTGTGGCAGCGCACGTATTCGGGGGGGGGGGGGGGGGAGGGAGAGAGAGAGATTTAATGGTATGTCTAAGGTGTCTGACAAAGTTATCAAATATATATTTGTGATGTTGGATTCAAGGATTGTCTAGCTATGAACCCAGATGCTGTTCCAAGCCGGCTCATTCTGGTGGCGTTCATATACGTACGTTTTTGTATGTCGGATGCAGAGTGCGTAAGTACTGTGAGAAGTGTTAGTGTTTAAATGATGTGTTTAGTGAGTTAAGACGTTGAAAAACATAATATAATTTTTCATCATTGTAGCTTTTCATTAGCATGCTTCATGAATGGACGAGTTTAACTTTTGATTTATAGACACTGGAAAGTAATTTATGTTTTTGTGTGTGGCGCACGTGGGTGTGCTGCGCAGTGACTAATGCACTTGATTCATGATATGCTATGTTCATCTTTCATTATCGTCATTGAGTCGCCATGGTTTAATTAATGTGTCGTCGAACCATTTCATATTTGTACTCTATGTTTTATATGGTGGGTGCAGGCAGAGTATCTGCATATATATGTGATATATGTGAATTGACAAGTTGGCTCCTATGTTGTATTAAGGGAGTGCGGCCAGTTCTAAATTAATGCTGAAGATGTATTACAAGAGTTAAATTAATGCTGAAGATGTATTACAAGAGTTAAATGGGGACAAGAGATTAGTAGAGATGTTGAATAGTTAAGGCCGTCACTTGGAGTGGCGCTTTTGATTGTTTCATGCTGATGTGTCAGGACATGTTCATATTTCTCGTGCGTGGTGTTTAGTTGCTGTGGAGAGACCTGTTGTGTGTGTTTATATGTTATCTGGTGTAAACGTCTGTGGTGTCTGGTGTTGTCAATAAACCAACTCTTTATTTTTCCTGGATCAAATTTATGCCTTCTGAGTACTTATTGATTGTTGGAGGAGCTAGAGAATGACTGAGATGGTAAGTGCTCGATTCATTTTATTTAAATTTGTTTAACGTAGCATTCATGTGAATTTATATTTTATCTCCTCTCTCTATTTCTTCGTCCTGTATGATTTTGTATGATTAAAGCTCACACCGAAATGTCACAACTTTGTACTCGTGAAGTTAATTCTCTAGCCACAAAGATTATTTAAGGAAGCTTATATGGACACCAGCTGACAGAGGAAAATGACCTGGGTAGGATCGCCAGGAGAGGCTCTGTAAGTGAGTGTTATAAGGCACAGCTGTACTCATTGGGCACCATCTCGTTATATTGGGCTAGCGATTTAAGCCATGATCACCACAGAAACGGCCATTTGACGGCGATAAAGAATGACTAAAATTAAAAGATGACGAAGTGAGATTGGGGTGAGAAGCGAGATGAGGGAGAGAAGTAATAACTGGAGAAGTTAGAAAGGAGATAAAGTAAATAAGAATTAATACGGAGAAATAAGAAGTAATAATCACAACTCATCTCAGTCAAACCCAAACCAAAAACATAATCATCATCACATATTTTACACTTCCACGAGCTTATCAGTGCCATTTTATATTACATTTCTTCCTAACTTCTGTTACTTTTTCAGCGCTATCCCCCTTCAGTAACACAGGTTAACATCTGAGACATTTGGCTTAAGTAATAAGCTTTAAGGGCATGCATCTTTCCCATGGCAACATATGCCTGTGAGACGTGGACACTTAACAAAACAGGTGAGAAACACATAAATGCCTTTGAATGTAAATGATACAGAAGAGTTCTTCAAATACCGTGGACACAAAAAAAAAGAACAAATATATCTATACTACAAGAACTTAATATTGAAGAAGGCTGGCTAGTAAAGAGGATTAAAGAGAGAAAACTTAAATATTTTGGACACATTAAACGTCATGATAATCTAGAGAAGACCGTCTTGGAAGGGTACATAATGGGAAAAAGAAAGAGAGGAAGACCAAGGCGAAGATGGCTGCAAGACATCGTTGATGATCTGCACATGGATGCATCTGCAACAGGCCATCTTGCTCACAACAGAGAGGGGTACAGGAGTGCTGTTAGGGAGGCAAAGTTCCACAAGGATATATGAATGAATGAATAAGCTTTAAATATTTCAGTCATACCTTGATCTAATGGCTGTAATAGAGATGGAGTTTTTTTAAGATAAAAAAGATGAATTTCATACTCTGCTTGAGCTAAACTATCATCGGTGGATGTCTTGGTGCAGTCTCTCTCTCTGTCTCTCTGGTCCATATCAATCAGACGTTGGTCGTCATTGATCTCCACAACCATATATCCTTTGCCCTTTCTATAAGACATGTGTTGGACTGTGCTCCGTGCCATTCTTTCAGTCCGCCAAGTATATTGTCTTACTCTGTTCCTTTTCCCCTTCTATTTTCTTGTTGTCACTAGGTTTTCCAGTTTGCCTCTTCTGGACTGTCGTATTCTGAATTTTTTCATTATTTCTCTCGTTTACCCAGCCTCGCTCAGAACATCTTCATTTGTTCTCTTGGCTGTTCGTAGTATTCTCATAGTTTTTCGTATGAACCACAACTCTGCTTGTTCCAGTAGATTCTGAGTGCCCTTGGTTACCGTCCATGCCACGCATCCATATAACAGACATTACTGGTTCGATGTGGCACTGAATAACTCACTTTCTGGTGGTCATCGACCGAGCTTTATTGTATATATTTTCATAAATGCTGACTTGGCCTGGGCTGTTCTGCTCATTATTTCGGTTTCACATCTTCCGTCTTTTTATTGTTCCCACAAATACCTGAATTTGTCCACTTGCGCGCCTTTTATTTTGATTCTAAATTTTTCTGGTGTTTCTTTCTTGGATATGATCATGACCCCTGTCTTCTTTTATTTAATCTAATCCTTTCTCCTCGGTTTTTTTTTCCTTCAACAATTTTGGCTTGCAGTTCTTCGCTTTGGACTATCAGTACGGAGTCATCTGCACATCTTAGATTGTTTAGATTGTATCCACCAAAAACAATCTAAGATATGCGGACGACACGGTACTAGCAGCCCACAGCGAAGGGCTACAATCATTGTTAGACAAAGTCGTAGAACTTGATGCAGTATCCAATCACTAAAGGCTTTGAAAGCTAAGTTCTTTCTGTGCAAATTTTCTGTTTTGTCAAACTAAGATTCGACAGGTGACAGATCTGAGCCGTCATCCACCATTTCTAGCCATGTGTGTAGTAAACACGAGGGCTAGATTGTACATTTCCATTTAAACTGATAGAGTGATAAGTCACCAAGGGCTTAAGTTTAGTCACCGCTGACCTTGACATTCGTTTAATATCCAGACCTGATTCATTAGGATAAAAAATTTGATCCAACTATAATCAGTTATTTTCTTTATCACTACGGAAATTGTGATATTTTTAAAACTCAAATCAGACTCTGCTAGCAGTAAACGAAATAACTTATGTAGAATCTGGAGACTGTTAAGGTCAGCGCATATTGTAAGTGTTTTCTGCCAGATTGTGAGAAGAGTTGTGCCTGATTAAAAAAAAAAACAACTCTGAGCTATTCCCTCCCCCCCCCCCCTCCATCTTTGGCTCTTCTTTCTGACACAGCACTACCAGACGCTGTTCTGATCTAATGCTTGCTTGTACTATCTCCCTGGAACTGGGACCTGGTGTTCTTTGCGGCCGATGCTGTGAAGGTGTTGAGGCACAACATCGTATCGGCGTGGGAGCGGGTTATGGCAGCTACTTTTTCAGTCCTGGAGTACAGCTAAAAAGATAAGTGTGTAATGCTTCTTTAGCAGACTCCACCACCATGGGGACTATGGCGATCTCTGCCCCGTTAGCCAGGCTAGAGCCTGTTACTAGATGTACCAACGAAGAGGTGAGAAAGGGTCTTGGCTAGCTATGGTTCGCTAACTCTGCCGCTAGCATATCAGCTATGGGTCGCTGACTGCCTCATCTTCTCACACCCCCACCCCCGCCCTGATCTAATATCGCTGTTTGATCCATTTTCTCAACGTCGCTTCTGATGGTAGATAAAAACTGATTCATTAATGCCTGTAATTCTCACAATATCCCGTGTTCTCTCATTTCTTTCTAAATATTATTATCCAAGTATTTTTACGCGGACAGATTTTCTTTCGCACTCACCAGTTTTCATCATTTAGCTTGACGAAAAGACATTATTAACGTGAAACTGTAACTTTCTTCATGTTTAGTAATGCTTGTATAATCCTGTGAATTTTATTCATCATGAAGGTCTCTCACCGTGATTGTCTTTTTTACTTCTTATATTTCACTTGTAACATGTAACTCTTTCGCTATTTACCAATGATAAGGCAGCTGGACTTTAAAAACAAAATTCTTTCTACATTTTAAAGTCAGACTACACAGAAAAAAAATGGATAAAAACTACTAAAGCAAATTTCACTTCACACGAGTCATCTTTCAAATATTTATTTTGCCAGTGTTCGCAACGTCTAGTAATTTTACATATCATCTTTATCACGCTGATGATAATGACAGTGTTCGAAGACGCCACTAGACTTTGGCATTAGAACTTGTTTTTTTTTTTTAGTTCCTGAATCTTTTGCAGAAACCTCCTTTAAGCTGATAAGGCCCCTTAAGATTTGTAACAACCAGTACAGCATAGTATCGTTGATGATCTGCGAATGGAAGCACCAGTAGCAGGACATCTTACAACCGAGGGGCCTACAGGAGGGCTGTTAGGGAGGCAAAGTTCCGCAAGGGACATGCAAATGACTGACTGACTGACCATTGTTTAACATGTATTTCAATGTTCTAGCTCACTGGTGCTGGAAGTGAGTGAAATTTAGTCTCTGTGGCTTTTTAGGTCATCTTCTGTCTTTCCTTTCTTAATGGGTCTAATTACAGTTAATTCACAGTCTTGTTAAAGTTGTTAACGTTGACAATTATTGTTAACGAAGTTTAATAATGTGGACTTTCCTTTAAGACTTGGAGGCTTATTGTATTTTATGTGTGTCTGGTGCAGGCGCTTTTCTTAATCGTAATTTACTCAAAGTAATCTGGAAGTTGTGAAAGTTTTCCTCCGAGAGAAATGTTTACTGAGCTAGATTTCTCTTTACTTAAAAAAAAAAAAATCCTAGCATCCTGATAAGTGCTTTCCTATTGAATGATCTGTTTCTGGTGGAAAAGTAAATGATATGGATAGTGGTTCTGACAGATGTTTGAAAGGACTCAGTCAGAAACTTACACTGGCGTATGGTTTGTTTTCTCCTGATATATTTCGTTTTTTAAAGTCTCCTTCCTTTTAGTTCTAAGGTTGGGACTGCCATACGAGGGTCACTTGATAAGCCAGGTGAATTTAAATGAGGTGACGCCACAATTCAACCAGTGACGTCACTGCCGGCAAGTATCATTATTCAAACTACGTCACGCAAAATTTCAGCCAATAGCGATGTGTTGTTAACGTTCAAACAGCCGTTTGAATTGAGCAAGACACAGTCGCTTCAAAAAAATAAATGTAAATGAGCTCGGTATACTGATACTACAATTTAAACGTGGCCGAACAGGCGCTGAAGATGAAGCTCGCTTTGGACGCATTGTGGAGGTCACCAGACTGGAAATCGTTAAAGTATCGTTATGAAAGACCGCCGAGTCAAAGTGTCCGAGACAGCAGAGCCTGTAGGCATCTCAAATGAACGAGTTCATCCTACATCGATGGGTGCCCACTCTCTTAACTGTCGACCAAAGACGCACGCGATTTGAACTTAGTGTTGGTCGATGTTATCAGCGAGACTTTCTGCGTCGATTCGTGACTGTGGACGAAACATAGATCCACCAATACATACCTGAATGCAAGCAATAGCCTAAACAGTGGACAATAAATGGTGAAAGTGTGCTGAAAAGGGCAAAGAGTTTCATCAGCTTGTAAAGTGATGGTCACTGTGTTGTTTTTTTATTTATTTTTTGATTCCCAGGGAATCACTCTGATTGACTATCTGAAGAAAACAAAACAATAACAAGATGTATGCAACACTGCTGGACCTTTTGAAAGAAGAGATCAAACAGAAATGTCTAAGACTGGCGCGGGCGCGCACGCACACACACAAATCTCTTTTACCAAGACAACGCGCCTTTCTGCAAATCAACCGTTGCTATGGCAAGACTGCACGAATGAGGCTTTCAAATGACTCTTCATCCACCCTAATCTCCAAAGTCTTCCTGTTTCCCAGACTTGAAAATTTGGCTGGTGGGATGCAGTTCGTGTCAAATGAGGTTGTCATCGCCGACGTAAACTCGTACTTTGCGGTCTTTGAGAAAAATTACGCCAACGGCTATGGACAAGTTGGAAACTCACTGGACTTTTGAAGTACAGCCCTAATGGATACTATGTTGAGAAATAACATTGATTTTTCCAAAAACGGTATTTATCTAGCGTTTTTTAAAAACCTTACTTATCAAGCGAGAGATAAGATTAACTTTGATTTTTGTCTTTAAAAAGCTAAACTCTGTTATCATATGGATATGAAAGAAAGCATAAATGGAAAAGATAACTGTTGTTTAAAAAAAAAGACTAGTGTCTGTATAAAACTCTTCTCAGTGGTTTAAAAAAAATTTAAGTTAACACTCACAGGGACCAAGCAACCAAATAATGTAATATCACAACTAATTTAAATAATGTAATATCACAACTAATTTAATCTTCATATGTTGCCAAAAATAGTAAAAATTAGAAACTTGGAGCTGACTTTGGCAACAAACAAACAAAATAATAATGCTAAAATGGTTGAAGTAGAAATCTGCCTTCAATAACTGTCCATCAGAACTAGAATGTGATTTATTAACTCTTAACCCACCAAACAGTACCAATGACACACATTTATTTTTAGCATTTATGGCAGTTTAAAATTACGAACTTCCAACTACAGAACATGGTGGTATTACTGTAGTCATTTTAAGTTTTTTAAAAGCCAATTAAGTGGTTCATAGTATGTAAAAGTTAGGTCATGGTCAAATGGAAATGAATGACAATCTATGAGGCCAATTTAAATAAAACAAGAAAAACAGAACTTAGCAACAATCACTATTTCAACTATAAAACAGGCCTTCTCCAGGGGCTATAGAAGAGATGAAACAATATGCAACATGGAAAAATCAGTAATCTGTTAATGGTGCAATCCTTATTATGAATGTGAAGGAATAATCACATATAAAGAAAATAATCTCTTGTTGATTCTTTCTTACTGCATAACTCCATATGATAAAAATGTGACATAATCTTTACAGAACCTATTATCCTGAGACACTTAAACAACACTGACCATTAGTCACCATTCCACACACAAAAAAATTACAATCCTACAATTATATCAAAGAATATGGTACATCAAAAAGTCCAAAGCATGATGAACAAGAAAGCAAGTTTTATTATGACATCATTTAACATAATATACAGTTAATAACCTTCAAGAATATCATGGTCAATATTTTTCTTACAGTAATGTTTAAAATGCCATCAAACATTGCACATGTAATCCTTTTTTTCCTGGGTCATGCTAATGTCACAACCCTCTGATTTATATCCATAAAGTTTTTTTTTGATGCTGTAAAATGTTAGTGATGACTGAACTGATACAATTTCTGTGACTGATGATCATTAAAAGTTCAAAGTTCTTGCTGCTAAAACACAAAACACAATTTGCAATAAAAGTTCTAGAAAATATATACAATATATTAAAAAAAATTCCCTCATGTGGAAAAAAAATATCAAGATGTTGAATATTAGAACAATTAATGTGCAGAGAAGTGTGTGTGTGTGTGTGTGTGTAATAAATAAGCATACAGTAATGACAAAAATTTCACACATAACAAAATACCCTGCTTTCATCCTCAAATCAGTTTCTTCCATTATTGTCAATACACATGGCAATAAAGTCAGTACATGACAGCGGGTGCTTTGAAATGATAACGTGACCCTTAAGAGTATCATTATTTGCTATATTTGAATTACACAGTTCACTAGTTTCCATTACATATTCCACCACATAAACCATCATAACTAGAAGTACAATAAGTACTGTCATCATATTCAAACTCATCAGATATTTAGAAGAAATGCTTAAATAATGAAATATAACATGGAGAGAAACTGTATAGGTGCAACATTACTTTGAAGAGGAAAATTAGGCCAGAACTGAAGACAACAGATGCAAGTATAAGTAGACTAGATCTAGCAACAGCGTTCTGTTGCTGTGGTCAGTTATACAAATCCAATCTCATTAGAATCAGTTATGAAATAAGCTACTCAGCAAAATGATACTCGACAAGTTCCACAATAGCTAACACCTACTTGCTTCAAAACAATCTTCTAAGTACCATTACATAGTCAAATAACTGGATTAACAAAGCATCAATTTTGTTTTTCTCACATAACAATACTGTAGACTCATAAGCTTTCAAAATCTAACGCTAGAATTTGTGCTTAGGTACTGTAGATATGCAATTGCACAATCACTGCAGTAAGCTGTGATAACTAATAAATATGTTAATAATTTTAAAAAGTCACAACGTAACAGAGTCCTTTGTTTATGAATAAAACTTTACCTTCTGTAAAACTAGGTCTAGCCTACTCTAATGCGTCCCATAGTTTCTGAATACCGCAGGCGATGATGTGTTAGAGCCTTCACCATTTCTAGGTCACTAAAACATTTGAGCCAGAGACGCCAGCACTTGTTCTCGCTGCCTGTTTTCCTAGGGAAACCCAAGGTAACCATTTTTTTAAAAGCCTGGGTTGACCATGGTTGGTCCGAGAAAAAAAAAAATCCACCCGAGTGTGAAACTGAACTTCCACAAAGGGCATTCATTATATTAATACACTGTACTCACTATCAAACTTTTCATGTAATAATTTTATAATTATGGAATGTTGACATTTATGTTTTATGTCACAACACATGGTGCTGGAGACCAGATCTGAAGACAGTTCTTTCTCTACCAAACTATTGCATTCTTTTTTTTCTTTTAAAACACCATCCTTAACCATTTGTTTGAAAACACTGACCTTGGAAAACAAAAGGTACACAAAAAATTAAATTCCAGTACCTACACGAGGAAAAAAGGAAAATTTGTCTGCCATCAAATAGTTAATCACCAAGAGAGTTTTCTGTCTCCATCACTGCTGGACCTTATCATAGAAAAAAAAAAACTACAACAGAAAAGCATGAATGTCAAGATACACAACACGTACTGAGTACAAGTGCTATACTGATCAGAGACAGCAGCTAGATTTGATTCAACATATGGTCACTATAAATGAGACACTGCTGGTGCTGCCGCTGTCTTTGTCTTGTACACATGAACTGATATATGTCTTCATCAGCTGCTCTAGAAGAGTGGATGAGGTTGACAGCAAAATCAATTTCTAGTTCTTAAAAAATCCCCTTAGCACTACTGCCCACTGTTAATCAGGAAAGTTATGACATTCAGTGCCAAAGCAGAAGATGCAAAGATTGTTGCCAATAAATGCATAAAATACAGTCACCATCTCTGCATTACAAAGGATAACAGCAGTTTAATTTCATACCACTCATGCTGGGACAGATCCAAGCCACATGTTCATTCATTTGTTAGCTCTAACTTTACTAAGCACTGCCAAATAGTACATGACTATTTCTGTATACAAACAACACAGCTGTTATTTTTAACTAGGAAATATTGTAACATATATTTTTTAATTTTATGGCACTTTAAATTACAGATCAATACTATACACTGTATAATTGCCATTATTTTGCTTTTCAGCTTTTAAAAAGCCATTTATAATATTGCCAGCAGGTACGATGCCAGTTAATTTTATTTGAAATCGCTTTGTGACTTTGGTTCTCAAAGATTCCAAATTTTATCTCTCATTATTACTGATGACATTAGCACAAAAATAAAAAATTATTAACAACGGAACGGTTTGAATAAAACTTTATGCATGTTATTCGTTCTAACTTTGTCTCAAATAAGTAATAAAAGCATTATTATGGGGGAAAAAACATTGACTGGGACTGAAAGGTTTAAAATTTCAACTAGTACATATTAAAATATGTCCGTCCATAAGAATAGTGAAGAGCAAAACCTCTATCTTAATACGAAGAAAACTAAATTGGTGACAACTGACAAATAAGGCAGCTGAAATATTTATCAAAGAGGAAAAATTGGAAGAGGTGGAGAGTTTTGAATATCTTAGATCATTATTAACTAATAATGGATGGAACAAACATACTTTATTTTCAAAGGGTTGTGAATTGGGCACGCAGGTCCGTTCAACATTCTGCCCTTCATCATACAGCTTTCACTCAGCCACAGTCATTCAGCATTTGTTAATGAGCACAATAATCATGAAGAAACAATTAAATGATTACATAAATAAATAATGAACTTATCTCTTGTCCATATACTCTACACTCTGATTTATGCAACAGCATGAAATAAACTTGCATTCTTACATTCATTCAAAACATTCTGGATATACAATGAGGGAAATTAAAAGGAGGACATCTATTGCTCTTCAAAAAGTAAAACAACCAAAGAAGCTGTGGAGAGGAACAGACAGAACTATAAAAATAAGATTTTTAAGACCATGCATCTTTCCCATCGCAACATATATCTGTGAGAACTGGACACTTAAAACAGCTGAGAAACACATAAATGCCTCTGAATATAAATGCTACAGAAGAGTTCTTCAAATATCACAGACACAAAAAAGAACAAATATATCCACACTATAAGAACTTAATACTGAAGAAGGCTGGCTAGCAAAGAGGATTAAAGAGAGAAAACTTAAATATTTTGGACACATTAAACTCATTAGTTTTTAGAGAAGACAGTCTTGGAAGGGTACATAATGGGGAAAAAGAAAGAGAGGAAGATCAAGGCAAAGATGGCTGCAAGACATCGTTGATGATCTGCAAATGGATGCATCAGTAGCAGAGGCCTACAGGAGTGCTGTTAGGGAGGCAAAGTTCCACAAGGGACATGAATATGACTGACTGACACATTAAAACCAAATACCAATTTGGACCGAACATGAGACAATGCTTTTTCCTTAAAACGCCCATCTGAAAACAGTACCCATCTCATATGCACAACCTAACATTTAAAAATATATATATATTCCTGTGAAAATTACTTTGTGTCACTCCCATACTGTATCAGCCTTGCACATTGCAGAAGTCACCACACACCTTGTATAACGAGCTCAAGACAATGAAGCGAAAATTCCCAAACTTTCTCTACTTTTTCTAAATTTGCACTCTAGTATTGCATCACTGAAATGAAAACAGTAATGACAGACCCACAAGTGGGACTTAAAAGTGCCAGAGCATCAATAAAGGTATTCTGAGAATCTCGGACTGGAAAATTTTATGACCTTGACAGAATCATTTTCGAATACATCAATGAGAAACAAAACCGAGGACATCAAAAAATACTATTTCTTATAAAATGTATGGAAGAAAAGATGACACAGTATGGGAAGACTCCATCTATCAATCTGATTACAGTACCAGCGCTGAAAATGAACTAGGAGAATAAGAAAAAAAAACACTGAGGATAACAACTCAGACTAAAAATAACTGTTAATGGTAATTTACCAGTTATCCCTTAACCAAACCCTTTACATATACCTCAAAGTATGGTATTTAGACCATTTAATTATCTTTCTTGCAGAACATCTTCAACATATCAAGGTCCTTTATGTAAACCCTCTTTTCTTATACAACACCTTCAAAAATTCAGTGTCATCTTATATGTGAGACTGTCTTATATCTGGGCCAATATGGTATTTAGCTATTTAAAACTATTAGAATAACATCAAAGATAAACAGAAACAAAGTCTTTTACACAAAATATGAAGCTGATAATCAGCTCACTAAAACATTATTTTCAGTAGTGTGAATGTTTTATTTTTTTCTTTCTTGATTTATATAGACAAAATTTTTTTTATTAATCATAAAGCCACTGACAAGCTGGTGTGAACACAAATTTAACACTACAGTTTCAGCCCCTTAGTTTATGTATCATTTCTCTTGCCTTTTAAGTGGAGCTTCAGAAGCTTTCTATAGGAGTATAAGCTGTGGTCTTTTTTTTTTCTTAAATTTTGATTGGGCTGGTGGTCTGTTGTTGCCCACTGGTTGATGATAGAGTTTCTGGTTATCTTATCATTTGTTAATTGTGGTTGCATGATTGATGTTTCCAGCAGAAACCATTTTTAAAAACATAATTTCTGACCATTAGACCAACACAATTCTGAATGCTACTTTAGACCCTTCTAAATCTGTCAAAGAACTGTTTTAACTTTAAAAATAAATTCATGATAGCTATTGGTTAATATAGGAAAATGTCCTTTTTAATGTATTTTATACGGAAATCAAAATACAAAGATGAAAAATAACATTTAACCCTTTCACTATTATGGATGTATTTAGATGTTGTGCTGTATCACTGCTAAGGACATCTTAACACATGCCAAGGTTTCTATGCTTTTAGTGCTAATGTATTCTGCATTTTACCGGTCACTGCTATAATCTACTCTAGTTGTTTAAATTATGAAGTTTGGGGGATGGGGTGGGTGGGTGTGTGCATGTGCACGTGTGACAGGTTATTTTTAGTTATATGTGGTCTAGTTTCAGTGAGTGGGACTTGTCAACAAGTTTGTCCCAATGTTATTTTTTGCTTTATGAGACAGGAGGGGTTATGAGAATTGTATGCATGTTCGCTGCGTTCTAGTGCTGCACAAGTATTTGCTGCATTTTATACATTATAAAATATTTCTTATATTATGGCCTGAAAACGAATTTATGAGGGGGCGATTGATAAGTTCTCAGCATAAGGTACAACAGATTATTTGTGGACAACTTTTCTGGTTATTTCTCAACATAGTCCCCTTGCAAGTTTATGCACTTAATCCTGCGATCCTGGAGCATACAGATCCTTCTTTGTAAAAGTCAGCATCTTTTGCCAGTAGAAAGTGGTCTACAGCATAAATGATGTCATCATCTGACGCAAATCTGCAACCACTGAGCTCCTTTTTGAGTTTAGTGAACAGGTAATAGTCCAAAGGGGCCAAATCTGGGGAATAAGGAGGATGTTCAAGAAGCTGGAAGCCGTATTCATGAATGGCTGCCATTGCCACCGCCGACTTGTGAACTGGAGCATTGTCTTGCTGAAAGATGACTCCTCTCATCAATTTCCCTCTACACTTTTCCTTCAATTTGAGACCCACAATGGCTTCACAAGATTAGCGTAATAGGCCCCAGTGACCGTTCTGCCCATTTGAAGACAGTCTACCAATAGCACACCTTCTGAATCCCAAAAGACGGAAGCCACCACTTTGCCTGTAGACAGAACCACCCTTGCTTTCTTTGGAGGTGGGGATCCATGCTTCCACTGCTTTGACCGTTCTTTGGTTTCTGGTTGAAAATGATGAACCCAAGTCATAAACTGCTGAAGAAACTTTTCAAGATCTGCCAAAAAATGGCTAAGACTGTCTCTTGACATGTTGAGACGCTGTCGTCTGTGATCAGCTCCAAGAAGTTTCGGGACCCATCGAGCAAAGACCTTTGTCATTTAAAGATCATTGTGAATAATGGCATGAACACGTTCCTGGGAGATGCCCAACTCAGTAGCAATGTACCAATGAGTTAGTCGTCGACCCTCCATTATCACGTCATGGATTCTGCCGGAGGTTTCATCGGTGGTTACTGTTCTTGGTCTTCCTGGACAGGGATCATCTTCCAGACTCTCCCTTCCATGTTTGAACTGAGCTGCCCATTTCTTCACTGTGCTGTAAGAAGGGGCACTCTCCCCTAGAGTCTCTACCATATCCTCATGGATCTCCTTAGATGATAAGCCCTTGATGCAGAGGTAACGAATAACTGCTCGATGTGAAATTGTGTCCATTTTCTCAATTTCTGCCACCCCATACCACTTCAGTAGCCTGTAAAAAAAAACTGGTGGCAGTTAATTTCTTTAAATTTGGTGTTTAATCTTACATTAACGTGATCTACAAATGTACCTAATATCAACTGTATGTTTCAAGTATTTGTACCTTAGGCTGCAAATTTATCAATCACCTCTTGTATATAGAAGTTTTTAGAATTTCTTACAAAGGTGATAATGACAACAAAATATAACAATGAACACAATAATCAGAGTGCTTACTCCCACTATGAACATCAACTGGATGGCCAGAATGAAAAAAAAAAAAAAACACAACCTGAAAATAAATGAATATTTGTTGAAAAAGTCTTTGCTTCGGTCACTTGTGATTAATGGAATTATGTCACATCATCCCAGCTTTCTTTTACTTTCGAGAAAGTTGCATTTCTCAAAGAACCAGCGTGGCAAATGACTTTTCTGGGGCATTTCCCATAAACAGAATTGTCAACACTGAAGGACAAGGCCCCAGTGAGAAAGTGTTGCATGTGCGAAAACTAAAAGATAACCAGGAAAAAAGATATACATGTATGTCCTTAGTGTGATGCCGCATTGTGTGTTAAGCTATGTTTTAGAACACTTCAAATCTCAACACCCCAGGAAAGCACATAAGTGTAAGTATGTGGCACAGCGGGTCAAGTATGGCAAGGCGAACAAAACAGCAAAAAATGCAACCACACTGGCAAATGACAGGAATTACTGTAAATTAGATTCTATAGCACATCTTAACTTTCTAAAAATTTCACATGTGAATATAAAAAGTTAGTGAATGTATTTTCGAAATGCCTAACACAAATATTTCCGCACTTTAAAATGAAAAAAAAGAAAAGATGGGAATCATGTAATATGCTAATTTACACACTGCTATCAAGTATTAATATGATTTCTCTTTAGTTGAGACATTCCAAATAACAGTCTTATAGCAATTACTCGGTGTTGGACGGGCAATGGTTGAGAAAGGTTCTTTATTGACCACGTAGCGTTTAAAGTACTGTTCCAACACAACTAAGGATGCATTCCGCATCATGCCAAACACATTGATAACCTGTAAGTGAGGGAGGTTTGCTAGATTCCTGGAAGAAAAGCATGATTAAAAACAAGTTAGTCAATACTACAACAAATATGGCTTCTTTCAGAAACATTAGTGTAAAACTAAAGCAACATGAAAAAGAAATGCAAAAGAAAAACAAAACTGAAAACTCATGGATCCTATTATGGGACCTAAAATAAAAGGAACGCAGGCAGAGCCCGAATTACGTAGTTTGATATATGTAGATCTAGATTTATGTAAAAAATTCATAATGTGTGCAAACAAATCTATGGAATTTTGTGAAACAAACTGGTAATGTAAAATACTGTATAATGTATACAAAAAAACATGGCTCCGAGTTTTGTAAAAACTGATTTGCGCAAAGGGTTGTGAAATAATCCTTGTTGGGGACTTCTTGTATATCTACAATGGTAGATACAGTTTTTTTTTTTTTCAATGTAGTGGTCAGTGACCTGCATCTGACTATTTAACAAACCATAACTGATCAACCCCCTTTCCCGCCACTCCACCGGTATCCCCAGTAACATGTTTAGCTTGGCCAACAGGACAGGGATTGCTAAGACTCCCAAGAAGGTAAAGTTTGCTAAAGAAGTATTCAACTTCCTCTTTCTTTGGGTCTGCAAAAACAGCTGCCGTAACCAACTCCTAATTAACATAATGTGTGTGTCTTAACACTTTTACAGCATTGGCTGTGAAGAGAATATAGATCATAGTCTCATGGAGATAGAAACAGCAATATCTAAGTTGTTATTATTCAGAAGATTGTACACTGAAAAAGAATAAAAGAAAGATTACTATACACTATCAGTGGAGCTTTGTGTTTGAAATATTCATCTCTATGTGTCTCTGTATCAAGGACACACTCACTCAAAAAACTGTGTGCCTTAACCATCTGTTCCACCTCTGTTTCATTTTACAGGAGGATGGACCAAGAAAGTTACAAGTTCAAAAGTTCAGTAGGAATACATGACAGGTGAGCCTTGGAACTTCAGTACACTGAATGAAATATCTAATCTCTCCATATAAGCTTCATCATGGAGCCTGCACAAGTATCCAAACTATCAAAAATAAGAAACTCAAAACTAAAAAAAAACTGATTCAGAAAAAAAAAACACCATATGCATCACCTGTGATTAGCAGAAAATTACTGTACCCTAAAAAGTGACAATATCTGCACCAAAAATTGATAACAATCTAAAGTCTAGGAAACTTTAGAAACTCTTGAGCAGGTACAAAGAAAGACGAAAACATTAAGAATAATAAATTGTCATGAAACTAAGGTTTCTGAAGAAAAGACTTGAAATGGATGAAAAGGAAGCAAGAAAAGACAATACCTGTGGCAATGGTAACACCCGATTAGAGTAATCCTTTCCTGGTAACAATAACAGCAATGACTGATTCTTTCTCATTTGGCAACAAGAAAGTTATTGTATGTCAAGTTTTACATTTCTCTTTCTTACACTCTTTGTGCCAGTTCTCCGTTCTTTTCTGCTTTTGGTTGCAAGTTGCAGTTGTTGAAGCCATAAGCATCAAAATACTGTTTTGTTACCAGATACACTTGTATAAAGAACAGACTAAGGTACCACCTTATTAACAGGCTCAGTATGACTGACATGTGCGCATGTTGTAATGGTAGGATGATGAGAAAATATATTCTGCAGGAGAGACAAACTGATGAGGTGCAGAGAAAGCAGATATGACCAATTCCTACACCAGTTCAGGAGAAGCTATATGAGAATGTACACCAAAGCCAGTTACTTGAAAAGTGTCAAAGTTGACATCTGAGAATGATCGAAGACTTCTTGACAAAACATAATCACACAAAATACAGCAAATACCCAACAACGTTAAATATTTCATACATAGAGAATGGGTTTTCCCCCAAGTAGTTTTACCAATTTCTGTCTTCCGGGTCCTCATATACATGGCTGTATGATTCCAAATAGTAGGTTGTGAATGCTAACTAACGGCATGCTAAAACTGATGCAATTGTTTTAATGCAGGAAGGTTTTCCAGGATGACCAATGCAACCAATACAACTTAAGGGCAGTATGACTGGGTACAGTTTAGATGACTGTCTTACCATATTGTCTTAAACCTTAGACATGCTTTAGTTTTTTAAATCTATAGTTGCTGCTGTTTCAGGGTGTTTATGTTGCCAAGCCAACAGATGATGGAAGATCTAAATTTAGAAAGTACTAGTGAATACCCAATGAAGTGTCACAGTCCAAAACAATTCCTACTTGTAATGACTCTAGTCCAGGGGGGGGAAGGAGGAGGACACCATGATTATACATACACATATATATATTTATATTTTACATAATTCCCGTGTCATTAAACATCACATAGGGCTTACATGGTAGTTTGTTAAGTTCTCCTGTTTTCAGTGAGTTATACAACCTCATCAAGGGAGTTTATGCCTATTAATTTGGCCTCTCTTAACAGTGTTGTCTTTAAAATTTCACGTGGTTGACCTCTTTTTCCTCAGCCTGTTGTGCTCCACTTGATAGTTTGTTTTGGGATTATCTGTTTCTTCTCATCACGTGACCGACATATGTCCATCTCCTTTTTCCGATCACCCATGAGACAGATTGTTGTTCATTCATCTATCTTATCTCTATATTGTTCATTGTTCTTGAATTCACTCCACTTTATACTGAGTATTTTCCTTAGGCATTTGTTTTCAAAAGAGTCTATTTTTGTCTATTTCTTTAGTCGTTTTCCAACTTCCACATGCATAAATGAGGGTGGATATAACATTTGAATTGAATAATCTTAACTTGGTTTTTGTGCCTATAACTTTAGAATGCCATATGTTCTCAAGATTCTCAAAGGTCAATGCTGCTTTTGCAATTCTAACTTCCTTTCTGGTGTCACCATTCTGGTCTATGTAGCTGCCCAGGTATGCAAATTGGTGTACTTCTTAAAATAGCTGTTCCTTTTAAGTATATTTTTTCTTTTTTGATTAATGAGAAGTATATACACAGACACACACACACACTGAAGTTAACTGTACCTGATCGTGTGGCACATAAGGTGTAACTCAGTAATTTAGTAACAATGAAATAAACATGAAGAAACACTGAAGAAAATTACATTCCACACATTACCTTCATCACTGACTTTTTCCCTATTGCCACTGACGTCGAGGGCGGACAGCTGGTGTGGCAACATTTGAAAAACAGATCTAAGGTCAGCTTGAGACATACATGTCCAAGCTATATTTAAATGAGACAGACTGGGGCAGGGTGGAAAAGTGGGAGAGTTATAAAATGGAAAGTTATAGCAATTTTTTTGTTAATGGAAAGTTATAGCAATTTTTTTTTTTGTTAATGGAAAGTTATAGCTTTTTTTTTTTTTTTAAATGAAAAGCTATAGCAAATTTTTTTTTTTTGTTAATGGAAAGTTATAGCAAAATTTTTTTTTGTTAATGAAAAATTATAGCAATTTTTTTGTTAATGGAAAGTTATAGCATTTTTTTTTTTTGGTTAATGGAAAGTTATAGCAATTTTTTTGTTAAAGTCTAAAGACTAAGGCTTTAAAAAAATACATGTGTTAAAAAGCAATGATAGGTGGACAAAGAAATAAATATTTCATCTTCAAAGAAATAAATAAACTGTATTTCCCCTTTATATTCTGTAAGTTCATTTCAATTATGCCTTATGATCTTGCCATACAGGTATGATATTGTACAGGTAATGAGCCACATTACTTCCATATTTTATCCTTCCTCTTGCACTATGAGGTATCAAGAGCAGATGCATTTGGCATTTTTGGACCATGTGAGTGGCCTCAGTGATGTTCATGCCATTTGTGTTTCTATAACTCCATCTTTTCTGGGGGTCTTTCTCTTGATCTGTGTCCTGTAGTTCTTTGGTTGAAAGCCATCACAGCTGGCTGTATGTGTCATTTTCATTACGTGGCCAAACCACCTAATTAATGAGCTACAATAGCTTTATGTGTGGAGTGAATCTAAGGCTTTTCAACTAACTATGGAGAATGTAAGTCACCATCCTGCTAGTCAGACTGTAACATCCTGTCTACTAGAATTTAATTTTAGTAAACTGAAAACAAGACTGCACAGAGGAAGGTGTTAGGACAAAGTATGTAAAAAGCTTTGAAAAACTGTTTAGAATGGACAAGATGATCTGTGCCGAGTCAGCAGTGGCTTACTCATCCTACTAAAACCAGATGTTTAACTCACAGCACTTTCCCTTACTAATTTTCTTTATCAGTGCTTTGTTTAGTTTTTTTGTACATCATACATATATATAATCATACATATATCATACATATTTTGCTCTTTCATTTTCCTGTCTACTGGAAGGATCCACTTGGTGATAGTGTTGGATCTTGTTTAATTATACCTCACCAACTCTAATGATAGTTTCATCTCTCTTCATTTCACTACCAGAAACGGGTGTAGAAACAAAATCTACAACTTTGAAGTCAGCAGTTTCAGAATCTTAAGAACTCTACATTTCACACTGACCTGGTTAAAACGTATTTAAGCTAGCCCTTACACTTCATTAAATTTCTGCATTTCTTCAAAAACACACCTGGCTTACCTAGTGCAGTTATGAAATATGCATCCAAGACCTTTGGCTGTAATGCCCTCACACATACATAGATTCAGTGTCTGCAGGTATGGACTTCCACACCCTAGGTTTCTGTGAGGAAAAAAAAAAAAAGAAGCCAAAGCCATTTTACCAGTTGCTCTTCAAAATAATACATGGCAACTGACAAACAACTGGCTGACATCACAATTTCCAAAACTGCACCAACTGTGAAACACTGAGATCAAGAAACTAAGCTCTACGGTCACAAATAGTTATTCCCCCCCCCCCCCCAAAAAAAAAAACCCAATCTATTCAAGAAGTTGAACTGTAGATTCAGACTACAGTGCATAAGAAAGAGAAAATCTTATATACTTTCTTTTGCTGTAAAAGTGCATCAAATGTCATGCTGCCATTATTATTTTAAACTGTGTACCAGAGATATTTTATAAACAAATTACAACATTTAAAATCACAATTCAGTGAGAGGCTCACACTTAATAAGCAGTACTCACATTAGCAGCTGTTCTGTGACTGGAATATTCTCGAGGCTAATCTTAGTCAAGTTTGGACAAAACTTGAGCATGGATTCCACCAGGCTAGTTCTTACATTTGCCATACTCATGTCCAGAAGCTGAAGACGATAGAGCCTGGAGACAAACACCGAGCTATAAACAAGCAGATTACAATTTTTTTTTCCTCTCTTTTATTCTTTGTTAGAAGAAATTTGGCAGAAACGACCCAATAAGTTAATTGTGGTGATCAGATCTGACAAACCCCTTCCCCCCCCACCCTAAACACACATTTCTTTTGCTACTAACCTCATCAACACTAAACTATTATAACAAGATTAACTTACATCACAGGCTAAAGTCTGAATTATCAACACAGATCGTATCTGATAAATGCAGTGTGACTTCTAGGAAGGTTTAAAATCAAAGCTTTGTAAAGATAAGATACTGTAGGACATCTGAGAAAAGTCAGACTAAAAGAAAATTTAATTAAAATCGTGAGTGCAGAAGCACAGGAAGGATATGAGATGAGTAGCAGTACCGAGTCTGAACTTTACTATCCTCTCATATGAAAGAAGTGAACTGAATGCCCATTAGAACCTCAACTCAGATATAAAAACTGGGCATATGATATATTTGTATCAGGAAAACTGCCTCTGAAAATGTGGAATGTCTTGCCTGTGGGACAATGTACAAAAGAGCCTTCAACCGTATCCAACTAGTGAGCCGCAAAGAAGTATTCAGGAAAAAGCCTGTTACTCCATCAGACAGAGTTAAGTTAGTACTGCCTTTCCACCCGCATGGTCAGATGGTTAAGAAAATTCTTTATCGTCATCTGCAGATAATCCAACTCGACTCCGACACTCGTGACATTTTCTCTGATCCACCCCTATTGGCATACAAACGTGAGCCAAACCTTAAGGACATCCTCGTCCACAGCCACTTGAAGCACAGCCTTACATATGTTGGCACCAGAAAATGTAACCGCTCCCGCTGCGTTACCTGCCCTGTAGTTTGGGAAACGAAAACAATCACCTTTCTCAAAACTATCCTCACTCTTCATGAGGGATTCACATGCGAGTTCTGTAATGTGATATATGTCATCGTTTGCAAAAGATGTAGGATAACATATATCGGTGAGACTGGCCTCAGATTAGGGGGCCGCATGCAAAAACATCTGTACAACATCACCCAGCATGCCCCAACCACAGAGGCAAATCTGATTTTCTGGTAACAGCCATTAAACAATGTCACGCAGATGACACAAGCTGCCTGGCACTTGAGAACTGCTGCATTCAAAATTATGGGACGCTGGAACCACATGGGTTAAACTCGCTGTTTAGTTACACGTAACACCATCCTCTTCAATCATTACAGTACCTCTCCACTAAGTCCACCCCTTCTTACTTTTCAAACTTCCTCACAGCATCACTCTGCAACCCCTCTTCCCCAATCATCTGTTTCAATTTCTCCTAGCTAGGTCAACATTGCATCACTCTCTCTCCCCTCCCCGGTTCCCCATCCACCACCCCCAGTTACAACCCACCTACCACATGTCACAGGTCTCTATTTAAACAGTCTCCACGTCCTACTAAATCCATTCCTGACACACATTGCTGGACAAGCCACACCTTACAATTTACAGCTAAGTACTCTTTTTACAAAAAAATTTTTTTTTTGTTTAAAAATAGTATTCATGTGAATCTATACTTTATCTCCTCTCTCTATTTCTTCGTTCTGTATATTTTTGTATGATTAAGGCTCACGCCGAAACATAACAACTTTGTAATCGTTAAGTAATAAAGCTGCTCCTACTTTTTTCCTATTTTATACAATGTACAAAAGAGTGCACTGAAGATATGGCTGTGCTGCTGATGGCGAGATTCTTCAGCTGCCGTGCGTGGAGCGGTGCTCCTCCCGGCCAATGAAGAAAGGTGCAAATGGGGTTGCCGCGCAGCACCACTGCGGAAAAGGTGGTAGAAAGGATAAAGCGAAGCAAACAGTCAAATCATGGCACCTCTGGTCTGGAGGTCAGCCACGTCCTGGGTGCAGTCATATCGGGTGAAAAGCATGAACCAGCTTGTCCCAGAGGTTAAGACACTGCTGGTGAGACTCTTTGAATGCTGTGCGTGGAGTGAAGCTCCTCCTGGTCAAGGAAGAAAATGCGGAAAAGAAGTAAGGGTTGCTGTGCGGCGCCGACGTAAAAAGGTGGTGGAAAGGATAATGTGAAATTTAATCGGTATGTCCAGTAGTATCGCTGCGAGAGTTACACATACCACGGCACCTCTGCTCTAGAGGCCGGTCACGTCCGAAATACACCTACACCGGTGAAATTTGCCTAAACCGGCACACACCAGGGGTGAATCTTGAAGGCTGTGCATGTTACGGTACCTCTGCTCTAGAGGTCGGTCACGTCCCAAACACGCCCATACTGGGTTAATATGCCTAAACCGGCTCAACCCAGGGGTGGAAGTCACTAGTGGCGAGGATTCGTCCCTCTGGACAAAAGCTCCATCCTGGTCACAACTAGGAAGGGTAGCGGCCACGACCACAAAATGCTGAAGTTGGAGACACTGGACCAGGGCAGTCTAGATAGGCAACCACCTCTCACCTGGCGGGGATGTTTGCGTATCCCAATCACGCTGAGGTTTTCCGGTGAGAAAGTCCAACTCTGGACTGGATGGGCAACCACCTCTCACCCGGCAGTGATACATGGGTATCTCAAAACACGTCAAGGTTTTCCGGTGAGAAGGTCCAACTCTGGCCTGGGTGGGCTACCACCTCTCACCCAGCGGGGATGCACTGATATCCTAAACACGTCGAGGTCTTCCGGTGAGAACGTCGAACTCTTAGACTAAACTGGTGCAACAAAAACCAAGGTGTCATGCAATCCGCTTCAGAGACCCTCCAAGAATACAGGCCCTGCGATACTCTGAACCTCTTGTGGTCCTCTCGGGGACCTAACGAGGACCACAGGCGTAAATTCAGTAGGATCACAGTGCGATCTTGGTGGTAGAAGCAAACGAAGAAGAAGAAGAAGAAAACATGGCTGTGAGTACACTAGGAGATAAACGAATAATCACAGAAATATGAGTTTCATATAAGCACCAGATGAAAAAAAAATTTTTTTTAATTATTTTTTTTATATAAACAATAATCGTTTATATAAACCATAATTAATATGAGTTTCATATAAGCACCAGATGAAAAAAAAATTTTTTTTTATTATTTTTTTATATAAACAATAATCGTTTATATAAACCATAATTAATTTGTATATAAATTACATTCAATTTTTATATAAATCATAATTATTTTTATATAAGTTATTGTAATATTTTTATATAAATTATAACTCTTTTTATATAAATTATAAAAATGTTCTGTATAAATTACAATTAGTTTTTATATAAAGTACAATTATTTTTATATAAATTACATTTTTTTTTATAAATTATAATTATTTTATACAGATTATGTTTCTATATAAATTATAACTACTTCTATATAAATTATAATTATTTTTGTATAAAGCATAATTACTTTTATATAAAATATATTTACTTTTATATAAATTATAATTATTTTTATATAAATTATAATTGTTTTTATACAAGGTATAATTTTTTTTTTTACATTATAATTTTAAAAAATCTCTTCAGTTTTATATGCTTAGCCATCTTGATGACCAGACAGTGTCAGTGTTGTGAACTTCTTTGTCAGCAGGAGTTTCTCACAGGTGCCCCAGAGTTTTTCCAGGCATGCTCTTTTTTTTTTTTCAGAGCCAGGTTTAAGCTCTGAAGTCAGCAGAGGATGCAGGTAGGTTAGCAAGACATGCTCTGGTGATCACTGTGGCATGTGCAAAGTGAGACCTGAGCAGCCTTTGCTTTGTGTAGATGTGCCTTGCAGCATCATTGCCCCGAGCCTGAGAGTTATGTTTTACGGTTTGGTTTCATCTGTTTCTTTTAATCTGCTCGGCTTTAGAATGAAGACTTTGGAGCTTCTTCTATCTGACAAAGTAATCTTATACGGTGAAATGGGGGAGATCCAAAATAGTTATAACATCAGAAGATAAGAGGAAAGTGAAGATAACAGACTAACAATAGAGTACAGTATAAAAATCAACAACCAGGACACTAAAAAGGGTGGACATAAAACAAATAACCACTCTACCTATCCTCTGAGAGCGGTGACCTGCAGGGATCTGGTGACCCATGTACTGTGCTAGAAAAATCTCCCAGGATCTCAGGAAGAGAGAGAAAAAAACAACATATCTCTAAGCTTTTCAAATACTAACATAATAAAATAATGACAATAAATAACAAATGCCACAAAAATCTTAAAATCAGAGTTAAGTGAAAAAGTATATGAAAGATAATTTGAAGAAAGTTTAATTTTTGTTTAACAAAAAACAAAAAAAAACAAAAAAAAGGGGGGGGGGAGAGAAGGGAGCAATTCAGTAAAATAGAATCACTTTGGCACATCTTAAGCACCAAACTCAGTAAAATAGAATCACTTTGGCACATCTTAAGCACCAAACTCAGTAAAATAGAACACTTTGGCACATCTTAAGCATCATAAAAATATCACAGTCAATTTGGGCATGTCATGAGATAAGTTAGAGAATTTGATAATGATAGGGGAAAATTCAAGGAAAAAAAAGAAGTGAAAAACATCTCAACAGATTGACAAAAACGGTCATACGGAGAAAGAAAAGCACATGAAATGATTAAAAACACCAAAGATTGCACAAGATGGAGAAGCATGATGCCAAGTACCATCTGGAATGGCATGTGACACATAATATGTAAAAACACTGAAAATGTTAACAAATGATAACAAAAAAATCTTCCTCAATCTCCCTGGAACTGTGAGCTGGCATTCTCTGCAATCAATGACACGGAGACGAGGTACAGCACCGTGACGGTTGGGAGCGGGTCACAGCAACTACTTTTTTCAGTCCCTGAGTACAACTTAAAAAGCATGGTCTGTGCAGTATTCTTTAGCAGACTCCACCACCATGGGAACTATGGCAATCTCTGCTCTGTTAGCCTGGCTAGGCCTGTTACTGGAGGCACTAATGGAGAGGTTGGTAGGGTCTTGATCAGCTATGCTTCACCAACCCTAACGCCAGCTACGGTCCACTGACTGCAAAATGGATGATGCCCCCCCCCCTCCTCAAAAAATATATTATAAATTTCAGGCACTGTAGGCTTGCAAACTCCAGCAGCTTTAGGGTACAAACAGGAATGAAGCACGGATGTGTACTATCACCAACATTATTTGTCTTGACTGGTTAATGAAGGAGGCAACATCAGACAAATGCAGAGGATCACCCTTGACACAGTGCTGGAGGACCTTGACTTTGCGGACAACATTTGTCTACTATCAAACAGCCACAAAGAACTGCAAGATAAAATAAACAAGCTAACTCAGAATGCAAACAACATAGGACTAAAGATCAATGTAGGAAAGACAAAGTTAATGAAGCAAAATGTGAACAACAGAAATGTACTCAGAGTAGATAGCAAGTTAGTGGAGGAGGTCGACGAATTTGTATATCTTGGCAGTAGAGTAGTAGAACAACAACCAGTCTCACGGGTGATCAGGAAAAGGAGATGGACATATGTTGGCCACTTGATGAGAAGAAATGAGCAGAGAATCCCAAAACAAGCTATCAAGTGGAACACAACAGGCCGAAGAAAAAGGGGCAGACCGCGTGAAACTCTGAAGAGAACATTATTAAGAGAGGCCAAGTTAACAGGCATAACATCCTTTGTTGAGGTTGAAAGACTCGCCGAAGACAGGAAATATTGGCGAACTACTTTGCGAGCCCTATGTGACGTCTAACGGCACGGGAAGGATATAAGATATATAAGATAAGAGTAGTAGAAAATGGAGACAGCACAGAGGACATCAACAGCAGACTTACTAGAGCAAACCAGGCTTTTGCAATCTTGCAGACTATATGGAAATCTAAAAAAACTAAGCATCAATATGAAAATCAGGATATTTAAGAGTAATGTTCTAAGTGTACTACTCTATGGAAGTGAATGCTGGAAAATCACCAAAACCATAGAAAACAAGTTGAATTCTTTCCAGACTAAATGTTTACGAAGAATTAGAAAAATATTTTGGCCAAACACCATAAGAAAAAACATCTTGTTAGCAGAAATGCAGATGAAGCCAGTGACAGCAATTATTGAGGAAAGACGCTGGCAATGGTTGGGACATGTGCTTCGAGTGACTGACAACTCACTACCAAAAGCAGTACTAAGATGGACACCACAGGAAAACAGAAGTAAAGGTAGACCAAAAGAGACATGGAGAAGAACAACAGAGAGGATATTGAGCAATAGAGGGCTCACCTGGGCAAGAGCAGAAAAAAAAGGCAAAGGACAGGCATTTGTGAAAAACCCTTGTGGAAGCCTCATGTGCCCTGGGCACTTAAGGTTCAGAGAGAGAGGCTTGCAAAAATGGCATGAGCAGTAAACCACAAAATTAAAGTAAATCTGTCTTTCGATTCAGAAAGTGTGTTGAAAAGTTAAGGCAGCACAACAGAGAAAGTGGCCCATGATCAGAGTTTTCCCACCAATGCTGAACACATGAACATAACCACAGCAGTGCAGTTACATTACACAGCCACTGCCCAAGAAATTCTACTGTTGGAAAACACTACATCAACATAACATTAGCAAAACACTACATTAACATAACACCAGCAAAACATTACATTAACACAACATTAGCAAAACACTACATTAACATAACACCAGCAAAACATTACATTAACACAACATTAGCAAAACACTACATTAACATAACACCAGCAAAACATTACATTAACACAACATTAGCAAAACACTACATTAACATAACACCAGCAAAACATTACATTAACACAACATTAGCAAAACACTACATTAACATAACACCAGTAAAACATTACATTAACACAACAGTAGCAAAACACTACATTAACATAACACCAGCAAAACATTACATTAACATAACATTAGCAAAACTCTACAGCAACATAACATTAGCAAAACACTACAGCAACATAACATTAGCAATACACTACAGCAACATAACATTAGCACAACACTACATTAAATTAACATAATATTAGCAAACACTACAGTAACATAACATTAGCAAAACAATACAGTAAATTAACATAACATTAGCAAAACACCACATTAACATAACATTAGCAAAACAATACAGTAAATTAACATAACATTAGCAAAACATTACATTAACAAAACATTACTCTAGCATACCTCAGATCTTGAAAGCCTGAGAACCTCCACTCCCCTCTCTAGTAAAATTTTTAAAACCCCGTCCTTCAGAAGACGACCTCCCATGTTCACCCGTCGCCATAAGGACATATCACAACTGTAAAATGCAACCACAGATATACAAATGTACACAACAACAAAAAAATCAGTTATTAGGACACTAGGAAAGCTTTTTACATGGCTATTTGACATTAACATAATGTATATACCCAATAATTGCCAGGTAAATTTATCTTACATGCCAAATGACATGTTTTGTTTTGTCTTTTGTTTTATGGATGTGAAGCATGGTCTATGAATAAGCGAGTACAGCGAGAAATGAAGGCCATGGAAATGTGGTTCATAAGAAGGATGCTGAAGGTAAATGGACAGCTAAGAAAACCAACGAAGAAGTCTTAAGAGAGGCTGGAGTTAAAAGGCGAATTACAGCAAAGATCAGAGGTGAACAAGCGAGATTTGTAGGACATTTTTTGAGAACAGGAAAACTGGAACACATTGTGGCAACTAGAAAAATTGATGGAAGAAGAGACAGAGGAAGACACAGAGAGAAGTTACTGGATGGGCTGTCAATGTGGCCAGGAAGAAAGTCACTGGCGGATCTCATAATCAAGTCTAAAGACAGGGAATTGTGGAGAGAAATGATTGTCTACACCATACAGCACGGCACTTGATTGACTGCCAAATGACACAAGATAAAGAAAATCCCAGGAAACATTAACAATGAAAAATAAAACTGGAATAAAAATACAAACAACCGTCAACAAACATGAAAGCTGGTGACATCATCATCACAGTCAACAAACATGAAAGCTGGTGACAACGGTCATCACAGTCAACAAACATTACAACGATTCTTAAACACTGGAAACTACTCTTCTGACTATTTGCAACCTGTCCCAAAGGAAACTGATTCAAATGGTACAAGGGAAGATCAGCAGGTGAAAGGATCATTTACAATTAGGGATGTACCGAATGCATGACTGTAATATTCATCCAAAGGCAAATATTTGAATTTTTCTATGATGCCAGCAGGGACACCAAGTACTGCCCAAGTAAACAAGATGCACAGTAATCTACCACGTTCTTCTTCTTCAGATTTCCGAGCCATTAAAGGCTCGTTGCTGCATATAAAGTTCGCCTCCATTCCTCTCTACTACTAATCTTCTCTCTCCAGTTGGTGACACCAATTTCTTTTATATCCTCTTCTATGTTGTCTTTCCATCTCTGTCTTGGTCTACCCCTTCATCCTGTTTTCTCTCATCTCTTGTGCATACATATTTTCATTTGTCTGTTCTCTTCCATTCTTTCTACATGGCTCAACCAGTGTAGTCTGTTCAGTTTCAAGACATTTATAATTTGTTGGGATTTAAATAAGCTGTTCAGTTCAGTGTTCTTTCTAACTCTCCATTCTCCACTGTTGGTATCCTGGGCCCAAAGATCTTAGGATCTTGTTCTAAAAGGTCTCCAACTGTTTATCTTTTTTTAGCCATCCAGTTTCGAGGCTTCTCTATCTGTTCCGTAAAACCAATCTTTTTTATAGAGATGGGGATGTTGGTCCCTTGCTCCAACCCCCAATCTGGAAGACCTGACATACCACCATGTGAGAGATATAATTACTGACAGCCAAAAAAAAAAAAAAAAGTACACTATAATGTTACAAAGAAATGTTTAAAATGAACACCCATGATTAAAAATCCACAAACCATTTTCACATCCAGTTCACATTTTTTGGTGAAGTAACACAAAGAAGGCACTACTGATAAACAACAATAAAGAAACATTGAAAATCTCAAGTTGTACACAAATTCTTTCCACTGCTTCTCAAAACAACACAGATTCAACCAACTCCAGCTTCCCGCCTTTTCCTCAACTTGCCAGTCCTACTTCCAAGACAAACCCTCTCCCCTGATCATCCTCCTTCTACTATCATACCTGGACCATCTTCTCTTACAGCTATTCAGCACCCTCAACCAATCCTCACATCAGACAGCACAATCTTATTCACACTCACAGATCACTCCTCTAGTCCTGCTTCCAAGATAAACCTTCCCTCTAAGCTACCTCTGCTGTCACACCTAGTCTATCTATCATCTTCTTTTAATGCCTGACTCTTCTTACACACTGCCTGTAATGCTGTAAAGACATACATGCACCACCATACTGAATCTTCACTTGCTGATAAACTCAACAGATTTCACATTTTCACTGCTCAAAAAATGGATGACACAACACTCTTCCACCTTTTGCATTTCCTAGATACTTTTTTTTTTTAGGCAGTCTAGGGAAAATTTGTGTACAAGCAGTTAAAATTTTACTATATTAATTTTTTTACAAAATACAAATTTTCAAATTTTGCCACTGTTTGGCCAAATATGAATCAAATATTTGATATATTCCTATTTACAACGAGCATCTAAAGTGTAGTTACTGCACATCTAAAGTTCATACACTGAACTACCCCTGACTGAAAGCTGTCACCAAAGGTCTGTGCTAAAAGTAA
Source organism: Achatina immaculata (assembly GCA_009760885.1). Lineage (NCBI taxonomy): Eukaryota > Metazoa > Mollusca > Gastropoda > Stylommatophora > Achatinidae > Lissachatina > Lissachatina immaculata. The sequence continues at coordinate 63,424,279 of CM019720.1, read as the reverse complement.
CCAGAGGTGGACTTCTTACTCCAGCTTCATAAACATATCCTAAATCTTTACTACAAATTTTACTCAGATCCAAGGACTGTAAACTGCCATCTTAATTCTTAGTTACATTTTCCTCACATAATAATTACTATAGTGATATCTTACATCCTTCCTGTGCTGTTAAACATCACGCAGGGCTCGTATGGTAGTTCGTCAAGTTTTCTTCTTTTTCTGCGAGTTTTTCAACCCCATCAAGGGATTTTATGCCTAATAAATTGGCCTCTCTTAACAATGTCCTCTTTAGAGTTTCACGTGGTCGACCTCTTTTACTACAGTGACAGCAACATAAAAATTATACACACAAAAGCAGGACTAAACTCAGCTTACACAATACACATAAATCCTGCCACAAAAGCACAGAAGGAAAATTACACAAATCAGCTTACACAATTCTTGCCCATCTTCTGCAGACTAGAGCACAGGTGTTCATCATGTGTCGGGGCAAGTAATGAAAGATTTTAAGAATGATCTCATCTGATGTTCTCTCAAAACGATCTGAAAAGATGCCATGTAACCGTGAATTATGGTTTTTTTTTTCCCACTTATTGTGAATAGGTGGCAAATTAAGTTAAATAATATCACAAGTCACAGTTTTCTGATACTACTTGCTGTTCTTTGCAGTTATAATAAGGATTTTGAAATACAGGCAATGAGACGGATGAAGCATGGCTTTGTTCATTTGAATTTCCAATAAGACTGAAAAAAAAAAAAAATCCTAGCTGTCTTTATCTAGTTATCCAAGCTATCTACTTAGTTATCCAAGCTATCTTTAGTTATCCAAGCTATCTTTATCTAGTTATCCAAGCTATCTTTAGTTATCCAAGGTATCTTTACCTAGTTATCCAAGCTACCTTTACCTAGTTATCCAAGCTACCTTTAGTTATCCAAGCTATCTTTACCTAGTTATCCAAGCTACCTTTAGTTATCCAAGCTATCTTTACCTAGTTATCCAAGCTTCCAGGACCACCATTAGGAGTTCATCTACCAATTCACTAGCTCTCACATTTGGACCATCTTTTCAAAACAACCATCTCCATTTTCAAATTTTTTTTTTTATGTAACAGAGATCTTTATTAATCGCAAAAAGTTCAGATATAATTTATGCTTGAAATGGCCAGAAGTAAAATTAAATTTTAACTGAAAACTATTTTGAGAAACTCAAACCTACCATGAACAAAATTTTTGAAATGTCAATGAAACAATGTATTTCAGCTGATCATTTTTAACATCTTTTTTTTCCTATGTTCCACTCTATCATAACATTTATATGGTCAATATTGAATCAACATTTGATCATATGACCTCTAAATTTCAACAAATGAAACAATGCGATATAAAACACACCAAAGCCACGATATTCTTCACTATCTTCCTTTCTTAAATACAATCTCGAATTCTTGGCTGGTGGAGTGCGCAAGAGTTGTAGATAAACAGGTGCTGAACTGGTTGAGCTTTGTTGGCCAGGGGCACCAGAATTTGCTTGCTGGTTGATGAGGAGTATCCGAGGAGCCTGAAAAGTACAGATTTAACAATCTCTGATGTAGCTGGTGTTTTTCACTGTGTAAAAAAACAAAAAGGGTAAAATTCCCGTTTCTATGCCATTAAGGCATATTGGGGAATATGGTGTTTCACAACCACAGAAAAGTTGACTAAAACATTTTTCAGATCTTGAACAATTTTCCTGTAACTGCAAGCTGGTGTTCTTTGCAGCCTCTGCTGTAGAGGTGTTGAAGCACAGCATCACACTGGCATGGGAGCAGGTTATGGCAGCTATTTTTTCAGTCCTGGAGTACAGCTGAAAGGCAGGGGGTGTGCAATGCTTCTTTAGCAGATTCCACTGCCATGGGGACTATGGTGATTCCTGTCCCATTAGCTATGCTAGGCCTGTTACTGGGTTTGTCAGAGAGAGGTGGTACAGGGTCTGGGTCAGCTATGGTTTGCTCACCCTGACGCTAGCATATCAGCTATGGGTCGCTGAATGCCTCATTGGACAGCCATGTTCATCCCCCCCCCCCCCCAGAATGCCCCTATAGTCTGAACATAGCTGTAGCTCTTGATCTGAACATAGTTGTAGCTCTTGGAATAGCCCTATAATCTGAGCATAGCTGTAGCTCTTGGAATAGTCCTATAATCTGAACACAGCTGTAGCTCTTGGATAACCCTATAATCTGAACATAGCTAGAATACCCCTATAATCTGAACACAGCAGTAAGTTGTCAGATTTTGGGCAAGGCAGAAAAATGAATTCTTCTAAGCTTTGGGCAGTATACCACATGTCTCCAAATTTTTACATAAAGTGAATTTATCTTCTGTATAATACCACAACCAACATACATCTTTACATTTCAAAGTATCAGTTTCACTACAGTCATCATTACCTCATTTGAGAAAGTAATGATGGTACTTTTCAAAATACAGAAAAACCTACTTCAGCTCAGGAATTAAATCTGTTTAAAAAAAACAAAGGACAAGGTGAAACAGATTGTAGCAACGTTACAAGATAATACAAAGTCACAAGATAATACAAAGTTACAAGATAATACAAAGTTACAAGACAAAGTTCCTACCCCAGGAGCTACTTGGCACGCACCACCACAAGCAAGAACTTCCGGAGTAACAAAGTTTCCTCTCTCCTCCACTTCATCCAAAGCATTAGAACTTTTTAAAGAAGAAGGTACCCCCTGTGAAGATGGTCCTGATGAGTGCTCTCCACAACATCTTTTTAAACACACCATGCCCTCAGGGGGTAGATTTTGAATGTCAGATTCAGTATTGCAATCATCTTCTAAATCAGCTCTAAAAGAGAATTGGAAAACACGTAATTTTTCTAAAAACTCTGACATGCCAAACTTAAGCTGATAATCATAATAAAATACAGCTGAACCCATTTAATGTCACATTGTTGGGACCGTCAAAATACGATGACATTAAAGTGGAGTTGATATTAAGTGGGATCCATTACAAGGGCATTAACTGGGATAAAGCAACTTTAATTGTTGACTGACTGACACTGTTCCATGCAGCATGTATAAAATTTATCGCTATCCTGATGTCAATCTTAACAACATGCTTTTGTTCCACAGCATGCAGAACATGACGCACTATTCGTTTTCTGTGCTGTTGCTTGAAGGCATAAATAATACTTTGGTCGCAGGTTCTAAGGACTGTTATTGCCGGAGGTGGGGTGGAGGATATGCTCTCCACTCCAATGGCGTGCGTCTCAAATAGCCTCTGATAGTCAAGTCCAGCTCCTGACCTTCTTGTGGCAGAACTGTTTAAACTGACAGGAGAAGGGGTGAAGGCAAATATCTGGCGCCTGAAAACCAGATGCTTCGGGTAGATGAGAGTCATGTTTGGTAGCTCATCTACTGCTGCTGGCGAGATTCTTCAACTGCCATGCGTGGAGTGATAAAGAAGACAAAAAAAAGACCAAAATAAGCCAGTTTGTAATTACGTTCTTTTGACAGGGCAGTCATGGTAAGCCTTTCATTCACACCAACTGAGGTCTGATGTCCACATGTTCAAAAGACTGATGCTGCACGTACTCGGTGATCAAATGGCCAGCATTTCTTTGATGGTCGCAAAACTGATACGGCTTTGTGAGATATTTATGGCTTGGACTTGCCCAGTTTGTGATACAACTCCTCTGGGTGCAAAAATAGTGACATTAACCGATTTGTGCCAATAAACAGGGTGATATTAACCGGCGTAAAGCCCATTAATTACTTGTGGGAGTTGGCCTGGGAAACAAATTTCTGTGACAATATCCAGGTTGTGACATAAAGCAATGTGATATTAAGTATGTTTGACTGTATGTCAAAGCCACTTTATATTACAGGATACCAGGAGATGAACCTTTCAAAATTTCAGACATCCAGGAAAATCCTCATATAAATAAATGGTTCTATAGTTTTTCCAGCTTCTTTTGTGAATTTTCTGTAGTCTGATGATGAACTTATTGCTGAATTTTAGAAAAAGTAAAAGTGTTTATGATGAAATAAAAACACTATCAAACGCAACAATTAACTAGAAGTCTTTTCAAAACTGAAGACATACCAATAAATGCATATATGAAACGAACAAATCACAAAACATGCTCATATTAAATTTTGAGGTGGAGGAGGAATTGTAAATGAGCACAGAATTGGGGCCATCAGTTTCCAGTTACTGATATTTATACTGAGGAGACAGGAACACATGAATCTGTCCAATGAGATGTATAATTCTGGGATGCTCTACATAAACGGGCAGCTCTGCTCATCATTAGTGTTAGTGTTTACAATGCTCTTAATGAGCTCTTAGGATCAAACTATTTGATTATGCAGCGTGGTATTCGCTTATTTACTTTTTTTGTGCTCCAAACTTGATCGATTCTGGAAAAAAAAAACTAACACTAGATTGTGCATCGTGACAGCGCATTATAACTTTTATCTGAAAAATATTGAAAGAATAAATGTCATTTTATATTATCTTTGCCAGATGCTTTTTTTCGTAAAAATTAATGTCAACTTAATGACGAAAATGTCAGTAATTTCTCACCCTCATGAGATCATGTGACTTAGAATGACCTGGAATTGTTGAATGGATCTATGCCGCACTTAGACCTCCAGCAAAAGCTAAGACAGAACACACTCAAAAACTGTCACGAATGAGGACTTTTTTCGTTGGAAAAATAAAACAATAACTCTGATACCTTGTTCTTTTTTTATTATGTGGTCGCCTTTGGGGATCTTTGTTGGATGTACACTTCTCCATCTGCGTTCTGCTTTGTAGTTTGCGCCAACCCTTCTTCTAAGGGGAGTTACTCTATTAAAATGCGAGAATATTAATAAAGCCTAACTCTATTTAAAATGCGAATATATAATTATTTGAGAATACTGCACTTCTTACATCCTTCCCGCGCCACTACACGGCACATAGGGCCCGCATGGTAATTCGCCAAGATTTGTCTTCGACGAATTTTTCAGTCTCATCACGGGATGTTATGCCCACTGAACTGGCCTCTCTTAACAATGCCCTCTGTATTGCGAGCTGGTGTTCTTTGCAGCTGATGCTGAGGTGCAGCATCGTATCGGCATGGGAGTGGGTTATGGCAGATACTTTTTCAGTCCTGGAGTACAGCTAAAAAGCAGTGGGTGTGCAATGTTTCTTTAGCAGACTCCATCGCCATGGGGACTATACCAATCCCTGCCCCGTTAGCCAGGCTAGGCCTGTTACTGGGGGTACCAACGGAGAGGTGGGATTGGGTCTTGGTCAGCTGTGGTTCGCTATCCCTGACGCTAGCATATCAACTATGGGTGGCTGATTGCCTAATCGGACAGTGTCATCATATACAGTCTCCAGTACGAAATTTGGCTGAATGAATCTGCAGTTTTCTTACTTCCTCACCGTTATGATGCACTCAGTCAAGTTGTATTCTGTCCACTATTGTATATTATCTTCCCATCTGCGTCCCTGTATCTCTCGTTGTTTCCCTTCCACATTTTCTTCTCGTATTGTTTTCAGTATATATAATTTGTTATAATAATTTATGTCTTTTTTATGTGGCAAAGTAGTTTGTTTTCTTGATTCTTATTTCCTTGAAAAGTTCGTGTTCTACTTGTAGTTCTGTCACGCGTGCATTTTGTTCTTTTCATTTTCCATGATATAGACCTTCCTTCAGATTCACATTTCTGCTGATTTTATCCTCTCCAAAGTTCAGAATTCGGACTCCGGCTTCACTGCATTCGGGACAACCCCATATATGCACCGCCGCATGCCATAACATCCATCTAAGAGCATGTTTGCTAACAATTCCTGTCAAATGTTGGTTGCTTACAATGCGTTTTCTGCCACACAGTTCGGATTTCCTACCAACATATTTAATTTGTCATAGCTCCAGCAGTCTCCTTACAGCCACATTGTTCGTCCATTCCGACTCTTCACTTTCCTGTCCAGTACAGCCCTAGCAATGTTCCTCCTTGTCCATTGAGAGTCTGCCATTTATTTTAGCCTGTCCAGCAACTATATCGGCCACATTATTTCCATGTACTCCCGCATGCTCTGGACAGTAAAGCCACGTTAGGCTTGTTACAGTTGACTGGCTTAACAGTTGAACCTTTTCTTTGCGAAGCAAAATTCTCCTCAGTCTTACAGAGCATACTCTAGGAATCCGTCACAATGACATCATTAACGACATCATGAGCAACTAATCATTCCACTGCCGCCGACACAGCCTCAATTTCCATTGGCATGCTTGATGTGGTGACTTCAAAAGCTCCTGAACCCTGTGCCATGACTCCTCCATTTCGGTAGACAACAAAACCCCAATCATTTCTGCATTAAAACTGGACGAAAATGGAAAGTAGGTGAGGAAGTGACCACAGCCATGGAAAAGCAGGAGCTGAAAGAAGTAATAGGGTACACCCAGACCAACAGAAGGGGATTTGGTCATGGCGAAATCAAATGGTGGTCAAAGGCCTCCTGCAAGGAAAGAAGGGATATGACCATCAGTGAAGTAAGGAATTCAGAGGATGACAAGCGGGTCCAGAAGGCAGTCAAACAATCACAACAAGGGCAATGGACAACATGGGAGGAAGTCCTGCAGAAATCACTAACATGGAATGACATCTGGAAAATGGCACCCTTGAGGCTCAGCTTCATCATCAGAGCTACTTATGACCTTCTGCCTACAGGCTCCAACCTATACAAATGGGGTGTATCAGAAGATACAATGTGCCCTCTCTGCAACGAAAGGCAAACATTGGAACATGTGCTGTCAGCATGTAGAGTGTCTTTAGGGCAAAGACGGTACACCTGGCGGCACAACAGAGTGCTGCAGGAACTAGTAGCCATCGTAGACAGGGCAAAAGGTAAGAGTTGAGGTCCCACCTAAATACTTCATAGGCGCTGGTACGACATCAAATACTGAAATCAGGGATATTCCCTTACCATCACCGCTAGATGGTACAAATGACTGGGATGTGATAGCGGACCTTCCAGGAAGAAGAGAATACCCGACTGCCATCAAGAACACAGGAGTGCGACCGGACATTGTAGTGTACTCCACAGAAAAACAGGAATGAATGATGATCGAGCTTACGGTCCCGTACGAAACTAGAATAGAGGAACAGCATTTATTCAAATTTGAGAAGTACAATGATCTGGTCAAACAACTGAGGCAGGGGGCAGGAATCGGGGCAAAAGTGATAGCTGTAGAAGTGGGAGCAAGAGGATTCATAGCAACATCAGCATATGACATATGCAAGCAACTAGGCATAAAGGGACAAGCAAGAGCAAAGGCATTGAGAAGCCTTTCAGAAACAGCAGAAAAGGCTTCATGCTGGCTGTGGAGTATGCGAAACAAGCATTGGGAATATAAGTAATTTAATTTGCCACAACCAGTACCAGCCCTCCGTAGCTAAATTGCTAAAGACGCACTTCAAAAATGCAGTGCAACTGGAAGATTACGGGTTCAATCCCGGGACCAGAAAAAAGCAACAACTCACAAGACCTCTGGGAGTCATGACCCAGAGGGGCCCACCCCCTTTGTCAGGAGTTTAATAGGGCCGAAACACTTGTCTGGGGGGGGGGGGGTACTTCCTCTGATGATCTGAAGGAGTTGTGTTGTTGTTCTGCTCTCTACAGTAGAGAGTTTCCTGTATATGTTCAGAGTCACTGAGCCATCTGTATATATTACCGCGTCGGAAGACCCACAGTGATGCTGGATGAGATCTTGAACCCAAAGTTCCAGTGATGCTGGATGAGATCTTGAACCCAAAGTTCCAGTGATGCTGGATGAGATCTTGAACCCAAAGTTCCAGTGATGCTGGATGAGATCTTGAACCCAAAGTTCCAGTGATGCTGGATGAGATCTTGAACCCAAAGTTCCAGTGATGCTGGATGAGATCTTGAACCCAAAGTTCCAGTGATGCTGGATGAGATCTTGAACCTAAAGTTCCAGTGATGCTGGATGAGATCTTGAACCTAAAGTTCAGCTGCTCCACGCGCCAAGTCTCGACCTTTCTGTATAATAACCTTCCTTAAATGATGTCGGTCCTGTACCTGCAACCAGCCATCACCTTTAGGCACGTCATCTGGACTGCAAATTGACTTTATTGTATCCTCCGCCATAGCCATTCAAGATCTGCCCCGCTTGATGCGCCTTCCCTTTATCAACCTCAACTTTTTATAGAGAGGATGGTCCTTCATGCCAGCAACCCTGATGTATGCCTCTACCTGAGCAAGCTTGTGTTTTGACCTCACACTCAGCATATCAAGTAGAAAGCTCACAGCCGTCGCCGGAGTATCCCTGGTGCAACCCAAGACCACTCTCATTGCCTCGTTCTGTACACGTTCTAATCTGTTCAGCTGTGCATTGGACAGGTTGAGCTGGCAAAGACCATATTCATGTTTTTGCTCCGTACAGTAGTACAGAATAGACATTGCATTAATTTTTTTAAAAAATGAACAGATTCTTGGATAACAGCATCATCTTCATGGTTTTGCCATTCCTGTTCTTTTATCTGTTTCACATCTCCCAGCTTCAGTAAGTAGATGCTCTTAGTAGCTGTAGTTTGTCAGTTTCAGTTTCTCTTTGTTTATAATTATATTCATCTGTGACTTTTACTCATTCCTGCTGTACACTGTTACTTCAGCTTTTTCGTGCTGATTTCTGGCCCCCATTCTTAGCTTGTGTTATCTAGCAGGGAGTGAAGACGTCTGACTAGGTAGTCAGCCACCCATAGTTGATGTGCTAGCGTCAGGATTAGCAAACCATAGCTGACCAAGACCCTGTCCCACCTCTCCATTGGTACTCCCAGTAACAGGTATAGCATGGCTAATGGGGCAGGGATCGCCAGTCTCCGTGGTTGTGGAGTCTGTTAAAGAAGCATTGCACACCCGCTGCTTTTTTAGTTGTACTCCGGGACTGAAAAAGTATCTGCCATAACCCGCTCCAACACCGATACGATGCTGTGCCTGAACATCTCCACAGAATCGGCTGCAAAGAACACCAGCTCTCAGTTACAGGGAGATAGCACAAGACAAGATCTTATCTAGTAATTTCTGTGAACTGTCTGCTAGAAGGACTGTATAACTTAAACTGTAGATATTTCTTCTCCCTATGTTCGTCTTAGTGAATTTACATCACTTATGAAATTTCTGATAAGTCTTGTGTTAGACATCAAAATAGCTTGTGTATCTATTTGCACAGACAACCTTGTCACCTCTGTTTTACAAGCCCACCGACAGCCACATGCATTTACACTTCCTCTCATCCTGAAGCTTATCCTACACTCCCAACTCCTCCGTTTTCGCTGCCTATGTCAAGATAACTTGGACTTTATGGATTAGTCCAACAAATTATTAGAATTTTTCCGTCACTGCCACTATCCAGAAAATAGCCTTTGGAAAGCATTTAACCATTTCCAAAAAGTGAGCCGCAAAGAGGCATTTAGAAAAAAAACCTGTTACCTTATCCGACAGAGTTAAATTAGTACCTCCTTTTCACCCACATGGCCAGGTGGTTAAGAAAATTCTTGTTCGCCATTTGATACTAATCCAAACTGACCCCGATACTTGTAACATCTTCTCTGATCTACCCCTATTAGCATACAAACGGGAACCAAATCTTAAGGACATCCTCGTCCACAGCCATCTGAAGTAGACTTTGCATATGCTGGCACCAGAAAATGTAACCGCCCTCGTTGTGTCACCTGCCCTGTAGTCTGGGAAACGAAAATGATCACCTTTCCCAAAACTATCCTCACTCTCTATGAGCAATTCAAATGTGAGTCCCGTAATGTTATATATGCCATTGTATGCAAAAGATTTAGGATAACTTATATTGGTTAAACTGGTCTCAGATTAGGTGACCACATGCAGAAACATCTGTATACTATCACCCAGCATGCTTTGAAACCAGTCCCTAATCATTTCAATGGTCCCAACCACAGTGCAAATCTGATTTTCTGGTACCAGCCATCAAACAATGTCACGCTAATGACAGAAACCGCCTAGCACTTGAGAACTGCTATATTCAGGAATATGGTATGCTGGAACCACATGGTCTGAACTCGCTATTTAGCTACAACTGACATTCTCCTCTTCCACAATAATAATCCCTCTGCACTAAGTTCCACTCCTTTCTCACTCAATACAAAGTTCAGAACTCCCTCACAGCATCAGATTACAACCTCTCTACCCCAACTATAAGCACCTGTTCCACCTTCTCCTGGATAGATTACCAATGTATCACTCTCTCCTGTCTCCACGGTTCCTCTCCTCCCTCCCCATTTAGGAGGAGAAGTCACTTAGTAACTCACAAATGCCTGTTACAAAAAAAAAAAACTAAATGCAACAGTAATTTGAAAACTTTTATTTTATGAACCTACATTATTCCCCTATTTCTCAACGTAATTGCCACCAATACTGATACATTTGTCCCATCATATAATCAGTGATGCAATACTCATGATGTAAAAATCGGCAGTCCGATTTCTGAACCATTTTTTTACTTCTGTTTCCACCTCTTCGTCACTCAAGAATCTTCTCCCACCAAGGTGGTTTTTCAATGGACTAAACAGGTGAAAATCACTTTGAGCTAAGTCAGGGCTATAGGGTGGATGTTCAAGAACTTCCCAACCTAACTGGCTAATTTTCTCCTGGGTTAACCGAGTTGTATGTGGTCTGGCACTGTCATGAAGGAGAAGCACACTTCTAGTCAGCAGACCAGGACGTTTTCTTTGAATTGCATCCCATAGGATTGACAGAACTTCACAGTATGATACAGAATTCACACTGTCACAGTTACTCATCTATCAGCTCTGATAATCTCATTCACACGTTGCACAGTCGCTTCTGCTGCAATCTGAACAGGACGGCCAAGTTTGACTTTGTCAACAATTTCAGTGCATCCCTGAGAAAATTCTTTTACCCAGTTATATACCGCTTTATGTGATAAACACTTTTCAGCATAAACTGTAATCATTTCCTTATGAATGTCTTCAACTGAATGTCCTTTAGCCCACAAAAAATCACACTACACTTCTCTGTTCTTCTTCAACAGTTGGGTAACCATTTTGTTATTGCTTTGCGCATGTGCACATAACTCCCAGTGCCCCCTACATACAACTATTACTATTAAGTTGGATGATGGTACTATCTAAAGATATATTTAAATACTACCTGATAACTGCCATTGATAAAATATTTCAATTTGCGAGTTACTTAGTGACCTCCCCTCGTACGACCCACCTATCACACATCACAAGTCTCCATTTAAACATTTTCTACACCCCACCATATGCACTTCTGAACACAGCTTCTTACAAGTCACAGCTAATGCTCTATTCATTTTTATTTTATTTTATTCTAATTTTCCCCATACCCATTTTTTACACAGCATTCATGTGAATGTATATATTATCTTCTCTCCCTATTTCTTGATTCTGTGTGATTATGGTTCACATCAAAATGTCACCACTGTGTGCTCATTAATGAACAAAGCTGTTCCTACTTTTTTCCTACTTTATACATTTTGTTATCACAGCTTTACTGCGGTGGCGTCGCGTATAGTTATATACTTATATTTATATACTTATACACTAATTATTCACTTGTTTCAAAGACTGACTGCCTAGGAAGAACTTCATTGAGATTTATTCTCTGGTATGATCATCACTTCAAGTTTTTCATCTGCACTAATTTTCACGTTTTGGTTTTTTACATGCCCTTTGCTATGCTAAAGTGTTCCTTCGATATCATCAGTCATAAGCTCAGAGATAATCTGGTTTCAAAACAGCAGAAATGGAATAATTACTAATAATTTTTTTGTGACTGACTTCTCTTATGATCTCTGTGTTTCATGTCTATTTAAACCAATCACATTACTGATTTCTGTACTATTGATCTTTCTACTTCATTTAATGAGCCAATGAACCAGATCCAATACAGCAACTACAAAGATATCAGTAAACCATCCTCTTCTGCCTAAAGACAGGCCACTGCAGACTACTGAGCCACCTGCATCGATTCAAAATGTCTCACACAGATGAGTGTCCATGTGGCAGTGGAGTCCAGACTCCAGAACATATCCTTCAAGAGTGCCCAAACCATGCAGACCTGAGGCGTGAGACATGGCCAGAGGACACAAGCTTGGGGCAAAAGCTTTGGGGCTCTTATCAGGATCTGGAGAGGACTGCTGGCTTTGCCATGTCGACAGGGATCAGGATTTGAAGTGACCAACAATCTCGAAAGCAGAAGAAGAATTTAATGATCATGGAAAGAAATGTGATTGAGAAAGCAAAAAGAATCATCCTATGTGGAAAATGGACAGGGTTGTGATCAAAATATTCATCCTATGTGGAAAATGGACAGGGTTGTGATCAAAAGATTCATCCTATGTGGAAAATGGACAAGGTTGCAAGCAAATTGTTTTAGGCAGAATTCCAAAGGCAAGAAAGGTAAACTGGTTCAAATAACTGTCAAACTGACAGGCTGAATAGTGCTTTTCTCTGTGTCTCAGACAGCGGCGACGGCTGGTGATAAAATATGGTATAAGGAGAGATAAAGCACATTAGTCATCATGTATTTATCACTCAATAACCAACAAAAATAACACAAACCACTGCTGCAGCTCATGTGGTATCTGTACTATGAAATTCTGTTTATATAATATATACACAAAAAAAAAAGCACACAGAGACAAGGTATTTCATTACTCATGAAATTCACAAAACAAGTATTTGCATACATAAAAACAGATCCTCACTGTCAGGAAGTTTATTGTGAAGTTTAGAACAGCAGAAAATAGAACCTATCTTCTTGTGCATGCTGGGAAAATCGAACCACATGCTTTGATCTTTATCACTGAGCACAAAATGAATGTGGTTGATCCAAAAGAATCATAAAAAAAAACCAAAAACAAAAAAAAATCAACCTAAAGACACATTTCTTCTTCAGACTATCTGAATATATACTATCAAAGCTGTGATACAAACTTTTCTGCTTGTAAAATTTAAGAAAAATGAAAGGTCAAACAGTTATTGACAGGAATGATCCCACGTCACTAGACTGGCAGAGGATCTCCAGACTCCATGCAGGCTATGACAGACAGAGAGATTGCATGTATAACACGTTGAAGATAGGTACAACTGTACACCTATGGCATTGAAAAAAAAAATGACACATGCAGCGCCCTTCAAATGAGGAGCAGAGGACAAATCAATAATACCAAATCCAGACCATGCTGAATGGTGGTGTAGACATGTTTAACTCTTCCCGTGCCCACAGGAAGAAACCCGGACGTTCAGTTGGTGTCGGAATAAAAGCGCGGGTCTTGATATGTTAGGGGGTATAGTTGTAAAATGGAATGGAAAACAGTATTTCCATGTACTTCCGTGTACTTATTATGTTTCAAAGTGTAACTAAATGTATGAAAATTTCATAAATGCAGAGTTTTTTAGGAAAAAAAGAATTAACGTGATGTTTTTAGACAATGACTGCCCCAGCTCACCGTCGGCTAGGTCTAGATCTACACTACTTACCATCTAAGATCTCTAGATCTACTTGTCGATCTCGTATTGTGATTCTATGTTGCATTCTCGCTAAATTAATGTCTGAAATAACCTCCAAACTACTTCTCCAGTCGTCTAAATATGTCTAGATCTACTTGGGATACATTCAAGAGCAGTGAGGTGGTCACAGGCCATGTCCACACCCCTATCCACATCATCAAAAATTGAAAATTTTCGATGTTTCTCTTCCTTTTTCTCGCTTGGCATCGCTCGTAACTAAGGACTCTCACCATTTTGAAAAGTGTCACTGTAAACGTGAATGAAATATGTATAATCTAAATATTACATCGGTTGTTTTATTGAAACAAATGAATTGTCACTATAACAACTATGGCACGCAACTCAGTAACCGGAAGTTAGCACTATAGCGACGATGGCACGGGATGAGTTAAAGAAGAAGACTATGCCTTCTCTATGGGATTTATTACTTTCACTAAAGAAAACATTGTACATATAAAATGAAAACTGGACATTTGTAAAAATCTGAATGTCTGGCAATCTAACATTAAATCACAGACCAGTAAAATACATGAAAATTTGAATAAAACAAAGATGATGGGCAGATACCCAGTATTTAAACTGATGAGATAAAATCCAGACTTGCCAAAATAAATCCACAAGTGGGATAAGGCATACCTGGCTAGTCCTTGTACTATGACATGCACTGTTATAATATGTATGATAATCTAAATGATACAATAATGTGTAAAGATACAGTACAATCTTTTTTTCTTAACAGCTTAAAGAGATACAAAAAAGTTACTGGTTATTCACAGTCAGAACACATAATTTGGACTGCTTAAACTGTAATAGAAGATACAATTAAGGCTTCTGGCTAGTTATGATTCAGAAAAGATATACAAAACGTACATGTTTAACTGAAGAGTTCAAAATGTAAATAAAATACATGGTAGAGATATGAGATAAACCTTGAGACTGGTCAAGTAAAGGTAAATTTGATTTCATCCATAGAATCTAAAGCTCATGTTTGAGATTTGCAGAGTATTATGACCAATCCATGAGATGTTTCAACAGCCTAAAGAGATTACATTATAAACATGCAAAATGAGTTATGTCAGGCTGCTAGTAATATAAGGCAACCTGACATGCATACACATCTTTTTATTGCTGAATTATCTGATGAAGCTTCACTACATGTACTCTTTTGCAGCCATGCTGTTCAGCTACTGATGATTATGGCAATGTGTAGCAAAGTCACTTCAGTTGGTCAGCACCCTGTAGCTCAGTCTTGCTACCATCAATAAACTGAAAGAAAAAGACTGTAATTAATTATTTACTTTTAATAAATTGTCAATACAAAATTATTGCCATTGTTTCATGACTTTCAATAGGAATTTTATTTTGGGATGAAAAGGACTGACAGCAACTTTGAAATAAAAATGGCCATTTTCTGATCAGGACACTGTGAACAAATATTCCTGCTTCAAGAAATACATGGTTCTGTACAATAATCATATCATTATAAAAGCAAAAAATTACAACAGAAAGGATGTTGAGCAATAGAGGGCTCACCTGGGCAAGAGCAGAAAAAAAGGCAAAGGACAGGCATTTGTGGAAAACCCTTGCAGAAGCCCCATGTGCCCTGGGCACTTAAGGCTCAGAGCGAGAGAGAGATCATTATAAAATTATGTACTGAACTTTGGTGTTTTTAAGATTTGCCATTCTTTTATGTGAACAGAGAAGACCAAACAACATTTAAACCTAACAGAGACAGATATCTTCACTCACTATACTACACTAACACCTAATTGAGGAGCAAACATGATGAAAAGAGTAAATAAAGCCAGAACAGAGTTCATCTTGCTAGGAGACATCTATGATTAGATACAACATTTTCATGCAGATCAATATACAAGCTTTTATTTATACCATATTTAAATTTGTTGGTCTTCCTTTTATGGACATGGATATTTATTTACAGTTCATATTTGTGGCTTTAGCTGCACAGATATTTATTTATAGTTCATATTTGTGGTTTTAGCTGTTCAATTCCGTAAGTTTCTGCAAGTATTCTGGATTTTCTACTGCTGGTAAGAGAGAGTAACAACTAAACAGATCATCAGGAAACAATCCTTTCCGCCATCTGAATGCCCTAATGGAAATCTCTCCTAGGGTCATGACTCGTGTGGATTTTTTTTAAAAAAATGTCATTACGTGAAATTGACATTTAAAAAAAAAAAACAAAAACAGGCATGTAACACAGTGAATGAAGAATATAGATTCATTACTTCAAGTCAGTTAGTTGCAACACACACACACATGCTCACACAGTACAGCACAGTGTGTAGGCAAAACTTACAGGTTTTTTACACTGTACAAAGCATCATTATTTACTGAGCAGATTTACTACACTGCTACACAAGTGACACAACAGACATTACATTGTTATACACCACGTAAAACACGAAAACACAGGATAGACAACCACTACAAATCCATTCAAGAACATGACCAGTTTACATAAGTACAGCTCATCTCAACACAACAGTGGCACACTCAATATAGATCCAAATAGCAAAGGATTCCAGCAGTTACAAAAGATATCAAAGTTTAATGATGAATCCCAATTTTTAAGTGAGTGTTGTAAATGAATGTGGACTGAAAAATTTATGAAAACAATCAACAATGAAAATCACTGAAACTGTCCAGGTGATTACCATCACCATGGGACAGACAGACGCAGACAACACTGAAAAAAACATTCAAACCTCATGTATATGAAAAACTGCAACCTAACCTTTCAATCTAGAATCTTAACAAATGTCCAAAAAGGGGACAAATCAAACACACGCTCTACATGACAAGTACAACAATTGTCTTGAAAAAAACAACTCCATTTACAACTATGACAAGCATTTTGCCCTAAAAAGGACAAATTGATCACAACTACTACATGCTAGACTTAACAACAATCTTGTCCTGGAAAGGACAAACACCAAAAACTTACATTATGAAAAAAGGAATCCCTAGCAGCAGACCTTCCAGAAAAAACCAACAAATCCTTTCACTTCAACATCTAGAAAAGAACTAAACATTTCATGCTTCCAGGAACACAGATAACTTCCCCCCCCCCCGTGTGCTCACTTAAACAGGTGAGTTGTGATGACAGCTTCTTGACTACAACAACAGGGTTTCTAACCACATGCTGTAACAGAATAAACAGTCTGTTACAGAATAAACATTCTATTACAGAATATCTACCCTCTCCAAATCTCTCAGAGGGAAGAACCCCAAAGAGGTCCATGACTAAACATTCTAACTTCTATATACTTCAAAACTGGAACCTAACATTCAAAATAAACATTCTGTACAAATGCACAGTCACACTACAAGGTGAAAAAATATGGAAATTGAAAGAAGAAACTGGAAGTCATAACTAAAACCAAAAGGTAATAATATGAAGAAATGGACAGAAAACAAAAGACAATGAAATACTGGGGCAGCTTTTAAGAATATGTGTTTACTGAAAATTTGATGGTTTTTAATAAATACTGAGATTAACACTCTACTAATAAACAATCTAAATATAGAGATTAACACTCTAGTAACAAGAATCTTGGATACAGTCATAATAAATGAGGAGAACAATACCACGGACTGAATGCACTGTAGAGGTGATCAGTTGGTCAGTCATTTGCATGTCCCTTGCGGAACTTTGCTTCCCTAACAGCTCTCCTGTAGGCCTATCGGTTGTAAGCAAGATGCCCTGCTGCTGATGCACCCATTTGCAGATTATCAACGATGTCTTGCAGCCATCTTTACCTTGGTCTTCCTCTCTTTCTTTTTCCCATTATGTATCCTTCCATGACGGTCTTCTCTAGATTATCATGACGTTTAATGTGTCCAAAATATTTAAGTTTTCTGTGTTTAATCCTCTTTACTACCCAGCCTTCTTCAATATTAAGTTCTTGTACTATGGATATATTTGTTCTTTTTTGTGTCCATGATATTTGAAGAACTCTTCTATATCATTTACATTCAAAAGGCATTTATGTGTTTCTCAGCTGTTTTGTTGTGTCCAGGTGTCACTGTCTATTCTTCTCCACAGCTTCTTTAGTTGTTTTACTTTTTGAAGAGTGATATATGTCCTTCTTTTAATTTCCCTCATTGCATCTCCATTATTAGTTAGTAGTGATCCAAGATATTCAAAACTCTCCACTTCTTCCAATTTTTCCTCATTGATACATATTTAAGCTGTCTTGTTTGTTTTGTCAGTTGTCATCAATTTATTTTTCTCCGCATTAAGATATAGGTTTTGCTCTTCATATAATATTGACATTTGTGAATCATATTATTGTTGAATAGTTCTATAGTACTGAATAGTTCTATGGTATTGAATCTTACAGGTGCTCTTTGATTAACACATCACAGGTTTCACAAACATTACCACTTAAGTCCAATGAAATGTTCCTCCATTATTTAATTCTGACACATAATTTCAAGATGTATTGTCGACAACATCAACTGGATTGAATCACTTAATCATTTGTTCACAATATCAAACTCTATCATATTCTACATGCAACATTTCTCAATTTCACAATATTCTACACTTGGTAAGGGAACACTTCCTATCTCAGTATTATATCACATCTGCAACCTGCGGTCAACTAGTTTCTCGTCTAAAATCACTGTACTCAAAGTTTCAGAAGTGTCAATTCTTCTTAATCACTTGAATCACTTGAAAACCATCTTTCGTCTAACACTACTTCTGATTTTATATTGTCTCGTCCTCTTTCTTCTCTTGTCTGTCCTCTGATTTCTTCTGACGGTCTTCCTCTGCCGTCTCTCAATCGCAGTTTACTAACGAGCAAAGTCTACTTGCCTTTTCTCTGGTGTGTTTTCTCCTTCTGCTATTCTTCTCTGATCGTCTGATTGTCCCTGATTCTCCGTCTGCCGTTCTTCTCTTCTCTGTCTACCTCACTTGTCCGCTAGCCTCTGGACTTCTTCTTCTTGGGTTCTTCTTCTTTGGTTCTTCCTCCTTCTCTTTCTCTCCGCTCACCTTTTTATCTTCAAGTCCAGCTTGACAGACTAACCAATAAGTATTTTGGCTCCATCCTTCAGATGTCCACTGGTTCCCATCATACAAACTGCCCCGTGACTTATCTCTCATAAGTCAATTGTCCAATAGGCCACGCCTCTAATTATTTAATTGGTCAGATGGCCGAGTTGCTCACTCCTTTATTTAAAAACTGTGCGCAACAGCGTCCTAACGCATGTCAGTCTGTGTCAGTTTCATCTATACAATTGTTATTTATCTAAGTCATTATCTTACTCTTTCATGTCAGAGATTTTATTGTGTCCTGGCTTTTTCATTGTGTCTGCCTTTTCTATTCGTCTTTTCTATTGTTTACACGTGTCAATGCCCAGTCACCACTTTGTTATCACTGGACCATTCTACTTTCTGGCATCCTTCCTTTGTATTACCTTAAAACTCAACGTTACTGAGTCTCGTCTTTTTCTATTCACTGTTTCCACTGTTTACATTCGTCCGCGTCTTGTTCTAGTGTCACAGAAGTTCTATACCTTTCTCTTCCTTTCCTATCCATTTTTCTCTGTTGCTATTCGATGTTACCATTTTGTTTAAGGTATATTTTCATAACCATATTCACTAATAATAATAATAACAACAACAATAATCAATACTTACAAGGCCATGCTACACTCACTGTTCTTATGTACTGATATAATTAGTTTTTCCATTCCTTTTTTGTGTTGTGGACAGTAATACTGTGTCATCAGCATATCTAATCTCTGGTATTTCATAACCTCCAATTATTATGGCATCATAATATTCTTTGTCCACATCCTTTCTAACATTCCTCATTATATTTTCAGTATACAAGTTAAAGAAGTGAGGTGACAAAATGCACCCCTGATGGACCCCTTGTTTTATGTCAAATCAAGTTGTTGTCTCACCATTTATTCTCACTGCTGCCTGTTGGTCTAGATACAGTAGTGATATTAATTGTATCAAATGTGTTGGAAATCCCATTTGTTCCAGTATTTCCTGAAGTTTCTGGTGTTGTACATAATCAAATGCCTTTGTATAGTCTATAAAAGTCTGTTTAGTGATACATTCTGTTAAAATGCACACCAAAACAAGAAATGACAAAATGATCTTTGTACTTCATGATTCTTCTATAACTTTAAAACTTATTAAGATTTTTTTGTTAATTTATTTTGCAAATCTGACGTGGCATACCACAGTTCTCCACAGAAATCTCATTTTTTCCTTCCCCTCCCCTCCCTGTTATTTTAAGCATGGTTACTGTCAGTTTCACTGTCAGGCAAGATAACTCTCATCAAGGTAAGCGAATCATAGCCTTCCAGTATCCTACCTCTCCTTCCAAGTGGAGACAGTGTACACGATCAATAATGTTTACATAGTTGTTGAAATCTCCAGAGAAGCTTGCTTTTCTTATATATACTCTAGGACGTTAATAGCTACTGTTAAAAACACATGTCATTATTTCGTAATCAAGCAAAGTGTTTCACTACAGTATCAGTTTTTATTTACTGCTGTAAAGTGACCTACAACAAAAATAACAATTACTGCACCAACATCAAGGGCAAATACTAGACTGTTGCTTATTTACTGGCTCTTCCTCTCTCGTACACACATATGCTAACATGTGCCACTAAAATGAATTCATAAACACCCCAGAAGTCCAAGGTGTCACACAACCCCACAACAGTTCATTTTTATGAGAAGACATACTAGGACTCCCAACAAACTGTGTTATTTTACCTGAGGCCGCCAACTAAACCTGCAGGCATGAACTTTCCAGAGTTTGCAAATCTGTAACCCATAACACCTGTCACAACCGCTGATGTTACTGAAATACAAAACACGTCAAAACTCGGTTCATGGAATTAAATTACAAACTTACGATTCTTGAGAGAATGGGTCACTAATATGAACAGAATGGGGTGCATACTGGTCTTTTTTAACATTTTCACCATCAGTGCACCTTTTTTTCTGAATTTCTTTCATACTAAAATATACATATATATATATATTACAGAAAGAAAATCAGTTCTGAGAATGGTAAAGCATTATTTAGACACAGCATTAACAGTAATATTAACAGTAATAACAGACTGTAGTATTAACAGACTGTCAAAGACCAGGTTGGCCAAAACATTATTCTGCCTCTCTAGCAAGCATGTTAATTTGACAAAAGGATTTATCTCCTTTTGTCAAATTAGATAGATCAATGTTTTATTTTCTGCTGAGGAAAATGTCTTCTTTTATTAGGTCTGCTTCAGAAAGTAATGAAAGACACCATTACCACTTCCCATCCAATCCTATGTCTGGTTACATTCACTATATCTATCACAACAAATTGAAGTCTGTAGTTACTGAGATCCAACTAATATTCATAAGAAAAAAAAAAACTGTATGCCTCTCATGATGTTAGATCAGGTGGCATGATACATCCCTGTCACATCATCATCATCATCATCATCATCATCACTGCCTTTCACTCCCTTGAAAGCACTGGCCATGGATAAAAGCTCTCCAGTCATTCCTGTTCTTGAAATTATTCTCTGCTTCCTTCTATGTGTATCCCTTGTCTCTGAGCACTGTCATAATTTATCTTTCCTTGTCTTACGCTTCATTTTTATATTCTGATACTTTCTTATGTCATTGTTTTTAATAGTTCAACAATTTATGTTTACATCTTATCAAAGTCCAGAGGTGGGCAAATATGAATGCTTTTGTACAATTTACTGGAACATGGTAAGCGTTTAAGAATTTAATTTTGCCATATGAAATATGGATAAAAATGTCTATGACAAAAATGAACATTTAACTGTCTGAATAAACTAAGTACAGTAAATCAGTTATTACTTTTACTATAGTCATCAGGTGCTGTGCAAATAGGAACTGGCAGTTATACATCTTCATTATGTATGGTTCAGTATTTCCAACCAGAAATGCCTTTCTAATCATGTGCCACATAGTCAACCATTCCAGATATTTCTCTCTGTTTCCTGTTTTTTTCTTCCATCGAATGTCTGATTTTCTGATGTTTTCTCATGAAATATCCAAACAATTTTGACTGTATAAAATAGGAAAAAAGTAGGAGCAGCTTTATTACTTAACGATTACAAATTTGTAATCGTTAAGTAATAAAGCTGCTCCTACTTTTTTCCTATTTTATACATTCTGGTATCACAGCTTTACTGCAGTGCTTCGTGTATAGTTGTATACTTATACACTATTTATTGTGTTACAAACAATTCTGACTGTCCTTATCTTATGGTTTTAATTAGTTTATAGTGTTCTATGCCCTTTTTGATAACTTCATTTATTTTTCTGACTGTCAAAGGCATGCAACTGTATTTTTCTTGTCAATCACATCTCTAGTTCTCTTCCACTTGTTTGTTTATCATGAGAAAAACCCTCTGATTTTTACATTCTTACATCCTACATCCTTCTCGTACCATTAAACATCACATAGGGCTCGCATAGTTGTTTGCCAAGTTTTCCTGTTCTCTGCGAGTCTTTCAACTTCATCAAGGGATATTATGCCCACTAAACTGGCTTTTCTTAACAATGTTCTCTTTAGAGTTTCACATGGTCGACTTCTTTTTCTTTGGCTTGTTGTGCTCCACTTGATAGCTTGTTTTGGTATTCTCTGATTGTTTCTTCTCATCACATGGCTTACATATGTCCATCTTTTTTTTTCTGATCACACATGAGACAGGTTGTTGTTTGTTCATCTGTCTTATCTCTGCGTTGTTCTCGAATTCATTCCACTTTATACCATGTATTTTCCTGAGGCATTTGTTTTCAAAAGTCAAATTTCTTGTCTATTTCTTTAGCTGATCTCCAGGTTTCACACGCATAAATGAGGGTGGATATCATGTTTGACCTGAATAATTGTAACTTGGTTTTTGTGCTTGTAACTTTTGAATTCCATATGTTCTCAAGACTTTTGAAGGACAGTGCTGCTTTTGCAATTCGAATTTTAACTTCCTTTTTTTTTTTTTTAACATTACCTCTTAAAAATCTATACACATTTCTTCTCCTATGAAAGCTGTACTTACTTAGAGACAAAGCTATGTTTTTGGGATCTTGCTTTATCTGGTAGGCTCCAACCATCATCATGGTCCCACAAGCCACACCCATGGCTAAAGATGGTACACTCCCTGCAGGAAGCAACGTGCCACAAAGATCAGCGATCACAAATGGATTTGAAAAAAACCACAATATTTAGTACAAGAATGCACAGTCCACACAGATATGCTGTCTTTTATGAACAGAGCGGGTGAATCTATCTTTTATGCCTACAAGGACTTGTAAGCAGAAGTTGATCAATGTAAAGCAGAAGCTAGGTGATTGCTGGAGGATTCTGATGACAAGGCTCCAAATTTAGCTTAGTCTTGAACTTGACTAACACAGAAGATACTGATGTTAAGTTCAAACTATTGTACTCCTACATATCTGTAAGTTGTGACCATGACTGCTAAGACAACCCACTACTGATACTGTTATATGCATTTCTATACAGTGAAATGTCAATTTAATGTTTGTCAGTTTTACTTTGATTTGTGATGGTCCCAGCTATTAATCAATAAAAACAATATAACCCCTAGTTTCAATTTGACTTTCCTCAAGTGTATGTTTAACCCCTAGTTTCAATTTGACTTTCCTCAAGTGTGTGTTTAACCCCTAGCTTCAATCTGACTTTCCTCAAGTGTATGTTTAACCCCTATGTTAATGAATGACTTTTTTTAATCGCACACATAACAGCAATTGCGATTTAAGGTTTGTGTGACTGCGGGTGCAGCTTTTTTTTTTTTTTTTTGGAGGGAGGGAAAAAAAAGCATAAAAATTATGCATCCTGCCCTGTCCTAAGCTCCAGAAGAAG
The DNA here is from genome assembly GCA_009760885.1 of Achatina immaculata. Taxonomy (NCBI): domain Eukaryota; kingdom Metazoa; phylum Mollusca; class Gastropoda; order Stylommatophora; family Achatinidae; genus Lissachatina; species Lissachatina immaculata. The sequence goes on along the minus strand of CM019720.1, from coordinate 63,400,779 downwards.
CAACTGTGCAGAAGGTTGTAGCTGTCACTGACAGAAACCATGCTGTCAAGAAATCTATACTATAGGCCATGTACCTTCTCTCTGATGCTTGGAATTATGTGACATCTCATAGTGATAAACTAGTTGATTTCTCTCTCTCCCTCACAGTTACACTCTGAGAAGGAGATACAGATGAAATATCAGCATGTACTGAAGACTGAAGTCAGCTACTGCGAGAGAGGAGCATCATTTTTAGAAGATTATGTGGAACTACAGCAATGTCTGAAGAAAGATGCAGCTCATCCATAGAAGAGGAAGAAGAAGATGATGAGAAATCATGTGCTCCTACACCATCTTTTGGTGAAGCTGATTCTTCTCTGGATATTGTGAAATGATACATGATGTCATTTCAGTACCGATGAAACAATATTATTTTCTGGGAGGGACCTGTAAACACAGGCAGGCAACACTAAAACAGCACTTCAACAAGTAACTAGTAAGCAAGAATGATGAACAATATTTTTTATATATTTCTGCATAGCCTGGCTAACGGGGTAGGGATCGCCATAGTCCCTACAGTGGTGGAGCCTGCTAAAGAAGCATTGCACACCCCCTGCTTTTTAGCTGTACTCCGGGACTGAAAAAGTAGCTGCAATAACCCGCTCCCACGCTGATACGATGTTGTATCTCAACACCATCACAGCATCAGCTGCAGAGAAAACCATCTCACATTTACAGGGAGATAGCACTAAATTTTAGGCTCAAATCTGCTAGTCCTTGTTTGAATGTTAAATGGGGGTTCCACTGTTAGGGGTCCATGTGTTTTGGGAGGGTTCATTGTTGCACACAACTTAAAAAAAAAAAGTTTGGGAACTGTTAGCTACCATGTCTTTCAATCTGGTCAAAGAAAGGAAAGGAGGATAAATTAAAATACTTCTCTTATGATACAGGCGTTGTGTTGCTATCCTGTGCTCTGTAACTGGATGTTTTTTTACTGTTTATATGAAAATCTCAAACACAAGGAACTGAAAATCTGATTTGATCAAGTTTGGTCCTTTGGAAGAATACTCTGGGGTTTTGTGTGTGTGTGTACAAATTGATAAAGGTAAAATCCCTGTTTCCATGCAATTAAGGCATATTGGGGATACAGTGTTAGGCCCATACTTTCCATGACCTTTGGCACATGAAAGTGTGATGTGGTCAGCCTCACGCCTGGCTGCATATACGTTCCCAGATTTTTCTGGCAACCATTTTTAGAGGTTGGGTGGGCCCAGGCGCCTTACTGGTGTGTACCGGAAAAAATCCCACTGCTGGGATTGAACTTGGTACCACAGAGCGCCTAACTACTCTGCTAACCAGGCCGCTACAAATTGCAGCAGTATTAAAGAAGATCCTTTGATGAATTGAGATAAATCTGTGCTTATCTGAGGATAAAATTACTAATATCTTTTCCATTGTCGCCCTTTCTATGGTCAGAGTCTTTCTATTGTTCTTCTCTCGCGTCCAAAGTGCTTTCTCTAAATTTTCGAGGCTATTATAAGACCGTCTTGGAAAGGTACATAATGGGGAAAAGAACGAGAGGAAGACCAAAGTGAATATGGCTGCAAGACATCGCTGATAATCTGCAAATGGATGCATCAGCAGCAGGACATCTTACTTACAACTGAGAGGCCTACAGGAGTGCTGTTAGGAAAGCAAAGTTCCGCAAGGGACATGCAAATGAATGAATGTGCTCTACCGTCTTAATTTCAACGGTTGGGTTTGGCTGTAAATTACCTGCCTTGACGTAGCCGATAATGCCGCCAGCAGCAATTGTTGCAGCATATAACGCAGTTATAACGTCGACGGGCATTCTAGATCAAGTTGAACATACACACCAAGCAATACAACCCAGGAAACGTGAACGCGTTCACAATATAAATCTGGACAGAAACCGACTTAGGAACCGGTTCTATAGGTTCTTTCGAAAAAAGCGGGAACCCGGTTCTTACAAACCAATACCAGATACAAAACCGAGTCGTACCAACTTGGAACCGCTCTAATTATAAAACACAATAATTAGTGTATAAGTATACAACTACACACAAAGCACTGCAGTGAAGCTGTGATACCAAAATATATAAACTAAGAAAAAAGTAGGAACAGCTTTATAATAATAACGATTAAAATAAAGGCTCGTGCCGAAACGTCACAATTGTATAATCGTTAAATAATAAAGCCGTTCGTACTTTTTTTCCTAGTTTATACATAATTGTAAAACAGAAACCAACCATCATCATCAGGTCCCGTGCCGACTGGCGATGGCTATTATGCTTCTTCAGAGTACACAATCCTTCATGCAGGCCATCAGCTCAGTTGGTGATCTCCTCTCACACCATCTCGTCAGACTGTCCAGAATCATTTCTCTTGGTCTTCCTCTTGATCTTCTTCCTTTTATTTTTCCTGTTGTTATAATATTTTCAATGCCCCCTCTTCTCATTGCATGTCCTATGAAAGTACTTTGCCTTGTCTTATTATTTTTTTTATACAAGATTTTTTTTTTGTTGCTCTCCAGCTCTTCTCATACATTCTTCATTAGTTATTTTTGCTGTCCAGGGGATTCGCAACATTCTTCTAATAAACCACATTTCTGCTGCTTCCAATGATTTTTGTGCATACCCAGCTATTGTCCATGATTCACTTCCATATAACAAGATGGGTTCAAAATAGCATTTTAGGACTCGTGTTCTAACAAAACAAAACCAGTTCCAAATACGGGTAGAACCGTTTGCTGATAGGCAACAGCGTAGACGGGCTTTGTTTGAAAGTTGTGGCATCAACATAATAGGATTTGGTCACGACGGCGGCCGACTGTGAGCAACGTACCTTGCTCTTTTATGCATGGGATTAGCCTATCTGTGATTGAGCATGCCCTGGTAATCCTCGCAGGCCCAAACGGAGAGGTCGTAAAGAATACAGAATGAAACTATGAGCATCATACTTTGATGCACAAAGGCACCTTGAGCAAGGCAGTGAGATACCAACCATGAAGGATAGGACAAGAATTTGCGAGCACGCGCATACATCCTGGTCAGCGCCGATGCACACCACAACTTCACAATGAGTTAAAAAGAGAAGAATATCCTGGTTGTGGCAGGCAGAGGACATTGTTCAACAGGTTTGTCCACTTGAGAACGCAGAACCTGGTGAAGAATGGGTATTCTTACATCTTATATCCGTCCCGTGCCGTTAAACGTCACATAGGGTTCGCATAGTTGTTTGCCAAGTTTTCCTGTTCTCGACGAGTTTTTCAACTTCATCAAGGGATACTATGCCCATTAAACTGGGTTCTCTTAACAATGTCCTCTTTAGAGTTTCACGTGGTCGACATCTTTTTCTTCGGCCTGTTGTGCTCCACTTGATGGCTTGTTGTGGTATTCTCTGATTACTTCTTCTCATCACATGGCCTACATATGTCAATCTTCTTTTTCTGATCACACATGAGAAAGGTTGTTGTTTCCTCATCTGTCTTATCTCTGTGTTGTTCTTAAATTCGTTCCACTTTATACCAAGTATTTTCCTTAGGCATTTGTTTTCAAAAGAGTCTAATTTATTGTCTGTTTCTTTAGTTGATTTCCAGCTTTCGCTTGCATAAATGAGAGTGGATATCACATTTGAATTGAATAATCGTAACTTGATTTTGTGCTTATAACTTTTGAATTCCATATGTTCTCAAGATTTTTGAAGGACAATGCAGCTTTTGCAGTTCGAATTCTAACTTCCTTCCTGATGTTATCATCCTGGTCTATGTAGCTGCCAAGGTATGCAAATTGGTTTAATTCATCAACAGCTGTTCCTTCTACGTATATTTTTCTTTCTTGATTAATGAGAAGTTTCATTATTTTTGTTTTGTCTTTGTTAATTTCAAGACCTATTTTACTAGCCAAGGAAGACGAATAATCTGTTTCTGATAAGAGTTATGCCATCTGCAAAATCAATATATTCTATTTGGGTCCAATGTACCCAATCAGTGCCGGTTCTCCTTTGTACAGCATCTTTTAATTATAAAGTCTAGGGGAATTCCAAAAGGCAAGGGAGATAATATACATCCTTGTTTCACTTCTGCTTCAATCTGAAACCATTCGCTCATTCCTTCTTCTGTTTTGACTGCACAGACATGTTCGTTGTAGAAGTCTTTAATGATGCTGACAATTTTAGATGGTATTCCATATAGTCTTAAAATTCTTCATAATGAGTCTCTGTGTATGCTATCAAATGCCTTTTTTAAAGTCTATGAAGTTCAGGATTAATGGTTTCTGCTTTTCAATATGTTCTTCAAGTATTATTCTTAGAATAAAGATATGGTCGAGACAGCTTCTCTCTTTTCGAAATCCTGCCTGTTCTTCTCTCATTGCAGTATCCACTAGATCCTTAATTCTGTTCATAATCACTTTAGAAAACACCTTTGACACAACTGATAATGATGGGTATTAGTGTCGGCGAAAAATGCGTACATCCTTTTCAGTTTGCATTCAAGCTGGACAGAGATTGTAGTCAACAAAACCCAGTGGTTATGGGGGCGAAGTGCAGACCTTGATCTCTGAGAACTCTTCTGAGTCTGATGCGGCCATTTCGGTTAGATGGGTCTGTTGTTAGACACAGGCGAAGTGCATAGGTTTTCACTGCTCAGGATGGGGGAACAACGGTGAAGGAATTCACGGCCCAGTTTGGGGGGAGGAAGGTGAAAGAATTCACGGCCCAGGTTGGGGGAAGAACGGTGAAGGAATCCACGGCCCAGTTTGGGGGGGGGGGGGGAGAACGGTGAAGGAATTCACGGCCCAGGTTGGGGAGAAGAACGGTGAAGGAATCCACGGCCCAGGTTGGGGGAGAACGGTGAAATAATTCACGGCCCAGGTTGGGGGAAGAACAGTGAAGGAATTCACGGCCCAGGTTGGGGGGGGGGGGAAGAACGGTGAAGGAATTCACGGCCCTGGTTGGGGGAAGAACGGTGAAGGAATCCACGGCCCTGGTTAGGGAGAAGAACGGTGAAGGAATTCACGGCCCTGGTTATGGAGAAGAAAGGTGAAGGAATGCACGGCCTTGGTTAGGGAGAAGAACGGTGAAGGAATTCACGGCCCAGGTTGGGGGAAGAACGGTGAAGGAATCCACGGCCCAGGTTGGGGGGGGGGGGAGAACGGTGAAAGAATTCACGGCCCAGTTTGGGGGGAGGAAGGTGAAAGAATTCACGGCCCAGGTTGGGGGAAGAACGGTGAAGGAATCCACGGCCCAGTTTGGGGGGAGAAAGGTGAAAGAATTCACGGCCCTGGTTGGGGGAAGAACGGTGAAGGAATCCACGGCCCTGGTTGGGGGGGGGGGGGAAGAACGGTGAAGGAATTCACGGCCCTGGTGGGGGGGGGGGGAAGAACGGTGAAGGAATTCACGGCCTTGGTTAGGGAGAAGAACGGTGAAGGAATCCACGGCCCTGGTTGGGGGAAGAACGGTGAAGGAAGATAGTGGTGATTTTGCTTTGACTACCATCAGTCTGACTATGGTGGTCAGGCAGTCACTAAGGTAATAACATGACTGGAGACAAAGACCTTCATCCAAACACGCGTTCTCAGTGACTCAATGAATATGCTCAGAAAGATCGAGTCGGGTTGGGTTCAAAAGCAATGGCTGGAGTCTCCGAGGAGGTCAAGGCTGGTAAAAATCTGTTTCATCTTTCTCCGTTTCACGTGGGAGTGAAAGATAATGAACTAGCGGGCAGGCTTGGTGGTATGGCTATTGTGGAAAACGGACGAGCAATGGACCGGGATGATACTCGAAATGCTCTTAAAGATGACTGGTAGCATCAAAGATTCCGGCGACGACTGTGAGTCTGAGACCATGGACAGTTTGAGCAATATGAAATGGAATGAAGCCAGACGAGAGCGCTGCTTAGGGAGCCAAAGAATACAACAACAATAACAACAAAACTGGTATTGCCAGTCGCTGCACTTTGGGGGAAGATAGTGAGGAAGGGATAGGGGCACTTATAGACTAAATGTCCGATGTGTAGTGAAGATGATCTGTTGACTAACTAACCCGTGGAATCAGTTCCAGGAAATGGTTCCATGAATACCGGAAAGATTCGGCTCCTATAAAACCTAGTACTATTAGTGCCCATCTCTATCACAATACCGAAACAAGAAAAACAGTAATCAGAACTGTTCTGTGACGAAATTTTGAATAAATAAATATATATGTAAAGTTATTTTTTACTGATTAAATGTAAATAAATTAATAAATTAAATTTGCCTTTTGAAAGTATTGTGATTGCTAGTATTTATTTTATTATTTGTTTCTGTTTTGTTCTTTGTATTTCACGCCAGAGACTAATTTTTAATACTTCATTGTCGAATGATGGCGGCATCCGGTGATACGATTCGAGGAGTTATTGTTTCGACTAAACAGGTGTGTTCATTAAAATTAGGTGGATTAGTTTAATTGTACTTGTTTATTGCCGAAGAGAAAGTTGAAGGAATAGGTTTTGAGATGGACGCCTCAGGGGAACATGAATAAAGGTAGACCAAAGGAGACATGGAAAAGAACAACAGAGAGGATGTTGAGCAGTAGAGGGCTCAACTGGGCAAGAGCTGAAAAAAAAGGATAGACATTTGTGGAAAAAACTTTGTGGAAGCCCCTTATGCCTTGGGCACTTATGGCTCAGAGAGAGAGAGAGAGATTGATTGACTGATCTTTATTTCAAAAGGGTTAAGAATTGGGCACGCAGGCCCGTCTGACATTCTGCCCTTTATCATACATCTTTCACTCTATTCCAGATATTCTACAAATATGCTGTTCATATAACAAACATAACCAACATTGAAGCTGAGAGACATAAAATAAAATATAACATTTACGTTTCACTCTTAAACATTCACTCAGTACAGAAGTAACTACATACATTATAAATGACTATCTACTAAACAAAATTTTCTCGAGAGAGAGAGAGAGACCTCCACTATTCGATAAATCATTTTTCGAACGCCTACTCTGTCGACCATTTTCAGTTATAACAGAATCCACACATTCAACTGTGTGGTCCCCTCCTACACTGATTTTGTCCACCTTCTATGGGGTTATACTCTTACCAACCAGATGCTGCATATCAAACTGGACTTGGTGCCATTAGAAGTTGTTCGCAATGGGTCCTCTGTGTTTGTGCCTATAATGTTCTTATTGTAATAGTTTTATATTTGTATTCACAATATTCATAACATTTTTCTAATTCTGGTGATAAAGGAACCAGGAATATTCTTAATTTACAGGAAGAACTAGAACTACTAAAACTTTGTGACCAAGGAATGTTCTAGGGCTCAGTACCTCACTCAGCAGTTAGTACAGTTCTTAAAGCTAAAGGCATAATGTTACAGGGAATTAAAAACATTGCACCAGTACATACTAAAGTCATTAGGAAGCAGGACAGTTTATTTTTTGTTTATCTTTTGCACATATTTGCAAGTAATACATGTTATTTACATTTTTTGGGATGCTGAGATCCAGTTGTAAGCTAGGAAAAAAAATACTGGATTCCACTTTTTGATCAATTCTGGTGTTCAGCCGTACTATTTTCTCTAACCAGTTGAATAATTGAGGAGTACCTGTACCAGTCTGCAGTGTACAGACAGCTGCTGACATAAAATCAACATATGCAAAGCTGCACTTAAGTAGGAAAATTTCTGGCATGAAGTGTGCAGAAAGTTGCACCCAGAGGCACATAAGACAAAGAGAAATTATCCAGAGTAGTCTCCCATTGTATTTTTGTATCTCATCTTTCTTCTTCTTTGGTTTGGACTGTTACTATCACACATGCACAAAGGCAAGGTTAGTCTGTGTCATAGGGAATATAGTGTTAATTTTCCTTGACCTTTTGGCACACTAGAGGATGATGTGAGTCAGTGTCATGGCCAGCTTCCTTCCTTCACTTCATCAGGAACTAGATGCACATGTGTGATCTGAATCATGCCACTGACCTTGGCCATGCAAGATGAATTCAGTGAACACTTTATTTCTCAGCCATCCACTGCACATATAGTTATACCAAACTGTAGTTCAATATGATGTATAAGAAATGATTTGGTTTTTTTTTTCAGGCTGCTGAAGAAATATTAGGTCATCATACAGAAGTTGTTGTCAATAAATTTGAAGACAGATTATTCATTATTGTTACACAGTATATGAAAATAGGAACCGTGGTAAGTGGTTGTTGTATATAACAAATACAGTGTCAGTGCTCATATTTTCCTTGACTGTTTGATATACCAAAACAGAGATACAGCCAGTGCCATGCCCGGTAGTTTTCTTCTCCTGGCATCAGGAGAAAGTTAACAAAGAAAGTTAATGGAGGAAGTTAATGACAGTCAGCTTTGAAGTTCAGCATTTAACTTTAAAAAAACAATTTTTGTTAAGCATTTTAAAAATGAAGTTTAATTATTCAGATTTTTACTGTTTTGGATATCTTTATGAACATGACTTTTGCAAGTTTGTCATTTTATGGCATAATATGAATTGAAATATTCAGTACATCTCTAAACCTTTTGGTCCTGAATTGGAACAAAATTATGCAGAACAAAGTACGTCGTCTGCTCACACATCATTGTTAAGAGCTACCAGTAAGCTGCTCCACTGTGTTTGAAGTAGCTTTTTTTCCCTTGGATCAGAATTCAGGCTCAGTATTTCATAGTGCAGCTCTCTCCCTCCACTGTCCATTTCCCATGCAGTTTATGGTTCATTTGAAATATCTCATATGGATTCAGAAAATTAAGGGGCAGACTTAAATAGCTGACACAGGTTAGTCAGTCATTTGCATGTCCCTTGCGGAACTTTGCCTCTCTAACAGCTCTCCTGTAAACCTCTTGGTTGTAAGTAAGATGCCCTGCTACTGATGCATCCATCTGCAGATTATCAACAATGTCTTGCAGCCATCTTCGCCTTGGTCTTCCTCTCTTTATTTTTCCCATTATGTACCATTCCAAGACTGTCTTCTCTAAATTATGACATTTAATGGTTGACACAGGCAATTTCCTATTTACAAAAAAAGGAGAAAAAAAAATCACACAGTAACTTATCCTAAGATCTCTCAGTCTTTTTCATGGTTCTCGTAACATTGTAACAGGGATCAGTTGTTTTGTTTTTGTGCCTATGAGGTGGTATTGGAAAGTTCCCAGACTGGTCCTTTAAAAAAAAAGGCTTACTTTATTTAAATATGGTTGCCATTTCTATTGAAATAGTTTCCATGGAAACATTCAGAGTGACATCAGTGCCTCGTTTCCATGGAAACATTCAGAGTGACATCAGTGCCACTTCCAATGCTCAAAAGCACAGTAGAAGTCCTTTTCCTGATGGCTGTCCAGTATTGCCTGCAGTTCCACTTGGGTTTTTGTGATGCAACAGCCAGTTTGCAGTTGTGCCACATTTCTGGTTTTTTTTTTAGTCATATATTTTTTCTCAAGCACCTCAAAACATCAAAACAGAAGTTGATTTCACCAAACTTCCAGGGGGAACAAACTGTTGGTGCTGATGCTTTGATGTTAAATAGGAAAAAGCCAAAAAGAAAAAAAAGGATCAGCGCTTTTTGTGTTGCATCCCAGACCCTGGTGTGCCTTCTTTGGTCTTGGTGACTGAGGGCTCTTTCACTACGATGACTGTTGTTTTGTCCCTGGTTCATAGCCATAAACCCATATTTCATTGCTAATGATGATCCCAGAGATAAAAGTTGAGTCGTCCATAGCCATCTCATAAAACTCAAGGCACACATTGAGATGTCACTGCAAATTCTTTCTGCATATTCTGACATTTTGCTGGTGATTGGTCATCCTGAACACCCATCATCTTGAACAGAATTGACCAGCCTTGAAATTTGTATGTGCCACCTGTGTTTGCCAAAAGCTTGAAGAAGCATTTTGAACGTCTTGGTAGCAGATTTACTGAGCTTCATGCAAAATTTGAAGCAGGCACTCAGCTCAAATGTGTCAGCCTTGACGGCTGAGCAGTCCTAACACAAGGTCAGAAAACCATGTATTGAACCATGTACTGCCAAGTAGCAAATAGACTCAACAGGCAATGACCTTCAGTGTCTTTGATGCATTTGTCAAATGGTACATTCATGGCAAGTACAGTTTGGGAACTTTATTATACCGCCTCGTATTCTTTCCTTTGTTTCAGCCATGATATCAGTTAATATCAGTGGATTGTTCTCTTCCCCTCCCTCAGCTGTCAGTTTGTTCCAGATTACTTAGTTGTCATGTGAAAGATTTTATTGTTAGAACTGTAACAGATGACTTCTTCTTCTTCGTACGCATTTAGCGATGATGTGTGGTACCCTGGTTTTTGCGATGTGCCTTTTGGCTGGATACCTCTGACTTATCGCCTTTCCTTGCTAGGGCAGACTGTGGACTGCCATGAAGACAATGGTGTAGATTGGCTTGGCCAAAACTTTGTTTTCCAGCCTCTGGTGGCTGTAGCCCCTTATCCATGTCAGATGCAATGCTGGCTGGCCAGACGACTTTGAGACAGTTCCACAGAGACGCTCCAACTTTGGGATGAGGATTCCGATGAATGCTTCAACGATATACATTCCCTGCTACCTATAGTCTGCTGGCTCTGTTTTGTTTACATCATTCTGATAGCCATTGTTGTAAAGACCCATAGGCTTGTCACGTCCTGGACTCGTTGGTTTCACCCCAGATTTTCCTCATCCCCGTCAGTGATCTCCATGTCCCCATCCATCCACCAACCTGACATTACAGTTTACAAAAATAACAATTACAGTTAATGTTGATTGCTACAGGTTTCTGGGCTACAAAAGTAGGTCAGAGTTTTTAACAAACAGATCTATATTCCCTGTCTCACAAATACTATGTTAAGATAAGTGTGCTCTTAACAGAGTTGTTCCCAGGGGATAACAGATGACTGTTTTTAATGTAAATTTCAGATAGAAGTCAAGAGGGACTTGATCAGTGACGAAGTTCAGGAAAATATTCCAATATTTTCAACAAGGGTGTTATTGGGAAAAGATGAGGTATGACATATTTTCTTTTTTTTTTTTCTCTTCTCCTTGTAAAGTTGTTGGAAGTTTCTCTGATCTTGGTTATTGGCAGGTTAAGTAATTACTAGCCAGTGTGCACCCGTGTAAGAAGGTTAACTGTCTTTTATTGGAAAAGATTGGACACCTGCAAGTTTTAAGCTGTTGTTAGAACTCATCTTTGTTTTTTTGCAAATAAAGGCATCATATACATAAATATTTTGGACACATTAAACGTCATGATAATTTAGAGAAGACCATATTGGAAGGGTACGTAATGGGAAAAAGAAAAAAGAGGAAGACCAAGACGAAGATGGCTGCAGGACATCGTTGACGATCTGCAAATAGATGCATCAGCAGCAGGCCATCTTGCTCACAACCGAGAGGCCTACAGGAGTGCTGTTTGGGAGGCAAAGTTCCGCAAGGGACATGCAAATGAATGAATGAATGAATACATAGGTAGTAGGTCCCTGTGGTACAGTTCCCCAGGGTATCTTCTGGTGGTATTGAGATATCATGTCAGCTTAATAACCAAGCCCCCAGAGGTGAAGCTCTGTACTGAAGTACTAAAAATAAAAGAAAAGGTCAACAAGGTCATGATTAGCACTTTGTTACAAATATAAATTTCTCTTTGTACATATTCACAAATGCTTCAGTGTTTATTTTTAAAGGAGACTGTAAACATGCTATATGCACTCTGTATCACTGGGGTATGTGTACTCTGTAGCATGGGTATGTGTACTCTGTAGCACTGGGATATGTGTACTCTGTAGCACTGGGGTATGTGTACTCTGTAGCACTGGGGTATATGTACTCTATAGCACTGAAAAGACTGACAAATGGAAATGTCAGTCAGCTGGAACAGAATCAGTGGCTTCTGTCTTGAAAAGTAATATATGTGTCAGTTATATTGATTCCCAGTCAAATAAGATAAGGGTGTATATGTCAGATAAGGGTGTATATATCAGATAAGATAAGGGTGTATATGTAAGATAAGATAAGGATGTATATGTCAGATAAGATAAAGGTGTATATGTCAGGTGAGATAAGGATGTATATGTCAGATTAGATAAGGATGTATATGTTAGATATGATAAGGGTGTATATGTCAGATAAAGGGTGTAGAAAGTTCAGAACCATGAAGTAGTTTTAATTTTCACACTTCAGTGTTATCACATAACATCATTATCATCATTTGTGATAAATCATTCAAGCTGATTCTCAAACTTTGTGGAAACATTTCTTTGTGGCTGCCTTATTTGCATTTGTAATCCTGACCAGCCAAGGAAGTAGCTTTTAAGTACTGTAAATGAGTGGGGTTTTTTTCTATGGCCCAGAAGATGTAACTTGTAATTCTTTTTTTTGCTGAATTATTTCAATGAAATTTCATTGTCATCATCTGCACTGATTCAGAGTTTCATTCATTATGGTTTGTCAGTTAATTAATGGTTCTGTTCCTATAGACTTTCATGCAGTTCATTGTATAGGGTAAATCTTTTCCTCATAACAAGCTTTCATCTCATGTGACTTTAAATTGCTGTTGAGTTCATATGTGCTGGCCATGGTACACTTTAACTGTCACCATTTTTTATACTTGAAAGATAATGTGAATCATATGAACAAAAGCAATGGTAAACTACCTTCTGGAAACATACCAAGAAACCCAAGCAGCAATCATGGAAATGAGGAAGAAGTGGAGAGTTTTGAATATCTTGGATCACTACTAACTAATAATAGAGATACAATGAGGGAAATTAAAAGGAGGACATCTATTGCTTTTCAGAAAGTAAAACAAATAAAGAATCTGTGGAGAGGAGCAGACAGAACCACAAAAATAAGATTTTTAAGGGCATGCATCTTTCCCATCGCAACATATGCCTGTGAGACCTGGACACTTAACAAAACAGCTGAGAAACACATAAATGCCTTTGAATGTAAATGCTATAGAAGAGTTCTCCAAATATCGTGGACACAAAAAAGAACAAATATATCTATACTACAAGAGCTTAATATTGAAGAAGGCTGGCTAGTAAAGAGGATTAAAGAGAGAAAACTTAAATATTTTGGACACATTAAACGTCATGATAATTTAGAGAAGACCGTATTGGAAGGATACATAATGGGAAAAAGAAAAAGAGGAAGACCGAAACGAAGATGGCTGCAAGACATCGTTGATGATCTGGAAATGGATGCAGCAGCAGCAGGCCATCTTGCTCACAACCGAGAGGCCTACAGGAGTGCTGTTTGGGAGGCAAAGTTCTGCAAGGGACATGCAAAGGAATGAATGAATGAATGAACAAAATAAAATTACTATATTTTAATGCATAAAATATGCATACATGTATAACTTCTTCATTTGCCTCTACCACCAAGACCGCCCCTTGATCCTAGTGAATTTACTCTTGTGGTCCTCAGTAGGTCCTGTGGTCCCTGTGTGGTCCCCAAAAGGACCACACGAGATCCCCAAGAGGATCACAAGAGGTTCAGAGTATTGCAGGGCTTGAGCCAGTATTCTTGGTGGGTCTTAGACGCGAGATTGTGTGACACGCAGAAAATTGTTCTTCATATAGTCATGTTTAATGTGCACATGTTTATAACATATATATATGTAGGTGCATCATCATCATCAGTCCTCTGTACTCCCAGTGGAGCATAAGGCATCAACGAAAGGTACTCCAGCCTATCTTGTCTTGAGCAAGTTGGGATACCTCAAACCATGTATTTCCTGCCTCCTTTAGCTCTTCCTGTATTGTGTGTCTCCATGCCCCAAAGGCCTGCCCTTCTTTCTTTTCCCTTGAGGTATCCAAGTCAAGGCGGTGTATGGGGTGTCTTGTATTTCTATTTGTAGCATGTGTCCTAGCCATTTCCATCTTCTTTTGACTTGTTCCTTTGACTTTTGATCTGTCTTTTGACCTTTTTAGTAATGTTCTCTATGCCTGTTTGTTTAGTTATTTCCTTGTTTGTCAATGTAATATTTCACAAATGGATGTATGCACATGCTTGTGTGTAAGAGAGAGAGAGAGAATAGAATCATGGTTATTGGGAGATTTTGCATATGGCCTTGACCACACTTACAGATAAAAGAAAAATATCAGAGAATCGACTGAAATTTTTGAATGAACCATCAGTAAATGAGCAATCACATGAGGCATCTAAGGGACACAATAATGATTATTTTTCTTGGTGGTGTACTGTTAACTTTGATCTCTCTTTCTCTGGACCATGCCAGTCAGCCATTGATTTCCACAACCATCTATCCTTTGCTCTTTCTATAAGATGTGTGTTGGACCATGGTTTGTGCCATGCTTTTGGTCCATTGGGTATCTTGTTTGTCTTCCTCTGTTCCATTTTCCCTCCAGTTTTCCTGTTGTCACTAGGTGTTCCAGTTTGCCTCTTCTTCTATAAGTCTGGATTGTAATGTTTTGAATTTTGCCATAATTTCTCTCTTTTGCCCCGCCTTGCTTAGAACCTCTTAAGATTCCTGCTGATAAATCAGGCCCTGTAGTTTTAGTCATCAATTGGAAGGCAGTATCTACTTGGACGGAAAAGGGTTAATTTGGATTTACTTGGACTTCAGTTTTCATTCATCGCTGATTTGTGTTTTCTGTGTTAGGTAAATCAAGAGTTTAAAACTTTTTTCTACTTCAGTTTCTCAAGTCTTCTTGATTTTTGTTCATTGAAAAGCCATGGGCAAAACTACTGCTGTTTATATTTTAAACATAGATCTCTGTTGTCTTTTTAAAAAAAGGTTGTATACAGATCACCTATGGGTATAATGTGCAGAGGCGTCAGTGTTTTGCAAAAAAGACAAGAAAAAAACCACACACATTATAAGCATAAAGATATGGTAGTTAGATAATAGAATTATTCCGTGAAAACTTATAATGCGTGATTTCAGTATCTGTACATCTTGAGTTATTAATTAAAGCACAGACATTTTAGAAACATCCTGTATGTTGTTATTCATTTGTCTTTTCTTCAGCCAATAATGCATGTTGTGGCCAAAACAATTGTCACTGAATTGAACCCTCCCATACCAGTGCTTCTCACACTGGCACTGAAGGACACAAGTCGAGACACAGCATGTGCTATTATCAGAATGATTCAGTCTTGCTTGTGATGTTTTTTTTCCATTATAATGTGTGCTTGATGGTTTGAATGATAAAGATGATGTAGAAGATTATTTGAAGATAACGACTGAAGCAACTTACAATGAGCATCTTTTGGAGAACAGTTTTTTTTTTTTTTTCAGAGAACAGTTTTTTTTTTTTGTCTGTGAACTTGGAAGTTCATGACCAATTAAATATAGTGGTCAAAATCAGGAGTATCCTTTTAAATTTCCCAGAATGGACTTTACTGTTATTGGGAACATGCAAATCTAAACTCATTTGGCCAGGCTGAGGCAACAGCATTCTTTGGAAGCAATGTCTTCACTAACAATAGTTTGCTCACTGGTGGCCAGTGAAGATAGTTTCATTTCTCACTGATGGCTAATGAAGGTAGTTTAATTTCTCACTGATGGCTAATGAAGATAGTTTAATTTCTCACTGATGGGTAATGAAGGTAGTTTAATTTCTCACTGATGGCTAATGAAGATAGTTTCATTTCTCACTGATGGCTAATGAAGGTAGTTTAATTTCTCACTGATGGCTAATGAAGGTAGTTTAATTTCTCACTGATGGCTAATGAAGATAGTTTCATTTCTCACTGATGGCTAATGAAGGTAGTTTCGTTTCTCACTGATGGCTAATGAAGATAGTTTAATTTCTCACTGATGGCTAATGAAGATAGTTTAATTTCTCACTGATGGCTAATGAAGGTAGTTTCGTTTCTCACTGATGGCTAATGAAGATAGTTTAATTTCTCACTGATGGCTAATGAAGGTAGTTTAATTTCTCACTGATGGCTAATGAAGGTAGTTTAATTTCTCACTGATGGCTAATGAAGGTAGTTTCGTTTCTCACTGATGGCTAATGAAGATAGTTTAATTTCTCACTGATGGCTAATGAAGATAGTTTAATTTCTCACTGATGGCTAATGAAGGTAGTTTAATTTCTCACTGATTTCTTGCAGGTGGTTAATGAAAATGTCATTATCATCAGTGGTTGATGAAGATGATGTCATTTCTCACTGCCCATCATGAATGTGTGTTATTTCTTACTGGTGGTCAATGAAGATGTTAACATTCTGCACATTTTCTGTAGGTCTTCTGGATCTTGTATGTCCATTTTGGTCTCTTGGTGTGAAAATCTGTTGATGCATTTGAGATGCAACTAGATTGCACCAAACATGGCATTTTCCCTTCAGAAAATTTAGATTTTTTTGTTTGTTTGTTTGTGGTGGTGGTGGTGGTGGTGTGTGTGTATGTATATGGTGGGAGTAGAGAGAGAGAGAGAGAGCATCAGTATACCATTAGCTGTAATACGTCGTAGTTAGGAATCAATATGAATGTTTTTAGCTAGTGTAAGAAAGCTCAGGTGGTAAAGACTGCACATAGCTCTATGTAAATGACGTGTATGTAAATTCTTTTTCTTTTGTTGCCATGAACAATAACAGCAGCACATATAACAATTAAATGTTCCAGTATCACAGGATGCATTTCATTTTGAATTGGTTTAATGATTTTATGACACAATGACCTTGGTATAAAGTATTTATTATTGTCTTAATACTTTTTGATTGGTCATTATTGTTATTGTATTTTTTTTTCTTTTGCTTTTTTGAATATTCATTAAATGGAAAACAAACAAAAAATCTAGTGCCCAGTCTTGTTTAATAAATTGAGATATGAAATAGTTGAGTTGCTTCTTAATTTTTTTTTTTTTTTTCTGTCTAGTCCACAATATTTCTTCTTAAGCTTTACCCAACATGAACCTAGAATCATATAATAAATGAATGTGGACTCACACCCACACAAGACTGTATTAAGAAATGATGTAATGTTCAGGAGTACTAATATGTTTGCCACATCTGGGACACTAACAAGAAGCTGTTTATCTGACTTAAACCCTCTGGGAACAGCTGTGTTAAGAACACACTTATCTTAACATAGATCTGTTTGCTTAAAAACTCTGACCTACTTCTGTAGCCCAGAAACCTGTAGCAATCAACACTAATTGTAATTGTTATTTTTGTAAAATGTAATGTCAGGATGGTGGACGGATGGGGACATGGAGATCGCCGACAGGGATGAGGAAAATCTGATGTGAAACCAATGAATCCAGGATGTGACAAGCCTATGGGTCTTTACAACAATGGCTATCAATGAAGTAAACAAAACAGAGCCAGCAGACTATAGGTGGCAGGGAATGGATATCAGTGAACCACGCATCAGATTCCTCATCCCAAAGTCAGTGTCTCTGTGGAACTGTCTCAAAGCTGTTGGGCCTGATGTGGAGAAGGGGCTTGTACAACCACTAGAGGCTGGAAAACAAAAGTTTTGGCCAGACCAGCCTACACCACTGTCTTCATGGTAGTCCAACCAAGACCACAGTCTGCCCTAGCAAGGAAAGGTGCTGAAGTCGGAGGTACCCAGCCAGAAGGCGCATCGCAAAAATCAGGATACCACGCATTATTGCTAAATGCGTATGAAGATCATCTGACATAAAAGGTCACGTTGACTTTCTATAAACATCCTAACACAACAAAGGAACAGCTCATATAAAAATTCTAGTATTTCCAAATCTGTGCTGATAATATCAGACCTGGACATTGACCAAAGAACAGAAATGTCGGCAGTCACCCTGATAAGGAGTGACTTTTGTGGTATGCAAAATGATGGAAAAATATCACTAAATATAAAATGAAAACATCACAGACACTGATAACAAAAGCAGTGAAGGAACTAGGGATATAATGATATAAGATTTTAATATGTGACCAAATATGAACATCTGAATTTTTGGATGGCCAAATACAAACTAAAATAGATCACTTATGAAAGATGCCACAACCGTTCTTATATGTTTTTTTATATAAGCACACATACTAGATTGTACATTCATAATTTCACTCATCCAATATAGTAAAAAAAAATATAATTAACGCATCAATACATTACAGTTTTGCTCTGCATGTGTTTGCTAACATTAAATCAAGTACGCAGACTCCACTGATAGCCGCTTGTACAGTAATGAAACCATGAGAACACAAGAAGATCAGGGACCCTGGTATTATCTTTTAGGCATGACAGTTATTTTTATCCTTTGTAAATGACAGAGCAACAGAATTTTTTTTTAAATCGGGGGGTGGGGGGTGGGGAAAGAGAGAGCAAGCTAGTCCTTTCTTTATCCTGAGGTGGATCTGAAAATGCTTTTAAATTCTACTAAATGTAGCAGAAGAACAGGAATGGGCAGCTACACTTTCAAGAGAAAGTCCTTTCTTCAAAACATAGCACAGCAACTAAAGTTGAAAGTTAAATGTTGAGTGTACTGCACATGACTCCATGGTGTAAAAGCATGGGCAGTTAACTGAGAAAATGAGAAAGAAAACTGAAATGTGGATATACAGAAGAACAGAATGAATTCTATGGTTAGAGAATAAAATGAAGTATTAAATCAACTGAAACTGACGAGAGAAATAATGAAAAACATAAAAATGTGAGTTAAAACTTTTGGTCATATCAACAGGCATAAATACAATAATAAAAATCATACCTAAGGGAAATGATGGAAAGTGAGGAAAAGGATGACAATGATACAGATACAGATAAGTGGACATATAAAGAGATGAACTGAATTCAGCTTGGTTGTGTGAACTATGAAAGTGGGGAACAGAGTACACAGTGGAGGGCTTACAGCCAACCTTCCATGGCACAGGATGATGATGATGACTTCACCGATTGATGAATTTTTTTTTTTTTTTAACTTGTCATAACTTTTCTTCACAGAACCCACAAATAAATATATTAATTCTGTGTGGCTTGAATTTTTTCACGAACAGAATTCTTTCAGGTAAACAGCTACAAAGTCTCCTGTCTTGTATCCTTTGCCCAGAAAACATCTAGGTTAACAAAAAATTCACATCAAAGTCCTAGCTGTATGTTTTACACTACTGGTGAGATTCTTCGGATGCTGTGCGTGGAGTGAAACTCCTCCCGGCCAACGAAGAAAATACGAAAAAGCATTTAGGGTTGCTGTGCGGCGCCGATGTGAAAAGGATAAAGAGAAGCTTAATTGGTATGTCTAGTAGTCTCACAGCGAGAGCTACTCATACCACGGCACCTCTGCTCTAGAGGCCGGCCACATCCGATATACACCCATACTGGTGAAATATGCTTAAACCAGGGGTGAAACTTGATGGCTACTCATGTCACGGTACCTCTGCTCTAGAGGTCGGTCACGTCCTAAACACGCCCATACTGGGATAATAGCCTAAACCGGCTCAACCCAAGGGTGAAATTTACTAGTGGAGAGGATTTGTCCTGGACAAACGCCCCCCCCCCCCTCCCCCCACCCATCCAAGGACTTACATATATGGTTTGCCTTCACATCCCAGCTTTGTGTTAATCTTCACAATTGTCATTTTCTGTTTTTTCATCATTTTAATCTCATTGCTGAAATGAAGTCCAAGTCCTTGTGGCAGAAGATCTGATGTGATGAGCTGTGGCCTAGCAGTCAGTATATCGGCCGCTAGTACAGAGTCACTGACAAGTCAGAATTGACCAGATTTTAAAAAAAACTGCAGATAAAAACAAATGTAACCCCCCCCCCCCCAAATGGAGTAATCTGGGAAAGACTCCTGTACCTCCATAGAGGGTCTGGAGAGACTTGCCTCAACATTTTCAGCATGGCTTGCATCTGCATAAAAAGGTTGAACTGATAAGAGTCTATACCTCTGGCGATCACTCAGTCCATTTTCTCTGCCCAGAAGCAGATAAAGGAATGCAGCAGTGGACAGCAGGATAGACAAATAAATCACAGTTCAGAAATATTTTGCTTATATTCAGCAGTTTCCAAGTGAGAACTCCTGAACCATAGTTCTGTCTTCAGAGTTATCTATACTAAAATTACATCATCCACATCATCTTTCATTGAAAGAAGACAAAGCAGAACTTTAAATAATAAGCTGAAATCTCTCTCTCTGAACCTTAAGTGCCCAGGGCACTTCTGCAAGGGTTTTCCACAAATGCCTGTCCTCTGACTTTTCTTTTCTGTTCTTGCCCAGGTGAGCCCTCTTCTATTGCTCAACATCCTCTATTTTGTTCTTCTCCATGTCTCCTTTTGTCTACCCTTACTTCTTTTCCCCTGTGGTGTCCATCTTAGTGCTATTTTTGATAGTGAGTCATAAGTCATCCGAAGCACATGTCCCAATCATTGCCAGCATCCTTAAGCTGAGTTCAGACATCCATCATTCATAGCATTACACTTCAAAGTTTAGAACTACCAAGTTATTTATATACACTAACATATGGACGGATTTAATAAACATGTGTCTCACTTTAACTGAAAGGAGCCAAATATAACCTATCTCAGACGAATAAGAGATGCCACATAAATCCAGATAGACATGACATTATTGGTGTATCCATGAACATAGACAGCTAAGGCAAACTCCACATCATTTGTGTCTTGTGTATGCACTCCAGTTGAGAACACTGCTTCCGTGATGCTATCCATGTCTACGTATGGAATGTTCAGTGGGAACCCTGACACCTGCAAGAGCAAGATGGAGTACAAAATATACAGACATGATAATGAACAGGATGCCTAGAAAATGAGATGATTGTGCCATCACCAAACCAAAGTCAGTCATCATCAAACCAAAGTCAGTCATCATCAAACCAAAGTCAGCTATCACCAAACCAAAGTCAGTCATCTCCAAGCAGTGTTTCTGGAAAAGGACTGCTGTGATACAACTTATCAATGTTTTCTCGTGACGGTGGAGCCTGCTAAGAATATTCCTCTTATGTCAGCCCCAGGAAATTAAAAAAAGCCATTAAGGCCTACACTAAATCTCATCTGATGTCTTTAATCAAAGATGTTCATCACTGTCCCAGCTATAAACTGTGTTTAGTTCATGTATTCACAAGATCCTACATCACTGAGGAAGTGTATTCTGAAAACAAATTTTTTAAAAACGTTTATCATGAGCGGTGCCTGGATTTATGTTACTAAAGGCCTTTTAGGTATATTGAAAAAAATTATTTAGAACAGTGTTTCCCAGGCTTGTTTGGGCCGCCCATCCCCTTTTCTCCAGGCCATATCCTCAAACCCCAGTCCTCATGTATCACTCGTACAATGGCCTATTAAACTAGGATATGCATTACACAAGCAAAAACATCACCTAGCAAACAAATTTAACGATATGGAGTACATTTATAACTCGCCTACTGCATTATTTTCTCAGCTTTTAATGTGATGGATGAGTTTCATGTAGGGACACAAGTTTCTCAATATCAGGTTGAAAAGTACTAAGAATGAGGGTATTACTGCCCCCGTCTGCTGCTTCGTTTTCCCTCAACGCTCCTCCCCACTATCCCCCTTTTCTTCCATCTCCCGCCCCCCCCCCCCATCCAGTGCACAAGGGGGGGCAGCACTGATTTAGAAACTTCTATTACAACTGCTGAGACAAATCTGTGACTACAGTGTGAGACACACCAATACATTTTCCTGCAAGGCTGTTCACACTTTCATTATGTTTCTCCATTATATCTTCAGGTGAAGACGCTGTCTGATGAGGCAGTCAATGACCCATAGTTGATATGCCAGCATCAGGGTTAGCGAACCATAGCTGACCAAGACCCTGTCCCACCTCTCCGTGGTACCCCCAGTAACAGGCCTAGCCTGGCTAACGGGGCAGGGATCACCATAGTCCCCATGGTGGTGGAGTCTGCTAAAGAAACACTGCACACCCCCCTGCTTTTTAGCTGTACTCTGGGACTGAAAAAGTAGCCGTCATAACCTGCTCCCACGCCGATACAATGCTGTGCCTCAACATCTCTACAGCATCAGCTGAAAAGAACAACAGCTCGCAGTTAAGGGAGTTCATACAAGTACAATCTTCACCATGATGTATGTTTTAACACACTTTCAGTTCATTTTTCTTTTTTTTAAATCAGTGTTGTCACGTGATTCTGCACTCCATGCCTGAGAGTTGGTTACCCCGCAAAGCAAAGAAGGCTGTAATAATGAGCTACAGAATTATCATGACCACAGACCAAGAACTGCCATGATTCCATCTCATCTAACATCATGGTGGTCCTAACAACAGACTCTAGCCCTTCTCTGGCTGGTTTATAGCCTGCTTCTTGGCTTCAATCTATAATTATAAACTTCAAAAAAACCTTAGTAATTTGACCTATATTCAACTCAGTGCCTCTAACTTATTCTATATTTGGCTCCATGTCTCTACTCTAGCCAGCTCAGTGCCTATGGTTATTGATTTGTTCAGACATGGCATCTGCTGCACTTGATTCAAGTTTACAGTTCCAGAGAACTCAAGAATTAACAGCAGTAGATTTTTTTTTTTTCAACTTTTATGTACAACAAAATACTTGCCTTGTAGGATCTGAAAGAATCCTCAAGATCTCTAAGGTAGGATTGGTCAATGGGTTTGCCACATTTTTCTTCCAATCTGTCAAATGATGATAAATACATTTTTTATTACTCGTGTGATCTGTCAAATGACGGTAAATAAACTTTTTAATATTCATGTAAGGTATATGAGATTACTGAAAACTTGTATGAATTACTAAAATAATGCTTGCCCAAAATAACTAATTGTACATAATTTTGTATTAAGATCTTTGCACTGAAATAAATTATTTAAACCAGGATTAAAAAAAAAAAACTGCCTCTCTTGTGATATGACAATTCATTGTGCTGTGCCATGTATATTTATTAGTTAATTTTAAAAGTTCTGGTATTTTGATGCCTGTAGCACTGAAATGTAACAGCCATTTTCTTTTCCTTTTTTTTTGTTTTCTAAAATGGGAGTTGGTTGCAGTGTGTTGCTATTATCAGCCTTGATACATCTGAGTTTGTCTTGGTGCATTTTTAGGACTGTTTTTGCCTTCCCACTAAAATTCCAATTCACTCATCCCACGGACTACTGTCTGTTGCAAGAAACACCACTAGGAGGGAGTATAAGATCTTGATTAGCTATGACTGGCCAACACTTGATGCAATCAGTCAGATTTGAGGTTTAATATATCACCACCTCATTCAGTTTGAGTGTTGTATCTTATATCATCCCTCCCACCGGCCCCCCCCCCCAAATCAGCTCTGAATCATTATAAATATACATGTTATGTGTAGTTCTTGAAAAGTTTGGACAGCAATGAACTGTATATTTTGTAGCATTAAAAAAAAATTATGAATATTTTTCTGCCCATCCATCTAGCTACTGCACACATGCAGACCCTCTTTTGGGATTTGGTCTGCTTAGGTAGGTATGTCTATGCTGGACATTCTTGCAGTAAACTCCCAAAGGGAGTTATACCACTTGCAGGTATAATACAATTATGTTTTGTGGTATTAGCAAGCCATATGGGGTGTAAAGTGCTAGTGTCTTTCCATTTCTAGATCATTACAGCACTGTGGGATAGGCCAGTACTTGCTCTTACTGCCTTTTTTTTTCTCCAGGAAAACCTCAGGTATCCATTTCTTGAGTTGATCCCAGTGTTGGTCAGCCTGAAAGAAAATTCTGCCCCAGTGCAGAAATGAACCAGGCACCTTCATTAACTCTACACCATCATCATACATGGGAGTTATCCCCAGCTAAAATCAGAAACCAGGCATCTTCGTTAACTCTACACCATCATCACTCATGTGGGTTATCCCCAGCGAAAATCAGAAACCAGGCACCAGTAAACTGAACATTCATATTTACACGGGCAAGAGCTTTCTCATGATTTGTGTGCAGTGTCTGTTCCAACGTGTGATGTTCCGACTTCTCCATTCCATGATTTTATTCTTCAGCATCTGCTCGATCCTCTCCTGTAGCTCCAACACCAAGTTCTCTGATTTCTTGTTCTTGCGCTGGTACTGAAGTTGAGTTGGCTAGACAGGAAAAAAAGAACAAAAAAGAGTGATGCTGAGAGCAGGAGACTGATGAAATGAGAACAAGAGAGACCGGCCAAAATTGTCATGAAAATATTTGTGTTTTATATTGTTTGGCTGTCATTACCACTACCTTTTTATGTTTTCATCAGCTGTTATGATTTTGTAGCTTGTAGCTACAATATTAACAGCAATATTAACTATACTTTGTTGTTATCCAGCTTTTGTTATCTTACATTTTATATCCTTCCTGTGCTGTTAAACGTCACACAGGGCTCGCATGGTAGTTTGCCAAGTTCTCCTGTTTTCGGCAAGCTTTTCAACCTCATCAACAAACAAATGAACAAACGAACATACTTTATTTTCAAAGGGTTAAGAATTGGGCACGCAGGCCCGTCTAACATTCTGCCTTTCATCATACAGCTTTCACTCAGTCACAGTCATTCAGCATTTGTTAATGAGCATTAATAATCATGAAGACACATTAAATGATTACATAAATAAATGATAAACTTATCTCATGTCCATACACTCTGATTTATGCAACAGCATGAAATAAACTTGCATTCTTACATTCATTCAAAACTTAAATTTATAGAAAAGCTGTTAAAAAATAGAACAATCTATTTAAACTGGGGATTTTATGCCTACTAATTTGACCTCTCTTAACAATGTTCTCTTTATAGTTTCACACGGGCAACCTCTTTTTCTTCGGCCTGTTGTGTTCCACTTTATAGCTTGTTTTGGGATTCTCTTTTTCTCATTACGTGACTGCCCATCTCAATTTCTGATACATCCATTTAATAACCAAAGTTGTATAAGTCTCATTTTGTGATGCTTGATATTTAATTAGTTATTTAATGACTCGCATCTTTAATATCTACCTACGTCTTGGTATGAAATATTCAAGTGAAACAGACATCACCAACATGCGGGTGCTTTACCTCTTAAGAATGGATGATGTTATTCTTATTCTGGATCTGTATTATTCAATCATATTATGTCTGATCATGTATTATTTTCTCTCTTGGCAATCATCTGCCTACTTTCCCCTTTTATTTTTCTTTGAAATGATGTTTTGAAGTTGTCAATCAGTAAAATAAGGGGTTAGACAAAGATGTGTTGTCTCATCAGACATTCTTGATCAGCAGAGCTGCTGATAGCCTCGCCAGTGTATCACTGGCTAATGTTTTGCACCTTTTGTGTAATACGGGCTGTTGGATAATGTGTTAAAGTGTGTGAACGTGTGGACAACACTTCTGGATTGCCAGTGTTCTACTCGGGGGTATATGATTTCATATATTTGTGAGTGTGGACAGTTTCTAATTCAAATGCTGGTCACCAAAATGGCGGCCTTGTGTGCTGTTGGCATTGTGTTCCCGTGTGCTGGTTTCAGTGTGTTACCAGACAGTAATAAAGGGCCTTGTCTACCCTGTGTTTAAAAAAGTCTGTAGTCAGCGGATGGCACGTATGAGTCTTTGTTTTGACCAACTTGCAGAAAGGCGATTATAGCAGAGCATTGTGAGACACAAAAGAACACTCTGGCCATCCACCACATCCTGACTTATCTCCAGTCATCTTGACTTGTCTTGCCACTGGTACATGATAAGGTCAGGAAGAGAGGCTGATGAATTTGTGCAACTCTCCCTCACTATAAACCAAATACAGCGCTAGTCATAGTATTCATCTAACATTCTCCCTGTACGGCGAACATATTAATCATAAACAAACCAGGAATCCAAGTTAAAATGATACAAAGTAACCAGAACAATCTGTGATGAGCTGATGATACGTTATTGATAAAAAAGACTAAAAAGACGCTGCTGAAGACATACAGCATATAAGTTATATGTTGGAGTGTATACCAGTCCATGAAAACTGTCTTAATAGAGACATAGATCATGAGGAAGCAATGGTTAGGTAAAACAACTTTTTTTTCATTTGAATTGAACACCAAAGATCACAGAGAGAGGACACCAAAGATCACAATGGACACCAAAGGTCACAGAAAGAGTATTTTTTTTCCTCAGCTGTGACAGAAAAGCAAGATGGCTCAGAGTGTAATTAAAAGTGTACTCTTGCTGAGCTTTATGTTATAAAAACTGAAAGGTATATTCTTACTGTGCTACCTGCTGTATAAAATGTGAAATTTACCCCAGCCATTCTGCCCAGTGAAAGCTGTAAAACAATTAAAGAAATAGACAAGAAATTAGACTCTTTTGAAAACAAATGCCTAAGTAAAATACTCTGTATAAAGTGGAATGAATTCAAGAACAATACAGAGATAAGTGAACAACAATCTGTCTCATGGGTGATCAGAAAAAGGAGATAAACATATGTCGGTCATGTGGTGAGAAGAATCAGTCAAAGAATCGCAAAACAGGCTATCAAGTGGGACACAACAGGCTAAAGAAACGAGGTCAACCATATGAAACTCTAAAGAGGACATTGTTAAGAGAGGTGAAATTAGTAGGCATAAAATCCCTTGATGAGGTTTGAAAAGCTTGCCAAAAACAGGAAAACTTGGTGAACTACCATGCGAGCCCTATGTGACGTTTAACAGTACAGGAAGGATGTAAGAAGATTCTGCCCACTCTGAAAATTCCAAGAGGTACACTCTTGCTATGCTACCTGTCGTGAATATCAAGAGGTGTACTCTCACTGTGAAAACTGAAAGGTATATTCTTACTATGCAACCTGCTGTGAATATCAAGAGGTGTAACTCTCGCTGTGAAATCTGAAAGATATATTCTTACTATGCAACCTGCTGTGAAACTTGAGAGGTGGAACCACTGAAAATAAAATCTGTCATTTACCTGAACAGAGGCAAGTCCCCGGGTAGGAAATGATCGACTGAAGAAGGGTTGCCAGTTACTTGTACTATTTAAGTTGAAACTCATCTGCGATGGTTTATCATACTTCTGAATGTTGGCATAAATCTGGAGAATGAATAAAAAACATTACAGTGAACTGATTTCCATGACAAACATATTGACAATTAATCTGTTTTTAAAATCAATAAGTCATAAATGATAAATTATGAAAATAAAGATGCAGGATAACTTTTTCCTTACCTTAACTAAATATGTGATATGATACTATAAAAGCTGTTTTCATAGATTTTTTTTTTTTCAGGTGTTGCTAGAAATATTACAAATTTTTCATTAGCGGATGACTGAATGTCAGACAAAAAAACATGAATGTCTGACAAAGAAACATGAACATGTGTTTGATGAGATATTTCTATAAAATGTGCTAGAGTGATGGAACAGGGAACCATTACTGGCCATGACCCCTGTCCCACCTCTCCAATGGTGCTCCCAGTCACAGACAGCTTGGCCAATGGGGGGGGGGGGGGGGCAAGGATTGCTATGGTCCACACGGATGTAAAATCTATCAAGAAGCGCTGCACCTCTTCCTGCCTTCTAGTTCCACTCCAAGTTTGCAAGGAATTCACTGTGACCCAGTCCTTGTTCAACATGATGCTTATGTTTCAAAACCTCCCCTCCTTTGACTGCACAGAACATCCTGTTCCACAGTACAGAGAGAAAGACCCAAGTAGCTTGTCACATCAATCCTGCTGCTATAGATCCAGCTGTCAGACACTCTTAAGCATTTGACACTGACTAGGCAACAACTCAAACACTATGCTACATATGTGGGGAAAAAAAAAAGTAAGCCTTATGTGTAGGGGGTGCTAGATAGCTAAGCTGATTAGCTCTTTCCATGCCTCAGGAAGAAATGTGGATGTTCAGTTGGGTGCTGGATTAAAAGCACGGGTCTTGATATGTATAGGGTTTATAGTTGTATAATTGAATGATTAATAGTATTTCCATGTACTTCTGTGTACTTATTATGTTTCAAAATATAACTAAATGTATCAAGATTTCATAAATGCAGAGATTTTTAGGAAAAAAGAAGTAATGTGATGTTTTTAGACAATGATTGTGTCCAACTTACCACTGGATAGTTCTAGATATGCACTACTTACCCTCTGATACATGTAGAACCACCTGTTGATGTCGTATTGCAATTCTGTGTTGCATTATTGCTAAAATAATATCTGAAATAACCTTCTAACTACTTCTCCAGTCATCTAATATGTCTAGATCTACTTGGGATACATTCAAGAACAGTGGTCTTGTCACAGGCCATGTCCATACCCCTATCTACATCACCAAAAATTGAAATTTCTTGATAAAAAACTTCGGTTTTTGATGCTCGACATCACTTGTTACTAGGCACTCTTCCGTCGTGATGGAAAAGTTCATGGGGCATGCGCACTAAATGTTTACAATCTAAACGTTACACTAGTGTTTTAATGAAACAAACCAAACATCAAATTTCTGACGACTGGCACCACGTGAGAAACCGGAAGCGTCAGAAGTCTGATGACCGGCACGGGAAGAGTTAATCAACTTTCTCTCATGGCTCGATGGTTGCTTTTCCTATCGAAGTCCGTAGTTCAAGTCCCAGGTAATTCTCATTTTTCTTTCTCTCACGTCTAAAAAGTGCTTTGTTATGATTTTTTTTTCATGTTCTAATCATACAATCAGATCTGATTAGATCGGCACTATGCCAATAGGCATAAGTGGTCACATCTTTCCATCTCGCTCAATCTTCCATGTCTCAAATCTATTCAGTTGTTGTTTTCACACCAAACCATAGTCAGGGCATCCAGGTATGTTTGTCTTCTTCACCCTCTCATACAATCATACAGTGCTGTGTTACATTACTTTAGGATGAGTTTTATGAAGTTCAAGATTTTGTTCTTTGTGTGTAAAGATTTTTTCTAAATTTCTTAGAATCTGTACTATGTCTATAAAGAAGATTGGCTGCTAGGGATCTCTATCTTAATCTGTCTCTTGCTTTCATGGTGTATCTAACCAATGGTCTATGAATAAATACCAATCTTGGTATTTAAACTGTGCTCCTTTTTCTCATGAGGCAATGACTCAACTACTAAGTTACCTAGGCCCAGCTAGTATCCAACTAATAAACCACAAAGAAACATTCAGAAAAAAGCCTGTTACCTCATCTGACAGAGTTAAGTTAGTACTGCCTTTCCACCCGCATGGTCAGATGCTTAAGAAAATTCTTTATCGCCATCTGTCACTAATCCAACTCGACCCTGACACCCGCAACATTTTCTCTGATCCACCCCTATTAGCATACAAGCATGTGCCAAATCTCAAGGACATCCTTGTCCACAGCCACTTAAAGCGGAACCTTACATATGTTGGCACCAGAAAATGTAACCACACTCGCTGTGTTACCTGTCATGTAGTCTGGGAAACAAAAACAATCACTTTTCCTAAAACTATCCTGATTCTCCATGAGAGATTTACATGCGAGTTCTGTAATGTAATATATGTCATCGTATGCAAAAGATGCAGGATAACTTATACTGGTGAAACTCGCCTCAGACTAGGGGACCACATACAGAAACATCTGTACGATATCACCCAGCATGCTTTGAAACCAGTCCCGAATCATTTCAATGGCCACGACCATAGAGGCAAATCTGATTTTCTGGTAACAGCCATTAAACAATGTCACGCAGATGACACAAGCTGCCTAGAGGTTGAGAACCGCTACATTCAGGACTATGGAACGCTGGAACCAGAAGGTTTGAACTCATTATTCAGCTACACATAATCTTCCACAATCATATTTCCTCTCCTCTAAGCTCCATTCTCACTTGCTGCACATAGTTTAGAACCTTCATGCATCATCACATTACAACCTTTCTACCACAACCATAATCATTTATTTCACCTTCTAACTAGATTACCATCCATTCACTGCCATCCTCTAATATCAAACATCACAAGTCTCTATCCATTCACTACCATCATTTAATATCATCTACTATCTATTATCGCCACAAGTCTATTAAAATATTTTCTACACTCAACCATGCACATTTCTGCACCTTTCAGAATGTACACATTTTGAACATAGCAACAGTTGCATATCAACTACGTTATTGGAAGTGTGGATACAAGTTTCAACTTGTGTTCTTCCAGGACTGATGCCAAGTTTTCTATTTTTCATTAAAAAAATTTTTAAAAATTATTTCTTTAACATAGGATTCATGTGAATCTATATTTTGTCTCCTCTCTCTGATTCTTCATCCTGTTTGTGTTTGTTTGATGAAGGCTAATGCCGAAACATCATATCGTTGTGAACGTTAAGTAATTAAGCTGTTTCTACTTTTTTCCTAGTTTATACATTTTGGCATCACAGCTTTACTGCAGTGCCTCGTGTATGGGTGTATACTTATACACTAATTATTGTGTTACTAGGCCCAACTAGGTCTCTCAAACTCCTAGGCAGAAATGGTCATTCTTTCCTCCAGCTCTCTCTCTCTCTCTCTCTCTCTTGTAGTTTAATATTTCTTCCAACTCACATTTTCTGCGTTAATCACACAGCCCACAATCTGTAAAGGACAGTAGTTGTCATGGACGCTGAATCTTTCTCCAGACCTAGCGTTCCACAGCGAAAATTTCCCATTATCATCTGTTAAGACATAAGCAGTCCTACCTTCTGGGATTGCAGTGCCTGAAAGTGATTAGTTCAAAACTTTATTTATGCAGGAATGTTTAGGATCCTTTGCTATTAACCAAAATGATAGCATGAACTTTATTCTTTAACCTCTATATATTTACAATAGTGCCAAAACAGCCAGTTCATTTTTATTTTGTAACTATCACATATTCTCATTTTTAAGTAATTTGGCAAACATAGGCTGATTTAGATGTAGTCTGTTACTCAACTCATGGATAAAATTGTGACCCTTGGGCCCTTTGAAGTTTAACACCCTTTTCTAGAAACTGGTAAACTGAATAAATGATATATTCAGAAGGCGAAAAGGTTACTTTGAAAATAATACCTGCTTATGTAGAAATCTAAAATAATATAATGCAAAGTCTAAATCTTGTGTAAGAAAATTAATAAATTAGTTTTAAAATTAATTGTAAACTGCAGATTAACAATATTTATGTTTTGGATGAAACCTGTTTAGAAAAAAAAAAAACTGATATAGAAAATCTGAATTTTAATGAACCTAATCAAGACCCGTAACTCAAAAAAATGAGAAAAGAAATGAAAGTTTGAATTTACTCAAAACCAGCTTTACAGCTCTTCTGATTCAAAAAAGTGATTCTGTATTTTCTTCATATTCTTCAGCTCAAAGCTAAGTCCTTGAGAGTTACTACAAAACCCAAAATTAGACATTTATGTCTACAAATATATGTCGAGCTTCAAGGTTAAACTGATTGACAGGTATACACAGACTAAAGCTCAATGCTTTTAAAGATTATGTTTGTCAGTTTTAGTAATACACTGACAAAATATCTTTGTTGTCCTTTAACATTAGAAAATATCTCACCAAGAAGCAACCACGCCTTTTTGCCCATCCCTAAGAAAAAGTTGGTCAGCAGTACAGCGTGCTCTTCCTCATCTCCACACAACATCTTCAAGAATTGCTGCAGAATGTACACCAATTTTATGATAGCAGTAATCTATATGTTGCACAATTCTTCAACCCAATAGTATATCATTAATTCAATACACAATCCTTCAGCCCAATAATATATCACTAATTCAATACACAATCCTTCAGCCCAATAATATGTCACTAACTCAATACACAATCCTTCAGCCTAATAATATATCATTAATTCAAATTCTGCCATGTCCTGAACTAAGCCAAGTTTACAATTCTTAACATATGGTCAGCGTAACAGTACAAAACAGGACAAGAAATGGTTCTAAGGACTATAATGGGTGGAAATGAGGTGAGGGATACACTCTCTACTCCAATTAAATGCCTCCAAGGCATGCGTCTCAAATAGCCTCTGACAGTTCAAGTTCAGCTCCTGCCCTTCTCGTGGTGGAACTGTTTAAACTGACAGGAGAAGGGGCAAAAGGTGAATATCTGGCGCCTGAAAACCAGATGCTTTCGGGTGGATGAGACTCATTAGTCATTATTGGTAGCTCATCTAGGAGAAGGAAAGCTCCTGCTCGCTGCTGGCACGATTCTTCGGCTGCCATGTGGGGGGTGAAACTCCTCCCGGCCAATGAAGAAAAATGCGATTAGGGTTGTTGTGTGGTGCCGTCGTTGAAAAGGTGATGGAAAGGATTAAGTGAAATAGCCAGCAGTCTCGAGGTCAGGGCCTACTCATATCACGGCACCTCTGCTCTAGAGGCCGGCCACATCCTATATACACCCATACTGGCTCAAATGCCTAAACCGGCTTAACACAGGGGTTAAACTAAGACTCTGCTGGTGAGATTCTTTGGCTGCCACGCATGGGGTGAAATTCCTTCTGGCCAATGAAGAAAAATATGATTAGGGTTGCTGCGCGACGCCGCTGTGAAAAAGGTGATGGAAAGGATTTAAGTGAAGTTTAATCAGTATGGCCAGTAGACTCGCGGTGAGGGCTACTCATACCACGG
The DNA here is from genome assembly GCA_009760885.1 of Achatina immaculata. Taxonomy (NCBI): domain Eukaryota; kingdom Metazoa; phylum Mollusca; class Gastropoda; order Stylommatophora; family Achatinidae; genus Lissachatina; species Lissachatina immaculata. The sequence continues at coordinate 63,368,292 of CM019720.1, read as the reverse complement.
CACCTCTGCTCGAGGCTGGCCACATCCTATATACACCCATACTGGGGCAATATGCCTAAACCGGCTTAACCTAGGGGTGAAACTTGATGGCTATGCATATCACGGTACCTCTGCTCTAGAGGCTGGTCACATCCTATATACACACATACTGGGATAATACGCCTCAACCAGCTTAACCCAGGGGTGAAACTCACTAGTGGTGAAGATTCGTCTTCCTTGACAAAAGCTCCGTCCTGGTCACCACCAGGAAGGGTACAGCCATGACCACAAAATGCTGAAGTCGGAGACACTGGACCAGTGCAATCTAGATACCTCTCACCCAATGGGGATATATTCATATCCAAATCACGCTGAGGTTTTCAGGTGAGAAAGTCCAACTCTAGGGTGGATGGGCAACCACCTCTCACCCAGTGGGGATATGATATGCAGTGTATTACCATTATATATAAACAGAGAGTTATATATAAACAGGGCATCTTGCTTACAACCGAAAGGCCTACAGGAGAGCTGTTAGGGAGGTAAAGTTCTGCAAGGGACATGCAAATGACTGACTGATAAACAGAGAGTAAAAGCTTTTTGGAGACACATGGGCCTTTTTGTTTTACTGCCTAAATACACAAAATAATCAAATGCCATGCTGCGTGGCATAGGCGATCATTTCTCTCCACAATTCCCTGTCTTTAGACTTGATTATGAGATCCGCAGGTGACTTTCTTCCTTGCCACACTGACAGTCCATCCAGTAACTTCTCTCTGTGTCTTCCTCTATCTCTTCTTCACTCATTTTTTCCAGTTGCCACAATGTGTTCCAATTTTCTTATTCTCAGAAAATGTCCTACAAATGTCGCTTGTCTGCCTCTGATCTTTACTGTAATTTGCCTTTTAACTCCAGCCTCTCTTAAGACTTCTTCTTTTGGTTTTCTTAGCTGTCCATGGTACCTTCAACATCCTTCTTATGAACCACATTTCCATGGCCTCCATTTCTTGCTGTACTCTCTTATTCATGGACCATGCTTCACATCCATAAAACAAAATTGGCTCGATGTAACATTTAAGTACTCGGAATCTTGTTTCCATTGATATGGATCTGTTGCACAAGATGTTTCTCGTTTTCTGGAATGCTGACTTGGCCTGAGCACATCTGCTTTTTATTTAGTAAAATAATAATGATATATGAATGGATTTTAAATGCAAAATGCATAATAAAGTATATTAATAAATGCCTTTTCTTGTTCCTTAGCTTATCACAGTAAAATTAATCAAATGCTGGAATTAATTTTATAACCCTGAAAATTGTGTTGGGATAAATAATTAAAAGAATATCCCCTTCATCCATAGAATGAAGGAAGTTAGGGGTGAGGTAAAATGAGGGAAGGATATGCTCCCTCAGTAGATGGAGTGACAAAGCCACAATCATTGATTGACAGGGATAAAACAGCTTCCTTCTGGTTACTGGAACAAGTGACAGAAATGAGTCTCAGTAGCAGCTGTATTCAAAGTGGTACCAGTTTCTGTCACTGATGTAAAATTAGTGCAGGTTTGATTGACTGATCTTAAGAGGTTGCACCAATGCAGTCAAGGACTTGGATATATGTATTTCACAAACCTCAATGTTTCTCTTCCTGCTTAGACTTCATAAAGCCAATAATCACCTTACATTTGAATTAACTTTATATTTTCAATACACTTACATTGCATGTGCTCCAGATATCACACTGACCAGGGAACAGTGCAGTGTCTGCCACAAAGGGAATAAGTGACACATAACGTGCGGCCATCTCCTGGTAAACAAATCATGATTAAGGTCAAGGATGTGCCAGTGATTTAAGATTTATCTTGCCTTAGACTCACCAGAATGAAATTTTTATTATCTTGTAACTCATCTTCTCTTGAACCTGTTCCTCTAGTATCATGCCATCCTAATATGTGATTTCTGCATTTCCTGCAAGATCCGTTCATGTTTCCCACTGTAGAAATGTTCCACATCTTTAGTTTTACAAAGTTCTGCTGATGGCCTGGTGTCATTTGGTCTACATCATGAACCCTATCTGGCAAGGTTGTTCCATTGGAGCCTTTACTTCATTACTCCTGTTTATAAACTTGTGAAGCTATATCTGACAAGGGAATGAAAGTATGATGGTCATACTGATCATCATGAGCAAAAATTTTTTAAAAATCAGAATTTATAGATTGAGAAAATATAAATGTACCATCTTATCTGTATCATTTGCACTTCATGTAGAGGTCATATGACATCACTATCATGTGTCACTTGACCACGCAGAGCATAAAAAAATGCCAGGTGCTGAAGTTTCATTTTGGCAATGTGCTGTTATTGAGTTCCTTGTTAAAAGAAGAAATCCCTGCTGCTGAAATTCACCAAAGTCTTCAACTTGCTTATGGAGATGTGTGTATAGGTGGTAGCAGTGTTAGGAGGTGGGTGAAACATTTCAAAGATGGAAACATGAGCATCCAAGATATGCCTCACAACAGTCGCCCTCGAACTGCTTCCACTGAATGCAACGTGGAAAGGGTTGACAACATCATTAAAGAAGACAGGTTCTAAGGACTGCAAACGCGCCACAAACAGCCTCTGGCAGTCAAGTCCAGCTCCTGGCCTTCCCGTGGCAGAACTGTTTAAACTGACAGGAGAAGGGGCGAGGGCGAATATCTGGCGCCTGAAAACCAGTTACTTAGGGTAGATGAGTGTCACGTTTGGTAGCTCATCTGCCGCTGTTGGCGAGATCTTCAGCTGCCGTGCGTGGAGTGGTGCTCTTCCCGGCCAATGAAGAAATTTGCAAATGAGGTTGCCGCGCAGCATCACTGTGGAAAAGGTGGTTGAAAGAATAAAGCGAAGCAAACAGTCAAATCACGGCACCTCTGGTCTGGAGGTCGGTCACGTCCTGAGTGCAGTCATATCGTGTGAAATGCATGAACCGGTTTGTCCCAGAGGTTAAGTCACTGCTGGCTTGACTTTTCAAATGCCGCGCGTGGAGTGAAGCTCCTCCCGGTTAAGGAAGTAAATGCGGAAATAAAGGTTGCTGTGCGGCGCCGATGGGAAAAGGTGGTGGAAAGTGAAGTTTAACCTGGTATGTCCAGTAGTATCGCTACGAGAGCTATACCACGGCACCTCTGCTCTAGAGGCCGCCTACGTCCGAAATACACCTACACTGGTGAAATATGCCTAAACCGGCACACACCAGGGGTGGAACTCGATGGCTAGACATGTCATGCCACCTCCGCTCTAGAGGTCGGTAACGCCTGATAAACACCCATACTGGTGAATTTTGCCTAAACCGGCTCATACCAGGGGTGAATCTTGAAGGCTATGAATGTCACAGTACCTCTGCCCTAGAGGTCGGTCCCGTCCCAAACATGCCCATACTGGGAAATGCCTAAACCGGCTCAACCCAGGGGTAGAAGTCACTAGTGGCGAGGATTCGTCCTCCTGGACAAAAGCTCCATCCTGGTCACAACTAGGAAGGGTAGCGGCCACGACCGCAAAATGCTGAAGTCGGAGACACTGGACCAGGGAAGTCTAGATAGGCAACCACCTCTCACCCGGCGGGGATGTCTGCGTATCCTAATCACGCTGAGGTTTTCCGGTGAGAAAGTCCAACCCTGGACTGGATGGGCAACCACCTCTCACCCGGCGGTGATACACGGGTATCTCATAACACGTCGAGGTTTTCCGGTGAGAAAGTCCAACTCTGTCCTGGGTGGGCTAACGCCTCTCACCCAGCGGGGATGCACTGATATTCCAAACACGTCGAGGTCTTCCGGTGAGAAAGTCCAACCCTAGACCAAACTGGTGCAATGAAAACCACGGTGTCACGCAATCCCGCTTCCGAGACCCACCAAGAATACAGGCTAAAGCACTGTGATACTCTGAACCCCTTGTGGTCCTTCGTGGAACTCATGTGGTCTATTTTTGGACCACACAGGGGACCACCGGACCTAACGAGGACCACATGTGTGAATTCAGTAGGTTCACAGTGCGGTTTTTGGTGGTAGAAGTGAACGAAGAAGAAGAAGAAGAAGAAGAAGACAGACATATCACAGTAACTGAAATCGTTGTAAATCTTGGAATAAGACACAATGCAGTACAGGAAATGATTGAAACCCTAGGCTATAGAAAAGTTTGTGCCCGCTGGGTCCCACAGAAGAGAAAGTCCCAGAAAGCAGTGCGTCTGTGCCGTCGGTCAGCTGGAATGGAATTCTACCGGGAGGGTATTTTCAAACTTGCAGAGTGATGGGAAAAATGAGTGTAGAGAAATGGAGATTATGTTGAAAAGTGAAGAAAAGGATGTAGATTAAGGTGATACATTTATCTCTCTCTCTCTCTGAACCTTAAGTGCCCAAGGCACATGGGGCTTCTGCAAGGGTTTTCCACAAACGCCTGTCCTTTGCCTTTTTTTTTCTGCTCTTGCCCAGATACATTTATATTTATCTATAATTTCTGACTTTTAACAAAATTTTGCTCATGATTTTTGGTATGACCCTCACACGCTGGTGGTGGTTTCTTACTGCCTTCTGTTTGGTTTATATATGGTTTTCTCTGTGAACCTTTGTCTAATGAGACTTCACAAGGTCTGTATATAAACATACACACCTATGCCCCAACAGCAGACAGCTCAGAAGAAGAGGTGGAAGAATTTTATGATCTCTCGAGACAATGCAATGAAACAGTGAAATCGATCTGAATTAACTGCAATAATGGGTGATTCAATGCTGAAGTAGGAAACCAATCAGGTACCAAGAATTTTGGTCTCGGAAAATGAAATGACAGGGGAGACAAACTCATCAGATAGGCAAAATCCACACTGGAAATACATGATACCAGCAACTTTGAAGAAGGCTATATGCCTAGAAAAGACAATAAGACCCAAAACCAGATAGATTATATTCTTATTAACAAAAGACTTACAAATGCTCTCCTGGTGGTTAAAGAAGATGCACGGGGCAGATTGTCGCAGTGACCACAGATTAGTAATAGCAGTGTTACCATAAGTGATGAAGGCACAATACAGATAAATTACATAACTCTCTCTGAACCTTAAGTGCCCAGGGTGAAATATGGACAAAACCGATAAAGACAAAATACGAACTATGTAACTGGTGATGGTAAAATATGGACAAATTAACTTTCCAAACTGTGGCACAGTGAAGCATCCCACTCTCGAGTTTACAAAACAAAAAGGAAATATGAGTAAAAGCTGTGCTTTGCCGCTAGCAAATGAACCAGAACACATTTTTAGACCTTTAAAATATAACAATAAACCAGTACATTTTAGCGGTAAATAAAACAAATCGTTCTTGCACTCAGCGTCAGCAAACTCACATTTTTTTTTCCAAGGGTCTCTACTCTTACAGTAAAAATATGAAAATGTTTTGTATATTTAAATGACAGCCACTTCTCTACCAAAAGGTGCTTGACCTAGACCACCGTGTACATAGCTGTGAACAATATGAGCGCGACATCCAATGCCTAAAAGTTTTCTATTCATATCTTGGTGTAACTTTGTATGAACACTGATGTTGCTCTGTCTTCTCACTACCTCAAAGTTTTTCTATTTGTGTTTTCTGCATAGTCTGGTGCTAGTTTATTTTCTAAATCAAACTTTTTAAACCACTTTAGTCACATGGCTGGTTAAAATAACTGTTGTCTCTCCTGTTAAATCATCAAACTCTATCAGCTGCACTTTAATACCAAATTATGGCATGAACATTCTAGCTAATATAGGCACAAGCTTCAAGCTAATCTTTTGGAGACATCCGCAGATTTTGTTACAAAACTGACTCTATTTAATTCAATTTGTACTTTAGTAACCACAAAAGTCAGTCACAATCATATTATTATCTATAGTCTGCTTTTATTCTGGAACAATCAAAATTGGAAAATTTGTAAATAAATAAATTTGTAAATAAAGTTTGGGTTGTGTTATATTTTCATTTATTCAATTTCACAACACAACTCACAGGCACTTGTTCATATTGCATATATATCAGTTCTGGATTTCAGTAGCTGAAAGTTACTTTTCAACATTTTGTATGGTCTTTAGACCTGATCTGAAGATGTCTGCAAGAACTTTAGTCTCAACTTGAGACTTGAAGGATCTGAATGTAATGCTAATAAATTAAATTTAATGATACACACATGACAGCATTTTAATGAACAGCATGCAAAATAATGGAGTATTTAGGCCACAGCATTCAGGATGAAGTGAAGATCACTATGAGCTTACCATAGCTTTCTCAGGATCCTTACATTCAAGAATTTCTGATGGAGGTTGAAGAGCCCTGAAAAAACGAGTTACGAACACGTTTCTGCCATTGGTGTCCATGACAGTGGTCTTAAAAATGCGTTTCGGAAACTTGTTTTCCAAATTCATTTGCCACGTATCTGCATAACGAATCAGATCCTCCTCTTCATATGTGGCCAGCTAAAGAATGATAAGATATGAAAAATTGACAGTGAGCAAATGAAGATTAACCTTTGCTATGAATTATATATGACATTTAAGCAATTCAAGGAAATTTATCCCCATTAACTACAAACAACCCTAGAACCACTGTATGTACATTCTCTGTTATGATATCTCATATTTCTTTCCATTATTTCCGTATTCCTTTAACATCTCTCTCAGCAATTTAAACCAAGTTTCCAAAATAACTTGTTATCTCTTTTCTGCACTTTATCCTTCTCAAATCATTATTATTTTGCTTCTTCTGCACAAATGTTTGTTAACAACTTCTGCCTGACACATCAAGTGATATGCATGATATATCAGATGTGCATAAAAAAACCCCCAAAAACTCATATACTCATCACCATTCATCATTTCGTGCTATCTCCCCATGGAAGGTTTGCTGCAATGCATCTCCACTCTGCTCTGTTTCCTGTCTTCACAGAACATTTGGCCAAGCTAGTCCCTGTTCATTCCTTGATGTTGTCCACCCATCTATATCACTGTCGCCCTCTTGTTCTTTTCCCTTTGATCTTGCCCTCAAGAAGAGCCTTCAATATAGTACTGTGCCTCTTGACATGCCCAAAGTATCTTAGCTGTCTTGTTTTCATGATTTTCAATATTTCTATTTTCACTTCTAGTTGGTTTAGCACTTCATCATTTGTTTTCTTTTCTGTCCATGGGATATGCCCTATTCTTCTGTATATCCACATTTCAAGGGCCTTGATTTTCTTTTCTGTTGTCTCATTCACGGTCCAAGCTTCTACACCATAAAGGAATATTGAATATATGTAGCATTTTATAATGCGTAATCTCAGTTTCTGTGATATTTGTTTTGATGCAAGAATCTTCCTCATTCTGCTGAACCTATTCTTTTGTTAATTTCTGTTTCACATTTTCCATCCTCTGTTATCATGTGCCCCAGATACCTGAAGAGTTTCACCTGTTTCAGTAATTCTCCATTTATTTTTATAATTACTGCTGGCTTTCTTTATTCTCTGCTGATTACCATGACATTTGTTCTTCTATTTATTTTCAGTCTGTACTTTTGACTTTCATCGTTTATTCGTGTCACTAGATTCTGTGGGTCTTTTTGATTCCCTGCCATCAGCACGGTGTCATCTGCATATCTTAGGTTATTGATTGCTATTCCTTTAATGTTTAATCCGGGCATCTCACTAGTTTCTTTGAACACCTTCTCTGTATAAAGGTTAAACAGACATGGAGAAAGGACACGTCCTTCCTTGTCTGACCCCTCTTTTTATATCAACTGGTGTTGAGTAGTTTGTGTTGGACCACATAACTGCTGCCAATACAGTTAGCTTATTATTCTGATATCTTTGTCATCAACATTAATCTCCTTCAGACATTCCATAAGCTGTTCGTGCCTGACCATGTCAAAGGCCTTTGTGTAATCTATAAAACAATCCATATATTTCTCAGTTATCATCTTAATGCTGAATATCGCTTTTCTTGTTCCACCACTTTTTCTAAATCCAAACTGCTGATCACTGATTTCCATATTTATCTTGCCTCTGATTCTCTCTAAAATGATTTTACATAATTTTTTTGTCACATGGCTCATTAAACTGATGGTTCTAAAGTTGGTGCATTCTACTGAGTTTGGCTTTTTTTTTTTTTTGGTAGTGCTATCAATACTGAAGTTTTCAGGTCCTGTGGTAGGTATCCTCTGCTGTATACATCGTTGCACAAATCTGTGGTCTTCTCTATTCAAAACTCTTCTGGGGCTTTTAACATTTCTATGCTGATATTGTCCAAGCCAGTAGCTTTACCATGTTTCATTGTTCTCACGGTTTTTTCTACTTCTGATTTTTGTATTGCTGGGCCCATCTCATTGTCTATGTCTGGGTTTTTATTTCTGTTGTCTGCGTATACTCGTAACTCTGTTAATTCATCATCATTATAAGGTCCATGCGCTGGTGGTAATGCTTCTTGCACATATTTTGATCCCTCATATTTTCCATCAATCCATTAGCGACTTTCTGTTATGCCATCATGTTAGACTGTCTTAATCTTTTCTCTTTCGCTACCTTTCTTTCTATTTATCTTTCAATAAATGCTGATTGTTATTTTCTTATGGATTTAAATAGATTACTTTTCTTTTCACCGACTTTTTGTTACACATTCTTTGCTTCTCATCTTAGCTCTCTTTAACATTCTTCTAATAAACCACATGTCTGTTGCCTTTTGTGATCTCTGTCCCTTGTCTACTACTTCTTAATTGCTTTTTATACCACTGTAAATCTAAAATTTTTTATCAGTATACGGCAAGTAAAAATGGAAATTTTTGGATCATATGCATTCTGGGAAATGTTAAGATCATTCACAGAATTAAAAATCTAATGAAGCAGTTCAATTCGTTTGACAAAATACTAATTTCCAGCAAGTAAATTGTAATGAAGACTACAGTAGAACTGATAGTGGACTGGAGTCAGAAAAAAGCAAAACAAAAAGTTTAAAAAATATTTAAAAAAAAAAGAAAGGAGACAAATGGGGAAACACATAGTGAAAAGAGTACAAGGTCATAAAAAGCAAAAAAACCCAAACTGATACATGTTTTCAACAGAAGGATTTTATCACTTGCAGATTTATGATTAATGTTTTAGACTGTAACTAGTCCCTATTCATCTGGATGGTCTAGGATTAAGGCACAAATATGCAAACAACTAAGAATCTTATGTTAGCAAAACGTGGCCTATCAATTTCTTTTAGTAATCTATATATTAATATCTTGCACAGGCACTGCTGTGTTTAAAAATTACACATAAACATAGTACAGACTGAGGAGAAACAAAATTTAAAACTGGCAAGTCTATGACGAAATTTGGTGCAAAACATAAAAGCATCAAACCAAAAAAAAAAAAAAATCACAGCACATCTAACTATGCAAAAAAATACATCAACTGCGTAAAGATTCTTGACTGTTTATCACACATGGAAATCCTATGACAACAAATGTATTGTCTGGATTACATTAACCTTTTTTTTTCTTTCTTCGGGACAAAAAGAAGGATTTATTCCTATATTAAATATGCCAGTGTTACCCATACCTTCTTTACAAACAATGTATAGTATTTTTTTTCCTTGTATTTTTTTTCTGAACATTTTAAATATAGAGACACAAATTTTCAGGTACAAAAATTACCAGGCAATTATGACTGACTAATCACATACATACTAATGAAATCAACATAACTGGCATATCTACAGCACAGAGAAAACTTTAATGTAAAAAAAAAACAAACTGGACATGAGCAAACAACTATTGTGAACACCCCAATCTAAGGTCATCCAAAATCTAAGCATGTTTTCTATTAAAATTTAGGTGATTAATCATATTTTTTTAAAAACCAATGACACTTTTTTTAAAAACTTACAATTATAGACACAAAACCTCCATAATAAACAGCTAAACAACTACACAGTTTGTGAAACACTCTTGAGTACACTGGTTCAGAAGTGTCACTGCTCACCCTAACATGCCAGGCTTTCCTGACACTGGCTAAGAAGTGTCACTGCTCACCCTAACATGCCATGCTTTCCTGACACTGGCTAAGAAGTGTCACTGCTCACCCTAACATGCCATGCTTTCCTGACACTGGCTAAGAAGTGTCACTGCTCACCCTAACATGCCATGCTTTCCTGAACTGCTGGCTTTTTTTTTTTTCCCAATTATTTGAATTCCTTCCTGGAACTGACCCATCAGGTCCCATGTGACTTTCAATTCTGAAACCATCGGTTGTATGAGGGTTGATTGATAAGTTCGTGGCATAAGGTACAAATACTTGAAACACACAGTTGATATTAGGTGCATTTGTAGATCAGGTTAATGTAAGGTTAAACACCAAGTTTCAAGAAATTAACTGCAAAAAAATTTTTTTTTTTACAGGCTACTGAAGTGGTAAAGGGTGGCAGAAACTGAGAAAATGGATAAAACTTCTCATCGAGCAGTCATTCGTTATCTCTGCATCAAGGGCTTATCATCGAAGGAGATCTGTGAGGATATGGTAGAGACTCTAGGGGAGAGTGCCCCTTCTTACAGAACAGTGAAGAAATGGGCAGCTCAATTCAAACATGGAAGGGAGAGTCTGGAAGATGATCCCCATCCAGGAAGACCAAGAACAGTAACCACTGATGAAACCACCGGCAGAATCCATGACATGATAATGGAGGATTGATGACTAACTGAGCGGTACATTGCTACTGAGTTGGGCATCTCCCAGGAGCATGTTCATGCCATTACTCTCAATGATCTTCAAATGACAAAGGTCTCTGCTCAATGGGTCCCGAAACTTCTTGGAGCTGATCAAAAACGACAGCGCCTCAACATGTCAAGAGACAATCTTGGCCATTTTTCTGCAGATCCTGAAAAGTTTCTTCAGCAATTTGTGACTATGGATGAGACTTGGGTTCATCATTTTCAACCAGAACCCAAAGAACAGTCGAAGGAGTGGAAACATCATGGATCTCCACCTCCAAAGAAAGCAAGGGTGGTTTTGTCTGCAAGCAAAGTGACGGCTTCCATCTTTTGGGATTCAGAAGGTGTGCTATTGGTAGACTATATTCAAAAGGGTAGAACGATCACCGGGGCCCATTACGCTAATCTTGTGAAGCAGCTGCGGGTCAAACTGAAGGAAAAGCATCGAGGGAAATTGATAGGAGGAGTCATCTTTCAGCAAGACAATGCTCCAGTTCACAAGTCGGCGGTGGCAATGGCTGCCATTCATGAATGCAGCTTCCAGCTTCTTGAACATCCTCCTTATTCTCCAGATTTGGCCCTTTCAGACTATTACCTGTTTACCAAACTCAAAAATGAGCTCAGTGGTCACAAATTTGCTTCAGACAATGACATCTTTCATGCTGTAGACCACTTTCTACTGACACAAGATGCTGACTTTTACAAAGAAGGGGTCCGTATGCTCCAGGATCACTGGACTAAGTGCATAAGGGGACTATGTTGAGAAATAACCCAAAAAAAGTTGTTCACAAATAATCCGTTGTACCTTATGCCAAAAACTTATCAATCACCCATCGCAGCTGTTCTGCCACACAGGATCTTGCAGCAGTCAACATAATAAACTTCTCCATACAGAACATGCTATGCCTTTGTCTGTGTTGCTGCAACAGCAGGTACTAGGTTAGATACTAAAGATGGCACAGATATTTTCTTGCAACTTCTCTGATGGTTTATCTCTGTCAATATTTGAACTGTTGTATATTCTGCCTTTTTTTTGTTTGCATCCAACCCATCTCTACCTCATCATTTCAAATAAAATATACTAAATAAAATATTGTAAACTAAAATATAGCAAACTAAATTGTGAATACCAGTGTGTATGCTCACATATGCACACTTCTCCTTCCACATACTTTCATATACTTTAAACCATTGCATCTTCTACACTCTTTACTGTCATTTTACTAAGCATGTGTCCAGGATAATGCCCAGAGCCACAAATTAGGCAGAAGAATAAGCTAAAATTCACAGATGAAAGAGCAGATTGTGACCAAATCACAAGTGAAGGCTGTGCTTGTGCGACACTCCAGCACTCCATCTGTAAGGATCTGGCAGCTAGTATATGGTGTTATGCAAAAATACCTCTTGAAAATTAAAAAACAAAAGTGCCTCTAAAGTGAGGAATGCCAGAATACGCTGCACATGCTGCAGTCAGTGCATTAAGAATATAAACAAATGTTCATGTGAATGAACATATAGGTCTAAATCTGAACTGAAGAAATGTGTGAAAAAAAAAACTCTCCCACCCACACACAAAGGAAAAAAACCTATTCAGCAACACTTACTAAAGCAAATTCACATAAAAGAATTATTCTATGTGTCCATGCCGCTATGTCCAGACTTGCAATATTCACATGGCCAAAAATGAGATATAAATGAAGAGGAAAAAAAAAGTGAAGCCATTTTTTTTAAAACATCAAATATTTCACACAGTCAAATCTTTTTACCGGTTTCTGTCCATTGTGCAGGAAAATAACATGAGACAAAATCAATCTGAATTCAGCTTCAGCATGATGGCACATTAATGACATTTTTTTTCACGCTAGTCTTCTGTCAACATGATTACATTTAGGTATTTTTATGTGGTGAGGTGGATAAAGTGTGGTGACAGGCAAATGGAACTATAGATACTGAAGGGAGGATGAGTGACATCTTTAGAAACACTGACATATTTGACCTATTATCCCTTCATGTGTCATTGTGTTGTGACCTAAAATGTCTACCCCGTTCTCCGCCACAGAAATAATAAGAACAAAATCTTTAAAAACAAAAGATCATTGCCAGGGGGCAATATGTTTTATTATCCAAAGGAAAGTGCTGTGCTCACTTAGCCAGAACTCAGTGTGCAAACAGGCACATCATATGAAACATACAATTGTCGAGGTTTCCTCAAATACAAACACTACTAAACCTCAAATACAAACACTACTAAACCTCAAATACAAACACTACTAAACCTCAAATACAAACACTACTAAACCTCAAATACAAACACTACTAAACCTCAAATACAAACACTACTAAACCTCAAATACAAACACTACTAAACCTCAAATACAAACACTACTAAACCTCAAATACAAACATTACTAAACTTCAACCACATGAATATCTCAAACATCTCCTACATGCTTCTAAACAAGAACAAAGTCTATAAATGGCTCTGAACATCTGTGAATCTCAAATAAATGTATGATCTTGAACACCTCTGAAACATCTATGAATCTTGAGCAAAACATCTCTATCATCCAAATATCTCCTCCTTCTTTATCAGTCTGTTCATGCCATTAGTGTCACTGGGAGTTTCAGACAACAGTCCAGAGCAAGGTGAAAGGTCTGGGTTGTTGTCATATTTCCTCAGTGTGTCTTTCACACCATATATTCACTTTTTTCCTTGGTCATCCTCGTGCCCTTATCCAAATGTTTTCAAAGTGTATGTGTGTGCCACTGCTTGTTCATGCAAATCAAATGCCTGAGCCACTTAATTCTCTGATTCTCAATGTAGCCCTTGACAGGTGTTGTCCCCATCATTTGCCGGATTATTTCATTTCACACTTGGTCCCTTCTTGTCTTGTTTACTATTTTTCTTAAGTATTTCATCTCGCATGCTGCTATCTTTCTATCATGGTATTTGGTGAAGTGTCCATATTTGGCATTGACAGCACAGAATCAGGGTGAATACTGTTTGAAAGAGCTGTCTTTTGGTGTCCATCGAGATTTTTGGATGTTTTAGGATTGGTGCAAGTTGATTGGTACCATTATCTGCTTTATGAATTCTACATTTGATTTCTCATCTGTTTTTTTCATCTTGTGTACATATGCTTCCTAGATATTTGAATTCAGTAACCTGCTTGAATTTGGTGTTATGTATACAAATGTTACATTCTTTTGGGGCTCTTCTTATCACCACTGTTTCCATTTTCTCAATATTTGTATTCTTTATAGCTGCATTTTGGTTTATTAAGCTTTGGTCATCTGTGAACATCAGTTCATTTAATTTCTCCAGCTCCACGTTTGCTTTTTTGGTGATCTGGTCCATATTTGACAAAAAAGTATGGTGGAATGCTTGTCAAACTCCCAAATTCACTGAACCAGTTAGTCAAACCAGTGGGTGTTCTGATTGCACATGTATTATTGTGGTAGAAGGCTCTGATGCTGTCAAGTAACTGTCCTCTTATTCCATATAATTCTAATACTTCCCTTAACTTGTTCCTGTTGACTCTGTCAGATGCTTTTTCCTGATATACATAAAGGCCACTGTGATCTCTTTACTGTTAAGGCCAACCTGGGTCACCCTGAAATGACCAGGCAAATGGGGCCCTAGTGAAGCTGTGACAGGCCCAGCAAGCAGGTAGTGAATTTCTGAATGCTCAAGAGAAATATCTCCTAACACATCCAAACGCCCAGTACAGAATAATTGCATGTTATCTCTCTCTCTCTGAACCTTAAGTGCCCAGGGCACATGGGGCTTCCGCAAGGGTTTTCCACAAATGCCTGTCCTTCGCCTTGGGTTCAAAACTATGTGCCTTCGAGTAGAGTCCTGTGGCTGTTCTAGGGCTAATGTTCACCAGCTTCTGAACGGGGAATGACAAATTTCCTTTCAATCAAAAATCATGTAGAACAAGTGCACCAGACAAAAAGAAGCTTCACTGGAAATCATGCAGCACAAGTGCACCAGACAAAATGAAGCTTTACTGGAAATCATGTAGCACAAGTGCACCAGACAAAAAAAAGCTTCATTGGAAATCATGTAGCACAAGTGCACCAGACAAAAAGAAGCTTCATTTCACCCAACTGTGTATAATTTCCATCTCAACAATGCCTGTCATTATTCCATCTCAGCAAAATCCAACATGTTTTATATAATTAATACAGACTTTCATACAGAAATTGGCAAATCATTTCATTTATACAGAGTTTCCAAGCTCCATGCTGTTTCTACTTTTACTGCACAATAAGATGCACAGTTTATACTATAACATCCAACTACAATTAAGTAATAATATGTCTTTATAAGTAGTTATTTGAACATAATTACTGTTTACTTAACAAGCACAATTTTTTGGTTTGTTTTTGAGATGCTGAGGACTAGAAAATCAATTTTTTTAAAAAAATGACACAGATAAATCTGTAGTGAGATCTTCAATTTTTCTTGCAGAACCAACACACTGCTCATTTTGACTTGAACAAATGCCATGTCAAATTTTGATGTACTTTATTTTTTTAATTACATGGGATACTGCATACTGAGTACTGCAGTTTTATCATATACAGTTCATTAATGAACTTCAATAGTAAATTATAATTTTTTTTTCAGCCTCGCTAACCAGGAAAACTGAAACTTCTGTGTTCTCTGCTCATCACCACTCCACATACCTTCCTGAGATTTGTCAGATATGCCAACTACTCACCTTCTCTCTAAATGGTTCTGGCAAGGCCAAGGAAGGTTCGATGGTGACAAACACTGAGAGGAAGGTGCTGCCTTCCACCTCGCCAGATGTTCCTCCACCTGGTACCTGACTTTCACAGGTATAGCCCAGCAAGAATGGAGGTGTGTTGAGGCGGAATGTACCCTCAATCTGAGAATATTAAATATATATACATAAAGTATGAATATATGCAGATTTGTATGGCTTCTTAATCAGCTTGCTGAACCCTCAAGCCATTTTTTCCATCTATACATATGAGGGCTGTTTGCAAAGTTCCGGGACTGAATTTTTTCCATGAAACTATAATATCAGTGAAGCAGCGCCAAAGCATGAGCTGTAGTAACCTAACTTAAGTGGAACGTGTAAAATATTAACTCATTATCTTCAGTCATTTGCACTGCACAAGTCTCCAAGTGAACACATACCTGCAGGTTTCAGTGCATTTCGATATGGGCAAGAAAATCCAACAGCGTGTATGCACCGATTTCTGCATTTGCCTTGGGGAAAAATGGTGCTAAAACTTATGAAATCCTACAATCAGTTTTTGGTGAGTCCTGCCTAAACTGACTGAAGACATTTGAGCGTTTTTTTTTCCACTTCAAAAGTGGACATTGATTGTTTGAAGATGACCACTGCCCGGCTGGGCAGACCATCTACTAATGAGACCATGACACATGTGGAAGATATTCATGCTGAAGTCTAACAATCAGAGAGGAGAGGTAGAAGAGGATGTAGAAATGGCAGCTGCTACTTGCCATAAAATTCTAAGTGAAGATACAGGTATGAAATGTGCCAGTAAAACTTGTGCCCCGAGAACAAAATGATCCCAACTTCTATTCCAACTTCATGTCATCAATAATCAATGGCAATAAAAGCTGAGTGTACAGTATGACCTGGAAACAAAACTAATGTCATCCCAGCAGAGAATGTTATCATCTCCTTGACTGAAGAAGGCACAGGAGGTGAAGTCCAATGTAAAGACCATGCTGACTGCATTCTTTGACATTGATGGACTAATTCATCATTAATGCATCCCCAGAGGACAAAAAGTGAATACAGAATTCTACACAGCAGTCCTACAATGTCCCCATGATGCTGTGTGCAGACACTGTCCTGAGAAGCGACATACCAGCAATGGATCCTTTACCATGATAATGTCCATGCCCACATGTCTGTCAAAATAAATGAATTTTTGTGAAACACCATGTTCCATTGCTTCCACACCCTCCATACTCACCTGACATTGCTCCCTGTGACTTCTTGTTCCCACATCTGAAGAGACACTGAAAGGTCACAGATCTGATTAATTTGAAGAGATTAAAATAAATGTGATGAGACAAATAAGAGTTACCTCACAAAAGTGACTCCAGAGGTGCTTCCACAAATGGCAGGACTGCTGGAATAAGTGTATACAGTCACAAGGAAACTACTTGGAAGGAGACTAGATCAAGAAGCCAGTAAGTCGACCCATTTAGTTAAAATAAAAAAAAAATTCAGTCCTGAAAGTTTGTAAAGAGCCTTCAAATACAGTCTCTTATTCATCTCTCTGAATTCTTATAGACAGCTGTTCCAACTATACTTGTTACTTCTCATATTCAGCTTTCTGAATTCTTATAGACAGCTGTTCTAACTATACTTGTTACTTCTCATATTCAGCTTTCTGAATTCTTATAGACAGCTGTTCCAACTATACTCGTTACTTCTCATATTCAGCTTTCTGAATTCTTATAGACAGCTGTTCTAACTATACTTGTTACTTCTCATATTCAGCTTTCTGAATTCTTATAGACAGCTGTTCCAACTATACTCGTTACTTCTCATATTCAGCTTTCTGAATTCTTATAGACAGCTGTTCTAACTATACTTGTTACTTCTCATATTCAGCTTTCTGAATTCTTATAGACAGCTGTTCCAACTATACTTGTTACTTCTCGTATTCAGCTTTCTGAATTCTTATAGACAGCTGTTCCAACTATACTTGTTACTTCTCGTATTCAGCTTTCTGAATTCTTATAGACAGCTGTTCCAACTATACTTGTTACTTCTCGTATTCAGCTTTCTGAATTCTTATAGAGAGCTGTTCCAACTATACTTGTTACTTCTCATATTCAGCTTTCTGAATTCTTAACTCTTCTCCTGCCAGTGGTATTATAGTGCGGCCTTCCGGCTAGTTCACTTTTGGACTGAATTCACTATAATAATGTTTGGTCCATTTCGATGAAAAACCATACTCAAATTTTGGTCTGCAAGTTATCTGTGCTTGTCAGAATTACCTGGCATCCTTTTTAACTTAGTGTGGGCAGTGTGCAGCCATTTTTTTCAGTCTCTGTTCAATTTGGTATGAGTATTTTTCCTAATTTCCAGCCACTTTGTGGATCTGCAAAAGGAATTCTGAATGTTTTCTGTTGTGTTTGTGCTTTTGTTTCTGCAAATTTGTGCAAAAAGTGATTACATTTCATGTGAGGAATTCCATTTATCATTGATTTGTGATTTACACATGGATATTTACAGCTCTAATGATAAGTGGAAACCAATTTTATTTGTGTCATAAATTTTTTTTTTTTGGGGGGGGGGGCTAAAAATGTTGTCTTATTTTCTCACCAGTTATTTTTTCCTAATAAAACTCTGCATTTATGGAATCTTCATTCATTTTTATTTCTTTTGGATGTATAAAAAGTATACTTTTTCACATGGAAATAATCACTACATTCACTTTTTCAACTATAGCCCAAAAATATTGCAACACCCACACATTTTGCTTGGCACCATCCTGTGTTTTTTCCCGCCGGCACGGGAAGAGTTAAAGACAGCTGTTCCAACTATACTCGTTACTTCTCTTATTCAGCTTTCTGAATTCTTAAAGACAGCTGTTCCAACTATACTCGTTACTTCTCTTATTCAGCTTTCTGAATTCTTAAAGACAGCTGTTCCAACTATACTCGTTACTTCTCTTATTCAGCTTTCTGAATTCTTAAAGACAGCTGTTCCAACTATACTCGTTACTTCTCTTATTCAGCTTTCTGAATTCTTAAAGATAGCTGTTCCAACCATACTCGTTACTTCTCTTATTCAGCTTTCTGAATTCTTAAAGACAGCTGTTCCAACCATACTCGTTACTTCTCTTATTCAGCTTTCTGAATTATTAAAGACAGCTGTTTCAACCATACTCGTTACTTCTCTTTTCAGCTTCTTAAATATCAAATTCTCGTAGGTCTTATCTTATTTTGTAAAAGAGAGATTAATCTGAAAATTATTATAACAGCTGATGGGAAATGTCACAACAAAATAAAAAGCATATGTGCTCAGGCCAATTCAGCATTCCAGAAAATGAGAAATATCTTGTGCAACAGAACCAAATCAATGGAAACAAGATTCCGAGTATTTAAATGTTACAATTTAGTTTTATGGATGTGAAGCATGGTCCATGAATAAGAGAGTACAGTGAGAAATGGAGGCCATGGAAATGTGGTTTATAAGAAAGATGTTGAAGGTACCATGGACAGCTAAGAAAACCAACAAAGAAGTCTTAACTGAGGTTGGAGTTAAAAACCAAATTATAGCAAAGATCAGAGGCAGACAAGCGAGATTTATAGGACACTTCCTGAGAATAGGAAAATTGGAACACACTGTGGCAACTGGACAAACTGAGGGAAGAAGAGACAGAAGAAGACAGAGAAAGAAGTTATTGGATGGGCTGTCAGTGTGGCTAGGAAGAAAGTCACTGGTGGATCTCATAATCAAATCTAAAGACAGGGAATTGTGGAAAGAAATGATCGCCTATGACACGCAGCATGGCACTTGATTGACTGAATCTGAAAATTATTCCATAAGCACAACAGACAGAAACCGATACAACATGTTCACAATGGCTGATGGGTAATTCAAATACACACAGAACAGTGCTCTGCCCTTAGTCTGGTTTGAAACCAAGGTCAAATAAACATGGACACTCTGCTGCTGGATTGCACCACTGTTGAGCAAAATCCTTTGGATGGATGGAATACCACAGGATGCTGGTTCAGCATGAAAACAACATGACTCAATGAAAAGTTTATGAATGGGTAGAAAGGATTAAAGTGGGAAGAATAAATTAACTGATGAAGATGCACCATAATACTGCATATTCCTATACAGCAGCTACAACAGTGTAGGCAATACAACAGCTGCTTCATTCCCCCTTACAGCCAGGATCTGGTGCCATGTGATTATCACATCTTTGGTCCACTTAAGGAGGCTCTACAGCAGTTGAAGTTCACCTTGGATGATGAGGGAAGTGGTGCAGGCCTGGATTTAGGAGCAGTTGAAAAAGCTGCTTCTGACAAGGAATGAAAGAAACTAGTTAAAAAGTGCATCCACTTTGCAGGGGAACTATGCCAAGAAGTGGTACAGCAATCATGCTCATTTCTTCAGTTACTGGTACTGAAGGGTATACTGCCTTTCCTTTTTGATTTTCCTTTGCAACTGGTCAACATTAACGCAGACTGTCATATCAGAGCACAGAGAGCTCATAGTAAAGGAAATGATTATGCAGGAAGCATGGTGCAGTAATCTGGGCCTGAGAATTGAAGCTGACCAAGCCAACAAGAGAGCTTCTGGAAAGAGGCTGTCGTGCTACATCAAACTGACCAATGGGATAGGAATCAAAATATTGTGCAGGGGAGTTTTAATATACTTATCATGTCCAAGATAAGTGAAAAAAAAATTTCCATTATCTGTATGACCCAGAAATAATATATCTGTCTAAATAAATGAATTTACACTAATTATTGTGTGTTACATCATCTGGTTAATGCTGAAAATTATGAGTATAACAAATTCAGAAAAGGTTAACTGCTGTCAATAGCACTTTGATAAGTTAGATTTAGTGAATGCAAACATGAAACATAAATGGCAAACTTATTTCCTTGTAAAATCTTCTATTGCATCCGCATATAATGCCCATTTCTGATTTCACAGACAGTATTTTTCAGTACGCAGCACACAAACTTTTCTAAAAGGACATAAATCACGCTCAAACCGCTTTCAAAACCACCCAACTCTCTCAGAATCACACCTATCATATTCTTCTCTTCAATGTCTGCTCCCTCTACACCTCTAGTTTCTACTCTCCTCTTTACTCTTGCTCTAGAGATAACCCTTTTTCTCCTACCGTGTTGTTGAAGTAAACAGAGGAGAATGGAATCTTGATGTTGCCCAGCCATTTTTTCTCAAGGCGCTGGTGGATAGTGGACTCACGATTTCTGTCATCCTGCAAAATATATTATCAGTATTGCTCATGTATCATGATTTCTGTCATCCTGCAAAATATATTATCATTATTGCTTATGTATCATGATTTCTGTCATCCTGCAAAATATATTATCAGTATTGCTTAGACCAGGATGGTGACACTAGAAAGGAAGTTAGGATCAGAATTGCAAAAGCAGCATCAATCTTCAAGAATCTTGAGAACATATGGAATTCAAAAGTTATAAGCACAAAAACCAAGTTAAGACTATTCAATTCAAATGTAATATCCACCCTCATTTATGCATGTGAAAGCTGGAAAACAACTAAAGAAATAGAAAAGAAATTAGACTCTTTTGAAAACAAATGCCTAAGGAAAATACTCGGCATCAAGTGGAATGAATTCAAGAACAATGCAGAGATAAGACAGATGACTGAACAACAACCAGTCTCATGGGTGATCAGGAAAAAGAGATGGACATATGTTGGTCACTTGATGAGAAGAAATGATCAGAGAATCCCAAAACAAGCTATCAAGTGGAACACAACAGGCCGAAGAAAAAGAGGCAGACCGCGTGAAACTCTGAAGAGGACATTATTAAGAGAGGCCAAGTTAACAGGCATAAAATCCTTTGATGAGGTTGAAAGACTCGCTGAAGACAGGAAAAATTGGCGAACTACTTTGCGAGCCCTATGTGACGTCTAACGGCACGGGAAGGATATAAGATATAAGATAAGATTGCTTATGTATCATGATTTCTGTCATCCTGTAAAATATATTATCAGTATTGCTCATGTATCATGATTTCTGTCATCCTGCAAAATATATTATCAGTATTGCTCATGTATCATGATTTCTGTCATCCTGCAAAATATATTATCAGTATTGCTCATGTATCATGATTTCTGTCATCCTGCAAAATATATTATCATTATTGCTTATGTATCATGATTTGTCATCCTGCAAAATATATTATCAGTATTGCTTATGTATCATGATCTCTGTCATCCTGTAAAATATATTATCAGTATTGCTCATGTATCATGATTTCTGTCATCCTGTAAAATATATTATCAGTATTGCTCATATATCTCAATTTCTGTTATCCTGCAAAACATATTATCAGCATTGCTCATATATCTCTAGCACAGTTTGGGATGTTTTTTAGTGATCCAAGAATTTTAGCTGGACACAAAACAAAACAAGTTGTACAGAAACTAATATCTTGCAGATAAACAAAATAAAACATCTATACAGGCACGTGAAAGTGAAAAAATGTCTTCTACTCTTTTTTTTTTTCTAATGAGAAAGATTCTTATTTTAGAGTACTAATGCAAAATATGGGAGGCTACATTTGGTACGACGCACACTGAAGCGAAGAGAGAATGTGGACATGAGTCGGCTGCTTCAGTACAAAAGGGGGGATAACTGGTGAACTGAAACAAACAAACAAACAAACAAAAAAATGAAGATAACCAACAGAAGGAATGGTGCCGAAATACTTATATTTCATTTATAATCAAATACTTCTGGGAACAAGTGTGCTATGAGAACACTTATCCTGACATAGACTGTGAGAGAGAGAACATCAAATCTGACTGCTTCACACTCTGGCCTTCTATAGCTCAAAATCCTGGAGCAATCAACAACACTGATTGCTAGAGCTTTAGAGTATCATGACACCCTTTTTTTTGAGCAATCAACACTGATGGCTATAGCTTTAGAGTATCATGACCCCCTTTTTTTGAGCAATCAACACTGATAGCTATAGCTTTAGAGTATCATGACACCCTTCTTTTGAGCAATCAACACTGACAGCTATAGCTTTAGAGTATCATGACCCCCTTTTTTTGAGCAATCAACACTGATAGCTATAGCTTTAGAGTATCATGACACCCACCCCCCCCCTTTTTTTTTTAGGATATAATTAGTGGGGAACAGACTTCTGCAAGAGGACAAGAGAATACATAATTGGGATGTCTGCCGGAAGCATGTTGTTTTTTACATGAGTGTCAGCTAACTAGGACACAGCTTCTCTGTACATTAACTCATTCTGGGCTATCGATCGCTACAGCGACATTTCCGGTATCCCGAAGCTACCGTATGATCATTATAGCTTGTTTCAATATAACAACCGGTGTAACATTTAGATTGTACATATTTTGTCCACGATTCCGGTGACACTTTTCAAAATGGCGAAAGAGTGCCTAGTTACGAGTGATGTCGAGCGAAAAAAATGAAGAGAAAGACCGAAATTTTTCAATTTTTGATGATGTAGATAGGGGTATGGACATGGCCTGTGACCACCCTACTGCTCTTGAATGTATCCCAAGTAGATCTAGACATATTAGACGATGGGAGAAGTAGTTAGAAGGTTATTTCAGACATTAATTTAGCGAGAATGTAACATAGAATCAAAATACGAGATCGACAAGTAGATCTACACATCTCAGATGGTAAGTAGTGCAGAGCTAGACCTAGCCGACGGTGAGCTGGCCACAATCAGTGTCTAAAAACATCACATTACTTCTTTTTTCCTAAAAAACTCTGCATTTATGAAATTTTCATTCATTTAGCTATACTTTGAAACATATTAAGTATACGGAAGTACATGGAAATACTGTTTTCCATTCCATTTTACAACTAGACCCCCTTACAGACCAAGAACGGCGTTTTTAGTCCCGTTCGCTACCATACGTCCACGTTTTCCCGCGAGCACGGGAAGAGTTAAAAGAAACGGACCCCCAGTTACGAGCGAAATGACAAGTAAAATGTACTTCTCTTAAAGTAGAAGATCTTCCACCTATAAGAACTGTACATCCACCAACAAGTGGAGATGAAGATCTTTTTCTGTTCTAGGCCATACCATTATAGTCATGATGATAGATTGATGGGGACATGGACAACACCCACTGGGATGGGGAAAATCTGACATGTAACCAAAGAATCCAGTATGTGACAAGACTATGGATCTCTACGATGTAGAGAATATGGTAATAAAAATACAGCCAAGCAGATTATCTTACATCCTTCCAATGCTGTTAAATGTCACATAGGGCTCGCGTGGTAGTTCACAAAGTTTTCCTGTTTTCAGCGAGCTTTTCAACTTCAACAAGGGATTTTATGCCCACTAATTTGGCCTCTCTTAACAATATCCTCTTTAGAGTTTCATGTGGTTGATTTCTTTTTCTTCAGCCTGTTGTGTTCCACTTGATAGCTTGTTTTGAGATTCTCTGACTGTTTCTTATCATCACGTGACCAACATCAGCAGACTACAGGTGATGGGAAATGGGCATCCTCGATGCACACATCAAACCTCTCATTCCAAAATCTGTGTCTGCAAAGAACTGTCTTCAAACCATCCACCCAGGTGGCAGGTGGTGTTGAACAATCCCAGATTCCCAACAAAAAATGTCTCCTGGGTATGACAGAAAGTCTTAGGGAAAAAAAAAACCACCATGAAAAAGCCACAAGTAAAATGAAAATCATACAAATCAGGATGCTGCCTCATAAAAGGAATATGCAAGGTAGTATACCCCCTGGCCAACCTGAGCAAAAACCAGCTACAAGGGGTTCATTAAACATTCTTCTAGTTACCATTTCTGAACTCAGGCCAAAGGACTCAGAATGCAACCAAAAAAACCCCCAAAAAACAAAAACAGATTATTAAAAAACTCATCATCCCTGGAGACCACATCAGCAACTTGTGTTGTTGAGACCAGTGGAGTCTCCAGGCCGTACACAGGACAAGCCACTCTCAATAAGCACCTACACGGCGTGATCGTCGACCAAACTCTATACCACATGCAGATAAGAGAAGAAACTGAAATACAGCCTACTGGACTGCAATGCACTGAAAGATCTCCAGAAAGACATGCTTCCACCAAACTCCTCTTTCATCGACAATACTGTACAAAGATATCAAGCAACTGAAAAAAAGATCTGCACATTCTCCTACCCGACACAAAAAAAAAAAAAAAGGTAAACTTGTAAACCTGGGAACTGAAAAAAAAATCAAAGTTATAATCACACAGGGTGGCTGTCATTGTCTGACTTTCCTTAAAATGAAAATTCTCACCTCTAAAATATCTACGGTAACCTCATCAAACAAGTTAAGGTAGATGATGTCCTCAATGCTTTGAAGTGCTGATGGAGAGTAGTCATCATTTGGTATCCTGAATTAAAAAGTGATCATTAATACCTGATATTATTACTGATAATACCTGATATATTACTACCTGTAGGTGAATGACTGTTCACATTTGTTGTATTTGCACCAACATTCTCTGATTTACAGTACTGACCCATTTATCTGTTTTAAGATACGCTGTAGAAGTGATGATGGATTGTGCTAGAATGATAGCCAGGTTTATCAAGGCTAATGAGCCAAACTATCTTGTTATATGGAAGTGAATCATGGACAATAGGCAAGTCTGCACAAAAATCATTGGAAGCAGCAGAAATGTGGTTTATCAGAAGAATGTTGCGAATCCCCTGGACAGCAAAAATAACTAATGAAGAATGTATGAGAAGAGCTGGAGAGACAAAAAAACCTTGTCAAAAATGATAAGAGAGAGACAATGTACTTTCATAGGACATGCAATGAGAAGAGGGGGCATTGAAAATATTATAACAACAGGAAAAATAGAAGGAAGAAGACCAAGAGAAAGACCAAGAGAAATGATACTGGACAGTCTGACGGGATGGTGTGAAAGGATATCACCAACTGAGCTGATGACCTGCATGAAGGATCATGTACTCTGGAGAAGCATAACAGCCAATGCCAGTCAGCACAGCACCTGATGATGATGATGATAATGAGCTAAAGCTTGCCAAGATCTTGTCCTATCTCTAAAGCAAATGCTGAATGACTGTGACTGGGTGAAAGCTGTATGATGAAGGGCAGAATGTTAGACGGGCCTGTCTGCCCAATTCTTAACCCTCTGAAAATAAAGTATGTTCATTCATTCTTTCTTACATACTCCTAACAAGTATTAAGTATTCCTGGCAAACAAGGCAGGGTTTGTTGTGGTCCCCATGATGGTGGGGTGCTGCTTTTTGGGATCCATTCCAGATCTTCAAACTATGCTTCACAGTCTGTACCCAATCTGACACTAAGCTCGTGTTCCAAAAATCTTTATGTTCTTGGCTGCTAAAAACATTTTGCTCATTTTAATTAAATCATCAAGAACACCAACAATATAATTCTGCAAACTTTAAATGACTTTCTTCCCCTCTATGGTCTATATTTTGCTACAGGAATAAAGTACAACACCATATCATAAGAGACAATTAAAAGATAGTTTTCTTCCACTGTGTGTGGAATAAGATAAAAGAGATGATGACTGCAGTAAAACTTGTTCTAGTGATAAAGGTACATAGAGGTGAATGGTTCTGTTTTACAAAACGACAGAGGGAATGAGGAGAGTGAGAAAATAAAGACAAATAAGACAGATGCAATTTTTATTTGGGGGTTAATTTTTTACAATGCCATTTAAGTGGTTTCTGGTAGTGAAAGAGTTCTGGAGAAGATAATGCAACTGAAACTTATTTTCACTGGACCAACCATGTTTGTTCTGATGGAACAATTTATTGCTCTCTTTATTCAAATAACTACATTTTTCATCATCAGAGAAGAGGTACTGTAGGAAGCATATGTTCCTTGGTTCAAACCTCTCATGACTGTTGTTTCCTTATCATCATCATGTCATTCTTTGATCATATGTCATAACTGTAAAATCTGTTAGCATATGAAGGAAAAATACATATTTATGTGATCATCAGACTGTGGTCAAATTCACATGAGGTCACACACAAAATAAAATGGTGTTTAAAACTAATTGGATGAAAGGATGCAAAAATACTTAACCCTCACAACATGTAGGCTCAGTTCTGATATGAGAAATAAAACATACTACAAGACTCACTGGAGGATCAGCTCTAGTTCTTCGTTGAAACTGGGATTTGGTCCTTCACCACATCTGGTCCGAACCCGCGACCTCTGAAACATCACTTCGACAAACGGACATACAAGTTCCTGTCGGGAATAAATAATGTAAGAAAACATGTGCCAGGAAAATATGTCAACACTCATAATGACACATCCACAGCAGCTCAATATAGAAACAGGCAGGCAGAACAACATCAAAGACAGAAAAATAACCCGCAAAATCTAAGATCAAGGGGAGGGGGGGGGGAAGTAATCTTATCTTGTCTGTTGTTGTTTAAAGAAAAAAATGGCAGGAGACAAAATATCACACTTCTAGAGGTAAGTCTTTTTTCTGCCACATATTACATTTAAGTTATTTTCCACAGATCTATATCAGTTTTATGCCTGTCTGCACATTTTATAAATTACACTATTTTTAAAACTGATGATCTCATCAATATAATCTTGATTTCAAAATATTGCTTCCTGACTTTCTTCTAAACATATCCTACCAGTTAGGCTGCTTTTCAAACACTACAAGTTTGCTCAGTGAATATATTTTAGAGTCTGCATATCTGCTTCACTAACAGCATGCTGAATTTGACCTGGTGATGATACTGGTTATTATGACAGTAATAATACGCTCAGATCACACTATATTTGCACTGGTAATGATACCAAGGTGGATTACAATTTTAAAAAAAGCATTTAAACATGCCTTTCTAATTCTAACCCTGTTTTCCGCAAAAGCAGTTTCTGATTTACTCCAAACTTACATTGTGAGTGTCCCCTTTAGGTCTTCCATCTGGATCTCTGGCAGTCTGTCCTCCAGTTGTAGGGCTGTTAATTAAAAAGTGGGAAAGGAGTCAGAAACTACATTCTGAGAAGCCATCATCTTCACTTATTTTATGTCATACATGCATAAAATATTTGTTATTCATCATTTTCAATTTATGTTGTGTCATACACTAATAAAAACATCTGCAATCTATCATCATCATACTTATGTATGTCATGAAATATTTATAGTGTTTTATCTTAAATGTTTGTAATGCCACATATACATAAAGCATCTTCAGCCTCATAATTTTTACTTTTTGTCACATCACGTATACATAATGTATTTGTCCCCTAACTTCACAGCAAACAGAGTAATGGTAAAATCTTAACAGTAATGTACATGTAAAAAAGGTAAAATTCCCATTTCCATGCCATTAATGCATACTGGGGTATATGGTGTTAGGCCCGTATTTTCCATGACCTTCGGCACATGAAAGTGTGATGTGGTCAGTATCACGCCTGGCCGCTTTACCTTCCCAGATTTCTCTGGTACCCATTTTTAGAGGCCAGGTGAACCCCGGGGCCTTTCTGGTGTGTACTAGAACAAAATTACCACTGCTGGGACTGAACCCATTACCACTGGATTAGTAAACTGAGCATAATCTACATGTGGAGAAAAAAAAATTTGCTACTATCACTAATCTTGCTCAAAGGAAATTAGGACCCCCTTTTGTAAAGTTAACAATAATATCTAGTTTTTCAACTGGTGTACCACGAAGGATCCACAGTTGTGCCGCAGAAATCTGAAGGAATGTTTAATATACGTTTTTAAACTGATCAAATTTCCCTTTGAAAACTGATGGTGCACACTGGCATCTTTTTCACCTTGTTCACTGCATCATGTCTCAAAAAAAGTTTAAAACTGGTGGTTTCGTGTATGTTTAGCTAACAACTGATAAACAGAAAAAAAATCACAAAACAAGACTTCAAATTAATCCTTTTAAAAACTTCTCTTGAGTAAAATTTAGTAAAGATATATACTTAAACAAATATATATATACCTTTTCATGTTATACTTTTAAAACAGTATAAGAAATCATCAAATTCAAGTTTGGTAAAATCAATGTAGCCATTCATTTTTACTTTAAATTTTGTGAAAATTGCTCAAACAGTAAAAGAAGTTGCCAGTTTCAATTCTGTAATTTTTCACGCATCTGAAAGCTTCAATCCTGTTACTATAACTGAAGAGACTGTAATCTTTGTCAATGTTCAAGAAAATAAAAAAGAAGCTGAAAATATGCTCTGCCTCGGGTAGAGACGCAGCTAAAGTGTTATCTCTAAGAGACGCAGCTAAAGTGTTATCTCTAAGAGACAGAGCTAAAGTTTCTATCTCTCTGTTCAACAGAAGTCAGTTTTCTATCAAAGGCTCTCTAATATCTTTCGATCTGAGATCAAACATCTATATCTTTAACTTTAATCTAGGTACACTGGTCCATGATCTGGGGTTTGCTGTTCGAACTAGGGGCAGTTAAGCAGTAGCTGTTCATGTGATGCAGGTCAATCTTCAATGGATCAGCCAATGAAATGAACATCATAAATGAAACCATGTTATCATGTAACTGATTTTGATCTGAAATCATTTTCTGAAGTAACAGAAAATTCTTTTACTTTATATCCTGAATAAAATTCTGGGGCTTCCACAGAACTAGGTAAGAAATAAATTTTCATGTTATACAATCTGATCAATGAATGCATTACAAGTTTTCTGCTGCCTACCCCTAGATATCACTATCACTATGCAAAAGAATGAGTGATGTGCAAACTGTGGAAATATATCTATATAACAACAATGAAAGAAACACAAAATAATAAGAAAGAAATACACATCAAATGTGAAAAATAAATTAAGTTATATATAAATATAACATGTGATGAACAATAATTCCACCACGGAAATCATTTTATAAATTTTTATAAACCTTCATGCCAACTGGCAACTTCTCCCTTTAAAATTTGATAAAGGACATGAATCTGAAAAAGTCATAACAAAAATAAACAGATAACAGAATCTGTGAAAATCAATATTATTACAAAAGATAGTCACTGTCTCTGTAGTAAGCACAATCAGAATCCCTGAAATATGATTTAAAAATGATTGTTCTGCTCATTTTACTTAATAAGCTTGTAATCTGATGCACAATTTCATCTACAAAGATTGAAGCTTATAAAAACTAGACTGTAACACAAACTTTTTATTTGTAACAATATTACAGTGTAAAAAAAAAAAGCTGGCTGAAGGGCATTCATCTTGGAAATGAACAAATGAAGAAACAAGCTTTATTTTCAAAGGGTGAAGAACTGGAAGAAGGCCTGCAAGACATCGTTGATAATCTACAAATGGATGCATCAGCAGCAGGGTATCTTGCTTACAACTAAGAGGCCGACAGGAGAGCTGTTAGGGAGGCAAAGTTCTGCAAGGGACATGCAAATGACTGACTGAAGAACTGGACACACAGGTCATACGATATTCTGCCCCTTCATCATACAACTTCATTCAAACTTCAAACATTCAATTCAAATACATGTAGCAGCAAGCACATAAAAGAGTATAAGAAAAAAAATTTAAACTGGCAAAACTTTTACGTTCACTCTCTAATCCAAATATCTCATGGTATATAAAACTACTAAATACATGTTATATTATTATCATCATCACAGTCACACAACGTCACACAAGTTAAAATAACCATGTTAACTTTGGCACTGTGAGTCACAGCTAGTCAAAACCTTATCCTATTTCTATGCAGTGCTTCCAGTAATACTGACTGATTGACTGACATTCCTTTTGGGCCAACATTGGCTCATAGGGCGGAAATCATATCTTTCCATGTCTGACGACTCACCGTTGCCCGCTGTAGGTCTTGGATGGACTTGAATCCCAAAGTTGTACTCTCTCTCTAGTGATGGTTCTACATAGAGTCTCCCATGGCCTGCTTTGCTTTCTTTTGCCCTTCAGTGACCATGTGAGGGCCTGGCAAGGGAGTCTGGATTCGTCCATTCTGAGAACGCAGCCTAGATATGCCCAACGACATCTTTTGATATGTAGACTTGGTTCGATTCCTGTATTATTGACTCATTTGATTTAAAGTCAGACCATCTGATGTTCAATAGTCTATGGAGACATTTGTTCTCAAATGCAACAAGTCTTTGATTGAGTAGACCGGTTGATTTCCAACTCTCACAACCATATGTTAACACTGGGATCACACAGGAGTTTAAAATTTTAAGTTTTGTGACTTTGCTGAGCGTATTTGACTTCCAGATAGTAGACAGTTTATTGAAAGCATTGGAAGCCATTGCAATGCGGGACTTGATTTCTGGTGTTGTATTACTTGAGGTTGACAGTAATATGCTGCAGGAATACTAATGGTGTGAGAGATAAGGTGGTAAGAAGTCTGCTTCTTAGGTCCACTCTAGACAAAGAAATAAAAAGTCATCACAACCCATTCCCTATACTATGCCTTTCCCCCCTTTATCATCACTACACCCTAAGCCATCAAGAGCTTCAAGTCTGCCAAAGGGTGATAACTGCTAAAACAACAATGGACTACTTGTCTCTTGTGTTCTAGTTGCCATTTTCCAACTTTCAACTTGTTTTGTATTTAATTTTCAGTTTTTTTTTCTTTTTATGTATTGTCAAATATCAGTAAAATATTAATATTTGTGTTCCTTTGATCTTCAACAAGCCAATTTTGATACTCTAAACCAGTGTCAAGCTTTCATTGACAAGTTACATACATAAAATAAAACCAATTACCTGCTTCAATGAAAAAAAAAACTTATCCAAGTTACTGCAATTATCAGTTTATTTTAAATGATTTTTTAAAAGATAAAATTCACAAAACAACCAGTGGCCACTTTGCAAAGATGATAACAAAAAAAAAAACAACAACATTTGGTCAAATAAAATGACATTGTCTAATGAAAATTACTGACAAACTGGCAAGTCTTCACTTTTCAGAAACTGACAGGAAAGGGTCTTACTTCTATGAACTTGATTTCTTCTACTTACTGTGTAAGCTTCATGTAATTCTCCCTACTATCAGGTTAAAGGGTCTTACTTCTATGAACTTGATTCCTTCTACTTAACCTTCATGTAAATCTCCCTCCTGTCAGGTTTAAACTAGCAAATAAATATAATTAACTCTTTCCGCGCATTAGAAGAAACACGGACGTGTCGTGGTGTGCGGGAGTAAAAATGCGGGTCTTGGTCTGTTAGGGGGTCTAGTTGAAAAATGGGATGGAAAACAGCATTTCCATGTACTTCCATATACTTTATATGTTTCAAAGTATAGCTAAATGAATGAAAATTTCATAAATGCAGAGTTTTTTAGGAAAAAAGAAGTAATGTGATGTTTTTAGACACTGACTGTGGCCAGCTCACCATCGGCGAGGTCCAGATCTGCCCTACTTACCATTACTTACCATCTGAGATGTGTAGATCTACTTGTCGATCTCGTATTGTGATTCCGTATTGCATTCTCGCTGAATGAATGTCTGAACTAACCTCCTAACTACTTCTCCAGTCGTCTAAATATGTCTAGATCTACTTAGAAAACATTCAAGAGCAGTGGGGTGGCCATAGGCTATGTCCATACCCCTATCTACATCATCAAAAATTGAAAAATTTCCATGCTTCTTGTCCTTTTTCTCGCTCGGCATCGCTCGTAACTAGGCACGCTTTCGCCATTTTGAAAGTGTCACCGGAATCGTGGACGAAATATGTACAATCTAAATGTTACACCGCTTGTTTTAATGAAACAAACAATTGTCACTAAAATGACCATACGGTAGCTTTGGGACACCGGAAGTGTCGCTATATCGACCATATGCACAGAAAGAGTTAAACTACATGTTTAAACGTGTTAGCTATGTTGCACTTTTGTACACATAATTTATGTTACATATGACAGATGCAGCATTTTTTAAACTGATGTGAATGTTTAAAATTTTCTCTTCTAAAAAAACACCATGAAAACTTCACTGCTGCTCATTATTTATTGAGGAATCATATCTTTGTGGTTTCCAGGAATCATTCCTTGAGGTGTCCATGGAAACAAAAGGCATAAAGAAAAAACTCTAAAACTGACCTAGTGTTCAGGTATCCTTGTTACTCCGCACCTCGTCTTTCTTGTACTTTGTGGAGTCTTAACCTAAATATTAAATTCTACATGCCTATGGGTACATTTCACCTGTTATCCATGTTAGTTGCTTGGTTTCCAGGAATGTTCATGTTAAATTTTTATTAAGTTAATATGTACAATATGACAGAGAGATACATTAGACAAAAGTCTTAACTGGCACCTTTGTGATAGTTTTCGGATGGGAATGAAGCTTGCTCTGATAATGTTAATGAGAATCTTGACCTCCTTTCCCAGACCTGTTGCTGCCACCTTCTTCCGCTCTTTGCGGACTGGTTTTAGAGGACGCCTTGGCTCCAGCAAATGTAAAGAGGTTAACATCCTGCGTTAAAAAGAAATGACATGAGCAACAGAATCATATTAGTCTGAGATGAAGACCTACAGACATGAAAAGCACAAACTGAAAGTCAAAAGAAAGAAAAAAAAACTGGGACAATCTTTGAAACACTTAAATCATTAACTTAAAGCATATAATGAAGTGGCATTTTGTTGTGAATAATCTGTAGTCTACAAGAAGTGCTAGTGAAAGTAATGATAATGATGATCAATTGGTTGAATTGAAACTTGACACCTTAAATTGGGTACCACATCCTCATTGATCATATCCTGTAGGGTTTTCTGGTGTGAAGCAAATCTATATTGAGCCAATATACGGTCTTTAATCTGAAAGGAAAAAAAACAGCTTTTCATTTTAACCTGTCTCATAAGACTCAACTACAAAAGCTTGATGCAAGTTTGGATTATAAAAACTGACTTGTTTAAGGAAATTTTTGATGAAGGAACACAAAATATTCATATATTCCTCTTCCAAATGTAACTGACAACATATTTTTTTAAAAATCACAGGTCTTAGTTAAAATTTTATAGCTGCTTATTAATTTCTTTATCTTCTTCTGCAATCATTAGACTTGAGTACAGCTGAAGCTGGTAGTGATCAGCATGAGGCTGTGAAGATAAAGTCTGTTGGACTGGCATGAGATCAGTCATGTGTGCTTTTTATATTTATCAAATTTTTATGCTCGTACAGGTGTTGGAAATAACTGTCTGGCTTATCTTGAGCTCACTGAATCTTGTCTTGTCTTGTGCTATCTCCCTGTAACTGTGAGCTGGTGTTCTTTGCAGCGGATGTTATAGAGATGTTGAAGTACAGCACTGTATCTGTGTGGGAGCAGGCTATTGGCAGCTACTTTTTCAGTCCTGGGGTACAGCTAAAAAGCAGGAGGTGTGCAATGCTTCTTTAGCATTCTCCACCACCATGGGGAGTATAGCAATCCCTGCCCCGTTAGCCAGGCTAGGCCTGTTACTGGGGATACCAATGGAGAGGTGGGACAAGGTGGTCAGCTATGATTCACTAACCCTGATGCTAGCATATCAGCTATGGGTCGCTGATTGGACAATGTCTTCACCCCTGAGCTCAATGAATAAATGATGTGCCTCAATCTTCCACAAGAGTCTAAGCTAAAAACCTGCTCTTCTCCGTTGAGCTGTTGGTAGATGGTCAAAGTGATCAAAGTATGCTTTCTCTCACTTGTTTCTCACACTTCATAAATATCTTGCTCTCCTGGCATATTACACTGGAACCTGACAGACAAAGTTTATGCCCTCTTTCATAAACCTGTCTGCCATTTCACTTTAAAAGAAAGATGTAGTATCATAAGCAGTGAAAAAATAATCACACATTTTAGATGACACTTTTCTAGGAATGTATCATTAATGAACCTCAAGCAAGGAAAAAAAGTGCTGAGAATGTCAGAAACAGAAACAAAAAATTGCCAGTAATGCCATGCTCACCTTCTGCTGATACATATTAACCTGTGCTCTATGCAAGTCAAGGTCACCTGTAATTTGTGGTAACTGTGTCTCCTCTCTTTTCTTTCTCTCATATTCCTAAAGAAAATTTTCAATGAGAAACAATTTTACAATTTTTTTTTTTAATCACACAGAGTGGAGAAACCTAGCAAATTTTTACTAATTTCCTTCTCAAAACATTTAAAGGAAGTTTTATAGTTTTTTTTTAGCTTTTTTTTTTTGTTGAAGCTTCCAGTATTTTTATTTCTTTGCTTGTACGAGGGAGAATCAAAAAGTAAAGCAATTTGAAAATTACACAGTAGCCACAACAGATAGAAGCTGATGCTATACAACACATTCATTAAGGCTGATGGATAGTTCAAACACACATGAATTGTTAAGCCAGTCAGCTGTGACAAGCCTAACGTGGCTTTGCTGTTCAGGGCATACGGAAGTACATGGCAGTGATGTGGCAGACAGACTTGCTGGACAGGCTAAAATAAATGGCAGACTGACAATGGATGGGGGGGGGGGGATTGCTAAGGCTGTGTTGGGCAGACTGAAGGAGAAAGAAGAGTGGGAATGGAAGAACAATGTAGCTATAAAGAGATTGTTGGACAAAGTAAAGGTGCTGGCAGGAAATCTGAACTGTGTGGCAGAAAAAATATCATAAACAACCAACATTTGACAGGAACTATTAGCAAACAAACTCTTCAATGGACGCTGTGGCATATGGCTGAGAATATATGGGGTTGTTCAGAATGCAGTGAAGCCGAAGTCTTAATTTTTGAACTCTGAACATGCACAGAGCTCTGCCTTAATTTAGCTGAAGTCAAGGTCAAACAGACATGAATGCTCTGCCGTGGGAGTGACCCACTGTTGAAAACGTGAAATTTCTTTGGGCAGAATGAATGAAACCTACTGAAATTCACCATGGCATACTATCTCGTTATGAGAGTGAAGACAGTATGACTCAATGAAAAGTTTACGAATGTTCAGAAAAGTGTAAAGTGAGAAGAACAAGTGTAACTAATGAAGCTTAATCTGATTAGTCATCATTATTGTTGTCGTCGTCATTGTCGTCATCATCACTCACATTGACAGGGTGCAAGTCTTGATCAGAGTAGACCAACAGACTATATTGTCTAATGTCACTGCACATTTGAATCAGCTATGGATCGGTGCATGCCATAATGCATAATGACTTGGAGTTACTGTAAAGTCTGTGCAAGACAAGCACCTAAACATTGAGTTACCGTAAAGTCTGTGCAAGATAGGCACCTAAACATGGAGTTATCGTAAAATCTGTGCAAGACAGGCACCTAAACATGGAGTTACCATAAAGTCTGTGCAAGATAGGCACCTAAACATGGAGTTATCGTAAAGTCTGTGCAAGATAGGCACCTAAACATGGAGTTACCGTAAAGTCTGTGCAAAATAGGCACCTAAACAGCTTTACTGATCAGCCCAAGCAGCAGCTTGTGGAGCTATGATCCAATTCTTGAAATGTTATGGAGAAGATCCAAATATTTTGGAGCAAAAGAAGATCCAAATGTTTTGGAGCAGAAGAAGATCCACATGTTTTGGAGCAGGAGAAGATCCAAATGTTTTGGAGCAGAAGAAGATCCAAGAAAAAATTCAAACAACAGCCTTTCACCAAGAAAATCACACTAACCTTCTTTTGAGATATAAACAGTCATATTCTGGTGCATGTACAAGAACACAAACTGTTACCAGTGCAAAGAGAAAATGAAACTAGTAATTTGAAGTTAAAAAAAAAAAGGAATACTATCAAGAACACCACGACAAATGCATGTCCTCATGCAACAGCTGCAATAATGGAGGCAATGCTACAGTTGCAGTCTGAATGTCTTCCTTATTCCCCCTTAAAGTCCTGAAATGATGCTATGTCACTATCATATCTCCAGTCCACTTAACTCTTTCCATGCTGGAGGGAAAAATGCAGACATTCCCTTCTGTCCAGACAAAAAAGCGCGAGTCTTGTTATGTATAGGGGATAATTTTTAACTAATTATTTCCACGTTAAAAGCATGCGTATTATGCCTCCAAATAACTATAGATGTAAGATTTCATAAATGAAGAGTTTTTTTTTTTTGAAAAAAATGTAGTGTGATGGTTTTAGCTGATAATTTTGTATTATTGTCCATCGGTTAGATCTAGGACTGGCATCGATCGACTAGTGATGTGTAGATCGACTGTCATTTTATCCGATCTCGTCGTGTGATTATGTTGCATGTTCACTTTAAAATAAAACCTGAAATAACCTTCTAACTACTTCTCCAGTCCATCTAATAGTCTAAATCTACTTGGGGTACATTCATGAACAGTGATCTAGTCATAGGGGGACATGTTTGCCTCCGAAGTCACACAAAAATTGATTTTTTTAGATCGAAACACTATATTTTGACCCCTGTTGTTATGATGCTTTAAAAATGGTGACAAAGGTCACTAGACATGCGTACTAAACTGTTTATAATAAAAAGTTACACCGCGTTTTGAATAAAACAAAGTTAGGGTCCCTATTGGGACCTTGGCAAAAACTTGACAATGCAGAAGGGTCTCAACTGGGACCCGTGGCATGGGAAGAGTTAAAGAAGTTCTATGCAATCACAAATTCACATTTGATGATGAAGTTAAGGAAGTGGGACAGATCTGGATTCAGAAGCAGTTGAAATGCTTCTTACCCCAAAGAAAGTACAAGTCAGTCAAACAAAACAAGAAGTACACCAACCTGCAGGGGGACTACGCGGAGAAATAATATAAACATTATGCTCATTTGTTTACAATTACCGGTACTAAAGGGTACGCCGGCTTTACTTTTTTCCCTTCTGTAGATCACCTTTCCCAAGTGATTCACATGTAAGTCCTGTAATGTGATATATGCCAATGTATGCAAACGATGCAGGATAACTTATATTTGTGAAACTGATCTCAGTTGACTGCATGCAGAAACATCTGTATATTACCAAGCATGCTTAGAAACCAGTTCTTAATCATTTCAATGGCCCCAACCATAGAGGCAAATCTGATTTTCTGGCAACAGCCATCAAACAATGTCACACTGATGACAGAAGCCGTCTAGTACTTAAGAACTACTATATTCAGGAATATGGGACGCTGGCACCATATGGTTTGAACTCACAATTCAGCTACACCTAACATTCCCCTCTTCCATAATCATATTCCCTCTGCACTAAGTTCCATTTCTTCCTCATTTGTAACTCATAGTTCTGAACCTCATCACAGCATCACATTATAACCCCTGTACCCCAACTATAATCACCTATTCGACTTTCTTCCGGTTAGATTACCAATGTATCACCCTCTCCTCTTTCCACGGTTCCCCCCACCTCATTTACGACCCATCACACATCACAAGTTTCCGTTTAAACATTCTCTACACTCCATCATGCACACTTCTGAACACAGCCTCTTACAAGTCACAACTAAGTACTCCATTCATTTTATTTTATTCTATTTTTTCCATTCCTATTTTTTTACATAGTATTCATGTGAATTTATATTTTATCTTTTTTTTTTCTATTTCTTCATCCTGCGTGTTTTTGTATGATTAAGGTTCACACTGAAACGTCACAACCGTGTGCTCATTAAGTAATAAAACTGTTCCTACTTTTTTCATAGTTTATGCATCTTGTATACATTTTGCATACATCAAGCATGTGGTCCATCTGCTGGTGGATTTACTACAGGATAATTCTAACAATCCTTTCATCGGCATCTCAAGTCCTTTGCATCAGTCCTTGCAGCGTATTTACTTTCTGAATGTAGACTTTTTTCCCCACAAATAAATTTCTCTCTTAAACACTCTGGTCTGTCTCTGCCATATTTTAAAATGTATTTTCTTCTTTATTATGGCTCTTGTTGAAGTATTCTCTTTTTCCCTCATTTATTTCTCACTTATTTCAATTTTTCTGTTCAGTATTTTCTATCTTGCATTCTGCAATTTTCCTCCCTGCAATTTCACACTCAAATATTCCTTATTTTTCCTTTTCAAAAAGTTAAAACACCTTCACATTTATCTTTTACACACTATTTATTATCAACCTGTTTCATCCTGAAAGACCCATCATTGTGGAGCTCCATCTTGCTCTCTCTCCTTATTTATTTTTAAATAAGTAATATGTTCATAATCTGCTTTATCTCGGCAGCTACATAGAGCAGGATGGTGACACCAAAAAAGAGGAAGTTAGAATTCGAATTACAAAAGCAGCACTGACCTTCAAGAATCTTGAGAACTTATGGCATTCAAAAGTTCTAAGCACAAAAACCAAATAAAGATTATTCAGTTCAAATGTAATATCATTTATGCATATGAAAGCTGGAAAACAGCTAAAGAAATAGACAAGAAATGAGACTGTTTCGGAAAAAAGATGGACATATGTCGGTCATGTGCTGAGAAGAAACAACCAGAGAATCCTAAAAGCTATCAAGTGGAACACAAAAGGCTGAAGAAAAAGAGGTTGACCACGTGAAACTCTAAAGAGGACATTGTTAAGAGAGGCTGGTTTAGTGGGAATAACATCCCTTGATGAGGCTGAAAAGCTCGCTGAAAACAGGAAATCTTGGCAAGCTACCATGCGAGCCCTATGTGACATTTAGTGGCATGGGAAGGATGTAAGATTTATAAGAATATTTTCAGCAGTGAATAATACACATTTATGAATTGTGATGTTACATTCTGACCTTAAATATGTCTTTTGGCAGTTCCTTCTCAAAAGCAGGCACCATCTGATAACCTTTGAATAAAGGATGCTCTGTGTTTCGCAGCTCAATCATTTTGAAGCGCAGATTTTTCTCCATATCTTCTGCACTGGTAAAATCAAATTCCTGCTGCAATGGCTCCAGTCGAAAGTATTCTCGAGGTTGGAGAAGGCTTTGGTCAGAGCCCTGCAAAAGTCAACATAAACCTGTAAGTGCTGGTATAAACCCAGCTACACTGTGTTTGCCACAAAGCTAAATGAACATGTTAATATCAGGCTGAGTGAAGAAATGGTGTAGCAGATGAATAACCTGTTTCATCTCTAAAATTTAAGCTCTTGAATATAAATGACACTAAGACTTCATTCTCCATAATACTAAATGTGCATCTAGCATGTTTATAGCATGAGGACTTAAGAGGACTAGAGGCTGAAAAAGGGAGATAAAAGCAGGGGCAAAAAAAAATGTAGAACCATTTCACTTCTCCCAGCGTGCTATCAGATCTTGTCATGTATAATATTTAATAAGCTAAAACCATTTTTTGAATGCAAGAAGACCTACCAAGAGGATTTCTGAAAGAAAATAAATTTCAAGAGATCAGATATTTCTGTTGTGACAAAAAAAAAAGCTGAGAAAAGGCTGGGGAAAGTGAGCAAGAACTATATATTTTCACTGACCTTGTAAAAGCATAACCATACTACAAGAACTTAATACTGAAGAAGTCTGGCTAGAAAAGAGGATTAAACAGAGAAAACTTAAATATTTTGGACACATTAAACCATATGATAATTTAGAGAAGACCGCCTTGGTATAATGGGAAAAAGAAAGATAGGAAGACCAAGGCAAAGATGGCTGCAAGACATCATTGATAATCTGCAAATGGATGCATCAGCAGCAGGGCATCTTGCTTACAACTGAGAGGCCTACAGGAGAGCTGTTAGGGAGGCAAAGTTCTGTAAGGGACATGCAAATGACTGAGTGTGAAAGCATATGAAAGTGTGATGGAAACAGTCTCTTAGAAATTATGCAGGAGTATGGCGTATCAGCAATACCTTAAATCTGAGCAGATTTTATATGGAATATGCATGTAACACAGTAATAAAAGAAAAAAAAAAGGTAAAGGTAGTCCTGACATGCCTTAGAGGCACTTAGTGCTCCCTTTTTTCAATTAAACAAAAGATTTAAAACAAGGAAAAGCCCTCTCTTCAGTACTTTTTAACCTAGTTCTGATAAAAATAGTAAGAATAATAAAACAAGAAAGCACACTATGTGAACATGGAAACATACAGTACTTTGGTATGTGAATGACACTGATCAAGTCAGCAGAATAACATAAGAGATCTTACATGTTTTTCTACACATAAAGGAAGCTACACAGAAAGTGACCCTGACAATCAACAAAGAAAGGGAGAATATATTATGGTCATCACAAAAAGCGATATGGTTAGGAGCTTACAAACATCTAGACAGTGAAGTCTGAAAGAATGTCAATAAGTTTTGAAAATTCAAAATGTTTGTGGAAGGTAATGATGGGACATGATAAAATTATTCTGAAATCTACATGGTTCAGAAAAAGAAGTCCAACAAAGCAAGACGAAAAAAAAAAACAACTACAATGTTTTGAGAACAGAAGAATTTTCAGCCCATCCTAGGAATATAACAAAATAATCTTGAGAATCAGAACTAACAGAGAAATCTATAGCTATGAAGAATAACTAATTACCTCCATTGTGAAAGCCAAGAGATTACAAGGGCCAAATCATGAACAAAGAAAGAATGAGAGCTGCCAGACTAAACTTACATACACATGAGATAAAAGAAATAAGACTAAGGGTGCAGACCACAGCAAAGATGGAAAGACAATGGGAAGAAGACATTAAGGGAAACTTGGAGACAAACAACCAGAGAGGATAAAGCCTGGGACAGAAATGAATAGAGATTGACTGTATCTACATTTCATCTATTTTCAGATAAATGGATATAATCATTATATTTGCTAAAGGGAGTTAAGTATTTTGCCAGTTATTTCCCTTCAAAGAAATTTGTCACATTAGAAAGAGATCACATACAATATATGAAAAGTGGCTTCACTCACACTCAGCATGTACACAATGTCTTTATTGTTTGGATCATTAGGATCAAGCCTGGATTCCTTGAACCAGTGCAGCAACTTCTCCAGATTACCCACACCAGTTGCACCAATAGCTACAAACGGATCTAGTTTCTTCATCTGCCTGCAACAACAGAGTTAAAAAAAAAACCTTGCATAAAATGCAATGTCTGCCATACTATAGATTTTTTTGTGTGAATTAGAAGTAAAAATAAAATGAAGGTATATTGCACTATATAAAGTAGTAGTGATCTTGTCATATTCATTTCTAGATTATAGGAGACATCCACTCTGTCCCCAAGCCTCCAATGAACCACGGGCAGCCAGATCCTCACTCACTACAACTGCATTTCTCTCTGGAAGCAAATGCTACAGCCATCTGGTGAGTGAGACAAGCTGTGCCACAACAGTATGGTAAAGGAAGAAAGGGATCAATGTGATTCTAAAATGGTAATATTTATTGAAAAAAAAACCTGTAGTGTAGCTCACTGGATAGTTACCCACCTTCTCATGTGCTCCAGTGGGAATTAAACTTCAGCATGTACCACCAAGGACATTATCATCATCATCCTCAAGAGCAGACCACTCAAAGATTGTAATACAAATGAGAACAAGACTAATATCTTCTTGAACATACATTTCATTTTTCCAGTCACTTAATTTTTATAATCAAAAGTTAGTGTATATAATATTAACTTCTCAAATTTTCTGTCCTCTGATGACATAAAACCAAAATCCAACACAAATAGGGAGTCACCTCATCACCATCACTGAAGATAAACTATGTCACAACAGCCTGCTGAATGAGGTCAATGTGGTCTCTGTGATGATGCAGCTAAATGACTGGGCAGGCATATGAATGTTTTTTTTTATATATATATATCACAGAAAATGTGGAAAGCCATGGCAACCAT
This sequence comes from Achatina immaculata, assembly GCA_009760885.1. Classification (NCBI taxonomy): domain Eukaryota; kingdom Metazoa; phylum Mollusca; class Gastropoda; order Stylommatophora; family Achatinidae; genus Lissachatina; species Lissachatina immaculata. Next base: position 63,326,170 of record CM019720.1, on the reverse strand, counting down.
CTGTCATTGTCCTCAGTCTGCACAGTGCAAGTGGCTGATTGTTAACTTGGGGAAAAGTGCTGACTACACATAGTTCTTCTTCTTCTTCTTCTTCCTCTTCAGTGTTCAAGTTCTTGGTCATGCTGAACCAGAAGCCCAGCCACCAGGATGAAGTCCACAGTCTTCTCCAGGTCCTCCCAGCATCCCCAGTCTTCTCCAGGTCCTCCCAGCATCCTCACAGTCTTCTCCAGATCTTCCCAGGATCCCTAGTCTTCTCTAGGTCTTCCCAGTATCCCCACAGTCTTCTCCATGTTCTCCCAGCATCCCCACGGTCTTTTCCAGGTCCTCCCAGTATCCCCACAGTCTTTTCCAGATCTTCCCAGCATCCTTAGTCTTCTCCAGGTCTTTCCAGCATCCCCACATTCTTCTCCAGGTCTTTCCAGCATCCCCAGTCTCCTCCCAGCATCTCCACATTCTTCTCCAGGTCCTCCCAGCATCCCCACAGCTTTTACCTTAGGTCTGAACCCTGTAGCCACATCTGGATGTGCAGATCTGTAAGAGTTGGGCATTCTTGGAGAACGTGTTCTGGAGTCTGTACTCTGTCCCTGCAGAGGCATTCGTCTGTATGTCTGTAGTTAAAGAACTGTAAGGAAGGGGTCTGGATACAATTTTTAGTCTGTGTTTATGGCACCCATTGACCTTAATCTGACCATAATCATCGTGATGAAAAAAGAGTTGTGTGCTCATCTTACATCATTCTTATATCTTACATCCTTCCCGTGCCACTAAATGTCACATAGGGCTCGCACAGTAGCTTGCCAAGATTTCCTGTTTTCAGCAAACTTTTCAACCTCATCAAGGGATGTTATTCAGGTGTCTGAAGGGTGAAGTGGTTAGTGCACTGGTGTCTCATGGCAAGGTTGGAGTTCGAATCCGGCCGGAGGCACTCCAGTCACCCAGCTGTAGAAATGGGTACCCGACTTCTTCTGGAGTTGGGGAAGGAAAGGTGGCCAGGCGTGATACTGACCACATCACCCTCTAGTGTGCTGACAGGTCAAGGAAAATATAGGCACTAACACCATATCCCTTGTGCCTCTAAGGCACGACAGGATTACCTTTTGTGTTCCACTTGATAGCTTGTTTTGGGATTTCTTACATCATTCATAAAATGAAAATAAAATTGATGAAAGATTTTAAAATTGAAAAAAAAAAAACAACAGCATATAGACAAAAGCTGAGGGTATAAATCAGGATGAATACAACACATACATAGTGTGTACAACATAGTATGTCTTTATTGTTAGGAAAGAGGAATATTCATAATACGTACATCGCAGCCTGAAAGCCTGGACCAAATTTTTCTGAAGGGACCAATGGAAGGCCATCATCTCCCACTCCCCACGCTATGCTAGAGTTCAGCGTCCCAGAGGTCATCAAGATTACAGGGTCGGGCTTAATGCCTTCAAATGTGAAGCTAATACCTGGGAATTTATGAGTCGTAAGATGTTAATTTAAATAACTAAATTATTCTCATCAATATATATCCAGTTTGTGTTATGAATTTTGTTGTTTACTTACACATGTGTTTTAAAAAGAGGAATTCTGTTCTTTTAGCTATAAAAATTTAATTATGTGTTATAGTACTTTAACAAATGAATTCTGGTTATGTTAGAACATTTAAAATGAATAATTCTTGTTACATCTCTATATTAAAAGAGAAATTCTGTCCAATGATCTAAATCATGGTTTTTAAGAAGAATAAAAAAAAAAGGAAGTGCTACATATTTAATTGTTTTATACTATTATAAATTATGCCAAGTTAATTACATCAGAATATTTTAGAAGAAAAAATCCTGTTTATTTACTTGTGTTATTATAAAACATTTAAACAGATGACTTGCTATTATATAGTACTTAAATGAATAAGTCTATTTATTTATTTGTGTTAAAAGGGGGATTCTTTTTATTTATTTATCTGCAACATTAAAAAAAGTTGCTTATTTATTGGTGCTAAAATATTTGAAAAGAAGAATCCTGTTTATTTTCATTATAAAATTTTTAAAAAGTAATATCTGCTGTTATATTTCTTTCCTTCTATCTAAACACTGTGAGATGAAGTAGTTTTCCTTCACCAAAATTTACAGTCTACATTTTAATATGAATTGATACTTTCTCATTTCTTAAATCAGAAAACAGTTTATCCAAATATACACTGAGCTCTAAAAATACTTTCGAGAGATAACAAAAAGATTGTCACTGCATAAGTAAGTGTGAAAATTAACCTGACAGGCAGACATTGAAAACTGAGACCGTTATTCCTGATTGGCTAGTGAGCTTCCACATTCTCCTGGAATGTGGAGTTCATCATTCACCTGCATCTTTCTTTCTATCACATCCACGAAAGAACAGTTATCCGGACCAACGAACTAGAGTTGACCGAGACCATGTTACACTTTTATAATAGTGACAGATTAAGCCTGGCTAAAAGAACAGGACTCATTAGGCCCCCCCCCCCCCCATGGTGGTGGATTCTGCCGAGAAGCATGCATTTTGGGTCCATTTCAATCCCAGTTTGATATGATTCTAGTGTTTAAACACCTTAAAGCATATACAGATCAGAACATCCTGCGTGCAGTTGCAGGAAATCAAAACATATCATGATGGTCTCTGGATACAAAACTAACTACCGGCCAGACAGGAGGGGAGTTCAGACACTAGATAATATATTCTAAAACTATCTGATGTATCACATGTATTTAGTATATTTATGTACTAAATGTGTGGATCACAGGTTGAATGTAAAAGTTCTGTCTCTTTAAATTTTTTATGCCATGTTCTTTGTATATATATTCATCATAATCAGGTGCTGCGCTGACTGGCGATGGCTATTGTGGTTCTCCAGAGTACACGATCCTTCATGCAGGCCATCAGCTCAGTTGGTGATCTCCTCTCACACCATCCCGTCAGACTGTCCAGTATCATTTCTCTTGGTCTTCCTCTTGATCATCTTCCTTCTATTTTTCCTGTTGTTATAATATTTTCAATGCCCCCTCTTCTCACTGCATGTTCTATGAAAGTACATTGTCTCTCTCTTATATTTTTGACAAGATTTTTTTGTCTCTCCAGCTCTTCTCATACATTCTTCATTAGTTATTTTTGCTGTCCAGGGGATTCGCAACATTCTTCTAATAAACCACATTTCTGCTGCTTCCAATGATTTTTGTGCAGATCTGCCTATTGTCCATGATTCACTTCCATATAACAAGATAGGTTCAATTTTAGGACTCGTTTTCTAACATTCATTGATAAGGATGTGTTGGATAATATGTTTTTCATTCTCTGAAATGCAGTATTTGCTTGGCCTATTCTGTTCCTAATTTCTGTTCTGCATTTCTCATCTGAAGTTATTACTGCTCCAAGGTATTTGAATTTCTGCACCTGCTTTAGAATAGTTCCGTTTGATTTTATGCTGCATGTTGTGGATTCTGTTTCTTAGATATAACCATAGTCTTTGTCTTTTTGATGTTTAAAGTAAGGCCTTTCTGTTCACTTTCTTTGGTGGCTTTATCCAAGAGATTTTGCAGGTCTTGTTGGTTCTCAGCTATCAGTACTGTGTCGTCAGCATACTGAAGGTTGTTAATACTGTATCCTCCAATTTTTATGCCTGCTTCTGTGATGATCGTTCTTAGAATATTCTCGCTGTACAGAGAAAAAAGGTTTAGAGATAGTACACATCCTTGTCGCACCCCTTGTTTTATAGGTTGATATTTTCCAGTTCTATTTTCAACTTGAATTGCTGTTTCTTGCTGCCAGTACAGATGTTTTACAATCCTCAGGTCTTTGCCGTCTATACTGATGTCTTCAAGCATTTTAATAATTTCATTATTTTCACCTTGTCGAATGCCTTGGTATAATCAATGAAGCATAAGTAGAGATCTTTCTGTACTTCTAAAGCTCTTTCTGTTAGTGTTCGTAAAGCATAAATGGCATTGTGTGTTCCCTTTCCTTCAACAAATCCAAACTGTTCATCTGCTATTTCCATTTTTATCTTTTTCCTTGTTCTTCTCATAATGATTCTCAGAAGTAGCTTCATTATGTGACATGAGAGGCTGATAGTCCGGTGGTCATCACATTCCTTTGCACCTGGTTTCTTTGGTAGTGCTATAAATGTGGATTTAAGCAAGTCACTGGACATATAACCACCGTTGTAAATGTCATTCAGTAACTTGGTTATTATTTTTATTCCTATCTCCTCTAGCACCTCTATTTCTTCTATTGCTATATTATCAGGCCCAGTCGCTTTTCCTTTCTTCATATGTTTGATAGCATCTATGATTTCATCTTCAAGTATTGGTGGTCCATCATAGTTTTCATTATCTGGTGTTAATTCTGGTCTTTCTCCTCCATATAGCTCACCGATATACTCTGCCCACCTGTCCACAATGTCTTCTTTTCCCATTAACATTTTACCTTCTTGTGATTTCAGGCATCCTGTGGTATATTTTGTTTTCCTGCCTGTGATTTCACTAATTCGTTTGTGCATGTTTTTGCTGTCTTTATTATATATATTATATATTATTATATTATATATTATTGTATATATATTACTATCTGTATTAAACTGAACAGCTGTGACAGAGTGAAACTCAAATGATGATAGATGAAATGTTAGGCAGCTCTGTATGCAAATTCTTCACCCTTTGAAAATAAAGTTTATTAGTTCAGTAGTATAGGTAAAGGTAAAATTTCCTGTTTCCATGCCATTAAGGCATACTGGGGAATACGGTGTTAGGCCCGTATTTTCCACGACCTTTGGCACATGAAGGTGTGATGTGGTCAGTATCATGCCTGGCCGCTTTACCTTCCCAGATTTCTCTGGTACCAAATTTCCGAGGCTGGGTGAACCCTGGGGCTGTATTGGTCAGAAAAAAATCCCGCTCAGCTGGGGATTCAAATCCTCAACCATTCAGTTGCTGGACAAGTGCTCTAACCACTACGCTAGCCAGTCCCCTTAGTTCAGTAGTAGGTGAAATATATATGGTTCACCAATTACACTCACTGAATTCTGTTCAAATTTTGTACAGTGAATCTCATTTCTCTGTAGTTGTAAAAATTATGTGTTTATAAGTGTTAGCCTGTCCTGCTATTTTGGATGCAACTTACCGCTGCCAACTCCCTCATGGCTGAATGCAATCTTTTCAAAAGAACTAAACTCAATGCTGTCCAAAATAACATTCTGTGAAGTGACAGCAGATTCTGGAATAGCTGCATACAGCTCTGCCAGCTTTCGGCCGCTGCCAAATCCAGAGGTCTCATAAATCTACAGAATAAAAAGAATTGTTTTTATATGCAGAGTTGGAAGAAAATAACAGAAACATGATAAATAATGAAGAGAAAATCTGTATCAGATGGAAAGAATACTTTGAAAAACTACTAAACTGTGATGAGCTTATAAACACATTACTATGCGAAGAAATACAGACTTGTGAACATGAAATAGAAGAACCAGACTTAGAAGAAGTCATCTCCAGTATCATGTTTCTACGAAATAACAAAGCAACGAGCTCAGATGGAATTGCTGCAGAACTGATTAAGGAAGGAGGTCTAAATTTACATGAACAGATACATGCACTATTACAACAAATATGGACATAAGAAAAACTCCCTAGTGAATCGAGAGAATCATTACTGATCTCAGTATTCCAGAAAACTGATAGGAGCAAGTGTGAAAAATACAGAGGAATATTCTTACTACAAACAAGCTACAAAATACTATCTATTATACTTTTAAATAGATTAAAACCATACAGGGAGAACATACTGGGAGACTATCAAGCAGGTTTTAGGAAGAATAACACATCTATGAAGTATAAACAAATGGAAAACTTTATATGCTCTTGCTGTGCCTGTGACATTTGTTTTTTTATTTATATGTAAATAAAAAAAACAAAGCTAGCAATCCTAATTACTGATGCTCTTTACTGTGGGAGACAAGTAATTCTAAATTTGCCTCATGAAGCTGTGATGGCTGTGCTTCAGGAAGCACTGTTTTGAAAACTCTGATCTAGAGCTTGGTAAAGAAATGAAAAGAAGCTTTAAAACATTTACAGAAATGAACTTCACCAACTGTTCAGCTGTTTTTTTGTTTTTTTTTGCAGTCAGTAAAAACTATTTGGTTTAGTTCAAGTGTTCTGTGCAAAATATCTAGTATGTATATAGTAAAATATCTAGTATTTTGTGGGATATTTTGCAGATATGACACCACATGTTCCAACTCCAATGTGTGTAAACTACGACCGATTCAGTTTGTAATGTAGTAGTGATTCAAATGCATTGTAGGGAAAACTTCCTTTATTTGCCTCTTATGACATAATAAAAGAGGTTCACAGGAGAGCTGTTAGGGAAGCAAAGTTCCACAATGGACATGCAGATCTTCTTATTCATATGTACACTGGCAATGATGCCTGGTACCCCGATTTTTGCGATGCCCTTTTGGCTGGGTACCTCCGACTTCAGCACCTTTCCTAGCTAGGGCAGACTGTGGTCTTGCTCAGACTGCCATGAAGACAGTGGTGTAGGCCGGTCTGGCAAAACTTTGTTTTCCAGCCTCTGGTGGCTGTACTTAAGCCCCTTCTCCACATCAGATCCAGCATGCAACACTGTCTGGCCAGATGGCTTTGAGACAGTTTCATAGAGACACTCCGACTTTGGGATGAGGAATCCGATGAGTGCTTCAACGATATCCACTCCCCGCCACCTCTAGAATAGTCTGCTGGCTCTGTTTTGTTTACATCATTTTACATCACGTCCTGGGTTCATTGGTTTCACACTAGATTTTCCTCATCTCTGCCGGTGATCTCCATGTCCCCATCCATCCACCAACCTGATATTACATTTTACAAAAATAACAATTACAGATATCATGGACACAAAAAAGAACAAATATATCCATACTACAAGAACTTAATATTGAAGAAAACTGGCTAGTAAAGAGGATTAAACAGAGAAAACTTAAAATATTCTGGATGGATTAAATGTCATGATAATCCAGAGAAGACTGTCTTGGAAGGCTACATAACGGGAAAAAGAAAGAGGAAGACCAAAGCAAAGGTGGGTGCAAGATATCGTTGATAATCTGTAAATGGATGCATCAGCAGCAGGGAATCTTGCTTACAACTGAGAGGCCTACAGGAGAGCTGTTAGGGAGGCAAAGTTCCACAAGGGACATGCAAATGACTGAACAATTACAATTAGTGTTGATTGCTACAGGTTTCTGGGCTACAGAAGTAGGTCAGAGTTTTTAAGCAAACAGATCTATGTTCCCTGTCTCACAAAGACTATGTTAAGATAAGTGTGTTCTTAACACAGCTGTTCCCATGGGGCACATGCAGATGACTGACTGACATAATAAAGAAGAGGTCGACCATGTGAAACTCTAAAGAGGACACTGTTAAAAGAGGCCAAATTAGTAAGCATAAAATCCCTTGATGGGGCTGAAAAGTTCATTGAAAATAGGAAAACTTGGGAAACTTCCATGCAAGCCCTATGTAATGTTTAACAGCACAGGAAGGATGTAAGATGTAAGATGATATAATAAAATGAAGGCAATGATCATGTTCCTTCACCCTGCATTATCATTTCTGTCTGCCAGTAAAATGGAAGAAGACAGCTGTAGCTATTTATGAAAAATTATAGCCTACACACAGAAATTTCTTAGTGTTTTAGCATACTAAAAGATGGGTGATTATTTTTCTTTTTTAACTGATTACAAAAAAAAATGCATGAAGAAACTGACCAAATTTTAAACACGCACTCACATGAAAGAACGAACATAACAAATGAAAATGGCATATTAAAACAAATACAACACATACTTGAAGCTTCCATATGGCACAATCTCACCTCATATTTAACGCTCTCTGGCCACTCTACGATCTTCAAGTTGTAGATCTGACCAAAATTCACTCTGAAATCTTGCAAGAGAGGTCTGAACAATGACAAGAACACAGAAAATCATTATGAAGGAATACCAGCACAAGATTACTAATAGTTTTACATTAATACTATCAAATATATAATTCAAACTAACCACTCATCTCAATGTGAGGTCCTTCTCTGATGATTTTGGAACACTTTATGGTTATCTAAATCTCTATTCTTCAGCTCTCTATCTAAAGTGTGAAAGTTTTTATCACTTGCTTTATCACTATATATGAAATCTAAAATGGAGAACAATAATGGAGCATTTGGTTTCTGAGAAACACGGAAGGGATGGCTGAGGGGGAACAATGTTCATTCAGAAATTGAAACGGCTGGCAGATAATGCTAGGAGAATATCTTAGGGTTCATCTCTACACATCATCTGTCTTAATTAACTGCTTAAGTTTTTGACTCTTCCAAGTCATCTTAACAAAATGCCAGGGGTAACATTGTGTATTTTAAGACAACAGCAGGCAAACCTGCCCTAACATATATCCAATTTAACGCTATTCATCGACATTCCAAAATGTATGTGCTGATTATGAGATGGTTACTGCTAACTCTATGTCACTTTAACTATTCAGGGTATATTCAATGTAGGAGTGACATACAGACTCTAAATCACCTTGACTATTCAGGGTATATTCAATGTAGGAGTGAAGTACAGACTCTAAGTAACCTTAACTATTCAGGGTATATTCAATGCTGGAGTGAAGTACAGAGCATACATCCACAAGTGTCCGTTATATTCAGACCTTCACAACCAGATTCAATCATTCAGCATCCAGGCAGAAGCTTTGGAGCTGCCACCAGAACTGGATGAAAATGATGAACTTTATCTTGACATGAAGGCTATAGATTTGGTATTAAAAACAGCATGTGTATGCAAATTTTTATCTTCACAACTCCACTGAAATCCTCTCCTCACCTTTGACCTGTGCGGGATACCTCTTTTCCATTGAAAAGGATCTTAATGTAGATCTTACACTTTGCAACATCATCTCTTCTCTGTTGCTCTCCCCTGAAACAATGAAACATGAACATGAAATGTGAAATAAATAAATATGAAATAAATGGCAGACTGACAATGGACAAGGAGGACATTGCTACAGTTGTATTGGACAGACTTGCAGGAAAATGAAGAGCAGGAATGGAAGAACAATGTAGTTCTGAAGAGATTGCTGGAGCTATGACAAATTAGAGGTACTGGCAGGAAATCTGAACTGTGTGGCAGAATATGCATCATAAACAACCAACATTTGACAGGAACTATTAGCAAACATACCTTTGGATGGTCCCATAATGTGATATATGTCATCATTTGCAAAAGATGCAGGATAACATATAATGGTGAGACTGGCCTCAGATTAGGGGACTGCATGCAAAAACATCTGTACAACATAGCCCAGCATGCTTCGAAACCAGTCCCAAATCATTTCACTGGCCCCAACCACAGAGGCAAATCTGATTTTCTGGTAACAGCCATCAAACAATGTCACGCAGATGACACAAGCCACCTGGGGCTTGAGAACCGCTGCATTAAAAATTATAGGACGCTGGAGCCACATGGGTTAAACTTGCTGTTTAGTTACACGTAACATTCTCTTCAATCATTATAGTACCTCTCCACTAAGTCCACCCCTTCTTACTTTTCAAACTTCCTCACAGCATCACTCTGCAACCCCTCTTCCCCAATCATCTGTTTCAACTTCTCCTACCTAGGTCAATATTATATCACTCTCTCTCCCCTCCCCGGTTCCCTATCCGCCACCCCCAGTTACAACCCACCGACCACATGTCACAGGTCTCTATTTAAACAGTCTCCACGTTCTACTAAATCCATTCCTGACACACACCGCTGGACAAGTCACACCTTACAATTTACAGCTAAGTACTCTTTTAAAAAAAAATTTTTTTTTTTAACAGCATTCATGTGAATCTATACTTTATCTCCTCTCTCTGTTTCTTCGTCCTGTATGTTTTTGTATGATTAAGGTTCATGCCGAAACGTCACAACTTTGTAATCGTTAAGTAATAAAGCTGCTCCTACTTTTTCCTATTTTATACATACTTTGGATGGATGCTGTGGCATGCGGCGGAGCATATATGAGGTTGTCCTGAATGCAGTGAAGCTGGAGTCTGAATTTTGAACTTTAATTTCAAATCTTGGGGAAAAAACCCACAAAACGAGGACTAGTACATGGACAGACTTACCTTGAACACTGACTTTGTGGAGTAACAGTAGCAGTGTTTGACATTTCTGGGAAAAGCTTTGGCTCTCCTGTGGTGTATGGAACAGAGTAAATTGTAAGTAGGTGTTAAAATAAGAAGTAAATGCTAATCAATCATCATGCCACTGAGGTATACAAGGAATATGATGCTAATGTTCATATTTTCCTTGACCTGTTGGTGGCCAGTATCATATCTGGTTGTCTTTCCTTCCTCTGCTCCATTGAGAAGCCAGATACTCAGTTTTACTGCCAGGCGGACCGTGATACATCTGGTTAGGATCAAAACTATCAACTTTAACCATGAATGACAGGTGTTCTAACCACTCTGCTACTCAGGTGAACTGGCATCAGAGTGTCAATGCCAAAGGACAAGGATTCAAGTGTCACATGATTGGTGACAGTGATAACTACTATGAGACTGAAACAAGTAGTTCTAAATCATGCACAATGATGAATGTGTGAGTTGCTATTACAATGTATGAGATAAATTATTCCCAGAGTCAGACTTCTCAGTAACCCAAAAAAATGCTCTGGCCTTTTTTCAGGGGCACAAATTCCTTCATTTTCACTTTTTCTTTTTTCAGCATTAAAAAAAAAAACGGAGCAGATTGAAATCTGTATGTATTATATGATATTATTTATGCAAAACTTTTATTTGAGGTAAGCACTTAACTCTTCCCAAGCGTACTGTCAGGATACTGACTTTTCCGGTTTCAGCGTTGCGAGATAATATATATAATAATATTTTAAATTCACTTTTTCAACTCTACCCGTCAATCTTCTAAACACCCGCGCATTTTGCTCCGCACCCTACGGTACGTCCGCGTTTTCCCCCCTCGCCTGGAAAGAGTTAAAATGTGATTATGTATGACCTGATATTACAATCTTACCAATCCTACAACTAAATGTCAACCTAGATGAAATTACATTGAATTAATCTGAAACAGTATTGAATTTAATGGTTATCAACAAAGCTGCAGGTGAAGATGAAATAACTGAAATGTTAAAAGCTATTAACATTGACAAAATAAACCAACTGCAGAGAATATTTAATAAAGTTTGAAAAGAAGAAAATGTCCCTTCTAAATGGAAAAAAGGAATCATTGTTAAAATACCCCCCATAAATGACAAACTTAGTGATTGCTGAGAGAAGTAACCTTACTATCAGATGTGTCAAAAGTATTTTGCTAAGTTATTCTGAATAGAATTCAAGATATAGCGGATGCTGCAATAAGAGAACAACAGGCAGGATTTTGAAAAGGGAGAAGCTGTCTCACCCAGATCATTACTCTAAGAATAATACTTGAAGAAAAATATTGAAAAGCAAAGACCATTAATCCTGAATTTCATAGACTTTAAAAAAGCATTTGATGGCATACACAGAGAATCATTGTGGAGAATTTTAAGAATATACGGAATACCATCTAAGATTGTCAACATTAATTAGAGATCTTTACAACAGATATGTTTGTGCAGCCAACACAGAAGGAATGAGTGAATTGTTTCAGACTGAAACAGGCATGAAACAAGGAGGTAAATTATCTCCCTTGCTTTTTGGAATTGTCATAGACTTCATAATGAACAAATGCTGCACAGATAAAATGGGTATTGATTGGGTACAGGAGACCCAACTAGAAGATCTTGATTTTGCTGATGACATAACTCTTATCAGTGACAATGTGAAATCAATGCAAGTAAAAAAGATACCCTGTCATCAATGGCAGGACAAGATCAAATAGGACTTGAAATTAACAAGGATAAAACAAAAACAATGAAACTTCTCATAGGCCATGAAGGACAAATATACGTAGAAGGAACATGTTGAAGAAGTAAACCATTTTGCATATCTCGGCAGCTACACAGACCAGGATGGTGACACCAGAAAGGAAGTTAGAATTTGAATTGCAAAAGCAGCACTGACCTTCAAGAATCTTGAGAACTTATGGCATTCAAAAGTTCTAAGCACAAAAACCAAGTTAAGATTATTCAATTAAAATGTAATATCTGCCCTCATTTATGCATGTGAAAGATGGAAAACAACTAAAGAAATAAGACAAGAAATTAGACTCTTTCGAAAACAAATGCCTAAGAAAAATACTCAATATAAAGTGGAATGAATTTGAGAACAACACAGAGATAAGACAGATGAGCATACAACAACCTATCTCATGGGTGATCAGAAAAAGAAGATGGACATATGTAAGTCATGTGATGAGAAGGAACAATCAGAGGATCCCCAAACAAGCTATCAAGTGGAACACATCAGGCTGAAGAAAAAGAGGTTGACCACGTGAAATTCTAAAAAGGACATTGTCAAGATAGGCCAGTTCTATGGGCATAACATCCCTTGATGAGATTGAAAAACTCGCCGAAGACAGGAAATCTTGGCGAACTATCATGTGGGCCATCTGTGACGTTTAGCGGCACATCATCATCATCATTGCCTTTCACTCTCTTGGGAGCATAGGCCACAGATAAAGGCTCTCCAGTCATCCCTGTTCTTGGGATTATTCTCTGCTTCCTTCCAAGTGTACCCCTTGTCTCTGAGCACTGTCATAATTTATCTTCTCCAAATAAGTCTAGGTCTTCCTCGTTTCCTTGAGGATTCCATGTCAGTGGTTCTATTCTTTTCTCTCCAGGGGCCTGGTAACCATATGGGCAGTTTAGCGGCACGGGAAGGATAAAAAAAGAAGATATTACAACGAAATCAGGAAGAGGTCGAAGAACCCAGACTATCATCATTTGTTTGTTCAAGTTCTAGACAGCCAGTCCACTTTAGAAAATCTTGTATTTTCAGTGAAACTGACATTTCTAAAATTATTTTAATGCCATACATTTTGAATGCTATTTTGTTTATGTGCATCATAAAATTTTGTTCTAAAAATCAAATACACTGGATGTTTGTCTTAAATATAATGTGTATTAAAAAAAAAACTATTAATGGCTTGTAGTATTCAAGAGATGTATAGGAAATATTTTCCAGGATCTATTAAAAGATATCAGATTCTGATGAAGCCTCAGGTATGCATGATCCAGCCAAATGGACATATTTACTTGATATCAACAGAAAAAATCAGCGAACTACCTTGCGAGCCCTATGTGATGTTTAACAGCATGGGAAGGATATAAGATCAACAGTATCAACTTTGTGGCGGAAAATGGACCCGATATTGTATTAAACAAAGACTTGTTTTCCAAAACTAAGAATAGTCTGTGATTTTGGGAGATAACCATACAAGGATTCTACAAAATGAAGTGAAAGTTCAAAGAAAATGGCTAATTTACTCTAAACAAATAAGTGTTATTTTCTGTTTCTGATGCAGACACAGCAAAGCAAATGGCAAAACTGGTAACAGAAGGCTGCAGTGACTTGAAACACCTAAACAGGTAAAATGAGATCACACAAAACATCAAAAGAGCATAATGTTAATGGAGTCAATGTTCAGAAAAGGTTATCTTTAATGAATACAACAGACGATAAACAAAGAAAAACAACATTGGCAATCTGTGCAATGTTTAGAGAAATATGACTTGGTATTTATGGGACTAAATGCAAAGCTTTATAAAAAGACAATGTTAACCTTCATGGACTAATTGAAATACCAGTTAAATTTGATCCAACAGCTCAAAACATGGCCAAAGAATTAAGAACAATCTAATTCATGACAATTATTTTGACCTGTGCATCCAAAAATGAGCTTATATTATTAATCTTACAGCAAGTGAGTAAAATAATTATATAACCAAAAAAAAAAATTCCAATTTGTTTTGCCACTATTCTTGACTGCACATCAGATCTTAGTCATTAAGAACAAAGGTCTTATGTTATCTTATGCAGATTTTAGGGATGTACTCAGTATTTATATCTGTATTTGTATTCAGCCAAATAATGGCAACATTTGGATATTTGAAGAAAAAAAAAATTATTGTATTAAAATTTCCAATACTCACAGTTTTTTTTTTTTTCTATTTTTGGGGCGGGCAAAAATATTTGTAAATCAGGATATTAGTGTCAGCGACAACAGCTAGACAATCAAGGAATAAACAATTACCGGATCACCCTTGTATATTTGCTGTCATTTTCAAATTTTTTTTTTTTCATGTGTCCAATAAACAATGATTGTCTTTTCTTCTAGTTTTCATTAATCCCTTGAATATGAATGTGTCCTACTTCTGAAGTAAAATGATTCTAAACTAAGACTTGAAAGCAAATACTCAGATTTCAAATCTATGGAAAAATAAGAATTAATCATTGAAATGCTACTAACTATGCATTATGATGAGATTCATATGTTGACTGCTCAAGGATTTGGTCCTGAGAGCCCAATTTTTTTTCTTTTGGGGGGGAATGGGAAAATTTTTATGGCCAAAGATGAAATAATGTCACTTCTCCTTATGCATGGTGGAATTTTTTACACTTCTTATTTTTTAAGTGATGCCATTCATTTGAATGCCATAAACCCTATTTACAACATAAAGTTACAAGCAAAAAAGCTCATCATTATTAAATGGCTCATTACATACAAGGTAATCATTTGAAACTTCCAATACAAACCTGGCTGCCTTTTCTGTGTCTTAGCTTTTGTCCTGATTTGGTCTCGAAGCGTTTTCTCATCAAACAATTCTGGCTCTTCTGGCTTTGAAAGTGGCTCTTCGTCAATTATCTCTTGATCTCTGGCATTTTCTTCCTGTAACACAACATAAATACCCTGTCTTCACTGGCTAGCAAAACAGGACTTGAAATTAACAAGGAAAAAAACAAAAATAATGAAACTTCTCATTAATCAAGAAGGAAAAATATACGGAGAAGGAACAGATGTTGAAGAAGTAAACCAATTTGCATATCTCAGCAGCTACATAGACCAGGATGATGACACCAGAAAGGAAGTTAGAATTGCAAAGGCAGCATTGACCTTCAAGAATGTTAAGAACATATGACTCTCAAAAGTTATAAGCACAAAAACCGAGTTAAGATTATTCAGTTAAAATGTAATATTCACCCTCTTTTATGCATGTGAAAAATGGAAAACGACCAAAGAAATAGACAACAAATTAGACCGTTTTGAAAACAAATGCCTAAGGAAAATACTCTGTATAAAGTGGAACGAATCCAAGAACAACACAGAGATAAGACAGATGAGCAAACAACTGTCTCATGGATGATCAGAAAAAGGAGATTGACATATGTAAGATTTGTGATGAGAAGAAACAATCAGAGAATACCAAAACAAGCTATCAAGTGGAGCACAACAGGCCAAAGAAAAAGAGGTCAACCACGTGAAACCCTAAAGAGGACACTGTTAAGAGAGGCCAAATTAGTAGGCATAAAATCCCTTGATGTGGCTGAAAAGCTTGACGAAAAAAAAGGAAAACTTGGCAAACTACCATGTTAGCCCTATGTGACATTTAACGGCAAAAGATGGACGTAAGATGTAAGAAGAATCCTTGATTTGGGAACAGAGAAAGAAGAATCAATCTCTTAAAGATGAGAAAGATTCTGAGTGATTAATGAGAGAACAAAATACTGAATTAGGAAAATGCTGAAATCTCAGTTGTTTATTAGCTGTTAAAAATTAGTTATTTCAGCTAAATATAAGCATTATTAGCTTCACATCCAGTGAAATAATTGCATTATTATCATTACATTTTCAGCAAAATAAAAAAGAGAAAAAGAATGTCATTATTTGACTTAAATTTTCAGTTAAATTTCTGTATTATCAGCTTGACAATTTCAATTAAATGACTAGCTTTACATCCTCAGTTAAAACATTTGTCTTATTTTATGAACAGTTTTATACATGTCACATTGTTGGTTAAATATTTGTATTATTAGGCTGACATTTCAGTTACATATATGTATTTAGAACTAAGTAGTTTCAAATAATGTTGGTGATAGTACACATCCCTGCTTCACTCCTCTTTGTACCCTAAAGCTGCTGGAGGTATGTTCTCCACAGATCACTTTGCACTGAAAACCCTCGTATAGGGTTTTGATTACATTAACTATCTTATGGGGGAGGCCATGCCATCTTAGGATTTTCCACAGTGCATCTCTGTTGACACTGTCAAATGCTTTCTCAAAATCTATGAATAATGCATATGTTGTGCTATGCCACTCATTTGCCTGTTCTAATATTTGTCTAAGTACAAATATGTGGTCTATGCATGATCTTCCTTTCCTAAATCCTGCCTGTTCTGTCCGAAGTTTTCCCTCAAGTGTTGGTACAATTCTGTTGATGATTATTCTGCAAAATACTTTACTGGTGAGTGGCAGTAATGCTTCTCTAGTTCCCGCAATCTCTGAAGTCACCCTTCTTTGGTAGTTTTACTATAAGGCCAGTTTTCCACTTAAATTAGAATTAGAAAAATATTTTGGCCAAATACCATAAGAAATAATATCTTGTTGGCAGAAATGCAGATGAAGCCACTGACAACAAGTATTGAGGAAAGACGCTAGCGATGGTTGGGACATGTGCTCCGAATGACCGACAACTCACTACCAAAAATAGCACTAAGATGGACACCACAGGGGAACAGAAGTAAGGGTAGACCAAAAGAGACATGGAGAAGAACAACAGAAAGGATGTTGAGCAACAGAGGGCTCACCTGGGCAAGAGCAGAAAAAAAGGTGAAGGACAGGCATTTGTGGAAAACCCTTGCGGAAGCCCCATGTGCCCTGGGCCTTAAGGTTCAGAGAGAGAGAGAGTTTCAAATAAACATTAAGACCATCTGATTGACATTTTCAAACAAATATATGGCTTCTTACCATTACAGTTTCAGTTAAATGTTTTTTTATTCTTGTATGAAATGTTTTAGTCTTCTTCTTCTTCTTCGTTCGCTTCTACCACCAAGACCGCCCTGTGATCCTACTGAATTTACACCTGTGGTCCTCGTTAGGTCCCGTGGTCTCCTGTGTGGCCCCCGAAAGGACCACACGAGATCCCCGAGAGGACTACAAGGGGTTCAGAGTATCGCAGGGCTTTAGCCTGTATTCTTGGTGGGTCTCGGAAGCGGGATTGCGTGACACCGTGGTAATGTTTTAGTCAAATTTTAGCATTATTAGCTTGACAGTTTCAGTCAAACAGTAGCATAATGTATAATCAGATGAACCGTTAAAAAGACATATTACCCGTGCAGCAGCTATAGTCAAAGACCATACACAATAACTGAACAACAGTGGTTAGAATAATATCTTAGTTACCTCTATGCCTTCATCCTCCTCTTCTCTGGCTGATGAAGCTCTAACAGTTTCCTGCGACTTCTTAGAACCTTTTGATAACTTTGATGACACTGAGCCTTTTCTCTGCTGGTTTCTCTCTGCTATTCTTTTCTGAGCCTCCTCCTGGTAATGTAAAGTTGTTAAGTGTGAGCTTTTTCACGCAAATTAAAACGAAAGTCAGAAGTGAATATAAAAAAATAGCAAAATATTCTGCGGGGGGGGGGGGGGGGGGGGGGGCACGTGGTGGCAGCACTATGTCACTGCTGTGATGGAATTTGCTGACAAAAATTGTTTGAAGTTCTGCTTCATTCATTCGTGGTGTCAAGATCACAGGCGTTGAAAACCATGTTCTCCATTTTGTGGACCTAAATGTATCTAATTAGATCAACTGTCTTTCTTGCTGTGTGCCACTTCATTTGAGCATTCTGACATTTTTTTTTTTCCTCTTGGTCTCCTTCTTTCTCTTTTCCTTTGATCTAGTTATTGTTAGGTTTCCTAAGTTGTGACTTCTCGTGATATTTCCAAAAGGTTTTCGGTTTTAATCAGTTTTCAGTATTTCTCAATGTGATTGATTTCCAGAAGTGAGATAGACAGCAATTACCACATTTCCAGTAGTAAGACTGACGGCAATTACCACACTTCCAGTAGTAAGACTGACTGCAACTACCACACTTCCAGCAGTAAGACTGACAGCAATTACCACACTTCCAGCAGTAAGACTGACAGCAACTACCACACTTCCAGCAATAAGACTGACAGCAACTACCACACTTCCAGCAGTAAGACTGACAGCAATTACCACACTTCCAGCAGTAAGACTGACAGCAACTACCACACTTCCAGCAGTAAGACTGACAGCAACTACCACACTTCCAGCAGTAAGATTGACAGCAACTACCACACTTCCAGCAGTAAGACTGACAGCAATTACCACACTTCCAGCAGTAAGACTGACAGCAATTACCACACTTCCAGCAGTAAGACTTACAGCAACTACCACACTTCCAGCAGTGAGACTGACAGCAACTACCACACTTCCAGTAGTGAGACTGACAGCAACTACCACACTTCCAGTAGTAAGACTGACAGCAACTACCACACTTCCAGTAGTAAGACTGACAGCAACTACCACACTTTGAGAAATAAAATTGACAAGAAGCATCATATTTCCAGCAATGTGGATGATAGCAAACATTATATTTCCAGCAATGTGGATGATAGCAAACACCACATTTCCAGCAATGTGGATGATAGCAAACACCACATTTCCAGCAATGTGGATGATAGCAAACACCACATTTCCAGCAATGTGGATGACAGCAAACACTATGTTTCCATCAATGTGGATGATAGCAAAGCACCACATTTCCAGCAATGTGGATGATAGCAAAGCACCACATCTCCAGAAACTGACTCACTGAAAAGGAATGTGCCAATGCTTTATTTTCTTTTGACCTGTTGGCACACTAGCTAAAGTGGCGTAGCAGCATCACACTTCTTTGTCTTTCCTTTCCTCAACCCTGGAGCTGGTCTGGTATCTATTCCCACAGCTGTATGACTGGGATGCCTCCTGCTTGATTGAAAGGCACTAACTTTCATTATAAGAGACATGTGAACTAACTACTTCACTGCTCAGCTGTCCTGTGGTCAAGTGACAGTAACATAATCCTGGACCAACAAATCAAATATGCTCGAGGACATGCTGTCTACAACCTCAGGGGAGACAACAATATTACTTTGTTCACTCACCTTTGCTTGCACCTGTTTCTCAAACTTCTCCAGTTGGTCCTTGTACACTGCTTCCTTCCTCATAAACTCCTCTTCATGCCTTTCTTGTTCCTCCCTTATCTCTTCTTCTATTTCAAATTTCCAACGTTCTAACTCCTCTGATTTGTTTGTTGTCTCCCTTTAGTACAAATATGATGATATTACAATCACTAATGCTGTAATTTGTATCTCTTATATTCTTCAACTAAAATATTCTTCTCAACATTTTATCCCTTTTCAAAGTGGAGTTAACTAGAGCAAGAATAGGCTTGGAATTCTGAAGAGGGAGTTACAAAACAGGAAAAGTTTTCCTGGTAAGCTTCTCTTTTCCTTGGTGTTTCTAAGACTATGCTATGAGCTGTCCACAAAGCCAAACTAGTCATCATGACTATTTTGGGAGCAGTATTTAAAGGGTTACTTTTCATTAGTGTAGAGTTTCACAAATTCGAAACTACTTTTTTAACTTCATTTTCTTGCATTATTCCACACTGGAATAGTCTGGAATCAATCAGCTCTTCCAGTCCACAAACTGGGTAGGTTAGCATCCAAAATGTGCACATGTCTTGGTGCCAGTGAGAAGGTGCCCCATCTTGCTGAAAAATGGAGTTCTGGCTGTCTTCTTGAAGCTGATGCCTCAACCAATCAATTAACATGCTGAGATAGGACACACCAGTTACAGAGCCCTCCTTGAAGAAGAAAGACCCGTAACCTTTCTTCTTTGAAATGCCTGGTAAAAATGGATTTATATTTGTTGGGGATGACTTCCTACATCCCTCTGACCTGACAACATATGACTTTTTCTTGTGGAGGTACATTAAATACAATGTTAACGTACCCCCACTTCCACAGGATTCAAACATTCTGCAGCAGTGGATCCCAGATATGCCACATCTTCTTCTTCTTCTTCGTTCGCTTCTACCACCAAGACCGCACTGTGATCCTACTGAATTTACACCTGTGGTCCTCGTTAACTCCCGTGGTCTCCTGTGTGGTCCCCGAAAGGACCACACGAGATCCCCGAGAGGGCCACAAGAGGTTCAGAGTATCACAGGGGTTTAGCCTGTATTCTTAGTCGGTCTCTGAAGTGGATTGCACGATACCGTGGTTTTCATTGCACCAGTTTAGTCTCGAGTTGGACGTTCTCACTGGAAGACCTCGACGTGTTTAGGATATCAGTGCATCCCCGCTGGGTGAGAGGTGGTAGCCCACCCAGGCCAGAGTTGGACTTTCTCACCGGAAAACCTCGACGTGTTTTGAGATACCCGTGTATCACCGCCGGGTGAGAGGTGGTTGCCCATCCAGTCCAGAGCTGGACTTTCTCACCAGAAAACCTCAGCGTGATTGGGATACGCAAACATCCCCAGATGGCACATAAAACCTGGGAGGAACTCGATTATCATACTGAGATGTGCTGTATCACTGATTCCCTGTAATGTATTTCTAAAATTTTTGCTGATTTCTCTATGAAAAAAAAAAAAAAACAACACATGCTTTCTCCACCTTATGTGTCTTTCTATAAAAGCTTCTGGAAAGTGTAAAGGATCTTTCACATGTAACAAATGTAGAAGAATGACTGCCATTTACTAAAAGGATGGCACCTGATGAATGGATTATAATTATATGAGATTCTGGCATTTATAAAGACTAACACATTATATCAATGATTTTTTTGTGGTAGAAACTTGCTTTCTTATCTGCAGTTTGACTGAAGTATTGGTGTACTTCTGCTGCTCCCTCAACTGTTTGATCTCTTTCCACGTATGGATGATGCCCTTTAATAATGTTCTGTCTGTGCTCTCCTCCTTGTCCCTTAAGAACCTGGTTTGCCTGATTTTTTTTTTCAAATCAAATAATGGATTAATTTTTTACAACAAAAACAATTACTTATCAGTCAAAAATACATTAATCACCAGACTGAATGGGGTAAAGATGCCAGTTTAATGAAGCAAATAAGCAACCCATAGCTGATATGCTAGTGTCAGGGTTAGCGAACCATAGCTGACCAAGACCCTGTCCCAACTCTCCGTGGTATCCCCAGTAACAGGCATAGCCTGTCTAACGGGGCAGGGATCGCCATAGTCCCCATGGTGGTGGAGTCCGCTAAAGAAGCACTGCACACCCCCTGCCTTTTAGCTGTACTCCGGGACTGAAAAGATAGCTGCCAAAACCCGCTCCCACGCTGATACGATGCTGTGCCCCAACATCTTCACAGCATCGGCTACAAAGAACACCAGCTTGCAGTTACATGCCTGTTACTGGGGACAGAAGACAAGACAAGACGCCAGACTGATAATACAAAAATTATGTATACACATAGAAACAATAGAACAAAAAAAAGGACTGAGTCATGACTTCAGAATGATCGATTGTTTCTGGAGCTACATTAAATACACAAAAAGATTAATACTGGACACATCATAACCAAAAGAAGTGGTTAAATATTTTTTTTCATTGGAAAACGAGTCTTACATACAAATGAGAGGAAGACCAAGGCGAAGATGGTTGCAAGACGTTACTGATAATCTGCAAATGGATGCATCAGCAGCAGGGCATCTTGCTTACAACCGAGAGGCCTACAGGAGAGCTGTTAGGGAGGAGGCAAAGTTCTGCAAGGGACATGCAAATGACTGACTGACTGACATAAACATAGTCCAGAAGAGAGAAAAATTGTTTACATGTGTCCGTAATGGCAAAGAACATTATCTCTCTCCCTCCCTCTCTCTTTCCCTACCTCTTTCTCACTCCTTTCCTGTCTTCTCTCCCTCTCCCTCTCAGAACGAGAAAGAAAGAAATTTCACAGAGCAGCTGTCACAATATATTATTATAGCAAGAATCAGAAATTAACAGGGGCAATAACTTCTCATTACTGACAAAACACACGAAAACTGAAGAAGTTCTCACTGACCTGATTTCACTCTTGTAGTCTCGCAGCCTTCTCTCATAGCTGTCTCGATCTTTTACAGACATTTCTCCCTAATATAGAGAGGAAAAAGAAAATGCATCAATCTGTCTGTATTAGCTCTCATAACACAACCTGCGTCATGAAAAAAAAACCAACGAAAGGTGTCCGTACCCACTCATGGAAGTGAGTCATGGGCCTGCATAAACCAGGATCTGGAGATGGCTGCGGGCTTTGCATTGTCAACAGGGATCAGGATCTGATGTGACCAACAACCTCGAACACAGAAGAAGAATAAGAACTGGAGATATGTGAGCATGGTTTCTCATAAGCAGGGCCAGACAAAGGTCAGCTTGTGAACTGGGTGTGTCTTCCCACACTCCCCCACTGCATACAATCAATAAAAAAAAAATTATATCCACTGTATTGTATTAGTAATATCGTCTCCTTCTTCTCTACTGTCTCTACTGCTTCTTTTCTACTGTTCTACTGGTTTATGTTCTGTTACAAAACACTTTCGATCTAGTTCCAATTCCATTAATTATAAACTTATTTTAACAAATAATAACAAATTCACTTTAGCAAAATGGGAGCACATGGCATTTCATCTGCATCATATCAGGTTACTAATTTTGATGCAGTATAAAGCATATTTATTTGATCAAAATTTCTGAAGAAAAGCTTTCTTTTATTATTTTGAACATAAATGTGCAACAAATTACTTATTTAAATAACATGAACGAAAATATTTTTAATACAATATACTTTGAAAACTGAAATATAAATAAAATTAAGCCTAACAGAACACAATACATAACATATCCTCAGACAGAAAAAACTTTTGATAATTATCAATATTTTTTAAAACTCGCTCTACTCATACACACACAGCCATGAACTACTTCTACTACTATACTACATAAGATACATTTTGATCAATTACTGAAACATACTACATCTCTTTAATAAATACATACACATAATTTATAACAGATCATAAAACATTTAAGCAAAAAACTTGAATTTACAAAATACTGATTCATGTGCAATTCAACTACATGTATGCTTAAAAAAAAACTTGACACAATTTTAATACAAAATAGCAGTAAGCAATATAAACAAATTATTTACCTATAGTTTCATACTTAAGTTGTAAAATGTCTTCTCCTACATTCTTTAATCGCAAAGTCTTGGATAAAAATCATCAAAATTAATCTGGTGTGACAAATCAGCTTAAATATTCATCTGAGACAATGCATTCTACCTCCCTTGTCACAGTCAGCTAATAACACGTAGAGACCTTCATGTTTTTAAGCTCACACTCTCTTTGCAGTACTTGATTCATTCAAAACTTCTGCAGTTTCATCTCACATGGTCAACATAAACAAACAAAAATATTCTAGCTATTGTATTTTATTTGTGACACTGTCTGCTTCTTTTCTAGTGTCTTCTTTTTGTGACTGATCTTCAACTACACATTTTAAATCATCCAGAATCTGAAAGAAAGACTTTAAAATTGTTTTGTGGCATGATGTGCCACTAATCTAGTGGCAGAGGGGAGTTTTAATAAAGATGGCTCTTGACATATGTAAAACCAACATACATATGTATGCATGTCCGAAATTTCTAAAAAAATATAGTTTGTGGAAAGTTATTGTATTTTACATTACAAATACACACAAAGGTCAAGTTAACACAAACACAAGTGTGGGCATCTCAGAAATGTAAGATGGTGACAAAGTTATTGATTCTGTCACAGCTGAGAAATAAATCTTACAAGATGGTCAGGACAATAGAAAGGACATCACAAGATAGCTCTGGAGTGGTCCAGAAACTAAGTTAGATAGGAGGAACACCTACAAGTTATCTGTTTAGTTTCCCAGTTCAGTTTCTCAAGACAGAATGTGAGAAACTGGTTGTGCATTAGGCAAAACTAAGTGTTAATCTTGTCTTGTGCTATCTCCCTGTAACTGTGGGCTGGTGTTCTTGTTCTTTGCAGCTGATGCTGTAGAGGTGTTGAGGCACAGCATCGTATTGGCATGGGAGTGGGTTACGGTGGCTACTTTTTCAGTCCCAGAATACAGCTAAAAAGCAGGGGGTGTGCAATGCTTCTTTACCAGACTCCACCACCATGGGGACTATGGTGATCCCTGTCCCGTTAGCCAGGCTAGGCCTATTACTGGGGGTACCAAGAGAGAGGTGGGTCATGGTCTTGGTCAGCTATGGTTCGCTATCCCTGACACTACCATATCAGCTATGGTTTGCTAAACCTGACGCTAGCATATCAGCTATGGTTTGCTAACCCTGACGCTAGCATATCAGCTATGGTTTGCTAACCCTGATGCTAGCATATCAGCTATGGGCTGATGACTGCCTCACTGGACAGTTTCCACCTCCATTAAGTGTTAATAGTAGGTTTCATGATGAAGCAAACCTTGCAATAAAAGACATGCAAGATTAATTCTGTGAAGAAGCATGCTTATCTACACAACACAGCACCCCATGATGTGACGATAAGGTTACTGCTCATAAGAGTTAATTTTATTCCAAGTTCAAGGTCTACCAATGTTAGAAATGACCGAAAGAGTTTAATATTATCATTATATTATCTATCATCAAATTCTTTCTTTAGTGCTTCTAAATGAATTTAAATGAATTCATCCACATTTTTGGAAAAAAACAACTGCGTATCATGAGTTTAGGCATTTTTCTAATGAGTTATATTCAGTTGAATACCTAGATATTGAAAAGAAAAAAAAATTAATTCAAGGGGTAATCAGCTAAGCTGACTACAGGCTGTTACACTTGTTATCTTCTTTCAGGTGTATTTGTTCTTGAGTATAAACTCCACTATTGCACAAAGAACACTGTTTGGTGTGGGACAGCTTCAGCCTGTAGAAGTGACACAAAGATCTGTAAGGACCAGTTCATCACAGAATAAAAAGTTAAGATTAGAGCACCTGTCTGAAGCAGATGTTTGCACAAGGTTTCTCAAAGAGAGTTCAGCCTTACCTTGTGTTTAGCTATATACTCCTGCAAGAGATAAGCTGAATTCTTCAAAGCTGCCAGCTGAAAATAAAATAAATGTGAAATGCTCACAATGAAACGAAATTTATAGGGCAGATGTTTTAGAAAATTTAAAGACAATCTAAATTTCCTTTGTAAAAAATTCATACGGGGAAAATTCTTTGGAGTATCTACATCTTACAAACTTCCTGTGCCGTTAAACATCACATAGGGCTCGCGTGGTAGTTTGCCAAGTTTTCCTTTTTTTGGCGAGCTTTTCAATCTCATCAAGGAATTTTATGCCTACTAATTTGACTTCTCTTAACAATGTCATCTTTAGAGTTTCACATGGCTGACCTCTTTTTCTATGGCCTGTTGTGTTCCACTTGATACTTGTATTGAGATTCTCTGATTGTTTCTTCTCATCACGTGTCCGATATATGTCTATCTCCTTTTTCTGATCACCAATGAGACAGGTTGTTTTCTGCTCACTGCCTTATCTCTCCATTAGTCTTGAATTCATTCCACTGTATACAGAGTATTTTCCTTAGGCATTTCTTTTCAAAAGTCTAATTTTTTTTTTATAAAGAGTCTAATTTGCTTTATATTTCTTTAGCTGTCTTCCAGCTTTCGCATGCATAACTGAGGGTGGATATTACATCTGAATTGAATAGTCTTAGCTTTGTTTTCATGCTTATAACTTTTGATTGCCTTATTTTTTCAAGATTTTTTGATGGTCAATGCTGCTTTTGCAATTCTAATTCTAACTTCCTTCCTGGTGTCACCATCCTGGTCTATGTAGCTGTCAAGGTATGCAAATTGGTTTACTTCTTCAACAGCTGTTCCTTCTATGTATATTTTTCCTTCTTGATTAATGAGAAGTTTCATTATTTTTGTTTTTGTGGAGTATTTGCTTTCTGTTTAATAAAGTCTCAGTTGGTTACTTTGTCTCACCACATGAAATCATTATTTTGTGAAAACAGCAAAACTGTTTTTTCCAAAGTTTTTTTCCTTATGTCTTGAATTTGCTGTTCATGTTTCAGACCCAAATAAGAGTGTGATAGACCAGAATCTTTGTCTTCATGCCCTCTTCTTTTGTCTGCTAAATATAGTAGCTGCCTCTCTTATCTGCATATTGATTTCTTTGTTTAGATACAAGGTGGAAGTAACTTTAGACCCGAGATAGCTCAACTGTCCACTGATTCAATGTCTTTTCACTCAGAGGATCATTGATCACCGAGGTAGTGCTTTGCTAAAGAGCAACTGTCTAGTTCTATGCTAAGAGAAAGATTTACATGTAATACAAAATGGAAAAGTAAATGCCAATCTCAGCAATTCTTTCATGTAAATGGTAAAAATGCTAAATGCTATCATATGGTAAATGATATCACAGGATGAGCATAAAAATAACAGAATAGCAAGATAAGTGACAAAAATCTATGAGAGTAAATATACAACATAAATGTTAAAAATGCTATGAGAGTAACATATATAACATAAATGTTAAAAATGATATCACTTATTAAACTGTAAAAATGCTAAATGATATATCATATGGCACATGGTTTTAAATAGTTAGTATTAAAAAAAAAGCAGAATCACATGTTAAGTGTTAAAAATGTTAAGTAATTTTATGGACCAACTGTTAAAAATGCTAAGTAATTTTATGGACCAACTGTTAAAAATGCTAAGTAATTTTATGGACCAACTGTTAAAAATTCTAAGTAATTTTATGGACAACTGTTAAAAATGCTAAGTAATTTTATGGACCAACTGTTAAAAATGCTAAGTAATTTTATGGACCAACTGTTAAAAATGCTAAGTAATTTTATGGACCAACTGTTAAAAATGCTTCACTGAAAAAACATTCCCCATCTATTACAACTACTAGCAGACTCACTTCAAAATCAGAACTCACTTTCTCAGTTAAAAACTCTGTTATGTTCCGCTTGTTACGGGCAAGATACTCCTCATATAGAAGGGTCAATTTGTTGGCTAGCACATGTTCCCTGCTGAAAAGATGATGGTGGGTGAAAGAGACCGAGTTGATGTCAACATCCAGTTGGTAAAATCCACCAGCGCCAATAGCTCCGTCGATGTAGCGGCTGTCAAACTCACGGAGAATAGGCTGAAATTGAAAATAAGTTAGAATTTAGCAAATTCATTTATTCCCAGTAAGAATTCATACAGCTTTTGTTATTTCCAATGTTTTTATTAAATTGTTCACTTACTTCTACATGTAAAGAGATTTCTCTAAAAGTGAAAATCCCAGGTTTATGTCAAGAAAAACTGCTCTAGATGTTTACATTTGTTTCCAGTTGCACAAAGAATATTTTTCATGTATTATTTAGTTCTTACAGCACTAAATAATCTAGAGAAAACCGTCTTGGAAGGATACATAATGGGGAAAAGAAAGAGAGGAAGACCAAGGCGAAGATGGCTACAAGACATTGTTGATGATCTGCAAATGGATGCATCAGCAGCAGGCCATCTTGCTCACAACCAAGAGGCCTACAGGAGTGCTGTTAGGGAGGCAAAGTTCCGCAAGGGACATGCAAATGAATGAATGAATGACAGCACTAAAAAAAACTGCTTAGGCATTTTTATATTATTTGCAAGCAGATAAAAATGTCTTTGGAACTATCAGGTATTTTCTCATGTCACTAAATCCTGTTATTACTGTCGAGTCTTCATTAAAGAAAAAATTTAAAAAAAAAATTTTTATGTAAAAATCATTCACTGAAGAAGTGTTTATCATCAAGACGATGATTAGTAATATGTGACATGAATGAGGAAAAATAATCACAAAGAGTTGTGATAAGTCTTAGATTTTCAGATGACATAACAAAATTTTCACCATGGGGGGGAAATCCTGCAAGCGAAAGTATGTTAGAACAATGGGTCACATCACACAAAGTGACATAGCAGAAAAAAGGTTAATGACCAATCCGGGCATCTCACCAATGTTCTTCAATATTTTCTCTGTATACAAGTTGAACAAGTAGGCAAACAGACACAACCTTGTCTGATCCCTTTTTTCATATAAATGGACTTTGAATAGTCAGTTTTAGATCTTACAACTGTGCCTGAATACAAGATGTTTACTGAATGCCTGAAAAAAGATTAATTTAGATTCTTATCACTCTGACACCTCATCTAAATTAATCTTTTATTCAGGCATTCAATAAATTGTTCATGTTTTACCCTAACAAACACAAGCATGCATGCCCTTTATCACTTCTATATATTTTTCAGTTAACATTCTCATTTTACTTGTCCCATTATTTTTTCAAAATCCAAATCGTTGATCAATAATTTCCATATTTATTGTATTTCTTAAACTTAAATATTTTGGCCACATTAAACGTCATGATACTTTGGAGAGGACCGTATTGGAAGGATACATGGTGGGAAAAAGAAAAAGAGGAAGACCGAGACGAAGATGGCTGCAGGACATCGTTGATGATCTGGAAATGGATGCAGCAGCAGCAGGCCATCTTGCTCACAACCGAGAGGCCTACAGGAGTGCTGTTTGGGAGGCAAAGTTCCGCAAGGGACAAGCCAAGGAATGAATGAATGAATCATGAATGACTTTGAGCATTATATTTTTTTTTTTGTGGCTCATTAAACTCATAGTTTTTGAAGCTGATACAATCTACTGATTTAATCTTCTTTGGCAGTGCTTTAAATACAGATGTTTTCAAGTCCTGAAGTTGATATCTTGTGTTGTATATGTTACTTAGCTCTGTGATCTTGTTTAGTCCATGTTCTAAAAGTTCTATACTGATATTATTTAAACCTGTAGTTTTTTTTAAATTCAGGAACGGTGCACAGATAGGGTGAATGAGTGAACAGCAGCATGTCTCACAGATAGGGCGAATGAGTGAACAGCAGCACATCTCACAGATAGGGCGAATGAGTGAACAGCAGCATGTCTCACAGATAGGGTGAATGAATGAACAGCAGCCTGTCTCACTGGTGGTCAGAGGAGGGAGATGGATGTATGTTGGCCGCATGATGAGAGGAAACAATCATAGAATCCTGGAGTAAGCTGTCAGATGGGGCACAGGAGGCCGAGGAGAAAGAGTTCAACCACGTGAAACTCTGAAGAGGACATTGTTAAAAGAGGCCAAATTAGTAGGCATAAAATCCCTTGATGAGGTTGAAAAGCTCGCCAAAAAAAGGAAAACTTGGCAAACTACCACGCGAGCCCTATGTGATGTTTAACGGCACAGGAAGTTTGTAAGATGTAGATACTCCAAAGAATTTTCCCCGTATGAATTTTTTACAAAGGAAATTTAGATTGTCTTTAAATTTTCTAAAACATCTGCCCTATAAATTTCGTTTCATTGTGAGCATTTCACATTTATTTTATTTTCAGCTTATTTTATTTAATGGCACGGGAAGAATGTAAGATGCAAGTTTTTTTCTTCCCTTTTGTCTTCATTCCTTTTTAGGCCATTCTCATTATCTATGTGGTGGCTTCTGTTTCTTATATAATCAAAAAGTTCACTTGCATACTCCTTCCATCTTTTAATTATGTCTGTGTACTCGTCAGGATTTGTCCATACTTATTTTAATGCATCCTCCATGGTTCACATCTTGGTTCTTATCATCTTAAATCTTATATCCCTCCTGTGAAGGCCTCTCTTAACTATTTGGCCTCTCATAACTCTTTCGGTGCCACAGGAAGAAACGTGGACGTTCAGTAGGATGCTGGAATAAAACCGCGGGTCTTGATATGTATAGGGGGTATAATTGTAAAATTGAATGAAAACAGTATTTCCATGTACTTCCATGTACTTATTATGTTTCAAAATGTAACTAAATGTATGAAGATTTCATAAATGCAGAGTTTTTCAGGAAAAAGGAACTAATTTCATATTTTTAGACAATGATTGTGTCCAACTTACCATTAGATAGATCTAGAGGTACAATACGTACCTGAGATGCGTAGATCTACCTGTTGATGTTGTATTGTGATCCAATGTTGCATTATCAGTAGAATAATGCCTGAAATAACCTTCTAACTACTTCTCCAGTCATCTAATATGTCTAGATCTACTTGGGATACATTCCAGAACAGTGGTCTGGTCACAGGCCATGTCCATACTCCTATCTACATAACCAAAAACTAAAATTTCTTGATGTTTCTCTTCATTTTTCTCACTTGATATCGCTCGTAACTAAGCACTCTTTCGCCATTTTGAAAAGTGTCACCAGACACGCGCATGAAATGTGTACAATCTAAACGTTAAACCGATTGATGCTGCTTTTGTAATTCTAATTCCTTTCTGGTGTCACCATCCTGGTCTATGTAGCTGCCTAGGTATGCAAATTGATTGACTTCTTCAACATCTGTCCCTTCTATGTGTATTTTTCCAATTTGATTAACGGGAAGTTTCATTATTTTTGTTTTGTCCTTGTTAATTTCAAGTCCTATTTTGCTAGCCACTAAAGACAATGTGGAATTCACATTGTTACTGATAAGAGTTATGTCATCAGCAAAATCAAAATCTTCTAGATGAGTCCCATGTACCCAATCAATACCTGTGTTACCTATGCAGCATTTTTTCATTATGGAGTCTAAAAAAGCAAAGCAGACAGTATATATCCTTGTTTCACATCTATTTCAATCTGGAACCATTCACTCATCCCTTCTTCTGTTTTGACTGCATAAACATATCCATTGTAGAAGTCCTTAATGATGTTGACAATTTTAGATGGTATCCATATAGACTTAAAATTCTCCACAATGAATCTCTGTGTATGCTATCAAATGCTTTTTTAAAGTCTATGAAGTTCAGTATTACAGGTGTTGCCAATTTATCCTGTTATTACTGGGATAAAATTATTGATTAATATTAATTTTATCATTTTTTATACTTTTTATCCTCATAGTGAAAAAAAAATGTGCTTCTGAAATTTTACTGCAGGTTTTTGGAGATCAAAAAAGATTAGATGTGCAAAATTTATGTAAAATTTAATCCATAGGTTTTCATTTTCTAAAAGATACATGTGTGATGTAGGTTGGTGTAGTGTCTTATAAATTTAAATCTTTATAAATGTACCTCAGTTTTATGTGAAAACACTTCATGTGTAGTCTAGCTGTTTCATGTGAAATATGTATCTCTGCATATACAGTTGGATGCAATTATGGGAAAAAAGCCATCTTTATAATTGTGATCATGATTATGTAAATGTAATTAAGTGAAAATGTAATTCTGTACAAAAAGTTCCATCTTTTTTTTTTTTCTTCTTCCTGAACTAAATTGAGTATTTGTATCAAATGATATGTTTCTCTGAAGCTGTAGTATAAATTATTACTGACTTAAAGTAATGATATTTATATGAGATTTTCCATGCAGTGTAAATTCAGCTATTTACAAATAAGGATAAACCACCTTCTGATTTCTCCAATGAAATCCTAAATGGATTGTGCCCCATAATAATAACAATAATTCTTTCATAAATAAGTAACTTTTATTATTATTACCATTGCTCTAGCTCATAACTGACCTTGTAATATACAGTTTCCAGGAAAGGCGCCTCCTCATCTTGCAGAACAGGTCTGGTTGGGACATCACACAAGGGATTTGGCAGCGCAATCAACTGTTTGTCCTCTCCAAACCACTTGCTGAGCTAAAAACATGCAATGACATGCAAAACAGCAAGCAGTGAACAGTCTGATGTCCTGCACTCTCTAAACAGATTACACTGCTATATCTTATACTTCATTTGCACCTTTTTTCTTTTCACCATTCCAATAAACAATGTTTCTTCATGTTCTTTAATTTCTTTTTTCACTAATTCACATACTCTTCCATTTTTCTGAACATCTTTCACAGAGAAGGATGTAAAGGAATCTTCGGTTTTCTGTGTCTCTGGCTATTTCTCATGATGTTGTCCATCCGTGTCAATGTCAATCTTTTTCCATAAAACTCCCCCCCCCAATGACAGCTTTCAGTATATCATTACACCTCTTTTTAACTTTTAATAGTTCCAGCACTTTTAAAATATTTATTTTCTCCCCTATCCATGATATGTACAGAGATGTTCTAAATATTGTTTTATCTTCTTCTTCAATTTCCACATTTAATGATTTATATTTCCTTGATCTTTTCTGTACTGGTTTTAAATTATCTTCCCATCCCTTTTTAAAACTCTACAGTTTTTCTATACCTCTGGCACAACCAACAACACTGACTGCTTGATAGAGCTTAATTAGTCCCATCCAGAATATTACGCAAATGAGAAAAAGATGGCGAAATACTACCACATATATAAAACATCCCGTTCTCCATACCATTAAAAAAAAAGGTGACTGCATCTTAAAAGATGAAATGTAAAAGAGGAGGTCTCAGAATATCAATAAGGAACAAGAGAAACAACAAAACCATCTTCAAAGAACTGACTGTGGTTGAAAACTGGTTCCTTCATTTAATTAAGAGAAAAAAAAGTTACCCTTCTTTGGTTATTTTAAACAGCACAATAGCCTAGAGAGAACAAAAAATAAAGGGTATGGTTTCTCAGAAATGGGACGGAAGTAGCCGAAGAAGTGACTAGTTCAGAATATCAGTGACACTTAAAATATGCTCACTGAAGCAAGTATACTGACCTACAGAATTTGACATTTTTATATTACAACTGAGTTCAGTATAGCAATGTTTTGTGGAGGACAGGCCACATGAATGAATGAATCCTATTCCTTAGCTCATATTATTTTGTTTCTCACACTTCTGTTTTTACTTCTCAAATATACATTATCTTTGCACTCTTTCTTCCATCCTCTCATCTTCTTTTCTAAACATTATGCATGTTTTTGTATTCTTTTTTTTTTTTTCGTAGAATTTCTTTCACTCTTCTTGCTCTTTAAAGGTTTTCATATTTATCTTGCTGTCTTCCATTATTTCACCACATGTACTCTTTTCTGAGTGAAACAAATGAGTCTGAGGTTTCCTGCACTTTGCTTGACAGTTTACCTGCTTTGTGCTTTGAGATTCCTTCAGAAGCCGGTTCTCCATCTTGTTCTTGTTCCGATCAGCCACATATGGTTTCACACCCACAAAGAAGCCTTCGTCTTCTAAAAATCTAGGTTCTGTCTCACCTATAACTTTATCTCCAGCAGAAGCTGAGGATATTTTTTAAAAAAAATCATCACTTGGAAGCTCTTATTTACACATACATGACCTATTTTGTCCTACTTACATCTTACATCCTTCCTGTGCCATTAAACGTCACATAGGGCTCACATTGTAGTTCGTCAAGTTTTTGTCCTACTATTACTTTATAATTATGTTATCACATATGCATCAGAAGCTGGGTGATTATGTAATAAATGACATTTTCATCACATCTAGTGAATCAATGCTGATCATGACTTTATCCTACATGTTCACAATGTTCCTTATAACAGCCTGGCTTGAAAAGATAGGGATCAACATGATGGAGTATACTTCAGGGAACTCAGATAGGCCACAGCAATATATTATATGATTTTTAATTAAAAATATACCTTACACTAAGTTAATGCATTCAGTCCAATATGAACATCTCATTTTCTGGGTAGATTTGTGGAAACAGGAATACTTGGTAAAAGTATGAATATGAAAATAATTTTAAAAATATATTTATAGTCTTATTAAAAATCTGAAACTACATTTAATTTGATTAAATCTGTGCACGGTCTTGCACATTTGAAGAAGTGTGCTGTAATTGTCACTGTAATCAGAGACTGACATACCTTCACTCTGGGCATTCCCATATGTGCTCCACCTTCCGTTCCAACACCCACTGAAGTGTGCGGCTGATGGAGCCAGTCACACATTGGTTATGGTAACATCTAAACCACTTCTTTCTGGAAAAGCATTCAATTCCCTCTTATCCCCCAATTCCATCATCATCCTGATGTTATTGTCATTCAACCTGATGTCATCCTCCATATACAGCATATCCAAGGTGGCTCTTGCAATCT
The DNA here is from genome assembly GCA_009760885.1 of Achatina immaculata. NCBI lineage: Eukaryota > Metazoa > Mollusca > Gastropoda > Stylommatophora > Achatinidae > Lissachatina > Lissachatina immaculata. The sequence continues at coordinate 63,292,115 of CM019720.1, read as the reverse complement.
CCTCCTTGTCCATTCTCTGAGTGCCCTGAACTGATGCCATGCCTTCCAGTATGTCTGCTCTCTCATTGCCTTTGACTCCTGCATGACCCGGGCAGTATACCTATGTCAAACTGGAATAACCGAGAGCCCTTTAGAAGCTGGACCCACTCCCTGCAGAAGAAATGTCTTCGGATTCTCAGTAGCATGCTTTGGGAATCTGTTACAATGAGCTCATGTGAATCGGCCTGCTCCACCAACCAGGAAATTGCATCTGATGCAGCCTGCACCTCCATTCTCACGCTCAAAGTGGTACATGCATAGGCTCCTGATTTACTCGCGACCAGTTTGTTGTTGTGGTAGACAATACAGGCCCATTCACTTTTTAGGCCTCGTGCCACTGACCCATCTGTGAAGATCACAGGGTCATACGGCTTGGAGTGATGCTGGACCTGTCCTGCACCTGTTTTACCCTGAGCCCAGTCCCAGCATTCACAGCCAAGCTGGATCACGACCTTCATTAGATTCTGCATATTTGGCACTTTAGTCCATCCTGGTTCTAGGGGAATCTGCTCTGAGTCACAGACTGCTGACAGTGTCTCTTTTGCATCCACTATCCACAATCTTCTTTGCTTGATGCACTTGCCCTTTGCTGAGTTGAGCTCTGATAGGAGGGGGTGGTCTGCTGTGCCAGCAATCCTGAGGTACATCTCCATTTGTACATACTTGAGCCTTGCTTTCATGCTGGACATATCCAGCAAGTAGTTCATAGCTCATTATTTATCTTGGCAGCAGACTGGTTAATGAAGGAGGCAATATCAGACAAATGCAGAGGATTACAATGGACACTTGACATAGTGCTGCAGGACCTTGACTTTGTAGATGACACTGGTCTGCTATCAAGCAGCCACAAAAATATGCAAGATAAAATAAACAAGCTAACTCAGAATGCAAACAACATAGGACTAAAGATCAACATAGGAAAGACAAAGTTAATGAAGCAAAATGTGAACAACAGAAATGTACTCAGAGTAGACAGCAAGTTAGTGGAGGAGGTCAACGAATTTGTATACCTTGGCAGTAGAGTAGTAGAAAATGGAGACAGCACAGAGGACATCAACAGCAGACTTACTAGAGCAAACCAGGCTTTTGCAGTGCTGCAGACTATATGGAAATCTAAAAAAACTAAGCATAAATACGGAAATCAGGATATTTAAGAGTAATGTTCTAAGTGTACTACTCTATGGAAGTGAATGCTGAAAAATCACCAAAACCATAGAAAACAAGTTGAATTCTTTCCAGACTAAATGTTTAAGAAGAATTAGAAAAATATTTTGGCCAAACACTATAAGAAATAACATCTTGTTGGCAGAAATGCAGATGAAACCACTGACAACAATTATTGAGGAAGAGCTGGCGATGGTTGGGACATGTGCTCCGAATGACTGACAACTCACTACCAAAAATAACACTAAGATGGACACCACAGGGGAACAGAAGTAAGGGTAGACCAAAAGAGACATGGAGAAGAACAACAGAAAGGATGTTGAGCAATAGAGGGCTCACCTGGGCAAGAGCAGAAAAAAAGGCGAAAGACAGGGATTTGTTGAAAACCCCTGCGGGAGCCATCTCAGATCCCCAAAAAAGGTTTTTTGAAAGCAAAGTCATTAGTACTGTTCAGCCGACATGAAGGATCGTGACACCCGGAAAGAAACGAGGTCATGACACAGAAATTCCGTAGCTTTGATTCAGTCTCTTTAGCCTCAGTTCATTAGTACGCTGTTCTCTTGTGACTAGACGGCTGCTCGTCCTACCGGAGTCCGTGTTCAAATCCCAGGTAATTCTCTTGTGATTTTTCTTTCTCTCGTGTCTCACTAAAGTGCTTTGTCTACGATTTTTTCGAGGTCTAATCCTACAAAATTGTGTTCTCTTACTTATATGTTGAAAAGCACTGGTGACAGTGGAGAGTCTTGAGGTAGTCCTGGCGCAATGATCCTAGGCTCTCAAGTTTATAATTCATGTTGCAGTGTCACAGTTTTCTTTAGAAACACTGAGGCTACCTACTGCATGATCCAGGTGTCAGTACCCATTTCTGTCATAAGGCACATTGTTGTGTGGCCAACTCTGTTACAGGCATCCTCCAGATCCAGTGCAACAACTGCCGTCTCTTCTTTCTTCTGAAACCCTTCATACACATCATATGCCAGTATGGATGTGTTACTTGTTGTGTCTCTGCTGGGTCGATAGTTGCCTAGCATGCCTGGAAGCTGTCTGCCATTTTCCAGTTCCCATGTCAGTTTCCTAGCCATGACCTTCTCCAGCACATTACTATAAATGTTTTGCCTGGCAATGATGCGGTACCATGCCAATTTGGCATTGTTTTTGCCTGGTTTAGGTAATGGCTGCAGGTAGCTATGTAGCCAGTCTTCTGGTATCTCACTTGACCTCATATTTCTCTGACATCTTAACTTTAACTTCTTCTAATACCTGTTTCAAGTGGCTATACCGAACCGCGTGTGCTGAGATCTCTCTCTCTCTCTGAACCTTAAGTGCCCAGGGCACATGGGGCTTCCGCACGGGTTTTCCACAAATGGAGCACATGTCCCAACCATCGCCAGCGTCTTTCCTCAATAATTGTTGTCAGTGGCTTCATCTGCATTTCTGCCAATAAGATGTTATTTCTTACGGTGTTTGGCCAAAATATTTTTCTAATTCTTCTTAAACATTTAGTCTGGAAAGAATTCAACTTGTTTTCTATGGTTTTGGTGATTTTCCAGCATTCACTTCCACAGAGTAGTACACTTAGAACATTACTCTTAAATATCCTGATTTTCATATTTATGCTTAGTTTTTTTGATTTCCATATAGTCTGCAGCACTGCAAAAGCCTGGTTTGCTCTAGTAAGTCTGCTGTTGATGTCCTCTGTGCTGTCTCCATTTTCTACTACTCTACTGCCAAGGTATACAAATTCGTTGACCTCCTCCACTAACTTGCTATCTACTCTGAGTACATTTCTGTTGTTCACATTCTGGTTCATTAACTTTGTCTTTCCTACGTTGATCTTTAGTCCTATGTTGTTTGCATTCTGAGTTAGCTTGTTTATTTTATCTTGCATATCTTTGTGACTGCTTGATAACAGACAAATGTTGTCTGCAAAGTCAAGGTCCTCCAGCACTGTGTCAAAGGTCCATTGTAATCCTCTGCGTTTGTCTGATGTTGCCTCCTTCATTAACCAGTCTACTGCCAAGATAAATAATGTTGGTGATAGTACACATCCCTGTTTCACTCCTGTTTGTACCCTAAAGCTGCTGGAGGTATGTTCTCCACAGATCACTCTGCACTGAAAACCCTCGTATAGGGCTTTGATTACATTTACTATCTTATGGGGGAGGCCATGCCATCTTAGGATTTTGTGTGCTGAGATAGTACATATTAATTACAAATTACAGTTTAAACAGTTCAATTCCTGTTAGATTTAATCTGACTGAAATATTAATTTGGTGCTAGTGTTGAGCAAGCCAGGAAAAATATGTTTCAGTATTCAAAATTTTACTGTCTGATTATTCTTCTGAATATGAATATTTGAATTTTATCATTAATCTGTAAATATTTCTACTGATTCCATTTAATTCAAATGAAATATCTGGTACATTTTAACTTTCAAAGCATGTTATTCATCACACATCAAATGGTTTTCTAGTTTGCAGTTACAAGCAGATAATAGAAATCACATCATATATACGCTACAACTCAAGATCATATAAGCATCACATGATTTTAGCTACCCAAAATCTCATGATTCTGGTAATACAACGTATCATGACATGAGCTATATTCACATAAATCACCTTAAAAAAAAAAACAAGTTCAAACCTCAGTCAAACCTTCAAGTCTTTTCTTTTTGTTTTTAGAGCTGCATATATCTGACTTTAGTTCTGCTTGATCTAATGCTTATGGCTCAAACTTTCAAAGAAGTTGTTTATAAAAAAAGATGTAAAATTACAAAGCCCACTTGACAGACAGCATACTACAGGAACGAAGTTAAAATTTTACATCTTTTCTGCCCAGTGTATTGGTATTTTTGTTCCCTCCAGCTAATTAAAATTTTTTTATTCTTACTCGCTGCTGTGGATGGGTGGTACAACATTTCCTGCTCTGCCTGAGTGACTTTGGCTGGATCCATCATAAAAGCCTTGCGGACAGCAATAAGTCCATAGCCTTCCTCTGTGTAATCATCATCTTCCAGAAGTTTTAATTCCTCTGCAATAAAAATAATTATAAACACTGAAACCCAGCAAAACACATTCAAATATAAATATTTAATTTCTATCTTTCTTCTAAATTAAACAGATACTAATGAGATTAGGTGCTGCAGAAAACTGGCTTGTTAACACCATAAGAATTAGAAAACTGAGATACTTCGGCCACATCAAGAGACACAACAGCTTGGAGAGGTTGACAGTAGAATGCATAATGCTCGGCAAAATGAGAAAAGGAACGACCTCGCCAACGGTGGACTCAGGACATCACAGAAAGTCTGAATGTGTCACTGCAAGATGCTGGTCAACTTGTGCAAGACCATATTGAATTCAGGGAGGCTGTGAGAGGAACAATATTCTGGAAAGGACATGTCACATGAATGAATGAATGAATCTTTCCTCCATGCTGAGCATTTCAATCTACATGCATTATATATTATATATATTCATTCTATATGTATTATATACTTATTAAAGTCATACTTTCATTTCACTTTTTCTTCATCTTCCTTCTTATCATAATTTGGAATTGTTTGTCCATAATCTTCTTTGTTTGACTTCTGTAAAATATGGCTGACTGTATGGCTACAAACACCTTTTTTTTTTTTTTTTAAACAAAATGACCTTTGCTTAGGAAACATTAATGTCAAACATCAAGAATGTCATACCCGCATATGGCTCTCCAACATGAAACAATTTGAAGGAACATATAGAGAATTAAAATATTTTTAACTCTGAGGTGTAAAATTTTGTTGCCAGCTTGCATGTGACTGATTGTTTATAAATTTCTGCAAATTGCTTTCACTTTTTGCTGTTAGAACGGTGTTATCTGCATATCTCAGGTTATTGATATTATGGCCTCAAATTTTAATTCCTTTCACATTTTTAAAGCCTTTCATGATGTTTTTACTGTATAATGAGAATAGATCAGGTGACAATATGCACCCTTGTCTTATGCCTTCTTTTAAATTCTGATGATCACCTGTGTCATTGTACACTCACTCGTAATTACTGCTGCTCTTTGATACCAGTACATAATCTTAGTAATTCTCCTATCTTTACCATCTATAGTGACTATGGTTTTTCTAGCATTCAGTATCTCTCTCCCTCTATGAACACTAAGTGCCCAAGGCACATGGGACTTCAGCAAGGGTTTTCCACAAACGCCTGTCCTTTGCCATTTTTTCCACTCTTGCCCAGGTGAACCCTCTATTGCATCTTCTCTGTTGTTCTTCTCTATGTCTCTTTTGGTCTACCTTTACTTCTGTTCCCCTGTGGTGTCCATCTTAGTGCTATTTTTGGTTGTGGGTTGTCAGTCATCTGGAGCACATGTCCCAACAATTGCCAGCATTCAGTATACTCTACCGAAATAAGGCAGTTGTGGGCTAAGACTAAAGCTGTGTGTCCTGTTCTATGTATGAATAATTTAATAAGTGACAGAAAGAAATATCCTTTACCATCTTTATCTTGCTCTTTGTCTGTTTCTTCCTCTCCCTGAAAGAAACACAAGACCATTTGTGATACAGCCATAAAGTATCTATTTGCTGAATATGACTGACAGTCTATGAATATGAAATATAATCTATGAACATGAAATATAGTCTATGAACAAGGAATACAGTCTATGAACATGAAATACAGTCTATGAACAAGGTATATAGTCTATGAACATGAGATATAGTCTATGAATATGAAATATAGTCTATGAGCATGAAATATAGTCTATGAACATGAAATATAGTCTATGAATATGAAATATAGTCTATGAACATGAAATATAGTCTATGAATATGAAATATAGTTTGAATATGAAATAGTCTATGAACAAGGAATACAGTCTATGAATATGAAATATAGTCTATGAATATGAAATATAGTCTATGAATATGAAATATTCATAACGATTAACTAAGAGAACTGATGTGACATATCTGTTAGAACTCTGGCCTGTTACTGCTAAGACAGCTTATTACTTCTAAGGAATAATGCAGTCAGAAAACCATACTGGGGAGAAAGCTGAAGGGCAAACAGCAAGAGAGCAACTACATTAGAGATGAGAGGACAATATCAAGAGATGGGCAGGAACCAGCTTGCTAGGTTAAAATAAAAAAAAACCAAGAGACAGAGAAAATTTGGAGTTCTATTACAGTCAACTTCTCCCTGGGGAGACAGCAAAAAAAAAAAAAAAGCTAATTCTCTCCCTTGTAGGTGCCTATTATGTATGCGCAGCACTCCTATTTCAAGCCTAGATATAACAATAGCATTGAATTACAACTTATGATTCACAAAACTTTTTTTTTCATTGATTTACCAGGCTTCGCATATGGAAAAAAAGCATATGCCAAGACAGCTTTATAGAATCAAAAGCAAATGTTTATTAAATTTATGCAGAAGAGGAGAAAAGTCTGATAAATTTACAAAAAAGCCCAGACTCAACTGTTTCAGGCACCCATTTCTCTGCTGTTTCTTGTGCTCTTACTTCTACTTTTTCATTTCTCCGCTGTTTCTTGTGCTCTTATCTCTACTTTCTCTTGTCTCTCCACTGTTTCTTGTGCTCTTATCTCTACTTTATCTTGTTTCTCCGCTGTTTATTGTGCTCTTATCTCTACTTTCTCTTGTTTCTCCGCTGTTCTTTGTGCTCTTACCTCTACTTTCTCTTGTTTCTCTGCCGTTTCCTGTGCTCTTACCTCGACTTTCTCTTATTTCTCTGCCGTTTCTTGTGCCCTTACCTCTACTTTCTCTTGTTTCTCTGGTTCCTGTGTTTCATCTGGCTCTGGTTCCCAGACTCGAGTAAAGAACTCATAGGACTGTTCTGAAGTGGGCATGAATGACAACTGTGGAGTTCATACCATAAAAACCACATCTAAAATATTTACTAACATAGAGGACATCTGATATACCATTATTTACTTCCCAGTAGCTGCAAATCAAAAGCTCTTAGCAGTTATTGCCAATATAAATATTTTGTAATTATGCTAGGGAAATGAAGCAAGGCTATGGAATTCCCAGAGATTAAAAAAGAAGCATATTTTATGATAACAAATGAAAATGAAAGAATGGGAAATGATGACATAGTAGCTTTGAGAAAAGTGACAGAACAAAAGAGAATCAGAGAGCGAGATTTTTTTTGTGGGGGGGGGGGGAAAGAAGGTGTTAAAGATATGTGGAATGACAACATCAATGGGCACTATCCTGATTTGGTACAATAATGGATTATTATATGCCAATTTTCAAGTCTGATCATTGCCAGAGACAAAAGCACTGATGCAACATACATCAACCTGGTTTAGCCAGTATGAAGAAGGTATCCATGATGAGGAAGAAATGAGAAACACTGAAATACTGCATAAATTATATCACTTTGAGAAGTAATGCAGGCCACCAAAGTCCACTAGACTTTGGTGGCCTGCATTACTTCTCAAAGATGATCACAGAAGCAGGGTCCACATTTACTGATTTCCATCACAAACTTCTGTTACCAAGAGTACTTTATAGAGGAGATGGGGGGGGGGGGGCTTGACCACCCTTGTTTCACTGATCCTGTTGACAGTGCATCTCTCACCCCCCCCCGAACATCTGATATGATAACAGGAAATGAAGAAGATGCATTGTCTCTTTAGGTCCAGGTGGAATATAACATATTTTTCCTCTCAACTGTGCTGAACCAGCCACTGAAGAAGCTCATTTTGGTCAACAGGTCTCGCAGTATGGCATGGTCTAGTACAGGGGTAGCCAAACTTGCTAAATGGAAGAGCCACATACAGTAAGATCTTCAGACACTTGAGAGTTGCAAGATATGAACAAATATTACACAAACATTTTTATTTATTTATATTTTGTTACATTTTTTTTATGTAATACAAAATACATATATGAACTAATATTAATTCATATACGTATTTTTTAAACTGTTATTTTGCACTGGTTTAAAAAATCTATCTGTTCTTTCAGGAATTTTATTCAGATTTTCAAACTCTGATTCACCCTCATATCATATCTCCTTATGTGGTAGGAAATACAGAATATACCAAATGTTATAAAAATCACACAACTGATTATAGCTTTAACTATATTAAGCATATTTAATTTGGTTATGAACTATGGAAACATCGAAGATCTGCCAAAAATAAAAATTAAAGGTATTTTTAATGATTTTTATTTGTCTTACTAAATACTTGGCTAAGCAAGACAGGAACTGACATGGAATCCTCAAGGAAATAGAAAATGAGGAAGACCTAGACTTACCTGGAGAAGAGAAATTATGACAGTGCTCAGAGACAAGGGATACGCATGGAAGGAAGCAGAGAATAATTCCAAGAACAAGGATGACCGGAGAGCCTTTATCCGTGGCCTATGCTCTCAAGGGAGTGAAAGGTGATGATGATGATGAAATACCTGGACACAACCGGAAGGAAAATATGTACGCTAATAAACTGAGTGATATTTTACTCAGATACCGCCTTACACATTATTTTATACTTCACAATAAGCTGCAAGACATGCAATGCAACCAAGCTCTACAGCGACACTATGCAGATTCTACTGCCTGCAACACAGCCTTACCTGCCACAATCACAAGCCATGCCAACTGAAGCTAACATTTAACACTGTCAGCACTTGTATGATCACCAATTCTCCTGCACAGTTCCTCTGTAAGGTTTGTTAGTCTGAAATTTCTTTAACCACCGACTCAAATCTAGCATTAAAATTAGCACTTAAATTTTAAAATATATTTATTCACCGTGAACATTAGAAATTTCATCTCAGTGAATGCTCAGTTTGTACCCAGTAAGTAATTATAAAATATGAGATCTTTTTTCTGTTTAATGTCAGTTGTCAGCATCTCAGCCAACATATTTCTGTGAGCCATACACTGTATGTCAAAGAGTCAAATATGGCTCGCAAGCCACAGTCTGACCACCCTTTAGAACTTGAACAGAAAAGACAAAGAGGACAAACTTACAGCCTCCTGTTGCTTGGCTCTTTCAAGCTTCATTCTCTGGAATCTTGCTGTTCGTTCTTCTAATTTCCTCATCTCTTCCTCATCAAGCTATGAAAATATAATGAGAATATTGAATTATTCATTATTTTTAAAAATTATGCTACCTTGTGTTGATGGCATCGCGATATCAATATTTAACTTGGAACATGTATGAGGCATAATAATGCATAACCTACTTTTTTTTTTATCACTGCATTACTTAAATCTTTTTTTTTTCACAAGTAAAAAGTGTATGCCAGTGGTTTATGGGTCATTATCTTCACAATATGTATGCAAGTGTATAATAAGGAATAAGTTTCCAATAAATGGAGCATATGTGATGCACTGTATGACAGTAAAATGAATATTACATATTTACTTGTGCATTAATATATGTATAAAGCAGGTTAAATACAACACAAGCTTGTACCTCCTCAAACCTGGCTTCCTTCTTTCCTCGAAGTGTTCGTTTTCTTTCATCTCTCTCTTGCTGCTCAATCTCTGTTTCTGCTTCTTCCTGGTCAATCAAGAAAAATATGCATGAAAAGATTTTACAGCCATGGATAAAATGATGAACTCTCTCATCTTTTCTAAGATGCTCTGTTTAGTGCAAAAGCAAAAAAGACTAAGAGAAGGTGGAAATGATGGAAACAAAATGATAAAATGTACAAAGAGAATGAAAAACAAAAACCAAGGGAAAATATGAAATATAATACTGAAGGACAATGAAAATGAGATAAAATGACAAAGAGAGGATGAGAAAAAAAAATGAGAACAAATATGCAAAAAGAGCTCTCTCCCCCCCCCCCCCCCAAAAAAAAAGGAAATATACAAATGGTGACAAAAGTAAAAGCGAAATGAAAGAAAGCAATATGAAATGACAACAAGAAAGACAGTGATTTCTAAAAAAAAGAATTAATTTTTTTCTCTGAAGATAAGCATCTTACATCTTTCCTGAGCCATTAAACGTCACATAGGGCTTGCATGGTAGTTCGCAAAGTTTTCCCTGTTTTCAGCAAGCTTTTCAATCTCATCAAGGGATTTTATGACCACTAATCTGGCCTCTCTTAACAATGTCCTCTTCTGAGTTTCATGTTGTCGACCTCTTTTAAAATAAGCATAAAACAGACATGATTTAAAAAATTACCTTAGCCTTTGCTAATCTACTTTTCATCCTTTCTCTAATGGTTGACGTTCGTTTTTCAGGTGGTGGTCTAATTTCTTCAGCTTCCTTCTCTTCATCTTCTGGAGAGAAAGGAGTTAAAAATTATATTTCTCTCTGATGAATCAATCACCATAAACAAGAAGTTAATTATCTGGACATGCATGTATGTGTGTGTGTGTTTTCATTCATGTGTATCATGTTTGTAAGTGCCCAATCTTAAGAGTGTGTGTGTATATATGATAATATACTGACAGCTTAATATGCTATAAACATAAGAAAAGTCAGTGTATATGTGTACATCTTACATCCTTCTCGTGCTGTTAAACATCACATAGGGCTCGCATAGTTGTTTGCCAAGATTTCCTGTTCTCGGCGAGTCTTTCAACTTCATCAAGGGATGTTATGCCCACTAAACTGGCTTCTCTTAACAATGTCCTCTTTAGAGTTTCACGTGGTCGACCTCTTTTTCTTCGGCTTGTTGTGCTCCACTTGATAGCTTGTTTTGGTTTTCTCTGACTGTTTCTTCTCATCACATGGCCTACATATGTCCATCTTCTTTTTCTGATCACCCATGAGACAGGTTACTGTTTGCTCATTTGTCTTATCTCTGTGTTGTTCTTAAATTCATTCCACTCTATATCAAGTATTTTCCTTAGGTATTTGTTTTCAAAAGAGTCTGATTTTTTTTGTCTATTTCTTTAGTTGATTTCCAGCTTTAGCATGCATAAATGAGGTGGATATTACATTTGAATCGAATAATCTTAGCTTGGTTTTTGTGCTTATAACTTTTGAATTCCGTATGTTCTCAAGATCTTCGAAGGACAATGCTGCTTTTGTAATTATAATTCTAATGTGTACATGCACATTCAATAAGCCTAATAGTTGAGATAAAAATAACTAAAACACAATTACAATTGAGATTTATTTGTTATTTGTGGCAATAGCTGTTGATAATAAACACTGATGCGTATTTAGAGTGATGATACAAGCAGAAACCATACTAAGGAACATTAATATAAAGACATACTGTTAACATAATGAATGAAATATTTTCTATTGACATCATCAGTGAAACACTTACTCTGTTGACATTATCAGTTAAATACTTACTCTGTTGACATTATCAGTTAAACACTTACTCTGTTGACATTATCAGTTAAATACTTACTCTGTTGACATCATCAGCTAAACACTTACTCTGTTGACATTATCAGTTAAACACTTACTCTGTTGACATTATCAGTTAAACACTTACTCTGTTGTCATCATCAGTTAAATACTTACTCTGCTGACATCATCAGTTAAACACTACCGCTGACAAAATCAATGAAACATAACTGCACACAATCCTTAACATGCTTCTGACAAAATCTGAAATACTGCTGAAACCAACAGTGATACATTTACTGTTGATAACATCAGGAAACACTGATTACTCATCAATGAAACACTTATTACTCATCTAGGAAACACTGATTACTCATCAAGGAAATACTGATTACTCATCAACAAAACACTGCCAACATCATCAAGGAAGCACGTGATATAATCAAAGAAACACTGCCGTCAGAAGGGAAATAACTACTGTGATCATCAGGAAAACACTGATATCACCACAAATAACATTACTGACATCATTAGAGAAAACACAGCTGGCAACATCAAGGAAGACACTTACTGCTGATAGTCCTGTCCACTGTGAGAGGCTCTCCCTCCAAAGTTTCTGGTAAAGTAATGACCCCAGACTTGTCAAAAGGTACAGTAGAAACTGGCTCATCACCAGCTGGCAGTGTCTCCATCATGGCTGCATCTGCAGCTTTTCCTGAAACATAATGAGCTGCTTCAGTTAGCCTACAATTTTATCACATAAGCCAAAGTTATTTTATACAATAATCAAAGTATGCATTCGTGAGCATGTGCACCCATACACCAACAGTGAAATTCACTAGCAGTAAAATAATACAACAAATACGAATGGTGTCCAGTGTTTGTCAAAGTGTGTCCCAATGATCAAGGGAAAATGAAGAACAGAACAGAGTGTTCAAAAGAAAGAAGATATTGAATAAGCTGACCAGGTGGCATGAAATGGGAAGACTACACAGTTGTTGGAAACTTCAGGAAAAGTGCAAAATGGAAGAAACATGTCACCAACACCTACCTGCACTGTCTATAACAAAATCCAATTCCTACAGAATTTTGGCTGTCATCAGAAAATTTTTATTCATTCAGTTATACAAAGATCACTGTGCTTAGAGGGATGGTACAGTTATCAAGACCTGCAAAATCTGAGCTGGTCAAATCCCTTTATCAAATCTTTACAGTGCTTCCATAAGCAGGCTCTTGTGCTCAATCAGTGGCGGTGAAGACGCCCAATAAGGTAATCAGCGACCCATAGCTGATATGCCAGCAACAGGTTTAGAGACCCATAGCTGAACAAGACCCTGTACCACCTCTCCATGGTACCCCAGTAACAGGCAAAGCCTGGCTAACAGGGCAGAGATCGCCATAGTCCCCATGGTGGTGGAGTCTGCTAAAGAAGCACTGCACACCCCCTGCTTTTTAGCTGTACTCCAGGACTGAAAAAAGTAGCCGCCATAACCCGTTCCCACGTCGATATGATGCTGTACCTCAAAATCTCCACAGCATCAGCTGTGAAGAACAACAGCTCACAGTTACAGGGAGTTCGTACAAGTACAAGTGCTCAATTAGTGGTCCCATTTGCTACTCATAATTAATAAATGAGGAAAAACTGGAAGAAGTAGAGAGTTTTGAATATCGTGGATCACTGCTAACTAATAATGGAGATACAATGAGGGAAATTAAAAGGAGGACATCTATAGCTCTTCAGAAAGTAAAACAACTAAAGAATCTGTGGAGAGGAACAGACAGAACTACAAAAATAAGATTTTTAAGGGCATGCATCTTTCCCATCGCAACATATTCCTGTGAGACCTGGACACTTAACAAAACAGCTGAGAAACACATAAATGCCTTTGAATTCAAATGCTACAGATGAGTTATTCAAATATCATGGACACAAAAAATAACAAATATGTCCATACTACAAGCATTTAATACTGAAGAAGGCTGACTAGTAAAAAGGATTAAACAAAGAAAACTTAAATATTTTGGACACATTAAACGTCATGATAATCTAGAGAAGACCATCTTGGAAGGGTACATAATGAGAAAAAGGAAGAGAGGAAGACTAAAGCAAAGATGGCTGCAAGACATTGTTGATGACCTGCAAATGGATGCATCAGCAGCAGGCCATCTTGCTCACAACTGAGAGGTTAACAGGAGAGCTGTTAAGGAGGCAAAATTCCGCAAGGGACATGCAAGTGAATGAATGAATGAATGAATTGTGGAGCACAATGAAACGCGTGTCTCTTAACTACATGCCAGGAATTTAAGAAAAACCATTGTAACCCATTCCCCATTCATTCCAATAGCTATACTAGAAGATATGCATAATAGCATCAGATGCTCAGAGCTAAAGAGAGGAGCAGACAGAACCACAAAAATAAGATTTTCAAAGGCATGCATCTTTCCCATCGCAATATATACCTGTGAGACCTGGACACTTAAAAAAACAGCTGAGAAACACATAAATGCCTTTGAATATAAATGCTGCAGAAGAGTTCTTCAAGTATCATGGACACAAAAAAGAACAAATATATCCATACCACATGAACATAGGAACGGTACATAATGCTCAGAGCTATACTATAAGATCTGCATAATGGCATCAGATGCTCAGAGCTATACTAGAAGATCTGCATAATGGCATTAGATGCTCAGAGCTATACTATAAGATCTGCATAATGGCATCAGATGCTCAGAGCTATAGATCTGCATAATGGCATCAGATGCTCAGAGCTATACTCTAAGATCTGCATAATGGCATCAGATGTTCAGAGCTATACTAGAAGATCTGCATAATAGCATCAGATGCTCAGAGCTATACTAGAAGATCTGCATAATGGCATCAAATGCTCAGAGCTATACTATATGATCTGCATAATGACATCAGATGCTCAGAGCTATACTAGAAGATCTGCATAATAGCATAATACACACAGAACTCAGTTCTGCAGCTGCAAGAGATTTTACAACAACTCAGAGTTCACTTTCTTTCTAAACATAAATCAGGTGCCTGATGATCAACTGGATAGTTCTGTCTCTTCCTAGAGATACCCTAAAGCCACTGCACCCCTGTATTCTTCAAATACTCAACAGTTATATCTCAACAACAGTAAAAATCCCCCACCAGTTACTTGCAACAACTAACCTGCCGCAGTCAAAGCCTGGGCCAGTTGATCCTCATGTTCCGTTTCTTCTATCTTCTTCAGACTGTCTGTTTTAGCCATTTTCAGTTCTCCAACCAGATCATCTTTTGGGGATACCAGTTTTGACAGCTAGTAAAAACCAAAGTAAATTTCAACACTTAAAATGCTATATTTCCTGCCAATATTTGCTGTACACAAGGGTTTTTTTTTTATTCACTCACTATCACCTCAGGCACTCTTTCATACATATGGGACTCATTTTTATGTGAATATTTCATCTTTCCCACAGTGCACTCACATCATGTGTACTCTACTGTGTCGAATTTGTTTGGTATATATGATCCTCTTTCAGAACAATTTCTTTAACACCTATAACTTAAGCTGGGTTGACAAAAATGGTCTTAACCCATACTTTTCTGCATAAGAAGTCATCTCATTAACAGCTAAGCTACTACCATACTTGTAGACAAAGTTCAGTTAGATCTATTACATTATAAACTATGCTGTCCTAACTGTAATGATCTTCCAGAGTACCAATCAAATTTGGACTTCTTGTGTACTATGAGTTTCTTTGCTGAAATGTGCGAGATGTATTTACACTTCAGACTGACTGATACTGATTATGAGCTATATCAGCAGGTATTGATTATCAATCTTACTTTCCTGTGCCATCTGATCAGGTCATTTATGTATTTTGTTTTATGCTTTTGCCTTCCTATTCTTGAGTTGACTTCTGTTGTACGTCTGCCATCTGCTGTTGTTGCTCTGAAGTAAATGAATTTATGAACTTGTGCCTGTGTCTTTATATTTGTATAAATGTTGCATTTTAGTTTAATTACTCTTGTAGATAAGACTACTCTTTCTGTCTTGTTGCTTTTCCGCACTAATCTTCTTTTTACTACTCTCACTCATAATCTTGTTTATTAGTTTCTGCAAACTGCTTTCACTTTTTGTTATGAGGCTGTGATGTCTGTGTATCTTTGGGTATGCTGAGCTCAACTCAAGTCATCTTTCAGACTCAAGTTATCTTTCAGATTCAACTCATCTTTCAGACTCAATTTATCTTTCAGACTCAAGTCATCTTTCAGACTCAAGTTATCTTTCAGACTCAAGTCATTTTTCAGACTCAAGTTATCTTTCAGACACTCTGTATTTCTGCTTAACAGAAAGAAATGCTCAAACCGCTAGAAAATATTTTCATCTATAAACACCACCAATGCAGAAAATATGTGTTTATCTTTCTTCAGCTTTCTTACTTACGCATAACTGATTGAATACAGACATCCTTTGCATAGCATACAAAACACAACGTCCAACTGCAACAACGTCCAACTGCATACATGTCCATGGTCCAATAAAGTTATAATGGATTGCAAAAATCCCAATCAGAGGACAGGACACAGCAGACATGGTGAACTAAACAGCTTCTCACATGGAAAACATGTATTTCATGTCCCATATTTCATGTAGGCAAAGTGGCTGTACTGCCTAGCATATAATGGCACAGTACATATATAATCTATAATACACTGATAGTCATAATAAATGCCTACGTTACTGGCTTATTCATGTACTGTACTGTACTTTTCAACTGTTATTTTAATGTGAAATTTCCCTTCAACTGGATTAACAGCAGAGTGCAGTTCTGCGTCAACTCGAACCACTTATCAACCACTGTGAATGTGTCGCAATGCATCACCTTCAACCCCACTGTGGTTAGCATGTAATTATCAAACTGCCTGTACCTTTTTTATTCTCCCTCATACAACTAAGAAGCTTACCATACACCAGCATATGCACTGACTTGAAGACAGGAGCATCCAATCTCATGTACTGGTGCATCTCTTAAGTGCGTTACCATTATCTCTCTGTTTAACTTTCTTTAAAAAAATATTACCGTGAAGTGTACCACGGTTGCCAATGCAGCAAAAAAACCAGTCCCTGAGATATGATATTAGCAGCAAGAAACAAAAGACTTTGACTTTTCCAATCCCCGAGTTTACACTCTCTTTCCCTTGTATCAGATAATGAAACACACAGGTCTTCTTCAGCTGTTCTACATCTCCATACAGAATGTTGGTGATTGAGGAGTTTGGTGGTATCAGGTTCTTTCAAGGGTCCTTCAATGCACTGCAGTCTAGCAGATGGCATTTAACAGTTTCTTCTTCTTGTCTGTTGCAGTGCATGCAGTATGGTGTGTGGTCAGCAGTAACTCTGTGTAAGTGCTTACTGAGGGTGATGTGTCCTGTTCTCAACCTGAAAACTGCGCATTGGTCTCTACGACATAAGCTGTTGATGTGGTCTCCTAGGTTAGGCTTTGGCAGGTGTGTATATAGGGATCTTCCAGTTGGATTACTACCCCAGCTGTCCATCCACTGCTGCTTGCAGTTGTTGTGTATAATGTGTTCAGTTGTTCTCATGTTGGTGGAGATATGGGGTTGTGACATGGTGGCTCCACTCTTTGCCAGTCTGTCAACATGTTCATTTCTTCTGATATCTATGTGCCCTGGTATCCACTGTAGGGTGGTCTTGATGTTATAGGAGGCGAGTTGGTTTACTGCACTGAGTAAGCAAGTTGTAATGTGATCAGCTGATGGTATCCAGTTTTAAAGGGCCTGGAGAGCAGACTGGGAGTCTGAGAAAATAACAAGGTTTTTTTGAGTGGGAGGCACTGTTTTTGTATTTGGTGGTGTTGGCTGCCAGGGCTGCTAATATTGCCTGCATCTCTGCATCATAATTGGAGCAGCGAGATCCACAAGGAGCAGAAATGTGCCTTGTTGTTTTGTCCAGAAACATTATGAGTACCCCATATCCTGCACTGAATGCTGACCCATCAGTGTATGCATGGATCTAGTCCTTGGGGTAGGATTCTATGGTCTCCAGTCACACAGCTTTAAGGTGTTGGGACCTGATGATTTGTTCACTAATTTGTTCTTGAGTCTGGTGTTAGTTTGAGGAAGTGTGTAGTTTGTGTTTGGTGGGATGTCTGGTACTTTTGTAAGTTCTTCTCTGTCTTCAGGAAGTTTGTGTCTTGTGTTTAACTGTTCTGCTATGTGCACTGGAGTTTTCCAAGAAGCAAAGGATAAATATAGATTTGGAAGTGAAACAAACGGTTATTAAATGATATGAAAGTGGAAAACCTGTGAATGTTACTGTTCACAACTTAGGCAAGTCACACTCAGCATTCATGATGATCCTCAAAAATAAATTAAAAAAAAAATTCTCCAAGGTATCCCAGATTGGCTCCACTAACAGTTACAAGGCTAATGAAAATGCATGAGGTACTTTATTATCAGCATCATTGCCTTTCACTCCCTTGAGAGCACAGGCCACGGGTAAAGACTCCAGTCATCCCTGTTTTTGGAAATATTCTCTGTCTCCTTTCATGTGCATCCCTTGTCTCTCAGCACTGTTATAAAAACTTAGAGGTATTTAAATATACAGAAATTGCTAATATGTGTTCATCTGTGTGTGATATAGGCTAAGAATGTGTTTGCATAAAAGTTATGTGAAATAAAAAGAAAAAGTTTAAAAGTAAATTTTAAAAAACCTTAAAAAGTTTAAAAATAAAAAAAAGTTTACAAAGTAGCCCAAGGTTAGATTCATTCATTCATTCATTCATTTGCATGTCCCTTGCGGAACTTTGCCTCCCAAACAGCACTCCTGTAGGCCTCTCGGTTGTGAGCAAGATAGCCTGCTGCTGTTGCATCCATTTCCAGATCGTCAACGATGTCTTGCAGCCATCTTCGTTTTGGTCTTCCTCTTTTTCTTTTTCCCATTATGTATCCTTCCAAGACGGTCTTCTCTAAATTGTCATGACATTTAATGTGTCCAAAATATTTAAGTTTTCTCTCTTTAATCCTCTTTACTAGCCAGCCTTCTTCAATATTAAGCTCTTGTAGTATAGATATATTTTTTCTTTTTTGTGTCCACGATATTTGGAGAATTCTTCTGTAGGTTAGATTATAGAATTAAAATAATAAAAATATTTATTGTACATGCAGCTGTACAGTGTACAGTTATTTAGTGTAAGTTTAGTATCCTGTACAGTACAGAACTGTACCAGTAATAGCCTCCAGTCTCACTTAACACTACAGTATCCCTGCAATCTCCAGTTGTGGTAAGTGCAGATGATATACTCTGTTAGCCTATGTATACAGCATATTTACAATGTATTGTATTATACTACTTAACCAATAAATTACCTTGCCAGATACATTAACTGAAGCACAGTACTGTATGTGTAAAGCACCTTGGCTGCCTGATCAATGCACATACACTACATACCATACAGGTCTGCTAGGTATATAATATCATGTTCACACAGACCCAAATCACATAACGGTCTATTTCACAGAATTTTTCATGGGCATTATGTGGGAAATACCTGTATTTCAAAAACATCTGCAACAGTAAAGTTAAAGCTACAGGTACTTACTGCTTGCCTGCGCCGTCTGTGTCGAGTTTTTAACTCCCCTTTCAGTACTTCAGCCTCTTCATTTTCTTCAATTATCTGAAAAAAATTCACCAAAAACTGAGACCTTTCAAAGGTTTACTTGCACTCACATTGTTCACTGTGGGTGTGAGTGTATATATATATATGTGTGTGTGTGTGTATATATATATATATATATGTGTGTGCGTGCATATATATATACACACAAACACATAGTCCAAAAAAAAGAAACACATAGCTTATATAAGCTTCATTTTTTATGTTATGACAAAAATTTTTTTCCCAGGTATCTCAAACCAAACCAAAAATTGTCACCAAGATATCAGGTCCATGATTTAGAGTGAATTTTGCTATTCTCGTGTATAGTCAGAGCGCAGTAGCTGCCCTTGCTAATCATGCATTTTTTACCATAACTTACATTGTGTTATGGAAAAGTCATGATTTTTGTGGTGAGCACAACTCACTTCCCACGCAAATGAAACCCTATAAAAGGATGAGGTTACACAAACAAATTCAGTTAATTTTCAAGCATTCAATTATGGCGTGTCTATTGCAAAATTTACGAAACATTGTTATTGGTCGCCTGCAAGCAGGCGAAAGTCAAAGTCAGATTGCCAGGCATTTAAACATGTAGCAAAGTACCATCAGCTAACTTTAGCACCGTTTCCAAGCCACTGGCTCAGTTGAAGACTGGCACAACAGCAGACGACCCAGGGTGACAACAGCAGTTGATGATTGCTTTATTCTGGTTCATCACCTCAGAAACAGGTTTACAACAGCTTCCTCAAGCGCCCAGTTATTGCTTGCAGGATGTCGTGTGTTTGATCAAACTGTCTGGAATAGACTGCATGAAGCTGGACTGATGGCATGACGACCTCACCAAGGTCCTGTCTTAACGAGATGCCATTGCCAAAATCGACTTGTTTGGGCCAACCAGCATCAGCCCTGGACAACTGACAATCAATGGAGACGTGTCTGGTTTAGTGATGAATCTTTCTTTTTGTTGCACCACCATGATATGTGGAGAAGGGTCTACTGTAGGCCAAATGAACATTTTGCCCAAAATTGAGTTGATGAAGCTCTGCTGCATGGTGGTGGAAGTGTAATGGTATGGGGAATGATCAATTTCAATGCAATGATCTCTCTCTCTCTCTGAACCTTAAGCGCCCAGGGTACATGGGGCTTCCGCAAGGGTTTTCCACAAATGCCTGTCCTTCGCCTTTTTTTTCTGCTCTTGCCCAGGTGAGCCCTCTACTGCTCAACATCCTTTCTGTTGTTCTTCTCCATGTCTCTTTTGGTCTACCCTTACTTCTGTTCCCCTGTGGTGTCCATGTTAGTGCTATTTTTGGTAGTGAGTTGTCAGTCATTCAGAGCACATGTCCCAACCATCGCCAGCGTCTTTCCTCAATAATTGTTGTCAGTGGCTTCATCAATATGCAATGATACGTCAATGAAATTCTTCGACCCCATGTCCTTCCATTTTTGGATGCGCAAAGGTCTGTATTTCAACAGGACAGCGCCAGACCCTATTCTGTACAGTTCACCACATAGTTCCTGACAGCCAACAACATTCTCACCCTTTCCTGGCCATCCCTGTCTCCAGACATGAATCCAACTGAGCGCCTATGGGATGAGCTGCAAAGACGTGTTTGTTGCTGAAACGTTTCTCCAGCCAATCGTCATGATCTGTGGCAGGCACTCCAGGAAGAGTGGGCAGCCATCCCACAGGCGCACATCAGACATCTGATCGCTCTTTGCCCAGGAGATGCCAGTTGCTGATCAATGCAAGCAGAGGCCACACACCATACTAACTTGAGAACCCCTGGGACTAACAAATTCTCATCACACAGATGCAAAAAACTGTCAAGTGAGTGTTTAAACCCTTAGGTATTATTGTGTTCAATTTCAAAATTGTATTCATTCAATTTAAAAAGCTATAGAATATCAAAGTTATGGCTAAAATTGGGTCATCAGTAGTTGAGCGTTTCTTTTTTTGGACAGTAGATATATATATATATATATACTGGTAAAGGTAAAATTCTCATTTCCATGCCATTAAGGCATATTGGAGAACACGGTGTTAGGCCTGTATTTTCCATGACCTTCAGCACATGAAAGCATGATGTGGTCAGTATCACGCTTGGCCGCTTTACCTTCCAAAATTTCTCTGGTACCCATTTTTAGAGGCTGGGTGAACCCGAGGCTGTATTGGTCAGAAAAAATCCCGCTCAGCTGGGGATTCGAACCCTTGACCATTCGGTTATATATATAAATATATATATGTAAAAATATGAATACAAATTTTCATATTTTATTTGGCTGAATGATGGTAAAACTCAAATATTAAGTTTTATGAAAATAAATCTGAATATTCAGAATTTCAATATTCACACAAAATTTTGGGGAGAGAAAATTATAATCAGTGATATTTACTTGTTCATCAAACCCCATGATAAAGCCTAGATTTTAATTTAATAAAGAAAATTTTAAACTTCTGATGCCTAATTAAAATCTAGGCTTTATCACTGGGACTGATACACAAGTAACTATCGCTGATTATAATTTTTTTTTCTACATATAGCAATAATTTCAGATCTGTCAATCTCTGCACACTCATAAATTTAAAGCAGATTTTGCTTCTGCCAATGTATGATTCATATTTGTATTTGTCACCAGAAAATTAAAGTACTCTGCCAAATATTAAAAACTTGTATTTAATACATCCCTTTTATTAAAAGAAGAAAAAAAAACCTTCAGTAAACCTGATCTGGACATTTTAACTATTTTTAAATTAATTAACATTAACCATCTGCTACTGAAAATTCATTTACAAGTGAAGTTGACAATGACACCATTTTTCATCCATGTATGGTGTTAGCACACTCCCCCCCCAAAAAAAAAAAAAAAAATAGGGCCATCTTATATTTACAGCAAAATTGTCAAAGAACATAATAATTTTACAGATTTTACACGGCTGGTTTTTTTTTTGCTTTAATTTTTAACTAATGATTCATCCACATCCGTGTGTAAAGAACAAAATGTTATGGTAGATAAGTAGAGTGTGTCACTAAGTATCTGGAAACAAATAAAGTGAAGCTATTGAGTGAAGCACTGCTAGCTACTGATTAATATATTATTTTGGTTTGTAATCATAATTTAATCCTTTATAATCACATATAATGCATTCTGAGGACTGTCAGGTGACTAAAGTGTTAAACATAGGTGTTTGGGTAGTCTGGTACCAGTAACTTCTACCTGAGGCCAAACCTAACCATTAGGTACAGGATACAGGTTGATTTTGGAGAATTACTTTTGCTCCTTACATGGCAGGCAACATGGTATGTAAAAGGGTGCGTGGGGCACTGCATACCCTTTTCTTCCTCCCCCGCCCCCACAAAAAACACACACACACATAAAATATATATAATATATAAACTGTGAATTATAAGAGTGATCTGTCAAAAAGTTGACAGGAGAAGAGATTAAAAAATATGATTTTGACTACAGTAAAATCTCATTATAATGGACTTCAAGGGGATTGGCAAACTAGTCAGTCCGTTATATTCAAAGTCTGCTATATCCTGATTAAAATAATATATATATATGACCTGTGGACCTGGACTGTAATTAGGAGGTGATAAACAACCACAGGCTCTGTGATAAACAGGATCTGTTATAATGGGATTTTACCACATTAAATTTTACCATCACTTAGAACGACTTAATGACCTGATTAAAAAAAAAAATCCACGGCATACATGTGATAATTACTACCGAAGCCATATGAATATTTATTTTCAATCTGCCCACCAGACCATGATGTATTCTTAAGCCTTGGCAATTGAAAAAAAAACAAAAAAAACTAACAGCGTCTCCTCATTCTATGCTGTTGTGGAGGTTACGGCCTAACAAACAGACACACAACTTGACTTAGAATTTTATACTGTTGTATTTCTCTCTAAGATATCTTGAATGGTGCAATCACTTTTTTTCCGATATAATCTTCTCCCTTTTTTTTTTTCAGTTATGTTCTTCTTCCATTCTCCAAGTGTTTTTGGAGCCTCCACTTAATTTAGGGATATAACATGGTCACTCTTTTATTGCTATTTTTCTAAAGAAAGATTAGTTCTTAACATATTTATGTGTAGTCTTTGAGGCCGCCTAATATAGCTCTCTTAATACTTCATGAAGCTGTAGAAATGTTTCACTTTAATCTCTGAGTTTCCTCCCACCTGAACTGAGCAAAACAAAACATTTCAAAGTGACTGTTGTCTTA
The DNA here is from genome assembly GCA_009760885.1 of Achatina immaculata. NCBI lineage: Eukaryota > Metazoa > Mollusca > Gastropoda > Stylommatophora > Achatinidae > Lissachatina > Lissachatina immaculata. The sequence continues at coordinate 63,268,713 of CM019720.1, read as the reverse complement.
CCATATAAAGTTTCTACTAGCAGGTCATGTGTTTCTTACCTCTGCTGCAGAAGATTCTTCTTCTGTTTGGGACTGTGAAAATGCTTGATAATGATGTGCAGTTTCTTCATCCTGTATGCATTAATAACAGAAGTGTAAAAACAAACACACTAGGGGAAGCAACAATGACTGTGTATAGTGAAAGTATGGTTATATGAAATTACAGGAAGCAACAATTACTGTGTATAGTGAAATACAAGATTTCAAAGAAATCTTATTACTTCATGTTTTCAAACCTAAAATATTAAAATAAAAGTCACCAGACTTGCTGAAATGATTTTGGTTTCATTATTTATCTTTTTCATGGTTTTATAGCTGCATTTGTTAACATATTTTGTCATCGGTGACTTTTAAATTTCACATGTTTGTATCTTGTACAACATGAGTAAAGATGCTCACCAAACCAGGATTAGAAACCCCATCATTCTCTGCATCATCATCGAGCAACCTCTGTTTTGAACGTCGGCGCCTTAATTTGTCTGCCATGATTATGGGCTGCAATTACAAACATTATACTACAGACCATCTCCCAACATATGGTATATAATTATACTACAGACTCTCTTCTACATATATTTAAGTTCTGATAAGCCTATCTTTGGCCAAAATAATTTATAATTTGAGCACAATGATGACAATTGCTCAACATATAAGAACTAACCCCCACCACACACAAATACCCAGGAAAAAAAATCTGTTTTTAATCCAAAGATGAATTACTGAATAAACATGCAAAAGTATTTATATTCAGATATGTAAGGCCAAGTATTTATACAGTTAATGTATAGTAATAAAACTGATGCCATAGTAAAAGGAATTAAATATTAAATAAAGATATCATTAAGATCTATGTGTGTGAATATAAGGCCTCATGCTAATTATGGCACAAATGCCTAAAGTAGTGGAACCCCCTGCCCAATGAAAACAATAAACTAGCAAGGACCCAGCCACTACACAATGCAAAAAGGGAATGAAACAGGGGACAATGGCTGAATTGAGACAAATGTCAGATACTATCTTGTACTATCTCATTTGGGCAGAATGAGTGGCACCCATTTTCATTTCCCTGAGGGAGTGACAAACACAACTTCCCAGTCTGGTGTGACACTGCACAGAATGAATATGTTACTATGACAAGATCAGTAGAGGAAGAAAGGGGAATGATACTGCTGACCAGGGTAGGAGGATAACAGGGATTGGTTACAGTATGTAGCAGAATATAAGGAGGAATATCAAATCAACTGAACAAACAGCAAAGAATGTTGGGTAAGTTGTGGAAATGAAGTATGAGTAGTGTTTTACGTCCTGTGAGAAGTGGTTATAAACTAACAACTCACAGATCACTGAGAGTCATGACTCAACTGGAGACAACCATCTTAGTGTGCCAGTTGTTTAAAGAGCTGAAATGTTTTTTTTTCTTTTGTTTTTTTTAATGAGGAAAATGGGGGGGGGCGAGTGGAGAGGAGCAGGGGGAGAAAGTGTAGGCTGGGGCTATACTTCTCTGACCATCAGCAGAGTTATATGTGTGCTGTATCACTGTCTTGCTGCCTACACCCCAGAATTTTATATTTACACACTACACAGACAGTTCATGTAAATATTTTTTTTGGCCATGTTTTCAGTTAAAATATACTGTCACACAACTAACAATAAGAACATAAGAATAACAAAAGACAAAATTATTTCTTTTCTTCTGTCGCTTTTTGCGTGGGGAACCTCAGGGATGCAATCCTACTTTCATGACTCCTGTATATTTTAGAAAACTCTATTCCACAAGAATTCTACTACTGAATACTACTAGAAAAGTACTGAACAGCGGGGTTACAATAAAATATAAAAGACAACTATTAGAGTTTACTATAAATGAAGAAAGACAACCGCGGAGCACTTGTAAGATGCACAGTATACTAGCACAAACCGTATGAGACAGTAAACAAGTGCAAGTTGTAGCACGTATTGATTCGCTACGCAGTATTTTATTAACTGTTTGCGATCGAAAGATGCTGATATTAATTTACATATTTAATCAGAAATTGCAACAACTTACTTTAATTTAGACACAAGAAATGGTCAATGCCACTAGTAATTAATGAGAACCGACGTGGAAGTAGCAGAAGTTCATAACTGTTGAGTAACAAACGGCATCATATCAACGGAAGTGCCAACATTGTTTCTTGTTCAAGAAGAGCGGCAGTGTAGTACTAAAAAGTGATTTCGATAATTTTTTTCCGAGTTGCCGTATGAACCTCTGTCAATGCGACAAAACTCCGAGATTTACCTATTTATAATGAAGGGCTTCTCAATATGTGTAAATCTTTAATTATAAGCTCTAATATAATACTGTAATAAAGTCTTGTCGTGTATCTGTCCTCATATGCTCGTACCTGTAAGTGTTGAGGGGACAAATAGACTTTTTTTAAGACATGGGGATAACGAAGGAGCTCTGACAAATACTTCTCTCAACCCAGAAACATTGAAGTCATTTGTGGTTCAGAGGTTTGTCACATTCATGCGACAGTTTAGTTTTGTTGTTGTTGTTGTTGTTGTTTTTATTAAAAAATACTGCAGGTATTGACTACTTCGAGCTTGTTTAATAATTCATCATCATCATCATATGCCGTGCCGACTGGCATTGGCTATTATGCTTCTCCAGATTACCCGTTTATTCATGCAGGCTATTAGCTCAGTTGGTGATATCATCCTCACACCATCTCATCAGACTGTCCAGTAGCATTTCTCTCGGTCTCACCTTGGCTCTTCTTCCCTTTATTTTTTTCTGTTGATATAATATTTGTAATGCCTCCCCTCTTCTCATTGCATGACCTATGAAATTACATTCTCTCTCTCTCTCTCTCTCTCATTTTTTAAACCAGATTTTTTTTTGTCTCTCCAGCTCTTCTCATACATTCTTCATTAGTTATTTTCGCTGTCCAGGAGATTCGCAACATTCTTCTAATGCTGCTTCCAAAGATTTTTGTGCAGACCTGCCTATTGTCCATGATTCACCTCCATATAATAAGATAGGTTCAATATTGCATTTTGGGACTCGTTTTCTAACATTCACTGATAAGGATGTGTTGGATAATATGTTTCTCATTCTCTGAAATGCAATCTTTGCTAAGATTTTTTTTAAGGTTTAATAATTGTGCAACAGTCTTTGACATTATTTTGAAAAAAAAACTGTTGACAGTTCAAGAGTGGAAGACTGACAAAGAATATGTTTAGTAGGTATTCAACAACATACCTTTTTCTCATTTCTACGCGCTATATTACGAGCCTTTACGTCCGCTTTTACGAATTTTCGGTGTGCATAATCAGCCACAGAAACAGTTAGCCATGTTTATGTTACAAAATCTAGATTCTTTGGGCTCGCGTTTTCTTTCTTTAAATTTGGCTCTCATTTCATTCTCAAACGACCATGCCCAGCCCAGAGTCGCTCCCCTTGGCCAGGCCTAAAGACAGTTGTTCCCAGTCGTAATGGCTGATGATGGAACAAAAAAATCTCTCATAATAGCTTACAAACATCTTTGTATGTTAGTTCTTGTCTACCTCATTATATTCTTTACTATATTATAAGTTCGCTTTATCATTATTATTATTATTTTGTTGTTGTAAAGACGATGAAAACAATAGGCCGTGACCCGGTGGTACTGCAAACCGGGTCCACCCGTAACGAGATGTGGACCTTACCCCCGGCATTCAATGTGCAGGGCAGGCCTCAAGCATCTCGTTTGTTCCAAAATAACGATCAAAGTGTAGATACTATAGAGGGCAGAACTACGCTTTGATCTTAGCCAAAAGGCCGCTCGCTTTATTATATCTACCGTGAGATATGGTTGTCACTATTTTTTTTTTCAAAATTATTGTAGTTAATTTTTGCAGGTTAAGATTTTTTTTCTTTTTTACTGTGTGGGAGCTTAGAGTATACTTTCTTTCTTCTTGTCTTTATTATGGTTATTATTATTATTATTATTATAGATAGTGGTAGTATTTTGCTACTGTAGTTGAAGCAGTAAGCCAATGGCAGTAAGCCTCTGAAGAGTGAAAAAAAAGTGAGATACCTCAATGCAATACACCATATTCCTGGTCTTTATTCCCTAACATAAGAGTTAAATGTAATACCCGCCCTCATTTATGCATGCGAAAGCTGGAAAACAACTAAAGAAATAGACAACAAATTAGACTCTTTCGAAAGCAAATGCCTAAGGAAAATACTCGGTATAAAGTGGAACGAATTCAAGAACAACGCAGAGGTAAGGCAAATGAACGGACAACAACCTGTCTCATGTATGATCAGAATAAGGAGATAGACATATATCGATCACGTGATGAGAAGAAAAAAATCAGAGAATCCCAAACAAAGCTATCAAGTGGAACACAACAGGCCGAAGAAAGAGGTCGACCACGTGAAACTCTAAAGTGGACATTGTTAGGAGAGACCAAATTAGTAGTCATAAACTTCCTTGATGAGGTTGGAAAGCTCACCGAAAACAGGAAAACTTGTCGATCTACCATGCGAGCAATATGTGACGTTTAACGGCACGTGAAGGATGTAAGATGTAAGACGTAAGATAAGAGTCAAGGGCCCATTTTTTTCCAACCGGAGTGACTAGAAGGTTTCAAATTTTTAAATAGACCAGATCCTTTTATTTAAAAAGCTGGAGCTCAAACAAATTGTTTTAATCTTCCGGTTTGCTTTTCACATATTTTCACCGGTGTTTCGAAAGTACTCATTACACTTTTATTTCAGATTTGAATCCATAAGTAATGCAGTCATTCATTCATTCCCATGTCCCTTGCGGAACTTTGCCTCCCAAACAGCACTACTGTAGGCCTCTCGGTTGTAAGCAAGATGGCTTGCTGCTGATGCATCCATTTGCAGATCATCAACGATGTCCTGCAACCATCTTCGCCTTTGTCTTCCTCTCTTTCTTTTTCCCATTATGTATCCTTCCATTATGGTCTTCTCTAGATTATCATGCCGTTTTATGTATCCGAAATATTTAAGTTTTCTCTGTTTAATCCTCTTTACTAGCCAGCCTTCTTCAGTATTAAGTTCTTGCAGTATGTATATATTTGTTCTGTAATGCAGTAACATACGAATAATTTGAGTATAAGTATGTACAAAACTAAATATATAAATATACACGAAGCATCTGCGTAAAGCTGTGATATGAAAGTGTTTTACAACAAAAATAGGAACATTTTTATTAATTAACAATAGTGACGTTTCAGCTTACATCTTAATTAATCATACAAAACCGTACAGGACAAAGAAATAGGGAAATAGGATAAAATATAAAATCACGTGAATGATATTCAGCAAATAAAAATAGAAAAATAATTAAATAGAAAAGCGGACACACAAAGCTGCGTTCAGGGGTGCGAGTGGTAGGGTGTTGTGAATGTTTAATTAAGTAAAGGCTTGGTCTGTGTGATTGGTTGATAGTAAAGAGAGAGAGAGAGAGAGAGAGAGAGAGAGAGAGAGTTATAATCTAGCTAATCCCAGCTAAATGCTAGATCACGGGCAACACACAATCAACACAACATTGGGTTCATCTCCCTAAAAACACTAAAGCAAATCCCGATGTCAAGAACCGAACTCGCGTGGGCGTGGACCGAGAGTAATGAAGCCGCTCACCAGGACTAGCAACAGAGCTAGCCCCCCCCCCCCCCCTTTTTTTTTACAGCACAGTTAGTGTGACCATGAGGCTGAGAACAGATGCAATAAAGCGGATCAGGTCATAGGAAAATGACTTTTTAAAATGAAAAACAAATACATCACATTTGAAACAAAAAAAAAGTCACTGTACAACTGTGCTATCCCGACTCTGTGCTATCAATGTCAAACATGGACACTAACAGCCAAGAACAAAAGAAAAATCATCACGACAGAAATTAGATGTTTAAGGAAAATACTAAATGTGTCTAAGAAGAGACTAAATAAGAAATGACATCATCAGGACAAAGATTGGAATAACACCAGTATTACATTATATCCATAAACAGCAAGTCAAACGGTTTGGCCATGTCACACGGTTACCACCAGACAGTATATCACAGTCAATATTCACACTAAGATTTCTAGGTAACAGAGGAAGAGGCCGCCCACGCAGGAGATGGAGGGAGGAAATTATAGAAGCATTAAATATCCCATTATATGAAGCAAATCGTCGAGCCCTATCAAGACGTCTATTTGCCCCCTCAACACCGAGAGGTATATGAGGAAGGAGACAAGACAAGTTCAGTCAGTCATTTGCATGTCCCTTACGGAACTTTGTCTCCCTAACAGCTATCCTGTAGGCTTCTCGGTTGTAAGCAAGATGCCCTGCTGCTGATGCATCCATTTGCAGATTATCAACGACGTCTTGCAGCCATCTTCGCCTTGGTCTTCCTCTCTTTCTTTTTCACATTATGTACCGTTCCTAAGTTCGTGTGGTATGGATATATTTGTTCTTTTTTTTGTGTCCATGATATTTGAAGAAGTCTTCTGTAGCATCTACATTCAAAGGCATTTATGTGTTTCTCAGCGGTTTTGTTAAGTGTCCATGTCTCACAGGTATATGTTGTAATGGGAAAGATGCATGCCCTTAAAAATCTTATTTTTGTAGTTCTGTCTGTTCCTCTCCACAGCTTCTTTGGTTGTTTTACTTTTTTGAAAAGCGATAGATGTCCCCCTTTTTATTTCCCTCCATTATAAGTTAGTAATGATCCAAAATATTAAAAACTCTTCACCTCTTCCAATTTTATATATATATATATATATATATATATAATATATATATATATATATATATATATATATATATTATATATATATATATCAGCTGCCTTTTTTGTCAGATGTCATCAGTTTAGTTTTTTAGTTTTCAAGACAAATTACAGTCAAGAAAAAGGTGAGTGGAACACATCAATGTAATTGAGGTATATGGTATGTAATCTAGTGTAATGAAAGGATTCTGGGATATAAGTTAGAGTGGGTAAAAAGAACTTAGTAGAGAAGGGAGTATGAAAGTGGAGAAAGCGAATGTTAGGTATAGCTGAATTTCGGCTCCAGGTGGCTTTTTTTCATCATTATGTCATTGTTTAATGTTTGTTACTGAGGCAGACCGCGTGAAACTCTGAAGAGGACGTTGTTAAGAGAGGCCAAATTAACAGGCATAAAATCCTTTGATGAGGTTGAAAGACTCGCCAAAGACAGGAAAAATTGGCGAACTACTTTGCGAGTCCTATGTGACGTTTAACGGCACTGGAAGGATATAAGATATAAGACTAGAACATCATATTTGCCTCAGGTTTGGGCCGTTGAAAGAGACTGGCTTAGAAGCATGCTGGGATATGTTTTAAAGATTTTTCTGCATGCGGTCGCCTAGTCTGAGACGAGTCTCTCCAATATAAGTTATCCTACACTTTTTGCACACTGTATCATATATTACATTGCGGGACTCGCATGTGAATCTCCCATGGAGTGTAAGGACACTTTTGAGAAAAGTAATCCATTTCGTTTCCCAGACTACAGGGCAGGTGACACAGCAAGGGCAGTTACATTTTATAGTTCCGATAAATACAGGATTTGGCTTAAGGTGGCTATTGACGAGGATCTCCTTCAGATTTGGCCCCTGTTTGTAGGCTAATAGGGGGAGGGAGATCAGAGAAAATGTCGCAAGTGTCAGGGTTGAGCTGTAACTGTGGCAGATGGCTATAGAGAGTTTTCTTAACTATCTGGTCATGTGCATGGAAAGGGAGCATTAATTTAACTCTGTCAAATGAAGTAAGTTTTTGTTTTTCTGAACGGCTCTTTACGGCCCAATTTCTGTATGCAGTTGAAGGTTTCCCTGATTTTTTTTTTCTGGATAGTGGCAATGACGAAAAAATTCTAATAATTTTTTTGACTGTTCCTTGTGTAAACTTCTGGTCATCCAAGTTTTAACCATTATGTGTCATTGTGACGGATTCACAGATTATGCTTCGTAAGATTGAGAAGAAATTGCTTCGAAAAGAATGAGTTCATCTGTTAAGCCAGAAAAGAAACAAAGCAACAGGCATTTCTATCTCAAGTCAAAAATTCCAAATCAAAATTTAAAACATCAATAAAACTGAAACAAAATCTAGAAGAAAAAGCTATAAAGAAATTTGTGCAGTGGAATCCACTATTTGTGGTAAGTGGTTCTTCATTCATTTTATTACCTTTAGAAAATGTAAAATGTGGACTCCGCAGCCATTTTCATTTGCAGACATTACATAGACATAATTGCATAAGGAACACAATTTCCTTAATGCATATACATTTGAACGAACATATATATTTGTACAATGATATTATACTTAGATGCATGCATGAATGTCTTTTTTACTACTTTTGTTTATTTTTGCCGTTTGCATTATCAGTGAAATATATGTTCATAGAAGAATAACGTTTTAAAAATATTCATTATCATTCATTATCATCTCTGTGTAGAATTAATATAACACTGCTACTTCTACTAACATTTTGGATTTTTTTTTCTAGAAATAAGTAATAAATATCACACTGAATGAAAACTTTTTTTATGTTTCATTTAGTAAACACTTCTATTTTGAAAACTACCGAAATCTGACAATGAATGAAATTATAAGACAATCAAATTCTCATGAATACGGTTGTGCGCTATTTGCTGTGATCACTGAAATAATTATACAAATACTTTGAAAAACGAATGTTGCTGATATGATGCAAGTACGAATAGCTAGCTTACTAGTTGAATTCATTTCTTACTCAGGCCTGCTAGATTGCTATTTACTTCACGCCGTTCGAAAAAGAGCAAGCGAGTAATGCATTAGCTGCTTCCACTGAAAAAGTAAATAAAAGGACAAACGACTGAAGTTTATGACGAAAGACATCCTTTTAAAAAAAATTTTCAAAGCTTCGTAGAGTTTTGACAATGGGATGGTATGACATTTCGACGGCTGTGTTCATTTTCTCTAAGATGGAGCACATAGATGTGAGAACCATGTTACCTTGTACGCAACCATGCAGTCGTAAGACCCGGATCAGTGCGGATCTAACACGTCGAGAACGTTTTGTTGGAGGCAACTGAAACTGCTGTTTCGTCTACTAGTTCTGCTGGTTGACTCTCTTCTCTTGGTTGCTCCCAGCATGGTGGCGCTGGTATACATTCGGGTTCTTCCTGGTTCTTCTTTTTTTTTTCAGGTTCCGTTAGTTTTTCTTCTTATTTTGCTTTCGCGGGTTGTTTTTAAGGGCGGTTGTCTGTTTCTGCTATCAAAATCGGCTCTGATGAATTCTAAGGATCAAATGGGTCTTGCGGATCTTCTAGAGTGAATTCCGAAACATGAGCTGTTTGCTCCATTTTGCAGAAAACGCTGCCACAAAATAGCTGGCTGTTAGTATAAGTTTACTGTCTTAGACGAGGCCGTGAAACTGCATCGTTTCATGTATTTCTTTTTTCACCGCTTCTGTGAAAATACGAACATTTTAAAACACAAATAAACAACTAATTAATGTGTACGAAACTAAAGCTTGCACAATCTCCTATAGTTAGGGACGGACTAGTAAGTAACAGAAGATGATGATTGGAGGAAAAAAAAATAAGTTTGAAGAATATATAGCAAAAGAAGCGAAAAAAATGAGAATGGAAATAACAATTTCAAAGAATTTTCAAATATTAGATTTATTCAGAAATTCTTACTCAGAAATGCAGTCAAGTCCTTTAAGTCGTCTCAAGTCATTACCATCAAGTTTCAAGTCAATTTCCGAATCCTTGGAAGCAGTTTCAAGTCAAGTCTCTAGTCAAGTCTCAAGTTTATAAACAAAACTGTTTTTAAAAAGTCACTGTCGGCTTCGATCGGTTACCAGGCCAGCATTGCTAAAGGTGATCTATTATAGCCAGGCCAGCATTGCTAAAGGTGATCTATTATAGCCAGGCCAGCATTGCTAAAGGTGATCTATTATAGCCAGACCAGCATTGCTAAAGGTGATTTATTATAGCCAGACCAGCATTGCTAAAGGTGATCTATTATAGCCAGACCAGCATTGCTAAAGGTGATTTATTATAGCCAGACCAGCATTGCTAAAGGTGATCTATTATAGCCAGACCAGCATTGCTAAAGGTGATCTATTATAGCCAGACCAGCATTGCTAAAGGTGATCTATTATAGTCTACACAAAGGCATGAGAGTTGTGAAAATGAAGAAAAAAAAGGAAAGTTAAAAAAAAAAATAAAGCACAGTATGTATGTCATTTACCACACATTCAGGTATCCAGTACCATCTATTTATTTAAACTTTACACACTATTAAAAAAACTATTAGGAATACAGACCATGAGGCGTGGATAATAAAGGCTGATAGTATCTCTTCATACACAAGTACCACAGAATGATTTATGAGACTAGAAATACTTAGTCATAGCTTTGAGCTGAGGCGGCAGACTTCTGGAAGGGAATACGATCAGTCCACTAAAAGTGGAAATGATTTACATATACAATTACCACTGTAAGCAACTAAAGCTTGCAAAAAAAATTATTTAAGTTTGAGTAGCAAGTAATATACATATGGAAACAATGACAACAAAATGAGCTTACAAGGCTAAACACTGACTGAAATATCTGCTAAAAGTAAGGATAATGCGTCCTGAAACAAAATACATGGGAGATAAATTTTTTTAAATATCAACGATTCACAGCTCACCTATATACAGCTAATTTCAGTAAAAAAAAAAAATGTCCTGTTACTGCAAACTTCTAGACACTGGACCTCACACCAAGTTAATTGTTCAGTACGATAAAACTAGATAGAGACACATGGACGCCTTTTCTATATCTTGAAAACTTTTTGCACACATGCAGAGACCTGAATTATCTTTCTCTCTTTGCAGGAGATGTTTGAGAATACGGTCATTACAGTGATATGGTTGGTTTACTTTTGATGGATCCCAATTTGCTCCGTATTACCTGTTGTACAGAGTCTGTTTAGACCAAGTGAATTATTACATAATGTGTAGTCACGTGCCAGGCAAAACCAAACAGACTGTACATGATATTATTATTAGATATGTCCGACAGACATAAAGGAATTCAATTCAATTCAATTCAAGTGCCATGCCGCGTGGCATAGGCGATCATTTCTCTCCACAATTCCCTGTCTTTAGACTTGATTATGAGATACGCCGGTGACTTTCTTCCTAGCCTCACTGGCAGCCCATCCAGTAACTTCTCTCTCTATCTTCCTCTGTCTCTTCTTCCCTCAATTAATAAAGGAATTAGGCCATTGAAACATACATCGTCTTACTTATAAGAGAGCTGCAGTAAAATCGTCGAGTCGATTGACTGAAAATATCAAGTCGCAAGTCGAGTCCGAGTCGCTGCTTTAGGTCGAGTCCAAGTGGAATCTTTAAAAGCGCACTCAAATCCGAGTCGATCGACTCAAGCCTACATCTGTGAAGTTATCAATGTTATTCTCGTCCAATTTTAAGTCAAGCATACAAAGTTATGATTCATTTTATATGTTGGAAGAAAACTCTTCACGTTTCATGAAAATTCCGGAACTGATACTTGTGCGCATGGGAAATATTATAATATTATAACAGTTCTTCCCCCCCCCCCCCCCCCACCCTCTTTACGCCCATGTCATTCATGGAACTAGGACAGCTAACATAAACACTGTTTATAAACTAACGTTTTGTTATATTGTTGATTTTGAGCCTCATATGATTTTTGTATCTACTTCCCATTGCTGTATTCCTATTATCAGTCTGCATTAATGGCCAATATTTTGGTAACTTTTTTAAAAAGTCTCTTGTTTCAAACATGATATAAAGAAGGTCTACTTACAGCATCTTTCCCATCGCAACATATGTCTGTGAGACCTGGACACTTAATAAAACAGCTGAGAATTTAAATGCTACAGATGAATTCTTCAAATATCATGGACACAAAAAGAACAAATATATCTATAATACAAGAACTTAATATTGAAGAAAACTGGCTAGTAAAGAGGATTAAACAAATAAAACTTAAATATTTTGGACACATTAAATGTCATGATAATCTAGAGAAGACCGTCTTGGAAGGGTACATAATGGGAAAAAGAAAGAGAGGAAGACAAAGGCGAAGGTGGCTGCAAGCCATCGTTGATGATCTGCAAATGGATGCATCAGCAGCAGGGCATCTTACTTACAACCGAGAGGCATACAGGAGTGCTGTTAGGGAGACAAAGTTCTGCAAGGGACATGCAAATGAATGAATGAATGAATGAATGAACTTACAGTGAACAATTTTAATCGTCTTGCGGGCAAACAATTGCTTCACAGGGGACATCAGAAGCTTTGCATATAGGGTATAGCGGTTCAGGACAGGGGGGTCTTGGCCTAAGAGGACAGGGCGGACACTCTTCTTCTAATACAGGTTTCTCTTCTGCTGGTGGTGGTGGCTCCTCTGGAGGCTTATCTTCTGGGCACGCTTGACTCTCTTGTGGATCCTCCTCTGGTGGACATACGGGGTCTGGCGGACATTCGGGCCCCGACTGGGCGTCGTTTTCTTCCTCCGGCTGAGCTTCTTCTTCGGGTTGTGGACACGGCGGACATGGTGGACAATCTGGAGATTCTGTTGTTGGTTCTTCTGGAGGTGGGGCTGGTGAATCTACTGGTTCTGCTGGCTGAGTTTCTTCTGCTGGTTGGTCCCAGCACGGTGGCGCTGGTATACACTCGGGTTCTTCCTGTTTCTTTTCGGGTTCTGGTGGTTTTTCTTCTTCTTCTTTTGGTTTCGCAGGTTTGCAAGGGCGGTTGGCTGTTTCTTCTATGAAAATCAGCTCTGGTGAATTCGAAGGATGAAATGGATCTTCTAGATCTTCTAGAGTGAATTCAGAAAAAGGAGCTGTCTGCTCCATTTTGCAGAAAACGCCGCCACAAAACAACTGGCGGTTAATATAATTGCTATGGATGTTGTTTCCGAAAATCCAGAGTGGAACCTTTGAAGAAATATGAGAAATATATGGCCGGCGTGATGGTTCATAATGTGCTCTAAGAATAATGACGTTTTCAGGCGATACACTTTGTTGTTACGCATGTGCACAAAGTGTTTTCTTGCATATTGTTATCGAGAGTGTTAGTATATTTTTCTATCGCTATATTCATGAAATTTATGCAATATGCTTACGTACTGTCTAGGCTTTTAATAAAAAAGGAGCCTTTAACTGTGCTGTAATCATTGGGAACAGTGGATTAAAGCTCTTGGTAAATATCATCATCACCGCACTCCAAACAAGCCCGTTCATTTATTCATTACGTGCCGAACTGGACGGCTTTGACCATCATTTTGTGCGATCTTTGGTGTTTCTGATCAGGTCAAAGGCTTTTCTTTTTCTCTGCCACTTGGTAAGTCCACTGAGATGTTATTCTCTTGGCCTCCATCTCCTTCTTGTTGCTGATTATCTGTGACTGAATGAAAGTTGTATGATGACGGGCAGAATGGTAGACGGGCCCAATTTGAAAATTAAAGTCTGTTCGTTCGTTCCTTTCTATGAGCCTATATAAAGACAGAAACATTTCGGCAAATACAGATGATGAATACTATAAACTCTCAAGAAAATAACAAAGTTATATTCTTTCTACTGAGAACAGAGCACTGCAGACTGAGACACTATCTTTACCACAAGGCGAACATTGGCACAGCAGACCAGTGTGTCTGAAAGCAGAGACACAGACACTACACCGCATCATCCAGAGTGTGCCAGCTACACAACCTATTCAGCTGGAATATATTCAGATTGAGGGTAAGTAGAACATTTAGGGTAGCTTATACAGACACCAACTGAGAGGGCAAGAGCCTGGGGTAAAGGATCGTCAGGAATGGTGCCGCTAATGAGAGTGTTCTAGGCACAGCTGCACTTTAATTAGGCACTAAACTCATTACATAAAGGCTATGGATTTAAGCCATGAGCACCATAGGGATCTCCTGTACGATGATGAAAATAAAGATAAAGAATTAAAGAAGCAAGATAGGAGAGAAGAATTGAAAAGTTAGATACGATAAGCCCAAAGTAATAAATAACAATAAATGAAAAGTTAAATATAATATAAAAAAGGTAAAAGGTAAAGGTAATCCTGTCATGCCTTAGAGGCACATAGGGATATGGTGTTAGTGCCAAAGTAATAAGTAACAATAAATTCCACTTATTTTGATATGTGATACACTCATGTTGAACGCAGATTTAGTTTGTTAAAAGTAATTTTAGAGAAGGACTCAAACAATATCACAACACCCGCTTTTTTCCCAGAGAGTAAAGAGTTTAAGCACACTACAGCGTTAAACACGTCCTGCGTCACGTTAGGCATACAGTAAATGAATGAGCGCAAAATCTCGAACATGCTCACAGAATGAGCGTAAGAAACAGGTTTAGTGGGCATGTGGTCCGGGACAGACTCACTGACATCATCAGTACTATCCCCAGCGTTGTTGTCTACCTTGCTTTTGCTGCAACTAGCGACGATGATGTTGACATGGACACTTGTGTTTATTAGCCATTATCTGTCACGCGATACCAGGCTTTACGATTCACAGTCACTGTTCGAGAATGATCAACTGTTAACTCGCGTTGCCAACTAAACGACACCGCCCCATGTCTTGATAAAGAAGACAAACAATGACCGAAACAAGACACAGTTATTAATCACGATATTTTGAAAGGGCGGCCGTGGTAAGCCTTTTCCACCTTTAATGCTCACATGTTCAAAAAAGGTTGATGCGGCGTGTACTCAGTGATCAAACGACCAGCCACTTCTTTGATGAATCGCGAAGTTGATAACGTTATGTGAGATGTTTATAGCTTGGACTCGCCCAGTTTGTGATACAAAACGGGATCGTTAACTCCTCCAGGCGCAAAAATACATTGACATTAATCGATTTGTGCCAATAAGTGGGGAGATATTAACCAGAGTAAAGCACACTAGTTAAATATGGGTGTTGGCGGGGGATATAAATTTCTGTGACAATATCCGGTTTGTGACATAAAGTGATGTGATATTAAGTGAGTTCAACTGTGTTTGCCTGTCTGTCTATATACATACATATATATATATATATATATATATATATATATATATATATATATATATATATATATATATATATACATTTTTTGCTACATTTTGCAATGATTCAATTATTAAATGCATACTGCACTGACATCATTATCTGAATGTTACTGCTGTATCTGCAGTCTTGATTTTATTAGATTCCACTGACAACAATTTATAGATGGTGTTTTTCAATATCTTTTACAATTTTGATTGTGAAGTATTGAAAGATATCAGCTGAAGCAAGTGCCAAATGTAGTGTATTTAGTGCATTCTGGGATCTATGTAGCAGTGTTGGATGATCTGTTCTATAAAATAATTAAGCTTTATACAATAGTCTTCAACCATTCATCACATTGGATGATATGCCTCAGAAACAGTATGTCAAAATCTAAGGCATTTTATAGGAATTTCTGAAATCTAGTACCAAGTCTGATTTGGAATGTCTTCCCTACATGCACATGTTTCATCCAATTATACATACACAGGACTATGTTACTGGACTCCAACTTTCTTCAGTTTGCCTAGTGCATGCCATATCTCCAATTCTTTTAGAAATGGTAAAATAAACAAAGCTGCCTTCTGTAAATTCTGATTTATCTGTGTTGGCCTTTTTTTTTTCAGAAGAAAATCATCTAAATTATATCTTTTTTATAAATGTAAATAAAATTCTTATCATCTCTTATAGCTAATGAACAATACACAAGACAATGTTCAGAATAAAGCACAAATTTCCAGTTTCCAGGTAGTGTATCTGAATGTGGCTTTATGTGAGCATCTTTGAGTATTTTATTGTTTTCATGAAAGAATCTGTCACAAATAAGCTCATATTAAGAATGGTAAATGACACAAAGTGGAAAAATAATTACTGAAAATAATTTGTTTGTAGTTTTACTTCATAAAAATTAAGAAATACACATTTCATTTTTAGTGTACATCTTTGTGTATTTCTGAGAAGTTTACACTCTGTAAAAATAAAAGGAACAAAATATGTGACTTGATGATAGATGATATTTACAATGGTTTGATTTTGCAAAACAATGACAGATGAAATGAAATAAAACAATTTTAATACATAATTTAATGTTTGCAATTAGCATAAGTAATTTACATCATCACATATAATAAAAATAATATAACAAAATAAAATAAAAGAGTCAAAATTGGAAAAATAGAATGACCATTTGAAAAAAGTTTGATTTCAAACTACATGAATCAATATATAGTTTCCATAATATAATATAATACTACCTATTTTAATAGTGTTTTTAACAGTAAACTTATTTGCATTAAATTGTAAGTTTTATTTACATTTGGTAACAGTTTCATTAATGGATTTTTTAAAAAATGGCTATAAAATACATACACATAAACAAATTCAAAGATTAAATAAAACAAGGAACAAAACTGTCGAATGAATAAATAAATAAAGAAATTCAAACTTTGCCTCATGTTATTTTTTCCATACATCTTTTATCTGAAAATGTTTGTGTGCATCATGGCGGGTGTTTTTTTTAGGCATATAATTATGGTTTTGTCTGGCTAATTTTAAAAAAAAATGTGTCATCATTTTAGTTTGTTAATATTTTAAAAAAAAATTATTTGCTTAATTTCTATCATACAGGAGTTGTTTGTCCATACACATACTGGGGCAATATATATATGCATATTTTAGGTCCAAGATAAACACATAAAACATGTTTTATTTATTTCATATGGTTAGTGTAATGATAACTGTAGTAAAACTAGTACTGGTGGTGTTGAGGTAGACAGAAGTGTATAGGTCATTTTATGTAAAGATAGAAAGAAAAAGCAAGAGAGAAATGATAATAGAAAATAATGAGAATGATGCAAGGAAATTGCAAATAACAACCGCCCAGTATTTCAAAAATGATGTGTTTATCAAGGTTAAGAGAGTTAACACAACAGATAAATATAGGAAAAGAAAAATCTGACAGTGATCCACTTCTCTAGGACTGCACTGAGAACGCAGGCAGGCTGAGGCACAGATTGAAAAGGAGATGAAGGTGTGAGGAGAAGAGTCAATGCACAGAAAACAATTGGCCAGAACATAAGAAGGCAGTAACAAGGGTGTGAGGAGAAGAGTCAAAGCACAGAAAACAATTGGCCAGAACATAAGAAGGCAGTAACAAGGGTGTGAGGAGAAGAGTCAATGCACAGAAAACAATTGGCCAGAATATGAGAAGGCAGTAACACACTGATCCTCATCAATCAATGGGTCAGGTAAGGAAATGTAGTGGTGTGAGGAAATTTTTAAAAAATGTGGATTAGGTATAGGAAATGGAGACAAAAAAAATTGTAGCTAATCAAAGGATAGATAAATATAAAAATAAAGCTAACTTTAGAATGAAATACTGCTGGGTGAGGCTGCCAGTTTAAAAAATAAGATGCTGTTTCAGAGATTCAGAGATTTGCTTATCAGAGGGACAAGAACAGACAGCAGTGATTGAAAAGTCATGTTTGTACATGTGGTCTCAGTTATAATGCAAGGGGACTACTTTTAGCACATTATTAGAGATGTTGTTCAGGTGATGGCAAAATTGATCTCCTAAATGTAGACTTGTCTCTCTTATACACATCATATTACTGCACTTTTATATGAGACATAGATAATATTGTGGAATATGCAAGTGAAGCTCTCATGGGTAGATAATGTAGACTTGGGGGAAAGATGCTAGTACTGTTTCAACAGCTTCTGTAAGTACTGTAACTGATTCAACCACATCTGGTGCCAGAGACATTTTGGCAGACTTGAAGCAACTTCTGATCTTGTTCAGGTTCTTGTCCTGTCTGTACACTATCAAGGCGGTGAAGACACTGCCCAATCTGGCAATAAGCGATCCATAGCTGCCATGTTAGCATCAGTGTTGATGAACCACAGCTGATTAAGACCCTGTCTCACCTCTTTTTTGATCCTGCTAGCTGGCTAGTGTGGCAGGGATCACTATAGTGCCCATGGTGGCATGCTAAAGAAACTTTGCACACCACTTGCTTTTTTTTAGCTCAGGGACTAAAAAAAAACCCACCCACCATAACCCATTTCCAGGCTGAAGTGATGCTGTGACTCAGCATTTCCATCACATCAGCTGCAAAGAACACTAGCTTGCTGTTCTAGGTCTGAAGAAGAAGTATGTTTCCATGGAGATTGTTTAATAACAAGTCAGGATCAGTTTCACTCTGTTAGAGTGAAAGTTTGAGAGAGAGAGAGAGAGAGAGAGAGGGAGAGAGAGAGAAGGAAAGGGAGAGAGAAGGACAGTGAGAGAGAGAGAGGGAGGGAGAGAGAAGGACAGTGAGAGAGAGAGAGGGAGGGAGAGAGAAGGACAGTGAGAGAGAGAGAGAAAGAGAGAGAGGGAGAGAGAGAGGGAGAGATAATGAGAGAGAGAGAGAGAGCACCCTGGCAAGTAATGTGCCTTATGTTGTTCTACACTGTGTCCAGGATAACTATTATGGCAAGAAGTTTCAGCCTCTTGTGGACCTCATTGTGAAAATTGAGATCCTTGCAAAAGATGGCACAATTAAAAAAATTAAGGAAATGGGACAAATTTCCTCACAAGAGGGAGGGTTTACTCCTTCATGTACTTGATAAAATTGTCAAGGTGCTTCTTGATGCCAAGCACTCTCATCAGTACAGCATCTATGAAAGGGGTCCTTTTATAATTTTCATCAGTAACTGTACCTAAATATTCCATGAAAAAGTATGTATAGTTAGGCCTCATTTAGATGTCCAAGGCAATACAACTGATCTGGTCTAAGCATGTTTAAGCACACAAAAATTTCAGCTCAGATTGTGAGAGATGCAAAATGGTGAATGTATGGACAACTGGACTTAAAAAAAAAAAGAAAAAAATTTAAGAGCCAGAGCCACTATTCAAGAGAACTGGATGTGAGCAGAGAGACTACACCCAGTATGATGGTGCAGTGTGGCTAGCCTAGTGGTTAGGTGGTTGGTTTACTAATCCAGTGGTTCCGAGTTAGTTCAGTCCCAGCAGTGGGATTTTTTTATGGTACACACCAAAAAGGCCCCGGGGTCACCTAGCCTCTAAAAATGGGTACCAGAGAAATCTGGCAAGGCAAATGCAGCCAGGCATGATACCGACCACATCTTACTTTCATGTGCTGAAGGTCATGGAAATACGGGCCTAACACTGTATTCCCAATTTGCCTTTAAGCATGGAAATGGGAATTTTACCCTGGGGGTGAAGATGCCCGATAAGGTAATCAGCGACCCACAACTAATAAGCAAGTGTCAGGGTTAGTGACCCATAGCTGACCAAGACCCTGTCCCACCTCTCCATGGTACCCCCAGTAACAGGCCTAGCCTGGCTAATGGGACAGAGATCGCCATAGTCCCCAGGGTGGTGGAGTCTGCTAAGGAAGCATTGCACACTCCTTGCTTTTTAGCTGTACTCCGGGACTGAAAAAAGTAGCTGCCATAACCCGCTCCTACGCTGATATGATGCTGTGCCTCAACATCTTTACAGCATCAGCTGCAAAGAACAACAGCTCGCAGTTACAGGGAGTTTGTACAAGTACAAGTACCTTAAGAATTTTAAACCTCAAAATTAATGAAAGCATGATTACTGTTCTTTTGATAAGTGTAAACTGGTAACAATGGGTTAAAAAAACTATCAGAAAAGTCAGAGATCAATTCCAAAGGAAAAGAGCAAGCAGAAATTCTAGGTTTTTTCTGGTTGTCTGGTTTGCAAAATCAAATGTAAGGATGACTTACTGAGACAGATGTCAAAGATGCGTAGGTAGAACACAGAGGCAGAGAAAGCACATGTAATGCAACTGAGAGAATTACTATTTAAAAGAAAATAATACAAAAGTGAGATTTACAGGACATTTCCTGAGAAGAGGAAAATTGGAACACACTGTGGCAACTGGAAAAATTGAGGGAAGAAGTGACAGAGGAAGACAGAGAGAGAAGTTACTGGATGGGCTGTCAGTGTGGCTAGGAAGAAAGTCACCGTCGGATCTTATAATCAACACAAAAGACAAGGAATTGTGGAGAGAAATGACTGCTTACACCACGTGGCATGGGACTTATAAAAATGCAAAAGAAGTGTCAGATATTTGTTTAAAATGTAATCTGGATGCATTTTAATAATGTTTTATAAAATATGATTTAAGTACATAATCTGTAATTATAAAAATGAAAATGTGCCTGAGAACATTAGATCTCTAAACAGGCACAGACAAGTTCATATTTTAAGAGAAGGATATGGAAGTTCATTAGAGAATCCAGAAAATCTAAATAATCTACATCATCTTTTCATGCCTATCAGCAGGTAGATCCATGCAGAGAAGTCGGTGGAGGGGAATACATGCTACATTACTGTCAAAACTAAATTTAAAATTTCCATGAACTGTCTTTGTATTTCAGTTCAGGACCCACTTCTGAGATTTCATACAACCGTACCAAAAACAACAATCAGAGGAAATCCTGACTACATCTGAATTATTATTATATAATATCATCCACATCTTATGGATGTAGAAATTATAACATCTCACTTATCATCAAAACAAAGTTTACAAATGATGTAATAGTATCTTAGCTTGACCGAACTCATCACATAACACAGAGATATTGATGCTATGATGATTGAATGTTTCATATAAACCATTAAAAAATTTTGAGACAGCTACACTTGAGTTTTAACATAAATAAGCAAAAATCGAATGACATCAATGCTGCTACATCAGGACTGGCTGTTTTTTTTCTTGGCCATTTCATCTGCTAGTTCCTTCCAACGCTCCAAGTTAGCCCTGCAGGAAAGAAAAAAAAAGTATCAGCACAAAAACTGCCACAAAGATAAAAACATGCAGTTTTTAATCATAATAGTTATTTAATTAGTAAACATAAATAGAAAAATGAACCATTTATTTCTTTATGATGTTGTTTTATGCTCATGTATACCATGGTCCATAATGAAAAAGGTAAAATGATAATTTCAAAATTAAATGAAAATAATCACAGCATAGACCACAACTGTCAGCAAGCCAAACAGTAACAAAAAGGAGCGGATATGAATAGCTGATATACGAGATTTGTAGGCTTGGTGAATACTTACATCTTACATCCTTCCCGTGCCATTAAACGTCACATAGGGCTCACATGGCAGACTGCCAAGATTTCCTGTTTTCAGTGAGCTTTTCAACCTTATCAAGGGATGTTATGTTATTCTCACTAAGCAAGCCTTCTCTTAAAAATGTCCTCTTCAGAGTTTCACGTGGTCGACCTATTTTTCTTCAGCCTTGTGTGTTCCACTTCATAGCTTGTTTTGGGATTCTTTGGTTGTTTCTTCTCAGCACATGACTGACATATGTCCATCTTCTTTTTCTGATCACCCATGAGACTGGTTGTTGTTTGCTCATCTGTCTTATCTCTGCTCTGCATTGTTCTTGAATTTGTTCCACTTTATACTGAGTATTTTCCTGAGGCATTTGTTTTCAAAAGAGTCTAATTTGTTGTCTATTTCTTTAGTTGTTTTCCAGCTTTCACATGCATAAATGAGGGTGGATATTACATTTGAATTGAATAATCTTAACTTGGTTTTTCTGCTTATAACTTTTGACTGCCATATGTTCTCAAGATTCTTGAAGGTCATTGCTGCTTTTGCAATTCAAATTCTAACTTTCTTTCTGGTGTCACCATCCTAGTCTATGTAGCTGCTGTGATATGCAAATTGGTTTACTTCTTCAACAGCTGTTCCTTCTATGTGTATTTTTCCTTCATGGTTAATGAGAAGTTTCATTATTTTTGTTTTGTCCTTGTTAATTTCAAGTCTTATTTTACTAGCCATTGAAGACAGGGTATCTGTTTTTTCTTGCAGTGATTTCACACTGTCACTGATAAGAGTAATGTCATTTGTAAAATCAGATCTTCCAGTTGGGTATCATGTACCCAATCAATGCCTGTTTTACCTGTGTAGCATTTTTTTCAATATGAAGTCTATGGCGATTCCAAAAAGCAAGAGAGATAATACACATCTTTGTTTCAAGCCTATTTCAATCTGTAATCATTCGCTCATTCCTTCTTCTGTGTTGACCGCACAAACATATCCATTGTAGAGGTCCCTAATGATATTGACAATCATAGATGGTATTCCATATATTCTTAAAATTCTCCACAATGAATCTCTGTTTATGCCATCAAATGCCTTTTTAAAGTTGATAAAGTTCATGATTAATGGTTTTTGCTTTTCGATATATTCTTCAAGTATTATTCTTAGAGTAAAGATCTGGTTAAGACAGCTTCTCCCTTTTCAAAATCCTGCTTGTTCTTCTCTCATTGCAGCATCCACTATATCTTTAATTCTATTCAAAATAACTTAGCAAAATACTTTTGACACAAATGATAGTAAGGTTACTCCTCTCCATTTAAATCAAGCACTTAGGCTGCCTTTTTTGGTATTTTAACAATGATTCCTTTTTTCCATTTAGAAGGGATCTTTTCTTCTTTCCAAACTTTATTAAACATTCTCTATAGTTTGCTCATGTTGTCATTGCTAATAGTTTTAACACTTCATATAATTTCATCTAGGTTGACATTTAGTTGTGGGAATGGTAAGTCAACTTCAAGGTCTATCAATTATTTTGGGTGTGGTCGTTTAAGTATTTCTTTGCTTTTGGTCTTTACTTGATGTTAATAGGGTGCCAGTTTTGCTAAAGACTGGTCTTTCTTTGGATGCAGTAGTATCTGTTAGCCTCTTGTATATATTATACGGAGTTTTGCGTTCTCCTGTTTTTGCTGCCTTCTCTGTTTCTTTTACCATATTGTCAATGTATTCTTTTTAACCCTTCTAGTTGAAGTTTCTACTTTATTGTCTAGTTCTTTGTATGTTGCTTTTGCCAAATCTTTTCCAAGATCTGTCTTTACATTCAACATAGCTAATTTGGCTGCTCATCTTTCACGCATGTATTTCCATGTGTTATCTGATATTCATGCTTTTATACTTCTTTTTTGCAGTCCAGCACTTGTTTTTGGTGCTGTGATTATGGCTGTGCTGTAAGAATATTCCATAATTCATCGATATCTGTCTCCTCTACCTCACTGAATGCAGTGAACTGTTTGGTCTTCTTCTTCTTCTTCTTCGTTCGCACTGTCTGTCTATATCTGCAGTTCTGTCTCTTGGATAAATTTCACTGTTTTTTGTAACTCATGTATGGAACCGTAGAGCTTATCTTCTTTAGTGGTTTCACTGGGCCAGTAATTATTTCTCAGTGTCTCGTAGTTGATGCAGTTCTGGAGGATATGTTCCACGGTTTGGGGCACCTGGGCACATGTACATAGATTAGTAGTACCAACCTTAAACTTTGTATACATATGACTTCGGAGTCGGCTGTGTCCTGTTCGGAGACGGAAGATGGTGACTTGTTCCTTTCTGTTTAGCATGTGATAGTCATCATGTGGTGGTGTTTGTGGCTTCCTGTAGGTTTTTATCATGCTTTTCTTCTGATTATAGGTGACTGGTATGTCTGGTTGCTCCATTTCAGTGCCCTCTTTGGCCAGATGGTCAGCTTTCTCATTGCCTGGTATCCCACAGTGGGAGGGAATCCATTGCAAAGTGACTCCATGTTGTAAGCCAATTTTTGACAAGGCATCCTTAAGGTCTGGTAGTTTGTTGCACTGAAGAGCCTCCAGTACTGATCTTGCATCTGTGAGAATTACTACAGGACATGTATCAATTCTGGAGTCTGATAGTTTTTCAACTGCAGCAATAATTGCCCTAACTTCTGCATCAAAGTTGTTGCAGTATTTACCAGTGGGTATGGAAATCTTGTCAATGGTGTTGTTTGTATATTCAATATATGCTCCTGCCCCACCATTCTTTATGGCATTATGTGCAGATCCATCTGTATACACATGTATCCAGGTGTCACATGGATATTTGTCATCTAGAACACTAAGTGTGGCTATTGATCTTACAAGACTGCTCTGCATCTCACCATTCTGCACACCTTTCACTTCAGTCTGAATAGTTATTTGTGTATAATCTGCTTCTTTCCATGGTGTATGCTCTGGTACAGATGATAATGGAGTGACTACAGTTGGAAGGTCAGGTATCAGCTTACGCATACGCTTGGCCTGATGAATGAAGCTGCTTCTTTTAAGCCGTCCTAATGCCAAGTTATTGAATCTCTCCTTCAGGGGATGGCTTACAGAGCTAAGGAATTTTTCTCCCATTGTCATGACCTTTGTGTCTCTACGTTCCTTTAGCGCTTGAACACCAACTATTTTCTGCATTTCTACTATTGGTGTGGACCTCATGGCACCTGTGATAATCCGTAGTGACTGATTTTGAACCTTGTCTAGATTATGCAGCGTAGTGTTTGATGCTGTGCACCAAGATGTTGAGCCATATTCTAAATGTGGTAGAATACTTTGCTGATATACGTTCTTGAGGATTCTTTCACTAGCTCCCCATGCAGTCCCACTCAATTTTCTTAATATGGCTAGTTTTCTTCTGGCTTTTGCTTCTGCATTGTTGATGTGTTGCTTCCAAGTCAGTTTTGAGTCAAGAGTCACTCCTAAGTAAGTGGGTTGGTTGTCCATCCTTAAGGGTATTTCATTTACAAAGATCTTACCTGCTTTCTGTTTAGATGAGAGGGTGAACAGAGTGGTACTTGATTTCTCTGTGTTGATACTTACACACCATTTGTTTGTCCATGATGTCAAGATGTCTGCTGCTCTTTGGAGTCTCTTGTAGCAACTGTCGCATATTCATCTGTACACCACATGACCAGATCATCTGCATACAGTGCTGCTATGATTCCATAGGGAAGTTTCTTGACCAGGTCATTAATGAATACAAGGAATAGTGTAGGCGAAAGGACTCCTCCTTGTGGTACACTGTGTGGCAGAAGTACTTTCTGGCTTTTGTGTCCATCCATTACTACTCTAGCTCTTCTATTGTGTAAATAGGACTTTATCCAGTTGTACAGTCTTCCATTCACATTGCAGTTTCTTAGTTTCCACAACAGACCTTTTTTCCATACTTTATCAAAGGCTTTCTTCAGGTCTATCCACGCTGCTAGTACAAGGTTTTTCTCTTGGAATGCATCCTCAATCTCTTGAGAGAGATAGGTCACTTGATCTTCCGTACTGTAGTACTGCCTAAATCCTGCTTGTTGTGGAACGAGAAGGTTTTCACTTTCTAGGTACCATTTTAGCCTCAGGTCAATGATGCGTTCCATCGTTTTGCATAGGCAGCTAGTGAGACTGATTGGCCTGTAGCTGGAGGCAGTATCACTGTTTTTCCCTGGTTTTAGCAGTGTACCATGCTTGCTTCCTTCCAGATTTGAGGTAACTTACTTGTGCACAGCACATATTGAAAATATCCAACAGCTTTCCCATTGCTGCCATTCCCAGGTTCTTGATCATTTCATTGGACACTCCATCTGGTCCTGGTGATTTCCTTGGTTTCAGTTTACTAACTGCTAGGTCTAACTCACTGCGTGTGATTGATGCATCCATGACCTCCACTTTTCTGACTTGTTCCTCCTCTTTCTGTGGCTCAATGCGCACTGTACGCTCCTTCTCTGGATGGATATCAATGTTGCAGTCCTGTGCAAAAATGCGAGCAAAGTGATCTGCTACCTGCTTACCTGTAAGAGTTTTCCCATCCTCTATTAGTGTAATCTTTGTACTTCTTCCAGTAAACTGTTTGGTAAGTTCCAGATTGAAATTAGTCTTAGTATTTTCATCCTGTAGACTATGACTGTTTATCTTTCTGAATACTGATTTCTTGTGTTGGGTTTTCAGTTTTAGTCTTATTTTCCCTATACTCAGACTGTAATCACTGTTGTATGCTCTTACATCTATCAGAGATGTTCTGAATTGTTTTCAAATACAGAAAAGATCTGTCTGATTTCTGGTTCTATCATCTGCAAATATCTGTGTTGTTTTATGTATCTCTTTGTCTTGAAATATTGTTCCTCCAATGACCATGCCCTCTGTTAGACATAGTTCAACTAATTTTCTAAGAAATTTTGACATTTGACATCGATACCACTTACACAGTTTTAGTTTATTCTAATTTACCCTTCTTTCCCCATTATTTTTTCAATATCAGTGTTATCTTTTCCAACGTTGGCATTAAAGTCTCCTATGACAATTAAGATGCTGTGTTTAGGGACTTTGTTAATGAGTTGTTGTAGTTGATGATAGAAATTGTCTTTTATTTCATCATCTGCATCGTTCGTTGGTGCATAGCATTGTATGATTGTCATTCTTCCATGCCTTATTTTGTATCATGCTCTTAATATACGACTGTTCACTGGTTCCCATTCCGAAAGGCTCTTTGCTGATACAGTGGACATAATTATACTCACTCCTTCTTGGTATTTCCCACCATCTCTGCCTAAATGTATGATTAAAAACTTATGGTTTTGTGCCAATCTTTTCCCTGCTTTTGGCCATCATATTTCACTAATACCCTGTACGTCTATGTGATATCTATCCATTTCTTGGATTACCAGAGCAGTTTTTGATGTTGCGGCCATTGTCCTTACGTTCCAGAATCTGATCTTCGTCACATATTTGGGGCTGATGAATGTGTTCTTTTGGTTGTTGTCTGTGCTCATTGGAGTTGGTATCCCTAATGCTCGACTGATTGTATTGCGAGTTTCCATAACAGTTTTTTCCCCTCTAGATGGGTCTCAGGATAAGGTTGTTGGCTTTATGCCCAACTCCCATTTTATGATATGTGTCAACGCAAAAGATTCATACAAAACTCATTCACTGGTGAATACTGACATCCTGAAATTTCTGTACTGGAGGGAAATTTCAAATCTTCTAATGAAGCAGTGATTTATAGATGTTTCAACTAGAATTTGATGATACTGATGACTGAAATTACAAATTTTGACACTTTACCTGACACTGGCTGGGGTATTATGTATATGTGGAAAGGTAGATTTTTAAATGCACAATTTAATGTATGATGGTGTACATAATTATCAATGAATGTTAGAAAATGAGTCCTAAAGTGCATGGTATGTTGAACCTATCTCATTATATGGAAGTGAATCATGGACAATATGTAAGTCTGTACCAAAATCATTGAAAGCAGTAGCAATGTGGTTTATTAGAGGAATGCTGTGAATTCCCTGGATGGCAAAAATAACTAATGGAGGATGTATGAGAAGAGTAGGAGAGACAAAAAAATCTTGTTAAAAAAAATAAGAGAGAGACAATGTACTTTCACAGAACATGCAATGAGACTAGGGACATTGAAAAAATTTATAACAACAGGAAAAATAGAGGGAAGAAGAGCCAGGGTAAAATTGAGAAAAATGATACTGGACAATTTAATGAAATGGCATGAGAGGAGATAATCAACTGAGCAAATGGCCTGCATGAAGGTTCAGGTACTCTGGAGAAGCATAATAGCCAACACCAGTCAGCATGGCACCTGATGATGATGGTGTAGAAATTTTCTAAGAAGTTTTGACATTTGACATCAATACCACTTACACAGTTTTGGCTCAAGATTTATTTGGACTCAAGAAAATTGCTAAGAATCTTTGCCATTGTTACAGTTGTCATTTTATAGAACTTTGGTGAATATAAT
The DNA here is from genome assembly GCA_009760885.1 of Achatina immaculata. Classification (NCBI taxonomy): domain Eukaryota; kingdom Metazoa; phylum Mollusca; class Gastropoda; order Stylommatophora; family Achatinidae; genus Lissachatina; species Lissachatina immaculata. Next base: position 63,241,002 of record CM019720.1, on the reverse strand, counting down.
TATGCTTGATATTGCCAAGTGCTTGGTCTTTTGAACAGTGTATCAAGTTTAAAAACCAATATAATTAATTGTTTCTTTGCCCATATCTGTGTATACTGATTCAGTCTGGCTATGTCAGTGGTATTAAATGGTAGTGCAAGTAATTAAACATAACAAAAACACACAGACAGGCACACAGGTACGATGTGCAGTCAGTGCGGGGAATTTAAATTGGAGTATAACTAGGTTACACAAAATAATTTATGGCTGGCACATCTTTACGCTTATGTGAACTTTTCTGAGCAAGATAATTCATCAGCACAGAAGTGAGAAAAGTTCTGTGAATAGCCTAATGCGTGTTTGCCTTGATGAATGTTTAAGTGAAGTATTAACATTCTGTCATTTATTAAAAGCATTGCTACTGGAGTCCAGTCAGTCGAGGAAGCTGATCAGTTCATTTAAATAGATGCTTATTAAAGGTTTTAAAATGTTCGGACTTTTGAGTTTTAAGTATTGTTATCTTACATCCTTCCCGTGCCGTTAAATGTCACATAGGGCTCACATAGCTGTTTGCCAAGTTTTCCTGTTTTCGGCGAGTTTTTCAACTTCATCAAGGGATGTTATGCCCTATTGTTATACTAATTTTTAATTCCTGTATCAGGAGATTTCTATGTTGATCCAGCACAGTATATTGTATATGTGAAAGAAATTTAATATTTGTATTACATTTTTTATTGATGTATATAGCAATAATTTCATATATTTATGTATACTTTTAGCAAATACCTTTGCTTCCACCAATGTGCTATTTGTAGTTGTATTCATATTCGACCATGGGAAAATGTGAATATTCATATTTGGCCACGTGAAAATGTGAATATTCATATTTAGCCATGTGGAAACGTGAATATTCATGTTTGGCCATATTAAAATGTGAATATTCATATTTGGCCATGTGAAAATGTGAATATTCACATTTGGCATTTGGCCATGTGAAAATGCAAATATTCACATTTGGCCATGTGAACATGTGAATATTCACATTTGGCCATGTGAAAATGTGAATATTCATGTTTGGCCATGTGAAAATGTGAATATTTATATTTGGCCATGTGAAAATGTGATTATTCATACTTCTTATCTTATATCCTTCCCGTGCCATTAAATGTCACATAGGGCTCGCAAAGCAGTTCACCAATTTTTCCTGTCTTCGGCGAGTCTTTCAACCTCATCAAAGGATTTTATGCCTGTTAATTTGGCCTCTCTTAACAATGTCCTCTTCAGAGTTTCCCGCAGTCTGCCTCATTTTCTTTGGCCAGTTGTGTTCCACTTGATAGCTTGTTCTGGGATTCTCTGATCATTTCTTCTCATCAAGTCTTCTTCTTCTTCTTCTTCGTTCGCACTGTCTTTCTATATCTGCAGTCCTGTCTCTTGGATAAATTTCACTGTTTTTTGTAATTCATGTATGGAACTGTAGAGCTTATCTTCTTTAGTGGTTTCACTGGGCCAGTAATTATTTCTCAGTGTCTCATAGTTGATGCAGTTCTGGAGGATATGTTCCACAGTTTGGGGCACCTGGGCACATGTACATAGATTAGTAGTACCATCAAGTGACCAACATATGTCTATCTCCTTTTCCTGATCACACATGAGATTGGTTGTTGTTCAGTCATCTGTCTTATCTCTGCATTGTTCTTGATTCATTCCACTTGATGCCGAGTATTTTCCTTATGCATTTGTTTTCAAAAGAGTCTAATTTCTTTTCTATTTCTATATTCTATATTATTCTATATTCTATTCCTATATTATTCATATTTGGCCATGTGAAAATGTGAATATTTGGCCAAGTATTTCAGTCCTGTATTTCATGCATTCCTATCTTTTACTATTTATATTTTCATCTGCTCTACAAAAGCAAAAAGATAAAATCAGTCTCTGAGGAGAAAGACCTCTAGGCATACTTACAGAGCACCATCCAACATCGGTTTTGTATCTGGCATTACACCATACATGATCTCATAGCAAGGCACACAAATAGACTGGATGAAGCCTGCCTGTATAGAAAAAGTAAAAAATAATTTCATATTTAGCAATGCTGATAAAGAATAAACTTATGCATTTTTTTTTCATGAACTATTTCCAGAGTCCTATGATTTGTGGGAAGATAATCCTTTCAGCGTTTTCTCCTCATTTTGTTAAACTGTGGCAGGGATCATTCATATGTATTCAGAGATCCCTGAAATGCTAGTCATAATTTCTTGCTGCCACTGAGTAGCAGGACCTTCTCTTTTATGTTGTTAAATGGAGGCAAAATGTATAAGTTAGAATGGCATATGTGAAGCGCATTTCCTGACAAGCCTAATCTTTGAGCTTAATGTATAAACTAGGAAAAATGTAGGAACAGTAAAGATGTGATACCAAAATGTAAAAACTAGGAAAAAAAAGTAGAAACAGAATTTTCACAAGTGTGAATTTCATGCTGAATTCAAGCAGAATGAATTTTTTCCTAGTTTATATATTTTGGTATTACAGCTTTACTGCAATGCTTTGTGTACAGTTGTATGCCTTTACTGCAGTGCTTTGTGTACAGTTGTATGCCTTTACTGCAATGCTTTGTGTACAGTTGTATGCCTTTACTGCAGTGCTGTGTGTACAGTTGTATGCCTTTACTGCAGTGCTTTGTGTACAGTTGTATGCCTTTACTGCAGTGCTTTGTGTACAGTTGTATGCCTTTACTGCAATGCTTTGTGTACAGTTGTATGCCTTTACTGCAGTGCTTTGTGTACAGTTGTATGCCTTTACTGCAGTGCTTTGTGTACAGTTGTATGCCTATACACTAATCTTTGAGATTATCCATGTCTCACACTTGCTGCAAGATTGTTAACAAGGGCAGATATAAATGAAGTTGTTTCTCTTGCTCCCTTCTCTTGAACAGTGTCAGCCATTTAATTTATGGGATACATGTGTGATATAAGGAGTTGCTTGCCTGAGGTGAGGGGGGGGGTGGTAGGGTGGTTACTAGTTACTACTCTGATGATCCAAGGAATTGTGTTGTTGTTTTGTTCTCTATAACTGAAAGTTTCCTGCCTATGGAGCAGACATTTTAATCAAACTTCAGCTGCCATTAAAGTGAATACTATGTAACAATCTTCACTTCAGCTGTTACACATGAGACAATCAGTTTATCTCCTTGATATGTCAGGAGAAAATATTTAGGAGAGGATATTTCTGAAATTGCTGTAAGCATGAAGCTTCTTGAGTGTTCATAGGTCATTAAAAAATAGCTAAACAAAAGCATCTGAACCAAATGAGGTGTGTGTGTGTGTATGTATATATATATATATATATATACATATATATGTATATGGATGAGCTGGAGATGTGGCAAGGGGTGGCAGCTCCAAAAAGTTTGAGAATCATTGTTTTAAACTAAAGTTTCCTTTGCTGATGCTCTTGAATGAGAATCTGAAGAACTAACAATGACTGGAGTGGTTAAAGAAATATGTACATAAGGGATGTTGTGAATGATGACTTAAAAAGAAATATTTCAATGGAACAGAAATAAAAAGTTTGACTTAACAAAGATGACAGAAGCTAACTGAAGTTTCTGACTGCTTGTGCTCCCCCTTGTAATGAAACTTTAGAACTTTTTCACTAACTGTATTAAAGACCACATGAAACTCTAAGGAGGACATTGTTAAGAGAAGTCAGTTTAGTGGGCATAACATCTCTTGATGAAGTTGAAAGACTCGCAGAGAACAGGCAAACTTGGCAAACAGCTATATGAGCCCTATGTGATGTTTAACAGCACGGGAAGGATGTAAGATGTAAGATTAAAGACTAGGATCATTACTGACCTTTGCTCAAGCATTTATGTTTAAAGAAGAAAATATAAAACATATTGTTGAAATATTTTTTAAAAATGGCATGACCTTGTGATCATTTTCTGAGGATGAACTTTAGTCAGAGCTGATTTTTCAGGCAGCTGAATAAAATTTTCATCATAAATGAAAGCCAGAGTCTGATTTTTATTTATAACACTATACATCATACACAGTTCAAGTATTGTTTTCTGGAGAGACTTCCATGAACTAAATGAGTCACATTGTTTTATAAGTAGACTGAGTCACATTGTTTTATAAGTAGACTGTGGCTCATTCATTCATTCATTTGCATGTCCCTTGCTGAACTTTGCCTCCCAAACAGCACTCCTGTAGGCCTCTTGGTTGTGAGCAAGATGGCCTGCTGCTGTTGCATCCATTTGCAGATCGTCAACGATGTCTTACAGCCATCTTCATTTTGGTCTTCCTCTTTTTCTTTTTCCCATTATGTATCCTTCCAATATCTTGTCTTATCTTATATCCTTCCCGTGCCGTTAAACGTCATATCCTTCCAATGTGGTCTTCTCTAAATGATCAATTATTGGTTTAATATGACCAAAATATTTAAGTTTTCTCTCTTTAATCCTCTTTACTAGCCAGCCTTCTTCAGTATTAAGCTCTTGTAGTATATTTGTTCTTTTTGTGTCCACGATATTTGGAGAACTCTTCTGTAGCATTTACATTCAAAGGCATTTATGTGTTTCTCAGCTATTTTGTTAAGTGTCCAGGTCTCACAGGCATATGTTGTGATGGGAAAGATGCATGCCTTTAAAAATCTTATTTTTGTAGTTCTGTCTGCTCCACTCCACAGATTCTTTGTTTTACTTTCTGAAGAGCGATAGATGTCCTCCTTTTAATTTCCCTCATTGTATCTCCATTATTAGTTAGTAGTGATCCAAGATATTCAAAACTCTCCACTTCTTCCAATTTTTCCTCTTTGATACATATGTCAGCTGCCTTGTTTGTTTTGTCAGTTGTCATCAATTTAGTTTTCTTTGCATTAAGATAGAGGTTCTGCTCTTCGCTGTTCTTATGGACTGACATAATTAGTTTTTCCATTCCTTTTTGTGTTGTGGACAGCAACACTGTGTCATCAGCATATCTAATCTCTGGTATTTCATAACCTCCAATTGTTATGGCATCGTAATATTCTCTGTCTACATCCTCTCTAACATTCCTCATTATATTTTCAGTATACAAGTTAAATAAGTAGGGTGACAATATGCACCCCTGATGGACCCCTTGTTTTATGTCAAACCAACTTGTTGTTTCACCATTTATTCTTACTGCTGCTTGTTGGTCTAGATACAACAGTGATGTTAATTGTATCAAATGTATTGGAAATCCCATTTTTTCCATTATTTCCCAAAGTTTCTGGTGTTGTACACAATCAAATGCCTTTGAGTAGTCTATAAAGGATAAATATAGATTCACATTAAACTCTCTGCATTTCTCTATTATTAATCTTAGATTGAATATATGATCTCTTGATCCTCTTCCTTACCTGAAACCAGCTTGGACCATATTGACTTCTTCTTCTATTTTCTGGCGAAGTCTACCCATTATGATTTTTAACAGAATTTTACTGGCATGACTAATCAGGGCAACAGTTCTGTAGTTTGTGCATAATTTCAGGTTACCTTTTTTTGGCAGTGGTATGAATATAGTTCTTTTCCATTCTTTTGGCCAAATAGACTGCGACTCATGACATTGATATAGTTTGTAGTTCTATGACAAGTCAACACTTGCAATGATTTACATGAAATTATACCACAGTCAATAACATACACTTGTGAAGTCATATCTTCTGTAAAGTGGAATTCTGAGTTCTTACCAACAAGTAAGATTTTGTGCTGATTTTTCACTCTCTCTGAACCTTAAGTGCCCAGGACAAGGCAAGGGTTTTCCACAAATGTCTGTCCTTTGCCGTTTTTTCCCCGCTTTTGCTCAGGTGAGCCCTCTATTGCTCAACATCCTTTCTGTTGTTCTTCTCCATGTCTCCTTTGGTCTACCCTTGCTTCTGTTCCCCTGTGGTGTCCATCTTAGTGCTATTTTTGGTAGTGAGTTGTCAGCCATTTGGAGCACATGTCACAACCATCACCAGCATCTTTCCTCAATAATTTCTATCAGTGGCTTCATCTACATTTCTGCCAACAAGATGTTATTTCTTATGGTGTTTGGCCAAAATATTCTTCTAATTCTTCGTAAACATTTAGTCTGGAAAGAATTCAATTAGTTTTCTATGGTTGTGGTGATTTTCAATGAATGCATTTTATTGTGAACTGTTGTCTCATGATCATGGTCTCCATGACCAACAAATTAACCACTGTTCAAAATAAAATCTTTTTCTTCTTGAACTGAGATTTATGGAAGATTTGTCTGAAACCTAGAATTCTGTCATATCTTGAAGAGCTTAATATAATGCACCATCACAAGGATACTGAACAGTTTAATGGACAACTGCTGAAAGGCAGAAAGAGTGACTCCATGCACAAAGGGAAGGAGAATCTTTCACTCTCAAAGACCTACCTCAAGTGTGGGGAGATCATCTTTCTTCTCTCTGTCCATCATTTGGATTGGAGTTAATCCTCTTTTCTTTTCTTCATCTCCCTGGACAGAAGTGGAGGATTGAAGTGTACAAGAACATTCAGAATGTAAATTAGTAAAAATGTTAACAAGTTGCTGAGCAGTTTCCTCTTTGAATCTCATTGCCGTAATCTGCCATAGTAACAACAAACCATTGTGTTGCAAGATCCAGTCTGTGAGTGTGAATATTTTTACAGCTTACAATAGTACTGGCCACAGCTAAGTACAAAATTAACATTTAAATATAAACCTGGGCCCATAATTATATTAACTAAAAGGTCAAACATATGGGAATGGGGAAGGGAAATGAAGATATTTCATTAAAAATAAACCACATGGGTAAAGCAACACAAATCATCTAGTCATGTGAAAAACCGACCACAAAAGAAATGCAACAGACAAAATCTGAACCACAGATTAAGAAAAAAAAAAAAGAAAACCTTCAACAGAACGCTTGTACCAGCAGTAGCTAACTCACGAACCGAGGCTAAAATAAAAAAAAAAAAAGAAAGCAACAATGATAATAAACACCTGTGGAAAATTGTTGAAGAAATCTATAGTTTGGCATAACCATGAATATTATCAGCAAACGTACTAACATGGTTTTTAAAAATGCATGAGAAGTACCCTAACCACGACTGAACTGCTCTGACTGCAGCACAATACATGATGTCCACTAATGACTATTTTTCAGCCTTTGTTTTGTATAAACACATCTTATTAAAATAACATAAATTAGTATTAAGAAACAGCTATGATATTAAATAAAATGTAATACTGCAGAGCCAGTAACTGTATATATATAACTGTTATTCTAATGGGTTGCAAACTTCGAACCACATATAGCTCTGGATATAATTTTATGTCATCCGTAAACCTTGTAAAACATGAAATCCACAAGTTGACTGCAGGCCCAGACTTCTGGATTAATCTTCTTGCTGTGGTTTAAAAGAAATAAATTTTAATTTTACTGGAATAATGAAACCATCTTACGTCACATAGGGCTCACATGGCAGTTCGCCAAGTCTTCCTGTTTTCGGCGAGCTTTTCAACCTCATCAAGAGATTTTATGCCTACTAATTTGGCTTCTCTTAGCAATGTTCTCTTTAAAGTTTCACTTGGTTGACCTCTTTTTCTTCGGCCTGTTGTGTTCCACTTGATAACCTGTTTTGGGATTTCTCATCACGTGATATTATTATTATAATTATGAAATCAGGTACTGCTTTAATTGTATTTATTATTTATGACTTTGTGGATCAAATATTCCTTATATACACATGATACACTAAACGCCTAATTATGGAGGAAAAAACTCCAACCATACTTAATATACCACGCATAAAATGGCTTCATTCAGTTAAAAAAAAAAGATAACAGAACAGAACAGCAGTTCCAAAACTGAACAGGTTAAGAAAAAATAAAAGAAAGAAACAACACTGACCACTGAATTTACACAGCAATATGACATAAGCAAAATGAGCAAGACAAGATAGTGGCGTGAGGTTGTTTCAAAATAAATCAGAGATGGTTGGTTGTATCAAACTTTCACACTCGTTATATATGTGCAAAGTTAAAAAAAAATTAAAGATGTTGATCAAATTGTATGAAATTTACATTAACTTCTGTCACCTGTCTATTAAAATTAAACTTTTCTTTATATTATGAAAACTAATCCATGTTTATTATTTTCACATGCTTCAAGCCGCTAGTTTTTCCTTTGTAGTTGTAAAAGATGTCTATATCTTTATCAGTTTATTTTCCATTGCTGTTGCGATCATGATTCTTTGTAATCTAGTATGATTTTGGATCTGTTTCTGTTTTCTAGGGTTTTTTTTTCAACTGTCTCTTTCCATTTAATTTTTTTTTATCTGTCCGTTTGTTTCAAAATAATGTACTATGCTTTTATCCCTCGCTCCATTGGTGTTTGTCCAATTTATTGGTCTGTATCTCTTTATCTAATCTCATCTTTTCCCCAACTGTCTATCAGTCTGTTTCTCTTTATATAATTTAATATTTTCTGCAAACCGCTAGACTTCTTTTATATTTTAAAAGTTAATGTCCTTCTTTTCCTCCACCATCTGTCAGTCGAATTCTACTCGTTCAATGTTTTTCTCCATCATTCTCTACTTTTCTTTCCCAGCTGTTGTTTCTGTTCAGTCTAATATATAGTATTTCTCGTCTGCTGTTGATTTGTTTCTTAGGCTGTGTGTGTTTGGTTTAAACATAAACAAAGATTACAAAGGTACTAGAATCACCAATGAAATTGTGTTGTTTAGCAAACACAAATCAAAGAACTTGTCCACTGCCACCTGGTTCTCTTCAATTCATCCTACTAAGTTAGGACATTACCTGCTCCCAGAACTCCTCCATGATGATATAGGCCACATTCTGCTGGACGTCCCAGGGCTTGTACATGGCGCAGAGGTCGCAGGCCGTCATGCTCACCGCTAGCAGTGTGTTCCTGCCACGTTAGGGAAAACAAATATGGTCACGCAGAATCATGGAATCTCGGGTCTCCTAGCTCTGGAAGTTCCGGGAAGATGAGACCAATTCTAGCGCTTACGGTAGCTCAGAAAGTGATTGTCAGTCAAAGTTAGATGTGGAGATATGCAAGTTGTATATTTGAAATGGATAAACTTGATCAGAATAAAGGCATCCATACATAATCATGCAAACAAAACAAAGCAAAGCACACACAAAGCAACTTTACATTCAGCGTGATAGCGACACGGTGCAAATGCTGGAAAATTCAAATATACATTAAAAGGAAAATAAAGTCAACTAAAAACAGTTAAAAAAACAAAAAGTGACAATAAGAAAAAAGATAATATGTTTACTTTGTTTTAAAAAGCTGCAAATTAAAAAGAATGAATGGATAACAGTAAAACAGCTAAAGTAAGTTTATGATCACAGAACAACCTCACACCACTGATAAAGCAGAACCCGTTGTTTCGCTCTTTCGTCGCATTTCAGTTATTACCATTCCCTATTCACTGGCCACGTGGTTCGCCATCTTCTCTCCCCCCCCCTTTTTTTCCACGATGTTTTATAGCCGTTTCCAACGTCGCCATCTTTTCCGATAAGTTGTGCTTTCAAAAGTCGTTTGGAATATTTCTTTTAGATACTGAACGCAGTGCGTCTTTATATTTCTACTTTTAATACAATTATCCAGACTTATATTTGTAGCTATAACTTTCATAATGACACCTAAATGTAGTGGTAAAGCTAAAAGAACCCATAAGTTTCGCAGTTTGCAACAAAAGTTAGAAATATTACAACTTATTGAGCAAGGAAGATCAACACTAATCCCTGCAAGATCTCCGACAGTCCCTTTCTCCAGAAATGAATGAGAATGAGTTCGATTTATGTAGATGAGACTAAAGTTCAATACTGTGCTGACGACATAATATATCCTTCAAAAGTGCCCAAAAATGTGGACCTGAGGCGCGAGATATGGTCAGAGACACAAGCTTTGGACAAAAGCTTTGGGACTCCTACCAGGATCTGGAGAGAACTGCGGGCTTTGCCATGTCAACATTGATCAGGATCTGATGTGACCAGCAAACTCGAACGCAGAAGAAGAAGAGGAATAATTATTTTGTTTCTCATTCTTGGTCTTGAGAATTAAGGTTATGCATCCTCCAGGAGGTTTTCATCGTCACACCGAAGAGAGCAGCTCGATGCTTCTCTAGACTGCAGCATAATTTCTTCTTTCTCAAGAATCAAGATACCTCAAAGTAAGCTTTTGTTGCTGTGGTACTGTATTTAGAAGTGTATGAGTACTTGAGCGCAAGCACGGGGCTAATCTGTTTCCTTACCTTTCCATAAGTGATTTATAGTGTGTTATTTAGGTTTTTTGATGGCCACAGCGCATGTGCAAGTTTTAACACTGACGAATTGCACAGTCTTCGTACGAAGGCTACGCAATTCGTCAGTGTTCTGGCCCCTAACTGACGAAAAAGCGGGGGATCTGCTGCAGAGGTTTTTACATTAATTTTTATATTAGTTTCCAAAAATGTATTTTAATGTTTATTTTTTTCGCTATTAATGTAGCGCTGTTCACCAGAATATTAGTTTTTTTTATAGTAGTGATGATGATTCTGCATAGTCATAGATCTTGCAACTAAAGTTCTAAAGTATAACATGGTTTAATTCTTTGTAGTCCGATTTCATGCAGGTTAAAATCTGTGTCATTTTTTTTATATCTAGATTCTGTGTATGCTCAGTACGGCCCTGTTTTTCAGTGTTCAGTCTCGTCCATTTTTTTTTTATTACCGGTTCACATATCGGTCACGTGAAGAGAAGAAACAATTAGAGAATCTCAAAAACAAGCTATCAGCGGAACATCATAATCATCATGTTAATCATCATGTTAATCATCATAAAAAAGCTCGCCGAAAACAGGAAAACCTGGCGAACTACCATGTGAGGTCTATGTGACGTTTAACGGCACGGGAATGAAAGGATGTACCTCGTAAGATTTCTATATGCATTACACTTTTGGTTTGTTCAGCTGTCTTGGTGCAGTAGCAGAGTCAAAGAATGGTGTTCAGCAACATTTTAGGCCAGCTCTGATGCGTACTTAATATAAAACATAAACATGCTGTTAGCTTTTATTTGCATTTATAAGAGAAAAAATGCCCATGTTGCACTTTTCAAAGATTTTCGCGTTTCGACTCGTGTTGGAAACCAAACCCATCGCATTCACCTTTTGGCTTTCAGAGCTGTTAATTCAGAAAAGCCTTGATTACATGGGTATATTGTGAGGAAGGGAGGAATTTGATATAGTGCTATCTTTGCAAGATGAAGATATTCTAGCAGCTGTTTGATCCAGAAGTCAGGGATAGGGCTTCAGACACTTTGGCTCTTGAATTTGCTTAAGTTCAATAATTTCTTCAGGCAACACATTTTCCCGATCTTGTTTAGAAAAAACAAATTGAATTACCCAAGGAGAGAAGCAGTTTGTCTTCCCCAGATAACGACAAAAAAAAAAAAAAGGTCTGTCATTCAGGGAGGTGGCCACTGATGTTCCCAGTCAAGTTATCTGAGCGATCTGCCCCATCCATTTTCTCATGATGCAGAGGAAAGTTTGGTATGCAGTTCTTAACAACACGCGCTTTCCAAAGTGGCAACTTTTGCATGAAAGCAATTACCTTCTCAAAGCAAATACTTGGTACTTGCTCCCTAACGTGACAAGTTCAGCAGATTGAGTTGTCCAAAAAGTACCGGCAAGAAAGAGTGCTACTGCAAGAATATTTTATCTTCTGTTTTTCTATAGTCTGCCTCTTGCATAAAAACAATTTCTCGTGACAACGCCACCATCCGATTCAACACGTGTCCGCTGGATAGCAGCCTGACCTCTATATGCACCAGCAGACTCACTGTGTTCTGTTCCTACTTCTCACAAAATTTTGAAAATGCTTTTCTACGTATGAAGTTCACAGCTTTGTACAGCCACAGAAGGAGCCTGCTTGAAGGGCTTGGGTAAAGCTTTAGAGGCAGAGGCAGGAGTATGGCGGTGAAGAACACAATGTATGTCCACAACATCAGAAACCACTGCCCTGATAAACCTCACAAATCCCGATCGATGTCCTGGCAATGAAGAAGACCCATCACTACAGAATGAATCAACTTCGGTCCAGTGATTTTCGTACGTTTTTTTAAAAAAGTCATCCACCAAAAAGACATCAACAGCCTTTGTGGTCAAAGTGACTGCTTTCAACAGCAAAAAGTCATCACAAATTGAATGATTTTCCACATACCACCCAAAAATAATCACATGACTTATGTTTCTAACATCAGTGGACTCATAAAGTTGTAATATAACCCATACGAGACCGATTGACTCCATCCAGGACTTGTTTCAGGATATTGCAGCTAATTTCACCAATATATGAAGTGATCACATCTTCTGAACAGAAAAGTAAGAGAACAAATTTTGTATGATTAGACCTTGTTCGAATCCCAGGTAATTCTCTTGTGATTTTTCTTTCTCTCACGTCTCACTAAAGTGCTTTGTCTACGATTTTTTCGAGGTCTAATCATACAAAATTTGTTCTCTTACTTTACTGTACCAAAGCCTCGTAGTTTCCTATTTATAAAAAATTATAAAAAATTGTTCACTATATCCGAAACTAACTTCATGTAATAAGTATTCGTTCGTTTGTTATTGTTGTCCAAGTTTGCACCAGACATGGCAGGAGACCGTGTGTATGTTTGTCTAGTTGGTACCTGCTAGAGAGAATGAATCTAAGCTACGGAATTTCTGTGTCACGACCTCGTTTCTTTCCGGGTGTCACGATCCCTTATGTTTGCTGAGCGGTTACTAAAGACTATGTCAACAAAACACCTTTTTTGGGGTGCTAGTTGGCTAAGTCGATAGTAAGCTGTTCTCTCGTGGCTAGACGGCTGCTCGTCCTACCGGAGTCCGTGTTCGAATCCCAGGTAATTCTCTTGTGATTTTTCTTTCTCTCACGTCTCACTAAAGTGCTTTGTCTACGATTTTTTAGAGGTCTAATCATACAAAATTTGTTCTCTTACTTTACTGAACAGAAAAAAACTTTCTAGATCTTTATCATTCGCATCCTGATCAGTAGTCAGTAGTGTCATATTCAATGCTCCATTTTAATCAAACTATATCCTTTACTGAATGCTGCCTTTGCTTTTGTAGTTATATGCAAAACAGAGTAGCCACAACAACGAGTATTTTTCACGAGAAAAGTTGGTACTGTTTGTTTACATTATTATTATTATTTTGAAAACTTAATACCTAATCCATTTGCTGGTCCCTGTACCCCACTAGAGATTCATGAACCACTGTCATAGATTATCAGATCCTTTTATTTCTTTACTTAAAGATTATTCTAACGTTTCATTTATCAAGTCCATTATAAATTACTACTTTTCTTTCAGCTCTGAAGTAATTTTTACCTATTTTATTTCTGTTTGCTTCTGGATTCTTCAGGCCTTTCACTTCAACACTCTTTTCATCTGCATGTTATTTATTTTAACCTGTACGATGATTTCCAATGTCCCCCCCCCCCCTCTCCCAGTTAGTGCAGGAATTAGCAGCTAGCGTGGCGTAGAGATATGGGACATAATCGAAAAAATATATTTATCGGTCTTAATCTGTTTTACATGATAAAATCTTCCTTTTAAAAAGTGAAGTGTGAACTAAACATTTTTTTCACTTTGTTCAGTATTAGGCGAATTATTATTATTATTATTACTTAAAACAATTTCTGCATAAGTAGGTTCACTCCCTTATACTCGAATCTATACTAGCTGTTCCAAGTACGTTGTATGTTTTGCTGGAAATTAAAGACCTCGTGGAATAAAATGTATTTGTAAAATGATGAAATATTGATAAATCTAAATTGATAAATATTCACAGTTTGAACATGTTTTCATTAATAACTTTATGATTTATTTCTTCCTACATGTTCTGGATCACGTTCAGCTAATGAGACATCATCATCATCGCCTTTCACTCCTTTGGAAGCATAGACCACGGATAAAGATTCTCCAGTCGTCCCTGTTCTTGTATTTATTCTCTGCTTCCTTCCATGTGCATCTCTTGTCTCTGATCACATGTCATGAATTCCTTTCTCAATGAAACATCTCACACATTATTTCTTGCTTGAGTTATCCAATCACATATTTATGGTCTTGCTACTCTGGGTACGCAAATACGTGCAGACAGAAAAAGCACAAAATGACAGAATATGTGCAATATCAACTTTGTAAATACATTTTTAAAAAAAGGTGACGACATGAAATAATGGGGAGACAAAAGCTAGCGTTGAAAGTGAGTACAACGAACTCGTAGACTTAAAAAAAAATCACCTGGTCATAAAACTCTTCATAAATGACCTTGACCGTCTCTTCTTGGACATGCCACGGTTTAGTTATGGCACAGAGGTCACATGCTGTCATTAAGATTGCTCGTAGAAGCAGCCTGCGCGCAAAACCACGTGACTCAAAACCACAGAAAAATATTCCTAAAAGTGTGACGATGCTTGTACTACGCGAGGTACGGTTCTGACATGTTATCACAATAAACACTTTAAAAAACAGGAAGGATTATTTAGGGGGCTCGGTTTCAGTTTATTTTAATTTATCCACATAGAAATGATCCTTACTTATGAGCCTGGTTCTCTTTCACTGACAGCAGCTTGTGCAGTGTACCCTAGTGTACCTCGCTGTGCAGGTAGATTGTCTCCACAAAGGCAGTTTCCATAACCAATATATCATGCATTCATGTTTACAGCTGGATTGCTTGAGTGCCAAGCAGCAGTTCAAGGTCGACTCCTTTGGACCGAGAAGACATCTAACTATCGACTGCGCTATTTCCTCTTCTTTGTTAAGAAGCATTTTTAACCAGATAAATAAAGCGAAGAGGTAATATTAACTTATCAAAACAGTTATAAATCTTTTGTTAAAATGGTGCTTATGTAACATCATAATTTATTGCCTACAGTACGATACATGTATCTATTTCTACCACAACATGGCTTATGACTACGTAAAACATATCTGAAAATGTGGACATATTGCTCTATTTCTTGACTAGTTACGTCATCGCTCACGTGACAACTGTATTTACAAACATGAAAGCGTGCAAGCAAAACACTTTTCATACTGAGATGTGGTTTGAGGGAATGAGCAGTTGTAGTGGAAGAACGAAAGATAAACAGGATGAATATTGCTTAAGAACATGTTCTTCTAAAGAGCTGAGGCATGCAAATCTGGAACCCTGTCGTATGGATAACATTTACAGTTTTTTTCCTCACAAAATTTTGTAGTAACATCGTAGATTCTGTCTCATATCTGCGAACCTATCTGTGTATTTTTATATTGAGTGGATCTTTTTTATATTGGTCAGTCCTGGAGCTTTTGTTTTATGTAATAATGTTCCTCATTCTTGCATATATATTCCTTTGTATGGGATATCTAGAGTCATAAGGAATACAGATGGAATGCAGTGACCAGTTCTTAATTTAAATAGATTTTTAAAAAAGATATGTTCTGTAATTGAAATTTATCATTTTAAATTACGGTTACTACAAAAATAGGAATTGCGTCATTTTTCTGTAAAACATGGTGACCGTTATTTATTGTTTAAAACAATCGTTCGTGTGGGATGGATGTTATTTGGTTAAGTCAAGATGTTATAATAAGTTTTTTCTTTTATTTTGGTTGTATTGATGCTAAATGACGCTTTTGAACATAGTTAAGTTCTGTACCGTGATTTTAAGGATTTATTAAGACATTCATATGTTTGTATCAGTATTTGTTGTAGATTAGAGAACTCATTTAAATGATTCCTCCAAGTTTAGAAGGCAGAGAAAGGCTAGGCTACATCCAGCCTCCATCCCAGAGTGAGGAACCGCTCTGTGCACTCGGCCATCTTGCACCCCCCCAAAAAATGCTCGACTTGCCTAGTATTTAATACATTTCCAGTGTCAGGTCATTCTCTTAACTAGTTTTCTTTCTCTCGTTTTCCCTAGTGTTAGGAGTTCTTATATCCTTCCCGTGCCGTTAAACATCACATAGGGCTCGCAAAGTAGTTCGCCAATTATTCCTGTCTTCAGCGAGTCTTTCAACCTCATCAAAGGATTTTATGCCTGTTAATTTGGCCTCTCTTAATAATGTCCTCTTCAGAGTTTCACGCGGTCTGCCTCTTTTTCTTCGGCCTGTTGTGTTCCACTTGATAGCTTGTTTTGGGATTCTCTGATCATTTCTTCTCATCAAGTGGCCAACGTATGTCCATCTCCTTTTCCTGATCACCCATGAGACTGGTTGTTGTTCAGTCATCTGTCTTATCTCTGCATTGTTCTTGAATTCGTTCCACTTGATGCCGAGTATTTTCCTTATGCATTTGTTTTCAAAAGAGTCTAATTTCTTTTCTATTTCTTTAGTTGTTTTTCCAGCTTTCACATGCATAAATGAGGGTGGATATTACATTTGAATTGAATAGTCTTAACTTGCTTTTTGTGCTTATAACTTTTGAGTTCCATATGTTCTCAAGATTCTTGAAGATTGATGCTGCTTTTTAGGGGTTCAGAATTCATTAAAGACCAGGCTTGCCTTTTTTTGGGAAGACAGGACAAGCAAGTGAATAATGCGTTGTACTTTCGCTGCTAAGCATGTGCTCGCTCTACTAGAGTCTGCGCATCAAGTCACTGTCAATCTCCTGCTGTTTTCTTTATGTGCTGTATTTTCTGCGTTCGATTTGCCTCTGGGTAACTTACCGGTGGTGGTGTTCCTCCCAACTGAAAGAACCAGAAGTCAGAATCTTATCCATTGTGACCTTGTTCTTGAAAAATAAGGCCAGATCAGTTGCTAGAATACTTTGTTTAATGTCGCTTAGCACCTGCAATAAATATATACAAGAAGAAGATAAGCTGGAAATCACTTTTAAAAAAACAAAAAGAGCTTTATCATCATCATTCTTCAGGTTTCTACAATTAACTAAACGATCTCCTGGTTGCTTAGTCTGTTGTAAACATTAAAGATGATACAATTGGAAGGAAATGAATATTACTGTAAAACTTGATTGGTGTAAGTTTACAAGATATTAGATGGGAAGAAATTAATTATGGAAAATTGGGATAATGTACCAAACATTTCTTTGTTATATATTACAGTACTTAGAGGATAAATTCTGTCTTTCTTATTACACAACCAACCCAGGTTTCCACCTTCCTTGGCCTATTGTATGCCAGTTGTGAATAATGCTGCTAAAACATCTGACATCATTATGATTATTATTCCTCCGTCTCCCTCCTCCTCCTCTTTCTTCATCCTTCTCCCTCTCCTCCTTCTTCTTCTTCTTCTTCCTTCTTCTTCTTCTCCTTCCTTCTTCTTCTTCCTTCTTCTTCCTCTTTCTTCCTCTTCTTTCTTCCTTCTTCTTTCTTCATTCTTCTTCCTTCCTTCTTCCTTTCTCTCTCCTCATCCTCCATCCTCTTCCTCCTTCCTCCTCCTCCTCCTTCTTCTTCTTACGCAAACTGCCGATGATGCGTGGTACCCTGATTTTTGCGATGCGCCTTTTGGCTGGGTACCTCTGACTTCAGCACCTTTCCTTGCTAAGGCAGACAGTGGTCTTGGTCGGACTGCATTGAAGACAGTGGTGTAGGTTGGCCTGGCCAAAACTTTTTCCAACCTCTGGTTGCTGTACTTAAGCCCCTTCTCCATGTCAGATCCAGAATGCAACGCTGGCTGGCCAGACGGCTTTGAGACAGTTCCACAGAGACACTCCAACTTTCGGATGAGAAATCCAATGAGTGCCTCAGCGATATCCATTCCCCGCCACCTATAGTCTGCTGGCTCTGTTTTGTTTACACCATTCTGATAGCCCTTGTTGTACAGACCCATAGACTTGTCACGTCCTGGATTCATTGGTTTCACATCAGATTTTCCTCATCCCTGCAGGCGATCTCCATGTCCCCATCCGTCCACCAACCTGACATTACATTTTACAAAAATAACAATTACAATTAGTGTTGATTGCTACAGCTTTCTGGGCTACAGAAGTAGGTCAGAGTTTTTAAGCAATCAAATCTATGTTCCTTGTCTCACAAAGACTATGTTAAGATAAGTGTGCTCTTAACACAGTTGTTTCCAGGGGGATAACAGTACACATGACATTCAATACAACAGTACACATGACATTCAATACAACAGTACACATGACATTCAATACAACAGTACACATGACATTCAATACAACAGTACACATGACATTCAATACAACAGTACACATGACATTCAATACAACAGTACACATGACATTCAGTACAACAGTACACATGACACACGCAATATGAATCAATAAGTCTGCAATCAATAATACATCATTTTATCTCACAATTAACCTCAACAACAACATTTGACTGGCACTGACAATCAGCATAACTACAAACATTAGTCAGTAATAAACGAATCAATGAGAATGACGATGCAATGCAATAATAATTCAAACATAATAACATGTAATAATGAACATCACATGCCTACAATATTATATGATGAACTCAATGGGCATATGTCCTAGAACTCTCTGGACCCTTATATGGGGCCTTCAAATGAACATGTGTGCAAATACACTTTATCTTTGCCAGCCATAGCTACACGTGACATACATTACTATAATCAAAAATTAGTGTGCAATCACACTTAATCCTTGGCAGCCATTGCTGCACATGGCGTACATGGCTATACTCAATATGCAGACAAGCATGTAGTCAGTATGAATGAAGAGTTTGTATAAGATAATGCATATACTACTAATCCAAAACGAATGATGCTCAAGATGAAATCATAATATTTAATAATCAATCCTTACTAATAAAATACATGTATCATTGCAACCTTAACTGTTAAGAGAACTTAACATTCAACACAAATTACATCACTATAGATACTGACTCGAAATCCACATCACAATTTATTTCACACTACACACACACACACACACACAAAACACCACATGAGGTGGGTAGGTACGGGCAGAAATCATAGCTAAACAACCAGTAGTCCTTATCGCTTGATATATACAGAGAATTACAGCAACATCCATATGCACAACTAAAAAATACAACCTAGCTCGGCCATGCCTCAGACGCGAATGATGCAAGAAAATGATCAGTTACACGCTAATCCCGAAACCACTACCAAGTTCCGTGGACGATTACCTATCGGTCAAGGTCGTACACTCCTCGATCCAAACGCAGATCGTCCACATTACTTTTATTGAAAATATCCATGTGGTTAAAAATTGCACACCGATGTTGATATTGTAAAGTGTACAAAAGATAAATAAAAGAAAAGAATGTGTAATATTTACAAACAATGATGGAATGTTATTCAAACCTGCATTTGTCGATAAACGTGGGATTAGACGTGAATTAGAAGTATAAAATAAAATATGAACATTTAGGATAATTTTAAAAAACGGTAGAAGATTATTGTGATAGGCACTTGCTCTCCAAAGAGAACAGCGTCATAGGCATCTATCACCAGCAGATTTGTGTGCTGTGAAAAAATGATGCAGTGTTTTAAAATTAACGTCTATTAATGTTTGGAATTTTTTTTATCTTTGCAGCCTCGTACTAGAACACATACACACAAAAAAACGACATATTCCACGTTGTAGTAGTTGCCGAAAGAAGGATTAGCTCGGCCAGATCTAGGCGTGTGAAGTGACAGAGTAAAATGCTAACAAAATATTACTGCCACGTACCGTTTTATATTCATCAGAGCTGAGATACTTGAAAATATTGTGACCTTCATTCTGAAATAATAAATATATAGGTTTAATGCATTTAATCGTTTCTAATGTGAATAAATTACTGTATTCCTGTTTACTGTTAACAGTAAAATTTGCCTCTAATACCAGCCAAGTGTCTAAAAAAAAATCTAGGACACGAAACTGGAACCCTATAACTGGTTTGTCTATAAAATCTGTGATACAGATAGAAAATTGTTAAAATGAAGGAGCGCTTTCACAGGTGAACACTTATATTACGTTAACGGCTTATAAACGTGGGAACGAAGACACTCATTTATATATAAATTATTTATTTATGATCATTAAAGCTATACTGAAAAAAAAATTTTACGAGAGGGTGCTGAAAAGTTATCAGTCCCACCACACTCTCCAACTTTGAGCGCAGTTTTGTCACTGTAACTGGAAAGATGGTGACACCAGAAAAAAAAAAGAATTCGAATTGCAAAAGTAGCAATGACCTTCAAGAATCTTGACAACATATGACATTCAAAAGTTATAAGCACAAAAATCAAGTTAAGACTATTGATTTATGAATGTGAAAGCTGGAAAACAACTAAATAAATAACCAACGAATTAGACTCTTTTGAAAACAATGTCTAAGGAAAATACTCGGTATAAAGTGGAACGAATTCAAGAACAACGCAGAGATAAGACAGATGAGCAAACAACAACCTGTCTCATGCGTGATCAAGAAAAGAAGATGGACACATGTCTGTCATGTGATGAGAAGAAACAATCAGAGAATCCAAAAATAAGCTATCAAATGGAACATAACAGGCCGAAGAAAAAGAGGTCGACCACGTGAAACTCTAAAGAGGACATTGTTAAGAGAGGCCAGTTTAGTGGGCATAACATCCCTTGATGAGGTTGAAAAGCTCGCTGAAAACAGGAAAACTTGGCAATCTACCAATTTTTTTACTTTTTTTTTCTTCAGATCTGTGAAAGAGCCAGTCAGCGAAAAGTGTATAATTATCAAGTGTGGAACTTCGGGCCGTAATGAAGTTCTCGCATAAGAAAACACTAAAGAAAATCCAGTTATGTGCGCTGCAAACATTGAGCGATAAATGCCGATCATAGTCAGCTTGTGAAGAAGTGGTGTGCTAACTTTCAGCGTGGAGGTTTCGAGACCGAAGTTGCAGCAAAATCTGAAAGGTTTTCAACAGTGTCTGCTCCAGACATTATTGATATTGTTCTTGACCCGATTTTGGCAGACTGAAGAATTTCGATTGCAACAACTGCTGAGACACTAGAGACATTAAACAAACGCTCGGGGTTTATAATTCACGAGTGTTTCGATATGTAGAAGCTGTAGGCCAAACGGGTGTCACAATTTTTGAATGCCGACGAGAAACGAAATCAACTGGACAACTCCAAGCTGACTTTGAAGCATTTTGAGTGATTCAGTGACAACTTTTTGGAACACTCGTCACTGTTGCTGAAACATGGTAACACCACTCTGATCCTGAGCTCACACAGGAATGCCAGCACTCAGGTTCTCCAAGCTAACGAAATTCCAGACCCAGAAGTCAAAGAAAAGGTCATGACTACTTTTTTTTTTTGGCGGAGGGGGATAAAGAAGGTGTTTTGATGATTGACTATCTTCTGAAGGGCCGAGCAGTTCATGCAGAACAGTAATCTAACTTGCTATGCTGATTAAATGATGAACTGAAGGCGAGGGAAACTGCGTACAGGTGTCCTGTTTGTGAAGAACAATGCGTCCGCTGACAAGGCTCACAGCACGTTTAATGTTATGAAGAATTTGGGGTTTGAGCGCATAGATCATCCATCCTACTCTCCAGATCTTGCTCCATCTGACTAATTCCTCCCCCACCCACCCCCCTCCAACCCCGAGCCTTAGAAGAGTATTTGAAAGGGAGTTAATTTTCCAGCAAATGAGATGATAGCAGCAGAGCAGCATTTCAGTGACCAGATATCAGGTTTCTTTTTTCGAAGGGTTAAAGAAATTTGTGAAGCGATATGAACAGTGGGTTGAAACATATATTTGTGAAAGAAAGCAACACAGTCGTCGCAAATGGTCTTCTAATACAAAAGGAACAGATAAATGACCAATGACAAGTTAGTGGAGGAGGTCAACGAATTTGTATACCTTGGCAGCAGAGTAGTAGAAAATGGAGACAGCACAGAGGACATCAACAGCAGACTTACTAGAGCAAACCAGGCTTTTGCAATGCTACAGAATATATGGAAATCAAATAAACTAAGCATAAATATGAAAATCAGGATATTTAAGAGTAATGTTCTAAGTGTACTACTCTATGGAAGTGAATGCTGGAAAATCACCAAAACCATAGAAAACAAGTTGAATTCTTTCCAGACTAAATGTTTACGTAGAATTAAAAAATATTTTGGCCAAACACCATAAGAAATAACATCTTATTGGCAGAAATGCAGATGAAACCACTGACAACAATTATTGAGGAAAGACGCTGGCGATGGTTGGGACATGTGCTCCGAATGACTGACAACTCACTACCAAAAATAGCACTAAGATGGACACCACAGGGGAACAGAAGTAAGGGTAGACCAAAAGAGACATGGAGAAGAACAACAGAAAGGATGTTGAGCAATAGAGGGCTCACCTGGGCAAGAGCAGAAAAAAAAGGCGAAAGACAGGCATTTGTGGAAAACCCTTGCGGAAGCCCCATGTGCCCTGGGCACTTAAGGTTCAGAGAGAAATGACCAATTTCCTATCAAACAGCTTCCAAGACAGTTTCCCCAACGTAAGCCTGCAAGCTACTCGTTTTTGTACAGCAGCCAGGTTGAAGGAAGCGTCGTGGATGGGCTGTAACCTACTGCATCGCATGTGAAAAATTTTAGCTACGACTGCGATGCTCCTGCGCTCAGTAAAGGTTTTAAAATAATTATCTAAAAAAAAATTGGTGACTACCACAGAGTTATCTGACCTGCAGAATAGTGACTGTCTGATTGAAGTGGTGGTGCTCCATAGTGCTTGTGGTGTAAATGGCTGCCAGTGGTGAGGCACTCTGCACCATGAACTGGTTGGTCTTTCCGCGGTGGTCGAGGTCGTGGCATAGACAAGCTACAAAAAGTGCTATGCTCTGTAGAGATAAACATGAAATTAATTCACACAAGTGGAGATAAACATGAAATCAATTACGCAAGTGGAGATAAACATGAAATTAATTGACACAAGTAGAGATAAATATGAAATCAAATTACACAAGTGGAGATAAACATGACATTAATTCACACAAGTAGAGATAAACATGAAATCAGTTTACGCAAGTAGATATAAACATGAAATAAATTTACACGATTCACTGACTTACGATAGTTAATTATTTTAACTAGACAAAGTAGTCACTATCATTACCTATGACTGCCTGGACTTCCTTCCTAAACTTATCTAGCAGCAGCTGTGATTACGAGAAAATTACGTTTTTTAAATGAAAAAGAACTTCTACAAACCTCTATTGGCGTGAGATTATGCTTGGCTGTCTCGATCACAACGAACATGGAATGGGCCACGGAGAAGGCGTGCGTCCAGTTGTGGTAAGGCACGTTCCTGTAGTTCTTCCTGACAGTCAGGGTAAACCGCATCAGATCTTCCATTTCGAATCTACCAAGTCAGATACAGTACTCGTTAAGTTTTAAAACCAACTGTGGCTGACGGTTTTCTTGCTTTGTAAAGAATGAGAGTTATAATGACCGGGGCAGATATGAATTATGTGGTTTGATTAGCTTAAACGTAGAACAGTAAAGTGGAATTCCCAGGACAAAATTCGGCTTTTGGCTTCTGACTGGTGGATCCCTGAGATATAATACGATTTACCAGCCAAAGTTCTTGAAGTAAGTAACGTGTCAACAGGAATGGTGCTTAATTTTACGCACACATTACAGGAAAATATCTCATATCATTTTATGGCTATTACAGAAAGTCCTCTATATTTACGCTGTATTCATTTTCCCGGAAACAAGAAGTACAGGGTCCGGCATAAAAAGCATAGCTGGATTTAACTGACGTAGTGCGCAGAAACTGAATACGTGTGGAAAAAAACATGACGTCAGAGATGAAGCAGACAAACGGTCATTTTTAACAATGGCTTCTTGGAAAATACAACACCGCGCATTCACCGTTGAAACTTATTTTAAAAGTGGAGAATCGTCTATTACCGTATAGCGAAAGTTTCGTTACCATTTTGAGTTGCATTCCCGTGATAATGTTCTCGATCGGAGGACAAAACAATTTTTAGGTGGGTCAAAAAATCTAAGGAAATCACTAATTGCCTTAATAACAAGTCTACTGGTCGTCCATGAACTCAACAGACACCTGAACGAATTCAACAAGTCCGCAACGCATTGCTAAGTAGCCCTCGGCGATCAGCTGTTAGGAACGCTTTGGCACCTGGCATCCTCTTACTGTTAATAGTGTTATTTATGTGCAGATGCTAACTGAATACTTAATTCCAGATTTGGCAAATAGAAATAAAAGACTAATATGGTTTCAACAAGATGGAGCAACTGCCCACACAGCCCGTCAGTCTACGGCCATGATGCGACAATCATTTCCCAGTCGTCTTATTTCCAGATTTGGGGATATTCATTGGCTGACAAGGTCACCGGATTTGTCGGCCCGAGACTTCTTTTTGTAGGGGTATCTCAAGAACACGGTGTATGCTAGTCGACCACAGTCAGTTGCAGACCTAAAAGATCGAATCCGACACTGCATTCAAAATATCCCTTTGAACATGTTAAATGGTGTTATGCAGGAATTTTCCAGGCGGTCATCTAACCGGCGTAATTTTCAAAACCTAAATATGATTGTCAGTAATAATAAAAAATATCCAGTTTTATGAGTTTCATTTCACTTTTTTTAAAAACCAAAAACATGTATAGCGCTTATTTATTTTCAGATTTAAAAAATCCAGCTATGCTTTATGTCGGACCTTGTATAACGAAATGAAGTATATGGGACTTAGATGTCCCACTGAAGTAATGTATTTTGGGGGAAGTGAGCTCCGAGTGATTAAAAATCGAAGTTTTATATGAACGGTATTAACATGTAAGGGAGAAAACTGTTTGTTTTTTAAATTTATAAATAGAACAGAACATAACTGTACGTTTTTTTTTTCAAAATGCCTGGACGGTCTAGAAAATGGAACATTGAAAAGATAAAGCGAAGCACAGAACTTAACTCTTTGAATGCTAAGAAAACTAAGATCATGAAGCAACAAAACCAAAGTGAATAGTTTTCTCAGCTTCTCATTCAGGAAGCTCATAAATGTTTTGTATTTTCTGAGGGAGTACATGTACATTTTAAAACTTATTTCAACGCGTGAAAATAGTTTAACTATTTAACTGACAGATCTATTACTAACAGTAAAAGTACGAACAATTGCTAATATAAAATATATATTGCATATATATATATATATATATATATATATATGATCGCGTTAGGATTTTTTGGAACCAGTATAGTAATACCTGTCTTTCATCCTTTCATCGTGCATGAAGCACTTCCGAAATACCGGTTTTGTCACTATAACATTCGGTACTTTGTGCTTTAAAAAAATTAATTAAACATACTTTACAAACATCAGCAAGAAGTAAATGTTTATGCGAATTTTTTTGTCTTGCCTTATTTTGCGGTGAAATTTCATCTTTACACAATATTAACGTGCTAAACTAAGAGTCAAAATGACCAATTCACTTCCATGCAAGTTGAGCTGGATCATTCTACTGCTCGATTATCCTCCAAAGGATATCACTAGTTGCTTTTTTTAAAAATAATATAAACCGGTTATGGTAACCGACGACCTCCAAACGTTTGGTTTTTCTCTCTCTTTTTTAAAATAGATAATTTATCAAGAACAGCCGTTTAACGCGATCACTCTACACATGAACACCTTAGAAGATAAAAGAATAATGGAGTGAAATATGCAAATGCCTTCTAGCCCAGAGGACGCAACTGAGATTCCACCCCCCCCCCCCCCAAACGTTAATCAAGTTTAGTGATCTCTAATTATTCAACGACGAAATGCGAATCTACGTATATCAGAAAGACGTATACCGAGGGGTCTCTGCGTTTAAACATGATATTCATACAGATATTTCACTGAAAGACTGGGTTTATCGTGAGTAGCACGGGCACATAACTGAAACACAGTGCAGCACAGAGCTAAAATAAAGCGTGCTTCTTCTTGGCACAATCTGACTGGCACGGACAGACACGATTTTATTGTCAAACAAGCTTGTTAGTAAAGATATTAGCTATGTATACTACTTAGGTGCACATGCGTCCATTACATATACATTAGGCGATGCACAGGCGTCCGTTACATATACATTAGATGGTGCACAGACGTCCATTACATATACATTAGGCGGTGCACAGGCGTCCATTGCATATACATTAGGCAGTGCACAGGCATCCATTACATATACATTAGGCAGTGTACAGGCATCCATTATATATACATTAGGTGGTGCACAGGGATCAATTACATATACATTAGGCGGTGCACAGGCGTCAATTACTTATACATTAGGCATGTGTGAAAACTAAAATGTTCCTTCTGAAATAAACCGGAGAAGGTAAAAAACTTAACTTACTATCTATGAATAGAGAGTGCCAAGTGGAAATAGAAAAATGATTATAATATGCAAAAAAAAACAAACTTTAACTCTTTCACTCCTGAATAAGTTTCTATACTCTGCCAGAATAAAGTTTGATGAGGAGTTTTGGTAGAAGAGAACTTTAAAAAAGTTACTGTATAATTTTTTTAAAAAGGGGGTTTTGTTAAACGTATACTATTTTTCATTTTATTTAAACTTTGCATAAATATCACTCTGAGTATTAATCTGCGTGAGATGCAGGATCTACCAGTTCTGCCAGTTGTTGTTTTAAGAGTGAGAGAGTTAAAGGAATGCTGTTCAAGCAGAGACGTTTTAAAAGAAGGAACTTCACGGTCTACTTGTTCTTTGCCATTGTTCATATTGCCATTATTGTTCATATTGTCATTACTGTTCATATTGTCATCACTGTTCATCATTGTTCATGCTGTCATCATTGATTACTCTGTCACTGCACCCATGTTTCCTTCGCAGCCTATGCTGTAATGATCGTAAAGCACAGACATCAGGCCAGGCGGGTGGGTGGGTGGGTAGCGAGTTACTGTGGCCATGGCTTGTTTGATGCTGCACGAAGAACCCAAGAAATGGCTTCTCAGCACGCTCCATCATGGCGGCGACCCAGTGGTGCCCTTCCTTCGCTGACTAAACTGAAAGCCAGTTAGGAGGAGCATACGGAAGAGATGTGACTGTAATCATGGCCAGGTCTAGTTTAATGGCTGTGATGTTCTTTCCATAGTCTACACTCCAAGGTCACATTTAGTATAATTATTATTATCTAAAAATGTGAGTTCTTAACACTGTGACCTTGGTATACAAAAAATGAAAATCTAAGACTGAAACTAATCTAGCCACACATTTTTGCTTACATAATTGTGGCTTGTAATATTCTACGTTCCTTGTACTTGTCTTCTAGAATGCTGTAATATACATCGTTAACCGTTTTCTATTCATTAAAAAAAACGATGACCTGCTGTAGGACTCTATTTATTCGTTTATTTCCCGATTTTGTTTCTTCGAAATGGTTTTATTTTTATTATATAAAAATTCAGGGATGGCCAAATTTACTGTACTTAAGGTAAAAGCCACATGCAATAAGCTTCATCTGTTTGAGAACCGCATGCAAAGGCGACGACGAAGGAGGTGAATTGGGAAAGAAGCCGGGTTTATACACTTGGAACGTAATGTGAACGGCCATTCGAAGCTCATTGGTGTACAAAGTGGGCAGAGCGTCGCCGTTACGTAATCCGGGGATGCAAGGACCCATATATATATATATATATATATATATATATATATATATATATATATATATATATATATATATATATATATAGATATAGATATAGTACCGAGGAAAAAGCGTGCTAAAGCGAGACATTCTAGAGGAAAGATAGTGGGGCTGAGTTCGTTTCGTCTGTGCTTATGATTCTCGTCTATACCTTAGCCCCAGCCGACCTTACACTGTTAATAATGTATTGTGAAATCATAACCTGCTGTGGATTATGTCATTTATCGTCTTATACGGAGATTCTCTGATTCCTGATGATATTCGTCATATATGTATTTTTTGGATTGGCACACATCAAGGTCCATCATGTTTCATTTGCATGGATAATACTATGTTACTGATATCAGGAGATACCTAACCTGGCAGCAGGCAGCTGCACCATCAATGATGTGCACAGCACATAGTAATTCCTGGATATGGGAGGTGAGTCACCATTAACGCAAAGAGGGAGATATGTGTGTTAATTCAGTGCGTTAGCACAAGGAGAGATATGTGAGAATTAGTTGCATTGGCACAAAGGGGAGATATGTGTGATAATTCAGTGCGTTAACACAAAGGGAGATATGTGGATGATTTAGTGCATTGGCACAAAGGGAGATATTTGGATGATTCAGTGCACTGACATAAGGGGAGGGGAATATGCATGATGATTCAGTGCGTTAGCACAAGGGAGATGTGATTTTCAGTGCATTAACAAAATGGAGATTATGTGTAGTATTGGGATATGCGAGTTTCACAAGAGCAGCAGTAGCTGCAATGTTAATAAGTGCGTTGGCACAATTTAAATGAATGTATGTATATGCTTAAAATTGGCGAACTACTTTGCGAGCCCTATGTGACGTCTAACGGCACGGGAAGGATATAAGATATAAGATGTATATGCTTATGAGGGCCAGGAGAGCCCAGGCTAACCAGGTCCATTTGATTTCAGTTGATACCTAGAGTTATACATTATATTGATGTCATACGTGTTTTCACTGATGATGATACATGTTGATGTACTGTGCATGCTATGTCTGTGTGACGTTAATATGGGTATGTAGTGTGGATAATAAAGATATTGGTTGATTTAATTGCTTGACTTGGTAATGGTATTGCATGTCATGTAATTTGTATGAATGTATGTAATATGCTGTATAACTGGCATATAATATCCTTGGAGGGAAAATCCTGGGTTGTCGGTTAGATGGGTTTTGAGCCTGGCCACCCAGTACGGTAGTACATAGGCCATTGATTTGTGGGTTGCAGCTTGGTTTTTGGTCCTGTCCCTTTCCTAAATTGTCCCCAAATGTAGATCTAGAGCCTGCTAAGTCTACAGTAAGCTGTTCAGTGGCGTTTCTGTTTATACCCGTCAAATAATTATAAAGCTGGAACATTTAAAAAGTATTTTATATTAATTGTGATGTTAAAAAAAAAAGATTTCAGCCAATTACAGCCCCAAAAACTGCAATGATAGCTGCCACTAGCCACACATTATATACCAAAGAGTATGAGTTTTGTCAAATCCACGCCAAAAAAATAAGTTAAACAAAACAACGTAAGTTTACTCTTCTAGATTCACGCATGTTTAATCCTGTTAATTACACTACTGGAACTGCACGGTCAGCCTGTCATCTGTCCTTTAATACTGACAAATAAAAAAAAAATTCCAACTTTCTATTAACTGAATCCACTGCATAGGCGAGCCAGATGAAAAAAGAAATAAAGTTTTAGACCTTTATTGGACTGCGAAGTCGACAATACATCAAATGTGTTCAATCTATAATTCGTATAATTCGCTGATCAATCACTAGCCCATATAATTTCAGTAAAAAACAAAAAAAAATAAGAGAACCCATAAACAAGACCTCACAATTCTACTGGATTCCCTTGCAAACAACCCGTAGTTTGAGTTTTCAAAACGAGGCAACCATTCCTGCCAAAGATGATGAGCTCTAGGAAGCAGTTGTCGTGACCTGGGCACCGTGCTGCAGACAGTTTGGACTCGAGGATTGTATGCTGTTGTAGAATATTTGGTAACCCATAATGTTTTCAATTTGTCTGTCGATTTTAAGATACTTTTGTTTTGTTTTTTGTTTGTTTGTTTGTTTGTTTTTTGATTTTTCAGAAACCAGACTGTGATATTCAGTTAGCTGCTGTGTCATGTCATAATTTTATGTCCAAAAGAAAAGCAGTTGAATCTTCTCATCGTGATGTTGCCTATAGAAGGTGGCTGGGGGAAGGGGGACACAGAAATTTGCTTCATAAATTTGAATGTCTCCAGTACTTTCTCACTTGGTTTCATAACAGATTCGAAGAAATGCAACTTATCGGAACTCTTAAAATCTACTTTCTAATTATCTGAACCCTTAAAATCTACTTTTCTAAAGACATAGACAGTA
This sequence comes from Achatina immaculata, assembly GCA_009760885.1. NCBI lineage: Eukaryota > Metazoa > Mollusca > Gastropoda > Stylommatophora > Achatinidae > Lissachatina > Lissachatina immaculata. Next base: position 63,210,978 of record CM019720.1, on the reverse strand, counting down.
ATCACCGTCTTAAATCTGGATGGTCAGTAGTTTGAATAATCTGAAATAAATAATCCGCACAAAAGTTACCAAAAAATTGCTTGTTTTGCTATTGAAAATATCACTTTAAATAAATGTAATTTTCATGTGACTCGCCCTCATAAAGTACCACTACTTTCTACTAAGAGGGGGTGGTGGTGGTGCTAAAACTACTGAAAGCTGCACATTTAGAGTGTAAGTTAATGTAATACCTTTTCTCTTTGTGAGAGTTACTGTGTAGGCCATTATAGATCAAGAGAAGAAAATAAGAAAACAAATAGTGAGTTCATTCTTCGAACAGAAGCTGAGCACTGAAAGCCAAATTACACAATAAAATAACGACAAAATACCAAGAAGAAAGGAAAAAAAAAGAGCCAAGATATAAATACATAGTGAAGTACCAAAAAAGCGTAAAGAAATAGTCAAACATTTCATAAAATTCGATGATTTCGTAATATTATAAAAGATTTAGCTGTAAGAAAGAAAAAAACATTAAGCGTTTATAAATATACGTTGTCCGCGATAGCAGTTTGTTATCATGTGAGTTGTAGCACTGAGCGAAGCACGCCTACATTGTTAGTGGGCTGAGCTACCATCTTTGCCGCAGAAGTCACTGGTTTGATCAGCTGTGCACGTCGTGGTTTTTTTTTAAAATGCCTTTTGTTTCATGATTTAACTCTTTTAACCCGTGTGTCTTTCATGACTGATTTTTGAACTACCATATTGACTGAAAGAAATCAGTTACATAAATCCTTTATTCCATAGAGACCATGTTACCCTATATACAAGGATTACCGGCCGTAACTTAGTCAATCATTTGCATGTCCCTTGCTGAACTTTGCCTCCCTAACAACTCTCCTATAGGCCTCTCTGTTGTAATCAAGATGGCTTGCTGCTGATGCATCCATTTGCAGATTATCAACGATGTCTTGCAGCCATCTTCGTCTTGGTATTCCTCTCTTTCTTTTTCTATTTTGTACCCTTCTAAGACGGTCTTCTCTAAATTATCATAGCGTTTAATGTGTCCAAAATATTTAAGTTTTCGTTGTTTAATCCTCTTTACTAGCACACCTTCTTAAATATTAAGTTCTTGTAGTATGGATATATTTGTAGCAATTAATGGTCGTAACTGCAGATGTTATTTGCGTCACGTTACACAGATACAGATGTTTCTCTCTCATATTGTTTTGTTAAAGATGTTTTCTTCAAACATATTTGGTAGTTGTAAATATTTCGGAAACATATTTAGTTGTAGTAGATAATTCTCAGGTGCCGGGGTGGTGTAGTGGTTAGTGCTCTCACTTGTCGATCAGAAGGTCCCTGGGTTCGATTTCGCCCTCGGCCGGAATTTTTTTCAGACTGACCGGCATAGGGGTCAGCCCAGCCTAACCCCCCCCCCCAAAAAAAAAAAAAAAACAAAACAAAAACCAAAAACAAAAAACTGGTTACCTGGGGCTTCCATAGGAAGACAGGCAGCGAGGAAAAGTGTTGATATCCCTACCTCAAATGCTATAGTGGTCTGGAAATGTGAAGGCACTAACACCTCACACGCCCCCCACGGCGTGCAAATTGTTACTGGATTCGGAGAGATATTTCTCATTGTTTCCGATGCTTCTCAAACATTTTGCTTTCTTAATTTTTCCATCATATTTTTCCACTGTTGCAACTGTTCTTTGTGTCACAGTATGCGTATTTTATATCACACTGTTAAATGTGCTATTTATTTTGTAACACATCGTCACGAATGATGTTTTTCCCACACCAAAAGTTTACGGATCTTTCATTCATATTACTACAGATGTTATCTATCTCCTTTCATTTCTAATCTTTATCTTACCATTTCATCAAACAGGTGACTAATTTGTCTAATCACACTGTAGCTAGTAATCTCTTTCTTGAGACTTGATTCTTTTTCTTTTTATTCTGTTAACTTTTTTCTAAGAGAATAACGAATATATGGAAACAAAACGTTTCTTTTCACGTGTAATGTGATTACAGTATTTTGCTTGGACAAAAGTCAGTGAAAGCAATGTTTGAAAAAAAATAACGAGGAACCATGTTTCTTAACGCCATTTTACATCCTCGATTACAAAATGTGCAGTCTAAAACTCAGTCGGTCAGTCATTTGCATGTCCTTTTTGGAACTTTGCTTCCCTAGCAGGTCTTCTGAAGGCTTCTCGGTTGTAAGCAAGATGCCCTGCTGCTGATGCGTCCATTCGCAGATCATCAACGATATCTTGCAGATCATCAACGATATCTTGCAGCCATCTTCGCCTTGGTTTTCCTCTCTTTCTTTTTCCCATTATGTACCTTTCCAAGACAGCCTTCTCTAAATTCTCATGACATTTAATGTGTCCAAAATATTAGCACGTATTTTCTAAAATTAGCAGGAAAATATCTGACTCAGTAGTACAGATCACATCAACAGATGTCCATCTAGTTTCTGCGTGTCACATTACTTCAATAGGCTTTTTAATGTTAAGCTGAGTAAGAAGAAATATTTGTAACAATAGAAATATTATTTTTGATATATTCTTCTTCCATGTTTAGGTAAGTAAGACGAAATATTTGTAACAATAGAAATATTATATTTTTTGATATATTCTTCTTCCATGTTTAGCTAAGTAAGAAGAAATATTTGTAACAATAGAAATATTATTTTTGATATATTCTTCTTCCATGTTTAGCTAAGTAAGAGAGAAGAAATATTTGTAACAATAGAAATATTATTTTTTTTATGTATTCTTTTTGTTCTTCAGCTTTCCGAGCCATTAAGGGTCACTGCTACAGATAAAGTTCGCATCCATTCCTCGATATTCCTAATCTTATCTCCAGTTGGTGACACCAATTTCTTTTATGCCCTCTTCCATGTTGTATTTCCATCTCTGTTTTGGTCTACCCCCTTGGTCTTGTTTCCCTCATCTCTTGTGCGTACATAATTTTCGTTTGTCTGTTCTCTTGCACTCTTTCTACATGCCCAACCAACGTAGTCTGTTCAGTTTCAGGACATTTATAAATCGTTGGGATTTAAACTTCAATGAAAACTGCAACGTAATTTTTGATATCTGCGTTGCAATTTTCACTGAAATGAATCCTCGCTTATTGTATCGTAAGTATATCGGAATGTACTTGCCACAAAAGATCACAGTGGATTATCTGGTTGAGGGGGTGGGGGTATGTGTTACGTTAGGCATACCACAGTACAATAATTAGGCACTTCTTGAGACAGACTGCAGTCTCATAACCTGCGGACTTAATTCCCTAACATATATTTTCCGTTTTCATCTTTATCTGAGTGCTCTCGGTCTATAAGGAGGTGCTTAACCAGCTTCGTCGCTTTGTGAAGTCAGGCTTTAGTGAAATTTTAATAAAACAGTAAACAGTATAAGAGACGGGAGCTGGTAATCTGCTCTCCTGCCACATATAGACTTTACAAGACAAAAGAAATTACAGGAAAAAAAACTTTAAAAATTACTTTTCACTTCCATATTACATGGTTGGACTACTTAATTTTTGGAGGAGTAATATCTTTGTACACAACAAGAAAAAATGTCGACCGCATGAAACTCTAAAAAGGACATTGCTAAGAGAGGCCAAATTAGTAAGCATAAAATCCCTTGATAAAGCTTAACACGTGTTGAAAATCTTGACGAAAACAGGAAAACTTGGCGAACTACCATGCGAGCCCCAAGCGACGTTTAACGGCACGGGAAGGATGTAAAAAGTAAGATGTAAGAATATCTTTATTGCCGAAGTAACGATTTGATTTTGTTTAAAGAGCAGAAGGTTATAGCTATTTAAAAGCAAATTATGAACCTGAAGTCTTTTTAGTTTTTCCATCAGATTTTAAATATATCAGGTTTCTGATATCCCAAGTTTCTGTTTCTTCTGATTTCTCATAGTTCAAGTTTCTGTCTCTTCTGATTTATGATACCCCAAGTTTCTGTCTCTTCTGATTTATGATACCCCAAGTTTCTGTCTCTTTTGATTTATGATACCCCAAGTTTCTTTCTCTTCTGATTTATGATGCCCCAAGTTTCTGTCTCTTTTGATTTATGATACCCCAAGTTTCTTTCTCTTCTGATTTATGATACCCCAAGTTTCTGTCTCTTAGGATTTATGATGCCCCAAGTTTCTTTCTCTTCTAATTTATGATACCCCAAGTTTCTGTTACTTCGGATTTATGATACCCCAAGTTTCTGTCTCTTAGGATTTATGATGCCCCAAGTTTCTGTCTCTTCTGATTTATGATACCCCAAGTTTCTGTCTCTTCTGATTTCTGATGTAAGAAGATCTGTGTACATTTTGAGCAGGCGCCCATTCGAATTAATGAATTTGTCAACTCCGTCAAACAGCACCTCGACGAACAAATACAGATCAATTTGCTCCAAAGTACTTATCACATACGACTCAACGCATTACATGTAGCCAAGGGCAGTGGTAGCAAATCCAAACTAAATGCTAGATCACGGGCAACACACAATCAATACAACATTGGAGTCATCTCCCTAAACGAACTGAAGGAAACCTTGATGTCAAAGGCCTAACAAGTGTGGGCGTGCCCCGAGTGTAATTAAACCACTCCCCAGGACCAGCAACAGAGGTAGCCCCCCCCCCCCCATTTTTCACAGTTACAGCTACAGTATCATCTCCGTTGTGATGATGTTTTTCAAGAAGTTGAGGATGACGACGAAGATATTAATAAAACTTACTTGAGATTTGAAAAGAGTTTCTTGAACATGTAGAGACAGTAAAGTGGTTTGTCATCCTCCATCACTGCCCACGGAGAGAAGTCGTAGCTGAAAAGCAATCAGTGTTACATCCTGGCATTAATATATGATTATAGTCATACTCATTATGTTAAACATCTTCGACATAATCACTGCGACATTCACCATCAAAATCACCGTCTTCTACAAGTTGTGTGCAGGTAGCGCGAATTTCTAAAGCATACCATTCCTGTAGCATTTCTCAAACATTTTTATTTTCATTTTTTTTTTTTTTTTGGTGCTTTTCTCCTGCTTTTTATGTTGATCACAGTGGCTCTGTCGTAGTATAAAATCTATACATCTGAGATGTGCTTAACGTCATGTTTTGTTCTCTATCCTCTGATAGCCGTATGTGAGCTTTAATCCAGCATACCCTGCAATGTTGACAGATATTCTCTGTCTTCCGAGGCATTTCTCCGACACAGCGTGTCGAGTACTCATTTAGTAAAGATGGCTGGAAATTACCAGCCCTTTGTTTTTCAGTCCAAGTCTGAGCTGGATATTATCAGCCCTTTCCTTTCAGTCCAAGACTGAACTGGAGATTATCACCCCTTTGTTTTTAGTCCAGAACTGACTGCAGCTCCGTCAGCTGTCCATGCGGATAACACTAATTTCATACTGGTAGAAGAAATTTTTAAAATCTTTTTTAAGGTTAAGTCTCAGGAAGCTTCTAAATTTGGTAAAATTATCATATCTATAGTAAATTCCTTTAAGTAGCACAAACCCTCGATAGATGAAAAGCCAGCGGTAAGGGAGGATGATCATATATATACAATATATACATTTCGCAAACAGTGTCAGAAGATTCGAAAGGTGTTGCTTAAAAAACAGTCATCCTTCAAATTGGAATTCTTCTATATGATCAGAGAAAAGGTTCTTAATCTTGTCCGTGTCATGGGACAAATTCTGAAAGTCTTGCGAAATCAGCAGACCAGTTATTCATTTAAAAAATGTGTAAATTAATGTGTAAAGTCAAAGATATGATACAGATTCATTTTTTAAAGGGTTAAAGGCTTTCATTTGTCTTCCTCTGTCCTCTTTGCAGTATATCACACCGGTATCCCCTGTCCTCTTTGCAGTATATCACACCGGTCTCCCCTGTCCTCTTTGCAGTATATCACGCCGGTCTCCCCTGTCCTCTTTGAAGTATATCATGCCAGTATCCCCTGTCCTCTTTGAAGTATATCATGCCGGTCTCCCCTGTCCTCTTTGCAATATATCATGCCAGTACCCCCTGTCCTCTTTGCAGTATATCATGCCAGTATCCCCTGTCCTCTTTGAAGTATATCACACCGGTCTCCCCTGTCCTCTTTGCAGTATATCATGCCGAAATGAATATCAAGTGGCAAAACAAAGCAAGTAACTGTGAAGCTCTGCATCGGGCCTAGTTTCCATCCATAATGGCAACACTTAGCTGTAGAAGGTTAAGATGGTTGGAGCCATGTAGTAAGAATCAGTGACAGCTGCATCCCCCAAGCAAATATTATATGACTAACTTGAGGAGGAAAGGAGAGACCACGAGGTAGACCAAAACTGAGGTACGAGGGTATGAGCGATTTAAACATCAACGCAAGGACTTGGGAATGAACGGTGCAGGAATATGCCATCTTATATGAGTAAGATATACCGTTATTTAAAGAGGAAGGAGATCCACATATGAAGATAAAAGGCCCAAGCTTATTGAGAACAGGACTTGCAATACAAATATTATTTGCTGTTACTGTTGTCGATATTCTGTATCCGTAGAACCAGCCACGAGAGAAGCTACTCAGCAAGTTCCACAACTTGCGTTCAGATCTGAGACATTATCATTAGAAAATCGGCCACAGACTCCTAGAGAAGAAATTTACCAGCTGATGGCAACAAACAGGGAAATCTGCAGGAGGAAATAATAACACGAAAGAAAAAAAATATAAAGAGGGGATGGGAATGACTTAAATCTACTAATGATCACAAGGGTGCGTAATGGGGAAAAGAAAGAGAGGAAGTCCAAGGCGAAGATGGCTGCAAGACATCGTTGATGATCTGTAAATGGATGCAAAGCAGCAGGGCATCTTGCTTACAACCGAGAGGCCTAATGGAGAGCTATTAGGGAGGCAAAGTTCTGCAAGGGACATGTAAATGACTGACTGACTGACTGACTGACTGATCACAAGCAAAAGTACCGTTCTGCTGCCTGAGTGACAACAAAGTTGGAGAAGAGAGAGAGAGAGAGAGAGAGAGGGGGGGGGGGAAATAACAACGATAATGGGGGAAACTTGAAATGAAATGGGCTACCTGACTCAGGATAAAACAAAGAGGAAGAAGTCTGGATGTCCCTCATGGTCAGTATAAACCCTCCCTTCCTAATCGCCAGTGCTAAGCTGTATGACATCATGCTAAGCTTTTCTCCGTTCAAAGGACAGAAATGGCTAAGGTATTCCTCCTGAGTCGATCGATTCTTGACACAAGAACAATGCAGAATTAAATGAGAAAATGAAAGTCCAGTGACAGTGAAGAAAGCGAGCCTTTTGTGTACTCACCGTATAATATCAGGTATTTCTGGTGGTACTGGTTTTTTCTTAAGGTCAGTAAGCTCCTCTGCGGTGGCCTGACTGTGGTAGGATAAAACATCCAGTGCTACCTTGTATTTCTGCTCCGACCGTCGGATTTTTTCGTACAGCTGGGTATGATAAACACTGACATTTTAATTATATAGTTTTACAACATTTAGTATTTAAATTTGGTTTGTTGTTTTGTAAAATAAATTTTCGTTCCTAGTTTTTAATAATCATTAAAAAATTAATATTATCCTTTTACAGTGTTTTAAAACATTATTTGTTTCATTGCTACTTTTTTTTTCGGCCGAATAATAATGAAATTGCAATATTCAGTTGGAGAAAATAAATTCGAATATTAAAATTCAGAATACTACCACATATATTTTTCGAAAACATGCACAAAAGTATCATCGGAGATACTTTTAACTTTCAGTTACTATTTACAGCGCTGCAGATTATTTAGACAAAGCACGATTCCATGGCGCCATTGCTTTCATCCTGTTAGGCATATCTAATTTGAATTTACGATCCGTTGAGTTTTGTCACGTGCATGTCTAGTCATTATCTGATAATCTAGTTTACTGTGGACAGAGAATGGCAAGAAAGGTGCGCACCTGTGCACTGTTCGTATTTGTATTCTTATTCAGCCATCTGAAAATTCGAATATTATTCTCCCGAATATAACAATTTTGTATTGAGTACAGATCATATATACAGCGATTGCGATATGATTTTTTAAAGCTGGTTCAGTTGAACATGTCTTTCACCTTCATTGAAGTACTTTCTGAAATACTTGTTTTCTCAATACAACTTTCCATACTTTATACTTAAAAAAATGTAAAATTAAACATACTTTACAGACAAACTGGTTGCAAGTAAATTCAGGAGCTTATGCAGCTACCATTTCGAGCATGAGAATGGAGTTGCAGGCAGCATTAGAAGCAATTTCCTGGTTGGTGGAGCAGGGTGACTCGCCTGTCATTAGCGCCTGTTATCCACAACCATCAAGTGTTGGTTCTTTACGATGCGTTTTCTGCCATACATTTCAGATTTTCCACCAACACCCTCACTTTATCATAGCTCCAGCAATCTCTTCACGATTACATTGATCTTCCATTCCCGCTTTTCATTTTCTCACAGTCTTTCCGATACGGCTTTAGCAATGTCACCCTTGTCCATTCTCAGCCTGCCATCTATTTTAGCATGTCCAGCAAGTCTATCTCCCACTTCATTGACATGTACTCCCGTATGCCCTTGAACAATGAAGCTACCTTAGGCTCATCACAGTTGACTGATTTAACAGATGAACCCGTTCTTTTCGAAACAATTTTTTTCCCCACAACCTTACGAAGCATGCTCTGTGAATCCGTCACAATGACGCCATTAACCATATCTTGTGAAACTAACCATTCCATTGCTGCCGACACAGCCTCAATGTCCATTGGCAAGCTTGATGTGGTGACTTCGAAGGTTCCCGAACCCTGTGTGTCACTACTCTTCCATTCCGGCAGACAACAAAACCCCAACCACTTCTGCTGTTCCGAGACACTGAGCCATCTGTATATATTACCGTGTCGGAAGACCCACAATGATGCGGGATGAGATCTTGAACCCAAAGTTCAGCTGCCCCTTGTGCTCAGTCAATACACTGGCAGTTCTTCTGTAGGTTGTTTCTGTGCCCATAACCAATTATCACCTTTAAGCGCCTCATCTAAATCGCACACTGACATCAATGTGTCCTCTGCCCCAACCATCCAGGATCTGGCTCGTCTGATGCATCTTCCCTTTATCAACCCCAGCTCCTTATGGAGAGGATGGTCCTTCATGCCAGCAACCCTGATGTATGCCTTTATCCGTGCATACTTGTGTTTAGATCTCACACTCAGCATATCAAGCAGAAAGTGCATAGCCACTACAGAAGTATCTCTGGTGCAATCCAATACCTCTCTCGCTACCTCATTTTGTACACGTGCATTTGACAGGGTGAGCAGGCCAAGACCATACACCAGAGGTGACATCACCAGCGCCCGCATCAGCAAGAATAGAGTGTTCTGTGGAAAGTTTGCTGCAGCCATTAACCTAGTCGCTCCCAACTCTTTCCTGGCCTTTTTTATGACTTTGTCCACATTGTGTGCAAAGGACCAGGACAGATCAAACGTGATCTCTAGATACCGCATGAACTGTGTTCTCTTAATATCTTGTTCCCGACACTTCACAACTAGAATTTCAGATCCTACAATTCTGTTATTTAATGATCATCACAGCATGCTAGCTCCTTCAGGGTGTATCACCACATTGTTATCCTCAAACCAGCTTGTTATCTGCCCCTCCCCCTTTTTTTTCTGTACCCTTGTGGCTAGTTCATCTCTACCACTCCCATGCTCAAATGTTAATATAATAGGGCTGTCCTGAATGCAATGACGCCGGAGTCTGATTTTGAACCTTTGGCTTGCCCACAACCAGCACGTGTCTGGGTGCATCAGCAGGCGCACACTTCCGTGGGCGTTGGAAGGGACGGCGGGTCACGTATGGGAATGTCCGGAGAGCGGGGATGCTTGTCTCTGATTACAGTTATACTTTACAGACATCAACGGAAAGTAAATGTGAGTTTTGTTTTTTTTAAAATCTTATTTGTGGGGAGATTTAAACTTTACAAAATGCTCACATGCTGAATCAAAGCCAAACATGGTTGATTCTCATTCTTGCGAACTGAGCACCGCCAGGCTCCTGGCCAGAATATCCTGCAACCAATTTCACTGGTTGTTTTTTACTCGGTATTTTATAATCTAAACCGTTGAGGTAACCAACGACCTCCAAAAGTTTCGGTTTTTTCTCCTGGTTAATCGCTAATTGACGGTTAACGGAATCACTGTATATATATAACAACCACTAGTCTCTCACAGCGAAGGTCAGGGGTTCGAATCCGGCCGCCCAGTCACCCAGCTGTAGAAAAAAATGGGTGTCCGACTTCTGGAGTTGGGGAAGAAAAGGCGGGCAGGCGTGACGCTGACATCATCACCCTTTAGTGTGCAGACAAGTCACGGAAAATATGGACACTAATATAATATTGAAAGCTTCTGATCCATACAGTCCATTATAATATTGAGAAGTTCTGATTGGACAAACATATAGTGGTACTGTTTTCTGTTTGAATACTACCATGTTACATTAATCACTGATCGTCAGTATCCTTCATATGACGAGTAGTCGTCGTGGGCGCGACGATATTATCTTTCTCCATTGTCACTTTTAGATTAGGAGTGCACGTTACTAAATCTTTCTTCTTGGTTCCATGCACAAGTTCAGAATATAACTACACGAGACACTGTACGAATCATCACAAGACTGCATTCTGACGTACGCAGTCGCTATAAAATTCAGAGGGTTGGCTCCTGAATCAAATTATAGTTCACTTTTAACGCTCATCGAGCGAATTTCACAAGCATCAAATTGTCTTGTCAGACATGAAATAAGGCATAGAACATTATACTACTCATTATGTTCACTCCAAAAGCATATTATACAAAATTCACGCAAATCTCAAATCACACAGTACTAAAGTTGCTTTCTAACTCGAAATGCTATCTTCTTGTCTGTGCTAAACTACTTTTGGTTCTAAACTGCTCATGTGTCTTCTGTCTATCTATTGGCTCTACCTGTCAATCTGCTCTATCTGTCCAGTTCAAAATCCCTGTCTTATATATTGCATGCCAGTTTTCCAATAGAACACACCTCTAGATCTTTCTATTGGTCAGCTGCTTGACTACATACTGATTGGGTTCTGACTGGACTTCGGGATGAGTCGGCCCCCTCCCCTTGGTCATCTTATTGGTCCACTGGACTATTAATGTGTCCAAATTGCGTCCTAAGATAAACAAATACACTAACACCATAACTGTATGTGGCTATAAGACATAACAGGGTTACTATTTTATATACAACACAGGAGGTAAAGACGCTGTCCGCAATCAGCGACCCATAACTGATATGCTAGCATCAGGGTTAGCGAACCATAGCTGACCAAGATCATGTCCCACCTCTCCTTTGGTACCCCCAGTAACAGGCCTATCCTGACTAACGGGGCAGGGATCGCCATAGTCCCCATGGTGGTGGAGTCTGCTAAAGAAGCATTGCACACCCCCTGCTTTTTAGCTATACTCCGGGACTGCAAAAGTAGCTGCCATAACCCGCTCCCACGCCTATACGATGTTGTACCTCAACACCTTCACAGCATCGGCTGCAAAGAGCACCAGTTCACAGTAACAAGGAGATAGCACAAGACAAGTAAAAGATATACATCACACTGTTCTAAATTTCTGTTAAAAGCAATACTTACTTTTGCATGGTGCAATGCAAGACCGCAGTAAACTGCGAACGTTTCGAAAGCTTCTTCATCAGCTTTAGTGAATGTCCCATGGAGTTTATTGACCATCTGAACAACACCGATAACTCTGTGGAGGGTAGGGGACAAAGTAAATTACAGAGAATAATAAAGGACATTAATTTTAATCTGCAAAATGGATGCATCAGCGGCAGGGCATCTTGCTTACAATCGAGAGGCCTACAGGAGAGCTGTTAGGGAGGCAAAAAAAATGACTGACCGACTGATTACGCCGATTCATTCGTTATAAAATGTTTCTGATCGTTATTTTTACCATACCATAAGAGTAGAAAGTAATCAATTAGAGATTATTGAAATATACCGCAGCTGATACTTTTCCGTCATAGTTACGATAATATGACCACGCCCATCGGCGTATTTACTAACAATAAACAGGTTCATAATACAGTACAGTTACCAAAGCGATAATCTGTTAAGTGTAGTAATGCGGCCTCGCCTTTGGTTACCAAAACTTTGTGTAAATATTACAAAATATTGTTTTTATATACACATTTATTTTTTTCTTTATACTTCAAATTTGCTTTGAAGTTATGCGCAGAGGAAATATTATAATTAATATTTGATTCAATACCGACTGCGAATTTCACATCCTGGCACGTTACTTTTCTTTAATGCCTCTGCTGAGCACAGTAATATCTCAGTAACAGTTTTTAAAGTGGAAGGAGTGGGTTGCTCTGTGGGTTGCTCTGTGGCTGTCAGTTCAATCAGGATGTGAATATTGATTTTTCGCCAACTTTCTGGGAAAACTGGCTCTAAACAACGACGAATTTCTATCTATACAGTATACAGAAAGCACTCTTAAACGCAATGAGAGAAAAAAGATAATCATGTTAAAATCAGTTTACGTACCGTATGTGTCCCGTATTTCAGTTAGTCAACGTAAATAAAGGAGCTCAATCAGTCAGTCATTTTGCATGTCCCTTGCGGAACTTTGCCTCCCTAACAGCTCTCCTGTATGCTTCTCGGTTGTAAGCAAGATGTCCTGCTGCTGCTGCGTCCATTCGCAGATCATCACTGATGTCTTGTAGCTATCTTCGCCTTGGTCTTCCTCTCTTTCTTTTTCCCATTATGTAACCTTCCAAGTCTGTCTTCTCTAAATTATCATGATGTTTAATATGTCCAAAATATTTAAGTTTTCTCTGTTCAACCTTCCTTACTAGCCAACCAACTAGCAAATAAAGTCTTTGCTTCAACAACAATTTCTCTACCGTGTTGTTTAGATGATAAAGGTAAATAAAGATTTACCTTTATTATGTGAACCAGTTTTACTGCAGTCGCCATCCCTTTTATCTGTTTTTTTTTTTGATGAATCGGTATTCAAAAATAATTAATCAGAGATAAACAATGTAGCTAGATCAGCAAGATATTTTCCTAAGAATGTATGAGAAACTGGCTATCCGTACAATACAGCTAGATCAGCAAGATGTTTTCCTAAGAATGTCTGAAAAACTGGCCATCCGTACAATACAGCTAGATCAGTAAGAGGTTTCATCAAGAATGTCTGAAAAACTGGCTATCCGTACAATACAGCTAGATCAGTAAGAGGTTTCATCAAGAATGTCTGAGAAACTGGCTATCCGTACAATATAGCTAGACCAATAAGAGGTTTTCAAAATAAAATCATTTGCAAGAAAATCCATAGGAGGAAAGAAAAAAATAGACGAAACAAAAGAAAAAATAGACGAAACAAAGAGGTGTATAAAAATTACTTTATTTACAAACAGACAAAAAATACTTACGACCCGCGGATAAATATTGGCATACACAAGATAGTTTTTGTCTTATATCCTGTACGTATGTCCACTTCCGGGTTGAAGCGTTTGTCTTGATAAGCGTCCTCAATGTTGAGAATCTTTCCAGTGCTGGCTACATACCCAGCAACACCTTTATCCATAGAGAATCTGTAATTAAATTCACTTCCTTTGTCTTTGAAGGTTTCTACGTCCAACATAAAAATGGATAATAATTTAATGAAACTGTTTCTTACAATTTTAGAAAACAAAAATAAAAACATTGCAGAAAATTATATACGGCCAAGAAAAACAAATACTAAAAGCAACCGCAAATCCACAAATAATATGTGGACAGACAATTCTTATTGCATACTTCACTATGCTGTTGTTGTGTATACCTGTTATAAATTTTAAAACACTCTTAATTGATTTTGTAATTTCTTCTATATTTCATAATATATTATTGATGTGCTTACTGCAAAGTATGTTAGCTATTGTACATAATTTAAAAGTTTTTTATCTGTATTTCTATTTGTATATAAATTGCACATTTGAATCTAAGAGAAACGTATAGAATCCCACAGAAAGCTTATACTTTCCTTCTATTTTGCATGCTATCTTCGTTATAATAAATTCTTTAGCATATCATTCCTAGCATCAATCTTAACCACTGAGAACATAAAGCAGAAAGATAGTTCACTCTTTCATATCAGTTTCCCACAGTAATTTTTTAAATATCACAGTTCTGTGTTGGAGTTCTGTTTAGAAAGTTTGTTGGACTTCTGTTTAGAAGGTTTGTTGGACTTCTGTTTAGAAAGTTTGTCTCCAAATATGAGCTGTTCTTGGAATGTTTGCCTTCATATTGCAAATCTGCTTGGAAGGTTTTCTTTCACGAAGAGCTCTGTTTGAAAGGTTTTACTTCCATGTCCAAGTTCTGATAAGAAGGTTTACCTCAACAACAAGAGTTCTACTTCTCTAAGTTGTCATACATGTTAATGTTCTCTAATTAAGGTGGATGTCCATGTTTATGTTATGTTTGAAAAGTATGTTTATGTATCAGAGTTCTGCTTGAAAAGTTAGTCTTTATGTCGGAGCTTGAAAGATGTGTTCCATGTTTCTTTGCTATTTCTAGTGTTTGTTACTGTTGCTTGTCTTTGGAAGTTACTGCTTTCAGCCTGCCTTCTGTATCGGACTATATCCTTAATTTTTACCTATTATTGTAATGATTTTACCTTCATGTTCTACTTCCTCTACTCTTACTCACTATTCTAATGTTTTCAACTTCCTACAGCTGTTAAACTTCTACTCTTACTCACTGTTCTAATGTTTTCAACTTCCTACAGCTGTTCAACTTCTACTCTTACTCACTGTTCTAATGTTTTGAACTTCCTACAGCTGTTCAACTTCTACTCTTACTCACTGTTCTAATGCTTTCAACTTCCTACAGCTGTTAAACTTCTACTCTTACTCACTGTTCTAATGCTTTCAACTTCCTACAGCTGTTCTGCTTCTACTCTTACTCACTGTTCTAATGCTTTCAACTTCCTACAGCTGTTCTGCTTCTACTCTTACTCACTGTTCTAATGCTTTCAACTTCCTACAGCTGTTCTGCTTCTACTCTTACTCACTGTTCTAATGCTTTCAACTTCCTACAGCTGTTCTGCTTCTACTCTTACTCACTGTTCTAATGCTTTCAACTTCCTACAGCTGTTCTGCTTCTACTCTTACTCACTGTTCTAATGCTTTCAACTTCCTACAGCTGTTCTGCTTCTACTCTTACTCACTGTTCTAATGCTTTCAACTTCCTACAGCTGTTCTGCTTCTACTCTTACTTACTGTTCTAATGCTTTCAACTTCCTACAGCTGTTCTGCTTCTACTCTTACTCACTGTTCTAATGCTTTCAACTTCCTACAGCTGTTCTGCTTCTACTCTTAGACATTGTTGTACGAGTACTGCGTCATCTGTTCGTACTCTTTGTTGTATTGCTCCCCTTGTCATCACCTGGTTATTCCCCGTATTTTTAGGTTTTTGCTCAAAGTCTTCTACGCTGTTTCTTCAGTTTGATTCTGCTCCATCAAAAACCCTGCTACAGACAATCTCCGAACATTTTTAGCCTTCGCTTTGAGTCTGTGTTACAACTGCCATTTCACACTTGGAACAGCATATGCTCTAAGTATTAACAGACACATGAAACAGAAATAATAACCATTTGGTACTGTGAATACTGGTTATAGTTCACAAATAATATGAACCCCCTCTCCCCACCTCTCCTGCCCCTCTCCCTTTTCCCCAATATTGAAAACTGAAAAATTATTATATGTTGTATTGAAGGGTGGATATTATTATTATTATTATTATTATTAAAGAGTACATATCTTCAGCTTAGAAATAATTACAAAAATAACAAGAGCAAAAAAAATATATACTTAATGTATAAGAACATTCCTTGCTCAAGTTATTGCTCAGGATAGAGTTTATTGTAAAAAGTGAAATTTGAATTATTCTGACTGGCGATATAATTTAGTGATGTTACGTGCGCATTTACGCCACGGGCAATGTTATATAAACAAACTTTTGCGTTAAGTGTTTGTAAATTTCACATGTGGCAAAATAATATCTTAGTTGACACAGTATAACTACAATTAATTTTCAGGAATTTTCAATACATGAAATGATTAGTATTAGTTATAAATCTTTGCTAAACTATGATCTGGAAAAAATGAAAGTATAGGTTAACAGGAAAAAAAAAACAACCAAAGAACAAACAAACCTGAAACTGATGCAAAAAAGATATAAATATAAGAGACCAAAATCCATATATTAGCCTGTTAAAAGTAGAAAATAAATAAATGAAATTACAATATAGAAACGACGCAACAGAAAGTACAAAAACTACCAACTACAAAACACAGAAAGACAAAAGTCGCTGGTGACAGCTTCTAGTATAAAGGACGTTATTATTATACGCTGAAGCGATGGTTTAAACAGAAGATTATTTCAACAGCAGATTACTTAAACAGAACCTCAAAATGAAAACATATATTGTATAATACTTAATATAACAGAAGAATAAATGACGGACCCAATGTTAGAACTTCAGTGTAGGGAAGACCTGTTGGAAAATGGAACAAAAAGACGCGCGAAAAGAGGCCATACAATTTCAGTTGTTGAGTTAAAAAAAATCTCTCCACATTCGAATATCAAAGATGATGGTGATGATAATAATGTTAATTTGCACGAAATATAGGGCTTCTGTTTGAAGATAATTCATTCGTACTAAGAAATATGCTGTTCAAAGTATTATGCACTAGAAGTAATGGTTAGTAAGACGCCAAGGAAAAAAAAACACTTGGGGATTTAAAAATAGCTGAAACGAAATAACATAGAATATCTAACCAAAAAAAAACCCCAAAACAAAATTTAAAAATAGATGGAAAGAACGACAGTGGTTTTGTCTGATGCGATTAGTAGCCTGCAATACCACCCGATAAAATAATCATTTTCAAGGAAAGAAAATGCCAGTATGTTTTGAAAAGGGCGAAGTTCGCCATCTGAAGTGTTCTATCTTCATAGAAGATGAAATGTAAGAAATCAGTGAGGACAGTTACAGGAGATAGAAAAGTACCGGTTATCTCTATGCTGTCATGATTGCATGTGTTAGCTAAAAAAAAGTAATAAATGAGTTAAACTAACAATGTGCTAGCTAAACAAAAAAGTAATAAATGAGTTAAACTAACAAAGATATATCAGCGACGTCAAGATCTTTAAAATGTACAGATCGACATCATGAGAAACAGATTTGTATAAAATATCAGAGGTAGAAGTATGAGGATTGAAAATCTAAGCATTCTGTTAAAAAAGAGGAATTAATGACTAGAGAAAATCTGGCCTGCTATGTCACGTGTAAGTTACGGATAACAAGACATTCAGCTTCTTGAAGTAATGTAATCCATCTAAACATCTTGTGATGATGGCTTAAATTTATGCTTTCATGAATGTTTGAAACTGGTGAGTTTTTACTATGCAAAACTGATGCACTCATTACTGCCAAGAATTGATGAGTCCGTTATGTTTGGAGTTGATGTATCAATTACTTTTTTAAACGGGTATGTTCATTACTGTTTGAAATTGATGTGCCCATTGCTGTTTGAATCAGTGTGCTCATTATTGTTTGAAAATGATGTTTTCATTACATTTAGAAAAATAGTAAGTTCTTTACTGAATGGGAAGAACTACAGAAGAACAATGTAAAGTCAGTTACAAACTATCACGACATCAAGAGCTGATTCTCTATTTTTAAAGGGCCTTTGTGGATATTAAGATCTTAATAATATTATAGACTTATATACATATATATATATAAAATGCTTTTAATACAACATAAACGTAAATGGACTATGTCGATCGACATAAAAACATTAAACATAATCATAATCTCCTTATTTTACATGTAATTAAAATCATTTTGGTACAAAAAAATAACATTTCTGACATTAGGTGCCTTTTACTAAATCCTTCTTTAAAGAATAATTTGATCATGCAATACTTTTCATAGAAGATCTTGTATGTTTATTCTTATAAACTTAGTAATTTAAATATGCGTACCTTAAATAATGTTATCCAATTTTTAGATTTACACTCATATGGACCCTTACACACATATCGTAGAGACAGGCAGAAGGAAGGAGGGGGAGAGAGAGAGAGAGAGAGAGAGAGAGCACTGAAAAGAAAGAGATCACTGAAAAGAAAGAAAAGGAAGAGACTGAGAAAGATTGGATTATAGAGACAGCTGCAGGCTGCTCTCGAAAGCTCTACAAACAGTTTTAAACCTTCGAAAATAAAAGACTATAAGTAAAAGAAAGTTTAACTTTTTCTGGACATTTTATGATAAAACAAAAGCCACAGCTCCTGACAATAACTGGAAAACTCAGGTAAAAGAGAAGGAGTCTAAGAGGAAAGTACCGTAAAGACAGACAACAGTTTCAGATAACACAGACAACAGTTCAGGTTAGCATTCAGTACCAACAACAGCACAAAATCCAATATTCGTGGCCAGCATACACCAGCAACCACTGAACCTAGTGAAATAAAGCAATGGACATCATCCAATGTTTATACACTACACAAGTTGTAAGATCGATTTATGTATTTAATATTACTGTAATAATAATATACTACTATAAAGTTAACACGTTTATTTGCCTTTAAAAAGTGCTTGGCAATATATATATATATATCACTAAATTACAGTTTTGTGTGATGCAAACAGTAAGCAAGAGTTAATACCAATATGCAAATGTAAATCTGGAGTTTGCAGAAGTTACATATATAAGATAATGTTACAACGAAAAAAAATAATAACATTGTTACAAACAAGCGTGGCTGAAAATTAAAGGGCGATCACACAGGGTGTTACAGTAGGTTAAAAAACAAAAACAAAACAAAACTGCATTGCGAGTTGGGAAACGGCCAAACCTGATGTCTTGACTATGCCAATCTGGTTTCTTCTTTTCTTTGGCCTTCTCTTTTCCTCTGCTCTCCTCCGAACCAGTGTTACTCTTCTCCGCATCGCGCTTGTCTCTGTCTTCCTGTTTCTCGGAAACTTTGGAGTTCAAGGTGGAAGCATATTCGTCCAAAGAACAACCATCGTCGAATATCCGGGCGTAGAGCTCGTTAGATCTTGTGTCCAGCAGGAACAGAGATGCCCTGTCAGCGTGCACGAGTACTTTGGCGCAGTTCTGAACCAATGATCGGACATAACAAATAAACGAGGATTGTTTCTTTGAAATAACCATACCATTCACCATTTATGTGATATTCTTTTTCACACTCCTTGTACTGTAACTTTGAAAGAGCAAAAATTTGAGAAAAAAAGGACAAAAAGCTTTAGTATCCAAGAAAAAAAAAGTCTAATTTTTTTACATGTTCGTGGGTTACACGGTTAGAGTGATGGCGTCACATCGTGTGACAATCCATAGAATCAGAGCTCACGATAAAATAACTTGAGAATCCCCGAACATTGAAGAGTTGTCCTTGAGATGAAAAATAAAATAATATCTCCCCCCCCCCCCCCCCCCTGTCAGACGTCACTTTCGCAGGAGTTCATATGGGACAAGTTTCCATACTGGAAATAACTAACTTACAAGTGTCAGTCTACAGTCACTTACCACGGAATGCGCGGAAGTTAGTTTTTGGAATGTCTGACACTTATATTCCAACGCTGACTAGTTTCAAAATATCTGAAGCTGCAGAACGCTGGGACATCGAAGCTCAGGTAGAATGGGATTAGCTAGCAGATCGCTGGGACATCGAAGCTCAGGTAGAATGGGATTAGCTAGCAGATCGCTGGGACATCGAAGCTCAGGTAGAATGGGATTAGCTAGCAGATCGCTGGGACATCGAAGCTCAGGTAAAATGGGATTAGCTAGCAGATCGCTGGGACATCGAAGCTCAGGTAGAATGGGATAAGCTACCAGATCGCTGCTCATTTTTTATGTTTTACTCCATACGGGAGAAAAAAAGCGTTTAGAAAGCTCAAGTTTGGCAGGAACATAGATCATGGGAGGAAACGTTCTGTGTGATAGAGTAGGCGTTTGAAAGAGGTTATTGATGTGGATAGCACAAAATGTGTTGGAATTCATAAAACTGACCATCGGTTTATCGATCAGTATCGAACTATGAAATATTAAGTAAACTCCGTCCACTGTTTAAAAACATCCTTATATTCAAATTCATTCTGTTACAGAATGTGGGTTAGAAACCCTGCTATGGTCGAAAACCTATGACCATAACTCACATGTTTAAGCGAGCACAGGGGGAAAAATTATCTGTGTTCCATTAGCAGCGGCTTGAGTGGCGGGATGTATGAAAAGTTTAGTTATGTTCTAGATGAGGAAGTGAAAGGATGTGCTGGTTTGTTTTGGAAGGTCCGCTAGGGATTTCTTGTTTCATAATGTAAGTGTTTGGTTGTCCTTTACAGGACAAAATTGTTGTGAAGTCTAGCATGTAGTAGTTGTGGTCAATTTGTTCTTTTTAGGGCAAAATGTTTGTTGTAGTTGTTTTATCCATTTCAGGACAAAGATTGTCATGAACTTTGTTATATAGTACTTGTGAGTTGATTGTCCCCTTTGGGACAATGGTTGAGATTCTAGTTTGACGTTAGCGTGCAGTTTTTGGTATACATGAAGTTAGAATGTTTTTCAATGTCGTCTGAGTGTGTCTGTCTCATGACGATGGTAATCGCCCGAACATTTTCAGTCTGTTTTCATTGTTGATTGTTTCCATCAGTTCACAAAACGCACATTTACAATACTCATCACAAATTGAGATTCATTATTAAACTTTGTTTATCTTTTGTAACTGCTGGAATCCTGTGCTATTTGGATCTATGTTGAGTGCCCCAACTGTGGTGTTGAGATGAGGTGTACTTATATAAACTGTTCATGTTCGTGTACGGACGTGTAGTGATTGTTTGTTTTGGGTTTTCGTGGTTGCATGGCGTATATCAATGTAACGGCTGTTGTGTCACTTGTGTAGCAGTCAAGTAAAGCTGCTCAGTAAATAGTGACGTTATGAAGAATACACATTCATTACTCCAGGTCAGTTAGTTGCAACACGCACATATACTAGCACAGTACAGTACAGTGTGCGGGCAAAACTTGTACAGTAGTGCAGAAATACTACCTTAAAGTATGGTTAATCGTATACGTTTGGCTTTTCTCCATATACGAAGGGGCCATACAGAAGCTGTGCTTTATGATAACGTTTATAAGTTCTTTCTTCCAGGATGCCATGGACTTGATTTAGTGAAATAAAGCCATTAAGAAACAGCTCTATTCGCCATGTTAATCAGCTACTTCTAGTTGATAAATGTGATCAGACTGTTGTACTGCCACTAAATATCAAACCTGAACTGGATTTCAGTTTTATTATCCACTAGACAAGCAACCCAGATCACATAAGCTGCGTCAAACTGATCGGTAAGTGACCACATTTGGTTTAAAATCTCCATTACTTCTGGATTTCTGAGTTTCAGAATTAGTCTCTACGAACCATTTTCCGAGAGGCTTGGAATTATAGTTGTGCTGAGAAAGATCACAGGATTTAGAAAAGCCGTGCTTATCAATGACTGAACATTGGCAGAGAAATCCATGTGCCACTGAAAGTCACAGCTCACACTGACACCCCAAGCACTTAACTCAGAAGCCAGGGCGCCACAACACAACGAAACTGGCGCAGACAAAGCGTAGAGAAAATAAACTTCCGGTTCCAACATGGCCTCTTTAAAAAATGGGCACCAGAGAAATCTGGGAAGGTAAAGCGGCCAGGCTACTGACCACATCACTCTTTCATGTGCCGAAGGTCATGGAAAATATAGGCCTAACACCGTATTCCCCAATGTGCCTTAACGGCATGGAAACGGGAATTTTATCTTTTACCTTTTCCAACATGGCGGAAGGGCGAATGTGACCGTTGGTGATTGTGCGGGGAGATAGCCGACGTTAAGGAATTTTTGTGGTTGCGTGTAGCGCTGTATGAAGAAAAAAAAAGAGAGTATCTTCTATAAGGAGTGTTCGTCAATCATAACTACTGTTTTGTTAATCACAACTACTGTTTCGTCAATCACAACTACTGTTTTGTTAATGAGGATTTTTTCAGAGCGATTCAACAAAATCAGATGCCTGTATTTATGATACTTTTGTCCCCGCCTATGTGATACTCGTTCGGTTTACTAATCCGGTGGTACCGGGTTCACTTCAACCAGTAGGGATTTTTTTTTTCTGGTACACAGTATAAAAAAGGGCCAGAGGTTCACCTAGCCCCTTAAAAAATGGGTAGCAGAGAAATCTGGGAAGGTAAAGCGGCCAGGCGTGATACTGACCACATCAGACTTTCATGTGCCGAAGGTCATTGACAATACGGGCCTAACACCCGTCTAGGAGGTCTTTGCCTGTGACGCCAACGTCGAAAATCCTTGCGTAGAGCTCTCGTTTGTGTGTGTCGACCAAGAACAGAGACGCTCTGTCCGCGTGTACTAGACGTTGTGCGAAGTTCTATACGTGGGATAGTGCGAGTGTTGTCAGTTCAGAAAAAGCTAAATAAAAAGCTTTAACTCTTCCACTCCGGACCAACACTGGTAGTGTTGGTAGATCTTGCGCATCTATGCAAAATCTGTGCTTAGAGCGACACTTAGGCAAAGTCTACATAAAATAAAAATTAGCACATTTGTAACCCAACCCAGTTTTGAGTAACTTACTTCCAGTTTCTTCTTACCAAAAATTTCTCACTAAAATGTATTCTGTCAGCGCATGGGAAGTAATTCAGGAATTAAAGAGTTAAGTAATCTTAATGCATCGCATCTGAATTAAAATATACATACATTAAATTCCACTTCATAATTTTCTTTTTTAAATCTTACATCTTGCATCCTTCCTGTGCTGCTAAACGTCACATAGGGCCCGCATGATAGTTCGCCAAGATTTCCTATCTTCAGCGAGTTTTTCAGTCTCATCAAGGAATGTTATGCCCACTGAATTGGCCTTAGCAATGTCCTCTTTAGAGTTTCACGTGGTCGACCTCTTTTTCTTCGGCCTGTTGTGTTCCACTTGATAGCTTGTTTGGGGATTCTCTGATTGTTTCTTCTGATCACATGACCGACATATGTCCATCTTCTTTTTCTGATCACCTATGAGAGGTTGTTGTTTGCTCATCTTTCTTAATACAAATAGTTAAATACTGGTCTGTGGAATGGTACATAGCAAACAAAAGTACAGAGGGTGATATTTTAGCAAGGCATCCATAAATGTTTCGACTGACTTCAAAGACCTGTGTACTTTAACCTAAGGCCGAGGCTATAAAGTGATTTTCTGATTTAAACGCTGAATGATATGGGATACAAACGTTTGGGATCTGCTGCCAGGGAACGTTATGTAGGTTCTCGTATATGAAAGATCTTAGGATAATTCCGTGTACTTAACATCAGTGATGTCATGATTGTATGTGCTAAATATCAGCGCTGTCATGATTATATGTGCTATATGCCACCTCATTCATATGCTGAATATCAGTGTTGCCATGAATTCTGTGCTAAATATCAGTGATTCCATGATTCCTGTGCTGAATATCAGTGATGCCATGATTTATGTGATAAATATCAGCATTATCATAGTCCTACGTGCTGCATGTCGGTACTGTCATAATTCATTCTGCTGAAGACCAGTGCTGTCATGATTTCATGTGCTGAATATCAGGGCTAGCACAGTTGTGGTGAGTATTAGTGCTGCGATGATTGCATGTGCTGAATAATAAGTACTGCCATTATTCCAACTGCTAAATATCAGTACTGTCATTACTCCAAGTGTTGAATATCAGTGTTGTCATTATTCCAAGTGTTGAATATCAGTGTTGCTACACAAAGCGCTTTTTTCTTTAATTTGTTTTTATAAATCTGCATAATGGTAAGAGAAATGTATTTTCTTCAGCTGAGTACACCACTATATTCCCCTCTCTCTCTCTCTCTCTCTCTCTCTCTCTCTCTCTTCTAGAATGCGAAGATGGCTAAGCTGGGCTGAAGGGCGCAGCTATCATGGAGGACGAGCCAGAATTAGTTGAGACCACCAACATTTCTTTCAGATAAACTAGAGCAGACAAAAAAACTTAGGGTCTGTGGAGAAGTTCCTGTCTGTAAATCCATTCCGAGACATCAAGCAATCCATCCCGTGGCATCAAGCAATCCATTCCGAGACATCAAGCAATCCATTCCGAGACATCAAGCAATCCATCTCGACACATCAAGCAATCCTCTTTCACAGTTTCCTGCATTTTAAAATAATGGCAGCATCGGGTCGCAGATGACATGAGTTGGAGGCTCCTGAGAAATTCTTTCTATTTGTATAAATATAGTGTTCTGATATAGATCTAATGTGTTCATTAGCTTTACTGTCTCCAAAGAATACTGAGTACAAACTGAGGGCTTTATTAACACTGATTATTTTTCTCTTGAGAAATTGTTTAAAAGTCTAACTGTAACTAATGGATAACCGTTTGGATTTCAAAGCAAGACAAAGAAAACCTTCTTTGGTCTAGTACAGAAGGATGTAGTAGCTTTTGTTTTCTTTCTCAGTGAAAATTTTTGCCTAGAAGTTTCAGTAATTGTAGATCATGAAGCACAATGAATGAGGGGGGTCAGGGAACTACATGAACGAGAGGTCAGGGAACTATATAAACTGAGGTGTATGGTTCAGTTTTATAAAAAGATGGAAGAACTGAGGAAAGTGGGAAGAAATGAAAGTGGCAGAAAGTGAGATGAGCATGTATAAATGAAGAGTATACAAAATCCAGTATTTCGGTAAATGGCGCTGTCAAAGGACCACATACAGAAATAATACACGAAGCATAAATGAAAAATAAAACTTAGCTTTTTGGTATCTTTCTTGTAAGAAAGTCTGGCACAAAACGCCCCTAGAAAAAATGCAGGTAAGCATAAACTAGAAATAAGCGATTGGCTGAGAAAAGAGAGAAAGAAACAATGATTTTAGTGCTTTGCCTGAATTTATTACGACGAGGATACCAAAGAGTCAAGTTTCATTTTTTTATTTATTTTTTTTCGTGTACGAGGTAGTATCGGAAAGTTCTGGACTGTCCTTGCCGTAACTATACCGTGTGAATAATTCCCACGGGATATTGAAATTCATTACTTCCAAACTTACTGAGTCAGTCTTCCACTTGACATACTGTCCACACGTTTTCAGTCTGAGCGCCCGATTTTGTTACCTTTTGTTAGGACCGCTCTGCTTTCGTAGCGATGGCTGAGAAAATGGAGTAAATTTCCTTCTTGAAATTTGTGAGAAATTTTGAAAATCTGCTGCCGAGACCCTTCAAGTGCTTCTTCAGCTTCTGGCGAACATTTTTTAGATCATTCTTTAGATCGAACACGGATTTATGCGCGGCACGTGTATTTCAAGGCTGGTCAAGTGTCTGCTCAAGATGATGAGCGTTTAGAGCGACCAAATACCAGCAAAACATCAGAAAATGTGGAAAATATTCGTGAACCCACTGACAAAGACCGTCGCCGAGCAATTCAGCAGTTCTCTCCCGTGTTTTAAAACCTGTTATGGAGTTTGCCTAGAGATCTTCACGGAAAACCTGAGCATGCATTGCGCTGCTGCTTAAGTTTGTCCATCCCCGGGTTTTGACACTGGATCAGAAGCCGTGGCGTCTTGAAGAGTGTCTTGACGTGAATTTTGCGTTTCGTAAAATGGCTAACGAATGACTCAGCTTTGACATCTAGGATCATTACGAGAACTGACATTTGATTTTGCAGCTGCAACCTGGAGACTAACAACAGCCACCGCAGTAGAAGAGCCTGCGGTCATCAAGGTCAAAGAGAGCGTGCCAGGTCCATAGTGCAACAAAAATGTATCCTCTTCATTTTTATCGATGTAAAAGGTATCGTTCACCGAGAATTTGTTCATTCCGGTAGTAAGATGAAGTCTAATTATTACTGCGACGTTTTGAACAGTTTAAGAAAATACGTGGGTAGAAGAATACCACAACCGTGTCGTAACCTCAGCTGGCTGTTGCACTGCGGCAACACGTCCTCTCATGCCTCTCTCAAGATGAGGAGGAAAATAACCATATAATAACCGCATTATTATTTTTTCTTTTTAACTTCGGGGTCGTCCCATATTTTCAGTACCCGCCTGACCTACCCCCATTCCGACTTCACCTTGTTCCCTAAAATGAAACAAGCTGAAGGGGTGGACACTACAAATGAAATCCAACTGAAACAGCAGACTGTACTGGTGGCGCTGCTGAAGCGTGAAAGAGGAGCTTCTAAGAAGACGATTTCGAAGATGATGGCATTCCAAGTATGCCTGTAGCCATTTTAGGACCAGTCCGAGAATTTTCCAGGATCAGCTAATATTTATATAATGCTTTTGTTTTTGTATGTGCCCTTGACACGGGCATTTGCAGAAAAACTGGATCGCTGTATTTTCTTCATTTATGCGTTCTTATCTTATTTTCTGCCAACTCTCGTTTCCAGCCACTTCCCCACCCCATCTTTTCTGTCTTTTATGTTTCGTAAAAATGAACCTAACATCTTAGTCTACAATTACCAGTTTTACTGAAGTCATTATTTCTCTTATTTTAAAGGATTTTAAAGAAAGCTGATCATCCTTTTTTAAAAATACCCACTGGGTGAAAGCAGCCTGCTTAAAAAAAGGCGCCGTTCCAAAGCTTTCCGAGATCGTTCATCGATTGATTGATTGATCTTTATCTCAAAAGAGTTAAGAATTGGGCACTCAGGCCCGTCTGAAATTCTTCCCTTTATCATACATATTTCACTCTATGCCAGACATTCTACAAATAAATGCTGTTCATGTAACAAACATAATTAACACTGAAACTGAGAGACATAAAATAAAAGAGGAGCTTGTAGTGACTTAAATGTTCCTTTCTTTTCTTTGGTGGTCCCGCTCATAGAAGTGCTTGGGGACTGGTGTCATTTGTATAAATCTTGGATTGTTGTATGTTCTTCATTTATAGCGCTCATCTTTCTTACTTCCACTCTTGTTTCTGTCCACTCTCCTCACCATTTCTACTTTTCTGTAAGAGTGGACCTTACATCTCGGTTTACGTGTACTACTAGAAACAGTTTTACCACAGTTGTCGTTTTCTTAACTATATGCTTTGGAAAATGCTTGAAAGGCAGTTCGTGGAACTACATGAGTAGGAAGTCATGGAACTACATGAAAGGGAAGTCGTGTAACTACATGAGTAGGAAGTCATGGAATTACATGAAAGGGAAGTCGTGTAACTACATGAATGGGAAGTCGTGGAATCACGTGACCAGCAGTTGTGTGACTGTGTGATTCAAAGGCCATGGAACTGAATAAATAGGATGCATAATTATTTATTCTACGAGATGACAACAGCTATACGGCTGCATCTGAAATTATAATTCTATCAGCATAAGAGAGATTTCTAGACTTGAAAGGAAGGATAAAATCTGTGGAATTTGTTATTGCATAAAATACTGGCAGAATATCTCATATAAAAGAGATAACGTAGCCCATAAACTCAGTCTATGTCTTCACGTTACATATGAATGAGACGTAGGTAGATCAAACTAAGAGAGAGCATGCGTC
The DNA here is from genome assembly GCA_009760885.1 of Achatina immaculata. Taxonomy (NCBI): domain Eukaryota; kingdom Metazoa; phylum Mollusca; class Gastropoda; order Stylommatophora; family Achatinidae; genus Lissachatina; species Lissachatina immaculata. The sequence goes on along the minus strand of CM019720.1, from coordinate 63,183,365 downwards.
TCTAAATATGTGTTTTTTTCCGTGTTGAAGAATCTAAAACTCACCATAATTTTAATGATAACAATGTCCATACTGACGATATCCTGAAATATTGACCTGAGAAAAAAAATTATATTAGGGAAAGTTACTATGTTGTACATTATACATTCGTATGTAAACACATACACATGCGCTCGCACGCACGCACGCATGCATACACATACACACACGTCCTCTGCTGTCGAATTCAGAAAAGTGAATGTAAATGAAAAGTTATCTGTTATATTTTCGCTATGCCAATAAAGCACCTCATTCATTCATTCATTCATTCATTCGTTCGTTCGTTCGTTCGTTTATTTATTTATTTATGGAAGAAATTTTATTTTTTTCCTATAAACGATTCCTGCTATGGCATGCAATAATCAATGTGATCACATAATCATAATTACCATCACATTCAGGATCACAAATATTGCTAAAGTGAGTACTCACTTTGTAACTTCTAGAAGGAAATCGCTCAGTGTTCTCTGTCGTATCATCATACTGTGTGTCTGTAGAACAAAGAGAAAGATAACTCGCTGACACTAGCGTACTATGAAACGCTTGCAAGTTAACATTTATTTCCTGTCTAACATTTATGTCTTTACTAAATGTGGAATCAAATATCTGATAAATTAACTCCCGTTTGATTCTGGGATTCCTCTAGAGGGGAGTTCATAAGCATTAACAGCAAATATAACTGTGCTGGGTTGACGGCTTAGTTACCAGGGCTGGTGAAGCATTTTTTGATCACGCTTCGTTATCTCCACCTAGTAATGGACTCCGCCTGACCAACAGAATAGGATTTGCCATAGAATTTGCTGAATGTTCGCTTTTAGGGTCTTCAAGCAAGCTATTGAGGTCCATTCTCAATCAGACATGTCTGTGAGTAGCTCTAGGTTGCTATGGTTACCCTGTTCGTAGTTCAAGAAAGATGAAGGAACAGCGTAACAATGTCATGACCTCTGGAGTGGGTGTTTTTGTGCGCATCGAATTCGCACAGATAAATACTATAGAAGGACCTACTCAAACTTGCTGCGCCGATGATGATTGACATGAATGAGCTGAAAGAAAAACGGTGAGCGAAGCTGCGGAAAGGTCTTTGATTTTTCTAAGACAGTGCTTCTGCACACAAGATGTTGGATATTTTGAAAAATTTGGAGTTAAAGAGCATAAATCATCCACCCCACTCACCGGTTCTTGCTCCATTTGAATATTTCCTCAGTCAGTCAGTCATTTGCATGTCCCTAACAGCTCTCCCTAATCAGTGCTGCTGCTGATGCGTCCATTCGCAGATTAATCAACGATGTCTTGCAGCCATTTTTGCCTTTGGTCTTCCTCTCTTTCTTTTTCCTATTATGTACCCTTCCAAGACGGTCTTCTCTAAATTATCATGGCGTTTAATATGCCCAATACACATTTTCTACAATTTCCTATTTCCCAATCTTAAAATGTTTTGGAAAGTTAGAAAATTTCAAATGATTCGGGGGTCAAAGCAGCAACGCAGCAGTACTTCAGTGACCAGAAATTAGATTTTTTTTTTCAGAGAGATTAAAGAAATTAGAAAAAGGATATGTCAAGTGTTGAATGTTGTACGTGAAATAACACGCGTATTTAATTGTTCTATGTTATTCTCTTCTAGAACAGCGCTGTGTCCTCCCAGCGGGAATTAAGAGTAAATTCAGCTTTGTTCTAACTCCTCCACATTTCAGTCTGCTTACTCCTCTTAATCTGTTTCTATGTTCTTATATTAGGGAAAGTTACTATGTCATACATTCAATTGAGAACACACATACCTGCGTATGGTACCCAGTTTTTACTTTATTCTATCCTAGACTCTTTCCTGTATTGTTCGCATTCTTGCTGCAGGGGAGTTAGGTTTAATATTATTAACACAATCTTGCAGTCTTCCTCCGTTAAGTTTAATATTATTAACACAATCTTGCAGTCTTCCTCCGTTAGGTTTAATATTATTAACACAATCTTGCAGTCTTCCTCCGTTAGGTTTAATATTATTAACACGATCTTGCAGTCTTCCTCCTCAGAGCGCTTCAACAGTTTTCTTCTTAAAGCATCTTAAGCGAGTAATTTGTCCTTTCAGTTCTCTTTATTCATTCCTTCATCCATTAATTGTTTTCTCACTTTCTGTATCCATCTGGATGGCATTTGTTTGAGTCATGGTTAACCGGTTTTTTTAAAAAATGTTTTTGGTCAGCGGGGGCATGACGTCATGTTGTTTGCCATCTAACATTCTTTGTCATTGTTTCGTTCTCTCATTTCTCACGCTGCCGCCTGCATGTAGTTTGTGTGTTTACCTATTTCCATCTGGTCCATTTTGTGCCCAACGTTTAGTTTTTAATTTGGAGTTTTATTTCTTTTTTTTTCGTGTCTTTATCTGTTGTGTTTCATTATGTTGTCCTTGCCAAATGCATTTTCTGAAATATTGGTTTGCTGTGTGCTTATATGCGTTCATCTTACCTTCTGTCACTTTCGATTCTGCATTTTCTTATCTTTATTATATGAAAATGAACCATACGTCTTTGTCTACCTTTATTACCAGTACCATTTTTATGGCAGTCATCATTTCTCTTATCTTTATAAATAGAGCTGTTATACTAGTAGTTGATAGGAATATGAAATGTTGATGTATAGGACAGCGAAAGAGTGAACATGGTTATGTAAACATGGTTTATGTTTTGGCTATAACAACTATTTGGTGAATGAATAGAATCTCCTGAAACGAACAGTCAGTCCGCTGTCAGATACACTAACAGTTCCGTCTGAAAGAAACAAACAAACTGAAACTCAGTTTTGCTGCCCATCCATTTTGACGATCTGTTATATTGGTGGGTGAGAAATTTAGATAACAAAAGGGCAAATCATGCCTAGCACACAGTACATCAGCTAAATAAAGGACAAATCACGTCTAGCACACAGTACATCAGCTAACTAAAGGACAAATCACGTCTAGCACATAGTACATCAGCTAACTAAAGGGCAAATCATGTCTAGCACTTAGTACATCAGCTAACTAAAGGATAAATCATGTCTAGCACATAGTACATCAGCTAACTAAAGACTGCAGTAATGTCTAGCTGACAGTAAATCTAACTAAAGACTGCAGTAATGTCTAGCTGACAGTAAATCTAACTAAAGACTGCAGTAATGTCTAGCTGACAGTAAATCTAACTAAAGACTGCAGTAATGTCTAGCTGACAGTAAATCTAACTAAAGATTGCATTAATGTCTAGCTGACAGTAAATCTAACTAAAGACTGTAGTAATGTCTAGCTGACAGTAAATCTAACTAAAGATTGCATTAATGTCTAGCTGACAGTAAATCTAACTAAAGACTGCAGTAATGTCTAGCTGACAGTAAATCTAACTAAAGACTGCAGTAATGTCTAGCTGACAGTAAATCTAACTAAAGATTGCATTAATGTCTAGCTGACAGTAAATCTAACTAAAGATTGCATTAATGTCTAGCTGACAGTAAACCTGCTAACTAAAGAGTTGCCTTGTTGAGACGTGACAGCCAGTGTACCCTGACCACCCCCAGACCCTATAACTCCTGGCAGGTCCAACCAAGCTGGGAAGGTCTGTGCGGGTAGGGGTCAGACGAAACTTGCACCCTGGTCCTCCAGGTTGAGGGTTGGAGCATGGGGCCAACGACCCCATCTCCGTTTAAAAAAAAGATTATTGTTATGGAACAGATAGCGATGCCTCGAATTTGGGCGGATAAAATTGGATTACGACCTTAGAACGTCAAAAATATTATGAGATTTGGAAAAATGGAATATAAGAAGTTTATACAGACAAGGGGAAGTTAAAGAATTAGCAGATGAATTAGGTAGATATGACGTGGACGTTACAGCATTACAGGGAATCAAATGGCTTGAAGAAGATATAACAGTCATAGTAGAAATGGTACTGGTATATGGAGGTATTACCAAAGGAAGACATGAACTTGGGACAGGTTTTGCTGTCAAGGGAAAAGTATGGGGCTTAGAGATAGACTTCAATGCTACCAATGAAAGAATCAGCAGCCTCCACATCAAGTGAACAAAGAAAAATATAACAATGATTAATGTGCATGCACCAACAGAAGATGGAAAGGATGAAGTCAAAGAATAATTTTACAAGAAGTTAGAGTGAGTAATAGAGAAGACCCAGAAACACAATATACTGATAATACTAGATGATTTCAGTGCAAAGATAAGAAAGGAAGAGTCACACAGACACATCTCAGGAGAAGAAAGTCTACAAGAAACATATAATGATAAGAAACATCTAATGATAAAACATCTAATGATAAGAAACATCTAATGATAATGGGTGGATACTAATAAATATAGCAGAAGCTTATGGAATGAGAATAAGTAGAACATGTTTTCAGAATAAGAACATCCAGAAACAAACATGGATGATAAACTAACATGGAACCAGATTGACTATGTTTTAACTGATACCAAGCACACAACAAATACTCTTCAGATCAGAAGTTACAGGAGGGGCTGAATGCAGCACTGACAGCTCTTGCTGGAGCTAAACTAAAATTTAGACTGAAGAAAAATGTTTATAGTAAGTTAAATAAAAACTGAGTAATAATTAGAGTTGGCTTGAAAAGAGAAGAAACTAAAGAAAAATTCACAAACAGAGATAGATCATAAGATAAACACAAGAGAGAATGAAGAAAATAAAAGCACAGATGGGAAGATATAAAAATCATTATAAAGAACACAGCAGAAGAATGTCTGGGAGTCAAGACCATAAATAAAAAAAAAAGAACTGGTTCGATGAAGAATGCAGAGAGGCATTCGTAAAGAAAAGAACAGCATGACAGATATGGTTGAATGACATGAAAAAGGAGAAGTACCACACACAACGTAAAGAAACTCAAAAAGTTATTCATAAACACAACGACAATATATGAAAGACATGGTAAGCGAGACGCAGACATGCCATCAGAATAAGAAGAGCAGAGAATTCAATAAAGAAATGCGAACAGTAAAGCAAGGGCATAAACAACCTCTATAGAGCTTGAAGGATAGTAATGGAAACATGATAAATAATGAAGAGAAAATCTATATCAAATGGAAAGAATATTTTGAAAACACTAAACTGTGAAGAGCCTATAAGCACATTACCATGCGAAGAAATACAGACTTGTGAACCTGAAATAGAGGAACCAGACTTAGAAAAATTAATTTACAGTATCATTCATTCATTTGCATGCCCCTTGCGGAACTTTGCCTCCTAAACAGCATTCCTGTAGGCCTCTCGGTTGTGAGCAAGATGGCCTGCTGCTGATGCATCCATTTGCAGATTATCAACGATGTCTTGCAGCCATCTTCGCCTTGGTCTTCCTCTTTTTCTGTTTCCCATTATGTACCCTTACAACACTGTCTTCTCTAGATTATCATGACGTTTAATGTGTCCAAAATATTTAAGTTTTCTCTCTTTAATTCTCTTTACTAGCCAGCCTTCTTCAATATTAAGTTATTGTAGTATGGATATATTTGTTCTTTTTAGTGTCCATGATATTTGAAGAACTCTTCTGTAGCATTTACATTCAAAGGCATTTATGCGTTTCTCAGCTGTTTTGTTAAGTGTCCAGGTCTCAAAAGCATATGTTGCGATGGGAAAGATGCATGCCCCTAAAAATCTTCTACAGTATCATGCTTCTATGAAATAAAAAAGCAACGAGTTCAGATGGAATTGCTGCAGAACTTATTAAGGAAGGAGGTCTAAATCTACATGAACAGATATGTTCACTAATACAACAAATATGGAGAAAAGAAAAACTCCCTAGTGAATGGAGAGAATCATTACTGATCCCAGTATTAAAAAAAAGGCATTAAGAGCAAGTGTGAAAACTACAGAGGAATATCCTTACTACAAACAAGCTACAGAATACTATCTATTACAGTTTTAGATTAAAACCATACAGCGAGAACATACTGGGAGACTATCAAGCAGGTTTTAGGAAGAACAGATCAACTGCCGACCAAATATTTTATCTAAGTATAAAAGCAGAAACGTACTGGGAATATGGAAAAGAAGTACATAAAATCTTCATTGACTTCAAGAAAGCCTATGGCAGCATAGATAGGAGCAGTTTATGGAAAATTATGAAATAATTTGAGACATCAAATTAATCAATCTGACCAGAATATGTATGAAGAATGCATAAAATATAGTAATATACAAGAATAATATATAAGTATACTTTATACTTGTATAAAGGATGAAAGTCAGAACTCTTCTCTATAATAAGTGGTTTAAAACAAGTTGATACATTATCTCCATTACTATTTAACCAATACTAGAAAAGGTAATCAGAAAAGTGAAAGAAGAAAACAGTACAGAAGAACAAGCTATAACACTAGGATATGCTGATGACATCGATCTAGTAGGGGAAACTATGCAAGAAGTCATCAATACCTGCATACACCTGAGAGATGTGGCACTAAAAGTGGGCTTGACCATTAACCAAGATAAGACAGAGTATATGAAGATATCAAGAGACCAAGGGCAGAATGGTCCAGGTTATATAAATGTTGGAGAGATGATTATTAGGAAAGCAGAACCATACAAATATCTAGGCACAACCTTCAACAGAAGTAACGCAGTAAGCGAGGAAATTAAAAGCAGAGTACAGATAGGAATAAAATATACTTCGTCTTGCAACACCTGTTAAAATTCAAAATCCTGTCTCAAAATACCAAAATAAAAATCTACAAAACTATAGTAAGATCAGCCGTCATGTATGGATCAGAAACGTGGAACACAACAAAGAAAGATGAACAATTGCTGGTCTTTGAGAACAAGATCCTAAGAAGAATCATTGGGCCCATAAAGGATACCAACAGTGGAGAACAGAGAGCTAGAAAGAACACTGAACTGAACAGGTTATTTAAATCCCAACGAATTATAAATGTCTTGAAACTGAACAAATTATGCTGGTTGGGCCGTGTAAAAGAATGGAAGAGAACAGACAAAGGAAAATGATGTATGCACAAAAGATGAAGGAAACAAGACAGCATAGAAGAGGATATCAAGGAAATTGGTGTCACCGACTGGAGAGAGAAAATCGGGAGTAGAGGGGAATGAAGGCGATTTTCATCTGCATCAACGAGCCTTAATGGTTTGGAAAGCTGAAGAAGAAGAATAACTAAAGAGTACATTATGTCTATCAGACATAATTTGCTAACTAACAAGTGCAGTATGTTCTGCACATAGAAAGCCATGTCACCTGAAAGGTTTAGTCCAGCAATCTAGAACATAGTAAACATGTTGCTCTTGGAAACTAATGTTTTATTTATTTATTTATTTTGCTGCCAAGAGAACAGAGAAACACCTTCCTCTTTAAACTAGGACAGGCTAAGACGAAAGTGAGCAGTCTAGGTCCATAACATTCTTCCTCTGCCTCTGCGTATACTTCAGGTATAATAATAATGCACTTTTTTCTATCCTCAAAATCTCACGCGTTACATCTCCTCTCTCTCTCCCTCTCTTTCTTTCTCTCTCTCTCTCTCTCTCTCTCTCTGAACCTTAAGTGCCCAGGGCACATGGGGCTTCCGCAAGGATTTTCCACAAATGCCTGTCCTTTGCCTTTTTTCTGCTCTTGCCCAGGTGAGCCCTCTATTGCTCAACATCCTTTCTGTTCTTCTCCATGTCTCTTTTGGTCTTTAAACATAAAAATATGGTTTGTCACTTAAGTATGAGCACTGGAGAAAAGATTAAATTAAGAAAAGTGGGAGGAGACTCATTTGGTGGCAGATTACATCATCAGAACATTTTAATTAATGTTGTCTTCGGGGTAAAAAAAAAGTTAACAAAAAGTCGTTAGCGAAGTGGATTAGTCACGCGCTCTCATCACAAATATTTTGGACATATTAAACGTCATGATAATTTAGAGAACACAGTGTTGTAAGGGTACATAATGGGAAAAAGAAAGAGGAAGGCCAAAGCAAAGATGGCTGCAAGACATTGTTGATGATCATGCGAATGGACGCATCAGCAGCAGGGCATCTTGCTTACAACCGAGAGGCCTACAGGAGAGCTGTTAGGGAGGCAAAGTTCCGCAAGGGACAAGCAACTGACTGACTGACCGGCTGACTGACTGACTGACTGTCTGACTGACTGACTGACTGATCGACTGACTGACTGATCGACTGACTGACTGATCGACTGACTGACTGATCGACTGACTGACAGACTGGCTCACACCACAAATATAGCAGTCAAACCGTCGCTCACAAAAGCTCCCGGGGTTCACTCAGCCTCAAGAAAAAAATGGCTAAAGGGTTAACGTTCTGGGAAGGAAGAGGAATGGCGCCGCTAGCTACGGAGTTAGTGGTGATTGCGACACTAGTCGGCAGTTTCTGGTCGCCAGCCGACTAAGCAGAAGAGCATTTATAGTCTAACGGCCGTGTGCAATGAAGCTGATTCACATTTCACACCTTTTTACCATGTCCTGAATTCGTAGTAGACCATGCTTGTCATAATGTTTAATAAGTTAATTTTATGAATTGAGCTATTTGGAGTTACTCGTTATTTACCTTTCTTGAACTTGCGCAGCAACAATAAATACATTTCCCAGTGCATTTATTATTGTACATTAAAAGGCTTCTAATATATGCTTACACTAACGTATGCTTCTGAACTTGATGGCTTTTATAAGCCAAGTGCAGATTTGGATATTCCGGTCTACTCGCATAGATCCGTTATTACATACACAGTCCCGCTGCCACAAGCGTATTTGGTACAGAGCACTCTCCTTCTGGCTAAAGCATGGCTCACTGTTCTGGCTAAAACATGGCCCATTGTTCTGGCTAAAGCATGGCCCACTGTTTTGGCTAAAACATGGGTTACTGTTCTAGCTAAAGCATGGCTCACGCTTGAGTTACTTCTGTATAGTCACCATCGACTCCAGCTGGGTACCTGTTACTCAAGAGGTATTTCCTCCTAATATCGGCTCCATAAGCAGTACACGTTTCGTGTAAATTTAATTATGAAAATACTTATATACGTATAATTTATACATATTACTCATGAATATTTATGCGGTACTGGCTGATATACCCGAAGCTGCCAAGGATTGATTGGGTACAAGGAAAACCCTACCAAAGAATCATAAATGGTATACCATAATATTACAAGAAATTTTTTAAACTCATTAAGTACCTACAACTACAAAAATGTCCATGAATTTTCACTTCATACTGACAAAACCACGTGAATAATATAAATGCAAAGAAAGTGTATCTGATTCGTAATAATAACAACACAAAAGTGAAATGCAATAAATGAATATGCGATTAAAACTAAACAAAGAAGGCATATTCGTTCAATACTACGCTACAAAATGAAAAGGACGCAAAGCAGTCATATAAAATCATACAATGATAAATGAACAAATTAAATTCAAAGAAAGAACATCCTATTCACGATTATAAAGTAACAAATTACGTTTTAAAAGCACATGTGATTAACAATACCCAAAAGAAATTATATTCAAATAAAGCACATAAATGAAACCAACAAATTAAATGCAAGGGAAAGACGTTTACATTATACTGTGCTATTAGATATTTCTGTCTTAGTGTGATGATTTGTCTTTTAAAGTTTTTTTTTCTCTGTCGGTACGTAAAAGTTTTAGATGAATTATGCGCTTTTAAACGTAGTAATACTTGTGCTAAGAACAAACAGAGAATCCCAAAACAAGCTATCAAGTGGAACACAAAAGGTGGAAGAAAAAGAGGTCGATCACATGAAACGAAGACGTTGTTAAAAGAGGCCAAATTAGTAGGCATAAAATCCCTTGATGAGGTTGAAAAGCTCGCCGTGAACAGGAAAACTTGGCGAACTACCACGCGAGCCCTATGTGACGTTTAACGGCAAGGGAAGGATGTAAGCTGTAAGTAACAATACTTATACCTATGCTTTGTGAAAACTTGCTGCTAGTAGTTTAGGCTAGACAAATATTCTTTGTTTTTTCCTTCTGGTGCGTATATGAAAAGATTTCTGGGCTCTCCAACAAGTGAACATGCGACATAAAGTTGTCCATGTGTGATACAGAGAATTTCCAGACTGATACCTGCAAATGTCAGCGATTACCCTCAGGGTTTAGTGCCAGTCATCGGAAAACTAAACGAACAGGAAACAGAAGCCATTTAATTCAAAGGGCAGGCCGCTAGATGGGATGAGTGGGGTCTGAGTGTGAAGACATCCTCCACTCTTGCACAGCTAGTCAGGCAAGTCGCGTCAGTTAAGTTTGGAATTTGAGTCTTGATGCAAAATAGAAATCCATTGCATAACTTTGGTGGATCTGCATGTTAGAGACGCATGATAGGTGGTTCCACTGAAGGCGGAAGATTGTGAGGTAAAATACTAGCTGGTCCCAAAGAATCGAGAAACTCTAATGGATAAACATTGCCTCATCTGGATCCATGTTTTGTGTGTCAAAAGACATGTATATAAAACAGGTAACTTGACACGAGCTTTGAAATCTGCAGGTTGATTTTGTCCACACTGTTAATTCTGGGAGCAGAATAGCACTCTCACAGAATCACCAATGTAGTCTGCAGTTCATTTATATGTCTGGGAAAACTCTTCCTTTATGTTTATCACTGTAATAAACAATACGAGTATTGCAAAAGTTGCATGGAGCCGTTTAATCACCAAAAGCTAGCACAGTGATTCTTAACATGGGCCCCAAAGCGGTCCACGGAAAGGACCATGCCTATATCACCAGAGGCGTCCTGTTATGAACATCGAGGTAATGTAAAATGTAGTGTTCTTAAAACAACTAAAATATGGAGAAATAAGGGTGCTATGAATGCCCGTATAATGTAACATATTAATGAGAAAACAAAAAATTGGTACTGTTTGGCTGCTGAAGATGGAAGATCCCAGAGAGCGAAAGAACATGTTTGTGGCATGAAAATATTTCTTTCTAGGACACATAGAAAGCCACGTTTAGTTCAACAACGAACTGAAGAATTGCAAATCTGAAAAAAAGGTTTGAACTTGGAATAGAAGTCCACTGGCAAAGAAGCAGTATATTTCCTAACCCTCAAATAGAAAACAATTCTAACTAGAGCGCCCAAATTAGCTTTAGCAACACTAGTTCAAACCCCCTGTTGTTGTATATCATAACCCAAGTAGATCACATAAAAACATAGTCTGGTATTTTTCGTTTCCCACCAAATGAGAATGAGAATTTTGGATCCCCTTATCTCATCAATTCTGCGGACCAAATCAGCAGTTCTGGCAGTGATAACTCTTCTTATATCTCGCATTCTTCTCATGCAATTAAACGTTACATAGGGCTCTCATGGTAGTTTGACAAGTTTTCCTGTTTTCAGCAAGTTTTTCAACCTCATCAAGGGATTTTATGCCTACTAATTTGGCCTCTCTTAACAATGTCTTCTTTACAGTTTCTTTAGAGTTTCACGTGGTTGACCTTTTTTTTCGGCCTGTTGTGTTCCACTTGATAGCTTGTTTTGGGATTCTCTGACTGTTCTCATCACGTTACCGACATATGTCCATCTCCTTTTTCTGATCACTCATGAAACAGGTGTTGTTCACTCATGTGGCTTATTTCTGCGTTGTTCTCGAATTCGTTCGACTTGATGCCGAGTATTTTTCTTAGACATTTGTTTTCAAAAGAGTCTAATTTGTTGTTTATTACTTTAGTTGTTTTCCAGATTTCCCATGCATAAATAAGGGTGGATATTACATTTCAATTGAATAATCATTACCTGGTTTTTGTGCTTATACCTTTTTAGTGCTGTACATGTAAATGAGTAATTCTAATCACAGTTACTTTGTTGGATAGTTATGTGACAGGAACAAAGTGCAGGCGCATTTAAGGAGATGGCAGAACATGCGTCGTTCTTGAGACTGTCAGAAGGTAGAACATGCGTCGCTCTTGAGACTGTCAGATGGTAGAACATGCGTCGTTCACGAGACTGTCAGATGGTAGAACATGCGTCGTTCTTGAGACTGTCAGAAGGTAGAACATGCGTCGCTCTTGAGACTGTCAGAAGGTAGAACATGCGTCGCTCTTGAGACTGTCAGAAAGTAGAACATGCGTCGCTCTTGAGACTGTCAGAAGGTAGAACATGCGTCGCTCACGAGACTGTCAGAAGGTAGAACATGCGTCGCTCTTGAGACTGTCAGAAGGTAGAACATGCGTCGCTCTTGAGACTGTCAGAAGGTAGAACATGCGTCGCTCTTGAGACTGTCAGAAGGTAGAACATGCGTCGCTCTTGAGACTGTCAGAAAGTAGAACATGCGTCGCTCTTGAGACTGTCAGAAGGTAGAACATGCGTCGCTCTTGAGACTGTCAGAAGATAGAACATGCGTCGCTCTTGAGTCTGTCAGAAGGTAGAACATGCGTCGCTCTTGAGACTGTCAGAAGGTAGAACATGCGTCGCTCTTGAGACTGCCAGAAGGTAGAACATGCGTCGCTCACGAGACTGTCAGAAGGTAGAACATGCGTCGTTCACGAGACTGTCAGAAGGTAGAACATGCGTCGCTCTTGAGACTGTCAGAAGGTAGAACATGCGTCGCTCTTGAGACTGTCAGAAGGTAGAACATGCGTCGTTCACTAGACTGTCAGAAGGTAGAACATGCGTCGCTCTTGAGACTGTCAGAAGGTAGAACATGCGTCGCTCTTGAGACTGTCAGAAGGTAGAACATGCGTCGTTCACTAGACTGTCAGAAGGTAGAACATGCGTCGTTCACGAGACTGTCAGAAGGTAGAACATGCGTCGTTCACTAGACTGTCAGAAGGTAGAACATGCGTCGTTCACTAGACTGTCAGAAGGTAGAACATGTGTCGTTCACGAGACTGTCAGAAGGTAGAACATGCGTCGCTCTTGAGACTGTCAGAAGGTAGAACATGCGTCGCTCTTGAGACTGTCAGAAGGTAGAACATGCGTCGCTCTTGAGACTGTCAGAAGGTAGAACATGCGTCGCTCACGAGACTGTCAGAAGGTAGAACATGCGTCGTTCACTAGACTGTCAGAAGGTAGAATATGCGTCGTTCACGAGACTGTCAGAAGGTAGAACATGCGTCGTTCACGAGACTGTCAGAAGGTAGAACATGCGTCGTTCACTAGACTGTCAGAAGGTAGAACATGCATCGCTCTTGAGACTATCAGATGGTAATAACACCGAGGAAAATTCTTACGAGACACTTACAATATCCAAGAGCAGGAACTAAACAAAATAGGAGGAGACTCGAAAATCCAACGTAAAGTAGACACGAACAGAAGCGGGAACAGAGGTAAGTAAGAAAATAAATGGAAATGCTTGTTGACATGACAAAATCCGCAGAAAACGCGAGTAAATAAAAACTTTTAAACACAAATTCACAAAATAGACAGCAGCTACGATAAAGAAAAAATAGTAAAAAAAAATGTAAATACAAAAAGTATAATTCATTTACATAAGCAGAAGCAGTAGCTTTTCAGTCGTAAACAGTTTCATCAGGCGCCAGCAGCATATATGTACATGTTGCACAAAAATACATCCATTAAAACACTTGCGTAATTACAATAGAATTCAAGTTACTCTGCTACACAGAAGGGCTAGAAGTGTGCTGTAACATATAGATATACATGCTAGAGGAGGAGGAGTAGAAAAATGGTATACTATTCTAAAAAAGAATAAGCAGAACGTATATTCTGAATGCTGTACCTCAGATTTCACTAGCGCGGTAGTTCCCAAAACCAGTAGCAGAGATGCCATCTAGTAACAGGCAGAGAAAGAGTTAGTTCATACGGGTTACTGTGACAGTCGGAAAGTGTTACAGGTATTATTAAGCAAAGAACAAGGTATTATTAGCAAAGAACAAAGTATTTGAGATATTATGCTTTAAACAGTTCATTTTCAAATAAATTGAGACTCACGTGTTAAAATAACCAAATGCATGCAACATTTTTATTTGCGACAATTAATTGCTTTCACTGGATTAGTAGATTGTTTCTTACATCTTACATCTTACATCCTACATCCTTCCCGTGCCGTCACACGTCACACAGGGCTCGCATAGTTGTTTGCCAAGTTTTCCTGTTCTCGGCGAGTCTTTCAACTTCATCAAGGTATTGTTATCCCCACTAAACTGGCTTCTCTTAACAATGACCTCTGTAGAGTTTCATGTGGTCGACCTCTTTTTCTTCGGTCTGTTGTGTTCCACTTGACAGCTTGTTTTGGTATTCTCTGATTGTTTCTTCTCATCACATGGCCTACATATGTCCATCTTTTTCTGATCACCCATGAGACAGATTGTTGTTTGCTCATCTGTCTTATCTCTGCGGTGTTCTTGAATTCGTTTCACTTTATACCAAGTATTTTCCTGAGGCATTTGTTTTCAAAAGAATCTAATTTCTTGTCTATTTCTTTAGTTGATTTTCCAGCTTTCGCATGCATAAATGAGGGTCGATATCACATTTGAATTGAATCATCTTAACTTGGTTTTTGTGCTTATAACTTTTGAATTCCATAGGTTCTCAAGATTTTTGAAGGACAATGCTGCTTTTGCAATTCTAATTCAGACTTCATTCCTGGTGTCACCATCCTGGCCTATGTAGCTGCCAAGGTATGCAAATTGGTTTACTTCATCAACAACTGTTCCTTCTATGTATATTTTTCCTTCTTGATTAATGAGAAGTTTCATTTTTTTGGTTTTGTCTTTGTTAATATCAAGACCTATTTCACTAGCCAAGGAAGACAGGGAATATGTTTTTTTCCTGTATCGATTTCACATTGTCACTGATAACAGTTATGTCATCTGCAAAATCAAGATCTTCTGTTTAGTCCCAATTTTCTACTGCCTTCATATTTTTAGCACCAGTACGACAGAGCATTTCTTATCTGGAAAATGTAACGCTAATCAAATACAGCTCTGAAACACATTTTTCCTGTTGTAACATGAATATTGACTTGAAATGAATTGCCTTCGAAGTTTGCTCTTTATTTTTATAAATAAGTCAAAGTTTATTTTGAATGGCTTGATTTAAAAAAAAAATTTTGAATTACATTTTTAATATTAGCAATTTGTCCAGCAGAAGAGATGAAAACATGCATCACAAATATTAACTGTTATAAAAGAGGAATAACTTAACTTTCATTTAAGTGGTCTGCTTGTGTTTTAGGTTAAATGTTTGGGAAGTGAGACTTAAATCTTTTCTTTCATATTTATGAGTTAGAGAATCAACGTTTCGTATCTTTCATGCAAAAAAAAAAAAGAAAGAAACCTGCGATAATTTTCTTGATAATTTTCTTGCCAGAAAGCGTTAGTGAAGTAATTAGATAATTTTCTGCATGTCCTGCTTCGCCGGGGGGCAGTTGATATATTGAAAGTACCTTGACCTTCCTGCCCCCAAGCCTGTTTAGAGTAATATGAGATCTATATTAAGTCCAAAAGTGTTTCGTTGGATATAAGAATGCCAGGTCAAAAGACATTACTGACTACTGCCAAAGGGTGCTTCCTCGAGGATTTTTGCTTTGGCTTTTGACTCTTTGTAGACACCAACATGGCTGCAGGTTCGATACAGCCCGTTGCATACCATAGAAAGGGATCAGAGCAGGCATTTGAAAAGAAATTTTTTTAAAAGAAATATTTTTAAAAAAAAAGAAAAACTTGTGGCTACACTTGAGGCTAGGAAAAAAAGCAGGTTAGTAAATAGCAGGATTTATGCAGAAAGCTAAAAAAAAAAACAAACTTGTAGTTCAGAGATAAAGACAAATTACCTCGAAGTAATCAACCAGCAGATCATACCACTGCAACATATGGACAGCCACCTAGGTAGCCAGTATACAATGAGATTACATTACAGTCACCGTAATAAATGATTGAGTAGTCTCCAAGTTACTCTTTATGACTGACAACATGTAGCTACGTCTGTGATTACACATTTTTTTTTTTTTAAAGGGAAAACGAGAACTGATGCATGGAGAGGATATTGAGGGGGGGGGGAGAGGTTACTGCTCGTCTTTTCCTTGACTGGCATTGTATGGTAATGTGGTCAGTGTAACTCTCGATCGTCTTCATGTTACGAATCAGGTATCCAATTTTGTAGCTGGGTTAATTGAAGTGCCTCCACAAACTAACTGTAAATTATTCTACCACAATAATTGAAGAAAAGGCGCTATATTAGCAAAATACTTTAACGTTTTCCTTACATTTATCATCTCACAAATGTGTTACTAAAGATGCCTCCCTTATTTATATAGCGTATTCGGTATTAGTAAGGTGATGCATACAAAGCATGTTATTTTATACATTACTGAACATAAACCAACCTCTTCCTCTTCTTGATTGAACTGGCTGTTGTTTGAATTTCGATAAAACTCCACCACACCTGTGTGAAATTTTTAAAAAAAACCAAGTCAGGATGTAAACAATATTTCTGCTGCCACTCTTTCTTCGATAAGTTATTAAGCTATCTGTACTTGAAGTTTTTGTTGTTGTTTTTTTAATTGCTTTAATTGCTCATCACATAATTCTTAGAAATAATTTTGGTATTCCAGACCAGTGTTAAAGATTTCATAGATATATGTAAATATGCATAGCTACGGCATAATTTAATTTAACTGACTGTGTGTAATCAATTAATATTTTCTAGATAAATTTCACACATCATGGTCAGCATAGAGGAAGTAACAAAGTGGCATCTAATTGTAACAAAACAAGCAATAATAGTTGTCAGAACATTTGATTCTACTACCGATCTTCACCTTTCCAGTTTGAACAGGCGATACAACTAAAATCTGAGCACAGATTTAGCAAAACTCGAAACAACGAAGTTTTCAGGTAGGAAAGTGATCGGGTCACAGTGTTTATGTTTAACCTTGAAACAACAGATGACGAAGGTTTTTACACGTGAAAGCAAGAAGCATAACAAGAGAATGACTGTGACGTGGCCGAGGGCAAGAAATATTACAGAAGAATGATCATGAGGTGACCGAGTGCAAGAAATATTACAGGAGAATGATCATGAGGTGACCGAGGGCAAGAAATATTACAGGAGAATGATCATGAGGTGACCGAGGGCAAGAAATATTACAGGAGAATGATCGTGACGTGACCCAGGGTAAGAAACATTACAGGAGAATGACTGTGACGTGACCGAGAGCAAGAAACATAACCGGAGAATGACTGTGACGTGACCCAGAGTAAGAAACATAACAGGAGAATGACTGTGACGTGGCCAAGGGCAAGAAATATTACGGAGATATCCAATGAATGAAAAGTACACACCCACACATGTGTCACTGTCATCAAGAATAGGCAGTGCTAGAAGAGAGTGCGCTTTGTTGTTACTGATTGTCAGTCTGTCTGGGTATCTTCTCTCCTGAAATTATAAAACAAATTTGCTGTACTAGGAGAGTTATCAGTTATAGTATTTTCTTACACTGTATATTTTCTTACGATGAAGTATTGTGAAAAAAATCATCATCATCATCATCATCATCACCACCATTACCATCACTATCATCATCATCATCATCATCATCATCACCATTGTAGCATAGCCTTGTAAGTAATGATTATAGTTATTATTATTATTGTTATTATTATTAGTGGAATGATCAGGTATATAGTTAGGAGGGTATTGGGTGGCAGGATGGTGGATCAAACGGCGACAAAGAAGTTATAGTTAGAGGAGCGAGGAACGGATACTCGGTACTTCAAAGACCTGATCAAAGGTAAAACCGTATCGATAGATCTGATAGATCGTGAGAGTGGTCCAGTTCTAGAGGTGCGACTTCGCGCGCACATGCAGTAGCCCAGGGGGAACAATTGACCAGTAGATCAAAGACTGAACAGAGAACGGACTAGGTCCCGAAGCAGATAACATGAAAGAGATGGTGGACTTGTTTAATTGGAGGTAACAATTGGACAGACGGAGATGAAAGCGACTAACGTGTATAGGGGTGTGGCTAACTCTAGGACGCTAGTTGCGACTGGTTTTGGGCAACAAAGGATGACCCAATGACCCAATGACCGATACAACAATTGGAGGCGTGGTCTATGGAACGGAATTTACGAATATAAAAGGAGAGGTAGACAGGTGGAAAAAAAATACCATCACTATCATCATCATCATCACCATCATCATCGTCATCATCATCGTTATCATACGCCATCACAAAACCTTTGTTAGGTAAAACAAAGCGACAAAGATCTCCAGAAAACTGCCCAGGTGACCAAACATAAATCTTCGCATACACAATGTACAGTACCGCTTGTTTCCGGTTATGTTTTGCCTTGTTTTATCATGTAAAACAATTTTCAGTTAACACTAACAAAGACGTGATTTTGAAGGCATATCTGCGTTTAAAGACAAGTTATGTGTCACCAAAAACTGAAATCATAAAAAAAAATCACGCAGAATTCTTTGAACATATCGTGACAAGAGAAACCTGACAATCTCTGAAAAAACGTTGGACAACCTGACAATCACCGGAAAACGTTAGGCAGCCTGACAATGGCTGGAAAAACGCCAAACAACCTGGCAAGTACTGGAAAAACGTTAATAACCTGATAATCAGACTAGATACGTTAGACAACCTGATAGTCACCGGAAAAGCGCTAATAACCTGACAATCACTGGGAAAACGTTAGACAGCCTGACAGTCGCTGTGAAAAACCCAGAAAAGCGTGAAAGAAAAAATACGTGAAAGGGTTTATCTAGTAGTATAGCAAAAGAAAGGTAAGAGATGAGACAGTGACCCCAGCCTCAAGCTGTGGTACAGATTAGAGTACCGGAGAGGTTCTGAGGACTGTTATTGCCGGAGGTGAGGTGGAGAATTCGCTCTCCGCTCAAACGGCGTGCGTCTCAAACAGCCTCTGGCAGTCAAGTCCAGCTCCTGGCTTTATCAAGGCAGAACTGTTTAAACTGACAGGAGAAGGGGTGAAGGCGAATATCTGGCGCCTGAAAACCAGACACTTAGGGTAGATGAGAGATATGTTTGGTAGCTCATCTGCCGCTGCTGGTGAGATTCTTCAGCTGCCGTGCATGGAGCGGTGCTCTTCCCGGCCAGTGAAGAAAAGTGCAAATGGGGTTGCCGCACGGCACCACTGCGGAAAAGGTGGTAGAAAGGATAAAGCGAAACAAATAGTCAAATCACAGCACCTCTGATCTGGAGGTCGGCCAAGTCTTAAGTGCACTCATATCGGGTGAAATGCATGAACCGGCTTAATCCAGAGGTTAAGACATTGCTGGCGAGACTTTTCGGATGCCGCGCGTGGAGTGAAGCTCCTCCCGGTAAAGGAAGAAACTGCGGAAAAGAAATAAGGGTTGCTGTGCTGCGCCGATGTGAAAATGTGAAGGAAATGATAAAGTGAAGTTTAATCGGTATGTCCAGTAATATCGCTGCGAGAGCTACACATACCACCGCACCTCTGCTCTAGAGCCCGGCCACGTCCGAAATACACTTACACTGGTGAAATATGCCTAAACCAGCATACACCAGGGGTGAAACGTGATGGCTAAGCATGTCACGCCACCTCCGCTGTAGAGGTCAGTCACGCCCGATATACACCCATACTGGTGAAATATGCCTAAACCGGCTCACACCAGGGGTGAAGCTTGAAGGCTATACATGTCACGGTACCTCTGCTCTAGAGGTCGGTCACGTCCAAAACTCGCCCATACTGGGATAATATGCCTAAACCGGCTCAACCCAGGGGTGGAAGTCACTAGTGGCGAGGATTCGTCCTCCTGGACAAAAGTTCCACCCTGGTCACAACTAGGAAGGGTAGCGGCCACGACCACAAAATGCTGAAGTCGGAGACACTGGACCAGGGCAGTCTAGATAATCAACCACCTCTCACCCGGTGTGGATGTATACGTATCCTAATCACGACGAGGTTTTCCGGTGAGAAAGTCCAACACTGAAGTGGATGGGTAACCACCTCTCACCCGACAGTGATACACGGGTATCTCAAACACGTCGAGGTTTTCCGGTGAGAAAGTCCAACTCTGGCCTGGGTGGGCCACCACCTCTCACCCAGCGGGGATATACTAATATCCAAAATACGCCGAGGTTTTCCGGTAAGAAAGTCCAACTCTAGACTAAACTGGTGCAACGTAAACCACGGTGTTACGCAATCCCGCTTCTGAGACCCACCAAGAATACAGGCTCAAGCCGTGCGATGCTCTGAACCTCCTGTTGTCCTCTCGGGGATCTAGTGCGATCCCTTCGGGGACCACACAGGGGATCACAGGACTTAACGAGGACCACAGGCGTAAATTCAGTAGGATAACAGTGCGGTCTTGGTGGTAGAAGCGAACGAAGAAGAAGAAGAAGAGTACCGGAGAGTCTTCGGTAGATGGCGAGCAGATATAAGGTAACATTAAGAAGAAAACAAGATTCCTTGGAAATACTAATACTCTGTGTTTCCAAATCTAAACTTGACAGTAACTCCAACCATACTCATTAAAATGTTAGATAATCTCCCCCCCCCCCCTCTTCTTAATGTTTAAAATATTTCAAAATTTTTTTTTTGTTTAAAAATTGGACTGTTTAGGAACTGGCATCACACATAATTTTTTGTAGTTGGTTTCAATGTTATATTTATGTCAAAGGCATCGAAAAATTTTTAGTCAGTCAGTCGTTGAATTAAAAATTTTTTTTTTCCATCTTCTTCATGGGCCAGTGATCATCGCTGGTTCAGTATCGTGCTCATAAAAGGTTGGGAGCCACTGGATTATTTGAGAGTCACTGGATTAGCTGGGAGTCACTGGATTAGTTGGGAGTCACTGGACTACGGAGATCAAAGACTGTGTTTGGTGGCATTTAGTCACTTGGACACTTAATCACACCGTACTTAATCACACGACACTTAATCATTCAGAAACCGTAAACTTAAATTTCAGTTTGTCCCCCCCCCCCCCCCCCATGAAATGAAAGCGCTGATATTAATTCTTTAAACTTAAATTAATAACCATTTAAATATTTTAAATTCAGTCAGGGAGAAGCTTACGCGCAAAACATCCAAGTTTAATCATCTTTATAGTTTTGATGTGAAATTCTATAAGCTTAGGCCCGTACTACTGTAGCAGACAAAATTTTCAACATATCAGCCACGACATGTAATATGTAAATGTTATATCTCTGACAAATGTGCAATACACCTCACTGGAAGAATAACATTCAACAGCCTGTTTCAGTCAATGTTTTGCTTCCGATCTCTCTTAGCTATAGAAGATTGCTGATCAGAAAAGACTCGAGGGGGACAAAAATCGTTTTCTGCATCTGTATATCTATCGCCATTCCTGCACAAAAGTCCACAATGTTGGATGATGGCGGTAGAACAAAGTTTGTGGTCCGTAATGTTGGTTTTATACAGCACTGGCTGTTCTTGCTGTCCACTCGGAAATATGGCAGAGCCATGATATGTTCACCTCGCCATGATCGACAACTGCTTCTTAACATAGATGTGTTCAAAGTAAGACACCATTTCAGATATCTTCTCGTGACTTGGATTGCTGTGCGCCAAAGAGGTATTTTTAAAAAGTTAAAATTCTCTTTCCCATGCTATTAAGGCATATTGGGGAATACGGTGTTAGGCCCGTATTTTCCACGACCTTCGGCACATGAAAGTCTGATGTGGTGAGTATCACGCCTGGCCGGATTTACCTTCCCAGATTTATCTGGTGCCCATTTTTTAGAGGCTGGATGCACCCCGGGGCCTTTTTGGTGTGTACCAGGAAAAAAAAACCCCACTTCTGGGACTGAACTCGGTACCACTGGATTAGTAAACTGAGCGAGTAACCACTCAGTTAACCAGGCCGTCCATGCTGTGCTCTAAGATAAGTAGAATCTTCTAGAACATCAGATGAAAAAGAACTTGGCTGAATCTTGTAAGCAGCGAACAGCTGTTTCTTTAATCATATCCACAGTCAGCCTCCAGGTCGAGTTCCTGCAAGGTACACATAACAATGTGTGTGGGATGAAAGTAGCAGCCCTTGACTTGCAGCATTCGAGACTCATCTGCGGCGCTCTCAGAATCAAGCAAATCTGTGTTGTGATGCAGGTAGAGGGATCGTACCTTTAACTGCGCCCAACATGCGACCACAAGTAGCTTGGGTCTAACTTGGCAAAGGCAGTATACAGCCACAAGATTTACTGCAGATGAAAGTTCAAAGAATTGTACGGATGGGGAAAATATTGACTGTACCAACGTAAATGCTAAGCACATATAAAATGATTAAGTGTCGCGTGATTAAATGTCCGAGTGATTAAAGTGTTCGACTGATTAAATGTCTGTACACTCAAAGGCTGCACAACATGGAAAAGTAGATCGTCGCATCATCATCATCATCATTATCATCATCATCATCATCGTCATCATCATCATGTTATGATAAAGAATAACAAAACAGCACATCCCTGTTATACTTACTCCTAGTAAGTCTTTCAACCTCGTTGGTTCCTTCGAGAAGGCAACAGAAGCAGACACGGATGTTCCCAGGCCGACTCGCTCCTTGGCACCAAAGATAACCTCGCCGCTGCTGAAACAAGGGAAGTAATCACATGAAAAGGGGACAGAACATAAAGAACAACATGGCAACTAAGAAGATACTACTACTTTCTTTCTTTCTTTCTTTCTTTCTTTCTTTCTCCGATCTCCCTGTAACTGCAAACTGTTGTTCTTTGCAGCTGATGCTGTAGAGGTTTCGAGGTACAGTATCGGCGTAGGAGCGGGTTATGGTGGAAACTTTTTTTCAGTCCCGGAGTACAGCTAAAAAGCAGGTGGTGTGCAGTGCTTCTTTAGGAGACTCCATCACCATGGAGATTACGGCTATCCCTGCCCCGTTAGCCAGGCTATGCCTGTTACTGGGGGTACTAATGGAGAAGGTGGGGCAGGTTCTTGGTCAGCTATGGTTCGCTAACCCTGACGCTAGCATATCAGCTATGGTTCGCTAACCCTGACGCTAGCATATCAGCTATGGTTCGCTAACCCTGACGCTAGCATATCAGCTATGGTTCGCTAACCCTGACGCTAGCATATCAGCTATGGTTCGCTAACCCTGACGCTAGCATATCAGCTATGGTTCGCTAACCCTGACGCTAGCATATAAGCTATGGTTCGCTAACCCTGACGCTAGCATATCAGCTATGGTTCGCTAACCCTGACGCTAGCATATCAGCTATGGGTCGCTGATTGGCTAATCGGGACAGCATCTTCACCCAATAATACAGACAGTTAAAAATAAATGATTGAAGAAGCAAAAACTACTTTTCTCAGGCTAATCGTTCTCTGGGCTGGCCACGATTCTGTTATTAAATTCCGCTATCATTGTTCTCCAGAAGTTTGTTATTTTACTTCTTTTTCACATTGACTGAAATGTTTTATTTTCAGATTAATAAAACGTGCACAAAAAACCGGCTTTGTTGTTAAATACTAAAAATAGTTTATGTACTTTATATACTTACTTCTCTCCCTTTGAGATGTGAGTTAGCTCCTGTAATGAAAATAATCATAGTTATCGAACTTTGCGTAATGGTTCATCACATTTGCCAACAGGTACATTTCAACCTAGATGTACTTTTTTTGTCTAAAGATTTTTTAAAAGTTTATTTTCAACGCTACTAATTTTTCTCACGTTAAATTAACAAGCCTTATCCATGAGATCATGTTCATATTTCTTATAATTCAAACAGGAGTCCCACAACTTCTTCATATGCATATCATTTTCTAATTATTGCATTCGTATATAGATGCTAACTTATATATCTTTGTCTGCGCTTGGGGTGACCATCCCGAACCCAGTGCGTCACAGGTGGCGGATGGTGAAAGTCCTCCAGATATGGAGGATCCCTGTGAATAAGGATTTAACCAAATAAGCAGGCGCGGACCAACTGGCGGTAGACTCTGAGAACGAGGTGGGGTGGTAGGTGGCTCTACTACTCCTATAAAATGCCTCAGGTGCTTAGTGAAGGGAATACCAGGTGGGTAAAAGGCGACTTAAAACCTCTCGCTCCCGCTGCCTAGCAGGTAGGACAGGGAGTCCAAAGGCTAGCGGAGAGTCCGTACACAAACCGACAGAAGGCATCGGGAAACCACTATTGCTGTAGTTCCCAAGAACAAATATGCTTATTCAGAGTAATAGATTCATCATGAACGACATTAATGGACGTTCCTCTGGAACAGCCTCGTCCGGTAGGGAAGCTCACCAGCCACAGGTGAGGCCAGATCGTCATCAAGTTACTGGTAGCAAAACTAACAAGTTCAAAATAGCAACATGGAATGTTAGAACTTTATTCCAGGCTGGAAAATTAGAACATGTAAAAACTGAAATGGAAAGAATGAAGATCAAACATACTAGGAATGAGTGAAGTTAGATGGACATGTGCAGGGAAGATGGATAGGTGCAGGGAAGTTAAACTATAATAAATTGTACAATAATATACACGAGAGAGACAATGTGCTTCCATAGGACATGCAAGAAGAAAAGGGGGCATTGAAAATATTATAACAGGAAAAATAGAAGGAAGAAGAGCTAGGGGAAGATCGAGAGAAATGATACTGGAAAGTCTGACGAGATGGTGCGAGAGGAGATCACCAGCTAATGGTCTGCATGAAGGATTATGTATTCTGGAGCAGCAATATTAGCCAACGCCAGTCGGCACATGATAATGATGATGATGATGGATAGTTCTTTTGGGAAAAGTTGTTTTTCAACATTTCTTGTAATTAACACTTGTTATTAACTCTTGTAATTAACGCTTAAGTGTTTTCACATCGAGACAAATAAAAGGATCTTGACTTTACCTGTTTCTCTGAATCGCAGGAGTAGAGGGTGTAAGCGTCGGCAGAGAGGGCTACATTGGAAAAGAATAAGAAAATAGTTGAATTATTGTTCTTTTTTCTTGTACTTTGTTCTTTTTTCTTTTACTTTGACTGGAGATATTGGTTTTTTTTTCTTGTACTTCGGAAATTTTTTTTTTCTTGTACTTTGTCTGGAAATATTTTTGTTTCGTGTACTTTGACTTAAAATCTTGTTTTTTCCCTTGTACTTTAACGTGAAGTTTTGGTTCTTTTCTTGTATTTCTTCTTCTATATTGTTTTGTAAAGGTTATTTACCTGCTGTATCTCATTTAAAGACCTAGGTGTTTCCAGTAAATGAAAACATTCTTCCAGATTTTTTTCCTTGTGTAATTTAAAGAATTTTTGGAATTACAATAGACTTCATAATGAAAAAATGCTGCACAGGTAACACAGGTATTGATTGGGTACATGGGACCCAACTAGAAGATCTTGATTTTGCTGGCGGCATAACTCTTATCAGTAATAATGTGAATTCCATGCAAGAAAAAACAGATAGCCTGTCTTCACTGGTTAGCAAAATAGGACTTGAAATTAACAAGGACAAAACAAAAATAATGAAAATTCCCATTAATCAAAATGGAAAAATACACATAGAAGGGACAGATATTGAAGAAGTCAATCAGTTTGCATACCTTGGCAGCTACATAGACCAGGATGGTGACATCAGAAAGGAAGTTAGAATTAGAATTGCATAAGCAGCATAGATCTTCAAGAATCTTGACAACATATGAAATTCAAAAGTTATAAGCACAAAAACCAAGTTAATACAATTCAAATGTAATATCCATCCTCATTTATGCACGTGAAAGCTAGAAAACAACTAAAGAAATAGACAAGAAATTAGACTCTTTTGAAAACAAATGCCTAAGGACTCGGCATCAAGTGAAACGAATTCAAGAACAATGCAGAGATAAGACAGATGACTGAACAACAACCTGTCTCATGGGTGATCAGGAACAGGAGATGGACATATGTTGGTCACATGATGAGAAGAAACGATCAGAGAATCCCAAAACAAGCTATCAAGTGGAACACAACAGGCCAAAGAAAAAGAGGCAGACTGCGTGAAACTCTGAAGAGGACATTGTTAAGAGAGGCCAATTAACAGACACAAAATCCTTTGATGAGGTTGAAAGACTCGCCGAAGACAGGAAAAATTGGCGAACTACTTTGCGAGCCCTATGTGACGTTTAACGGCACGGGAAGGATATAAGATATAAGAATTTAAAGATAGCAGAATCTTGACAGTATACTCACAAGAACGAAACAGCCTTGTCAGTTGGTTGAAAGAATTCTACAATAAGACTATGACTAAAATGCTGACGGTGGAATTCTGTTCAACATAAAACATGATAACAGAACAGAGAAGCGAACCTTTTGAAGATTCCATGCCAAAAACTGATTGCGCGCCTTAAAAATATTAAACGTCATGATAATTTATAGAAGACAGTTTTGGAAGGGTACATAATGGAAAAAAAAGGAGAGGAAGACCAAGACGAAGATGGCTGCAAGACATCGTTGATGATCTGCGAATGGATGCATCAGCAGCAGGGCATCTTGCTCACAACCGAGAGACCTACAGGAGAGCTGTTAGGGAGGCAAAGTTCCGCAAGGGACATGCAAATGTCTGACTGATTTACTTGCGCGCCGTTAAGAATGTTTTGAAGCGCGAAAAAGTGTTGTTTTAACATGCCGGAAAAGTTTGCCTGCATGTTAGTTTTGGCACGTGCGCCATGGATTCGCCACGCCTGATGTGGAACGACACACACTGACAAGGAAACAAATGATAGGAGGCTAAATCTGAGAATCTTATCTTATCTTATATCTTATATCCTTCCCGTGCCGTTAAACGTCACATAGGGCTCTCAAAGTAGATCGTCAATTTTTCCTGTCTTCTGTGAGTCTTTCAACCTCATCAAAGGATTTTATGCCTGTTAATTTGGCCTCTCTTAATAATATCCTCTTCAGAGTTTCACGCGGTCTGCCTCTTTTTCTTTGGCCTGTTGTGTTCCACTTGATAGCTTGTTTTGGGATTCTCTGATCATTTCTTTTCATCAAGTGACCAACATATGTCCATCTCCTTGTCCTAATCACCCATGAGACAGGCTGTTGTTCAGTCATCTGTCTTATCTCTGCATTGTTCTTGAATTCATTCCACTTGATGCCGAGTATTTTCCTTATGCATTTGTTTTCAAAGGAGTCTAGTTTCTTTTCTATTTCTTTAGTTGTTTTCCAGCTTTCACATGCATAAATGAGGGTGGATATTACATTTGAATTGAATAGTCTTAACTTGGTTTTTGTGTTTATGACTTTTGAATTCCATATGTTCTCAAGATTCTTGAAGATTGATGCTGCCTTTCCAATTCTGATCCTAACTTCCTGTCTAGTATCACCATCCTGGTCTATGTAGCTGCCAAGTTATGCAAATTGATTGACTTCTTCAATATCTGTCCCTTCTATGTGTATTTTTCCAATTTGATTGAGAGGAATTTTCATTATTTTTTTATTATTTTTATTTTTCATTATATTTATTTTTTTCATTATTAAAAATAATGAACAAATCTGAGAATAGGAGAGAAATATTATTAATAATATAGAAACATTTAAATTGAATCGAAACTAGACAAAAGGAGGAGGATAATGTGCTCGTTACTTTAGACCGGCGTAGAACTGTTGTGTCTTTGGAAGGGAAGTAAATCATAAAATATGACATGGAAATGAGTAGATGTTTCTTACTGTTCTCGAGATCGATAAATGAAAACAAAAATGTAAGGAAGACAACTCCACTTTTCAGCACTCAATGTGAAATTGATATTACTAGGCCGTTTAGGTTGAATGCAAATATTGTTATTTCTTCTTTTATTTTCATCACATAAAAAGTGAGGGAGAGGAGGGGGAGGGAGTGGAGAGGAAAGGGGAAGGGGAGAGTATTTCAGGAACGGAAATGATAACAGAAAAATTAAAAAGCAAAAGGAACTGAAAATAAAAATTAGACTTTCGTTTATGACAATTTTGTAATTATCAAGATCTCATAAAACTGTCGTAAACGAGAGTCTAATTTTTATAATTATTGAAAGTTAGTGATCTCTACCCCATTAACCATACTGACAGAACATACCAGGATGTTAAAGGGAGCAACACGAGGAGGAAGGATGGGGTATTATCATCTCTGATTCGTCGTTTTGTCCTCCTAGCGCAGTCAATGGGAGGAATAATTTTTCGAGTACAAACCTGCAGCCACGCATTCAGCCAACTCTAGCAGGACAGCCACTTTGCCGTTGGTGTGATGAAAGTCTTTTGAAAGCTCTTGCAACACCTTCCCCTTGCTGGCTTGGATTTTACTCTAAATGAACAATTCAGTAATTAAGATATAAAAGTTCAGAAATTTCCCTAAATAGGAATTTACTATCAAAGCAGATTTAAACTTCGTAAATGTTGCATTGTTACTTAAATAACATACTGTTTTTTTTTTCAGCTCCGGGAGCTTATACGAGGGGAAGTCACTAAGTAACTCGCAAATTGAAATATTTTATCAGTGGCAGTTATCAGGTAGTATTTAAATATATCCTTAGATAGTACCATCATCCAACTTTATAATAGTTGTATGTAGGGGGCGCTGGGAGTTTCGTGCACACGCGCAAAGCAATAACAAAATGGCTACCCAACTGTTTACCAAAGAAGAACTGAGAAGTGTAGTGCGATTTTTGTGGGCTAAAGTGACATTCAGTTGAGGACATTCATAAGTAAATGATTACAGTTTATGTTGAAAAGTGTTTATCACAAAAAGCGGTCTATAATTGGGTAAAAGAGTTTTCTCAGGGGCACACCGAAATTGTTGACAAACTCCGACTTGGCCGTCCTGTTCAGATTGCAACAGAAGCGACCGTGCAACGTTTGAATGAGATTATCAGAGCTGATAGACGAGTAATGGTGACAGTATGACTTCTGTATCGTACTGTGAAGTTCTGTCAATGCTACGGGATGCAATTCGAAGAAAACGTCCTGGTCTGCTGACTAGAAGTGTGCTTCTCCTTCATGACAATGCCAGACCACATACGGCTCGGTTAACCCAAGAGAAAATTAGCCAGTTGGATTGGGAAGTTCTTGAATATCCACCCTATAATCTTGACTTAGCTCCAAGTGATTTTCACCTGTTTGATCCATTGAAAAGCCACCTTGGCGGGAGAAGATTCTCGAGTGACGAAGAGGTGAAAACAGATGTAAAAATAATGGTTCAGAAATTGGACTCCCGATTTTTACGCCATGGGTTTACATGATGGGACAAATGTATCATTGTTGGTGGCGATTACATTGAGAAATAGGGAAATAATGTAGGTTCAAAAATTAAAAGTTTTCAAATTACTGTCGCATTTAGCTTTTTTTGTAACGGGCATTTGCGAGTTACTTAGTGACTTCCCATAGTAATTGCTGTTGGCGCATTTACTCCATGGTGAAGGAGACCTTCTTAGAGTTTATACTCCTCTTTTCAAGGTTCTCTGTTATTTTCAGATCTTCTTTGGCTTTTTCTGTTTTAACTGCACCAGATGTTTCCTATTTGTGAGAGTCTACTGACACCGGGATGTGGCGTGGCTATTGTCACCCGAACAACTGGGCATGTCTTCTGCGCATGAGGAAAGAAAGAAGGCATGACGTACGTACATAGATTTTTTTTTTTTTTGGTTGGGGGAGGAAAAGTGACAGTCGTTTCACCGAAAACTATCACACAGTTAAGGATAATAACAGTTTCATGTGGTATGAGTGACAAGCGGCAAGAAACTTGACCAATCGCATTGCTGTTTTGTGTGAGTCGAGGGTCAGAAGACATGTGCAGTCGCAACGGGGTCAAAGGCCGTAGGATATGCGCAGTGTCAATGTAGGTCACACATCATGGGCCAATAAGGGGTCAAGGGCCGCGGGACATGCGCAGGGCCAATGTAAGTCACACATCATGTGCCAGTAGGAGTGGCTGTATAGCCTCAGCCTTTCTGTTTTTCTCTGATCATTTCTGTTTTTCTTCCCAGACTCCGGTATTGCCCACATCTTGATGTCCTTTGTCTCTCGTTTATTGGCGCCCTGATTCTCTTAATTCAAGCAACCTCATTTTTCATAAAAATCTCTGGACTTGTTTTCATAAGAATCCTCTGAAAGTAAATGACATACTTCACAAACTACTGTTTGCTATCAGAATTAAAGAAGAAAAAAAAGCCACATATTCTGTAGACTCTCTAAAATTTGTAAGCAAAGTACAGAAGGATATATAAAAACTGTACAAACCGGAAAAATCTCTTCTTTATCATAATAAAGCATTTTGTCCTTTTAGTTCCAGATTAAGAGAGGTAATGGTGTTTATATATTGACGAGGTCATTTGTAGCCCTTGTGCGACTGTCTTTTGTGTAACTTCCGGGGCAGGGGTCGTTTGAGATTTTTCTAGAAGATTACGTGAAGTAAGAATCCCACGAAAGTTGAATTGTGTGAACGGCTGTTGAGTTGCAATCAGTCTATGTCTGAATCTGAAGCTTTGCGGATGATTTTCATGTATTGCAGAAAAGGTGCGATGTCTCGTAAATGTTATTGGAATTGTTTGTAAAGTATGAATGGACTTGCCATGTGCAGGTCACCCTGCTGGCAATCAATATTTTCGTCATCATTTTCATTACCACCAAGTGCATCGAATAAACATCATGTCAACTTATCTCGCTGGACTGGCTTGGTCTTCCGTATATGCTTGTGCCAACACAAGGTTAGAAAGAATCTGGGAGTGAAAATGAGTCTGAAGACGGTGTGTAAGTAATTCAGAACTACTCAGTATTCAGAGAAAAACTGGTCCAAGAACAAACTAGTGCCACACAAGGGACAACACAGGCACCACAAAACTGTTTCTCTTTTTTTTTTCTGGGCCTCTGATTAACCACAGCTTGGCCATGCTGATATTTCTTATTTAGTTGGTGCTGAAATCCAGGCTGGCAGTTATCACGTGACATATATCGGTCACGTGATGAGAAGAATCAGTCAGTGAATCCCAAAACAAGCTATCAAGTGCAGTACCACCTGGAAAAAAGTTCTAGTTACATGTAGATCCAGGGTCGTCTAGGGACTAGACGTGAGAGGAGTACTGTAAGTACCGAGGAAAGGTTTTATTTTAATGAGACTTGCCAGGACGAACAGAAAACGCCTGGACAACGACTAACGCTCTTATCTTCCTGCACTAGTAGTATTGTTACTAACAAAAGTAGTATGTAACTAATGCTGCAAAGCTTACCTTCCAACGTGTTAAAGTCATATTCTTTTCTGAAATGTGTTCGCCTGAAAAAAGAAACAAGATTGCATAAATATTTATTTTTATTGCAAAGGTGATTGTTTCGTTTTATTTCCAGCAAAGTTTTGACTTGATTAAAAAAAAATGATTGAAGATTTCTTTCTTTCTTGCTTATTCGTTCTTATTTTTTTTTCTGCTTGTTTGTACATGTCTTTTGTTTTGTTTCCTTTCCTTTTCTTGGTTTCTTTGTTTTCTTTTCTTTGTTTCTTTCTTCCTTTTGATACAAATTTCACAAACAACAAGAACAACCGACACGTGCTGAAAATAAAGACGAGCAAATAAACAAAAATTGAACAGATTAAACCAAAATATTGATCCTTTTAAGATAACAAGTTATCACATCAGCGCTTTTCAAACTTGCTTGAGCTGGTACTCAGACTTTTGCTAACTCAGACCCTTGCTACCCGTACCTTAGCTACCCAGACTTTTGCTAACTCAGACCTTTGCTACACAGACCATGCTACCCAGACCCTTGCTACCCGTACCTTAGCTACCCAGACTTTTGCTAACTCAGACCTTTGCTACACAGACCATCCTACCCAGACCCTTGCTGCCCGTACCTTAGCTACCCAGACTTTTGCTAACTCAGACCTTTGCTACACAGACCCTTGCTGCCCGTACCTTAGCTACCCAGACTTTTGCTAACTCAGACCCTTGCTACCCGTACCTTAGCTACCCAGACCTTTGCTAACTCAGACCTTTGCTACACAGACCATCCTACCCAGACCCTTGCTACCCGTACCTTAGCTACCCAGACCTTTGCTAACTCAGACCTTTGCTACCCGTACCTTAGCTACCCAGACCTTTGCTAACTCAGACCCTTGCTACCCGTACCTTAGCTACCCAGACCTTTGCTAACTCAGACCTTTGCTACCCGTACCTTAGCTACCCAGACCTTTGCTAACTCAGACCTTTGCTACCCGTACCTTAGCTACCCAGACCTTTGCTAACTCAGACCTTTGCTACTCAAACCGTAACCCTTGTGTCCCCCTCCCCCGCCCCATTTAGGAATCACTTTCCTCTCTGTCTGATACTCACCATCGCTTTCTTGTCTTTACAGTCGTCCCCCCCCCCCTCTGGATCTGCTCACTGCGGAAGCCATTCATCATCTTCATTATCATCAGCATCTTTGCCCTCATGAACTATCACTATATCTTTTTAACTTATTCGTCATCAGATTGTTGCATTATTATCAATACTGACTGCTACATTATCATATTGATCATCATATTGTTAGATTATCAAAATTCATCACCAGATTGTTACATTATCAATATTCGTCATCAGATTGTTACGCTATCAATATTCATGTTGATAAACAAATAATAATACTTTCTGTATCCGTACCATTAGCCACGTTGTGTTGTAGCCTGGAGTTCCGACCACGTGGGTTAGAGAGACCGGATTTCCTCTGCTGCCATCTTTCCAGCCGGTCATTGGTTACGTAAGTGTTCACATGATGATCAAGAAAATCAGGGTTTTGCCGCAGATACTGGCTAACCACATCCGGGTTAAGGTCTAGATATTTTTTTAAAAGAGAGAAAAGAAAAAAAATAGTTCATAATTCTTGTGATCTTTGAGTGTACGTAGCGATGGTATCACCAGAAGCAGTTCTACATAGAGTAGATGTGAAATTCCTTCCTTCCTCGCCTTCTTTACTGGGGCATGGACCATTAACAAGGGCTCTCCATTTATTTATGTCCTGGCCTGCTTCTTCTACCCTGCTGCTTCTTCTATGAAGGGCGGAATGGTAGACGGGTCTGCGTGTCCAATTCTTAACTCTTCGAAAATCTGGGTAAAAGACCTTTGCTACCCATATCCTTTGGTAATCTTTTACCAAAGACTGTTATCTTATGTGTGTGTGTGTGTGACCCAACTCCTCACAAATTCTTACAACTGTTTTTACCAAAGACTGTTATCTTATGTGTGTGAGACCCAACTCGTCACAAATTCTTACAACTGTTTTACCAAAGACTGTTATCTTATGTGTGTGTGACCGAACTCCTCATAAATTCTTACAACTGTTTTTTTTTACCAAAAACTGTTGTCTTACGAGTGTGTGGCCCCAACTCCTGACAAATTCTTACAACTGTTTTTACTAAAGACTGTTGTCTTATATATGTGTGGCCCCAACTCCTGACAAATTCTTACAACTGTTTTTACCAAAGACTGTTGTCTTATTTATGTGTGGCCCCAATTCCTGACAAATTCTTACAACTGTTTTTTTTTTTACTAAAGACTGTTATCTTAAGTTTGTGTGGCCCCAACTCCTGACAAATTCTTACAACTGTTTTTACCAAAGACTGTTGTCTTATGTATGTGTGGCCCCAACTCCTGACAAATTCTTACAACTGTTTTTACTAAAGACTGTTGCCTTACGTGTGTGTGGCCCCAACTCCTGACAAATTCATACACCTGTTTTTGACCAAAGACTGTTATTTTGTATGTGTGTGGGGGCCCAACTCCTGACAAATTCTTACAACTGTTTTTACCAAAGACTGTTGTCTTATGTATGTGTGGCCCCAACTCCTCACAAATTCTTACAACTGTTTTTAACCAAAATACAACATTTTGTGTACGTGTGTGTGTGTGTGGGGGGGGGGGCAGCTCGTGACAAATTCTTACAACTGTGTGCAGTAAATCTGTTGGGTCACATTTGCACTCTGCTCATCAAAGTTCTGTAAAAGACACAATGACAACACCATCCAGCAGCTTGTTAAAAAATAGATAATGGTTATTGCTATGATATATATATATATATATATATATATATATATATATATATATAAGTTTCCAAGGAGAAACTAAATGGCAGAAGAGAATATTTCATCTAAAGTTAATCATTCTGCTGCATTTGTTAGACACGCATAAGCAAATAGGAATGCAGAAATATAACGAAAAGCAAACAGGTATTTATAACAAAAAGCTACTAAACCCTTTGAGAGTTAGATTGTGTCTGGTAGATTATGATACGTCATCACATCAGGAGAAAATAAACATGTACATGTTTGCATGTTACAGCAAAGAGAAACATATATTCGTTTATATGTCACAGCAAAGAAATATACTCGTTTATATGTCACAGCAAAGAAAGCGAAATATATATTCGTTTATATGTCACAACAAATTAAGAGAAATATATACTCTTTTATATGTCACAGTAAAGGCAGAGAAACGTATGCTCGTTTATATGTCACATCAAAGAAAGAGAAACATACATTCATTTATATGCCAATAAAGGAAGAGACATGTATACTCGTTTATACGTAACAGCAAGGGAAGAGAAACATACACTCGTTTATATGTCACAACAAAGAAAGAGAAATATATACTCGTTTATATGTCAGAGTAAAGAAAAAGCAATGTATACTCGTTTATATGTCACATCAAAGAAAGAGAAACATATACTCTTTTATATGTCACAACAAAGGAAGAGAAACATATATTCGTTTATATGTCACAGCACAGTAAGAACATACACCCGTTAATGTGTTACAACAAAGATACAGAAATATTCCTGTTCATACATCGCAGCAAACGAAAGAACATATACACGTTTATGTGTCACAGAATAGAAAGAGAAACATATACTTGTTTATATGTCACAGCAAAGGAAGAACATATACTCGTTCATGTGTCACAGAATAGGAGGAGACACGTGTACTCGTTAATATGTTACAACAAAGGAAAAGATACATATATCCGCTTGTATTATTATACCCATCTAACTCTTCATGTAACATATGGCATAGGCCTATACCCATCTAACTCTTCATGTGACATAGAGCATAAACATTTACCCATCTAACTCTTCATGTAACATAGGTCATAGACCTATACCCATCTAACTCTTCATGTAACATAGGTCATAGACCTATACCCATCTAACTCTTCATGTAACATAGGTCATAGACCTATACCCATCTAACTCTTCATGTGACATAGAGCATAAACATTTACCCATCTAACTCTTCATGTAACATAGGTCATAGACCTATACTCATCTAACTCTTCATGTGACACAGGGCATAGACCTATACCCATCTAACTCATCATGTAACACAGGGCATAGACCTATACCCATCTAACTCTTCATGTAACATAGAGGACAGACCTTCTTTCATACATATTTTAGGTTAGTCATATTCTGTTTTGCTTCTTCTCTTTCTTTCTATCCCTTGCTTTACTACACAACTTTTCAGTTTCTGTGTTCCGTTTTCCTTTTCGATTTCTAGTGGTTCGCTTTATTTGGGATGGGGTGGGCTAGGGAATTGGATGGGATGGGGTGTGGTGGTATAGGATGTGGTAGGATTGGGGTTACATTTGTGAGTCAAAAATTTATTTATTTTTTTTTTTTGTATCCACGAAAAGGCAAGATCTCCAATGTGTGAAATGTGTTTGTAGTGCATGAAACACATTTTGGGTGTGTAATCTTATTTCTCAAAAGGAAAAGCGCCTACAGAAATTATTAGATGTAATCGTGACAGAAAGTGAGAAGAAAGAACTCACCCCTAAACAGCAAGAAAACAGAAACAATGGTCAATCACGAAAGAAGGACTCACTTTAATGTGGTACTGATTTTTCCTTTCCTTTCCTTTTCTTACGCTTCTATCACCAAGATCGCCCCGTGCAGCTACTGAGTTTACTCCTGTGATCTTCGAGATAGATCTCATTTAGGATGGAGGCTCAGCGCATTAGGGAGCTGTAGCCTATGTTCCTGGTGGGTCCCTGAAGCGGAATTGCAAGACAACTGTGGTTTTCGTTGCAGCAGAGAGCTGAGCTTCGAGTTGGACTTTCCTCAATGGAACCTCGACGTGGTTTGGATATGAAATCCGCCCGGTGAGAGGAGGTTGCCAAATCTAGCCTACCCTGATCCAGTGTCTCCGACTTCAGTGTTTAGTGGTCGTGGCCGCTACCCTTCTTGCTGGTGACCAGAACGTAGTTTTTGTCAAGGAGGACGAATCCTCCCCACTAGTAAGTTTCATCCCTGGGTTAAGCCGATTTAGGCATATTATCCCAGTTCGGGTGTACATAGGACGTGGCCAGCCTCTAGACCAGAGGTGCCGTGACATTGATAGCCATCACGTTTCATCCCTGGGTTAAGCCGGTTTAGGCATGTTGCCCTATTTCGGGTGTATATAGGACGCGGCCGGTCTCTAGAGCAGAAGTGCCGTGAAATGGGTAGCCCTCACCGGGAGACTACTGACCATACCGATTAACCTCATTTAAGCCTTTCCATCGCCTTTCCCACTGCGGCGCCGCGCGGCAACCCTAATCACATCTTTCTTGGAAGCCAGGAGGAGTTTTACCCCAAGTACGGCTGCCGAAGAATCTCGCCATCGCTGGTTCCGATTAAAAAAAAAATATTTTTGCCGTTTACGGGTTATTGTTCAACTGATCTGGCGACGTTCAACGTTCAACTGATCTTACGACGTTTAACGTTCGACTGATCTGGCGACGTTCAACGTTTAACTGATCTAACCGACGTTCAACGTTCAACTGATCTGAAGAGTTCAACGTTGGAATGATCTGGAAACGTTAAAAGTTCAACTGATCTAACGACGTTCAACGTATAACTGATCTAACGACGTTCAACGTATAACTGATCTAACGACGTTGAAGGTTGAACTGATCTGGCGACGTTGAACGTTTAACTGATCTGGCAACGTTGGACTGATCTGACGAGTTCAACGTTGGATTGACCTGACAACGTTTAACTGATCTAACGACGTTCAACGTTCAAATGATCTGGCGACGTTCAACGTTCACATGATCTGGCGAGTGTTGGCGATTAATAAGTCATAGAACAGCATAGTTAACTATGACGTAGGTTTCAACATTACGGCAGCAGAATATTGTATTGCCCTGGTCGGTTCCCGTTACTTCAGGTTTTTTGTTGTTTTGTTATATTTTCTTTACCTATTTCATCTGGGGCTTGTGTTCCTTATGTAATCCTAAACTGTCAAAGCTTATAACATTTTGTTTATTATATAACAGTAGGGCTTCTTTAAACTGGGGTTCCAGAGTCTGTTGTGTCTTATAGAACCCAGGAATTATGTGACGTGGTTTCCGTTATATTTTCGTCTTGGACCTTTTCTTATTTAGTATGTCTTCGTCGAAGTGTTAGCTTGTGTTATTTTGGAATAAACTTTGTGTCGGATGTGGAGTAGGTTATGGTGATTGGATTAAAGTTCTCGACTGAATGAAATAAACAGATTTCGGCAGACTTAAAAAAGGCTGATCTACATCAGACAGGCAGGTAGGCAGGCACGCAGACAGGCCAGACAGACAGAGAGACAGACAAGAAGACAGATAGACGGGCAGATAGACAGACAGACAAGGAGACAGACAGACAGACAGACAGACAGACAGACAGATAGACAGATAGATAGATAGATAGATAGATAGATAGAGATAGATAGATAGATAGATAGATAGATAGATAGATAGACAGATAGACAGATAGACAGATAGATAGATAGATAGATAGATAGATAGATAGATAGATAGATAGATAGATAGATAGATTCACATGTGTATTCAGATGTGGGATAGTGAGCGGGAAGGGACGGAGCGGGGCTGTTCTCCTGACTATTATTAGGAAATTATGAAATATAATAATAATAATTATTATTATTAAAATCAATATTGTTAGCCAAGAAACTGTCAGTTTTAATTCTATGCCGTGAAAGCACATAAGAATAATAAACAACAAGCTTTCTTGAAAATTGTTAGATGATGATGATGATGATGTTAAAACGAGTCTATTTCACTATCACTGTTGAAAAATAAAAGATCAGACATATTTGAATATATCTTATAATAGTATGAAAACTAAAGACCCACCTTTAAAACTGATGATAAGATCAAAATCTACAAGAGCAGTAGAATATTGATTGGTATCCATGTTTCCGAACACAAAAGTTTGTCAACTCTATCCTTCAGTTAACAAGTCAAAGATGGTCTCCCTTTACACGGTGTCTTGATATTGTATGTCGCTAACAGTTATGATATCATTATAAGACACGGGGGGAGGGAGGGGGGGGGGAAGAGAAACATTTCTTACCTGGGTCCTCCTCAGTTTTCCTCTTCTTTACGCAGCTCATTTTAGACAGCCTTAAATCTTCATTAACAGCGACCAGACATATTCTAGATAAGGGCTTTCTTGAGGTCTACACTCCACGTTGTGTTTTGGCTGTAGCAGTTTTACAACCAGGAGCCCACCGCCTGCAAGTGCCCCTGGGTGCCTTCGTGAGCGCTCTCAAGTTCACAACAGCTCATAAATTTCCAGTTATAGACAAAGGCATGGCAGGTCGCAGGCTCAAATGTTTATTTATTGCCTTGACACATTCTAGAAATACAGCCTTGGTCTTAATTAGGCTAATAATTCTCTGTTTTTTGTTTATTGTTTCTGGTAACTTGTAACTAATAATTATGTTGGCCTGTCTCAGGCTAGTTTGAAGGTTTCAGTTATATGCTATAAAATGGCTGAAATTTAAAATTAAATAAATATCATTTTAAATATTGGTGGCACATCTTATTCTTTTTTCTTTCCTTAAATTTCTTTCTTTCTTTCTTTCTTTCCTTCTTCTCCTTCTTCTTCCTCCTCCTCCTCCATCTCTTGTTTTATTGTTCTTCTTTCTCCTCCTCCTCTTCTTGTTGCTGTTCTTCTTCCTCCTCCTCTTGTTGTTGCTGTTCTTCTTCCTCCTCCTCTTGTTGTTGTTGTTCTTCATCCTCCTCTAGTTGTTGCTGTTGTTCTTCCTCCTCCTCTTGTTGTTGTTGTTGTTCCTCCTCTTCTTCTTGTTGCTGTTCTTCCTCCTCCTCTTGTTGTTGTAGTTCTTTCTCCTCCTCTTCTTGTTTTTGTTCTTCTTCCTCCTCTTCTTATTGTTGTTGTTCTTCCTCCTCCTCTTCTTGTTCTTCTTCTTCCTCTTGTTGTTGTTGTTCGTCTTCTTCCTTCTCCTTTTGTTGTTGTTTTTTCTCATCCTCTTGTTGTTGTTGTTGTTCTTCCTCCTCCTCCTCTTCTTGTTGTTGTTTTTGTTCTTGTTCTTCTTCCTGAAACTGCGACTTTCTTTTTCTGATGCTGTCGCTATGGAGGAAAATGAATTTCAGTCGGTAGCTTCAGCTCCATGTGTAGTTCTAAACTGTAGGGATTTTTCTAGCAGGCATTACTACTGAAGAAATAAACCAAAGGAATAGACAAGAAATTAGACTCTTTTGAAAACAAATGCCTAAAGGAAATACTCGGTATAAAGTGGAACAAATTCAAGAACAATGCAGAGATATGGTAGATGAGTAAACAATAACCTGTCTCATGGGTGATCAGGAAAAAGAGATAATCAGATGTTGGTCACGTGATGAGAAGAAACAGTCAGCTATCAAGTGGAATACAACAGGCCGAAGAAAAAAAGCGGTCGACCACGTGAACCTCTAAAGAGGACATTGTTAAGAGAGGTCAAATTAGTGGGCCATCATCATCAATCCCTTGATGAAGTTGAAAAGCTCGCCGAAAATAGGAGAACCTGGCCAACTACCATGCTATGTGATGTGATACTATGTGATGTTTAACGGTAGAGGAGGAATGTAAGAAGACTACTACTGCTTCTCCAGTTCTGATAGCACAGCATTGAAGTGTTTCGTTGCACATGCTGTCCATGTTTTCCTAGTTAACAAAATTGATGTTAGCCAGCGTCCAAGCTTGAACACAAGTCCAAGTACTCAGTTATACATTGTGACGGTTATTAAGGCCAGAGATTCAAAGCTGACTAAGAAGCTATCCTACATTCTCGCCAGTGCTCCCAGTAACAGGGTCAGCTTAGCTAACGGACTAAGGCTTGCCATGGCGGTGAAGCCTGTGGCAGAGACTCGTACTTTGAGTAAACTCCCGGTTTTCAAGAAAGTCGCCATGAAACACTCTCATTCTATCACGATGACTGTGTGCAAGAATCTTCACGACACAGTTATCAAAAACATTGTGTATACATCATACAACTTACAACATACAACTTATTTATGCAACAAGAGATTCTTTGATGCAGAATGGAAATATAAATCGAAACGACAAAATTGAAGTTGTGTGGAGGACATAACAGTTGTAGAGATTACCACGGTCGGGCACACAGTTAGTTAGGAGTGCTCTCTCAGAAGATCACCACAAGCAACATGTTTGCTATAACGCAACGTTTTTTCACATCCCCATGACAAGGTTCTTCCAACTTTCTGGAAGCACATTTAAAAGGAATACCGGAGCGGTCCGGCAAGTTGCATCTGTGGCCTCTGAAGGATCACGAGGCCTGATCGGAGACCGAGATTAAGTATTCACTGGCAAATGTACTTGGGATGAAATGTGCTGAGCGCGAGTACGAGACCTCTCACTTGAAAAGTGGAACAATCAGTCAGTCAGTTATTTGCATGTCCCTTGCGGAACTTTGCCTCCCTAACAACACTCCTGTAGGCCTCTTGATTGTAAGCAAGATGGCCTGCTGCTGATGCATCCGTTTGCAGATTATCAATGATGTCTTGCAGCCATCTTCGCCTTGGTCTTCCTCTCTTTCTTTCCCCCATTATGTACCCTTCCAAGGCGGTCTTCTCTAAATTATCATGATGTTTAATGTGTCCAAAAAATTTAAGGTTTCTCTTTTTAATGAATCCTCTTTACTAGCCAGACTTCTTCAATATTAAGTTCTTGTATGGATATATTTCTTCTTTTTTGTGTCCATGATATTTGAAGAACTCTTCTGCAGCATTTACATTCAAAGGCATTTATGTGTTTCTCAGCTGTTTTGTTAAGTGTCCAGGTCTCACAGGCATATGTTGCGATAGAAAGACGCATGCCCTTAAAAATCTTATTTTTGTGGTTCTGTTTGCTCCTCTCCACAGATTCTTTAGTTGTTTTACTTTCTGAAGAGCGATAGATGTCCTCGTTTTCATTTCCCTCATTGTATCTCCATTATTAGTTAGTAGTGATCCAAGATATTCAAAACTCTCCACTTCTTCCAAATTTTCCTCATTGATACATATTTCAGCTGTCTTATTTGATTTTGTCATCAATTTAATTTTCTTCGCATTAAGATAGAGGTTTTGCTCTTCGCTGTTCTTACGGACTGGCATCAATTCCTTTATGTGTTGTGGACAGTAATACTGTGTCATCAGCATATCTAATCTCTGCTATTTCATAACCTCCAATTGTTATGGCACCATAACACTTTGTTTACATCTTCTCTAACAGTCCTAATTATATTTTCAGTATACAAGTTAAATAAGTAAGGCGACAGTATGCACACCCGACGGACCCATTGTTTTATGTCAAACCAAGTTGTTGTTTCACCATTTATTCTTACTGTTGCTTGTTGGTCTAGATACAGCAGTGATGTTAATTGTATCAAATGTGTTGGAAATCCCATTTTTCCATTATTTCCCAAAGTTTCTGGTGTTGTACACAGTCAAATGCCTTTGAGTAGTCTATAAAAGATAAATATAGATTCACATTAAATTCGCTGCATTTCTCTATTCAGTCAGTCATTTGCATGTCCCTTGCGGAACTTTGTCTCCCTAACAGCTCTCCTGTAGGCCTCTCTGTTGTAAGCAAGATGCCCTGCTGCTGATCCATTTGCAGATCATCAACGATGTCTTGCAGCTATCTTCACCTTAGTCTTTCTCTCTTTCTTTTTTCCCATTACGTACCCATCCAAGACGATCTTCTCTAAATTCTTGTGACGGTTAATGTGTCAGCAATATTTAAGTTTTGTCTGTTTAATCCTCTTTACTAGTCAGACTCTATTATTGATCCTACATTGAATATATGATCTTTTGTTCCTCTTCGTTGTCTAAAACCAGCTTGGACCATATTGACTTCTTCTATTTCCTTTTCTACCCATTACGATTTTAAATAGAATTTTAAGGGCATGACTAATTAGGGTAACGGTTCTGTAGTTTGTGCATAATTTCAAGCTACCCTTTTTTTTGGCAGTGGTATGAATATAGTTCTTTTCCATTCTGTTGGCCAAATACCTGAATGTCATATCTTTTTACATAGTGAATGATAGATTGTTGAACATTCCTTTCCTTCTGTTTTAATAAGTTCAGCTGTTATCTCATCACATCCTGGTGTTGTGAAACAATAGCCAACTGAATTGGTATTTCCCAGTACACCGCCACTTTGTTCTTGTCAATGTTTGACTTATATGAAACGACCTGCACGATACTTAGTTATACATGACATCAGTGTGCTGCTTGTAGGAGAAACCGAAAAATGTGTACACCTTACATCTTATATCCTTCTCGTGCCTTTAAACGTCATATAGGGCTCGCATGGAAGTTCGCCAAATTTTCCTGTTTTCGACGAGCTTTTCAACCTCATCAAGGGATTTTATGCCTACTAATTTGGCCTATCTTAACAATGTCCTCTTTAGAGTTTCACATGGTCGACATCTTTTTCTTCAGCCTGTTGTGTTCCACTTGATAGCTTGTTTGGGGATTCTCTGACTGTTTCTTCCCAGCACGTGACCGATAAATCTCCATATCATTTTTCTGATCACACATGAGACAGGGTGTTTGCTCATCTGTCTTATCTCTGCGTTGTTCTTGAATTCGTTCCATTTTATACCGAGCGTTTTCCTTAGACATTCGTTTTCATAAGAGTCTAATTTGTTATCTATTTCTTTTGTTGTTTTCCAGCTTTCGCATGCATATATGAGGGTGGATGTTACATTTGTATTAAATAATCTTAACTTGGTTTTTGTGTTTATAACTTTTGAATGCCATATGTTCTCAAGATTCTTGAAGGTCAATACCGGTTTTGTAATTCTAATTCAAACTTCCTTTCTGGTGTCACCATCCTGGACTATGTAGCTGCCAAGGTAAGCAAATTGGTTTACTTCTTTAACAGCTGTTCCTTCTACAAACTTGTACGTATTGCTTGATTAATCGTAAGTTTCATTATTTTTGTTGTTTTTTCCCTT
Organism: Achatina immaculata; assembly: GCA_009760885.1. NCBI lineage: Eukaryota > Metazoa > Mollusca > Gastropoda > Stylommatophora > Achatinidae > Lissachatina > Lissachatina immaculata. Next base: position 63,140,212 of record CM019720.1, on the reverse strand, counting down.
GTTAATTTCAAGTGCTATTTTCTTAGCCAGAGACTCACGACACTAATGCCATGTCTTATGTGTCAGAAACATGGTGAAGACAGAACCACTTTTTTTTACATTGGTATGTTAATCACATCGGTTGGTTTTCAGTTCCAGTTAAACTTAACAACCATTGACCACCAAGACTTAGTTACGAGACAAAAAATACCTTCAGCGATATTGTTTTTGTGCAGTTTAGAGATACAGATAATAAACAAGAACAGATTATACAAGTTACGGAGATGCCGTATGGAGAAAGAACCAAAATACACTTTTGAGAAAAAAAAGGATGTTTCATACAATGTAGCACGCTATCTCTGCGAGACAAATGCTTAAGGAAAATACTCAGCATCACGTGGAACGAATTCAAGAACAATGCAGAGATAAGACAGATGACTGAACAACAACCAGTCTCATGGGTGATCAGGAAAAGGAGATGGACATATGTTGGTCACTTGATGAGAAGAAATGATCAGAGGATCCCAAAACAAGCTATCAAGTGGAACACAACAGGCCAAAGAAAAAGAGGCAGACTGCGTGAAACTCTGAAGAGGACGTTGTTAAGAGAGGCCAAATTAACAGGCATAAAATCCTTTGATGAGGTTGAAAGACTCGCCGAAGACAGGAAAAAATTGGTGAACTACTTTGCGAGCCCTGTGTGACGTTTAACGGCACGGGAAGGATATAAGATAGATATAAGAAGCACGCTATCGCAGACGAATTAACTTGTATGATAAATATACTGAGCTCAATTAATCAGCTTCACAAATAAATTAATCTATTACAAACTATCTAACCTATATCACAAACAATTTAACCTATATCACAAACAATTTAACCCATGTTATAAATAATTTGACGTTTGTCTCAGTTAACATGTTTCACAATAAATTAATCTGTCCAAAAAAAGAACCTATGATGTGTTAAAGCTTTATAACTGGCATTCCAGTTCTGTGTCAAACTTTCCTTGAAAACAGTGTACCATATCAAGTACAAATACAAATTCTAATAATGTATGATTATAATGATTAACTAAAGTTTGTTATGATTTCACGTATTAAATCTGGTTCATGAATGTGTTACGAAAAAATGGACTATATGGTAGTTTAAGCATGAATTTAAGCGGGAAAAGACGATCAATGAATTTCTGAAAATAACATGAGAAAACAGGAGTTATAGAACTGTATCATATCTGGGAAAAGTAAAGAAGGACAATTCCTGCACTAGATGTGAACGCTGACAGAATAAAAGAAAAAGCTAACAGACATCATTGACAATAATGGAGAAATGCAATTTGTATGGCTCGTTATGATAATGTCTATGGCTTGGTTTTAAATCTGTATGGCTATCAGGACGGCATATGAGAACACTGTTTATGATTTAAGGTATTAAACATGTTCGGCTATCAGCACGGTACGTGATAATAATGTTTATATTTAAGGTGTTTTCCCACTGTGGTCAAATAAGTCGAATAAGTGGTTCCAGCTTTTAACAATAGACATTAATCGATGTTTACAACTTAAACAGTAACTTTACGTCAGAAGGTTTTTAAAAAGTCGATCGATTTAAAGATCGGATCACATTTACACAAATATTCAAGCATGATTAACATCTGGAATTATCAAATCATGTGGAAAATGCAAGTACGGCACAACGCTCTTTTTTTTCATACACAAAGAAATGATTAAATTTCAATCGTAATCGATGTAACATAAGCAGAGACAAACTATAAAGGGTCACTTTTTTATCCATACACCGCATATTATCAGGTTATTATCATAACTCCTGAAATAAACGCTCGAGAATAAATTCACACAAGCACCAAGTGAACATCTTTAGACCAATCTTTCAGTTCACTGATGAAATTCACCGTTCACTTCGTCCTTACACACGCTTCCTGAGTTCTGTAGCTGTTTTCAGTCCCAGTAAGTTTTGGTAAGTTACAATTCTCGAAATGTTGCAAGTGGATTAGTTGAAAAATCACACGAGGTGGGGTGATTAAAAACAGGTATTCAAATAACATATTACACCGGGATATCCAAGGAACAAAAGATGCGGCGGTACGTTGGCAGTCCCGCATGCTCGCGCACGTATCTACGTCACCGTCATAAAAAAAGACTTTTATATTCGCTTTCACTCCTGAACTTTCTGGGTCTCCCACAAGACTGTTTGGACAGGTAGATTGACGTAATGACTTGTCGAGAAAAGGTTCCTACGAATAAGAGTCAGAAGGAGAAGTTAATGGTTAATGTAGCGCAACTGTACCTGAACAAAAGTGTCTTTTTTGTTTCCTTCTGTGTGTTGGACTGGGGACCCATTTTATCCTGGTTGTTAAATTACGAAAAAGTAAATCATATCCTTTTTTTTTTCATGCGTTATATTGAACTACTCTGATATAATCCAGTCATATTATGCCGTGATCCTTATTTCTAATGCACGTGTTTGAATCGTCTTTTGAAGAAGCATGTGTACGTAACTCTGGGTTTCCTGATTTATTGGGGCATTCGTTAAGCCGGTGTTGTGCCTTGATGCCCACGATGATTCTGATTTGTTCATTATCTGGAAGCCGTGTTTTATGAGTGTTTCTGGATTAGTTAATCACTGACTCCAGCCATCAACTTCACGTTTATGGATTAGTTAATCACTGCCTCCAGCCATCAGCTTCACGTTTCTGGATTAGTTAATCACTGACTCCAGCCATCAGCTTCACGTTTATGGATTAGTTAATCACTGCCTCCAGCCATCAACTTCACGTTTCTGGATTAGTTAATCACTGTCTCCAGCCTTTCTTCACTTCCAGGCTCCTTCAAACCCAAGGTTAGCAACACGCTGGTACAGAAGTCAAGCAAGTCCTGCTAACACTTGACATGAGGATTTGTTGATGAAACGGATGAACATGAAGATGGTGATGACGATAATCTGACCGCCGGCAGGTTTGTCCCGCCACATGGTGACTCCATTCACACTTGCAAAACTCCAGAACAGATATAAAAGTCCATTTTCTCAACAGAGACGTCATGAAAACCATCCACTCAGGTACACGTCCAAACCAAGACCCGCTCAGTCAGTTTTTCCCCCACTATCCCCAGTCACGAGTTTAAGAAACCACGTGACCTTCGGGAAAAATCTCTACCCTTACCCTGACGTTCAAAAAACAAAAACAAAAAAGACTCTTAAGGAGAGAAATGCCCTTTCTGTGAAGAAGAAAAAACCCATTATCTCCCATACTGCTACACTTTCATATAATGAAATTTTGTTATTAATTTAGTATTTTATGTATAATCTTTGTTGTTCTCTCTTTGCCTGCCTGATGTTTGCATGCTTGTCTGTCTGTTATCTGTCTGTCTGTCTGTCTGTCTATCTGTTTTAGTTTTTCGTCAATTTTCTTTTCTTCTGTACCGTAACTTCCACATGAAGTGTGGTGTATCTTAAAAGTGTTTCACATTTTGTTCTTCCTGCAAACGGTACCGCAGCACATACACGAATACTTGTATGTCAAAAGTTTTTCTATTCTTTGATGGATGTTATTTTACACCCACGATTTGGCATTCCAGTTCCGTTTGAAAGACTCTTATAGACAAAGCGGTTCAGACATACGAATAGTATTAGTTTCTTGTTAAAACTATTTTTAATATAAATATTGCATAGCAACCAGAACACAAGAAAAACAACGAAATGGATACACAAAATAGAGTAGTCAAAGTAATATATACATGTATATTAGTAGTCAAAGTAATATTTACATATATAATTACTAGCTAACGTAATATATACATATTACTCTATAAGATGCCTTCCAGTTACAACAGTTGGTAGAAAATGGTTCATGATGCAGCCAGAGTTAGCTGAACACAAGTACAGTCATACAGTCATAATAGAGTAGACCACAGCTAGAACAACTATCATGCCCTTAGTTTTAATTAGACCTTCAAGTCACAGGGGCACTTTTTGTACTTTATTCCAGATAATTCAGTTGCTTTATCAGGTCCACTGGATTTCATTTTTGCCTATGAACATTTTGTTGTTGTTGTTGTTGTTATTGTTGTTGTTGTTGTTGTTATTGTTGTTGTTGTTGTTTGTTTCACTGCCTCTGTTTTCAGTGAGAAGGGGGGGGGGGGGAACTGATCTGGTATTTAAGACGTGGAAAAAAAAACCGACTGAAGAGACAGGTAAATAACCTGGTTAATTCTAGGAACCGCACATGAAAAAATTATCACCGCCAAGGCGTGTTCCTACATCAATTAATTAATGAATTAATCTGATACAGCACATGAATTATGTTTTCAGGAGTCACTTCTGCATAAATAACAGCACCGAAGAAACAGGGTGCCGGGTAGGGAGTCTTGGTTGTTCAGTGTTTATGGAGTCCGATTACAGGTGAGACGAGGGACGTTTCCAGTTGTTTTTAAACTTTAGTGACATCATTACCTTCCCTTCACATAATGGCCGGTATGATCGCGTGTCACATCTCTGAAAACGATAAATATTCTTCCATACCGCAAGGTACACCAAAGTAAATGTGTACACGACTGCAGTAGCGTTAAGGGGAAAAAAATACTTTCCTAAAAATCTGTGAAGCAAAACAAATGAAACCGGAAAAGAGATTTGTGTCATGGAAGGGCAAATGCAGCACAGATGAATCAACCAACACGCCCATTAACCGCGTGTAACAGCCAGGCGTATCTACAGCTCTTAAGCTGAAAGAAATATATTGTATTAATAATCAGTTTTTTTTTCCAAACATAAGTTGAGAAGTAAGGTGCACACTTTCACTCTGACACGAATCAGTGATTACAGGTGTGACATTTCTCTTGTCGTATCTCTAAGGTAATCTTTCAGCACGACTTTGAACGATTCTTTTCTCGCACCATACGCTAGAACGCTTCTTTTATTTTGCAGCATACGCACATATGTACATTCTTGTGTTTGCTCGGATCAACTGATGTATAACTGTATTTCTCCAGGGTGATAAATGTTATAGTGACGATATATGACCATGATAATTGTGATAGTGACGATATATGACCATGATAGGAGATAATAATGACGTTTCTTATGTCACGGAAAAACTCCGGAAGATGAGATGATGTCATCCAGGTAAGCTGCTTCTCAGTACACTCCATTACCAAGTCGATTCCTGCTTCATTTGTCTGCTGTTATGACAATCTACTTCAAGGGGGTAGGGAAGTACCTTGAGGAAGAAAAGTAGGGCGGGCATTATCTGTTTCCATCATGCTGCGACAACATAATGTGACTGAACGATATCAAAGTAATTCATATACTGCATGCCAGTGGACGATATCAGAGTTGTTCAAATACTGCATGCCAGTGGACGATATCAGACTAGTTCAAATACTGCATGCTACTGAACGAAATCAGACTAGTTCAAATACTACATACTACTGGACGATATCAGAGTAGTGCAAAGTATCAGAGTCGGTGTTCCACTAAATTGCAAGTTTTAAGGGAGGGGCACGCCCTTGCTAAACATGGAAGAATGGCTATCTCGTTATTGAGGATCTTGATCTTATTGTGAAACTATTTAAAACGAAAGTATTAACAGTTTTATCAGTTAACGAGCATAAAGTTTTAGTGTTTCGGTTTTACACCTCAATCATATAAAACACAGAACAAAGAAACAGGAAAAGAAGATAAAATATAAATTTTAGATGAATGATATGCTACAGAAATGTAAATGCTACAGAAGAGTTATTTAAACAGCCTGAAAACAACAACAAAAAAGAACAAATATATCCATACTACAAGAACTTAATATTGAAGAAGGCTGGCTAGCAAAGAGGGTTAAATAGAGAAAATGTAACTATTTTGAACACATTAAACGTCAAGATAATCTAGAGAAGACCGTCTTGGAAGGGTACATAATGGGAAAAAGAAAGAGAAGAAGACCAAGGCGAAGATGGCTGGAAGACATCGTTGATAATCTGCAAATGGATGCATCAGCAGCAGGCCATCTTGCTTACAAAATAGAGGCATACAGGAGAGCTGTTAGGGAGGCAAAGTTCCGCAAGGGACATGCAAATGATTGAATGACTGACTGATATCCAAGGGATAGGAAGGGAACAAAATATTCTTTCCTTGTCTCTTGGTCTGTATGCTTTGTGTTATTAAAGTGTGAACCGAAAACGTTAAAACTCTGTGTTCGTTAACTAATAAAGCTGTTTCTACTTTTGTTTTTAAATAGCTTTAACATTTTGTTATCACAGAGTTAATGCACTGGCTTTGTTGTGTATTTATTTATTTAGTCGTATAACCTCGCCCCCACACACTCTCCCCCCCCCAAAAAAAAAGAATTTGTTGATCATTTAAAGTAAGAGAACAGAGTTTTGTAGGATTAGAGCTCGAAAACATCTTAGACAAAGCATTTTAGTGAGACGTGAGAGAAAGAAAAATCACAACAGAATTACCTGGGATTGGAACCACGGAATCTGGTAGGACGAGCAGCTAGCTACGAGAGAACAGCGAGGTAATGAACTGCGCTATCTTGCACCTGTTGATCATTTGTCCTTTGAGAACTATCCACAGAGAAAGATATAATATTCATATCTATGTGACCTTTAACAAGCGACACACTGACGGCTTGTTTCAACGAATGATCGAACGTTAACTTAAGCCTTTTTTTTCTGATGAACATTTTTTTAATATTTAGGGAAGGATGGATGAAATACGAGCTGCTAGTCAACTAAACGTCTCCATTAAAATGAGAGTGTATTTTTGTGAACAGTCTCACTGAAATAGAAACTCTAAAACAACCATCTCCGTTCATCAGCGGAATACAAAAACGGCGCCTGTTTTGGGGTACATGAACAGATCTGTTGTATGATAATACATGCATCGACGTCTTTAGTAGTTAGTCGTCATCATCATCTTGTGCCGTGGCATGTTTAGTGATGTCGGCCCTGCCTTTGATTATCTGCTCAGAGATGATGTCCAGTCATTCCGTTACGATTTTAATCCGACGATGTGCCTTTGATCTGTTAATCATGAGGCCTTTATTACAGAAACTTGTTGATTACTGGTAATGAGTGTTACTTCTATTTATAGAAAATTGATTACTGATGGTTTTGAATGCAACTTCTATTACAGAAACTTGATGATTACTGGTGCTGAATGTTACTTCTATTACAGAAACTTTATGATTACTGGTATTGAATGTTACTTCTATTACATAAACTTGATGATTACTGATCCTGGATGTCGGTTCTATTACATGAACTTGATGATCACTGGTCCTGAATGTCACTTATGTTACAAAAAATTGATGATTACTGGTCCTGAATGTCACTTATGTTACAGAAAATTGATGATTACTGGTCCTGAATGTCACTTATGTTACAGAAAATTGATGATTACTGGTACTGAATGCCACTTATACTGGAGACTGAAACACCTTTCACAAAGGGAGCCATGTGACATTCTAGGAGCAGCGTTGAAATTCTGGAAAGGGGGAGGGGTGGGGGGGGGGGAGGATCAGGACTTACAAATGTAGACAATGCTTCCTATAGTAGCGCAGTAAGAAGAAAGGTGAGGGGCACGTGTGACGGAATACGGACAGTGGGGCCTCACCATACGACAAGCTTGGAAATCAGAGTCCATAATAAAAATTTTTTTAAAACTTGAGATTCACCGAATCTTTGAAACCTGGTTGACTGACTTTCAAGTGCTAGTTATAAGAAGTGCGACAGTTAGTTTTGGAGACCTTAACATTTTTGGTCAAAGTCTAGCCAGGTCTGAGCCGTGGATGTAAAATTGGTGAGTCTGGACATGTCTGACTGGGGTAGTCAAGTCAGCAGGTTGTGAGTATTTTTTAGTTGCAGTGGAAGTGGGTGAGAGAGAGAGAGAGAATGAATGAATGTATGAATGAATGAATGATATTTATTTTTAAAGGGTAAAAAATTGGGCACGCTGGCCCGTCTTACATTATGCCCTGAGTGAGTGAGAGAGAGAGAGAGAGAGAGAGAGTGTGTGTGTGTGTGTGTGTGAATGAATAAATGTATGAATGAATGAATGATATTTATTTTTAAAGGGTAAAAAATTGGGCACGCTGGCCCGTCTTACATTATGCCCTGAGAGAGAGAGAGAGAGAGAGAGAGAGAGAGAGAGAGAGAGAGGTTCAAGCCCTGATTGTGAAGAATATGAGACAATGATTGCTCGTCAAGAAATGTAGATGATAAAGAAGAGAACGGTAGTATTATGTTTTCAATGCAAATATTCATAATTCATCTCCAGACATGATAAGCAAGTTAACCAATAGTTTCGAGTATGGAGCAAAACCTCTCTACATCAGATTGTTATTAATAATATTATATTTTATGTTATTATTAATATGATGTTTCATATTGACTGTAAAGAATGCTGGTTGATTTTATATATATATATATATATATATATATATATATATATATATATATATATATATATATATACTCGTATTTTAGAACATTTGAAGGAAATTATGATATTCTTCTCAAACCAGTAATGAAATCATTTGATAAGTCACTTTAAATCAGACGACGCAAAATAAAGACAAATAAAATCTTATTTATAAGAAGTAAAGTCAGCATATCGATGAAGTGAAATGACCATATACAAAGTCATGACTCACTATACTTGACTGTCTCTATGATGGTCTTACAGTAGAAAGTCACGACTCACTATACTTGATTGTATCTATGACAGTCTTACAGTAGAAAGTCATGACTCACAATACATGACTTTATGACAGTCTTACAGCAGAAAGCATGACTCACTATACTTGACTATGACGGTCTTACAGTAGAAAGTCATGACTCACTATACTTGACTATATCTATGACGGTCTTACAGTAGAAAGTCATGACTCACTATACTTGACTGTATCTATGGCGGTCTTACAGTAGAGAGCACAGTTTACGTATAAATCTCGGGAATGGAATCTGGCCATTTAGACGTTACAAGATAGATCTTGTGCCACTGTCTTTTCATCCAGATTATATATATAGTGTAATATTTCGTTGTTAGTAATAAAATGGTTGTTAGTTATAATAAGCGAGAGTGAAGTATGGTTTGAAAATCAGTATCTGTGTGCTAGCATATAGTTTAGTATTAAGCACGCAGTGCTATATAGTTCAATATTAGTTTAATATTAAGCACGCATTGTAATGGCCTAGCTGGGAAGCAAAGCAATGCCCGGAACATAAACGACCAGGCAGGTGTGATGAACAGAAAAGCATACCTGTAATGTGGTCAGATTTAGACTGGAGACTGGAATCCTCGCCCTGGTCAGTGGCGGCCATCTCAGTTTCTGATTTGGCAGAAGTCCACTGACCTGCAGTGTGACCTAAAAAGCGTGTCAAATGTCATCTATAAAAACTGAAGACTTTTCTTCCCGCTATGTCGTAATCTTGGAAGGGTACATATGGGAAAAAGAAAGAGAGGAAGACCAAGGCGAAGATGGCTGCAAGACATCGTTGATGATCTGCAAATGGGTATCAGCAAACGTGCATCAGCAGCAGGCCATCTTGCTCACAACCGAGAGGCCTACAGGAGTGCTGTTAGGGATGCAAAGTTCCGCAGTGGACATGCAAATGAATGAATGAATGAATGAATGTCATAATCATGGTACACAATTTCTGTTGACGTCAGATGAACCAGAAGAGACTGGCAGGGAAAGATGATTGGGGGGAAAGTATTTCTTATTTTCTAAATAATGTTGAGAAAGGTGTCTGCTTTATTTATGCAAAAGACTTCTTTCCTGAAATCCGGTGTAAAATGCCGATAACATGCAAAAGAGTGGAAGTTACCTTCTTTAGAATCATTCTCCTCCGAACTCTCTCTCTCTCTCTCTCTCTCTGAACCTTAAGTGCCCAGGGCACATGGGACTTCCGCAAGGGTTTTCCACAAATGCCTGTCCTTCGCCTTTTTTCCTGCTCTTGCCCAGGTGAGCCCTCTATTGCTCAACATCCTTTCTGTTGTTCTTCTCCATGTCTCTTTTGGTCTACCCTTACTTCTGTTCCCCTGTGGTGTCCATCTTAGTGCTATTTTTGGTAGTGAGTTGTCGGTCATTCGGAGCACATGTCCCAACCATCGCCAGTGTCTTTCCTCAATAATTGCTGTCAGTGGCTTCATCTGCATTTCTGCCAATAAGATGTTATTTCTTATGGTGTTTGGCCAGAATATTTTCCTAATTCTTCGTAAACATTTAGTCCCCCCGAACTAAAGAACATTAATAATAATCAAAAGCAGTAATTTCTTTCAGCTTGGCTGATAATTTTTGGCACATACTTGTAAATATTCACATATGTATTTATTAGAATACTGCATAGGGGAGAAACAAGAACAAAATAGGACAGACAGAAACAGAACATTCCAGATTATAAAGCGAAAGTAAAAAAGGTAAAGGTAATCCTACAGCAAATGCCTTAGGGGATGAAGCGTTAGAGACCTCATTATGCTGGGTCATCAATGTATGACGTAGGGTGGCCAGTTCCTTTCCTCGCTGCCTGTGCTTCCCAGATTTTCTCTGGTGCCCATTTTACGAGGCTGGGTCGACTACGGGGCCGTATTGGTCGGGAAAAAGTCCTGCTCAGTTGGGGATTCGAACCCTCGACCATTCGGTTGCTAGACGAGTGCTCTAACCACTACGCTAGCCGGATCCCTAAAACGAAAGTGTTGACTTTAAAAGGAACAAAATATCAACATACAGACAAATATAGAACAATGAGGGATACTGAGATTCCTGCTGCAGATAAGGAAGATGATAGCAGTCATGGAGATGATACGACGAGATAGCAAGTTAAACTCAGCTGAGCTATGACCTTAGTTTGCCAACAGGGATTTTCAACATTATAACTTGGGATAACACATTACTGACCCACCTTATATTTTATTATAGTAAATATTAAGAATATAATATAATATCATCATTTGTCTAGGCTAAGTCAAAGATGTTAGAATATCTTTCCTGGAAAGAAGATCTCTGTACACTGCAGGAACTCCGAGGCGCTGGGAAATTTAATTCAGTGTTACCGAAATTAGAGTAGCAAGGGAGTCTGAGTTAGGGCTGCGAGAAGATATAACAATTTAGGATTATTATGAAGTGGCATTTACAGATAACTTTTAGTGATTATTTAGTTTCTTCTTCTTCCTCTTCGTTCGAGGTTGTTGGTCACATCAGATCCTGATCCTGATCCCAGTCGATCTGGCAAAGCCCGCAGTCCTCTCCAGATCCTTATAGGAGTCCCAAAGCTTTTGTCCCGAGTTTGTGATTATTAGCAAAATCTGCGTCGTGTTAAAGGCACCGAAATTGTTAATTTTAGTTGAATTTCAATATTTTTAACATCCTTTTTATGGGTCTTGCAGGTCACCTAACATTTCTGGTTTAGGGTCTTGCGGGTCACCTAACATTTCTGGTTTAGGGTCTTGCGGGTCACCTAACATTTCTAGTTTAGGGTCTTGCGGGTCACCTAACATTTCTAGTTTAGGGTCTTGCGGATCACCTAACATTTCTAGTTTAGGGTCGCATTACACCTACCATTATTTATCGATGTTTGCTTTATAGTATCATTGCCAATTTAAGGGTGCGCTAAAAATAATATGGGAACTACTGGTTTCCACCATGAAAGGAAAGGAAGAATTCTGTTCTACGAGTCTGGTTGACTTTGCTATTATAAGAAAAAAAGACTCAAAATGATTATTTCATTTACCAGAGCACCTAAGTTTATGATTATAAACCTTATATAAGCCTTATATTGCTGAAAATGGCTGTTCTTGCGAGCAAGAAAACGCACGAAAACGTCTGATAACGCGCTTCAAGAGAATACCAAATATAAAATAATGATGACAGTTATAGATACCAGGAATGATAAAATGATGATGACAGTTATAGATACCAGGTATGATAAAATGGTGATGACAGTTACAGATACCAGGCATGATAAAATGATGATGACAGTTATAGATACCAGGCATGATAAAGTGGTGATTACAGTTATAGATACCAGGAATGATAAAATGGTGATGACAGTTATAGATACTAGGCATGATAAAATGATGACAGTTACAGATACCAGGCATGATAAAATGATGATGATAGTTATAGATACCAGGCATGATAAAATAATGATGACAGTTATAGATACCAGGCATGATAAAATGGTGATGACAGTTACAGATATCAGGAATGATAAAATAATGATGACAGTTATAGATACCAGGCATGATAAAATGATGATGACAGTTATAGATTCCAGGAATGATAACATAATGATGACAGTTACAGATACCAGGAATGATAAAATGATGATGACAGTTATAGATACCAGGCATGATAAAATGATGATGACAGTTATAGATACCAGGCATGATAAAATAATGATGACAGTTACAGATACCAGGTATGATAAAATGGTGATGACAGTTACAGATATCAGGAATGATAAAATAATGATGACAGTTATAGATGCCAGGAATGATAAAATGATGATGTCAGTTATAGGTAACAGGAATGATAAAATGATGATGACAGTTATAGATACCAGGAATGATAAAATGATGATGACAGTTATAGATACCAGGCATGATAAAGTGATGATGACAGTTGTAGATACCAGGCATGATAAAATGATGATGACAGTTATAGATACCAGGAATAATAAAATGATGATGACAGTTATAGATACCAGGCATGATAAAATAATGATGACAGTTACAGATACCAGGCATGATAAAATGATGATGACAGTTATAGATAGCAGGAATGATAAAATAATGATGACAGTTACAGATACCAGGCATGATAAAATGATGATGATAAAGTTACAGATACCAGGCACGATAAAATGATGATGATAAAGTTACAGATACCAGGCACGATAAAATGATGATGATAAAGTTACAGATACCAGGCACGATAAAATGATGATGATAAAGTTACAGATACCAGGCACGATAAAGAGTACACGGTTCTGAGTCCGGTTCTTTCCAGATCGTGATTCCTGAAGATAGTACCTGGACATTGTGACTAAACGTTTTACGTGGAACGTGATCTATGATATATTTTATTTACACTGGGACTAAACTTCTTTCATGGAACGTGATCTATGATATATTTTATTTACACTGGGACTAAACTTCTTTCATGGAACGTGATCTATGATATATTTTATTTACACTGGGACTAAACTTCTTTCATGGAACGTGATCTATGATATATTTTATTTACACTGGGACTAAACTTCTTTCATGGAACGTGATCTATGATACATGTTATTTTTTCCTCTATAGCTTAGTAACATATTATTAAAATAAAAATTAATAAAAAGATCAATAATATGTCCTAGAAACAATATTCTGTATGTTGAAGAAAGCAGTAAGTCCTTTTTTTCAACCATTTTATGCAACACGGAATACATTTTAGTTTTGATGTAAAAGAGAAACTGGTCTGGGACAGGTAGAAACTTCATGTTAATAATTGAAGCATTCACATATGCCATCTTGGATATCCTTCAAGAAATGTGGCAGTCGCTGTATTTATTACCAGGCATCTTGGTCTGGACTTCTGTTAGCGATGTCTTCAGCACTCTCAATCCTACAACAGATGCTACGTTGTCTCATGTCACGGGTATACTCGTCGCCAGTATCTATCTTTTGTATGTTATACATGTGATATGTCAGTCTTCTGTATCTATCTTTTGTCTGTTATACATGTGATATGCCAGTCTTCTGTACCTATCTTTTGTCTGTTATACATGTGATATGTCAGTCTTCTGTACCTATCTTTTGTCTGTTATACATGTGATATGTCAGTCTTCTGTATCTATCTTTTGTCTGTTATACATGTGATATGTCAGTCTTCTGTATCTATCTTTTGTCTGTTATACATGTGATATGTCAGTCTTCTGTACCTATCTTTTGTCTGTTATACATGTGATATGCCAGTCTTCTGTACCTATCTTTTGTCTGTTATACATGTGATATGCCAGTCTTCTGTACCTATCTTTTGTCTGTTATACATGTGATATGTCAGTCTTCTGTATCTATCTTTTGTCTGTTATACATGTGATATGCCAGTCTTCTGTATCTATCTTTTGTCTGTTATACATGTGATATGTCAGTCTTCTGTATCTATCTTTTGTCTGTTATACATGTGATATGCCAGTCTTCTGTATCTATCTTTTGTCTGTTATACATGTGATATGCCAGTCTTCTGTATCTATCTTTTGTCTGTTATACATGTGATATGCCAGTCTTCTGTACCTATCTTTTGTCTGTTATACATGTGATATGTCAGTCTTCTGTACCTATCTTTTGTCTGTTATACATGTGATATGCCAGTCTTCTGTACCTATCTTTTGTCTGTTATACATGTGATATGCCAGTCTTCTGTATCTATCTTTTGTCTGTTATACATGTGATATGCCATTCTTCTGTATCTATCTTTTGTCTGTTATACATGTGATATGCCAGTCTTCTGTATCTATCTTTTGTCTGTTATACATGTGATATGTCAGTCTTCTGTATCTATCTTTTGTCTGTTATACATATCACTTTGCACATGTGATATCTCAGTCTGTTACACCTACCTTCAATCTGTTGCACATGTGATATCTCAGTCTGTTACACTTATCTTCAGCCTGTTGCACATGTGATATCTCAGTCTGTTGAACATATCTTCAGTCTGCTGCACATGTGGTATCTCAGTCTGTTGAACATATCTTCAGTCTGCTGCACATGTGATATCTCAGTCTGTTGAACATATCTTCAGCCTGTTGCACATGTGATATCTCAATCTGTTCCACTTATCTTCAGCCTGTTGCACATGTGATATCTCAGTATTTTAACCCATCTTCAGACTGTTGTACATGCTATGTCCCAGTCTGTCGCACCTGTCTTCAGTCTGTTGCACTTGTCTTCAGTCTGCTGCACCTGTTATACGTACGTAAAGTCTGTTGTATCCACTTGTAACAGGAATTTGAAGATTCGACCTGTTCCCCTTTGGTGAGCTCATAACGATTTCACTGAATGAGCCCGAAAATATGACAAAGAAGGTTGTTAAGATGACAAACTAGAGAAGGATGTGAAGTTTGTCATCGGTCACAAACAAGAGTAGAGAACAGCCTCTTACACATTTCACCACAGCTACACCAAAAACTGATTGTGACTAGCCTCCAGTGTTGCTAGTGTGGCAGGTCTCGATGTGATCTCATTGCCGGCTGTGTCCGCAGAGAATCTTGCTGGTGGTGTGTCCTCCTCCAAGAACTCAAGCAAAGTCAGTGCTGTTCGGTGCCGTTCTTCCGACGCGTGTGCTTTAAGACGTATACGGTGTTGATTGAGAAGAGATAAGATGTACACAGTGTTGATTGAGAAAAACTAAGACGTATAAGGTAAAGTAAGAGAACACAGTGTTGTAGGATTAGACCTCGAAAAAATCGTAGACAAAGCACTTTAGTGAGACGTGAGAGAAAGAAAACTCACAAGAGAATTACCTGGGATTCGAACACGAACTCTGGAAGGACGAGCAGCCATCTAGCTACGAGAGAACAGCGAACTAACTAACTGAGCCAACTCTCTCTCTCTCTCTCTCTCTCTCTCTCTCTCTCAACCTTAAGTGCCCAGGGCACATGGGGCTTCCGCAAGGGTTTTCAGCAAATGCCTGTCTTTTGCCTTTTTTTCTGCTCTTGCCCAGGTGAGCCCTCTATTGCTAAACATCCTCTCTGTTGTTCTTCTCCATGTCTCTTTTGGTCTACCCTTACTTCTGTTCCCCTGTGGTGTCCATCTTAGTGCTATTTTTGGTAGTGAGTTGTCAGTCGTTCAGAGCACACATCCCAACCATCGCCATCGTCTTTCCTAAAAAATTGCTGTCAGTGACTTCATCTGCATTTCTGCCAACAAGATGTTATTTCTTACGGTGTTTGGCCAAAATATTTTTTCCAACTCTTCGTAAACATTTAGTCTGGAAAGAATTCAACTTGTTTTCTATGGTTTTGGTGATTTTCCAGCATTCACTTCCATAGAGTAGTACACGGAATGTCTGTGTCACAACTTCATTTCTTTCCAGGTGTCACAATACATCGCGCCTGTTGGACAGTTACTAATGACTAGGCCTACAAAACACCCTTTTTTGTGCTAGTTGGCTCAGTTCGACAGTACGCTGTTCTCTCGTGACTAGACGGCGGCTCGTCCTACCGGAGTCCGTGTTCGAATCCCAGGTGATTTTTCCTTCTCTCACGTCTCACTAAAGTGCTTTGTCTACAATTATTTCGAGGTCTAATCCTACAAAACTCTGTTCTCTTACTTTACCGTACGAAAGCCTCGTTGTTTCCTATTAATAATATGTATACGGTGTTTATTGAAAAGAATTAAGATGTACAAGTTGTTGATTGAAAAGAACTGAGATGTACACGGCGTTGATTGAAAAGAACTAAGATGTATATTGTGTTGATTGAGAAGAACAAAGTTATATATAGTGTTGATTGAAAAGAACTAAGATGTATACGGTGTTGACTGAGAGGAACTAAGATCTATGCAGTGCTTACTGAAAAGAACTAAGATGTATACGGTGTTGACTGAGAGGAACTAAGATCTATGCAGTGTTGACTGAAAAGAACTAAAATGTATACGGTGTTGACTGAGAGGAACTAAGATCTATGCAGTGTTGACTGAAAAGAACTAAGATGTATACGGTGTTGACTGAGAGGAACTAAGATCTATGCAGTGTTGACTGAAAAGAACTAAGATGTATACGGTGTATATTTCACAGTTACTGGTAAAGTTTACAACGTTAATAACAAATACAGAGGGGAATATTAAAGTTAATGGAAAGTGTTCCAAAGTTATTGAAATGATTTCTGCGAATCAAACACTTACCGGTGACCTTGAGATCCGCTGCGATGCTCTGGGACAAGGACCGTACTGCGGGAACTCTAAGCTGCTGCTGCTGCTGCTGAGACTGTCGAACTCTGGGCGAACCTTTGCTTGCCCTCGGTCCAGATGACGATGATTTCGCTTGACCGGAGCCCGGGAATGATGCTGAGGTTGCTGTCGATGATTTTGCTGCAAGGTAAGTTGAGACGCTGTTGCTGATGTGATATGGAGAGACGCTGTTCATTCGTAAGTTCTGATAGGGCGTTCTTCCACTTTTCTTATAATCGTTACTGTCGTTGATATGTTGACCACTTGCGCCGGAAGGAACAGGGATGGTGGCAGCGGAAGTGACGTATGTTGCGGAATGCTGGTGATGGTGGTGGTGAAGGTAGTTTGACTGCTGTGGTAATTGCTGTTTTAAAGGAGGGAGTTTTCGTTGAAGAGTTGGGTTGGAAGCTGTTGAGCCGGAACTAGAAGCCATATTTCCTGACTTCGGCAACAGGGGCATCATGCAAATCGTCGCAGAGGTCCTGAGAGAATATATATATATATATATATGTTGGCATTCGTTAAGTCAAGATAAGAAAACCATGTATGTCATTGAATATTCTCATGACATTTTACCGAACACTGACGCAGTCATAAGTCCAGATACAAAGTCCCCAGTGTCGATCTACTTTTGTTCAAAGTCACGATACAGGATTCATCTTTTAGCAATGAGTAGGTAACGTTGGAAAGACTCGGAGCTGTCTAACACGGCACAAGATATAATCTCAGTCAAGTGTAGTTCAGTGTCTGATAATGCTTTCATATATTTTTTTGTCAGCTTAGGCCCAAAGTGAATGAGTTTGGCTATGGCAGTTATAATTCGTGGCCACACGTTCAATGCAACGTTATCATAATGAGTAAGCTAAACGAGGAAACGAGAATAGAATATCAGTAAGCTTTCTGTAATGTAGAACAAAATTACTAGTCTTCTGGAGAAAAAAAATTTCGGACTAAAACAAAAGTCTTTTCCCGCCATTTATAAACATATGAAAGGAAAGACAACAGGAACATTAAAAATATAACGTAAATAAAAATACCTGGGCAATTATCTGTAAAAATACGGGAAAAGATTAAATGTAAAAACAATGGGAGTGCGTTATATTTTAATTACAGTATTTACTCTTTTTCTTTTCCCTACTTCTATCTCTCAGTTTAAAAAAAAAATTGTTGCTGTTTTTTTTTTCAAATCCACAAGCCAAAATGTTACAAAACCAGTTGATAAAACTGTTGAAAGAACAAAGAAAGAGAAATAAAAAAAACAAATTGAAAGATAGTAAGAAACGCGCACTAGATAATGCAGAGTATTATTAGAATAATAGTGGCGGAACATAGAAACTCTGGGGAGATTGTCAGTAACAGAAGTTTCAGATGATCGAAGTTTCTAAGTGGTTGTGATGACTCACATCTGCCAGTAAGCAGAGTAGTCTTACTTACCTATAAAGATATTTAGTGAATATGTTGCCAAACAAAATGATGCTTGATAATGTCCATGAACAGCGGATATCCTCGTTCTTTCAGTTCACTTTTCTAAGACAGAAACCTGTAACTGAACAGAGTTTATATGTCACATTAAATGATGATCAGCTTGTACCAGCCAGCAGAGAGCGATATCAGTAACAGCAATAAAACTGATGATCAGTAGCGATATCAGTAACAGCAATAAAACTGATGATCAGTCGGCATATCAGTAACAGCAATAAAACTGATAATCAGTCGCGATATCAGTAACAGCAATAAAACTGATGATCAGTAGCGATATCAGTAACAGTAATAAAACTGATGATCAGTAGCGATATCAGTAACAGTAATAAAACTGATGATCAGTAGCGATATCAGTAACAGCAATAAAACTGATGATCAGTCGCGATATCAGTAACAGTAATAAAACTGATGATCAGTAGCGATATCAGTAACAGCAATAAAACTGATGATCAGTCGGCATATCAGTAACAGCAATAAAACTGATAATCAGTCGCGATATCAGTAACAGCAATAAAACTGATGATCAGTAGCGATATCAGTAACAGTAATAAAACTGATGATCAGTAGCGATATCAGTAACAGTAATAAAACTGATGATCAGTCGCGATATCAGTAACAGTAATAAAACTGATGATCAGTCGCGATATCAGTAACAGCAATAAAACTGATGATCAGTCGCGATATTAATAACAGCAATAAAACTGACGATCAGTCATCCTATTGACTGCTCTCCTGTTAGCGAGAACATCTGGTTCTCAGGATTTCCTGGACCAACATTTACTTTTTAACTGGGACATTTAAAAATTCAGCAGTGAAAGAAAACCGAGAGAGAAAAAAAAAAGAGCACAAGATGGAAGGCTGACTTTCTGGAAGCAGGCGAAACATGACACACGAAAGGCCCGGGATGGAAATTCCCTTGTGTAGAAATAAAAGTTCCTTTCAATGAAGAATCATAGGGGACGTTCAATAAACCTAAATATTCCGCTTTGTTGGTAAAATATATAGCCACTGACATATGATCTCTGTACGAAAGCCAAACTTAGGTTATTTAAATTTCGGCTTTATTCCACCATTACATCTGAGCGACTCAATTCATTGGAGGTAAAGCGGCGTCACAGAATGGTATAAACTCTCAAAAACTCTCTACGAATAAAACGCCAGTCTGAATTACCTTTATAAATGGTAATGCCAGTGGCACTCCCAAATACGCATGCTGGTCTTGAGTTCCGCAAAATACAAACCCATTGGTTTTAATAGTATTTTAATATGTAGACATGTGTTGAAAATTCGTAACTAATGTATGTGCTTGTCTTAAGTATGATTCAGGTGGACATCTGCTGTCGCTAATGGTTTTGCAGAAAATGTGCTTTGATAGTACAAGGATCTAATCTCATTATAGAGTCAATGCCAGAATAGCACGGGTGTTTAGATGAATACAGGCCCACAGTCCACCAGCCTATGTAAGATTACGGGTGTCTATAAAATGAATGCATTTGACGCATTTAGCTCATATACGGTTAGTTGTAGCTTTCTGTTATTACAAGTGACAAGTAATGAATGTTGGCAGTGTTGGTAGTGAACTTTTTGAGAAAAAACACTTCTTATAATTATTGATATATTGCATGCGCTGAATAATTGCATTGTGCTGATGTCGCAGAGGTGGCGCAGATGGTTGAAAGCAGACCTCTGGCACTTTCTGTCGCAGTTCAGCTACTCAGCAGAATAAAAATGTATACCTGACATGAAAGAGCAAAGGTGGAAGGTGAGACGAAATATCCATTGTCTAGAAAAAGTGAATACACAAAAGCATGACACACCAAAAGGCACTGAATGTGGCTTGAAATGTCACATAGTACAGAATGTGACTTGGCATGTCACATAGCGCAGAATGTTACTTGTCATATAGCACCGAAGGTGGCTTCACATGTCACACAGCACACAGTGTGGCTTGACATTATATGGTACTTCATATGGGTGGACATGTCATTTAGCGCCGAATGTAACTTGACACGTCATATAGCACCGAAGGTGGCTTGACATGTCATTTAGCACCGAATGTGGCTTGATATGTTACATAGCACTGATGTGGCTTGACATATCATATAGCACAGAATGTGGCTTGACATTCTATATGGTACTGAATGTGGCTTAACATGTTATATGTTACTGAATGTGGCTTGACATCCTACATGTTAGTGAATGTGGCTTGACATCCTATATGTTAGTGAATGTGGCTTGATATCCTACATGTTAGTGAATGTGGCTTGACATCCTATATGTTAGTGAATGTGGCTTGATATCCTACATGTTAGTGAATGTGGCTTGACATCCTATATGATACTGAATCTGGATTGACATGCTACACAGCACTGAATATAGCCTGGCATGTCATACGGCACTCAATATGGCTTGACATTTCATATGCATTGTGGCATCTTTGTATACGATATGGCATTATTTTTTTGGTTTGGCATAACCAAATGGCAATGATGTGTAGTGTAGAATTTAAAATGTGTGTTATAACATACGAGTATTGCTAGAGTTTGGTTAAAGATACAAATTCTGCTTGTTGAGACTGAGTATGTTTCCTAGGCTGCTCCTACAGATACTATGATATCCGTGCTGTGTACTCACACTATTGCACACAGCTCTATTCATCTCTCTCACGTCTACTGTTGCAAAATTACGAAACAACCAGTCTACGATCCAATTGTAGGAATGAGGTTTTAATAACACATCATAGATGAAAACGGATGGATGGGACATGATGAAGAATACATATCGTCACATATCAAAATAAACGTCCCACAACAAAGAACATATTTCAGGGGAGGTTACTGAGATAACTCAAGTCACCGCCACGAGAACTTGCATTAAACTATCTCACAAAACTGCATTTCTAGCTAGAATCACAACTACAAAAATCACGCCTACTCCACGTGATTTTCAAGACCAGAGCGACTCACACGCCCCAAAAATCTTGCTCAGGCCATCGAATACAAATTTCCAGAATCCCGTGAGAGAGGAGTAGCACACTTCTATCTTAAGGGCGGCTACTATGGAAACTACTTTATCATAAACATACCAGGGGGGTTAAATCTACAAGGAAAAAAACAAAGTTACTTCCTTTTGCTAGCAAAATTCTACAGTGGTTTGGCAAGTCATATGGCAGAACTACGATACTAACTTTTAAACATTTTTTAGAAGCTTTGCTCTGCCCAGTTCTGTAATATTTTTTCCTCATCCAAGTAGAGAGTTCAAACTTTTAGTTGACTTCACTAACGTGTTGAGACGTGGTTTACAGGTGAAAGAAGAAAATGTTTCCTAGGTTTTACTTGGTAGACGTTGACAAGGCCGGGCCTGCTGTTAGAGTGTGTGAAGTTCGGACTACAAAATCAAGGACGTAACTTGAAAATGGTATTCTTAACACAGTCTTTATGAGACAGCTAATATAGATCTGTTTGCTTAAAAACTCTGACCTACCTCTGTAGCCAAGAAACCTGTAGCAATCAACACTAATTGTAATTGTTATTTCCGTAAAATGTAATGTCAGGTTGGTGGACGGGTGGGGACATGGAGATCGCTGGCAGGGATGAGGAAAGTCTGGTGTGAAACCAATGAGTCCAGGACGTGACAAGCCTATGGGTCTCTACAACAATGGTTATCAGAATGAGGTAAACAAAACAGAGCCAGCTGACTATAAGTGGCGGGGAGTGGCTATCGTTGAAGCACTCATTGGATTCCGTATCCCAAAGTCAAAGTGTCTCTGTGGAACTGTCTCAAAGCTGTTGGGCCTGACGTGGAGAAGGGGCTTAAGTACAGCCACCAGAGGCTGGAAAACAAAGTTTTGGCCATGCCAGACTACACTGCTGTCTTCATGGCAGTCTGAGCAAGACCACAGTCTGCCCTAGCAAGGAAAGGTGCCGAATTGGGAGGTACCCAGCCAGAAGGCGCATCGCAAAAATTTGGGTACCACGCATTATCGCTAAAAATGCGTACGAAGAAGAAGAAGAAGAAAAGAAGAAGAAGAAGTTGTTATTGCATGTAATCCTGTTTTGTTCATGAAACCTTCGAGCAAGGATGACTGTACTACACAGGCGGGACGGTACGGAAAAGCACAGACTGCTAAGACATAGGTGGCGCTATGTCAGTCCGGCCAAGAATTAATGGGTTGATGTCTCGCATAGCCCTGAAGTGTGCTCGTTAGCTGGCTTCTTGGGCAGAGGCATAAACACATGGGCTGGCAAATTTGTGGACAAAGGGTCAGGTTCATCTTTTTAAGTGCATTACTTTTTCTGTATGTGAAGCTAAATTGTGTGCACTTCATATTACTCAAGAGAGAGAGAGAGAGTCAGTCTTTCTTTTCTTCTTCTGGCTACATCAGCGCTATTTAAATCTGTACTCTTTGACTGAAGCTCAGAATTAAAAGAAGACATAAAATAGACATAGCAGTGCCCTGTTGTGGCTGAAGCTCAGAATTAAAAGAAGACATAAAGTAGACATAGCAGTGCCCTGTTGTCCGAACTGAATTTCTGTTTTTAGCGAACTTTACCATAGTATCAGCGGCCAAGAAGTCAAGTCTAAAGGCTGAAGTAGAAACAACAATAAAAACACTAAATTCCTGATCTTTTACACTTTTACATGGAAAAAATATATCCAAACTTTGAAGTGAAGAAAGCAAAACACACGACGAACAGTCTAGTTGGGATTTATACATGTACTTCACAGCCAGAAAGACTAACCTAAAAGTACACAATAGGACAGAGACAGGGAGAACTGGAGGGCGCGAGGTCCAGGTGAGAAAGAATGACGCTAGTGTCATGGTTTCTCTCAGTGGAGACCAGGAAAATGCTAATCGACTGTTTCTTTCACTTTCTTTGTCTACTTTATCATTTCTTATAAGTGAATAAATCTCTCTCACTTTCTCTTTCCACTTTGTCATCTATCCTGAATGAATAAATCTTTCGCACTCCCTCTACTTACTTTATTATAAATCCTAAATGAATAAATTTCTCACACTCCCTCTATCCACTTTATCATCTATACTAAATAAATAAATCTCTCTCACTCCCTCTTCCTACTTTATTATCTATCTTAAATTTTAAAATCTCTCTCACTCACTGTCTGTTTTTTTCTGATCTGTTGTGCACTTTAAGGAAAGTCATCTGAACCATCAACATCAAGATATCAGTGGATTTAGAATAGTTGTGCACCTTAAAGAAAGTCACCTGAACCATGAACATCAAGATATCAGTGGATTTAGAACAGTTGTGCACTTTAAAGAAAGCCATCTGAACCATCAACATCAAGATATCAGTGGAATTGGAACAGTTGTGCACTTTAAAGAAAGTCACCTCTACCATGAACATCAAGATATCAATGGATTTAGAACAGTTGTGCACTTTAAAGAAAGTCGTATGAACCATGAACATCAAGGTATCAGTGGATTTAGAACAGATTTCTATTGTGTTCAGATGAACACTGATCAGGAATATAGTGAAAGCTTGTAGTTGTAGGAAGGAGTATAATTTATATTTTTTATATAGGATGAGAGGGTATTCCAAAGATGAGCAGCAGAATAAAAAAGAGAGGAGTTGGAGAGAGAGAGAGACCTCCTCTAGTTTCTCTGTATCTTCATTTCCTTTTTTTTTCTAGAACTATAATTTCTACGTCTCTGATGGCAATCCCTATATTTTTTTCTTTAGATCAGTCTCTCTTTCTCTGTCTCTCTCTTTTGCCCGAACTTGGATGTTTTTCTCAATTTTTAAATTCAGTACCTGTTCTTCTATCAAATCACTGTCCTTTTATGTTACACAATACTTTAATACAGGATAACTCCATAAAGCTATATAGTAAAACATAGTTGTTACAGTATAACTCTATACAGCTCTGTAGCACAACATAGCTGTTACTGTATAACTCTATACAGCGCTATAGTAAAGCATAGTTTTAACATTATAACTCTATACAGCTCAGTAGTAAAACATAGTTGTTACAATATAACTCTATACAGCGCTATAGTAAAACATAGTTCTTACAGTACAACTCTATAAATCTCTATAGTAAAATATAATAGCTTTTTGCTTAATATATGCCAAGAATATCCTTAAAGAGATGTTACCTTATTTGATAAAAGGGCTATTAGTTCTAATGGATGGAAAATTGTGTTTTTATATGTATTATCATCTGTGTAAAATGTTGCTCTGCTTACAACTTCATTTAGTTGCTAATTTGTGGTTGAGTATACTGTTTGAACTGTTATGTTTGTATGCAAATCTGGTTCAGAAAATACAGCTGAGCTTTAGGCATATCACGAGAACAGACAAAATATGACTGCCCAAAGGGGAAAACTGCACGATGATGATGATGATAAGTAAACTTTCGTATAACTTCGACTATACTTTGGCTATTTACCAAAGCTAGCAAGAAAAAAAAAGAGAAAACTATACATAAGAACTAACGACCAAATATAACGAGGGTTCTGTTGAGACAAACACAGTTTTGTGATTTCATTAGAATGTTATGTGATCGACCCATAGGTAATATGCTAGCGTCAGGATTAGCGAACCATAGCTGACCAAGACCCTGTCCCATCTCTCCTTTGGTATTCCTAGCAATAAAGGCAAATAGATAGATTATTGTACAGTTTTACAAAGCCGTAGAATGCGGCATTTTGGTGTATTCTGTACAAGGAAGGTTGCCACAAAGATACGTTTTTCCATTTTATTTTAAATATATGTTGTTTGTGTATGTAATCCCTGAAAAAGGCTCACGCAGAAATATTGGATGTTGTGTGTTTTTAATTTATACATTCTCATGTATAAATGGAAAGTGACAAACAACAGAAAAGAATATAAATCTTTAACTAAAGAAGTATTGAAAGACATAAGAAAAGACACACAAAAAAATACAATACATACAAGGTTGTTGTGAAAGAATAGAAGGACATCATAAGTGTGGAAGAGATAGTGAAATGTTTAAAGAAATGAAGACATTGACGAGAAATGTCACATCTAAGCTAAATGTAATTTGTGATGAGATGGGGAATACCTTGACAGAGAAAGAGGAAATTCTAGAAAGAGGGAAGGAATATTGCAGAGGAATGTATGAAACAGCCGACTGCGAAAGCAGAAATCAACAGTGTGAATTATTATTGGAGGAGAAAGAACCCGAAACAACAATTGAAGAAGTTTTGTGGGCAATAAAGAATCTGAAAAATGGTAAATCACCAGGATGTGATGAGATAACAGCTGAATTTATTAAAGCAGAAGGAAAGGAGTGTGCAACAATCTATCATGCACTATGTGAAAAGATATGCATTCAGGTATTTAGTCAAAAGAATGGAAAAGAACTGTATTCATACCACTGCCAAAAAAGGGTAACCTGAAATTATGCACAAACTACAGAACTGTTGCCCTGATTAGTCATGCCAGTAAAATTCTGTTAAAATCATAATGGGTAGACTTCCTAAGAAAATAGAAGAAGAAGTCAATATGGTCCAAGCTGGTTTCAGGCAAGGAAGAGGATCAAGAGATCATATATTCAATATAAGATCAATAGTTGAGAAATGCAGAGAATTTAATGTGAATCTATATTTATCTTTTATAGACTACTCAAAGGCATTTGATTATGTACAACACCAGAAACTTTGGGAAGTAATGGAAAAAATAAGATTTCCAACACATTTGATACAATTAACATCACTGCTGTATCTAGACCAACAGACAGCAGTAAGAATAAATGGTGAAACAACAACTTGGTTTGACATAAAACAAGGAGTCCGTCAGAGGAGCATATTATCATCATCATCATCATCATGTGCCGTGCCGACTGGCGTTGGCTTTTATGCTTCTCCAGAATATCCGATCCTTCATGCAGGTCATCAGCTCAGTTGGTGATCTCCTCTCACACCATCCCGTCAGACTGTCCAGTATCATTTCTCTTGGTCTTCCTCTTGATTTTCTTCCTTCTATTCTTCCTGTTGTTATAATATTTTCAATGCCCCCTCTTCTCATTGCATGTCCTATGAAAGTACATTGTCTCTCTCTTATCTTTTTATTATCACCTTACTTATTTAACTTTATACAG
This sequence comes from Achatina immaculata, assembly GCA_009760885.1. Classification (NCBI taxonomy): domain Eukaryota; kingdom Metazoa; phylum Mollusca; class Gastropoda; order Stylommatophora; family Achatinidae; genus Lissachatina; species Lissachatina immaculata. The sequence continues at coordinate 63,113,713 of CM019720.1, read as the reverse complement.
AAAATATAATGAGGATTGTTAGAGAAGATGTAGACAAAGAATATTACGATGCCATAACAATTTGAGGTCATGAAATACCAGAGATTAGATATGACACAGTATTACTGTCGACAACACAAAAAGGAATTGAAAACTAATTATGTCAGTCCGTAAGAACAGCGAAGAGCAAAACCTCTATCTTAATGCGAAGAAAACTAAATTGATGACAAAATCAAATAAGATAGCTGAAATATGTATCAATGAGGAAAAATTGGAAGAAGTGGAGAGTTTTGAATACCTTAGATCACTACTAACTAATAATGGAGATACAATGAGGGAAATTAAAAGTAAGACATCTATCGCTCTTCAGAAAGTAAAACAACTAAAGAATCTGTGGAGAGGAACAGACAGAACTACGAAAATAAGATTTTTAAGGGCATGCATCTTTCTCGTGGCAACATATGCCTGTGAGACCTGGACACTTAACAAAACAGCTGAGAAACACATAAATGGCTTTGAATGTAAATGCTACAGAAGAGTTCTTCAAGTATAATGGACACAACAAAGAACAAATATATCCATACTACAAGAATTTAATATTGAAGAAACCTGGCTATTAAAGAGGATTAAAGAGATAAAACTTAAATATTTTGGACACATTAAACATCATGATAATCTAGAGAAGACCGTCTTGGAAGGGTACATAATGAGAAAAAGAAAGAGAGGAAGACCAAGGCGAAGATGGCTGCAAGACATCGGTGATAATCTGCAAATGGATGCATCAGCAGCAGGCCATCTTGCTTACAACCGAGAGGTCTACATGAGATCTGTTAGGGAGGCAAAGTTCCGCAAGGGACATGCAAATGAATGACTGACACTCTCATCTTACTCTCATATTTTTTGCTATTTGTTTTTTCTCACTTTCCTCACTCCCTCTGTCGCTTTATAAAACTTTATCATAGCCTCTATTTGTCTTTATTACTAGAATCAGTTTTCCTGCAGTCGTTATCTCTTTTATCTATCACCTACTTCTAGTAACAGCCCTAGCCTGGCGAACGGGACTGGGATCGCCATAGTCCCCACGGTGGTGGAGTCTGCTAAAGAAGCATTGCACACCCCCTGCTTTTTAGCTGTATTCTAGGACTCGTTTCCGGCCGGAGGCACCCCAGTCACCCAGCTGTAGAAATTGGTACCCGACATCTTCAGTTGGGGAAAGAAAGGCGGCCAGGCATGATACTGACCATATCACCCTCTAGTGTGCTGACTGGTCAAGGAAAATATGGGCACTAACACCATATCCCTATGTGCCTCTAAGGCATGACAGGATTACCTTTACCTTTTTTTTACCTAGGAGTGAAAAAAGTAGCTGCCATAACCCGCTCCCATGCCGATACGATGCTGTGCCTCAACACCTCCACAGCACCGGCTGCAAAGAACACCAGCTCGTAGTTACAGGGGAGATACCATACGACAAGAAGAATGTTATGTTTTGAATTATCTTTCTTTGCTCAGAGCTCGTTCCCTAGTACTGGAGAGGTCAAGTAATCAGTCATGAAAATAAAATCGTTAGATCTTAATTATGTGTTTATTATCATAAGAAAACATATTGATCTCGGAGATGTAAATTATAGACTGACCTCTCCCAGTGCACAAAGAAAACACTTAATCCAGAATATACCATGAACAATCAAAGTAACGTGATCACTGGTAGCGAGATTAATTCCCCTTATAAACTATACAGAGAGTTAATGAAGGCTATAAAGCTAATGTAATCTTTTGTTGTGGCTACGAACTGTTTATTTACATGTTCTTTAGTTGAGCCCTTTCATGTTATCCTTATTTCAAGAAGGCGGCGTTAAGCATGGCGAATTCACTAGACCTAGCTTATTAAAGAGTGTTTAATTATCAATACATGCCGTCCGAGGATTAATGTTTCCTGATCTGTGATATTTTCAAAAAGCTTTGTCTGTTTTCCTGCATCTCCATTATGTCAGTCTCACTATTATTTTCTCTCTCCATCTTCCCCTGCCCCTTTTCCTCAATTCCTCTTCTTTTTTTATGCTTTCAGTTTCTGAGCCGTTTAAACTTGAAGGCTAAGATGCCGCCATGAATCCCATCGTCAGTAGTTCTTCGTGTGTTTCGCTTTCAGAATCCTGTCTGTTTCCTAAATGTGGTTTATTAGAAGAATGTTGAGAATCCCCTGGACAGCAAAAATAACTAATGGAGAATGTTCGAGAAGAGCTGGAGATACCAAAAAATCGTGTCAAAAACAATAAGAGAGAGTTAACGTACTCTCATAGGACATGCAATGAGAAGAGGGGACATTGAAAATATTATAACAACCAGGAAAAATAGAGGGAAGAAGAAGAGCCAGGGGAAGACCAAGAGAAATGATATTGGACAGTCTGACAAGGTGGAGTGATGGTGTGAGAGGAGATCACCAACTGAGCTGATGGCCTGCATGAAGGATCGTGTAGTCTGGAGAAGCACAATAGCCAACGCCAGTCGGCACGTCACCTGATGATGATGATGATGATGTTTGCTTCCTGAAGACTTTTAAATCTGTGCAGATAGGGCAGGTTTTAGGGACATGTAGCGAAGGCAGGTTTTAAAGATGTGTATAGAGTCTGGAGACCGCTTTGATAGTGTTTTGAGCAGTTTTGGGTGACCTTTGGTTTCTGTAGTTGTTCTCTCCACTTTCTCATCACACGTCTTGTGAATGTTTTGTTGTCTTCTTGCGGTTCTAGTTATATTTTCTATTTCATTGGCCCTTTGCACATTTATCATCATCATCATCATCGTCATCATCATCATCATCATCATCATCAATCATCGGGAGTTCTGAGAAGGACCGATTCAAAGAAGGTGCTGAAGCACAAGTACAACGTGTAGGTTGTGGTGGCCAGCATGAAGGCTGGGCTCAAAGAAAGAAGTTTCTTCTCACCTGTCCACGGGCCATAGAATGACGGCTAAATCTGTCTCGCCAGCCAGGCTGAGCCTGTTATACCAGAAGCACCAACGAAGAGGTGGAATATAACGTTGCTCAGATGTCGTTCGCTAGCGGTAATACATATACCTTCACACTCTCATTCTTTTTTGTTCCCCTTCTTGGCTGTCCCGTGTATTTTTTTTAACATTCTTGTAAACCACCATACCTCTGCTGATTCCAGTGATCTCTGTACAAATCTGTTTATTGTCCATAATAATGCCATCATGATAATCTAGAGAAGACCGTCTTGGTAGGGTATATAATGGGAAAAAGAAAGAGAGGAAGACCAAGGCGAAGATGGTTGCAAGACATCGTTGATAGTCTGCAAATGTATGCATCAGCAGCAGGGTATATTGCTTACAACAAAAAGCCCACAAGAGAGCTGTTAGGGAGGCAAAATTCCGCAAAAGAGATACAAATGACTGACTGACTGACTCTCCATAAATGTTACGTATAGAGAATAAGGTAGGCCTGAACGCTTTATTATATTTTTCCTGGTATTTAGCAGATCATGGTTCACGAAGCCACGAAAAAAAACCCCATAAAGAACTGCCCATAAAGCATCGAGAACTATCAAAGTTATCACCATAAACAGAGACATGAACATGAATGAGAACAAAAAAAAAAAAGTCCAGAAATGGAAGCAAGTGTTAAATGTTGTTCCCGGATATACTTATTCGGATAAAGAGCACCAGGACATTATTTTGTAGCCCGTAATTTCCACCGGAAGTTGTGCGATAAGTGCTGAAATATAGTTAAAGCATCCAAAAGTTTTCTCAGGCGTGTAGGTAGTGGCGGCTTCTCAGAAGGTGCAGCAGAGGCGTTTAATAGAACCAAATCTCTTCTTTTGACGGGCCCTAAGCTCCAGTTTTCACATACCTGCTAGGAAGCTGGTTTTTTTCCCTACTACTCTTGTTATCTTTCGATATATTTTGTCAGTTTCTCTGTAACATCTGTCCTAGAAGTGTAATTCTGTTCTAATGAACTGCTTTAAAAACAACAGCTAATCTGTGTGTGGTTTTTTTTCTGTAAATTTGAGCCCATGTTATTTCGTGTGATAATATCTGAAGCAGAAATTCCAGCTCTGGAAAATATTATCATTTGTCGTGTATTTTTTAGCAAGCGTTCTCTTATATTTTTCAAGTCTCTTCTCTTGTTTATGTGATATAAGGATTTCTCTTCACTTTACTCAAGATGGTTCTTCACATTGGGACAGTGGTCGGGACAGCCCTGCTTAACTCAAGCTAGTTCTCAACCTTGGGACAATGGGTAGGACATCCATGCTTATCTCAGGATAGTTCTTAACTTTGGGACAGTGGGTGGGACAGCCATGATTAACTCAGGATAGTTCTCAACATTGAGACAGTGGGTGGGACAGCCCTGCCAGGGTGTTGGGTCAATGTATAGATGCGTCAAATATCCCCTTTTCACGTACCTTTGAATCTTAAGTGTAGGTGCTTATAATGTTCTTGTCATTTCTACTTTTGTGTGAAATTGGTGTGTACTTGGGATATGTTCGTCTGTTATTTGACAAACATTGCTAAATATGGAATGATAATAATAATAATAATGATAATAAAGAATGGAAAAGAACTGTATTCATACCACTGTCAAAAAAAGGGTAACCTGAAATTATGTACAAACTATAGAAGTATTGCTCTGATTAGTCATACCAGTAAAATTCTGTTAAAAATCATAATGGGTAGACTTCCTAAGAAAATAGAAGAAAAAGTCAATATGGTCCAAGCTGGTTTCAGGTAAGGAAGAGTATCAAGAGATCATATATTCAATATAAAATTAATAATAGAAAAATGCAGAGAGTTTAATGCCAATCTATATTTATCTTTTATAGACTACTCAAAGGCATTTGATCGTGTACAGCACTAGAAACTGTGGGAAATAACGAAAAAAAATGGGATTTCCAACACATTTGATACAATTAACATCACTGCTGTATTTAGACCAACAGGCAGCAGTAAGAATAAATGGTGAAACAGCAACTTGGTTTGACATAAAACAAGGGGTCCGTCAGATGTGCATATTGTCGCCTTACTTATTTAACTTGTATATTGAAAATATAATGAGGAATGTTACAGAAGATGTAGACAAAGAATATTACGATGCCATAACAATTGAAGGTTATGAAATACCAGAGATTAGATATGCTGATGACACAGTATTACTGTCCACAACACAAAAAAGGAATGGAAACGCTAATAATGTCAGTTCGTAAGAACAGCGAAGAGCAAAACCTCTATCTTAATGCGAAGAAAACTAAATTGATGACAGCTGACAAAACAAACAAGGCAGCTGAAATATGTATCAATGAGGAAAAATTGGAAGAAGTGGAGAGTTTTGAATATCTTGGATCACTACTAACTAATAATGGAGATACAATATTGGAAATTAAAAGGAGGACAAATATCGCTCTTCAGAAAGTAAAACAACTAAAGCATCTATGGACAGAACTACGAAAATAAGATTTTTAAGGGCATGCATCTTTCCCATGATAACATATGCTGGTGAGACCTGGATACTTAACAAAACAGCTGAGAAGCACATAAATGCTTTTGAATGTAAATGCTACAGAAGAGTTCTTCAAATATCATGGACGTAAAAAAGAACAAATATATCCATACTACAAGAACTTAGTATTGAAGAAGGCTGGCTAGTAAAGAGGATTAAACAGAGAAAACTTAAATATTTTGAACACATTAAACGTCATGATAATTTAGAGAAGACCGTCTTGGAAGTGTACATAATGAGAAAAAGAAAGAGAGGAAGACCAAGGCGAAGATGACTGCAAGACATCGTTGATAATCTGCAAATGGATGCATCAGCAGCAGGGTATCTTTCTCACAACCGAGAGGCCTACAGGAGGAAATGTTCCCCAAGAGACATGCAAATGAATTAATGAAATAATAATGATAATAATAATAATCATAATAATAATAATAATATGATTTTAAAAGAGAACAAAATGTTGATCACAAACTGTAACATGGGCTACACCATAAACTTGAGATAAGGTCTGAAAAGTAGGAAATGTTCATATCGAAATTAATTATAATAATGGTTGCAATAGTAATAATAATAATAATAATAATGACAGTGTTCTGTTCTCCTCCAGCAAACAGCCCGAGTAAAATATCCCAGGGAATATAAAGCGACCTTTTCTTCCTCTGTCCCGTATTTTCGAGCTCTGCCATGTCGACAGAGATCAAGATCTGATGTGACCAACAACCTCGAACGCAGAAGAAGAAGAAGAAGAAGAAGAAGAAGAAGTCTATCTAGCACCTGGAGATTAATAATCTACAAAAGTCACTGCCATAAAAAAAATTTCCAGCGAAACCTGACCTCTGAAATAATTGAACTCATTATTTGTCAGGCAGTTAAAACATCAGGTAGAAAGTGTAAGCTACAGCCGTGACATTCTCTCCCCAGCTTTAATGGCGGCACCCAGTGTACGAGCAGTGCAGGTGCATGGGACAATGAATCGGCATAAACGAGTGTTTTAAGGTTTATCACTCTCGTCCAAGTTAATGAGAGATCGTTTATAAAATAAAGGTGACGAGGGAATTATTCATTAATTCCTCGAGTTTCTTTTATTTTCTGATAACAGAAAATCTTATGACGTGCTCGGGTGTTGCACAAGACCTCGGGGAGAACTTTTGTTTTTTGACATGACGAAAGAGGAGTTAAGTTTGTTGAACTGAAGGACAGAAGGAGTAAAGAAAGTCAAAACCGATGTTAATGGGAAGGAGAGAAATAATATTTTTAAAAGATAAATAGAAGGAAAGAGATGAAAGGATAAAAGGATAAAGAAGAAAATGAGAAATAACAGGCAGAATGAGAAGGAAAATAAGAGAAAAAAAAATCAAGGAAGTGAGGAAATATATAAGAGAAGGATGACGCAATCATGTGGACAAGAATGAAAAGCGGAAGGAGGTATATAAAATGGGGGAAATAGAAGAAATGAAAAGAAAGGATAAAACAAAGAAAAGGTGGGGGAAAATCATCAATGAGGTTGACAAATCTAGATAAAACAGTGAAAAAAAAAAACAACTGAAAGTGAAAGGAAAATAACCAGGAAAGTAAGAAAAATTGTGACAGCAGCGAATAAAGGAGAAGAAGAGTAAAGCAAAAGATGCACTAATGCGTTGAAAGTCTTAATATTTCGCTCCAAATATAAAAAAAGAAAGAATTGCATTTCTTTCCCTTTCTAGCTAGTGGCTTCCAGCCAAAATAAAATGTTAATGTTCTTATCCTAAAGTTCTGAAACGAAATAACTTACACTCCTTACACGTTCGTGCCTAGAACAAAGTTCACTTCATTTTTGTACCTAAACTACTGAGAACTGAGATTTCCTACGACATTACCTTTAGCTAATATAGAAAATCATATTCTCTCTTTACAAAAGCCTATGTTCCTGGTCTAAAGGGGAGATCAGTGCAAAGGGGACATGAACTCAGAGAATTACCATAAAACACAGAAAAGTTTTCTGCGCCTCTTTTTGAGGGTGAGAAAGCGAGAGCTGTCTTCTATTATATTCTTTTTATGCAGTGGTACAAAGTAAATGTAATTTCGCTGTCGATAAAATGATTTATAGAAACTTTTACGCAATCAATCCCCATGACTTCAAGAACGCATTGATGTAGACTGCCATGGCTAAAGTAAACAAAAAAATGAATATCTTGTACTAGTTAGTCCGTGATTGAATTTCTATCAACGTCTTCGGTGAAGGGAGTGTTGGTTGTTTATGGGATTATTGATCGCAATTTTAATCCAAGTTTCCACGATCTTCGACCTTTGAAAACACTTTATATAAAATCTTGATGTAGCGTCTTGAGACTGTAATACTGTAGTATTCAAGTGGTACTTTTAACAGCTCTGCAGATTTCTTCTAGTACTTTTTTTATATGTAAAAATGATCAATCCGACACTTAAACCTTTTCTTCGATTCTTGGATATAAATAAGAATGATCAATCCAGCACTTAAACCTTTTCTTCGATTCTTGGATATAAATAAGAATGATCAATCCAGCACTTAAACCTTTTCTTCTATTCTTGAATATAAATGAGAACGCACAGTCCAAATCTTGAACCTTTTCTTCGATTCTTCGATATAAATGTTGTACTATTTTTGTATCTTTTCGTAGGATGTAGTTCTCTCTAGAACCGCTGTGGATACGTCTCCTTGTCTAGTCATGACATGATACCAGCTTCAATAAATTTAAAAATCAAGTGATGTCTCTGAAGCTCAAGATCGAGGATCTGTCCTCTTTCCTCGTTTCCCGACAGCCAAACCCTCCACTACGGCTCGGTCTAGGCAACCACGCAACAGAATATCAACCTCGTCATGAAGAGAAAAGGGGACGGTAAAACCGTCCTCTGTCCACTGATAAAAATAGTGCAAGGAAGAAAAATATATACAAATACGTGCGGGTTTTCCCCTGAATACTACGAGCAAGATAACAGTTAGATAAAAGTGGTTTCGCAAGATGTGTCAAAACGAGCATGTCAACAAAGAGTTGAACATTAAAAATAAATTAAACCGTGAACACATTAGAACAAGAAAAGCTCCAAGTATTTTGGATATGTTCGGAGAAATAAGCCAGTAGTGGAACACCGCATTATAGGGACAGAAACAGCGAGTAAAAGAGGTATAACAGAAAGATGAATGAATTAAGAAAGCCTGTCTCTGACGCGACTGAGACTGGTCTTAGTATAAATAAATAAAAGACATATTTTATTTCATTTACCAGCTCCGTATCCTGCACTCCCGGAGCTAGTTTCTAAAATATTTTTTAGTAAGCCAGTCAACTGTGACAAACCTGTACTGTTCAGGTCATGCAGGAGTGCATGGCAATGACTTACTGGACATGCTAAAATAAATGGCAGACAGACAATGGGCAAAGGGGCATTGATAAGGCTGTATTGGACAGACTGCGGGAAAATGAAGAGCGGGAATGGAAGAACAATGTAGCTATGAAGAGATTGGTGGAGCTAAGACAAAGTAAAAGATGCTGGCAGGAAATCAGAACTGTGTGGCAGAAAACGCATCGTAAACAACCAACATTTGACAGGATATATTAGCAAACATGCTCTTGGATGGACGCTGCGGCATGCGGCGGGGCATATATGGGCTTATCCCGAATGCTGTGAATAAAATAGTATGTGCCTGCTTCTCTACCCTCTCTCTCTCTCTCTCTCTCTCTCTTTCTCTCTCAACAAATCCATGCTCATCACTACAAGACAGAAACTGCAAAATGCAACTAAAACTTCACTACAGCTTTGTGCTGGGACTAAGGCAATAGAAAATGTTCATGAACATAAAACCCTAGGACTCATCATTGATCAGCATTTAACTTGGAATTCTCACGTACATAACCTAACAAATTTGATTGCACAGAAAGTTTACCAATTAGCCAAAATTAAACACTTTATCCACAAAGACACAAGAAAAATACACTACATATCACACATACAAACACACTTAGATTACTGTTCCACAATCTGGGATGGATGCTCAGTCTCAAACACAAAAAGGCTCCACTCACTTCACAAGCGAGCATTAAATCTTATTTGTGACAAACACCCAGTACAGACTGTAGATCAACACAAACAACTAAAAATTCTACCCCTCAAAAATAGAATCATTTTTAACAAAGTTAAGTTTGTTCACAGAATTCTGTCGCACAATGCTCCGCCTTACTTGTGGTCACTGTTTACGTATAACACTAAACATAGCCAGCGTTTAACTGTCTTCTTCCTAAACCCAGGATTGATCTGTACAAGAAAAGCCTTGCGTACTATGCAGTACAGCTCTGGAACACCCTCCCCTACAGTTTAAAAACCATTGGTAATACTTCATCCTTTAACTCAAACCTGTTTCATTATTTACTTGCTTGTAATTATATGCCTCCATAAAATAACCAGCACTCTCTCAACACATGGCTCGTAAACCATCAAGTACTAAAATGACATAGTTAGAAAAGCAACTTGTTAGATATTGTTAGAAATTATTTTAATGTTTGTAAAAAAAAACATATGTTAGAAGATCTGTATTTACAATGTATTTTTATTTATGTATTTGTCTGCGTGTGTATGTGTGCGTGAGTGCTATTTTATTAAGTTAATTACTTCTTCTCTTTTACTTTGAATGTAGTAGTTAAATCTTACACTCTTTTGATATGTTTTTCCTAATTTAATTTGTATTTTTGTACAAAATCAAGTGTGTGGGAAGAATGAAAGATGGAGTGATGAAGGGCAGAATGTAAGACGGACCTGCGTGCCCAATTCTTTACCCTTTAAAAATAAAGATTATTCATTCATTCATTCTCTCTCTCTCTCTCTCTCTCTCTCTCTCTCTCTTTCCCTTTTTTAATCTCTCTGAGTGTTGTACTTTCTTTATATTTATCACCTTATTACTGTCTAGTGTACCGACGACATACAGTTGAGATTTCACTCTTTCAAAACATTTGAGCTCCATCTCTTTCGTCGTCTGTCTTCGTTGTCTATCTTCCCAGGAACGGACAATTTCTCAGTGGCAAACAGCACAGCAGCAGCAGTTAGGTTAGTTATAATGGCTTTATTTATGCACAGGATGATAATGGCAATAACGATGACTGAAAAACACGCAGTGGCAATAACAATACAAGGAACGTGACATGACGATACTCCAAATCGAGACAACATATAATATTCCAAGCGTCTACTGATGTCCAAAGGACTTCAACGCCAACAGAATTCTACAACATACTAATTTCCCTATTCTACACTACAAAAACTGCATCCTATCCCGACAAAACTAAGACATAGACTGACTACCAGAAGTCTAACTTTAGCTTTCTAGATCGTCCGATCACTCTCTCATTCTCCGAGCTCCATGTCCAGCCCGTGATATACAAGCAACCGAATTAATGGAGAATGAAACGTAAACAATTAGTTACCAATTCTGTGGGACATAACAGTGTTTTCCCCCAGCTTTTTAATCCAAAGATGACTTTAAAATCCCTATACTGTTATATGAAGCCGGGGTCTGAATTTTGAACTTTGAACTTTTGACTGAGAATTAGGAAACTCCATGAAAACAAGGACGTGCTGGTTAGATCACTGTCAACCAGGGGCCATTTGGCAACCCCACCCCCCTCCCCGAGAGGGGCCACAGGATACTTGAAGGGGCCAGAGGTGAAAAACTTTAACGTGGTGGTGGGGGGGGGGGGGGCACAGAACTTGCTTGAATGGGCCGCAGGACATGAAGATGCCAAAGCAAGTTTTAAACGATAACCCCCCCCCCCCCCATTATTTGTAGGTAAACACTGTAGTTTTCAAAAATGTTTCCACAGCTCTGGGAGAAAATAATAATAATACTAGAAGGAAAGATCTGCCTTTTCATGGTATTTCCCACGCCACATTTGATAGAATCAGATTTCAGTCCAGTGAGTTATTTGTTAATACAACGGCGCATCGCCTGGAGATAACGGAACAGAGGTGATCTGCGGGTATCACTTAACTCGTTGGAACCTGACATTAAAAAAGAAGAGCTTGCATCATTTCACCTGGCTCAAATGTCATTTTGGCCAAGTAATAAATTACATTAACAGTAAAATTGTATATGTAACTGTGTGATGTAAACTGCATTACTGAAAGTAATATAATTAAAAGAATTTAGTTTGTTTACACGGCAAGTTTAGTGTCGTTGGGTAGTTTTTCCACCAGTAACGGGATCTGATGGGTGGGGGGGGGGGGGGCACTGAAGAAAAACAAGGTCGAAAGGGGGCCACGGGTGAAAAAATGTTGGGAAACATTGGTTTGACTGAACACGAATTCTCCGTTAGTTGAAAAAAAATTATCTTGGAATAGGATATAAGATTCGTTAGTTCGGGCAGATTGATAAATAAATATGAGATTCTTACGTTTTCATGAAGGTTTTACTAGTTGTCGTTTCTACCAACTTCAGAGTGACTGAAGACGTGACACAGCGACTGTCGATGGACGATGCGGTGGATATACACACATATATTGACTGACTGATTGATTGATTGACATATTGGTCTGAAGATGTAGCATCACTGCAGTCAGGACATTCCCATACCTGCTCCGCGGCCCGTTCAGTAATCAATGTAAAGTGTGCACATTAACTGCCCATGTCACTGCTTTGATTGTGGTTTCCTCGCTTCCATTCACACAGAGAGCTTATATTTCCTTCTCCTTGCTGCCCCCCCCCCCCCCCAGTTCTTCATTCTGCGGAAGTAAGCGTATTATTCTATCAGCTCCCCCCTCCCCACCATACACACAATATGTCCATAACAGCCTTCAAGATGTCCGACTCAATGCTTCTGATCCCTTCAGACAGCCGTGAATGATAAGCTTAAATCATACTTATTATTATCTTGAAGAGCTATACCAGACGTGGCAAAAGTCAGAGGAAAATAAAAGAAAAATATTCCTCACAAGATATATCAAACAAACAGACACACAAGACCAGGCTGAGAGGGTGGTTACATGTGGTTACACTTCTGCGTATGTGTGCGTGTGTGATGTGAAGTGAGTGAGGAGTGGTCAGTCAGTCAGTCAGTCAGTCATTTGCATGCCCCTTGCGAAACTTTGCCTCCCTAACCGCTCTCCTGTAGGCCTCTCTGTTGTAAGCAAGATGCCCTGCCGCTCATGCGTCCATTCGCAAATCATCAACGATGTCTTGCAGCCATCTTCGCCTTGGTCTTCCTCTCTTTCTTTTTTTTCTTTAGTAGTGGTAGATCACAATAAATGATGTCAAAAATGTCTTAAGGACATAAAAAAAGTCTGAGTCTGGTCCCGATGAGATTCGATATGAAGACGTTGGCAAACTCTCAGTTACAGATATGGAAGCACTGTCCTCTGAGTACAACAACAGTACCCAAAAAGGGTGCCGTCCCAAGGGCTTGCTGCACAGCTCCTTGGCACCGCTACCTAAACCAAGGAAAGGATACATCACAGAAAAATGGGTACAGGGTAACTGCCCATGCAGAAATACCAGTGCAAACTAAATGAAAGGACAGTCACTAGAAAAGTAGCACGTGAACTAGAAAGATATGTACATTCTGCCTGCCAACCAAGGAGGGATTAGATGAAATATAGAAACATGGCGCAAAGCTGCAGTCTTTGCGTCGTCATCATCATCATCATCATCATCACCACCATCTCATGCCGTCTCCGCACGGAAGGTTGGCTACAATAAACCTCACTTTGCAGTGTTTCTTGTCTTCGTAGTGACCGAGTGCACACGCTTGTCCCTGTCCATCTCTTGATGTTGTTCACCCATCTATTTATGTTGTCCACCAATCTCTTGATGTTGTCCATCCATTTCTTGATGTTGTCCACCCATCTCTTGATGTTGTCCACTCATCTCATGATGTTGTCCACCAATCTCATGATGTTGTCCACCCATCTCTTGATGTTGTCCACCCATCTCTTGATGTTGTCCACCCATCTCTTGATATTGTCCACCCATCTCTTGATATTGTCCACCCATCTCTTGATGTTGTCCACCCATCTCTTGATGGTGTCCACCCATCTCTTGATGTTGTCCACCCATCTCTTGATGTTGTCCACCAATCTCTTGATATTGTCCACCCATCTATGTCGCTGTCGTCCTCTTTGTCTCTTCCCTTCAATCTTGCCCTCAAGAAGGGTCTTCAACATGTTATTATGTCTCTTGATGTGCCAGCTGTGTCTTAATTGTCTCGGTTTTTAAATCATTTTTAATATTTCTCTTTTCACATCTTTGTTTTTCTTTTATGTCCATTGATACATCCTATGCTTCCATATCCACATTTCAAAGGCCTCAGTTTTCTTTCCTGTTGTCTTATTCAGTGTCCAAGCTTCTACATCGTAAAGGAATACTGAATATACAGTATGTAGCATTTTGCGATACGTAATCTCAGTTGCTGTGATATTTGTTTTAATGTAAGGATCTTCCTCATTATGCTGAATGTGTGTTTGCTATTTCTTCTTGTCTGTTAATTTCCATTTCACATTTTCCGACCTCTGTTATCATGTCTCATAAATACCTGAAGCTATTCACCAGTTCAGGGTTGCTCTTCACTTATTTTTATATTTACGGCTGGCTTTATTTCTTCTCTGCTGATTACCATAACATTTGTCTTTCTGATATTTATTTCCAATCCGTGCTTTTGATTTCCGGCATTTGTTTGCGTCGCTAAACTCTGTAGATCTTTTTGGTCTCTGCCATAAGCACGGTGTCATACGCATATTTTTAGTTATTGATTGCTATTCCATTAATATTTAATTCAGGCATCTCACTAGCTTCTTTGAATGCTTTCTCTGTATAAAGTTTAAACATACACGGAGAAAGGACACATCCTTGTTTGACCCCTCTTTTTATATCTATTGGTGTTGAGTATTTGCATAATGATATGTATGAGGATTCAGTGCAGGTGTTGAAACATGGCAGCTGCTGTAGATCTCAAAGATTCATGCTACAGAGTTCTATTTTACTTTCTGCTAGATCAGCTGCCGAACTCAGTATCTACCCAGTCCTAGTTAAGTGGTCATCAGCGGCTTTCCAACAGAGAAAGGTAGTGATTAGAGGTGGCAGATGGCCATCAGAACAGACAACTGGCACTCCTGGTGTACCACAAGGCTCACCATTACCTATAGTCCTCTTCAGTGTGTACTTGTCATGCGTTGTGCTATCTCCCTGCAACTGCGAGCTGGTGTTCTTTGCAGCCGATGCTGCAGAGGACTTCAGGTACAGCATCGTATCGACGTGGGGGCGGGTTATGGCAGCTGCTTTTTCAGTCCCGGAGTACAGCTAAAAGCATGGGGTGTGCAATGCTTCTTTAGCAGACTCCACCACCACATGGGACTATGGCGATCCCTGCCCCGTTAGCCAGGCTATGCCTGTTACTGGGGGTACCAACTGAGAGGTGGGACAGGGTCTTAGTCAGGTATGGTTCACTAACCCTGACGTTAGCATATCAGCACACAGTCTGAACAACAGGGGAACGCCTCCACGGGAGGGGAAGAATCAGTGCTGTGTGTGGATGACACTGTGTCAGTCAGTCAGTCATTTGCATGTCCCTTGCGGAGCTTTACCTCCCTAACAGCTCTCCTGCAGGCCTCTCGGTTGTAAGCAAGATGTCCAGCTGCTGATGCATCCATTTGGAGATTATCAACGATGTCTTGTAACCATTTTCGCCTTGGTCTTTCTCTCCTTCCTTTTTCCCATTATGTGTCCTTCCAAGACGGTCTTCTCTAGATTATCATGACGTTTAATGTGTAAAATATATTTCAGTTTTCTTTGTTGAACCCTCTTTACTAGCCAGCCTTCTTCAACATTAATTAAATTCTTGTAGTGTGGATATATTTGTTCTTTGTTGTGTCCATGATATTTGAAGAAAACTTCTGTAGCATTTACATTCAAAGGTATTTATGTGTTTCTCAGCTGTTTTGTAAAGTGTCCAGGTCTCACAGGCATATGTTGCGATGGGAAAGATGCATGCCCTTAAAAATCTTATTTGTGTAGTTCTGTCTGTTCCTCCCCACAGCTTATTTAGTTGTTTTACTTTCTGAAGAGCGATAGATGTCCTCCTTTTACTTTCCCTCACTGTATCTCCATTATTAGTTAGCAGTGATCCAAGATATTCAAAACTCTCCACTTCTTCCAATTATTCCTCATTGATACATATTTCAGTTGCCTTGTTTAATTTGTCAGTTGTCATCAGTTTAGTTTTCTTCACATTAACATAGAGGTTTTGCTCTTCACTGTTCTTACAGACTGGCATAATTAGTTTATCTATTACTTTTTGTGCTGTGGACAATAATACTGTGTCATCAGCATATCTAATCTCTGGTATTTCATAATCTTCAATTGTTATGGCATCGTAATATTCTTCGTCTACATCTTCTCTAACATTCTTCATTATATTTTCGGTATACAAGTTAAATAAGTAAGGCGACAATATGCACCCCTGACGGACCCCTTGTTTTATGTCAAACCAAGTTGTTGTTTCATCATTTATTCTTACTGCTGCCTGTTGGTCTAGATACAGCAGTGATGTTAATTGTGTCAAATGTGTTGGAAATCCCATTTTTTTCCATTATTTACCAAAGTTTCTGGTAATGCACACAATCAAATGCCTTTGAGTAGTTTATAAAAGATAAATATAGATTCATTTTAAACCCTCTGCATTTCTCTATTATTAATCTTATATTGAATATATGATCTCTTGATCCTCTTCCTTGCCTGAAACCAGCTTGGACCATATTGACTTCTTCTTCTATTTTCTTTCGAAGTCTACCCATTATGATTTTTAACAGAATTTTACTGCCATGAGTAGTCAGGGCAACAGTTCTGTAGTTGGTGCATAATTTCAAATTACCCTTTTTTGGCAGTGGTATGAATACAGTTCTTTTCTATTCTTTTGGCCAAATACCTGAATGCCATATCTTTTTACATAGTGCATGATAGATTGTTGCACACTCCTTTCCTCCTGCTTTAATAAGTTCAGCTGTTATGTCATCACATCCTGGTGATTTACCATTTTTCGGATTCTTTATTGCCCATAAAATTCCTTCAGTTGTTGGTTCGGGTTCTTTCTCCTCCAATAATAATTCACACTGTTGATTTCTGCTTTCACAGTCGGCTGTTTCATACATTCCTCTGCAATATTCCTTCCATCTTTCTAGAATTTCCTCTGTCTCTGTCAAGGTATTCCCCATCTCGTCACATATTACATTTAGCTTAGATGTGACATTTCTCGTCAATGTCTTCATTTCTTTAAACATTTCACTATCTCTTCCACATTTCTGATGTCTTTCTACTCTTTCACAACAATCTTGTATGTATTGTTTTTTGTCTTTTCTTATTTTTCTTCGTACCTCATTTGTTACAGATTTATATTCCTCTTTGTTGTTATTTGTCACTTTCCATTAAGTCTTCATTCCTCTACGTTGTTTTCTCAGTTCTAATGTGCCTACTGTAATCCATCCATTCTTTTTTGTTTTTCATGACAGGAACCACGACTTTAGCTGTTGTTATTAAGATATCCCTGGCCATCTGGTGTCTCATCTCTTTCTGTACAGCCATCAGGATTTCGAAACGGTTGTAATATGTGTTTTACAGACAAGGCCAAAAAAAAAAAAAAAATTCACAATTCAACAGGAGCTGTAGGAAGAGATAGATCACGTATCAGCCTGGTGCAGCACCTCTGGGCCAATGGCAAAATCCATCAAAGTCAGCTATGACATGGTTCTCCGTAAAAAAAAAACAACTCTATGCCAACAAACTAGTGAGCTTTTGTGGGGACGCTACAGAAAGAACTAGCTAGATGAAGAACCTGGGTGTATGGTTCGGTCGCAGCTTAAACGTTTCAAAGACACAGAGCACATCACAGTTAAGCCAGGAAAGGATTAACTGCAACCAGTATCATGCAAGTGGCAAAACCTTGAGCAGCGGCTGCTATTTTTTTATGTCAAGAGTTGGTTGTCTCGGTGACTGAGCATGTACTAGCACTTCTAACACTCAGAAACATCTGTTTGACTGAGCATGTACTAGCACTTCTAACACTCAGAAACATCTGTTTGACTGAGCATGTACTAGCACTTCTAACATTCAGAAACACCTGTTTGACTGAGCATGTACTAGCACTTCTAACACAGAAACATCTCTTTGACTGAGCATGTACTAGCACTTCTAACACTCAGAAACATCTGTTTGACTGAGCATGTACTAGCACTTCTAACACAGAAACATCTCTTTGACTGAGCATGTATAGCACTTCTAACACTCAGAAACATCTGTTTGACTGAGCATGTATAGCACTTCTAACACTCAGAAACATCTGTTTGACTGAGCACGTATAGCACTTCTAACACTCAGAAACATCTGTTTGACTGAGCATGTACAGCACTTCTAACACTCAGAAACACCTCGGTGACTGAGCATGTACTAGCACTTCTAACACTCAGAAACATCTGTTTGACTGAGCATGTATAGCACTTCTAACACTCAGAAACATCTGTTTGACTGAGCATGTATAGCACTTCTAACACTCAGAAACATCTGTTTGACTGAGCATGTATAGCACTTCTAACACTCAGAAACACCTCGGTGACTGAGCATGTACTAGCACTTCTAACACTCAGAAACATCTGTTTGACTGAGCATGTATAGCACTTCTAACACTCAGAACATCTGTTTGACTGAGCATGTATAGCACTTCTAACACTCAGAAACATCTGTTTGACTGAGCATGTATAGCACTTCTAACACTCAGAAACATCTGTTTGACTGAGCATGTATAGCACTTCTAACACTCAGAAACATCTGTTTGACTGAGCATGTATAGCACTTCTAACACTCAGAAACACCTCGGTGACTGAGCATGTACTAGCACTTCTAACACTCAGAAACATCTGTTTGACTGAGCATGTATAGCACTTCTAACACTCAGAAACATCTGTTTGACTGAGCATGTACTAGCACTTCTAACACTCAGAAACACACAGATAAGAGAGTCTTTAGAGAAGAGAAAACGAGGTAACAGGTATTATTCTTGAATGCACCAGGCACACATTCTGCAATGACATGATGTATCTGCTGGACTTTTCCACTATAAAAGGTAAAAAAATAATAATTCCAGTTTCCATGTTATTAAGGCATATTGGGGAAACGGTGTTAGGCCTGTATTTTCCATGACCTTCGGCACATGAAAGTGCGATGTGGTCAGTATCACGCCTGGCCGCTTTACCTTCCCAGATTTCTCTCATACTCATTTTTAGAGGCTGGGTACACCCCGGGACCGTTTTTGGTATGTACCAGAAAAAAATCCCACTGCTGGGACTGAACCCGGTACCACCTGATTAATAAACCGAGCGCCTAACCACTTAGCTAACCAGGCCGTATAGCAGAATACAATTAACCAGGGCACAATCCTACCTCAAAATAAGTGCAGACAGGGCACAACCCAGTCCACAGCGAACCGGTAAGAGCAAATGGGAACAGGATCAAGATAAGCAAATCCTGGATGGTTCGTGCAGAAGATGTAACCAGTGAGGTGCGCCCTACTGAGAGTATAGATCCTGGATACGAACGGATATCCGTAGCACCAAACTTCATCAGATGAGATAAAAACCGAAGACAAACATGCCACTGTCCCTATCCATGCCTGATTTAGAATACGTACTAACAATAGAACACCTGTTACTGCCGCTGTAACTGGACAAATCTTTCATCAGCAAGCCCAGATTTTTTAGATTATATGAGTGAAAACTTTTTTCTAGTTATGTTTACACAGAAAAGTATATAAGTGAGAACTTTTTTCTAGCTATGTTTACATAACAAATTTTCTAGCTATGTTTACATTAAAAAATATGTAAGTGAAAACTTTTTTTCTAGCTATGTTTACATTAAAAAATATGTAAGTGAAAACTTTTTTTCTAGCTATGTTTACATTAAAAAATATGTAAGTGAAAACTTTTTTTCTAGCTATGTTTACATTAAAAAATATGTAAGTGAAAACTTTTTTTCTAGCTATGTTTACATTAAAAAATATGTAAGTGAAAACTTTTTTTCTAGCTATGTTTACATTAAAAAATATGTAAGTGAAAACTTTTTTTCCAATTTCGTTTATGTTTTAAAAGCTCTACTGTCCGCTCTTAACTTTGTGTTAATATAAAACATTAAAGTAACATAAGAATGTTTTAAAATAGAGCAGACTGATTTATTTCATACCTTATTTTTTATCTATTTCACTGAAAAAGCGTGTGTTGTGTGTACGTGTGCAGGACAAGAGAGAGAGAGAGGGGGGGGGGGAAGTGTTATATTCTACAGGCAGTTAAACACACTTCAAATATTTTCCATAAAACACCCTTTCATTTGAAATTTTATTTCAATAAATGGAATAATAACATACAAACCTGTGATCGAAAGCAAAACATGTTGACACCAGTGATCAGCGGTTTCATAGACACTACAATGACTTGAATTTTAATTACCGAGCTTTACAAAATAATCTTAATTTTTCACTCCAACCCAACATTGGCAGGGTTGATAGATCCTATAATCTTAACTCTTTCACGCCAAACCAACATTGGCTGGGTTGATAGACCTTGCACGCCTAAGCCATTGCTCAGAGTGATATTTCGGTAAAGTCTGTACTAAAGACATGCTGTCAGACCTGGACACTTAACAAAACAGCCAAGAAACGCATAAATGCCTTTGAATGTAAATGCTACAGAAGAGTTCTTCAAATATCATGGACACAGAAAAGAACAAATATATCCATACTACAAGAACTTAATATTGAAGGTTTGCTGGTAAAGAGGATTAAACAGGGAAAACTGAAATATTTTGGACACATTAAACGGCATGATAATCTAGAGAAGAGCGTCTTGGAAGGGTACATAATGGGAAAAGAGAGGAAGACCAAGGCGAAGATGGCTGCAAGATATCGTTGATAATCTGTAAATGGATGCATCAGCAGCAGCTATGTAACAACGTAGAGGAACAAGCTGAGAGCGGCAAGCAGTGAGGAACACAGGGGAACAAACAGAGGATCAAACAGAGAGCAGCAAGCAAAGAGAAACAAACAGAGAGGAACATGCAGAGAGACTAGCAAGCAGAGAGTAACATACAGATAGTAATAAAGAGAGAGAAAGAGAGAGAGGTAAGCAGAGAGTAAGAGAACTTTAAATCGCCTATATAATAATAATAATATTTACTATATTAGGAGGAGATGAAACTAAAAGAGAAATTCCCGCTGATGTTGTTTGTCCTAATTGTGAAACATTTCAAAGGAAAACACTGACAAAGACATAAAGGACCGTGGAAAGCTCTTGGAATTATACATTCTAGACAGAACTGGCTTGCCCGCCTTATTAAAATCTGTCTGAATTTGTTGCTCCTGTAGTATGGGAGATAACTGCACTTAACTGTTGCTGCATATTCTTCTTCTAGAAAAGTAAAAGGAGAAATAGATCGAACAAACGGTTCCAAAAAAAAAACATAGTCTGAGGTGAGGTGGAGGATACACGCTCTCCACTCCAATGAAATGTCTACCAGGCGTGCGTCTCAAATAGCCTCTGACAGTCAAGTCCAGATCCTGGCCTTCTCGTTGCAGAACTGTTCAAACTATTAGGAGAAGGGCGTAGGCGAATATCTGGCGCCTGAAAACCAGACGCTTCGGGTAGATGAGAGTCGTGTTTGGCAGCTCATCTACCGCTGCTGGCGAGATTCTTCAACTGCCGTGCGTGGAGTGGGGCTCCTCCCGGCAAGTGAAGAAAGATGCGATTATGGGTTGCCCTGCCGCACTGTAGAAAAAGTGAAAGAAAGGAGTAAGTGAAGTAATCAGTAGTCTCGAGGTCAGGACTGCTCAAATCACGGCAAGTCTGCTCTGGATGTCGGCCATGTTCCATGTACACTCATACCGGTCGAATTGCCTAAACCGGCTTAACCCAGGGATTAAGACACTGGTGGCGACATTCTTCGGATGCCTCGGGTGGAGTGAAACTCCTCCCGACCACGGAAGAAAATGAGGAAGAGCAATTAGGGTTGCTGTGTGGCGCCGATGTGAAAAGGTGATGGAAGGGGTAAAGTGAAGCTTAATCGGTATGTCCAGTAGTATCGCGGTGAGAGCTATTCATACCACGGCACCTCTGCTCTAGAGGCAGGCCACGTCCGAAATACACCCGTACTGGTGAAATATGCCTAAACCGGCTTACACCAGGGGTGAAACTTGATGGCTACGCATGTCACGGTACCTCTGCTCTAGAGGTCGGTCACGTCTCAAACACGCACATACTGGGATAATATGCCTAAATCCGGCTCAATCATGGGTTGTAAGTCACTAGTGGTGAGGATTCGTCCTCCTGGACAGAAGCTCCGTCCTGGTCACAACTAGGAAGGGTAGCGACCACGACCACAAAATGCTGAAATAGGAGGCACTGGACCAGAGCAGTCTAGACAGGCAACCACCTCTCACCCGGCGGGGATGCATGCATATTCTAATCACGCTGAGGTTTTCCGGTGAGAAAATCCAGCGCTGGACTGTATGGGCAACCATCTTACAAGCTCAAGCCCTGTTATACTCTGAACCACTTGTGGCCCTCTCGAGGATCTCGTGTGGTCCTTTCGGGGGACCACAGGACCTATCGAGGACCACATGCGTAAATTCAGTAGGATCACGGGGCGGTCTTGATGGTAGAAACGAACGAAGAAGAAGAGAAAGAAGAAGAAGAAGAAGTAGAAGATCGAACAAATAGAAATGAAGATTGGTGTCAGCCGAATATACGTAATAAAATACGGAAATTAAAGTTGACAGTGTAGAAGCACTTGACCGTCTGAGTGGCAAAGTGGTTAGTGCACTAGTCTCTCATGGCGAGGGTCGGGGGGAAGGGGGTTCGTATCTAGCCCAGTCACCCAGGCTGTAGAAGTGGGTACCCGACTTCTTCTGGAGTTGTGAAAGGAAAAGTGGGCCATGCCGTGATGTTGACCACATCACCCTCTAGAGTGCCCACAGGTCAAGGAAAACAAAGGCACTAACACCATATCACTATGTGCCTCCAAGGCCATGATTCCCTAAGTGTAGAAGCACTTCTGGTCTAGTGTGTTGACAGGTCAAGGAAATTATGGGTCACGGTATCGTATACCTCAGTGAAATTACTTTAATCTCAATGTACCAGGTATCCGCACCTGTAGTCAGTTACTGTCTCACGGATGACATGATGTCACAGACGATGACCCCATTCTTCTCACCTTCAACAAGAACAGACGCAATATTCCAAAACGTGTTTTCTCGAAGAACTTGAACCAGTGCCACAGCTTTCATGTCCATAGCCATTCTACTGTACAGCTTTCGTGTTCATAATCAGTGTACAGCTTTCATATTTATAATCAGTGCACAACTTTCATATTTATATCATTATTTCGACTGATAGTGTCTCTAAATGCAATTTGGTGGAGAATGTGTCTCTAAATGCCATTTGCCTGAGAATGTGTCTCTAAATGCCATTTGCCTCGAAAGTAAGTGAAGGATTGGGCGCAATGCTGCAATACTATTACTGTAGTTTTTGTAAGCTTTCGCAACGAGTGGTTAGTGAAGTTCTGGTTCTTGTAAACTTCCTGAGCGAGTGGTTAAAGCTCCGTCCTCTCATGGTAGGTAGATGCTCGGGTCCAGAGGTTTGCTCTCATTCATCCTCTTACCACATGATTTTTTGTGTATGTTTCTTTCTCTCACGTCTAAAGTTCTTGTTCTATAAACTATCGAGGGTAATGCATCCTTTTCTTGTCTCTCACAACTGCTGTACAAATCTCATTACTTCCAGCAAGACTGAAAACTGTCAAGAATTAATTTAGCTCGTATTATTATTAAGAGATTTACTGTTTGATGTTTCCAGAAAGCTGTTCGCTTTATGTCTTGCTCTATTCATCGTAGCTACTGCTTCCAAATTCAGATCCTCGGTTATTTCTGTAAATATTTACTTCTCTGTTAGAAAAGTTCAGTTTTCTCAGGTCAGTGACTTTTTTGTTTGTTTTCAGTTACTTTCAAACCAAAAAATAATAAACGTTCTTTTAGTGACCTCTGAGACTTGACCAGACAGTCTCTCTTTCTCCTGGCCGAAAAAATGTAGTCTTCTCTGACTGGGGATGTTGAGTTGACCAAGACATCATCTTATATTTTTCAAGTGGTTCATGGAGACAGCTTGTGTGATAGCAGCTTGGGGAACCGTCTGATGAAGCGTGTTGGAGCTTGTCTCCCTGCAGCTGTGAGCTGGTGTCCTTTGCAGCCGAAGCTGTGAAGGTGTTGATGTACAGAATCGTGTCGGCGTGGGAGCGGGTTATGGAGGCGACTTTTTCAGTCCCGGAGTACAGCTAAAAAGCAGGGAGTGTGAGTGTTTCTTTAGCAGACTCCACCACCACGGGGGTTATGGCGATCACTGCCCCGTTAGCAAGGCTAGGCCTGTAACTGGGGGTACCAACGGAGAGGTGGGACAAGGTCTTGGTCAGCTATGGTTCGCCAACCCTGACGCTGGCATGTCAGCTATGGGTTGTTGATTGCCTCATCGGACAGCGTCTTCATCCTCGAAGGTTGTTGGAAAGCTTGGTACTAGAAATCGCTGGGGAAAGGTCCTTGCATGTGCTTCTTACGTCCAGAGAAGAGAAAGAAGAAAGTCAACATCACTGGACAAAAGAGCAAATCTTTCGCTGTCATAATCTTCAGAGAGAGAGAGAGACAGAGAGACAGAGAGAGAGAGAGAGAGAGAGAGAGAGAGAGAATCTGTTATTGTTCATGCTGCAGGGTTGTAAAGTGTTAATGCTTTCACAATTCTAGATCACTACAACTTTCAAAGTAGGGACGCCTTCACCTGCAGTCCTTGGGTGCTTTTCTTTATCCATGGAAGTCCCAGGTACCCATTCTTTTTTAGGCTCGATACACTTCCCTGCAGGTCGATCTGAAAAAAAATTTCACCCGAACGTGAAGTCAAATCAAAGACTTTCTGATCGGCAGGCGAAGACGCTAACTACTACACCATCGTCGCACAAATCTTCAGAGCATGAGCGGAAATCCATTCGAAAGAAACACGGACAAAGGACACACTTCATTCACAAGCTTAAGCAACTCAAGAACTGAAGGATTCTGCTAGCACTGAGTATATGTTACATACATTCATTCATTCCTTTGCATGTCCCTTGCGGAACTTTGCCTCCCAAACAGCACTCCTGTAGGCCTCTCGGTTGTGAGCAAGATGGCCTGCTGCTGCTGCATCCATTTCCAGATCATCAACGATGTCTTGCAGCCATCTTCGTTTCGGTCTTCCTCTTTTTCTTTTTCCCATTATGTATCCTTCCAATACGGTCTTCTCTAAATTATCACGACGTTTAATGTGGCCAAAATATTTAATATGTTACATACAGAACGATAATAAATGTCAGAAATTAACATAGTTATTTGATGTGATAGTTGGCATCCAGGCTATTTAACGATATAGTGATGTGGTTCGGTACAGCCACAGGAATATGTTCCACGTTAATTTTTGTGATGATTACGCATATCACATAATTCTTACTCGTGTATTACATGAAATATTAGCCGAAAGATATGCAAAAAAAAAAAGCAAATGATATAAATATAACAGGGATAAATATTTCTGAAAATACTAAACAGTAACATGTTTACATAAGTTGGATTAAAATATCCTTATAATTAGATAATGCCACCTGGAATTTATCTTTGTAACATGCTTCCATCGTGGCATCTTTGAGCATCACAACGATACAGATCACATTCTGCTATTTATAGCAATAAAAACTGAGACTGTCTTCGCTTTTTGTCTTCCTCTGCCTATTTAGATGTCAGTTTCATTTTCTGCTACATGGTGTTACTGCAGTTCTATTTATTATATTATGAAACTGACAAATTGCAGATTTATTGAAAGACAGACCGTGGCTCTCAGTATAATAAACTTTATTGAAAAGACTTGTAGTTCGATTATCTGTTGTGGTACGTGTGTGTATGTGTATAGGCACCTGTGTATGTGTAAGCAGACGTCACTTAGATAAAGTGTTATCAGATTTCGTTATTTATTTTAAGCCGGAAATCTAGGATAAGCGCTGGAGTGATCTCCCTTGACAAATAGCTATTGAACATGTGAAGTCGAAACTTCTATAGAAGGCCCTTCAGCCAAGAAGGGGGGACTCGAGTATTTTTTTAAGAACTTTCGAGCGCCATCTTTTCCGTAACTGCATTTAGCGAAGATCATCTACGCCATTGTTTCACTCTGCTTATATTATCATATCATACTTGAGGCTAACATACACTTCTGCCAAACCAGTTGTCGAACGTATGTTAAGAAGATTAAGTGTGTAAAAAAAATAGAAACAGAAATATTAATAAATCGAATACTAAACAGGGAGAGAGAAGTTCATAGTTGGCAATAATTCTGCTTGTTCTGCAGTTCAAGCACCCGGGACTTTGCTAAATGAAGATGGATTAAACCGAAATTAAAATTTAATATAGAGGTAACACGCCTTACTTCAGAATTCAACAACCAGACAGCAATATCTGAACTGAATAAGAGAAATAACACTATATTAAAACGAAAAAAAACCCAGAATTCTTCAACAGAACAGTAGACACAGAAACTAGAAGAATATTTTCGCCAAACACCGTAAGAAATAACATCCTTGTGGCAGAAATGCAGATGAAGACTCGACAGCAATTATTGAGGAAAGACGCTGGCGATATGTGCTCCGGTTGACTGACAGCTCACTACAAAAATAGCACTAAGATGGGCATCACAAGGGAACAGAAGTAAGGGTAGATCAAAGGAGACATGGAGAAGAGCAACAGAGGGGATTCTGAGCAATAGAGAGCTCATCTGGACAAGAACGGAAAAAAAGGCAAATGACAGACGTTTGTGGAAAATCCTTGCGGAAGTTCAATGTTCCTTGGATCCTTAACGTTGAGAGAGAGAGAGAGAGAGAGAGAGAGAGAGAGAGAGAGGAGGGGAAAGAGAGAGAGAGAGATGTTAATAGTTTTTAATTTTAACTTCAACTTTGTTATTATTAACCTGTAGTCAGCCTGGCTTCCTAGACAACCAGCCCTTGAAACAAGTGAAACATTTCAAATACCTGGGTGGCATAATATCATTCTCAAGGACAATTGACGATGAGATTCAGAACAGATGCAATAAAGCAAATCAGGTCATTGGACAAATGACTCCTGTACTGACAAATAAATACATCACAAATGAAATAAAAAGGGCACTGTACAACACAATTTTCCTCCCATCTCAATGCTATCAATGTCAAACATGGACACTAGCAGCCAAAAACAAAAGAAAAATCATCAAGACAGAACTGAGATGTTTAAGAAGAATACTAAATGTGACAAGAAGAGACCAAATAAGACATGACACCATCAGGGCAAAGGTTGGAGTAGCATCAGTATTACACTATATCCAGAAACAGCAAGTCAAATGGTTCGGCCATGTTACACGGTTGCCACCAGACAGTATATCACAGACAACATTCACACTAAGATTTGTAGGTAACAGAGGAAGAGGCCACCCACGCATGAGATGGATAGAGGAAATTACAGCAGCGTTAAATATCCCATTATATGAAGCAAATCGCTGAGCCCCATCAAGACGTCTATTTGTCCCCTCAACACCGAAAGGTATATGAGGTGGTTCCTTGCTGCCCAATACTCAGCAGTGCACTATGACGCCAGAATCAGATAAGACATTAGAAGATATCTGTCAGGATGTAAACCACAGTACAGGGAATATTCATGTTGGGCCAGGCAGCAGGGAGGCAATGCAGCCCTCCGACAAGACCAGAGACAAGATCAACTTCCCACCAGCAAGTGCCTAAAGCATATGGGAAAATCTGGACAGAGTTTTATGCAAAGAATTGGACAAACAGCAGAGAGGGAAAAACCTTGAGCAAAAACTGGAAGCATTTGGTAACATCATATATCTTCACTGCCACAAACAGTGTGGAACCAAACAGACAAAAAGAGAAAAAGTGACACCAAGAAAGTCCAGAAGACAGAGAAAAATAGAAGCAATAAGGCAGCAGAAGAACCATGCCCGGAAAATGTTCAAGAAGGCACACGAATCAGAAAAGGAAGGACTAAGACATGTTTAGCAGCATCTAAAATCCCAGCACAATGCCCTTTGCAGAGCTGAAAGACTATTTAAAAGGAAGAGGGAAAACAGAAATGCAAGAGAGAAGTTCTACAGAGATCCCTTCTGGTTTGCAAGCAGCTATTTGAACAGCCAAAATCAGGTACGCTGAAAGCAGATAAGGAAGTGCTTGAGGAACATCTGAGCAAGACATACTCTGATAAAAATCAGCATACACCTCTGGAGCAGATGAAAGGTCTAGTGTGGCCCTATAAACCAGGCAACAAATTCAAATGCAACCCACCAACCTTAGAGAGCATCGTAGGATAAGCTAAAGGAAATTCAGCACCAGGCTCACATGGCGTCCCTTACATACTATACAAAAGATGCCCCGAAGTACTAAAGAAGCTCCATAAACTCCTACTAACAGCATGGACCAAGGGACTCATAAGTAAAGAATGGAAAAAGGCTAACGGAGTATACATCCCAAAGGAGCAGAATTTCACTGAAATCAACTAGTTCAGACCGATCTCACTTCTGAATGTGGAAGGAAAGATATTCTTCTCTGTGATGGCAAGGAGACTAACAACATACCTTCTAGATAATGGTTACGTTGATACATCTGTGCAGAAGGGAGGAATTCCAGTTTCCCCATGATGTCTCGAGCATGCTTCAATGATTTGGGAAGCTATTCAACAGGCAAGATCTGGAAAGCAAGATCTACAGGTAACATGGCTTGACTTAGCCATTGCGTATGGCTCAGTACCGCACCAGATGATATGGCTAGCACTGGACATGTATCATGTGCCAAAAGAAATCATGAAGATGCTTAAAATGTACTTCACAGGGTTCCTCATAAGATTTGAAACATCAGGATATATTACAAGATGGATTGAGCTCCAGGTAGGAATTGCAATAGGCTGTTAAATATCTCCCATACTTTTTGTACTAGCCATGCAAGTAATATTGAAAGCAGCAGAAGGCCCAAGGTTCAGAAATAGATGTCAGATGCCACCACTAAAAGCATTCATGGATGACAAAACAGTAATAACAACCAGTGAAGCACAGGCAGGAAAGATGTTAGAGCGTTTGGACAGCCTCATCATATGGTGCCGCATGAGCTTCAAGCCAAAGAAGTCAAGAAGCCTGTCACTCAGAAAGGGGAAAATGACAGAAAGATCTACACAGTTGCAAATCAAATAATCTCAACTGTAGGGGAAGAGCCAGTGAAGAGCCTTGGCAGAGTATATGATGCATCCATGAAGGACTCAAGTGCTGTGAAGCAGGTTTTAGAAATGGCGCAGAATGGACTAAGCATCATAGACAAAAGCAGGCTACTAAGTAAGTTCAAAATATGGTGCCGTATAGCTTCAAGCCAAAGAAGTCAAGAAGCCTGTCACTCATGAAAGGGAAAGTGATAGAAAGGTCGTACACAGTGACAAATCAAATAATCCCAACTGTAGGAGAAGAGCCAGTGAAGAGTCTTGGCAGAGTATATGATGCTTCCATGAAAGACTCAAACGCGGTGAAGCAGGTCATAGAAATGGCACAGAATGGACTGAACATCATAGACAAAAGCAAGCTACTGTGGAAGTTCAAAATATGGTGCCTCCAGTTCATGCTGATTCCAAAATTGATGTGGTCACTACTCATTTACGAAGTAAGTACCAGCACAGTAGAGGCAGTCGAAAAAAAGATACATAAATCCATAAGAAAGTGGGTGGGAGTACCACCAGGATTAACTGATGTAGCACTGTACTACAAGAAGAGCAAACTGCAGCTACTATTCAAATCTGTGGTCGAAGAATACAAGGTAGGAAAGACAAGGCTTGCAATGATGCTACAAGAATCTACTACTGTACGAGAAGTGCAGCCAACACTTAAAACTGGACGAAAATGGAAAGTAAGTGAGGAAGTGACGCCAGCCAGGGAAACACAGGAGCTGAAAGAAGTAATAGGATACACCCAGACCAACAGAAGGGGATTTGGTCATGGTGAAATCAAATGGTGGTCAAAAGCCTCCTGTAAGGAAAGAAGGGATATGATCATCAGCGAAGTAAGGAATTCAGAGGATGATAAGCGGGTCCAGAAGGCAGTCCAACAGGCACAGCAAGGTCAGTGGACAACATGGGAGGAAGCCCTACAAGAGATCACTAACATGGAATGACATTTGGAAAATGGCACCCTTGAGACTCAGAGCTATTTATGACCTTCTGCCTACAGGGTGCAACCTATACAGATGGGGTTTACCAGAAGACACAAAGTGCCCTCTCTGCAACGAAAGGCAAACACTGGAACATGTGCTGTCAGCATGCAGAGTATCATTAGGTCAAGGACGCTACACCTGGCGGCACGTTCTGCATGAACTAGTAGCCATTGTAGACAGGGCAAAAGATAAAGCAACAAAAAAAAAAAGCAAAGGAGTTGAGGTCCCACCTAAATACTTCATAGGCGCTGGTACGACATCGAATATTGATATCAGGGACATTCCCTTACCATCACTGCTAGATAGTGGAAATGACTGGGATGTGATAGCGGACCTACCAGGAAGAAGAGAATACCCGACTGCTATCAAGAACACAGGAATACGACCGGACATACTCCATAGAAAAACAGGAATTAATAATGATCAAGCTTACGGTTCCGTACGAAACAAGAATAGAGGAGCAACATCTATTCAAATGTGAGAAGTACAATGACCTGGTTAAGCAACTGAGACAGGGGGCAGGAGTCAGGGCAGAAGTGATGGGTGTAGAAGTGGGAGCGAGAGGATTCGTAGTAACATACGACCTATGTAAACAACTGGGCATAAAAGGACAAGCAAGAGCAAGGGTATTGAAAAGCCTTTCAGAAACAGCAGAAAAGGCTTCATGCTGGATGTGGAGTATGCGAAACAAGCATTGAGAACATAAATGTCGTTTGCCACAACCAATATCAGTCCTCCGTAGCTAAATCGCTAAAGACGCACTTCAAAGAGCAATGCCAACTCAATCCCAGGACAAAAAAAAAAAAACAACTCACAAGACCTCTGGGAGTCGTGACCCAGAGGGGCCCACCCTCCTTAGAGTGTCTGGAGTTTAATAGGGCAGAAACACTTGTCTGAGGGGGATACTTCCTCTGATGAGCTGAAAGAGTTGTGTTGTTGTTCTGCTCTCTACAGTAGAGCGTTTCCTACATACTGAGGAAGGAGACAAAACAAAGTCAAGGACAAGCCGCCCTGGCAATCTGTTCCTGTGGCTGCTTTAGCCAAGTGGACAGCATTTCTAAAACTTGTATTGATCTGTCTAGTTTCGGGTCTTATTGTCTGGACTTTTCCAGGTATTTAGCTCTGACCAGTTGCTGGTGCCAAGTATTGACAATGATTGCACTGTGATTTTTGCCCATCCGACCAGTTTGTCTCCCTTTCCATTCCGCTCTTCCATGACCGCAACCTCTTGTTACCTGATCTACTGGTTGGTTTCCTACTTTGACATTGAAACAGGCCCATTATTACAATTAATTCAGATTGTTTGCACTCTTTTATTGCGCTGTCCAACTGATTCCCTCCATATCCTCTTCTGATCTATCTACTGTTGGGGGGCATAGGAATTTTGATAGGTTTACCATATACGAGTAATATGACTAGTAGTGATAGGTTTACTATATAATCTGGCAAGTATTGATAGGTTTACCATATAATCTGACGAGTATTGATAGGTTTACCATGTAATATGACTAGTATTCATAGGTTTTCAATATATAATATGACTAGTATTCATAGCTTTACCATATAATTTGACTAGTATTGATAGGTTTACTATATACTTTGACCAGTATTGATAGGTTTACCATATACTTTGACTAATATTGATAGGTTTACTATATATTTGTATTGATAGGTTTACCATATAATTTTACTAGTATTGATATGTTTACCATATAATTTGACTAGTATGATAGGTTTACCATATAATCTGACTAGTATTGATTGGTTTACCATATAATTTGACTAGTATTGATAGGTTTGCCATATAATTTGACTAGTACTGATTGGTTTATCATATAATATGACTAGTATGATAGATTGCCATATAGTTTGACTAGCATGATAGGTTTACCATATAATTTGACTAGTATTGATAGGTGTTTACAATATAATTTGACTAATATTGATAGATTTACTATATAATTTGACAAGTATTGATGGTTCTAAGGACTGTTATTGCTGGAGGTGGGGTGAAGAATTCGCTCTCCGCTCCAATGGCGTGCGTCTCAAATAGCCTCTGCCAGTCAAATCCAGCTCCTGGCCTTCTCGTGGCAGAACTGTTTAAATTGACAGGAGAAGGGGCAAAAGCAATTATCTGGCGCTTGAAAAACAGACACTTAGGGTAGATGAGAGGCACGTTTGGTAGCTCATCTACTGCTGCTGGTGAGATTTTTCAGCTGCCGTGCGTGGAGCGGTGCTCCTCTTGGCCAATGAAGATAGGTGCAAATGGGGTTGCCGCGCGGTACCAGTGGGGAAAAGGTGGTAGAAAGGATAAAGCGAAGCAAACAGTCAAATCACGGCACCTCTGGTCTGGAGGTCGGCCACATCCTAAGTGCACTCATATCGGGTGAAATGTCTGAACTGGCTTAACCCAGAGGTTAAGACACTGCTGGTGAGACTCTTCTGATGCCGCG
Source organism: Achatina immaculata (assembly GCA_009760885.1). NCBI lineage: Eukaryota > Metazoa > Mollusca > Gastropoda > Stylommatophora > Achatinidae > Lissachatina > Lissachatina immaculata. Next base: position 63,081,453 of record CM019720.1, on the reverse strand, counting down.
CGTGGAGTGAAGCTCCTACCGGTCAAGGAAGAAACTGCGGAAAAGAAGTAAGGGTTGCTGAGCGGCGCCGATGTGAAAAGGTGAAGGAAAGGATAAAGTGAAGTTTAATCGGTATGTCCAGTAGTATCACTGCGAGAGATACACATACCACGGCGCCTATGCTCTAGAGGCCGGCCACGTCCGAAATACACTGGTGAAATATGCCTAAACCGGCATACATCAGGGGTGAAACTTGATGGCTAGGTATGTCACGGTACCTCCGCTCTAGAAGTCGGTCGCGCCCGATATGCACCAATACTGGTGAAATATGCCTAAACAGGCTCACACCAGGGGTGAAACTTGAAGGCTACGTATGTCACGGTACCTCTGCCCTAGAGATCGGTCACGTCCAAAACACACCCATACTGGGATAAAATGCCTAAACCGGCTCAACCCAGGGGTGGAAATCACTAGTGGCGAGGATTCGTCCTCCTGGACTAAAGCTCCCTCCTGGTCACAACTAGGAAGGGTAGCGGCCACGACCACAATATGCTGAAGTCGGAGACACTGGATCAGGGCAGTCTAGATAGGCATCTACCTCTCACCCGGCGGGGATGTTTGCGTATCCTAATTACGCTGAGGTTTTCCGGTGAGAAAGTCCAATGCTGGACTGGATGGGCAACCACCTCTCACCCACCGGTGATACACGGGTATTTCAAAACATGTCGAGGTCTTCCGGTGACAAAGTCCAACTCTAGACTAAACTGGTGCAACGAAAACCACGGTGTCACGCAATGCCGCTTCTAAGACCCACCAAGAATACAGGCTAAAGCCCTGCTATACTCTGAACCTCTTGTGGTCCTCTCGGGGACTTAACGAGGACCACAGGCATAAATTCAGTAGGATCACAGTGCGATCTTAGTGGCAGAAGCGAACGAAGAAGAAGAAGAAGAAAAAAGAAGAAGACAAGTACTGATAGGTTTACCATATGCTTTGACTACTAGTACTCTGTCTGTTATTTTTCCAATGTCCTTTGAGAGTATTGAAAATGTTCTTGTGATCATTGCTACACTTCTTTTCTTAGATTCTCTCCCTTAATGGTTAATTTTATGACGTTATGATTCTGAACTAACACTAGAAGATACTAATAAATAAGAAGATATC